>OX421247.1:2675000-3980000 GCA_949125135.1 Alcis repandata
CGTACACAGCAGTCACTTCGTTGCAACTAGTGATGGGAACAACTACTTGTCGATAACTGTGTCGATAATAATGGAACAATTCCTGAAGAGGTCTTCGTCGAATCCAAGTTTGGTCAGCAAAAGACCTAGAGATGAAACGTCTACTGCAGCTGACCACTGGAGACAGCCTAAAAAAATTGCCACCTCCAACGATGGCACGAAGACTAAAGTTAAGGTAACTGAAACTAATAACCGCTTCAGTGGCCTTCCTGTTGAAGATGTAACTGCGGAGCCTTTTAAGAAAGCTACGAGGAAGATACAGATCAACCAGATCCCACCTATCCTAATTGAACTTCTGGGCGACTGGAGCCACCAGAACATCAAAGACGTCGTGGAGAAGTATGAAAAAGGCTTCCATATGCAGTACAGAGGCCGTAACAGAGTTAAGGTACAATGTTACTCAGCAAAAGGCCATCAATCTATCAAAGAAGGATTACTAAAAGAAAATGTAGTTTTTCACACATTTTCTCGCAAGGATGAAAAGCTGCCCAAAGCTGTCATCAAGGGGGTACCTAAGTTCCTTCATAACAAAATTCCGGAAGAGTTGGCAGCTGTTGGTTTCGCTGGAGTAACAGTCACCCAGCTCAAGACTCTGTACAGCACCGAATGTCCTCCACTACTTATTAATTTACCAAGCGGAAGCGACATGGGCAAGTTTAAGCAGATAAAATATCTTTCAAGCTGTGTGGTCGACATCCAAAGATACAAACCAAATAATAAAGCAGGCACCCAGTGTTTCCGCTGCCAGGGCTTTGGACATGCCTCAAAAAATTGCAACCGGCCTGCCAGGTGTGTGAAATGTGCCTTAGATCATCCAACGTGGGAATGCCAAAAAAAGGACAGAGATGAGCCAGCCGTATGTTGTAACTGTCAGCAAAGCCACCCTGCCAATTACAGTCAATGCACAGCAAGACTAAAGTATCTTGAGAGAATTCAATCCAAGCGAGTAAGCTCAAATAAAAGCATTGTCGCTGGGACCGAAGTTATTTCTGCATCCATCCCCAGCCATACCAAACCTACTTGGGCCCAGATCACCAGTACCAGTAAGCGCAGCACCCATGCCCCTCGTCAAAATAAAGATCTTGCAGTTCCTGTAAAGCCCGCTAAGCTTCATTACCCTGTAGAAAGTACTCCTGATACAGTCCATTCAGAACGGGAGGCGTCCAAAGGTTTACTCGTCGAGAAGACGTTTACACATGATCTAGCTACGGCTGAAATGTTGGAAATACTGAATACTATCAAGTCCCTTAAGCAAGAATTCTCCAGATGTAAAACTTTTATGGACAAAGTTATTCTCATCCTGTCACATCTTGGTCACTATGTCTAATAACCCTACAGGCCTTCGAGTACTCTATTGGAACGCTGATGGCGTTTGCAACAAACAGCAGGAGCTGAGTCTTTTGGTGAGTGAGCAAAGCATTGACGTAGTCGCAGTCTGTGAAACCAAATTAACCGATCGTTCAATATTCAATATCTCAGGTTATGCATGCTATCGTATGGACAAACGTCAAAACGGCACTGGTCAAGGTGTGGCCATCCTAGTCAGATCTGACCTAGCCCACTGTCTTGTTCGTTCCCCAGCTACTACTAACCTTGAAACTGTAGGAATATCACTCAAACACTTTAATAGTAATACTTTAATTTTTTCAGTGTATCAGTCCCCAAATTTACCTCTCTTACAAAGTGACTTCGAATTGCTTATGGCATTAGGAAGCTCAGTGCTAGCAATGGGCGACCTTAACGCTAAACACCCATATTGGTCCCCTGGGCCTATGAATGAACATGGGAGACGCCTGTACGACCACATGCTGTGCAGTGATTATTTTATCCACGGTCCACAAGACGTCACCCTTGTTCATTACTGTCCTAAATTCAAACCATCAACTCCTGATCTCTTACTAACAAAAAACTTACATAACCTAAACGAAATAGTTACGATTAAGACCTTATCATCTAATCACTATCCTGTACTCGCTAACTTTAACGTTGCAATAACTCGTAAAGTTAGTATCAGACATGATTACTCAAAAGCTGATTGGGTTAAATACCGCCAAAGCCTAAATTGTCATATCTGCCTTACTACTCTTACGTTCCAAACCACAGGTCAAATTGACTCGGCCATCGCTCAACTTCAGAATTCCATTATAGAAAGTAGGAACACATGCGTTCCCACTTCGACGTCAAATTCCTGGAGCTCAACTTTACCACGACGCATCAAGAGGTTAATTAAATCAAAAAATCGTTTTCGCCGCTATGCCGCATCTCAATCAAATCCATTAATCCGTAAACAGTTGACCCAAAGAGTCCACAAGCTACAGTCTGAGATTAGCTATGCTGTAAAATCGTACAATGATAAGAAATGGGACTCTAAGCTAAAGAAAGTCGATAACCCGGGTGCCGACTTATGGCGTGTAGTTAAAGGGATTAGGTCGAATTCTTCTCCTCCCATTCCTGCGCTTAAAACTAGTGATGGTACATTAACATCTACTGAGCAAGAGCTGTGTGACGTCTTGGCGAAAGCTTTCCTTGGGAACATGCTTTTGACACACAACTGGAATAGTGCTGAACATGAAGCAGTTGCCCGTTCACTATCAGTTCTGGACGATGATACACCTGACGATAATGACAGCTCCCTCTTAGCTCGCCCCGCGGAAGTCAAAAAGATCGCATTGAAATTAAAAACCCGTAAAGCCCCCGGACTTGATAATGTGTCTAATATACTTGTTAAAAATTTACCCCAAAAAGGCTTTGTTCTTATGACGAAAATTTTCAACGCCTGCTTTAAATTTAATTACTTTCCATCGAGCTGGAAAACAGCTAAAGTTATAGCCATCCACAAACCCGGAAAAGATACCTCGGACCCAACATCTTATCGCCCAATCAGCTTACTCCCATGCTTGGGTAAATTGTTCGAAAAGATCATTTCCAGTCGATTGTCCCGCTTTACCAGTAATAAATTAATCAATGAGCAATTCGGTTTCCGTGCTGGCCATTCTACAGTACAGCAATTAGCTAGAGTTGCTGAATCTGTAGCACATAATCTGAACCTCAAAAGATCGACCGGAATGTTCCTGCTCGACATAGAAAAAGCATTTGATACAGTCTGGCACGATGGTTTGCTTCACAAAATGATTAAGTCAGCTATACCATTAAAACTGGTTAAAATGATGAGATCTTATCTTACTAACCGCTCGTTTCAAGTTCACATAAATGACTCTTTTTCGTCTCCTAAAATCATGCCAGCTGGAGTACCACAAGGTTCTATCTTGGGGCCCCAGCTATTCTTAGAATTTGTTAATGACATACCTACACAACCACGGACAAACATAGCCTGCTTCGCAGACGATACAGCTTCGTTCACGTCTTCTGATGATATCGACCTTATTATAAGTAGACTCCAGTTATCCATTGACCTTCTCTTATCGTACTTTCTCAAATGGAAACTCAAAATCAACTCTTCGAAAACAGAAGCCATACTCTTTACCCGACAGCGTTCATTACCATCCCGCAGATTATCGATAGACAACTACCATATTCCCTGGAGTCGCTTAGTTAAATATTTAGGTCTCGTCCTCGACAACAAGCTCAATTGGTCCGAAAACTCGGAAAAATTACGACTAAAAGGAACAAAGGCTCTTAATGCACTTAGTCCAGTCCTTAACAGGAGATCTTGCCTCAGCAGAACTAAATATTTATCGCACCTTAGTCCGACCCTGTATAACTTATGCGTGCCCTGTTTGGAGCAGTACCTGTCCCACTAACATTAAAAATCTCCAAGTTGTCCAAAACAAAGCAGTTAAATATTCTTTTAATACCCCACTGTGTACTAACCTTAAACAATTTCACATAAACATTGGTCTACCCAGTATCCTAGAATACATCTTAAAACTATCCAAAAGCTTTTACTTGTGCAAAAATCCCACTAATAATAACGAATTGATACGAAATATTTGCAAAACCCGCAAATCCGACTTGAGTTATATCGATAAATACAATCGGTTTAAATTACCACATCACTGGTTTCTCGACTGCGATGAATAGGAACAGGGTCCCGCGCAAGCGCGCGCCTGCACCGGTGGCGGCCGCGCGCGCCGATCTCGCCCGTATTATCCTGCGATATGAGGGCCGGAGTGGCGCGCGCGCCCCGCCCCGGGCGGCGTGCGCTTGCGCGTCGCGCGTCGCTCGCTCACTGCATGACTCGCTCGCTGCTGCGTATTGTTTACCGTCTCAACCGTGCTATGTTAATTACAATTTTGCCTACCCTCTTTCGGCTATCTTTGTTCTAATTATTAAAATTTAGTTTTGAAATGTAATTCTATTCTAAAGATTGCATAAATATTCACTCCAATTAGTATTAAAAGTTGTCAATTCATGTATAAATAATATGTATTTAATAATCAATAAGTTAATCTACCCGCTTTAAGTTTATATAAGTTTATTTAAGCTTGCAAACAAAATAATTGTCTCCTTTTCCCGCTACCTCTAGGATCCAACGTACACTAAAGGTCAGCATTATTGTTTTAATTATTATGTTTAAATAAAGATATTTTAAAAACAAAACAATGATGTAATTTCCTAATTTTGATAATGTCGTTTAATTATTTATCAAAAGAAGTACCTAGATAATATTACAATATTCTAAAAGTTAAAGCCAAAATCCGATGTCTATTTATCGCTGGTAAAGGCAACATCTTATATTTCATAATTCAAAACCGGCAAATGTTTTAAATGAAAGATTAATACTATAAGGTGCCATGGGTGAAACTGTGGTACTAAAGCGAAAAACGCTAATTTTACTCGTTATGATCAATTTTTATTATGGAATCAAACCTGAAATTGAGGTTGTTTCATAGAATGATATTCCCACTCAGTAAAATGTTTCAAACAGCTGAAATGATAGAAACAAACCTAATAAATTAAATAACAAACGTACCTATTACATTTATGTCCAAATATATTAGGTACTCTCATGGTAAGGCATACCTACTTAGGTACCTAATTGATTTTATCCACTAAAAACGCGACACAATTTAATTTAATAGTAATAGGTACTTTTAATTGTAATTTTTTGGATTAATGACACTATTTTTATTCCAATAGAAGGAACTTTTTTTTAGTTTCATTCGATTTTCAGAATAAAATATTTGCATTTGAATAATACAACTACAGTTACTAACTACTACAGCCTAATGGCTGTAGTAGTAGTAGTTGTACTTAATTATAAGTATCCCTAATTTACTTCTAGAACCCAGAAGTACCTACTAGAGTCCTAGTTCTAGACTACGCATAAAACAAAAACCGGTTCAATAACGTTTGTTATTCAAACGTCTCCAAGTCTCCAACCCGTGCTAGAGAAAAACATAACAGAAAAAATATCATAGTTCATCGGGCAACGTAACCCAGAGTACGAACTTTCATCTCACCCGTTACACGAGAAGTGTAACGCGACCCCGAATCTTGCTCCAGAAACGATGCATCCGCCGGCGGCAATGCCGGTCAAAGCCACTCACTTGGGACGGCTGTAGGATGAGATATCAAGGGGTACTAGGCCCCTGATTCGTGTAAGTTGTGTTTCTGAATCTTCTTAGCATTGTGTTTGCCAGAGAGGTTGTGGTTGATAAAGTACATTTATACTCGTATTGCTTGCATCCTGTGGTGGTAATGTCAGTCAAAGCTACTCACTTGGGGCGGAGGTAGGATGAGATAAGAAGTCCTTGGCCCCTGATTCTTCTTAATCTTAGTTCTAAGCCAGGCCACGGTGATCGTGGTTGATAAAATATTATATTGCATCATATACGTTGCATCCGATGGTGGCAATGCCGGTCTGAAGGCGGACAGAGAGGGATGCATTTAGGGCTGACGTATCGTGAGATAACTAAAGGTATTTGGCCCCTGATTATTCTAAGCTGTGCCTCTGATTCTTCTTAGCCTCGTGTTTATTTTAGTTAGTGAGTTATTTTAGTTCAGAGACTACCTATGCTAAGGCTGTATCATTAACAAAACTAACTATAATTCATTCAACCAGAATAAAAAAACGATGCACATTTTGATGAGCAAAAATGTTATGGCTCATTTACTTACGTACACAGAAACAACAAAAGTTTTTACTGAACATTTGGCCCCCAAATTGTGATCCTGACAACATCCCTGCACTTCAGTTAGTTGTGTTTAATGGACGTAATGAATGTACAAGACAACACTGGTTAGTGAAAAGGTTATTTTTAGAACAGACGAGAAATTTAGAGTGTGGACAAAGAAAATGTCGTAGAGGACTTAGTTTTAGCGTAAGTACGTAGGTAGTGACAAAGGTAAATTATTTTTCCCATGTTTTATTTCTACGTAAGTGTTAGTAAGGTGGTATTTTAATATTATTTTCTTTTTAATAAAATATTTGTATTTATCTGAGTATATAAAAGGCAGATAATCTCTTTTTTCTCACCAAAAACTCCACTTTCTCTTCCTTTCTAGCTTTTTATAGGATGGTATACAAATACCTGCCAATGTTTGTCTAACGAAGGGAAATCTTGTCAAAGCGTGAGTTTACAGATGTTCCCAGGATGCAAAGCGGACTATAGTCTTCTAGCGTTGCGTGAATAGTAAGTAAGAGGTTACGAAAGGTACTCCTGGGAAAGCTGATGTCTGGAATCCATCTTCTTCTAACGTAAGTCATGTAGTTTTTTGTCTGCCTGAAAGTCTATGACATGGCTTGGCGTTTGTTTTTAAGGTACAAACAACCGGGACCTACAATTTGTCATCTGACTCACGGTAGCTCTAAGAACTGAATAGCGCATAAGACTGATAGGACTTAAGTACCCACGAGTTAGTACTTTAATCTAGATAGTAAACTCATTGGACCATCTCTCTATTTTTCTTTTTTTTTTGTACTAACGTCTACGTCTAGGCATGTTGAATTGCTTTTGTGCAGCTAATGATCGTGATAATGATCTTAATTTTGCGTGGGCTAGGTTCATTTTTAGATTAGCTCAAGTGGACTTTCAGCTTCTTTTAGAATTGATTACTGCCACAATTTCGCTAAGTCCATGTGGGTAGCTGAGAAAGTACCTAATGATGGGGAAGTCAAGGTTTCTATTGTATGAATAGCCTACGTATTTTATATGAAAATTAGTAGTTGCGTGGGGACGCATTGAATATTAAACTTTCACGTGTTAATATTATTTTAAGAAAAATAAGTATTTAAAATTGTGAAATAATAAAAATACCGCCATCTAATTTCATTTGCTTCGAACTAAAACATGTACACAGGGTTATTCATAAAGGGTATGCTAAGCCGAAAAGGGCTCATAGTACTCATCATTATGAGCAACTTTTACTATGGGACCAACCCAGAATTCGCGAAAAAAAAATCAGCTGTTCCATACATTTTGTCGAGTGTCATTGACATTTTTCTATGGAACAGCTGATTTTTTTTTCGCGAATTTCGGGTTTGTCCCATAGTAAAAGTTGTTCTTAATGATGAGTATTATGAGCTCTTTTCGGCTTAGCATACCCTTTATGAATAACCCTATATAGCTGCCTGGTATTCTAATTTAATTAATAATTTAAAGTGAAAATAAATATTATGAAGAACTTGACTTATTTTCCTCTAAGTATATTAATTCTGGTTAGTTAGCTCAAATTAATATGATTTTGGTTTACTTGTTTTTAAAATTAATTTTATTTATTTGCATGTATCTAATCCTATTTTGTGAATAAATTTACCGAAGACTTGTGACATCTTGGATTTTTTATGAGCTCAGTGAATCTTCTAAGTCTGCGTGCTTCATCAATTTCATCATCAACCAATTCGTCGTTTAAAAATAGGCGTTTTCGTGTTCAATCAATTAAAGAATTAGTGAAAATTAAAAAAAAGAACAAAAAAAAATGAGAATGAAATTGTCTATGAGTCAGCATTACTAAACTTCAGACTAGAGAGCTGCAGCGGTCAAGTTCTCGAGTTCAGTGTCGAACGAGCGTGGGTCAATGACTACTTAACTACTAGACGGCACTAGTGGATATTATATTGACACAGATTGATTTAGAATTCAATACTTGAGCGATAGAATTATATTGATGTTGTTTGTAATTTTAATGGTTGAATTAGGATAATTTAAATTTTTTAAATATTTTTACCGTTTGGAATGATTTTGAATTGATTTGATCTGTAATGAAAGATTTTTATCGTGTTTCTAAAATTGTTTTAAAAGTGGATTAGAATTTAGTTTACACTCTAAACTAAACTTTAGAGAGTGGAAGCGGACAAGTTCAGTGTTTAAATGATTGGAGATGGTAGATCTACCGATAGTTAATCGTTGGTAGATAGGTATAGATAATAATAAATTACAAAGTAGCAGCATGTTTTTTTTTCTGGTTTCAGTGTTGCCATGTGAAGATTTTTGAAAATTTCCCTCGTTTCCGTTAACAAAAATGAGAAGGCATGGTTTTTTTTTGACGGTACGTAATTTTCAATTAGTTTTATTTTTAAAATGTCTTAATTTTGGAGCTACGTAAATTATATTAAAATAAGTTAACACACGAAATGCAATGTAATTTATATCCTTATTTAAAAACAACAATCAATAAATGTAAGGCTAATTATTTTAAAGAAAATAGTTTTATTGCAGCATCGAAGAAAGGCTCATAAAACAGTAATTACGGTTCATAATAATTAATCAAAGGTGAAAATATACGCAAGTGAACGTATGTCGGGGAAACGCCATTTTTCTTATGCAACGTTTAATGCAATGCAACCGGGTATGAAGTAGACGTTTCTAATATAACACACATGCATTTTAGCTTGCTTTCTTCGACATACTCTTCGGTAGAATGCCGGTAAAAAAAACCCGATGCTTTCTTTTTCAATGTCGACCAAAGACAAAGCTAGCTCTATTAGAGAGAGATAGGTTAAGTATCCGCCAATGTCACACTGACGTTCGAATTTAAACGTCAAAACTCCCGCCGAATAAGTTTGACAGTTCGCTGATACAAATAAGGTTGGTTATTTCTCGCGTAAAGTTGAGCTGGTGTTGCGCCGTTTTGTCGTCGTGGAGTCGATTCGCGTGTACAGATAACTGGGACAATCGAAAGCCTTTCTCCGCTCGGCGGTTAGGTATTTTATTCCGTTAGTTTTTTTGTGGCAGCCATTACACCAATATGGCGGGTGGCATCATTTTTTCGCTTTGTCACGTTAGATCATTCTTGTTAGACGATGGAAAGCTGCGTTCTGCTTGGAAACAGAGTCGCATAACTGTAGTGCGGAGAAATGATGTAATTGATAGTCAGTGCGGTTTTTGTGCCAATGTTATTCGCTGTCGATAAGTTTACAGGTTTTTGTGGGTTCGAGAAAAGTCTTTCACTCTGCCTTGAAAAGACATCAACGCGTAACTCGGAACTTTAAGACTTTTGCGTTAAGTTTATTTTGTAGTGAGTTCTTAAATACGTGGGATGAGTCTGATTTGTATTTCTTGTTTGCTTGTTTTATATGTACGTGCCTAGTGTTAGACCTATTCAGTTATTTTAATAGCTTAGAATCAAGTTAAATAAATCGTATCTAATCATTTTTCAGACACAAATAAACTATGTACCTACACAACACACCTCTTAGAAATCAATTTATTTAATTTCATTCGTGTTAAAAAAATCAAATTTAATCTTAGACATACTGGTAACTGGCTGGTAATAAAAAACTCAATACATTTTTTTCTTCTTTTTTGCCACAGCGCGAATTGTGTATTGTGCCAGTTAACTGACAATCATACCAACATAACAACTCGAAAAAAATAATGTGGCACTGGCAGCTCCCCCATACATCCACGGGCGGTAAATTGCATAATTTACATAGACTGCAGGCACTTTCTCTAATAACGGGACCCAGAACTGGGGCGCGACTATGCACGCGCTTGGTGGGCGATCGACGAATGTGATGCAGTGGGTCACGGGAGAATGTTGCTTTTTGTTATTATTTTTGACAGTGGCAACTTATTTACTAATTAATTTTACTAATTATGTACTAATTACTTCAAGATGAGGAAAGGCTACACACGTCCATAGACTCTTATTGCAGAAGGAAATTCGACAAAATATTGAAGTGGTAAAGAACGTTTGGCAGAAAGAAAACCAGTAAATTATTCAAAACTAGATACCAAACAAGAAATAACATGGACTAAAACGACAACCTTCTAAATATAAATTAAGTAGTTGACAATGAAAAACTTACCTCATACTTACCTACTTAGTCATTTTTAATTTGTATTTTGTTTGCCTTTTCTTTCTATTTTTCTGAATAATTTGAATAAAACTAGAATGCTTATAGAGAAAAGTATAAGAAATTTTAGAAAAATTAAGGAAAAAAAACATTCCAATTACACAAAATAAACTCTTTCACATGACGTCAAAGTCTATGGGTTTTCCAGAACCAGTCATTCATTCATCCACCCACAGCATCTTTATCCCACTTCTCGGTATCATACTAATACTTGGATATTTGTGAGATTGGATATTTGAATGAAATTTCTGTCATAGTGTCATAGACTATAGAATCTATAAATTGATAATAGAAATGTCATTTCTATACATTTTCCTACTTTTCTATAGCATTATTAAAGAATTATAACTTGGCGAGGGCTGGCATACAAACAGTGAAGCGATTAAAAAGGTTGAGTAGAAATCCACAGTAATTATTCGTGAATAATAAATCATATATTTCAGGCAATATAACTTGCATACAATGCAAGTTACAGAGGCCCATAGAAAATAAAGAACAGATCTTTTTACAGACTAACATACTTACATACAAATAAAAACATAAAACTAAAAAATAAGCAAAGCAAAGCAGCAGAAAAACAGCAGGCAAAGCGGGCAGGGCAGCAGTAAAGCTTCCCTGCCCGCCTAGCATGGCCCTAACAATGGTCCTCTCTTTCTTTCTTTTGACAAATATCTTTCTTTCCTCTTTCTTTTCTTTATCTTTTAGTGTCACTGCCTAACGTTAGTGTCATGTAAATGCCGTAGAATATCCCGGCGTGAAAGGTAAGCCTAGTTCTGCGCGGTCAAAACAACAAGCATTAGAAATGGCCGACCAACTGACGGGGTAAAGGTGCTGGTACAATATATCATTAGTTTTTGTTTTACTATAGGCATGTCTTTGACCGCCATCTCCCCTGATTTTAATCGACTTAGTAAATAGATAACTAGCTGCGCCCCGTTGTTTCAAGCGCGTTTTTCGGGGTAAAAAGTACCTATGTATGGAAACCATGGACAACCTTCATTCCAAATTTCATGTAAATCCGTTTAGTCGTTTCAGCGTTCATTAGTAACAAACACACATACTTTCACCTTTATAATATTAAAGTACGAATAGGCATGAGTTCGACCGCCATCTCCCTTAATTTTAATCGACATAGCGTATAGATAATTGCAATTGATATCAGGGCCCGTATCATTAGCTCTTAACGCGAGCCTCAATTGAATCGCTCTGGCTTTCCTCTCGTTCTGTCAGCTAGAGAAAAGCGAAACAAAAGCTTGTGAAAATATTTTTCGAGCAGTGTTTTAAAAAATCACTTTATTTGATTATGGCTAAGAGATCTTTCAGTCAAGGTACGTACTACGTAAGTACTAAACATATTACGATATTTTTTGTGGTACCTATAGGATTTACCACCGCAAGCTTCTCGTCTCAAAATCACCTCAAAAAACCAGTAACCAAACTCCAATGTATCTTCACCTTACGCCAAAGTGGGGCAACTCGGAGAAAGTCCGGCGAAAGGTCCACAAGGAGGTCAGTTACTGGCGTTACGTCGACACTGCCACACTTCTTGTGTCACGATGAGGTCATGACCACTGATGATAAGTAATTCGCGGTTGTAACGAAGGACCATTTACCGTTGAATCGCGATACATGTTATAGGGCATGACGCATTGTCCGGTTTGCGACTTTGCGTTCAATTTTTTTTCCGGGATGTTAATAGGAATGGTGCGAAAAACCTTTAATGGTTTCTTAGTTAAACAAAAAAAACTATGTAATAAAAAATACTATAAATTGAATATGTAATAAAATTGACGCTATTATACATACTTCCACTACACACACAGCCTGTTTACCGATCTAAAGAAGGTAAAATATTTTTATTTAGAATGAAAGAATTGCAATTTCATATTGAAATGCATTGAAAGAATAAAAACATACGAGTAATGTCTAACTGATAAACTGAGCTATATAAGTGAAGTAATGTAAATTGAGTTAATTTTGAATACTAAGCTGCATAAAAAAATACTGTCGCTAAAAAACTAATTCGTCCTTTTCTCTAAGAACGATCTTATTCAAGAGTTCAGTAGGAATAAATATTTAACACAGAATCTCTTGTACCTATTTAACCTATTAATTGTTAGACCAAACAGCAGTTTTCAAACTAGATTGGTACTACATTGCCTAAAGTGTTATTTTATTGTCGAGTTTTCGTTGTGGGATTTTAGTGATTTTTCCATCAATTATTCCATTAATATTATATTATGTTCATCTTACAAGTAGATATTTATTGTAATTCTATCAAATATTTTAATTAAACCACTTAGGTACCTACACCTAAATTAACTAACAGAATAGAATATTACAAATCAAAAATTGAACTCAGTCACTATCCGCGGGTAAAGTATCCAATAAACTGGCGACGTTACCTCGTTAAATAGCAACCCTAATTAAATTTTCTCAAGTTGACTAAAACAAATACTTCTCAACCAATTCCAGCTCATATCTAAAACCTCACGCAAACCACAAACAATTAAAAAAGACTGAAAATTTCTGGTGTATACAATAAAGAGTTTATCTATCTATCTAAACCCTCATCCCAGCCCATCTCTAAAACCTCACATAAACCATCAATCCACACAAACATAAACATAATCAAACGTTAGTTCACTTCACGAGTTCACCATTTACCATTTCCGAATCGAGGTGACCGCTATACCGGCGAAATGAGAAAGCGACCTAGGCTGTAACGGTACGTCGCATTGTTGTTTGCTGCAACCGTTGACGGACTTAGAAGGGGGGTTGTGGGGCTAAAACCTCTCTTTCAATGTTTACGGCGGAATCTGTCATATTATGGTCGAATTATGTATAGTGTAGGACAGGGCAGTACGACGTGATGTCTCGAAATGTCAGAGGGTAGGGTTAACTAAGGTAGCTCAAATAGGATAAAAAAGAGTCGCTGCGTTAATTTATTAGGCAAATACTAAAGTTGGGAAGAGTCTTCGCAAATATTTTCATTGATGCAACCTTGCTAAGGCTGACCTCAATATTTTTTTTTTACAAACCAGAGCTTTTCACTCTACTATTATATTTTTGAAAAAAATACTTTTGGATCTAATTTTGGGGGAAAAAAAAAAGTAAAACATTTAAATTTTAGAGCTGCTTTATGGTAGCTATTTAGCAAAACCTACAACTATGGCACTAATAGCACTAAATCGTTTATCACAATTTCCATACTGCTTTTTACATAGTGTAACCGCCAAAATAGGATTTCAGCGAATGTATACCTCCCCCCCCCCTCGTCCTGACTACGTCCACCCACTATAACACTTATAATGGGCGCCAGACTGTGACTGCGTTGTTGTAATAGGACGATAATTGTGTTAAATATTACCTACTCTGTATTGTTCGCTGGTGATTCAGAATTTCCATAGCTGAAGTAAAAAGTAGGTAATGCCAAATTATCGTTGGTAGAGAAGTGTTCTAGATAATCGAATGACGAACAAAAAGTGTAAACATCTAAATGTATTGTTTTAAAAATATTTCGCGTCCGTAATATAACTGTAAGTAACTTTTTCTTAATAAATATAAATGTTTTACAGTTTTTTTTGTTAGTATGTACTGTAATAATAATATGGGTTAATTCCGAAAAACTTCTTTCTAGAAATTTGCAGCTATTTTTAAAATTAAAAGATCCATTAAAGAAGTTTTGCGTCACACGTTAAAAACACTGATCTACTACAAACTAAAATCAAACTGAATCTAAACACTATCCGGTCAGTTTATGAATAGGTGATCTCGGAAGGCATTCAGAACGAGTACTACGGTGGGTCGGACGACACTTTAAATTGCTGACCCCCGTTGTTTGTCCTTTTACAATAATCGCTAAGCCATGTTAAAGACCTTCAGGTGGCCTAAAAACACTAGGAATTAGTATTAAGTAAAATAATCTAACTCCTATAGGCCGAGTGGCTAAAGTCGAGAGTTTTTAGGCCGCCCGAAGGCCTATGAAATGGCTTGGCGGTTGTTGCTACAGGACAAACAACCGGGACCTACAATTTAACGGGTCTTCCGAGCTACGGTAGCGCTCAGTTATATACCAACCGTGGTCAGTGGTCACTGGTCACAGTGGTCACCCAATACCTACCTACCCCTAGAGTCAGACGACATTTTCAAAGTCGCGGGTCGAACCTGAATCCAATTGGCTCAGGACCGAGGCAGAATGCGCAGTGAGAGAGAGGCCTATACCCAGCAGTGGGATAAAGAAGGCTGTGGATGATGATGAGTCAGAGTATTGCTCGGCCTACTTTTACTTGTTCTTATTATTCATTTATTTTAGAACAATTAATACTTCATGCATGAGTCACAAAATTCAAATTTAAAAAATAAATCCAAATATTCCGTCATACGCTATACGGAGCTCATACGTATTCATAATATCTAAACGGTAACATAACTCGAGCGCCTAGTAACGCCTATTATGAAAATGAACGTTCGTTACGTTTCCAATAGCCACAATGAGATGAAAGTGAGGAAAAGTGGTGAAAATTATGGAATACTTCCCGAGAGACTTCTCACGATAGCTGCCGGTGGCTGCACCACTGCGCGGAGCGAAGGAATTCGATAGCTTGGAAAGTAAGATTGTTCTGGAAAATTCTATAAAAACTTTGCTACGTACATCTTTACTTTCCTACTCTTATGCCACTCGTGTGGGGTCGGTTATTTTCTGTCGCGTTTAAACCAATTAGTGCCAATGTGCCAAACCCAAACCCAAATATTCCAGATCATTTTTATCATTTGTTTAATTACTTAAATGTTTATTTGCAATTAAAGTCCGATTTTATTTTTTCTATTTTATTAATTCAAAAACATTAATTTCGTCAAATAAATTATTATTTCTCACTTTCTTTCTTTTTAATCTAACACAAGTGAACCTACTTTCTTTGTTCCATTCTTTTATTAAAAAAAAGATTTCATACTGTCACACGTCAATCTTTAGCGTTTCTGTTATATTAACGAATCACAAAACTCAAAGTAAAATGTTCATAGTTTTCTAGCTTTGTAACTACGAGTAGCTTAGCTCAGATGTGGGATCAATCCTTCCTCGTTATCATCTGCCAATGTTCGACATTCCTGCTTCTTATTACAATGCCGTAAATGCTATAGTCCTATATCACCGGTAACGGTAGACTGCCGTATCAATCACGATGCGAAAGACGGATTTATTGACTGGTAGAGTGACCATGGTTAATGTATTTATGCGTATATACAACATTTTACAAATAGTTAAATAAATAAAAAATAACAAAAATATAACAATGTAATGGCGCAATTTTAATTTATATTGTCAAATTACTTCAAGTTAGTAATTTGACAATATAAATTAGAATAGAATGAATCAGAAAATAGTGATTTTAATTGCAGTTATTTTTTACTTTTATTTTAGAATACACAATAACAAATAAATCAGCAATAATGAGCAGGCTTTGTCAAAAAACGACGGGTTGCACTCCGGGAGTGCCGGCAGAAGTGAAAACTTAAGTAATAACGTTGTGCGAATAGTGTGTGTGTGTGCGTTGTGTGTATTTTGCACGAATTGCTTTAATTATTTTAATAGAAAAATGAATCGATATCGTGTCCACTATAATCACTAGGTCACAACACTATAACTGTCAAATTAGAACATTCGCGCAAGCGCCCTGCGCCGCCTAAACGAAACAGCCGGCGCAGGCATACATTTTCGCCGCGCCGTAGAAAGAGAGGGGGACACTAGCTGTCTACTCTCCATCCGTCTTACGAATTTTCGATCAGGTCACGTGACCCTGTCGCGAGTTTAACATTTTTTACCCATTCCAAAAAAGTGTACAACGCCGCTAAAGAAGTTTTCACTTCAAAACCTTATCATCAATATCATAAGTCGAAAAGGCTCATCCCATGTTACGATGGTGGAAATTTTCGAAAACTTTCGAAAACATTCGAAAACTTGTTGACTGTGGAATAGGCATGACGACAGTATCAAAAAATCGCCGATTCAATGCTTTCAGGGGACTAGCTAGATTAAAAAAATTTAAAACACATGTTTAGTTTTATTTTTAAAAAACAGATTATTAAGATGTTCAATAAATTAAAACATTAAAATACAGCAATCGGCCATCTTGTCAGAAACAACAATCACAGCGTATGACGTCACGCTTATGTGAACTCAGGTCATCCGCCGCTCATCACGCATAGACACAATGACATGACACAATGCCGTGACGTCAAATCGACGCCATGACACAAGCAAGCTGTTTTCGGGCACTGTTGAAAAAATATGTGAAAAATGGCTTCAAACTTCGTTAAACTTAAGTTTATTACAGAAATAAAGGCTTTTTTGTAAATAGTAAATGTGTACTCACATTATGGAAGAGGATTTTAAAGTCTTTCGTCACGCCTATTATTGTACAATGCCGTTCCGCTGTTTTAAAAAGAGTATCTACAAATAACTTCCCGGGGTTACAAAATGTCGTCAACACCACAGTCACTGGTCACAGGTGTTCATATCATAATTATGTAGTGGTTTGCTTTTTGGTGGTGCTTTTTGGTGGTGGCACCATTTTTGGAGGAAAACAATGTTCCGTACAAAAAAATGTATCGAAATGTCCTACAAACCCCTAGACACACGGTGTCTCGCTCATCAGACGGGAATCTCACATGACGTGTGTACCACTCTCGATCTATATGGGTTTATAGTTTAAGCAACGGTGGTTCTGTACACGCACTTGCAATATTGGCGATGATTACAATCATTATGTTTTGGGACGGAATAATTATGCAGGTTTTAGATAAAGCAAGACCTAGAATTTTTATACAGTTTATTTCATTTTATTTTAAAGTAATTGACAAACTAAACTTAAAAAAACTAATCCAGAAATATAACACAATAAATTCGCCAATCTAAATATTGTAAACAGTATTAATATAAAGTTATACCTACTGTTAAAGATACAACGCCAAACTAGTAAAACAATTTTAAAAAGAGTGTTCTTAAAGTTAAATAAGTTGTAGGATACGATCACGTCTTTTGCTTGATGGTAGTTAGTTAATAGTTATTGAGCTGCGCTCTACGGTTGTATCCGAGATATCCGGTTGCGGTGACGACACTGCCGAAGTTAGGATTAAAATATATTTTCAATAACAAGCTTTTATTGCACTATTGAAGTTAAGCAGGTATACCAAATTATAGCTCAAGTAGGCGTCAGGAAGTGGTTCTAATTTAGTTTCCAAGATTTGACATAGGTACACAATCATACTAACACGGCAATTTAAATAAAAGCTTGTAATTGTAACAATTTCGTTGTTTATTTATGTGTAACTTATTTATGAACGTAATCAAATGAGGAAATAGAAATCAAACAATCTTTAAAATTCAAATTTCAAAGGTGTAAAAAGTCGAAAACAAATCAAATCTCAATAGAAAAAAATCCTTTCAGAAATACTACAGTAGCTCCCTCATCTACAGCGGATAAATTCCGTACTACTCCAAAAAACATCCTCATTCACCAGTCCACACGTGCAAATTTTTATCAATCACTAACGTAACCCAATTCCTCGCATTGTCATTCGGTGCGCTTGCGCAGGTTGCCGACCGCACTTTCACTGCGCGCCTTCCTGTTGCGTAAGAGGGAAGCGTGAGGAAAGTGGAAGTAGAAAGGTTGTTATGTACGTGTATGTAGGTTAGGTGAAAATTGCTGTCGATTTCGTTGACAGTTCTTTGTTTTAATCTGTATAATGTATTTAAGGATAAATCGTTTTGTTCCGATAGGCGTGCGTTTGAGCGCCAGCTTGTCTAATGGTGAGCAATGATACGGTCTACGTTAGAGAACACTTATGAAATCTTTGTGAAATTTTTGTAGTAACAAAATCTTTAATATTTCATAAATATCCTACTTCTGACTAATATCTAATAAATAAATTGCTAATTTTTGTATAAATTACAAATTGTGTGTTTTTTATGAATGTTTATTGATCGTGCGAAAAACAGCTGAACGGATTTGGGTGCAATTTGGTATGGAGATAGCTTAAATGAAGATTTAGATTATTTTTTATCCCGGAAAAATGACAATCAATAATTTTAATTTCATCCCCAATTATATTTAAATATTAGGTATTTTAAGCGTACATTTTAATTCAGTAAACTAACTTATAGAGGTAGTGATAGCCAGCACTTGGCCAGCGCGATGGAATACGGCCTAATTACCCTTCGAGGGTAGACCTGTATCCCAGCAGTACTAGGATGTAAAGATTAGTGCTAGGATTAAAAGATGAAGTCGTACTTAGCATAGTAAAGCCTAACTCCACTAAAAACATCACACAACTGCGCACACACACAACTACACATCAATACACGCACACTCACGTCATGCGACCACTTTTCCACATTTCCACTTCCAGTCCGCAAGTTCCTGAATCAGTTCCGAGGTTCAAGGCTCGATTGCGTAACGCGTTTCACCTTACGTCACGGATGTAATCGTGTGCGCTGCGCCTTACTACACTCATACACCAGGCGACTATACCTCTAGAATCAGTAGTAATGGGCCCAAGTTTGAAGGCATTTCAAGACAGATCTAAACTAACTAAAAATATATCTGTCTTTATCATTGCAAGCCATTAGACAAGGATGCCAATAGTTTTAGAAAATTTAGATCTGTCTTAAAAAGCCTTCAAACTTGGGCCTAATGTGCTGTAATATTGCGAAGTTACAGAAGACACATCACACTCACACACTACCAACGATATGCTAAGGGAACCCTGAATACACGAAAAAAAATCAGGTGCGCCATTGAAAAATGTCAATGACACTCCATAAAATGTATGGAACTGATTTTTTTCGCAAATTCTTAATATAATTAGTACCATGAGCCCTTTTCAGCTTAGCCCTTTCCTTAAAACCCTTTATTTTTATAAACAAGTACTGCGCTACTTTCCAAATACCCGATTCACCATTTAATTTTTGATCCTAAATACTTATCTATCTTTTCTGAATTGAATTTTAAACATTGGTGAGGGTGTCATTGACCTCATAGTTTCAAGGTGCTAAATTGTGTCGCCTAGTATACGAAGTCCCAGTACGACCGCAGGTTAAATAATAGTTACTTCGTAGGTGCAACGCACTTTCGGGCTTCCGAAGTGACGTGATTCTTTATTGTTTTTAATTGATACTCACTTGTTTCCTATGTTATTCTATTCTTAGTTTTATTCTACACTAGATACATCCGACCGTTTCACTCGCTGTTTTTTTTCTTTTAAACTTTCCCTGTATTTGCAAATTATATATATACAGATAATTTTTACTATAAATTGACAAGTTAGCATCAACATACTACGGTTGCTATAGTTACGCAATGGCTTTTGACAGGACAACGTCTGTCGAGTCAGCTAGTTTAATTATATAAATTACGTGTCACGTTGTTTGTCCGCTATATAGACTCCTAAACTACTTAACCGATTTCAATCAAATTTGCACACCGTGTGCAGTTCGATCTAACTTAACAGATAGGACAGCTCACAACTCAATTTATAGTAAAAAAAAAACATGAAAAATTAGAAAATTTAAAAATACTTAAACCATAATTTAACTTTAGCGCTTTGGACAATGTAAACTTTTTTAATGTAACTTTTGACATTTGACATAGAATTGACGCAATGGCTTTTTTTACCAATAATTCGAATTAAATAGTCATCGTTAAGACAGGACAACGTCTGTCGAGTCAGCTAGTATAATTATAAAAAGAAGAAGAAGAAGATGAGTAGTTAACTGGTTGTGCCTAGAGGTTTCACCCGCGTGGTGATGTAAAACAGTGATGAGGATAATTAGCATGTGTTAATCCAGGGTATAAACCATTTGTCAAAAATATACAGAGACTTTTAGATAAGTAGATAATTGAAGATCTACTTTTCATACAACAGCTTTTCGAATATGCTTTTTAATTTTTTCGACAGCATGCAAGCTGCATAAGGCTATTTGTTAATGAACCGATACATTCTAGTAGTAGGTAAAGGGTTATTAAAAAAAATATATATATATTTTCTTACAAAAATGGTTAATTTTAATTCGATTTTTCTCAGAAATGGTTAACTTTTGCATAGGGGTTTATGTGGTCAAAACTACTAGAAAGAATAGGTTCAATAACAAATAACCTGTTAAACAGTACTGTAGTAGCAAGAGCAAGGGTTTGAACAGTTTTCCTCTCATCAGTTTGCCTCATGTAGATCAGATCAACGACCCTGAAACTACAATCAAACAAAATATACAAACAGAGGGCAGAGAGGGCAGGATTAGGAGCTAAAGTGAACACTAATCCTAACTTGGCCACCTGTCCGGTGAGCAAGTTCGTCAAATGGTTACAGAAAGGAGCGCAGGTCGTGTTGACATCTGTAACAAGCCTACAAAGTTCCTGCACGTGGTGGCGCCTGCTTTTGGTCTGGTCCCCTATGGAACAGACGTAACAGATACTTTTAGGCGCAATTCAGAACTCCAAACCCTCCCATCCCTTTCTCCTCCTTCCAATCAGCGTGGTGGCGTGGTGGTCAGGTCACTGCGGGCCTTACATCTACGGATGTATGGTTGGGGGGATGACCACCCACGTATTTTGTGCTGTGCGTGGGGGGCCCGTAGGTTGGATGCAACAAACCTGGTGGCTGAGTGATTGGTTGGTCTTTCACAACACTCCACTTTGGTGTGAATTTCAACCGAAACGGGAGGATATGGACTAGCCATACATATTCATTCAGCACAGGTGGCAGTCTTCCACTCCACCGGGCGAGAGGGGGGGTTTTAAGGGGCCTGCAGTCGGCGTCGTTCGCGGACCACGTTATGATTGGCGGGGATCTGGGAGCGGCGTCCGCCTCGTGGGTTCCTGATTCCGCCCTTCTATATCCGCTTAGTAACCCTGGTGTTGTAACCCAACATCCCCAATGGTGCGGGCTCCGTGGAGGGTGGGGATCTAAGCGGATGAACTACTACTACTAAAAGTATGGATGTTACTCTAAAACAATCGCAAACCCCCAGTGGGGAGGCGGTGAAGTACCTAGAGGCTTCAATCGAGGCTGAAGAGGGAAACACTGCTGCCTGGAAGGTCGTAAGACCCAAGGGTAAAAAAGGGGCAAGGAATGCGGGGAAGCGGCCTACAGCTGCAACCTCAAGTTCCAACACCCCAGCTCCCGTGGTGGCTCACGTCCCGGGGAGATTAAGCAAGAAACAAAAACGCAAGCTGAGTCGTCAGCATCAAGCGCAGACGCGCCGGGAAACGGGTTCGGGCGGACCACAGCCAACGGCTGTGGCCCCTCCAATGAATAGACCGGGACCTAGCGCATACTGCCATGAGCGACGATCCGGCCAAAATGAGCCTGTTGCCGAGCCGCATGCCCCGCCAGCACCAACCGCAGTCTCGACTGTGGCGAATGCTGGGACCGATGGTTGCAGAGGCAAAGCCACGGGCTCAAAAAACAAAAACAGACCCAACCGCAAAAAGCGTGCTGAGACAGCCGTTGTGAAGTCGGCGCAAGCCTCGGCACACGGTGAGCCCAGCAAACGCCTGCGGTTGGACGACACGACATCGCCGAGAGGCGACCATAAAAAAGTGAGGCTGGACAACTCACGACGTGCCCAAACCAGCTACGCGGGGATCGTGATGAGCGAGCTCTGCGTAGCGGTGACGAGGGACGACAATGCCCAGTTAAGCGAGGAACAGGTCGCCTTAGTGAAGAAGTTCCTCCAGCGCAAGATATTGGAGGGTATTAAAGACCCTGCAATCGCCTACTCACCCAGTTTCAACGGCAAACCCGTCTCTGCAGACGGAGTGTTGAAGCTGTGGTGTGAGGATGAGCGCTCACTAAGGTGGCTGACCGAAGCAATAGACTCCATGCCAAACATGAAGGGCACCAAATTTGTGGTGAGGAAGCAGGGTGAATTGACCCGAAGGGTGCGAGCGGCCCTGTTTCTTCCAGAGTGTGAAAACACCCTGGAGGATACCAACCTTGTTCTGGATCACCAGAACAAGTGGGCCCTCGTGAACACCTGGACGGTCTTCACCCACACGCTCCAGAAGGATGGGACCATGTTCCTAACTCTGGGTATCCCGGAGAGCGTGGTCCCGGCTCTTCTGGAGCGTGGTCGCAGACTATCCCACAATTTGGGAAAGGTCTACGTCCGTTTCTATGGAACGGACGGGTCCCTTTCGGATGAACCCCCCCGAAAGGGAGTCCCTACCTCGGCGGAAGGAACGGAGACCGTCCCTCCAGTGCCCACGCACTCGTCCCCAAAACCAGTGACATCTGATGTCGCGGTGGTGGGGATGAGTGTGGACCCGGAGCCCCAGGGGAGTGGCACGAACGAGGTAGAAGAGCTCGTAAAAGAGCTGAAGCAGTTGGTAGGGGATAAGCCTGATGATGGCGACCCCAACCAACTGTAAAATTATACAAGCCAACCTCCAGCACAGCCTCACTGCTACGGCTAACCTACGCAGAGTGCTGGAGGCCCCATACAATGAGGAGACCGTCGCCCTGATCCAGGAGCCGTGGATCAGGGGTGGGCGTGTATGCGGTCTCAAAACGCCATATGGTAAGTTGATTTTAAACAGCACATGTGATAGCCCGCGGGCATGTATTTATGTACCGCGCAACATCTCTGCAGTGCCCCTCACAGAATTCTGCTCTAGGGATCTGGCCACTGTCAGACTCCAGAACACCGGGGTCGACGGGGGGATGACGATCATCGCGTCGGCGTACATGCCAGCCGACGAGGAGATCCCTCCGACACACATGGTGGACTTGGTGAAATACTGTGAGCAAAACAACTTTAAACTAATTATCTCAACAGATACTAACGCGCATCACCCTTTATGGGGTATGCCAGTAGCCAACAACAGGGGAGAGGAACTGGTAAACTACCTTTTCACAACAGATCTCTCCATAGTAAACAGAGGAACGGAACCTACTTTTGTCACCAGTAGATGCCGAACTATAATAGACCTCACACTGGCAACAGGTAACTGTATAGAGACTATAAGAAACTGGCGTGTGTCGGACGAGTCCTCATGCTCCGACCATAGATGGGTGCGCTACGAACTGCGAATGACCACCACACCGCCTGTACCTACACGCAACCCTCGGCGAACGGATAAGGTAAAATTTTGTGACTATCTAGAGCAACACCTTAACACCGACGCTACGGTGGCATCAATAAACAATACAACCGACATAGAAAAAGCGGTCGTACAACTAACCAATAGTCTCACCAGAAGCTTTCAAGAGGCCTGTCCTCTATCCACTCCCAACAAAAGAGGAAGGCAGGGATGGAGCAGAGACCTGGAGAGTCTAAAAACAAAGGTACGTAAACTATTTAACAGAGCTATGAACACTTACAACGACGAGGACTGGAGCAATTATCACACTGCCCGCGCTAAATATAAAAAGCGGATACGATCCAGGAACCGCAAGTCGTGGAGAAGGTTCAGCTCAAGCATAGAGTCAAACACACAAGCCAATAGGATCAGGAAAATTCTCGCGGCCGATCCTAACCGAGAAATCGGATCACTGAGGCTACCAGACAACACCTACACAAAAACAGACACTGAAACCAACTGTCTTCTTCTACAAACCCACTTTCCAGAATGCCAGATCGCTGACGCCACCACTTGGGAGGTCAACGATGAAGCTTCATCCTCAGCTGACGACTGGTGGATCGCAAGAAAGGTGGTCACTAGGGAGAGGATAAAGTGGGCAATAAACACTTTCCAACCCTTCAAATCAGCGGGCCTCGATGGCATCTTCCCAGGCCTGCTGCAATGGGGAGCAGGGCACATAAACGGAACCCTGGACCTCATCTTCACAGCTTGCCTGGCGTTTAAGTACGTCCCACTCGCGTGGAGAGAGGTCAGAGTTCTATTTATTCCCAAACCAGGAAAGAGCGATTATACAGAACCCAAAGCATACAGGCCGATCAGTCTAACCTCTTTCTTACTCAAAACCTTAGAAAGGCTGTGTGACCGGTACATAAGAGACGACATACTGACTGTGACACCATTACACCCACAACAACACGCTTACAGTGCGGGCAAATCCACGGAATCAGCCCTGCACAAAGTGGTAAGCACTATCGAGCAGGATATCAAGAACAAGACGCTTTGCCTGGGTGCCTTCATAGACATTGAAGGGGCCTTTGACAAAACAAACTTTCGCAGCATCAAAGCAGCACTCAGAAGGCATGGTGTAAAGGCGACACTGAGTGATTGGATCATCAACATGCTGAAGCTAAGAGCGGTGAGGGTGGACGCTGGAGGTACCACTAGAGCGACAGTATCCAGAGGATGCCCGCAAGGTGGTGTCCTCTCACCATTGCTCTGGAACATGGTGGTAAATGATCTAATCGCAAAGCTTAACGGACAACGCTTTCTCACGGTAGGGTACGCAGATGACCTGGCCATCCTCATCTCAGGACATTTTGCGAGCGTATCGTGTAACATCATGAACGGCGCATTACGGGTCGTAGAGAGATGGTGCACCGAATACGGATTGTCCGTGAATCCAACAAAAACACAACTGGTAATGTTTACAAACAAAAGAAACCTAGGGAGATACACACTACCTCACCTCTTCAACACACAGCTGGCCCTAACAGATGAGGTAAAGTACCTGGGTATCACGCTGGACAGCAAACTAAACTGGGCAAACCACCTCCAATGCAAAATAAACAAATCCATCATATCCTTCTGGCAATGCAGGAAGATGATAGGGAAAACATGGGGACTAACCCCGAAAATAACGTTATGGCTGTACAACACAGTGATAAGGCCCTCCTTAACCTATGGCGCCCTAGTCTGGTGGCCTAGAACTAAACAACACACAACAATAAACAAACTGAAAAAACTCCAGAGACTCGGCTGTGTAGCGGCAACCGGCTGCATGAGAACGGCCCCTACGGCAGCCCTAGAGGCATTACTCGACCTGCCACCACTGCAGCTACACATCCAACAGGAGGCCGCGGCCTCTGCTTACAGACTCCGCGCACTCAATCTCTGGGAACATAACAAGAACGCGACCCACACCACAATCATAGAGGAATGTGCAGAGGGCAACCCAGACATTCTCTCTATTTATGACAGGGTACCTAAACAACACATCTTCACTAAAAGCTACAAAGTACAGCTGTACGAGGAGCCTAGTGAAGACACCAACACACAGGAGCTTAGGATATATACAGATGGCTCTAAAATGAAAACAGGTACAGGTACAGGCGCTTTCTCAGACGAGCTGAATATCCATGTAGCGTTAGCTCTAGGAACACACAGCTCCATCTTCCAAGCGGAATGTGCAGGTATCATCCAAGCAGCAACAGCAATACTAAACAGGAAGGTAACTGGCTACAATATCAGGATACTTTCAGATAGCATGGCAGTTCTTCGAGCACTGCAAAAAGTTGAGCACTCCTCGGGGCTAACAGTTCAATGTCACTGTCTACTGGAAAAGGTCAGTAAACAAAACTCACTGACCCTCCAATGGATAAAAGGACATAGTGGATCCAGAGGAAATGATGCGGCTGATGAATTGGCAAGAAGAGGCTCGGCCACGCGCCCCGTAGGACCGGAGCCAATGATACCTCTACCTTTCAGCCAAATCAGGTCATGGATTCGCGAGAGAACGCACAAACTACACCAAAAGCTTTGGGCAAGTATGGAGGATTGCAGGCAGTCGAGGGAGGCCTTCCCGTTACTAAACCGGAGAACCTCCCGAAAGCTCCTCAGCCTAAAACGGGACAAACTCCGACTTTTCGTCGGAATAGTCACCGGACATTGCCCATTAAACAAACACCTATTTACTATAGGTGTTACAGATAGCCCCCTGTGCAGAGGATGCATGGAGGCGGAAGAAACGGCCAAGCACGTGCTCATGGAGTGCGAAAGCGTGGCGTCCCAGAGAGCGAAGTTCCTGGGAAAACCGGGAACCCTGCGGGAGGCCTGCAGCGTGACACGCAAGCTGCTGGACTTCCTGGAGGACATCGGGTGGCTGGAGTAGCCGCCGTCACCCGCTCACGCAAAAAGGGCCGACGTACGGCCTAGTTGCGGAAAAGAGCCCGCTCACCAAGTACCAAATATACAAACACTCGCTTCGCTCTGTCAATTAGCCGGAATAGACAACTGTTAATCCACCCACCGATTCAAGACCAGCCGCTCATTCTGACAGGCTCGACACTATCTCGGTCACACTCACTCTAATGACTTTTGTTGTAAGACAGACAGAGATGGAGATAATATCGAATGGCGGAGAAGTGGCTCAGAAATTGCGAATCGCACATCGTGCAACGACCTCGGTGACGTAACGTAGCTAACGAGAAAGGCTTACGTAACCGGGCCTTGAACCCACAACCTCCCAAATGGGGAAATTACACGTATGGGAAATTGCTGTAGGAAGATATTACAGATAGTTGTCTGTCACACATTAAATTTTATGTTTCATGTATAAAATATCAGGTATCCAAGGTTTTTTTGTTTAAAAAAAAAGTACTAGCTCATTAAAAAATACATTGAGACGTCAGGCAAGATTTTCACGTAAATGGTTAAAAAAATTACCTACTAAATTATTTGGACAGGATTTTAAGAATTTTTGAATAATTGTGTAATATGTAATTTTAAATTATAAACCGTAATTGTATGATATAAGTTTAAAGTATAGTGAATATTGCAAGTAATATTTAGCTACTTTGTTGTTGCTATTAAAATAAAAAGTATTCGTTTTTTTTTACATTTTGTATGAGAAAAAGAAAAAAATAATAATGTAGAGAGTCAGAGGAGTTGTTACCCAGAGTACTCGAATAAAAGGTTTCAAAATACGCCACGAAATAAAAATCAAAATAATTATCCTACTAATATTATGAACGCCAAAGTTTGTGAGTATGTTTGTTGCTCTTTCACGCAAAAACGGCTGAACGGATTTACATGAAATTTGGAATAAAAGTTGTTCATGGTCTGGATTAACACTTCTACTTTTTATTACGGAAAACGCGGGTGACAACGCGGAGCGTAGCTAGTATAATCATTTTGGGAGCTGTCAATCGCAAACGGTTTTGTATCTACGGATATTTTTGTGACAAAGGAATACTTATAATCTGCCAACAGATTATTTGATCTCTAGGAAAAACTGAACAATGTCGAGTACATTGTTCAGTTTTTGCCACGCAGGAATAATCTTGAGATACATCGACATGAAAAAAATATTTTAATATCGAATTTAATAAAGAAAATTCTTTTTGATATCTAACACGAAATTCTGAGAAGCTTTGTCAAAATAGAAAGTAAAAGGCTAAAGCCTGCCCAAAACACATGACGTCATAGGTTACTCACCGCCAATACTGTTATGTATAATTCGAAGATATTTAAATTAAAATATCTATTGTTTGTAATACAAAAATACCGGTGACTCATGTAAAGGTTGCAGGCCAATTAACTTGTCTGACTTCTGGAAAGGAAAATTGTAAATGGCTTTAAATTACATGTACCTACTCGTATGTTCTTGCTTAGGCCTAAATTTTTTTTTTTGATTTTTGAAATTTATTCGTGTAGAATCTAATTAATTAATAAGGCAGCAACAAGAAATAAAGGACTACCACTAACTAAGGAATAGTGGGATGATTACACGTAACGAGTACAGTGGCGAGACAGTGCCTTCGGTCGAGTTACTCGTTTTGTATAAACCGTTTGATGAGGCGAGCAACGACAATTCGTTGTTCGGCCGAGTGTCAATTTACTGTCTCGCCACTGTACTTGTTACGAGTAACCAACCCATAACTTTTTTCATGATGTCCGAAGCCCTATTTGAATTATTTTAAAAATGTGAAAAACAAACAATCATCTCATTTTTATTACATTTTATATCATAGTAGAATTGAATATGAAGGCTGTTTTTTCGTAATTACAGGATTGATCACTTTTTACTTAGCACCTTTCAGAACATCTTTGGAACCTACACATTGCATGTACAGGACTTAGGCTTAGGTAGGACTTAGGTCAGGTAGACTTATGTAGGCGTAGCTTATATTATATACCTATTATATTAGTAAAAAGCAACGCCTGCAACATTATCAATACAGAACACTGTAGCGTTTGCTATTGCTTGGCTGTTAAACAACTGACATAAGCCGAAAATGGCAACAATATTCCATTCACTTATATCTTGTTACCATTACCAACAGCGTAATTTTTTATCAATGTAAATCTAACCAGATCGATAAAAGTTGGCCCGAACATCGACCCCTGAGGTACTCCGGTCGATCACCTACGAAATTTGGACGTTTGAACTGTCTACGCCCTGTCTCATACCTAGTTGTACTTGCTTGAACAAATAAAATAAATTTAAATGAAATTAGGGTGTTTTGAACAAATACCTGTTGCTATTTCAGGGATCAGGTGCTTGAAATGTTGGATTCAGACTATTTTAAATTGCTCTTATTTAGATATTTCTGATTTCTTTGATTTCAAAGAATCTACATTTTAAGGATTATAACAAACTAGGAGTTATTTTATCTTTTTAACCAAATTCGAGAAAGAGTTCATTCATGTTTAAATTACTGTACAAATCTTCATTGAACAGCTCCTGCTGGAGGTCTTCTTAGATAGATGACAGTTTCTCACTACAAACTCTTTGGATAAAAGAATGACTATTAAATAATCTGAATCTATAATTACATGATGATTTAGAGCCATTAGCATCTACGCTAGATTCCACTTTTATTGTGCAAACCACCAGAGTGTCAAACGCTCTGCTATAGTGGGTGTACATCGATGGACTTACTTTATCCTAGACCGCATTGCTTTATTTACAATCTGGCGAGATAGTGGTCCAAGCCAAGCCCATACAAATCCTATTGTAATAAAGTGATAAAGCAAGTATGTAATGTATATGATCTAGTTGCAAATATGTTTATAGATGGCATTGTCCGAAACTACTGGTCCAATTCCTAAAAAAATATTTCATCAATCACCACACAATCTTTGAATACCATATTAGTCTATATTTTGTAGCCGCAAAGACCAAACAGGACAAGGCACAACATGCCGAGTAACAGCTAGTTTTTGAATAAAAAAGTTTCTATGGCCTGAAATATTTTTTAAATATTTTTTTGTTTTAACCAGTTCCATCCGCCAAGTTTGTTTACGTTATGTATCGCGCGATCAATTAGCTCATTCACGTAACTTCCTAGCTCGTTTCCGAGGTTCAAGGCCCGGTAATAGCTGTAGTAGCGACTTGGTTGCGCAAGCGCCGCTTCCCAGTCAATGGGGGCTGTGCTGTGGCGGTGGCGGGTCGTTGGCCTTTCGCACGGGGTGGGGTAGAACGACCAAGATATTTTGGTAAAGATAATTTAGAGTAAAATGAAAGGGACCCAGTTATTTTAATAAAAAAATGATAATAATTTCATTGAAAATAATAGGACTACAAATTAGTAGGTATCAGTGGTCAATGGCCTTTGCGCACGGGTGGGGTTAAAGGACCAAGATATTTTAGAAAAGACAATTCAAATTAAAATGAAAAAGAATCCAAGTTATTTTTAACATAAGATTACAATGAAAAGGACCAAGTAATTTTTGTCAAAATAATTAAAATTAGAAATTGATGATAATTCCAGTGAAATGGCAAATAAAAGTGAGTATGTAAAGTTTTTCCAAATCAATGGGCGCTGTGGTGGAGGCGGGTCGTTGGCCTTTCGCACGGGGTGGGGTAAAAGGACCAAGATATTTTAATAAAGATAATTCATATTAAAATTAAAATTGATGATAATTCTGATAGACCCACCGCTTGGTTCCACTAGTGCATCCACGAAGATTAAATAAAATCTTGGCCGGACCCCCTGTTTTCAATAGGGGTCCATCATAGCGAGTACTGTCTAAAAGCAATAAAAAGATTGACTTAGCTCGGCTGGCCCTGGAGTCAAACTACTTAGTAGTCTGAAAGGCTTCTGACATAGCCTTGTGGTTGTTATTTTAGGACAAATTATTGTGATAGAAATCGCTCTTGGCGATAAAACCGTATTTTGTGTTTTAATTTCTACACTAATAATTATAAAGAGGAACGATTTGTATTTTTGGATGTTTGTAAAGATGAAACTCAAAAACTACTGGACCGATTTTAAAAATACTTTCACCATTAGAATGCTACATTATCCTTGAGTAACATGGGCTATATTTGATATCCGGGTAAATACGGGGCAGGTCGCTAGTCTCTAATATTTTACGACGTATGCAGGTTTCCTCACGACGTTGTCCTTCACCGATAGGCCAGTGGTGTGTAAATTCGTACATTAGTTCCAAAGAACTCATTGGTACGAGTCGGGGTTTGAACCCGTCACCTCAAAAATGCGAAGCGGCTGTTCTCCCACTGAGCCACTGAGCTTACTTAGATGTAACCGCCTTTTTTAATGAGCCTACTTTCTAGGTCTAACAAGATATTTCTCAGGTCATAGACCTTCTTTTTGCCAGTTACCAATCGATATGTCACCGACCTCAGGCTTTTCCATAATACTGAACATGCTTATGCACTGTAGGTCAGAGGACGTTCGTTGACTTGTACAGTCATAGTAAACATAGTAAAAAATAGAAATTGCAAAGGCGCTACTAGAAAAGTTGATATCTGTTGTACCTTGTCATAATAAGAAATGTTCATAGCTTAGTAAGGGTTTGTATTAGATGGAAGATTCATTGACTGCGGTTAAGTTCTAAATCGTTCGTGTAGAAGAATGTGACCTTGTCAAAAAGTCATTATCCTCAACGTATGTAAATGGTTTGTTACTTGCTTTCTCCTAATAGATAATTTGGATAGAATTATAATTTAGCGGTTGGAAGGTCATTGCTTACACGAGGCATAGATTTTATGCTTTATCACGATTCTAACGTAATAATAGTTACCTACACAAAGATTTTTGAAATAAATCTTGAGACTATTTTTGTTATTCTAATTTCTTTTGTTATGGTTTGGTCTACTTTCAGGCGATGAATTTTTGGATGTTGTAACTCATAGGTTTGTTTGAAATGTAAATTAATTCATTAGAGAAATACCATAGAGTTGCTTTTGTCGGTGATGTAATATCGGTTTTGGCTGTCCTCTGCTAGTATCTTCACTCTTCATCTCAATTTACTACATGACATCTGCCGTCTCTTTTATCTGGTTCATGAATACCTATTTCCTATGGAGGTATGGTTTAACATTTATTTTTGTAAGACTTGCTTTTGACAGCCATCTCGCTTGATGGAGAGCAATGATGCTCTTGGTTGGTGAAACACGTTTACGGTGGAACACGCTTGCTTAGAGGAAATCGATTCACCTTTGACTTGAAGACACCCATATTAAATCTCTAGGTATCTATTTGAAAAACGCTGTTGTTACTACCTAACTACAGTAAGTATAATTTTACACACCTATCTTTACAGTTAACTCAAGTTCACATTCAGTACGATGACCCGTTAGGCCGTTACCTAACAAATCGGTTTTAGTTAAATAATGTTAGCGCCGCATCCGGTCAGAAAGCGTTCCATACAGTTTTGCGCGTTTCACCGCGCAGTGCGCATTGCAAGTGGATGTGCGAAAGTGCGCACGCGCCGCGCATTCTAAGTGGACGGAAGTGTGGGGAAAATGCGGGGATGAGGCGAAAAGGTTAACCCGAATTTGTGATGCGTCATTTTGAATTGGAGAATCTTCTAAATCTACTCTGATCAACTTTTTTTAAATTTTTTGTTGACAATGCGGAAATATTGCGATTGGTGTAGGTACCTATGCTTTGCTCGAGTAGGTGTTTCCCGATAGATTTAAGTAATCTTGGGGTCTTCAAATCGCAAGTGAATCGGTTACTTCTTGACAAGCGTGCCCCATCGTAGAACGCATCATTGCTTACCACCGGCGGTCAAATTTGAATTTTGAATTTGAAATTCTCCGGAACTAGGTACCTACAGCCTAGGTTTCCTCACGAGGTTTTTCTTCTTTCCAGTCTATAAAACTGGGTTATAAAGTTATCTAACGAGTTGATTACACGACGAGTACAGCGGCGAGACAGTAAATGAGCACATTCGGCGGAGCACACACATCATGGTTTCAGTGACTCGTCAACCAGGCAACCAGTGATTTGTCGTCGCCTCGTCTAACTGTTTATACAAACCGAGTACTCGGCTGAGGGCACTGACTCGCCACTGTACACGTTTTTTGATTCAGTAATAGGCTTGCGTTTGGAAAGCAACGATGCGGTCTACGATGGAGCACGCTTGCCTAGAAGAAACCGATTCACTCGCGACTCAAAGACCCCCAGAATATAATACTTACTCGTATATATCTGGAAACACCCACTCGTTACGTGTAATCAATTTAAAAGGAGCCGCAATTCATCAAAACCAAACAATCAACCGATGGCATCACCGTGACGTCACAAGTCTACGTCATATGCCTTTTGTGCCTTATTATCATCAACAAGAGCGTAATATACGACCTCACTTATAAATAGTGCTTAAATTAACAAACGCTATTTAAATGTTGCGTGATCCTACTGATATTTTATATGCGACAGTTTGCGAGTGAATATTTGTCACCACATATCTCCGTAACTACAAAACCGATTCTGATAAAATTTGGAATAGAGATAGCTAATGCCCTAGATTTCTATTTATGCATTATATACTACTTTTCGTCATCACCGTTTTTTATCATCCCGCGGGTGAGACCACGGGGCACAGCTAGGATTAAAAAAAAATGCCGTGAAATACAAATACAGACACAAACACGACACAGAGACGGACGGCCGGACACTGGAATTTCATCATAAGGGTTCCTTTTTACAATTTCGGTACGGAACCCTAATAAAATGCATAGTGCACACAAATGTCACTTAAGTAATTCTAATCAGTGCATATAAGTAAGACCACGATCGTAATAAAACTTGGTAATAATATTCGACATTTTAAAAGGTTGATTTCGTGACGAGTAAATATATCTCGTAGTGTATAAAAATATAATAAAATAATGCCGTTCGCGTACGAAACGAGACAACGCGCAACATAAGTAGGTATGGAAGTAATATATATAGAAATGTTATGTTGGTTTGTGTACGCTTCGTAAACTCAAAAAGTTCTGCACCGATCGAGCTGAAATTTTAGCATGATATAATACGCATCAAGGATTGTTTTTATCTATTTTTTATTTTTTTTTTATTCACAGCGAAGCGTGGCAGGGACCAGCTAGTAGGTATATTATACTCGTATTTAGTAATCACACAATAAAGGTTTGTATAACATAGGCTTAACATAGATAGATAGATAGATAAACTCTTTATTGTTCACACCATAAATTACAAACAGAAGGATTATAACACCTAAAACCAGTGCAACAACTGGCGGCCTTATCGCTAAGAGCGATCTCTTTCAGGCAACCTTAGGATGGAGAGGATAGATAAAAAAATAGAAAAACGGGGTGTGCAATATTCAGAAAAAAAAAACTGTGTCATATTTATAAACCTACATAAAAAAGTAAAAAATACTTAGAAATACATTCAAATAAAATATATTCTAATACTATAACTACCTACATTAACATAGTTAGTAAGAATCTAGATAAATATGTAAAAATATTACCTATATACAAAATAGGAGTATTTAGAGATTGCGACTCTCGCACAGTGCGAGACAATTCCATTAGATAGAGATAAGTACATGACGTGTAGAAGAATTCCCTTCAGTATTACTACACCTTTCCGTTACACCTCGTATAGTTTACTCTAGTCGTTAAATATTTTATACTTGCATCGCCTCGTGTGCGAACAGCCTAATAATCACCTAGCCAGATAATATAAACAGCATTATGCAAATGTCAATGCCTAAGATGACCGTTAATATAATGGCTTGTTCAGTATAAAGCGTGACGTGTTTTCCTCTGACGTCATGGATTTTGCGCGACGCATGATTCATGATTTATTTAGATTTTACACGTCATAAGTACATGAAGCGTATCTATGCTGATAAGTCATAAATCTTAATATATATAAATTACGTGTCACGTTGTTTGTCCGCTATAGACTCCTAAACTACTTAACCGATTTCAATCAAATTTGCACACCGGGTGCAGTTCGATCTAACTTAGGAGATAGGATAGCTCACATCTCAATTTATAGTAAAAAAACATGAAGAATTAGAAAATTTAAAAATACTTAAACCATAATTTAACTTTAGCGCTTTGGACAATGTAAACTTTTTTAATGTAACTTTTGACATTTGACATAGAATTGACGCAATGGCTTTTTTTATATACCAATTCGAATTAAATAGTCATCGAGACAGGACAACGTCTGTCGAGTCAGCTAGTAAAATATAGATTTATGATGAAGAACATGACATATTATACTTTTATTCGTGACGAATTTACTTTGTGACGAATGTACGACAACCCATTATAATAATATATGCTAAGCCGAAAAGGGCTCATGGTTGTCATCGTTATTATCAATTTTTGGTATGAAACCAACCCTTTTGACGCTTTGATTCCACTTTCATTCATTGTGCGAACCGCTAGGGTGTGGAACGCTCCCCCGAACGAATAGATGTTTCCCGATAGATATTATCTGGGTGTCTTCAAGTCGCAAGTGAATCGGTTTTTTCTAGTCAAGCGTGCTCCATCGTAAACCGCATCGTTGCTTACCATCAGGCGAGATGGCGGTCAAACGCAAGCTCACTACAGTAAAAAAAAAGCTTGATTATTAGCATGCGCTTGGACTGTAAAGCCCTAAAGTTTCAACCCTTAAGGTATTCAAATAATGAAATAATATGTTCAACCACGAGGGGTTCATATTTCCGCTTGTGGGTTTTCCGTTGCTGCCACTGCTCCCGCTGCCTTTTGTTCATTTATTAATTTATCAACTTTTCAAACACTTACAGTTGTTCTTCACCAAAACGTGTTAGTGGCCTTGATAGAGGATGGTTGGTGAAAGCCGCTAACGTGTCAGAAAAAGAGGCATAACTTACAAAAAGTTCCGAAATGAAGCCTGTTTTGTGTCTTTTATAACACACCCCTAGTATTCTTTTTAGTATTGCCTCAGATCAAGTAGAAAGTCAGATAGAGTTCCTAAGATAAGAGTGAAGCCAAAAAACTTCCCTACTTCCCGTGTACGTATACTTCAAGCACACATTGACGCATAAAAACTACCCAAATCAATCAACAATTCTTACGTCAGTTGCTCAGAGAACGTGGACCAAAAAATACGTAGTAATCAGGGTAGTTTTTCTGCGTCAATATTGTAATTGAAGTACACGTACACGGGAAGTAGGGTAGTTTTTTTGGCTTCACTTTTATCAAAGACGGGGTACTCTATTTGCCTTTCTACTTGATCTGAGAGTTTTGCTTATAAAATACTTTGCAATATTACACTTTTCATGGGACAAAATAAATCGAAATCTAGCTGGCGGATGATCTGATGAGTAGTGTAAGTGTATGCGAGTTACTTGCATACAGGGTTACAAGGAAAGGATATGATCAGCCTAAAAGGGATCACCATACGAACAACTTTTACTACTGGATCAACCCTGAAATCGCGAAAAACCGCTGTTTTTTATAATGAGTTCTATGAGCATTTTTCGCCTTAGCCTACCTTTTCCAATACAACCCTATATAGGTATAGTAGTGTATCACTTTTTATTCCAAGAAACCCTTTCCTCTATTAAGCCGACTCAATTCCCAAGGGGCTGTTTTAGAGGGGGGTGACTCACCCTCCTTATCATGATGTTGTGAGGTTCTTTGTCATAGGAAAACATGGAATTAACAAAGTAACTATACAAAAATACGGAAATGACGTCATACTTTACGCAACTTTTGAAATAAATAAATTAAAACAGATTTAGTAACAACGAGTTGTTATTAGCGCACGATGACGACATTTCTCGCAACTTTCAGAAGTATTTTATTATTATTACAGGCGATTGTATAAGAATCGTGGAATTTTCCGGGATAAAAGTTGCGTAAAGTTAATTTGGAATAACTTATGTAATAGGGTAAGCCAGGGCTTCCCAAACTTTATTTAACTGTGACGCCCTTGGGAAGTTGTCATATTTTTGTGACGCCCTGGCCTTCTTGCCATACATTTATGTACAAGTTATAGTTCTAGCCTAATAACAATAACTCCAAAATTCAAGTAGCGCCTAGTTATATTTTAGTTTAAGGCTGGAGTCACAGGGCAATTCTATTAATTGTTCTTGTTCTGCTGTAGAAAGTGTTGATGCCTACCTATTTAGGTCGCCTCACGACGCCCCTGGGATAATACCGCGGCGCCCCAGGGCGTCGCGACGCACAGTTTGGGAAGCCCTGGGCTAAGCTTCTAGTTTTACTTAATCTTTAATCCTCCCACTGCTGAGATACAGCTCTACCCTCGAAGGGTGAATAGGCCGTATTCCACCACGCTGGCCAAGTGCGGGTTGGTGATTAAAAAATATTATTATTATTATCTAAGGCATTTTAGGGTAAAAACGAACTTCATACCATTTCAAATCTGTTCTGCTGTTTTTGCGGGTTTGAGTAAAAAACATCCCAACATACCAACTTTTGAAACTTGAAAAATTTTATTATAGTAAAACAACTTTAAGTCATAATCACGTTTTTGAAACAATTTACAAAAACTAGCCGCTTGTTCTTAAGGACAATAGCGTGACAAAAGTTCCGAAATTCATTTGTAACTAAGCAAGGAATAACGTCACTGGCATAAAAGCGTGACGCGCATAATCAAGTTAAAATTACATAATACTTAGTTTCATAAACAAATTCCATCTTTGTTTGCATAAAAACTTCCATTACGAAATGACTCCACCTTTGCAATTTGCAATGTTCTTTGCAAACTTGAAGTTAAAATACGTTTTATTGCAAACTTTGGTGTTTGAGTTACGAACGGTCTAGAAAGACGTCATACAATGTTCATAATAACTCTTTTCTAGGAAACTTCGAGCCTTCTTGCTATTGTAAGTTCTATTATTACGTAGCACTGCGTAGCAGGTGTTCGGAACCGAACACCGAAGTTAAGCAACGAATTACACGGTCAGTCTTCAGATGGGTGACCGCAGGAAGCATTTACTTGAGCGAAACCGTGGTTCGGATGAGACATTAACCCGGCGTCATGGGGGTAGAAAACTGATGCACCGACTGCGGAGTTGGGTCATTATGATCCGACACTTCACCTTAAGATATATATATTTTCTTGAGAAATTAATAGTATAATAGCTTTATTGGGTTATCGTTAATAAATTAAAAAAAATATTGTGTTACTTTAATAAATGATTTGTTTATTTGTTATTTTTCAAGATTGCAAGAAAACAATGCAAGAATGCGGGGATGGGTTATATTGACCCGTTTTTCACGCAAGCATCTTTGAACGTACTCGTTTTTTTTTACTGATTCTGTATAAAGCTACACTTAGAGTTCATAAACTCCAGCTACTGAGAAAAACAGCAACGTCGAGTGTATAGCTAAAAAGCTATAAGCAAATTAAATCACATCGGTTTAACATAACCCAACCGCCATGACGCCGGGTTAAATAGTAGGCCTTGGTTGTTTGTACTTTAACAACAACTTCATACAAGTCAGAAGCTCAGTTGCTGTCTAGCCTAAAAACTCTGACAGTAGGACTAGCCACTCGGCCTCTACGATATTACTTACTTTTAAAAGCTTTGATTTAACTTGTAATGTATAAGTATATACGTATGTTAGTTCGGGTGGAATCTTGCAACTCAATTTTGACCCACTTCCCGATGTCCGATTGAGCTGAAATTTGGTATACGTGTGTAACTTCGACGACAATGCAATAAAAGCTTGTATTTGAAAATATTTTTAAAATTAACTTTTTTTCAGAATCTCTTTGTTCGCGCGCCTTATGTTATAAAACATGCTTCAAGTTAAGTGATATTAGTCCTGCGTATATTTTTGTATTGCTCTGTTATATGGACATGCAATTACGAGTAGCAAAACCAATGACGCTCAGTGTTACAATTAACATTATTTAAATCCTTATCCATATGTCTGTATGACGTAATATTTTATGTTTACATACTGGGTTCTATGGAAAGGGTAAGCCTAGCCAAAAAAGGCCTCACAGTACTCATCATTATGAACAACTTTTACAATGGGACCAACCCGCAATTTGCGGAAAAAAAATTAGCTGTTCTATACGAGTAGGTACATGATGTCGAGTGCGATTGACATTTTTCTGCGGAACTTTTTTTCTTTTTTGGCTTAGTACTCTATAATACATACTAGCTGCGTCCCACGGTTTTACCCGTATTTTTCGAACTGAAGAGTAGCTTATTAGTTATTTCAGGGTTTGGTCTGCCGACCACTGAGATAAAGATTGGTGTTGTCTAAAAGTCTTCACACAAATTCAACTTTTACCAAAACGTGTCTAGATTTAAAATAATTCTTCACGTGATGGTTCCACAAATTTCTACAGTAACGTCATACTGAAGGAAACGTTTAAGCTGAAAATAAATCCAGTTGCATAACCCTTTGTCGCGTGAAATATAATAGAAATTGCGAAACCAAAACATCGCCCGTCTGAACTTTCTGGAAATCTGTTGCCAACTCCTTACAAACTTTTTATTATTTGCAATACCCTTCTGGAAGGTTTTATTGTTGCTTGCAAGAGTATGCAAATGGAATTTCGTTGATAGCCTGACGCAGACGTTTCTTTTCATTGTATTTCTAGGATTGATTAAGAAATGGTTACGATTTCATATAAAGGCAGTCCTTTGTAAATGTTGAGCAATTAATAAAGAAAATTGATAAATGAAATGCTGGTTTCAAGTTCTATTTATTATTTGTTTGGTAATATTTTAACCTCCTACGCAAAAAGAGGGTAGTTATAAGTTTGACCGCTATGTGTATCTGTCTGTGGAGAGTTGTAGCTCTGTAACGGGTGAACCGCTTTGAATGTGGTTTTCTTTTGAAAGCCGATTTTTAGCGGGGGATCGAGACATGTTTAGACATGCTCTTAGCAATAAGGCCGCCAGTTGTTGCACTAGTTTTATGTATTATTATACTATATTTCTGGTGTGAGCAATAAAAAGTTTATCTATTTATCATTGTTTTATCAAAGTCGATTCAGCCGTTTTGATGTTGAGGGTATTTAAATTTTTTAGGTATATCGATTGGATGAAAGTAACATAGATAGTCAGTTCATCACGCTTTTTTACATCGGGAACACTTTTTTCAGAAAGCTTCCCAACGAGTCACGTTTGGGTGTGACTGGTTGGGAAACCCATTTTCCTTTTCTAGATGGGTCAGACCTCACTAACATTTTTTTATATTCCTTTCGATGTTTCAGTCAGTCCTAAATGTTTGACGTCACATTTAGACATTTATGTTATTTATTGTGATGTTATTCAATTTTATTCAGTATTGCCTATCTCTCGACTTATTTGTACGCCTAATAGGCAAATTATGATCTAAAAATGACAATATATATTTTTTTTTATTCCTTGTTAGGCTTGCGTTTGACCGCCAACTCGCCTAGTCGCCAGCAGTGATGCGGTCTACGATGGAGCACGCGCGTCTAGAAGGAACTGATTCACTCGCGACTTGAAGACACCCAGATTAAATCCAATGTATAAATACTGTTTTTTGATATCTTTTGTACATGTAACCAATGTGTATACAATACACTGTACACTACACAATCCATTCGTGTTTTTTTTGCAAATAAATGATCTTTATTTTTAGGCCACTATACTAACTCCTATGGACCGACCTCATAAAAAAGGCCACGCAGTCCACCGTGGTTCAGTGTGCTCACGATGCAACAGACCGCCTGAAATGGAGAAGCATTGCGAGATACTGAACAGCAATGCGAAAGGGCGTCGACAGTTAGGAGCCTCCATGTACCAACATTACGACCACGATCACTCAGCCAAGAGTGAACGGCTAAGAAGAGGGTAGAAGTACTACGGGAAAAATAACCGTTCTCCCAAGAACGAAACAAAAATGAATACCTTTCAACTGATACCCCACATAACCACATTGCCAGGCTTTACAATTTTAGATCCCCATTTCAGGACCCTTTCAGGTAAAGACCTATTTCTCAACACGTATTTTTTCCTATAAATTGTAGTGATTAACATTATCTATGGTATTGCTAAACAGACCGCTATTTTTTATAGTTCCTGAGATAAATAATTGGCTGTGACATATAGACCGACAGACACCAAAGTATCGCGTCAATGGTTCTTCCCCGAAGTTCAGAAACCTAAAAATAACCAGTTACCCGCTGACGTGGACATCGTTGATGTTACAAAGTCACCCCGTGACTCATATATTGTATCGATTCAGAGACGTCATGAGAGAAATGGTGACTCACCTTGGTAGTCCGGGGTTGGGAAAGTGAGTCAAACCAATTGAGTCACTTGATAATAGTGACACTAAATGCGGATAAGTGCTAGTCCGTTATCACTTTCATACATAAAATGATTAAAAAATCATGTTAAGATATTTCAAATTGGAAATTGAACTGTAATCATTGTTTTTTAATTATATTAGAACGACTTAATTTTTACGTGAGTATTCCCGTGTAATTATTACAAAAATATGTTAGGAAAATTGGAATGTTGTTATCCTAAGTTTTTTAATTTCCTATCCCATACCAATATTATAAATTTGAAATTTTTAAAATGGGGAAATTATAATTGAAACAATAACGTTTGACGCACTTACAATTACATAATAGACATTGTACAAATTTCTCGCAGAAAAAATACAAATCAAACGTTCAACTTTCAAAACTTTCCATGTTTTTGATAATTTGTAATGTAACAATGATTAAGATTTATTCAATCAAAAAACATCGCTCGAACTTTTTCGTAAATGTCATTGATCGTAAGAGGATATACAGGGTGTGGCGTAAAGTAAAGTGATTTATTGGCCTTATAACAGATTGTTACATATTGTACAAATTCATCATAAAATAAAAAAATTAAGAGAAGAAAAATTAATAGTACTTAGTCAAAGTTGCATAAAATAATATAAAATAATTTCAATAGTTCTGATGAATATACTAATAGATACTCAACTACACAAGAATGAAGATTCAGTTATACGCTGTCTCATAAACTCATTCAGTGAGTGAAAAAGGTTGGACGCGAAGAATTGTTTAAATTATTGTTTTTCACTGATTTATTTAGATAAATTTAAATTTTTAAAATATTTTTATTTAAAAACCTAAAAACATTATAAAAACTTTTTATTGTTTTGGCGGAAAGAGTGGACAATCTTTTACCTACGGCTGGGAGACATCACGACTGTTCGGAAAAAGTTAAGTTGTACTCAGTAAAAGTGTCTCGGGTATCGAGTTATTGGACATATTGGAAGTCTAATTTTCCTAAAATTATCAAATATGTCCAATTTTAACACGCTTTTATTAGCTTCACCTGTATGTTTGTATGTTTGTATGTTTGTATGTTTGTATGTTTGTTTGTATGTAACCGACTCCTTTGAGCGCGTTTTTGACCCACTTTAAACGGTCAGATTTCTTTCAAACTTTGTAGATATATCGAGGACCGATGACAATACACTAAACAAATCGTGTTTTTTAGTTTTTTTAACTATTAATTTTTTTAACACGCTTTTTCTATAAAGTTTCTTTAACTTTTAATACCGTTTAACTTACAAATGGTAATTTCGTCATTCGTGTCAGAGAACAGAGTGGCGCAGTGGAAGCGTGCTGGGCTCATAACCCAGAGGTCCCTGGATCGAAACCACGCGCTAGAAATCTTTTTGCTCAATATTTTTTGTTACGCATCAATTTTATTTTATTTTATGAGGTCTGAGGATCGAAACCACGCGGCTACAAATCTTTTTGCTCAATATTTTTTGTTACGCATCAATTTTACTTTTAATTTGCTTGAGCAGACGGCCAAAATCGGATAACACCAACACATTTGTACATATTAAGGATGGTTAATAGTTAGCAAATCGAACTAAAAAGCGAAAAATAAATAATAGTTAAAAAAAACTAAAAAAACACGCTTTTTAGAAAAAACCGAACTAAAAAAATAGAAAATAAAATTTTATAAATTTAAATTAAGAATAGGGTTGAAAATTTCAATAAATATAAATTAATAATAGTGTAAATAAATAAATATATGTATTTTATTTTTAAAAAAGCGTGGGGTGCTTTCTAAGATATTATCAAAATGCTAATCACTCTACTCATGTCTGTCAATACAAAATGTATCTACAAAATATATAATATCTATTGACCCATGCACCCCACGCTTTTTAAAAATAAAATACATAATATTTATTTATTTACACTATTATTAATTTATATTTATTGAAATTTTCAACCCTATTCTTAATTTAAATTTATAAAATTTTATTTTCTATTTTTTTAGTTCGGTTTTTTCTAAAAAGCGTGTTTTTTTAGTTTTTTTTAACTATTATTTATTAACTCGAAAACCGTGACTCCTGAATATCTGAATCCTGACGTACTGAATACAAATTTACTTTTTCCGCACAGTCGTGATGTCTCCAGCCGTAAGTAAAGGATTATCCACTCTTTACGCCACTCCCTGTAGATTGCACAACGCAACGTGTCCTTTAAACGTTTGAGTAGGTACAGGTTTTACAATTTAATTTGATAAGATTATTAGTTATTATTAGTATTCTGTCAGAGCATTACCTCCGACTTACGTTACCTATGGGTATACTACTATGGAGTTTCGGGGAATTATACACTAGAATCACATACTCAATCGGTTTTATGGAAGCTACTCACAATTTATAATAATATCACAGCACTTCACTATTCACAATCACAATCAGAGGACAGCGGCTTAGCCTTTCCAATCTTCCATCTTTTATATCGCCTCCGTATTATAACCGGCACCGCCATCTTGCCGATACCCTCACGACTCCGCAGTCGTGAGGGTGACACACCATCCGCAAGCCGCCACAGTGGTGCCACCATCAAGAAGTGGGGGTTGCCATGCTAACAATTCTATACCCTTGTAACTACCTATTTGACGTCATGATGACTAAGTTATGTTTAACTATAGAGTTATAAAGAAAAGTCGTGCTAAGCCCAAAAAGGCTCATGGTACTCATCATTATGAATCACTTTTACTTTGGCACAAATCCGGAATTCACGAAAAAAATCAGCTGATCCATAGATTTTGCTGAGGATCAGTACAATTTTTTCTATGGAATACCTAGCTGTTTTTCTCGCGAATTCCGGGTTCTTGCCATAGTATAAGTTGTTTATAATGTACTATGAGCTTTTTTGTGCTTAGCAAACTTTTTCCTTACATCCCTTCCTACTATAGGTAGGTAAGTAATTTATGCGCAGAACATTGTGAAACATTACCAATCGTTTTATTTTCTTATATTCAACCTCATCATCATCTAGTGTTGCGCTCGCTATTACGATGTGGTAGAAGATGAAGCATGCAGACCTAGAAGATATCTATTCACTCTGACCTTGAAAAGCCCCATATTGTATCTCTCAGATAACAAGAAGCCGGTCTGTTCCATTCCTTGGCTGTACGAATCAGAAACGTAGATTCAAAACGTTTTGTACGTTGTTTTGTTGTGATTGTGTATATCTGTGTTCCTATGTATATTTAACCGCCGACGCAAAAGACGGGGTGTTATAAGTTTGACGTGTATGGGTGTGTCTGTCTGTGGCATCCTTACATACTAGATCGATGGTGGCATCGTACCTTCCGAACGGACGACCGATTTTGATTTTGACTGTTGGTTTGAAAGCTGAATTAGTCGGAAGTGTTCTTAGCTATGTTTCATGAAAATCGGTTCGGACGTTGGGGTTTTATATACATCGGACTAGGTATGCGTTCCACCGCAATCTCACCTGATGGGAAGCGACGATGTGGTCGAAGATGTAGCACGCTTGCCTTGTAAGAACCCACTCTATGTTTGAACATTCCGGGTTGAACTTTCTTTCTTTTTTTTCTTCTTTTTAAATTGGATGATGATGTGGACTTTACATGATTATATCAGCTCCAGGCCATAAATAACTGACATGATAATGAATGAGTAACATGACTTCATGTAAGTCTATAATAAATTACGTAACGAGTCAACGTCCATGTGACCTTCACGTAACCACTCACATTTTGAAGGTAATATCAACTACTAGGTGCTCTTTAATACGTAGGTATTATAGAGCACCTGTCTTTATGTAGGTATTAAAATAAAAGGCTAGCTGCGCCCCGCGTTTTCCGAAATAAAAAGTAGCGTAGTGTTAATCCAGACCATGAACAACCTTCATTCCAAATTTCATGTAAATCCGTTCAGCCGTTTTTGCGTGAAAGAGCAACAAGCATACTCACAAACTTTCGCGTTTATAACATTACTTAATAGGATAGGATACCTGTTCAGGTAAACATTTAAAGCATATCAAATTTCGTCACTGCATGGCATCAATCTAGTATAATCCGACTTCGGTGGTCACTGGTGACCACTGGGAACAACAAAATATGTCATTCCCAGTTGTCACCACATGAGATGACACGAGAAAGTGACAGACAGAGAGACAGATGACATCAGTACAGTGGCGAGACAGCAAATGGGCACACTCAGCCGAGCTAACAAATTATGGCTCTAGTGACTGTCTCGCCTCGTCAGACTGTTTATACAAATACTTAGAATATAAACTCGGCCGAGGGCACTGTCTCGCCGCTGTACTTGTTACATGTAATCAACCCATTATGGTACCCAATGATGCTCTTCTGATCTATATATTAGCAAAAAAAAGAAAAAGTCCTCTCTTTTAAAAATGTTACGCAAAACCTCTGTTTACAAAGGAACTACATACAAAGACACGGCGTGAGTCAGAGTTACGCAACGAGTCACCGACCCGCGACCTTCATGGTCACGTTTCGCGCATATTTTCAGTCTGTGACGCGAATGATAAACGCTTGATTGCGCCTTTCGGTGATAGTGTTGAAGAGTTCAATACTCTTGTAGGCTAGGGTGAAACCTTTTTAATAACTTTAAACCTTTTTAGTAACGTGCATGTTAATCACTCAAATTGTATGCATCTGGGTTCAAACCTTTTTGGAAGATTTTGGCGAAACTTCACCTTCACCTTCATCGACACCTACGAAATATCACAATAGGTGCATGTTTTCAGTCTGTGACGCACATGGTAAATGCTGATTGCACGTTTCGTGTCTGTGATAACGATAATAGTGTCTGTGAGACGTGTCATTCATCTATTGAAGATACTAGGGTTTACTAGGGTTAGGTTCATAACAAGTATATCCCAAAACTTGCATTTCCACAGCGAGGACTTCCAATAAAGGGCACTTCTCAAAATTACCACGTACATACTCGTAGTATTTTTTTCTCAAATTACCTATATGATTTTTTAATAGCAAAGTCATTTATTCAAATAAAATAGTCAAACACAAAATAAAATCAAAAATTAATAGAAACTAACCAAATACAAATAAAAACCCTATCAAACAAAATTATGTGATTACCCATCTATTTATTTTAGCTTTGGCTAGACCTGATGGAACCTCACCTCACCTTAAAATACTTATTACGATTTGTGCGTATTTTTGGCTTGTTATTGTTACGTGCTTGATAAAGACTGATCGCATTCCATTGTACCTGATAGGCATTGATAAAGGTGTCTGTGGAATAAAGAGGTCATTAGTCTTTGGAAGTCTGGACTAGAGAAAACCCTCCTTTGAAACGTATGATCGAATTGAGTCCAGCTGGGTTGGCATGAGCCATGAACAAATTATCTTTCTGAGTGACGAGACAAGCAAATTGCTCGCCTTATGTTAAACGTCACGTTTGCCCATAACAGGTCTGTGCCACCCAGAGTTTTGAACTCCTAGAATTCAAGACCCTGCGCGGCACGGCACTATAACCATAGCTATAGCAGCCGTTGACTACAAGGGTATTCTACAAAGTCGTCCCAGCGATGCCGACTACCACCTACTTACCTTAACAAGATAATGAGCCTAATACCTAACGAGTACGTAACGTTTATTCCACCACACTGAGAAAAATGTCCATCTAAATTCCGCTAAAAGAATGATGAATTCACTTAAAGTACGGAGCATACTGATATCACCAAAAAGTACGATGATTACGGTGACAACCATCATAATATATGATTGTCACCCTAAAAACTGGTGCTAGTACTAGTTTTTACGGTGACAACCATATTTCATAATAGTTGTCACCGTAAAAACTGGTGCTAATCATCGTACTTTTTGGTGATATCAGTAGGTATGCTCCGTACTTTAGGTGAATTCATCATTCTTTTAGCGGAATTTTGATGGCCATTTTTCTTAGTGCAGTTACTCGTATCTAAGCCATACCCCTGGAGGGGCCGGCCATTGCCCCCCAGCCCCCGCAGCCGACCTTGCCGGCAGGTTACTCACACCGACACTTTGCCTAATGTTTTCTTATTCAGAGAGATATTAATACCTACCTATCTATAGAAACAGACAGTTCCTTAACCTAGGTGGAGAGACGTAGATTCGATGAAACGTACGTTTTGATTGCGTAATAGAAGAGACAATCTGGAAGAGATCTCTCTTACTCGTATATAGAGATAAAGCCGCTAGTTGTTGCATTAGTTTAAAGTGTACAGTAAAGAGTTTATCGATCTACTAATGGGTTGATTACACGCAACGAGTACAGCGGCGAGACAGTAAATGGGCAGACTCGTCCGAGCAAACAAATCATGGTTCTAGTGACTGTCTCGCCTCGTCTAACTGTTTATACAAACCGAGTACTCGTTACGTGTAATCATCTCATAATATTTACCCTTACTTAGTAATTGAATAGAATACTTTCATCCCAAGGAAATTAGAAAAAGTTAGATCAATTATTTATCCAGAACTATAACCTCGTGACGTCTATCGTAGCCCGATTTCTCTTCGTATTAGCATGAACTACTTGACTACATAATTTTACGAATATGGGATCATCTGCACGCAAGTTACTTTAGTCATAATTATAACAACATACGAACAATCCTACATATTCCTTGCTCTAAGACTTTTGCTTCTTGTTGGTCAGTTAATTAGCATCACAGTTAGTATTACTAAGTAAAAAAGATCATTTTTAACCGACTTCCAAAAGGAGACGGTTCTCAATTCGACTGTTTGTTGTTTTTTTAAATCGATTTCCAAAGGGACTTTTTCGGGTTTTTTTTTATAATACAAAGAATTTTCTCCAATTTATTAGAAAAATAAAAAAAATAACAAGAAGTAAAAGTCAAAAGCTTCAAGACCCATATAGTATCACAACACGCAAAGCAAAGGCTCATGCTAAGATGATAAAAATACAAGTTTAGTGTAGGTATCAACGATGTTTAGTAAATCAACCTAATTGTTTGTTTTTAATTTTTAATCCAGTGCAGTCTGGGTAAGTACTCACCTAATTGCTAATATCACTGATTACGATCACCCGTAATCGCGTCATCTGTCATCACGTCCTCGAGTTATGAACTCGATGACATCCGATGACGCGGTGGCGAATAAATACGTCCTCGAGGACACTCAACTCCAGCTCGATTCAGAGTCATCGACTTGCTGTCTACGCCTCGTGTCGTGACCAAATGTTTTTACCTGTGTTTAGATTTAAATAGTTCGAAGGGATTATGTTTTTTTTTATTCCTGGCCTCACACGTTTTCTTAAAAGCTGAATGGAAGGAACAAAAATATGCAATTCTTAAGTTACTCAAACATCATTCCACTGCTATGCCTATTGTCAATTCGGATACCACAATTCATACTCACCGATCAAAGAAAACTAATCAAAACCATACAAATTCTCTTGTTCGATAGTTCTAAGTAAGATTGGCTGAGTTGTGGCCATCTTTACAAAACGGTAACCTTTTGACCACGTGTTAAAATTGGTTTTACTATTCTAGAATATTTTTGTACTCTTTATTATAACTAAGCCTAAAAGTGTGAAAAAGCTATTCTTAAAATAGTATATTTTTATAATATTCTCGACGAAATGTATGGAACAACTGATTTTCTTTACAAGATTTCAAGATTGGTATATAGATAGGTATAGACTGCTAAGAGCATAAACCTTTTTTCTGGCTTTGCCGTAGTTGTGAAAAAATGTGCGTCGAAACTCGCTCGTTAGTATAGGTAGAGCTGGCGTTTTGTATTTATTTGTGCCATAACTTTCCACACCCTAATTTTTCTATTTCGATCAAAAAAGGCACTCAACAGAATTGTTATGAACATACCTACTTAACATTTTGTTTAGACAAGCTATTTCTTGCTCCCTTTATTAAAATCGTTGCTCCCATTAAAAATTATTAACAATGTAAATAAAAATTAACAACGCAACAACATTCAAAAACAAGAACGTAAATAATAAATTTTGCAATTTCAATGCACTGCGGTTCGAAAACACGGCGTGCAGTCATCGACACGCGGTTGACTGGCCCAGCTCGAGAAGGACGAATTTATTGGGACGTCACCCGGGTCATCAGTCTAGCCTGGGAGATAAAATTGCTGCCATTTTATATTGTCCTAATTGGCGAATGCATAAGTGTTGTTTACTGCTTGGTTTAAGATGCAGGTTGACTGGTTTGACTAAGTGTTTACTGCTTATACTGGTTTACATACAGGTTGGCTGGTTAGACTTATAATTTTTACTGTCATAACTACGAAATTAATTGTAAATTCTTATATCTTGGAGGTGGGCGTTGCTACCCGCGACACAGTTTATTTACCTACTGCGGGTAGCATGGCTTCTCTATGTTTTAGCCATTAAGTTTAGTTATCGAACAAAATAAAGAATTTTGAATTTGGTTTTTTTATAAATCTATCTACTTTGACTTACCTTTTACTACCTATCCTAGAATCATAAAAAGGAAATCAGATCTACCATGCCTGAAGAGCTCGCTCTTAGCGATAAGGCCGCCAGTTGTTGCACTAGTTTTATGTGTACCTATCCTTTTTTTTTTGTAATTTCTGGTGTGAGCTATAAAGAGTTTTTCTACATAATTGTCGGGCGTGAATACATTTTTCTATGGAACTGATTTCAGGATTGGTCCCATCCCATAGTAACAAAAAAATAAAATAAAGATGAGTGAATGAGTGGCGTTTAAGAAGAGAGGCCTAAACTCAGCAGCGATCACTGACTAATAATGGTCATGGTGTTAATAATAAACAAAAAATGTATTTATTGTATAACAAGAACATTATTTTTACAAAACAAAAAACAAAAACCGACTTCAAAAGACCAACTATTGAGTTATTCATCTATTTGTCACGCACGTAGGTACTTAATGCAAATTTAAGACTTATATGGTTTTCTCATGGATACCATTATCAGAACTGGACTAAATTGAAATGGGACCAAATGGGAAGCGTCAGCTTTCTAATAAAAAAAGAATCATCAAAATCGATTCACCCAGTCAAAAGTTATGAGGTAACAAACATAAAAAAAAATAAATAAAAAAAACATAGGTACAGACGAATTGATAACCTCCTCCTTTTTTGAAGTCGATTAAAAATAGGTATATCTGTGGCGCTACTCCTCGAACTAGGTCCAAAGAACCTGTATCTTGAGAATAATGACAAATAATAAATTATAATAATGAGAAAAAATCATGCTAATGATCATAACTATGACCTCTTTCAGCTTAGATTAGGTACCTTTTCTTTATAACGCTGTATACCTAGATTGCTTCCATTATACGACGAAAAAAGTGAATGCTTCAACTATCACGTACGCCGCACTCACTGCCATGTACTCATAATGTAATTAACCCTCATACATATTATACATTAGGGAAGTAAGCTAATCGCTTTTATAAAAAATGCTTCGCTTTCACACGTGTTGCCTTTCAACACAAATTTAAAGATCAATCAGCGACAGCTACCCCATCGGTTAATTTTCGATGTTCATAGATCTAACTTCAGGTTATCGTCAAAAGCCTACTCAATCATCATCAATCCAGACAATTTAGTTTAATTATACGACTTCAAAATCATGAAAATCAAAGTTGAGGCCTAGAGTGACGTCATCTCGGGCTTCAGGAACGCCAGATTGGCCCATTTCGAAATTCATGAAGCTAGAGTCGAATATTGGAGAAGTTAGCTGATAGGACCGCATGTTAGTTAGTCGGGTATTAAATTGTTAATGCTACTAATAATTAATTAATAATATAAGTTGATGTTAATGATTATCCTTCATCACTGCCTAAAATGTTCTAACAACGTCTCTCTGAAGTGAAATGCTACATGTAAAAACAAGACACCGAATTCAAAACACTGATTAAGTTAAATCAGCGTGTATCCATTACGTGTCAAAATAAATAAGAGATAAGAGTAGGAAGATTGCTTTAAAGAAATACTCAAGCCTATACAGGGTTATTCATAAAGGGTAGGTATGCTAAGCCGAATAGGGCTCATAGTACTCATCATTGTGAACAACTTTTACTATGGGACAAACCGAAATACGCGAAAAAAAAATCAGCTCTTCCATACATTTTCTTGAGTGTCATTGACATTTTCCAATGGAACAGCTGTTTTTTTTCGCGAATTTCGGGTTAGTCTCATAGAAAACGTTGTTCATAATGATGAGTACTATGAGCCATTTTCGGCTTCATATGCAACCATTAACCCTCCCACTGCTGGGATACAGGTCTACCCTCGAAGGGTGATTAGGCCGTATTCCACCACGCTGGCCAAGTGCGGGTTGGTGGATTCACATACGCCATTGAATTTCTTCTCCGGACATATGCAGGTTTCCTCACGATGTTTTCCTTCACTGAAAAGCCAGTGGTATGTAAATTCGTACGTTCCCAAAGAGCTCATTGGTACGAGTCGGGGTTTGAACCCGCCACCTCAAGAATGCGAAGCGGCTGTTCTGCCACTGAGCTACCACGGCTTTTTTTTTTTCGGCTTGGCATACTCTTTATGAATAACCCTATATACTCGTAAATATAGATCTAACTCAAACAGGTCATCAATCTTCCAAAAACGAGCTGTGCCTGTTACCACTCAATTAGCAACTGCCATTTATTCTGTATTAGCACAAACTATGTCATACGAGTACGTTATGATGAGGGCGATGACCTCTGCTCATCTCGGAGCAATGAACCTGTGTCAAAATAAAACATAGGTTACTTTACGTAACCCATTGTCTGTGACTTCATTTCTTTTATTGACACAACTTTCTGTCACCTTTTCCGATAGTCTAGTTGCTACGTTGAACGCTTTGTAAACATACTCATTGTTTTCTCTTTAACCAACTGGTCAGAATAAGGGTCAAGTTTTTCAGAGACTACAATAAATTAAATTAAGATAATTTTAGGAAGTTTTAAGATAAAATCAGATAATTATATATTCATTATACTTGGCTTGACAGATTTTTCCTTAGAATATTGGTAGAGTTAGGCATTTTCCCGTAGAATCATGACGCGTAGCTAGGGTTTCGTAGCAGTACGTAGAGCCATGTAGAAAACTCTATAACTCACCAATCAAACTATTCAAAATTAGAAAATATAATGCAAAAAAAAAACATACAGTCGAATTGATAACCTCCTTTTTTGAAGTCGGTTAAAAATAAATTTACTAGTTAAGTAGATAATTTCAACCCCTTGGTAGTCAGTCAAGAATTTTATAGTAATTGCCAACGCGGGGCGCAGCTAGCCAGCAACATTAATTATGATAATAATTAATAGTTAAAAAAAAAACTAAAAAACACGCTTTGTTTAGTGTAATTGTCATCGGTCCTCGATATAAAATATCTACGAAGTTTGAACGAAATCTGGTCGCTTAAAGTGGGTCAAAATCGCGCCCAAAGGAGTCGGTTACAAACATACAGGTGAAGCTAATAAAAAGCGTGTAAAAATTGTGGTCGAAATCATGATCATGAATCCATATTGGTCCACTGCTGGGCAAATATAGGCTTTTCGTTAGGCACGCTACTCATACTTAACCCAAAAAATTCTAAAGTAATTCGTTATTGCAAAAAAAAACTGAGATTTTTATAAAAAGGTTTTGACTCAATGTTTTTTTTTATTACATTTTATTCTCGCTGATCGTTACGAAAAACTAGAGACGTATTATATGCTAATAATACATAATTCTACCTATATATATATATGTAATTGGGTTATCCAAAGTAGAATATCTAACCATACAATTTTTATGATGCTTGTCATAATATTGGCGACAGCAACACCTGTTTTCTTCATAAAAGAAAATAAAACTGAACCACGCCGAATCCCAAACATTCATTAGAATTTAATAATGCCACGCCACTGATGTAAGCAATTGAATAAACACCAACATTTATCACCAATTTATATAAGTTCGGTATTAAAATGTAACCGTCATCCTATTCGTCCTCATTAAAGTACGTTCGGTTTTCGAACTTTGGCATGCCAGTGTTCGAAATTTCCAGCCAATGACGAAGCTTCTTTTTATGTGTGAATGAAAATAGGTGTGTAGGAAAATCGTCCGTACACGCGAGGGTGTGTGCGTTGATAGTATAGAAGGTTGACGACCGCCGAAATTTAGGTAGGTATTGCACAATTTTGCGCCTTCTGTACTGGCTGCTAAATGCCGAAGTGTTGGTGTGATGGCCTGAGGCATCCTCGGGAGGACAGTGGTGACGTCACGGAGCCGTGTAGGTCATGTACTTTCCATAGGTGCTTTTTGCACGTTTGCACGTCTGGGTGGCGTGTGTAGTGTTTATATAACCTGGTGTTCTCGTAAACAATGTTTTCGTTTAAGGAGAGTCGGTTTTAGAAATGTTTTCATGAATGTATTCTGTCTTCGATGAATTTTGTTTGTTACTTACAGAAAAAAAACGAAGTATAAAATGTTAAATTTGTTGTACTTACCTATGTTGAAAGTTAAGTTTTGATTAACTTACTTACAAGTTGATTAAAATGTCTTTTTATCAAACATAGAATAATCTGTCAGACTTTTTTAGCTCAGCGATATCTGCTGTTTGTGTTTTTTGCACGAAATGACATCTACCTTCTCTTTTACCTTCTTATTCCTCTATTTTCTTTTACTTTTCTCTCTATGACGTTTTATTAGTTCGTCCTTTCGTATAGGTAAGGCATAAATTAATGCACTAATACACCTAGCTAGTGCATAAAATTTTCCAAAACAGAAATACCGTCGACTCATAGTGATTTCGTAAAAAGATAACTGAAATTACATCACAATAGTCTGTTCAGCGTTTGTACCACGACTGTTTTGCGTGAAATAGATACCAGGTAGCCCAAATTTAGCAGAATCAGCCTGATATCGAGGTAATGAACCCGTGATAGTAACAGCTGTGTTATTAGTTCATTACACAATGATGTTGCTATGGTACCTCCCCTAGCTCACACGGATTCTGATAACCTACTTTTTAAAAGCTATTATTTAATTTGCAGTTACAATGTATGTAACCAACTACATATCTATCTTACTATGTAACTATGATTGTTTGGGTAGAATTTTGCAACTCAATTTTGAACTACTTTCCGATGTCCGATTGAGCTGAAATTTGGTATACGTGTGTAACTCCGATGACAATGCAATAAAAGCTTGTTTTTAAAAATATTTTTAAAATTAACTTATTATTTGATTGACTTTAATATTATATTAATATTTGTATTTATTACCCGGACACACTAGTTTACTTTGGAGTCATAATGAAGTTAAATTCTCTCAAACTGGAAATAACGTTAAAGCAAAAAAAATATTGTTTGAATCCTTAGAAATTCATGAAGGTAAATCACTTCTATTGTTTTTCACACTACTTAACTGTCAACGACAAAGTTACAGTTAGTGGTTATTGATACAGTTAGTTAGCTGTTACTGCGCAGTTTGGGTAAGGAAAGAAACAGAAAACTAAAAGTATGCATAAACCAAAAATAACTATTACCCAACAAAATAATTTAATTTAATTATGTAATTAATAAGATGTAGTAAGTAATTGATAAGAATAGAAGGCCTTTCCATCGAAGGTCGTTTCGCTGAACTATAATACGACATGGGACGTTTTAAAGGGTGTCTACAAGCACCTCACCGAGCTGGTAAAGCATCATCAACGCCGCTAGTGTTGCAGGTGTTCATAGACGGTGGTTTTGCTTACCATCAGGCTGAATGTCTGCCTGTTTATCGCTCTTTTATATTTGGAAAAATAGTTGATAAAATCAAACCAAGAAGCATATTTGAATACTCATCCAGTTGTCTGAGAAAAACATGACGAAAACTACTTCTACCGCAATGTTCCACCGTGACAAGTCCAACCGGCCTTATGTCACAATTTGTCACTTCTGTCATTGTACAAAGTGGCTGAACTAGAGAATGGATATTGCACCTGTCAAATGACATTGGCCGAATACAAAACGATTTCTTTGTTTGCTATTTTCGTAACCGTTTGTTTGGGTTAATGACAGCATAATGGCTGCTTCTATTTGCTTCTATAAAAAATTGGCAGATTTTCAAAATTAATTACGTATTTGCTAAAGTCCTACGACAGAGATTACTAGAATGTGAAAAATTCTTGGAATTGTCAAAGTTAATTTTTAAAGGGAAATGACATCAAAGAAAGCGTCATTACTGCTTCTGTTTTTACACAATTGCCCAAAAAAGGAATATCACGTAAGAAAGTCATTCGTTTTTTGGATTATCGCAAAAAAAAGTTTAAGTCATCGATCTGTATTGTACACGTATATGTCTTCTTCTTCCTTATCATGTGGGTGTGTGATTTGTGAGTTTTAATCCATGCTGAACTAACTACTGATCATTAAATACATCAGCCTATCTTATTTTTGTCCACTGCTGGACATAGACTTCTCCTAAAGAACGTCACAAAGCACGATCTTCTGCCTTACGCATCCACAAGTCAGACTACTAACAGCTAATAAGTTAACTCGCAACTAAGTAATGTAACTTATAACTCGATTAAACGCTAACCAAACCCCAAGTTAGTTACCCAAGTGACAGCGAGACAAGGATATTTCAAGCAACTCTGTTAAAACTGACGTTTCGTAAAATTTAACGCAACCGCTTGCGTTACGTTCACGAAACTACCAAATAGATTACTGAGATGGCACGGTGACGAAAGTGGTGGAGGAGGTGACGACTATTCTGGCTAGGGTTCAATGATACTCTTCTATATCCTTAATGTAAGTAACTTTGTTGGCGATCCGAAATTGGTACTAAAAGACGCCATCTGTTATCTAAAGCAGGTACCTATAAATGTCAGGTTTTTTGTATGTATCTGTGTCTTACTATTCGTAATAATTCACTATATAGCAGCCAGTTGGCCAAGCAATCAATATTAATGCTTGAAATGTATCAATTCAGTCATGACAGGAAGAAATCCAGACTTTATTTTCAGGATCTTTTCTGTTCGAAAAAAACAAAAAAAATTAATAGGTAGTAAGTAATATCATAAATTTTCTAATCTGTTCACAGTTAAGAATGAAACACCTTACTCTACACGACCAATAGCTCTCCTCACACAAGATGACACAGTGACGAAAATAATTATAAAAACCAAGATGAGGCAAAAATGTTGTCACAGCTAAATTAAAGTACTTAATTTTGATATTGCTCCAAGCATAGTTTGCAAATACCATTGTTTTGTAAAACATGTTTTTGGTTTTCGGGAATGAAGCCTTTGATTTTTATATAACTGCTAAATACTTAGAGAAGTCTCGTATTTGCACAAAATTAAGGTAAAATATAACACAATTAAAGCTAAAAATAAGTACTTATAAATCACAATCAAAACATTTTTAAAAAAGCTTTTACGCCACAGAGTAAATAACAGTAAGTAAAAACTTCAATAGAAACTGCATTTTCATTCCAAACCACTTGAACATTCCAGAAAATTCATTTCAATCCAACTCAAATCTATAAAAATTCGCGTAGGTGTGAATATCGAAAAACCATTGCCCTCTACGCAACCACCACTCCTGACCTCTACCGTCAACAAAAACATTTTACTTCAAAGATCTAGTTAAGCTGGTTAACAGGGAACTTACATAACCAGCATTCCTGACCCGTACGTCTGACGGCAATGTTCTAACTCAAGGGTCTAGAAAATCTGGATACGAGGGCATTTTCCTCGAAGAAAAACGCCCGAAAATACGTGATGGCATCGACCTCAGCGCAAGGTCGCGGTAGCAAGGTCAGCGGCCGCAGAGGTCATCGACTCGCAGAGATGCGACCAAAACATTCGATAGCAAAAACAGTAGATCGATGTTGCGTCATCGATATCTAGTTAGGACATCACTAATGATCCTCATGTGTAGGAAGGTAGTTTTTTTCTGTTAGTTTTTGTGTGTAGGCGGGGATATTTTTGGTGGTGATTCTTGATTGGATATGTACGTACGAGTATCTTACTCGTAGCTGTAAATCTAAGAAGAGCAAGCTTGGTCTTGGATGGGTGACCTATTTAAGAAATATTGAACTTTAGACATGATTTAGCGATATATACGCTATTTCCCGCCGTACTACGGGATAAGCTAAATATTATCACGATCGTAAATTTTGCTAAAGTAACAACACATGTTTTACCCTAAAATCATAGGTACAGGCGAAAGTTACCTTGTCTTACCTTTACAGGGCTAAACGGCTAGCAGCTGAAGCCATTTTGATGAAATTAGTTAATCAAATCAAATCAAATAATTTATTTCGGAAATTGAGAATCCATAGTTTTACACAATAAAATTACAATTAAAATTAAAATCAAAATCAATTAAACATACAAATGAAACACAAGTTAAAATTAAAATCATAATCAGATAAAATCAAATTAAATTAAATCCACGTTCAAGTCAAAAATAAAATAATTAGAATAAAATAATTACACAAACAAAATCACAAATTAAATATTTAAGGATACTAACAACAACGAAATGAAACAAACAGACAAACATAGTAAAATTATTCATAAAAGACTCACATTAATGTCATTAAAATAATAAGAGCTCCTAAAGGTTGTTAAAGTAATTAAAGACTCACTACGCCGTAGCAATATATGTTATTCAAACTTTTACTCTACTTCCTAACTAAATTACATCCTAACCGTTTAGCGTTTTTACACAAACAGTCACAATAATAATACTAAAATGATTTACTAAGAAAACTGACGGAAATTTCTGGAAAATTCCGTCAGCTTAGCTATTTTCAACGTCAAAGTCCCAGTTTCGTTTTCAATAAGGAAAAGCAGTAAAAAGCGATTTATGTCGACAATAAACCTAACACTGGATACGCAATTCGTCAGTTATACGGTTAAATTGAAGTTTAATAACTACCCGCACGTCGTTCATTTTCTAAATTGAGAATAGGCGAAATGTTTAAAACTTATATTATATCATGATGACGAACAATGTTCGTCAGCCGAAATTAACACGTTCAAATTCAAGTAAAAATAATAAAAACTTCAACCAGACTACATTGCGGCACCCTAGTTTTTATTGTTCATAACATACATAATACTTTTTCTATGTAAACTCAATAAAATGAAAAGACAGGGAAAAATGGCACAAGGGAGAAGTGGCCTATACCCAACAGTGGTTCGATACAGGCTGACGATGATAATAAAGATGACTATTATCATCGTCAGCCTGTTTTTGTGATCATCGTGATCGAAACTATGGCCAACCCGTTTATCTAAAGCCGGCGACTGACCTGAGCATTTTGCCGTAACGTAGCATACGAAGCGAGCGTGGTGGAGCACGCGGCGCTGTGAGCGAGCGGATCGGCTCGCTGTACTGACCTGCAACATTTCGTCGTAACGTAACGTTACGTTACGTTACGACGTTACAAGTCAGTCGCCGGCTTTAGTCCTCGCCTGCGCATACACACGCGCCCACCGCTCGCACCTCTCTCAGTCCCCTTTGTCGTCATACCCCCGCGCCTCTGTACCGCGCAGGCGAGGACTAAGATAAACAGTTTGGCTTATAGTTAATCTTTCGTGAGTATTTCCGTGTTAATTATAACAAAAGTAAAATACTCTAATAACAAAATATTCCGATACAAGTCGACGAATGTTTGAAATCGCCCATAGAAACAGCATATTATGAGTACCTCTAGATACTACTATCTATAAAATAATGTGACTTTTATGACGCAAAAGGTGTTAAGGAAAGTAGCACGTGTAAACTGTAATCAGAGAAGTAATGTAACAAAATTTCGCAGAGAGTAATGTACCTACTCGTATTATCTAATTTGTTTTTGTTATAAAAGTTTGCGTAACCAAGATAATTTATTTGGATGATTTGTTACTGATGTCCGGGACTTCGTACGCGGTGCGATGCTGCTCGGCTTTCGACCTCGCGCATAGAAAATTTTAGCTAAATCGGCTCAGTCGTTCTCAAGTGGTGTGCTTCCCAAATGTAATGCTGTTTGCATTACATTTTTAACCGACTTCAAAAAAGGAGGAGGTTATCAATTCGTCTGTATGTTTTTTTTATGTTTGTTACCTCATAACTTTTGACTGGGTGAATCGATTTTGATGATTATTTTTTATTAGAAAGCTGACGCTTCCCATTTGGTCCCATTTCAATTTAGTCCAGTTCTGATAATGGTATCCATGAGAAAACCATATAAGTCTTAAATTTGCATTAAGTACGTGCGCGACAAATAGATGATTATCTCAATCTCAATAGTCGGTCTTTTGAAGTCGGTTTTTGTTTTTTGTTTTGTAAAAATAATGTTCTTGTTAAAACAAAGATACACCAAAAAAGAATCCCAGTGAGTCACACTTACCTGATGTAATACTTAGTGTAACTCTTTCGGAAAAAACCAATGGGTACATAACACAGTGACACGTTTATCTTTAGGTATGACTGGTTGAAAACCCACCCACTAGATCACCGGAATAATATGAAGATATTTACATCATCTTCTAGACTTACTTGATTTAGTCTGTACGTTGTCAGTCTTCATGCATTTCAGGCTCATGCGAAAGTGGCTACTTATACCTACGTAAAAGAAAAACAGGGACAAAGGTCTATGTTTGTTATTATTACTAATTTATTCCTATCATAAAAGATGGAGCTTCATCATCATCATATCAGATTCAACCTTTGATCCCCCCACTGCTGAGATACAGGTCTACCTTTGAAAGTTGATTAGGCCGTATTCTCCACCAACGCTGGCCAAGATTGGTGGATTCACATACGCCATTGAATTTCTTCTCTAGACGTATGCTGGTTTCCTCACGGATGGTTAAACAGATTGAGCTTATCTTGATGAAAGGGTTTTATATCAGGAGAGAAGACAATTAGACATGATACATTTCATTCCAAAAAAATATGCGGAAACTAACAGAAAATCTCGAAGTGCCCGGCCCCTGAAAGCTGGTAGGCAATACAATAGGTAATCTATTTACTTACCATTTATTTCTTTAGTGATCTCATTTAAAACCAGGAAAATCCGCGTCAAACATGCAGGTCGCATTGGAAGCGATTTAAATCGCGTTTTTCATGGGTTTCCTAATCCTACCTAATCTGGTAGCTTTACGCGTTTTTCTTCGTCATATAAACATTTCCAAAGAAATTCGGCTACTAGAGGTCGTCGATACGAACGGAGCATTTGTTGCCTACTGAAATAGTCTGGGAGATGGGGGTTGCTTTGGTTACTGCAATGTATTGATTGAATTGCTTACTTGCTCAGATTGAAGGATAGTCTTTATTGTTCACAATTCAAATCAGAAACAAAAAGATAATAGCGCTTAAAAAGTATAGTAGCAAACGGAGTATGGTAATGTGCATAACAATCTTTAGATAAGCTTGATATTGCTACGCTATTTTATTTTAGTGGTTTTCTTCAAAAAACAATTGCATTAAATCTTTAGTTTTTAGAAAAAAGTAAAAAGTTTTAGGCCAAACGAAACTTGTATCTACTCGTAGTAATCCAAAAGTGCCCTTTTGACTTTTCCTATTTTACAGTATGGCCAAATTACTGTTACAAAGACAGTCAGACTGACCGTAACCACCCACGAAACGACTCTTCAGTAACTACCATCTTAGTAGTCAGAGTACCCGTAATCAGCCACGAAAAATTTCATCAGTAATCACCACCTTCCCTATCTCCCAGCCTACCAGTAATCTACCGAAATACTTCAGCTTCAGAGTTCAGACCCGTCAGTTTCGATCGTTGACCTCCACAACTGTGCCACGACCGCCCGAACCCGGAAAGAAGAAGTAGGCCTATTTGCATTACTGTAATGAGCCTAAAATGACGTGTAAACAAGAGTTGTTTTTAGGTTTATAGTCTTGATTTTGGATAATTTAGTGGTGTAATGAGAATTTCCATTAGTTCAAATGCGTCATACTTTTTTGAAGCTTTTTATTCTCTTGCGCTAACCTTAAAATGCGTCATTATAATTATGAACTATTTTTACTAGAGAACCAATCCTGAAATCGCTAAAAAAGCCAGCTGTTTCATTGAAAAATTTCAATGACAGTCGACGAAGTATGATGAGTACTATGTGCCCTTTTCAGCTTTACATACGCATTCTTTACAACTCTGTAGGATTAGATAGCGTCATTATGATCTGGGCTCTTCCTCAGTCCATGTTAAGATCTTCACGGTAAAGGTTGTTCTTTCCTAGAATGATGATGGACGCTGCCTCCGGGATAAGTGGTTTCTTCTTAGTGTGTTCGTCGACTGCATCATTACTCACCATTAGACGAGGTAGCGGCCAAACGCAAGTACTGTTCAACCGGCCACCTGACAACTTACACTTATAATTGAACTATTAATAAGTAGGTAAGTTATAAAATGTTTTTTTTTAAAAACGAGCTTAGCTTACATACATTGCAAGTTAAAATAAAGCTTCTTAGAAGTAGAGGATACGAAATTCAGATGTAAACCAGAGATGCGGTAGCGTCCCTTAACTTTTTATGGACTGAAATGTTAGTAGGTACAGTACTCGTATAATCCTGCAGTGTTGGTGCTTTTTTTCTTTATCATTAAAATAAATTCTAAATAAATAAAATGTAGACACTGTCCACTTCACATGTACAGTACAGTACTCGTATAATCCTGCAGTGTTGGTGCTTTTTTTCTTTAGTATTAAAATACATTCTAAATTCTATATAAATAAAATGTAGACACTGTCCACTTCACATGTTTCACTTCCACCTACAAAATAAACCGTTAAATGATCTGGTTGTTATCTTTGAACAATGAACATATCAACATCATAAATGCGAAAGTTTGTCTGTAGGTACTTCTTTTGTTACTCCTTCACGAAGCCTAAAACTCTGTGATGGAATTGGATGAAATAAAGAATAAGTATACCTTACAGCCTGGATTAAAACATAGACTATACTGTTCATTATCTACATCGTTTTTCATCAGCGTACGAGTGAAGCCGCGGGGAGCAGCGAATCACAAATACCCCAAGTAATTTAAACCACACTTCAGGTTTTTTTAATATTGTATTTTTTAAACATTTTTATGGGCTTTGTGCTTACAAGAAACAATTATTATTATTAAATAGGTACCAAGTAATTTAAAAACTACAAAAAGAAAATTATAAACATGTGAGACTTTGTTACCGCGTCGTGACTTCAGCACACATTCTAAACTGCGTTCTTTTGTGCGATGACGCCATACTAGAAGCCAATGGTTCTTGCATGCTATGTACAGACCTAGTTTTTTCTACCTTTTTTAATTCTACAACTGGCTAATGCCTGTTTGGCTTTAGAACTCGCAGGCTATAAATATAAAGCACATCGATATAAGATGTACCTACTCGTAAGTAGATCGGCCCAAATGAACCTATTTTTCTTTCATATCGATGTTAAAACATAATAGGTACAGTACTTTTCAAAATTGAATATTACATTTGAAATTACTTTTGCTATACTTACTTACTTCTTTATGAAGACCCAAAGTGGGTCTTCGCCTTTAGCACCAGAGAACGCCGTTGATTCAGATCCAGCCAGCTCTTGCCAGCCGTCGCCAACTCGGACAACAAGCTAGCTCAGGTCAGATTGCATGGGGTGCTAGGTCGGGTAACCTCCTCGTGGTGCACCCTGGGCAACAGCGTGCGGTAATACTGCAGCTTTTATGCAGTATTACCGCACGCTGGCAAATAACCCGACACGGTGGGCCCGTCCGCGTGTCCCTCTGACTAGCAGAGGGCACAGCGAATGGTGTGCGGTGGAGTGTGGAGCGTTGGAGGATACGGCGCTCCACGCTTGGCTGGTGGCAGCAATGCCACCAGGGGGGGTTTTCCTTGTGCTCCTCGCCGCGTGTGGGTCGCGGTCGGGAGTGCAAGGAAAGGAGGTGGGGATCGCTCGTTGCCGGGCGTGGTGAAAGCCATGCTCGGCGGCGAGAGATCGTGGCAGGCCGTGGTCTCCTTCTGCGAAGTGGTAATGTCGCAGAAGGGGCCGCGGGGCGGATCGGGGAGGACGACTCCCGCAGGATCCGCTCCGGCGCAGACGACGGGGAGGGAGGAGGGGGCGATCCGATCATCGCCTCCTTCCCTCTCCGTAGTGGGGCCACTGGCGGAGGGTCGGGGGGCTCTCCACTGGCTTGCACCAGCTCCACACGTCTGGGGGCGGCCTTGGGTGACCAGGGCCGTCCCTCTCTTGACGCACGGAAGACGGGCCCGAAGGGCCGACCCTGGCTGAGGGTGGCGGAGACTCCGAAAGGGAACCCCGCTGCCCCCGGCCACAAGGGAATGAGGTCAACTTCCCAGTGGTTTTAGTGGGTATGCCGCCGCAGGGCGGAGACTCCCACATAACCCCGGCTCCCCCGGGTTAGGGGTATCCATAAAGGATTTCCACTGGGTCAACAAAAAAAAAAAAAAAAGGTCAGATTGCATATTTGGTGTGAAGGTACCTTAAACCCTGGAATTACATACTGAGTTAATAGGAAAGGGCTCAGAGTATCTATCGTTATGAACAACTTTTACAAACAAACCCATCCTGAAATATCAGTTGCTCCATAGAAAAATGTCAATGTCGCTCGACAAAATGCATGGAACAGCTGTTTTTAGTTGGCCCATCGTAAAAGTTGTTCATAATGATGAGTACTATAAGCCTTTTCCGGCTTAGCGTGCCCTTTCCTTATAACTCTGTATAAAAAACCTCTTTTTTGCCCAGCAAAATTAATTATTCATAAGATAGCGGAAACCGCGAGACACAGTTTGTAATACTTCTTAAAGTAAAGTAAAGTGAGATATTTTCTGTTTCTGTTACATGTGTACTCGTATTTGTATTGATACACGTGTCAGCTACATACATTAACGGAAAAGTATAACTCTACGGAAATTATATAACTTTGAATAATATTTGCATTTTCTTTGTGAGTTTTGTGAACTACTTATTATTTTACAAACACGTGAATTATACAATACATGTACGTAGTCGATTTGTGTTCCATTTTCTACGCTTAATTAGGTGTATGTTTTCGGTTCGAAACGGTTTTTTTGTTACATAAAATTGCTGTGTCTGTCCTTCTATCGGTGTTATTGGTTTTAGAGCAATATGATAACTTATTTAGAAATATATTTTATAATATATTTTAAAATAGCTAATATTTCCACCACATAGCATGTGGTGGAAATATTGGAACATTGACTAATACGTAGAAGTTACCCCGTGCAACCTTCACTCTACCGAAGAGTCCTAAAAATTGAATATCAGCTGGACGACGTCATTGTTGTTATTTTTAGTGCTAAGTTTTTACGATTTGAACTAATATATTTTTAATGAATACAGGGCTATTCATCAAGGGTATGCTAAGCCGAAAAGGGCTCATAGTACTCATCTCATCATTATGAACCACTTTTACTATGAGACCAACTCGAAATTCGCGAAAAAAAAATCAGCTGTCCCATACATTTTGTCGAGTGTCATTGACATTTTTCTATGGAACAGGTGATTTTTCGCGAATTTCGGGTTGGTCCCATAGCAAGAGTTGTTCATAATGATAAGTATATACTATGAGCCCTTTTCGGCTTAGCATACCCTTAATGAATAACCCTATATATATAATTTGACAACGCTTACATCTATGACTATGAGTAATTTGCATCACACAGATGCGAACGGAAGATACTCTTAAACAGAAAAGTTAAGGAAAACAGCACTGCCCAACATTAAAATACGGTAACGACGATTTTACGATTTTTAAATATCTGTTCTGGGTCTGGGTGTTAGTTGTCCTTGTCTTTGTCTGTGTTCCGTGGCATCCCCGACACAGGATTTATTCCTAGTGGGGAGCTATGAGTGTGAAACGTTTATTTATTATCTCAGTCACTCTACTCGTACACACTCTACTCGTACAGCGATCAACATAATATTTTACCACTACCAGAATTGTACCCTTGGGAGTAGCTAGCACATTAACACATTCCCCTGATTTCCTAAGTACCAACTTCCAGTTCCAAATTTTTCGAACTGCCCGATGACCCAAAGAAACTACTACGAAATGTAAAACTAACCCAAAACCTCTGATTTCCTCCTTACCAAACTTTCCCATAATAACTCAAGTCAGGAAACAAGGTCGGTCGGAACAGCAACGATCAATTGCTTGTTGCTAGCGGTCATTGTATCAAAAGTAGGCTAGTTCTTTCACCTCAGCTCACTGCCACTGCCAATGACGTCACCGCTAAATCAGTAACACCATGCTAAGTGTGACTACTGACTGTATTGGTGGACTAAGACTAGGTCAGCTAGTGGGGTTTGACCACACCACGCTAATGTATTACGTACGGTGGTTTCACCCGGTGATTAAAAACGGTGGTGAAAAGTAGCCTACGTGCTAATCCAGGGCATAAGCTATCTTTACCATTTACAGCTAAAATTGTGTAGGTATATCAGCCATGTGAGGACGCATCAGCAACCTGGGTTACTGATGCGTCCTCCTTGTAATTGCTGGGTTACTGATATTGTAGTAGCATGTTTTTCCTATTATACAATCTGTTACTACAATATGAGGACCTTCAAGAAGGGGTCGTTAATAGAGTCATAAAAGATCAGCAGCTTATTCGTAACGCCTCCAGTGTTACAGGTATCCAGGCGACGGTGATCGCTATGCCATGAACAACCTAACAAACACACAATCTTCTCTCTAAACGCATAGGTAGATATTATTGTATACCTACTATTTTGTCTGTCCTGTCGTGGGTACAAAAGAGTTTCATTTAGTTTGGTTAACAACACCACATGCTAGACAGACAATCGTTGTCGCAGACTCATAGCACTCAGTCAATGACTCACTGCTGATATTGGTGAGATGGTCACTAACCAATCTTAGTAATCACCCAACTGTTCGGTCATCGGAACCTAACTAGGTTACGAAGAGGTTAGCTCTTTCACCGTCACAGAATAGATAACAGATACAAAAAACATCGCTAAATGCTAATGCGAAAGTCCACTCAGTCTACATTACTTACTATGAGTAACAGTAGAGCGGTTATGGGTTGATTACACGTAAGGAGTACAGTGGTGGGAGAGTGCCGTCGGCCGAGTACTCGGTTTGTATAAACATTTTGACGAGGCGAGACAGTCACTAGAAACATGTTCGGCCGAGTCATCGATCTAGTATGTAAGACTTCGGTGGGCCGAGTGTACAGTACCTATTTAGTCTATTTACTGTCTCGCGACTGTACTTGTTACGAGTAATCAACTCTTAACTATTGGGGCGGTTACGATAAAACTATGGTTCAACATCCATTTATGAAGTTAGAGGTAGCGTAGAGGTAGAAACGAGGTGGTAATGCTGAGAGGTAACAAATAAATCCTGAATGAGAATACTTTAAATTCTGAGATCAGAATAGAGAAGATAAGAGGTAAAACGGCGGAACGCAGTCAGTACACGATAGTTCCATCATTGCCAATGTCATGCGCTAAATTGATTTAGAAATTGCATGACGAATGGACTCGCCCTGGTTGTACGCACAGACAGCCTTTGACAGACGGACAAATAGATAGATAAACTTTTTCTAATTCACTTCCATTTATTTTTACCATTTAACCACTAGGGAACACTTACTTACTTGTAGCTATGTCAAATTGAAATAGTATACTTTTTGTTCATTTCTATAAAATTTCAAGTTTTAATAAGAACAAAATTGATCTTGAGGTTAAGGGGTCGCATTTTGCTGCGAACTACTAAAAATATTCAGAAAAATAAAAAAGAGAGAAAAAAAGAAAGGAACAAAGAAAGGTTGGCAGCGTATCCGTGACGCCTCTAGTGTTACAGGTATCCTTATGCGACGGTGATCGCTTACCTTCAGGCGGCCCGTTTGCTTATCTGCCACCAACTCTGTCACTGTCTGCTGCTTGTTTACTTGTTTGTCTGTTTATTTTTTTAATGCCATTGCATAAAATAAAATAAAATAACCAAGAAATTCGGGTTTTTACATTTTGACCGCATTCTCCAATATGCAATACGAATAACTGAGATTAGCGTTGTTTTGAGACCCAAATGTATGAACATGATTATCAGAAAGACATAATCTTTGGTTGGCCCCTTTACCTACTTTTTTCACATACCTACCTACTTAACGATATTCGAAAATAAATTCCAAGCATAATATTAATGTGATATTTAAAAACTTATCTAATCTAAACGAATATTTTCGTATGTTTTGAGAAATTGGAAATGGCTCTTTCGATTTCAAAAAATGTTGGGGTGATACGTTTTGTTATACGAAAGTTTTTGAGGCGAAAAATCTAGGAAATCGCGATTTCTGAGTTTTCCGAGAAGAACTAAACTAAACTGTTTTTTTTTTTGTTTTGAGGCCTTTTTTTGAACTTCCTGCAATTTTGTGCTAAAGCGTTACCGGGTATAAAGTCTCACGTCTCCAACAGGCTTGTTAAAAATAAGAAAAAAAACTTTGCACGTTCGCAGTATTGACCTCGCACCCACATTCGAGGCGTTGCCCGTTCAGTGACCCCGGGAAAGTGGCCGGAAACGCGGGAAAGCGCGGAACCTGACGTCACTGTTGCCTAACGTAACGTTCATTCAATTTGGGAAGACAGTTTTTAACTGTCATAAGATTCTGTAGTATATTGGACCTCTATATAAGTGACAGTCAGGTGGTGAATTTTAAATCTCGAAATGAAAAGGCGCGGGCCGGCTCAACACCAAACGGTTTAGACTTTAGAGTCTTGACCAAAGAACAAAATATTACGTTCTCAATTTTCAGCGTTTACTCCAACATGCATACCCATATCTTTGGCATATCTACATAAAATAGTTTTCAATGTCTTAATCTTGTTATTTTTAAATTATTTTTCTATTCAGTCAGACCATCGAGGTCTCAAAGAACTTAAAGAAGACTCTCTCTTAAAGACTTGTGAGTACTCTAAACTCAAAACTCTTGATCACTCGCTGTGAGGGCCAGTCAGCCAGCTTTTTTTTATTCAGTTATAGGCTAGCGTTTGACCGCCATCTCGCCTGATGGCAAGCAATGATGCGGACTACGATGGAGCACGCTTGTCTAGAAGGAACCGCTTCACTCGCGACTTGAAGACACCCAAATTATATCTATCGGGAAACACCCACTCGGGCAAAGTTTTCCACACCAAACGTTTCGTACGAGTTTTTGGTATACCTACCATAAAAAACTAGCGTCCATATAACCAGCTACGTCTATATACCTCTATTTTTGGGGTCAACGAAAGTCAAGACGAAAATAGACTAAGTATGGCACGACATGTCGGATTACTTGCGCCTATAATTGACATGTTATTCGACGATAAAATCGTTCGAATTACCATACAACAAAATATGTTAAAATGTATGCGAAGTTACACGAGCGAGTGTAGCGAACTTTAGATAGATTGATTCATTATTTAGATCAGTTGTTTAACAGAATTGGAACCAGTAACGCTTCATAACGCAATTGTTTACTTTTCCTATTCATATTATGTATATCTCTCCATCCTAAAGTTGCCGGGAAGAGATCGCTCTTAGCGATAAGGCCGGCAGTTGTTGCACTAGTTTCAAGTTTTGCTATTATTTTGTTTGTAATATCTGGTGTGAACAATGAAGAGTTTTTCTATCCATCTATCAATTGTTTTTTCTGTCATAGATGGCAAAGAAGAAGGAGCGAATAAAAAAGCAGAGACCGACATAGGCGACGGCGGCGGTCGTTTACCATCAGGCGGCCCATTTGCTCGTTTGCCTCCTCTATGCCTTTTTGTAGAGCCCCATGTTGTAGATAGTTTGTTACATATAGGTACTGGCGGCCTTATCCAAGCCCACCGAAGTCGTCCAAGCCGGATTAGTCGCTCGCAAAACAAATTATCGTGTCGTATTTTGACAGAAATAGAACATACGGTTAACAATTCTATCGTATTTTCTTTCCTGAAATTAGGTGATCTATTTAAGAAGTTTTACAGTTTACGAGGCCACTAATCGTTAGAAGTGGTTATTCGGGGCCATTAATCGTTTTAATACCGGTGGTTAGCGATGATCTCGAAAAATGCGGTTATTTGAAAATGGGCCACTGAACTATTTTGTTATGTACGTCATCTTATATCTCAGGGTGAATTTTTAACCGTTTGAATTCTGGGTGGCGCAGACCTGTTATGGGCAAACGCGACGTTTCACATCAGGCGAGCGATTTGCTCGTTTCGTCAATCAATAGCATAAAAAAATCAATAATGATATTTATTAGTGTGCCTTTATTTAATGTTTGATGAATTTTCCTTTTTTTTCTCCTGTCTACTGTCAAGTACATACTCGTAACTACTAGAATGGGCACCGAATATTTGTGCCAGTCATAATAGTCCGTGAAATGCCTAGTTTGGAAAAAAGTGGAAAATAACAATCAGTGTGACGTCAACCTCCACGCTTCTTAAGTACACCCTTACCGTTGACCTCCTTATACTTCTCTTAACATGACCCCATCAAAAAATGCGTAAAAAAGTTGTCATGGAAACTTCAGGGGTCCATAACCTTCTAACACTAAACACGTAAAGCAGGGGTCGTCAACCCAAAATAACACAGATTTCCTGAAATATCTGAAATTGCTGTAACGGTGTACAATGACCTTAGCGTTAAAAATGTTGGTTTGACATAAAAATGACGTGAGATGTTTCGGCGTAACTATTTTGGTTGATAATGTGATATCGTTTTGGATAAATTGAGAAACTTTAGAATGAAGTCTGATCAGAGTTCAAGCTTTTCTTAAAATTCGGGTTATGCCTATGCCTAAAATTCTGAATTTAATCTCTGAGTTTCCTTCAAACGACGTGGCTTTTAATGTGGTTTTTACGGCAGCCTTATAAACTACTACTTTAATATCGTTTCTGCCTTCGATCCGTACCTATTGGATAAGGGTCGTAATTGTGATCAGGAACGTAAAAAGTCTGTTCAACGAAATGACTCAATTACAGAAAGACTGTATCGGATAAAACGGTTAGTTTCCGAAAATTTGAATTGCAGAAGGACTTATCCAAAATAGTGAGTGAGCTTTGTCATTATTTTCGTATTTGTCATCCATCATAAACTACTATTGAATTAATATTTTTATCTACATGCTACCTTTTCATCGTAAAAAAACGATATCCGTAGAATAGGCAGAGATCGCGGACCTGAGCTAATTATAAAGAAATATCGCCTTATTTTTAACATTATGATTATTACCACTTTGTAGAAGTATCGATAATTTTCAATCAATTTATACATGGTAACAAAGGCATGGCACATTCTCAAGCTTTTGCCTTCCGGGGTTCAAGTTCACGTCACCCCTTCAAATCTGAGACTCGCGACGACATGACCAGCTTCGGCTAACTTCGGGCCATATCGGGCGTGCTCGGCATCTCGGGGCATCGCTGGGCGGACATCGACGTCCGGCCTTGACGTCCGATTCGTGAGTGCATCACGACGTTTGTTATTCAACGCTCGTGACTTGGGAGTAGGGAAAGCTGTGGAGTTGTGCTTTGTATCTAAATATACGGGGTAATTTTTTAAAAGGCCTTATAGTACTCATCATTATGAACAACTTTTACAATGGGACCAACTCGGAATTCGCGAAAAACAGCTGTTCCGTAGAAAAATGTCAATAACACTCGATAAAATGTATTCCTTATAACCCTTAATAGATCATTAGTTGAATTCGCGCCACTTAATTCAGGCCGTAGAACAGGTCATCAGACTATCTAAAAGATAGCCTACTTGGTTGTTGGAATCCAAACATATTTTAAAGAAAACTGAACCACAAAAGGTATGGAACTGTATTCTGACTCGGTAAAGATTTTGTTATTCCAATGATAATAATATGACAGGTCTAATAACAGAGGCTTTCAAAATGTTTCGGCGGAGCCTTCCTTACAGCCTTAGGAGGGTCCTCATTTCAGTGTTCTTATTACCAGAATAAAAACCATGCCATAATACCTAACAAAGGACCACGAGAAATCCTCTAAAAGCTCTAAGGAAAGCTCTGCGGAATTATTTTTTTAGCATCAAAGGCGACTCCACAGTGTTATTGTCCTGGTGCCCTTGGGCGCGGGCGCAGCGTTGCGGCAGGTCGCGTACAGTTATAGCACTGCGCTAGTCACAGTGCAATACGAGCAGTAAGTTAAATAGATCACAGACACTCGGAATTGGTACGTCAAACCAATAAGACAAAGCTAGGGAAAAATGGATTTGGTTCTTAGTTTTCTTGTTTATTGGTCGGTGCGGTGGTCCCTGCGGATCAAATGGACAGGTATGTTATGTATTATACAATTTTGATAAAAGTCTTGGGAGTCTCTTCCAATCTATCCATCCTCTCCATCCCGAGGTTGCCTGGAAGAGATGGCTTCTTACGATAAGGCTACCAGTTGTTACACTAGTTTTAAGTGATCTGAACAATAAAGAGTCTATCTATCTATATATCTGTCAGGGTAAGTATCATACTTCACCAGTTATTCAACCGCTAAACAGTAGTGTGCAAACATTACTGTTCCGGGTCGAAAGACTTTTCTGACAACTGACTAGGCTACTGACTCTCTCGGCGCCTTAGGACTTGTGGGTTTTATGCATGGGCTTCGAGCTCTCTATTTCATTCTCTACCTCATTTTTTTTCTAAAAAGTAGGTACCTATTTAGTGTTGTTAGTGGAAAAAACAATGATAAATAAATAAAATAAGAAATAAAAAAGCCTTTATTTCCCGTAACAGTATACAATATGAAAAAGTAAAAAAAACGATTAAATGTGTTTTATAAAAATTAAAATTATTGAATATATTAGGTCTATATTATATCTAGGGCACCTAGGACGAGTTGCGAACGGGACGAGTTGCGAACGGGACGAGTTGCGAACGGGACGAGTTGCGAACGGGACGAGCTGCGAATGGGACGGGCTGCGAGTGGGACGGGTTGCGATTTGGACGAGTTGCGAATGGGACGACCTGCTTCTGACCCACCCAAATGTGGGTTAAAGCCTCCTGCATGCCTTGCCATTCTTCCCGGTTTGTACTAGACGAGTCCAGGTTGCTCCTGAAACCTCTACGATGTCGTCGCACCATCTTCTCCGAGGTCGTCCGTACCATAAAAGAAGATGGTACGTACCATAAAAACAATGATAATAAATCTTTATTGTTCACATCAAGAAATTACACTAATTGTTACCAGATGGCTTTCTCCTCGTGATTACACTGTGTCATACCAGACATTACCCGAGTGAATCTTGCGTTTGGTATTTATGCAATTTATCGTTCCCTCTCGACTGCTGAATGCAGATGTTTCGTTTACAATGTTGATTGTTGATGGAAAAAAAAAAAAAACCAATAATTACTACTTGCCAGTAAATGTCAAATACGCATTGTGTGTTAATCTTGCTGTATCGTACATTTTCCTTTTGAGTCAAAAAATTAAATAATGTTAAAGCAGTTTTACCTTCAACGCCACATGGATCGATATTTTTTTCTGAATTTAAGTATGAGTACGAATATGTGTTTAATTATGGTATAAACTATCTCCACTTCAAATTTCATTGGAATCCGTTAAGCTGTAGAAGTAACAAACATACTCATTCAACGTTCTGCACTCATGCATGCACTGTGCACATACAAAGTTTCGCATTTATATTATTACATTATAATTATATGTATTTTTAAAATAATGTGAATAATTTTTGAACTATTGAACCCAAAATTATAAATGATGTTGTTATTGGTAAGAAGGTGAAACGTTGCGTTTATGTTATCATACTTCAAGCAAATATTTACGCAAAAAAGCCCTTTAATTATTGATTAAAATCATAATTATGTATCGATTGAACTGACCTATTTAACAAAATCTCCTTGTATTTATGTATTCATACTTTTCAAAAAAGTCAATTATAAAAAACCATAAACAAGTCCAAGCCTGACATTCAGCCACGTCGTTACCATTTCTGTCTGAAAAAAAAAAGAAAAGCCCGCCAAAAATAAACGTCAAAAATTCAAGATGGCCGCCTGTGGCGACGCGACCTCGAGCAGCAAGGAAGTGCATGAAAATATCAACGAACTTTTCAATGCTACCCGCTGGTGTGGGATCTTGCATACTTTAATGCGTTTTATTGTAAATACTCGTAATTGTTGACCTTTAAATCGAGATGTACGCATTAACTGCAATTCGTAATGCGTCAGCCATTTTGAATGTCGCTATGGCCTTGACGCCGGGATGTTATTAACGCTGAGTTAATATTTTTATGTAAAATACGAATTACTTTGGTAATTATAGCTTGTGATTATATAAAATTTTAATGCGAACGAAGTAAGTACATTACACCCGTAGGTATATTTTATTTTAATTAAAACATTTCTGACTTTCTTTCAGTTGGTTTTAACTTCTACGTTCTATTTATGAGTATGTACCTATGTCTATTGTTCTATGTTCAAATTAGCTTATAATTATAAACATACTCGTATTCTACCTCTATAATTATTACGTAAATATGATTGCGTAATTTACCTACTTGCTTAGGTATATGAATAAGAAAATAATTATATCGGCACTATAATAAATTACGGAATAGTATTTTCCAGTCCAGTTCCGGAAAAACCGGAAAATTATGATGTAAACTACACACAACACAACACTAGTTGCAGCATAGTCATGATAGTTAGAACTTTGGCCGTGAGCTACAGCGCTGGCAAGATACAGAAGAGTTACTTCTGTATCTTGCCAGCGCTGTAGCTAAACTGTAAGAAAAAGTAGTAATAAATAAATATAATAAGTAGCGGACTGGCTGCGAATTTCGGGATGGTTCTAATTACCTATATAGGGAAAATAAACTACAACTTTCTATCCCCAGACAAAAACCCAACGGCAGACCCGAGACAAAGTGGCAAAATGTAGTATTAAAAGACACGAGGGAGTGTAATGTGTCCAAAGACGATGTCGAAGATAAAGCGAAGTGGAGAAGAAAAGTGAAGAAGGCAGACCCTACCACTGTCTCTCTCTTTCTTCCTGTCTATCTATACATAATATAATGTACATAGCCGTGATGAAAGAGATAGCAGTCAGTAACACCCCGCACTGGACGCATAAAATGTTAGTTACAGCACTGTTTGCTAGACTGAGAGTACTCAAGTTTGTCTGCACATTATTATGAATAGCCATGCGTCACAAACTGCACCAGATCCAAGGTCCCTCCTGCATAATAAAGCTGTAATTTCCCCTACCCATTTAGTTTCCTTATGAGTAACATCTGTATCCAGGAATGTCACAGGGAAGTGGCAGCCAGGGTCGCGACCCTGAGTGGTCAGGAAATGACGTAAGAATGATAGTAAACTCTTGCTGTTATTGTTTGTTTACATTTTAAAGTTGGCAACGGAGATGTTTTTAAAGCTGGAATTGGTTTGGAAATGGTGGATATTCTGTGACGTCTTTTTCTGGTTAGAATTTGAACTTTAAATCAACATTTGTAGCAACACGGGAAGATGCCGAATTATTTCTTAAAATTAACTTTACAATTAAAATTATCACACTTGATGGTCCTGAAACATAAACAAAATTCACATGTTACTAGGTAGTAAATAAGGTAACAAAGAATTACTGCGAAGATATTTATATCCACATATATTTTTGCACACACCAAAAACAAGTAACTATGTCTTAAAACTTGTGCAACAAAAAAAAATTGAAAGTATGATCGTTGAAGCAAACCAATCGTTATCAAAAATCTTGCCTATTTTTCCACCTGCCATACCAACCACAACTTTCAAACCCTCAATTAAACCGTCAATATGATAAAAATGAATGATGACCAAAATATTAAACAAGGTAAAACAAAACATAAAAATCTTCAACAGGCAAAGAATCCAAAACAAACAAGCAAGCTGTGGGGCAAAAAACTTAATAATCAAGTGACATTTCCATCCGCAATGCAGATGGTAATGAACTGGCCGTGTATACCTACGAAAACAAAGTACCAGGAGAACAGAAAATATAAAGAGGTAAAGTAGGTAGATATATGCCTAAACCTACTTAACATATCAACCCAGCCTGGTTAACCAGTACGAATTTTAAAAGGCGAATATGGTCCCTGGTAAAGGTTTCAGCCGTGACAATCTGGATCTTGCTCCATTATAATTATTACCTGTGTGATTATTTTCATACACACAGGGCATTTGGATTATTTGCATTTGGTTAGATTCAAGAAATCCTTTAAATCCTTATGAATAGGAACATAATTTTGAATAGTTTTCAGTTTTGTTTCCAACTTGTGCTGCGTACGATTTTAATTCAACTATAAGCTTGCGTTTGACCGCCATCTCGCCTGATGGTGAGCAATGATGCGGTCTACGATTCAGCACGCTTGCCTAGAAGGAATCGATTCACTCGCGACTTGAAGACATCCAGACAATAAGTACATCTTTATTTTTACCTACTTTTTACACATACTATATATACAGTACATGTATGTTACGCCAATATATGAACCATAGTCAACCGCATTATGTATCACCACCACCACACCCAATATCTATCACACAAAGGGCTTGTCGGCTTGTTTTTTGTTTTATATTAAAATTCATAGACTCTTACTGCCTTAATTATAAACATATCTGGCTTAGGCAGTACCTAAGTCTGGCCTGACCACAGACTAAAAGTTTACATAACATAACACATATTCAGGCTGGGGAACTTTATCAAAGACTGGACGGTGCTGGCCCGATTTTCTCCCCAATTTTTCCCAGGAATGGGACCTTTGCCCAGCAGTCGGACATTACAGGTTAACTAAAAAATGCAAAATATCTGGCGTTGGTAATACCTAAGTATCTGGGCTGACCACAGACTAAGACAAAGTAAACAGAAGGAAGAAGTATCGTATCTTTGTCGAATCACTGCAACGTTGCAACAAAAGAGCGCAGTCTGCACGTTGTCCGTGAACCTGAGGACGCTAAATTTATACTCGCCGCGTCATCCGGTGCGTCGGCAAAGAGTAGATGCTGTGCAGAAGCTAAAGAAGCGCAAGGTAGGTTCCTACAGCTCCGTGGGCGTTACTTTTATGGTAAAGTTCGCTTAAAGTTAAGTGACAATAGTTAGTACTGCGCACTACATTTTTGTTTTATTGTAAATGACAATTGACAGTTTAAACAATTGCTAAGCAACGTTTGTAAGTAAAGTCTTGTACATGTCTCGCTAAATTGCTGAACTGATTTTCATATCCTTTGGGCTAAGTGATGTAGGTACCTACACCTACAATTTGTATTAATTAAAAAACAAAATATGTCAAAACCATTTTAGTTTTCATAGGACAGATGATGCACAGTGTAATATGGGGATGGACATAATTAATATACACTTTTTAGACGACTGCTTCACTAGACTCTACACTTACAGTACAGTGGCAGTACTGCGATCTCTAAACTGCGCGAGCCTAAACTGGATAGCCTTAACTGCCTTGCCCAAGTTCCATAAAAATCAGTTCAGTAACTAGATATACGTGACTGTAGGTACCTAACTGATACTTCTGCAGCTTCTGCTCAGCATCTCTACTCTTTGCCAACACACCGGATCTACTATAAGCGTTAAGTCTGCGTACTTGGTTCTCAAAAATCTATACCTAATTTAGCTCACTCTCAAACCCTTCCCCCATCTATCCGTTAGTCTCTGCAATGAGATGAAGCAGTGCGAAGGTCGCCCGAACGCTGACTGCAGCAGACACACAACACACAGATCATAACTGAAATAACTCGTATGAACGTATCCTGCTGTTATGTTTGTGATTACGATGAAAATTATTGAGGAAAGCAACAATCATACGAAACCACTTTCATTGTTCGAATGTGTTTTTGTATGTTTGTTGTTTGCCGTAATTGTGCTGGCGAGCTTTTAACTTTTTAGAGACAAAGCGAGACAAAATCTTACCCAATCCAGTTTAGGTGTGCGCTAAAAGTTTAAGGTTTCCCTATACTGTAAAAGTAAAGTCTTACCTTTTTGGTTTCCTTAATATTGTAAACTAAATAAGTGTAGATTTAGAGAATATGCCTTCTTGGTTCTCCAAAATCTGCAGTAAATATACCTAGGTACAACAGCCACAGATAATAAATTAACGTATCCTGCTGTTATGTTTGTGGTTACAATAAAAATGATTAAGGAGCTATGGAAGTGTATTTGTTAGTTGCTTTCTTTGATTTTGCTGGTAAAGTTCGACCTTTTCCGGGAGAATTCTAGATTTTTTGGGCGTAATTTTGTTTGGCTGCGCTTCTCAGCCGCTGTTAAAAGAGCTGCATTTTCCTATGATAAAAAGTAGGCTGTTTGTTTGTGTGTAGGGTATGTATAGTACCTATAAGCTACTTCGATACCAAATTTCACTGAAATTCATTCAACCGTTGTTCCATGATAATGATTGACTAACAAACACATCTAAACAATCAAACATACAAATTTTCGCATTTGTAAAATTAGTACATTGTAACAGATATTACTAAAATACAGTTTTTAGTAGAATAGGAATCTATATAATTATATTTTTTACTGAAGCTTCTAACAAACGCAAGATTCAGCGAAAAAGGACCGCGCAATGCCAAGTTCTTTAGAAGTTGCGTGGCTGGCCTGAGCTGCAAGCGACCGAGCACAAAGTTTTCGTGGGATTTGTCTATGTAGGTTCTCTCCTGAAAATAAATCTATTAATATAAATTCAATAGGTAGTTTTATCACTAAAAGCCACCTCTTTCCTTCCACTTTTAATGGCACACTCACCGAATAGGCATAAGTTAAAACAATATTTGTATCACACGATATGACTCGTATTTTTTCAGTTTCCTACGAGTATTGCACAATAAAACGACAAAATAAGTAACGGGAAAAATATTGTCATATTTATAATTATTATAAAACAGCTCAGACAACATATAATGAGTATAACAACTAACAATAGACAGGAAAATGACATAAAAAATATGATAAAAACCGACATGTAAACCAAACCGATAGTCTCGCCTGTTCCTGTGCTATTAGACACGTAAATGAGCGTTTCCTTCCTACCGAATTCCTTTGTCATTAGTCTTGTCGCAAGTGAGTATGGGCGTGGGGGATTGGGGAACTAAATGCCTGACGTTTCTGACGGTTAGTTTTAAAACGAGCGCGTTCGAAAACGGGCATTTTTCACAACAAGTACTTCTAAGAACGCGCAGTTGTCCGAATGAGCACTGTTTAATTTTAATTTAAGGCTGTATATTACTAACTAGCTGTTCCTTGCCACGCTTCGCTGTGGATAAAAAAAAAATAAAAAAAAGCCTATGTTACTTTGGGATAATGTAGCATTCGAATGGTGAAAGAATTTTTGAAATCGGTCCAGTAGTTTTTGAGTTTATTCCACACAAACATACAAAAATACAAATCTTTCCTCTTTATAATATTATAGTCTTAGTGTAGATTACCCAAATAGTACGTTTTGGGACTTTGGACTATTCGAAAACTTCTTTTTTTGCAATTTTGAGATTCAATACACAAAATCGCAAAAGACTGAGTCGGCGTCTGTCGTAGCTGAGCGGGGCGAGAAGATGGGGCAGGCAAAGTAAGCCTCTGTCACCCATTCAAAACAATTTTTTGGCTCTATGTTGTACGTAAAGTGTGGAATAGACTTTATAAATTGTATTGGGAATATTGGGATGAAAAATATGCAGTTTCATTAAAGCTTATCATGAAATTCGTCATTTTAAGTTTGATTTCTTAGAAAGAAAATGAAAATCTATGTACGGTGCGCCCTCGCTCTCTATGCAGTTTCACATTTCAAACAAAACGATGTAACTTGTCTCATTTAAACCAATCAATCTCAAAACGATTGTCGGCTGAGACTGGCCTAAAATAATAAAAAGGATGTTTAACCGACGCGTGCGCCGGCGGATTTTATTCCATTTTCGAAAGGGGTTCGGAATTTAAAATTAGAACGCGACGCGAGCGCCGGAAATGCGTCGCGGGTGAATCACGCTTCCCGCCGGTTACAAGGGATTATAAAGAAGTCGTAAGTAACTTTTTGTTATGTTTTTAACTTAATTGTTTTAGTATGTGTCATTAATGTAGAAAAGTATGTTTTTATTGTGGTTGTAGGTTATTTATGTGTCATTGCTAAACGAAAGCTAGTAATTACGGACACGTTCCGTTTAATAAAACAATTAGCATATGTAATAATTTCAATTTTGATTGATTTTTTAAGCTTTGCATTTTTTTTTATCCGACTGTCGAAAAGAAGGGGGTAGTGTTTCCCAGGTGTGTGCGAGTATGAAATAATACTTTATATCACGGTTCCTGTGAGATAGCGGGCATAACCGTTGGGAATAGAAGCTGGTATATCAGTATTTTAGGTGTTTCTAGTGCGTTTAGTTTTATATAGTTGGGTTTTGCACACGCGTTTGACCTGGTGGTCAAACTCGCCTGTGTGCCTGTCCGTGTGTTACCTAATTTTTTAAGTAGTGCTTTCAGATTTAGTTTTATGTAGTTAGATCCCTAAAATTTTTAAATATGTAGGTTTGTAAATATGTATGTAGGTAAGTGTGTAAGTATGTGTGTGTGAGTGTCGGTATGTATTTTGTGTCACAAAGACTCGGTGTATCCTCATAACATGCTGAATGCCGTCGCGCCGTCGCTAGATTTCGATCGCTGAGTTCGCTGCACTCGCCCGATTGGCATCGAGTGCGTAAGACGTAAGGCCGGTTGTATATTGGACACTGTTGCATGTCATATGCATTTTTGTTTATTATTATTGTGATTATATTGTTTATTATTATTATCACTGTCCCACTGCAGGGCAAAGGCCTCCCCCCTACCCTCCTTTTTGCACAATATTAAGTCAAGTAGGTACCCGAAGTAATTGGCTTTATATCTGCTTTTCTTTTTGTATTGTATGGTAGAGTATCTCAGAATAGATGTTTTCAGAATTGGGCATTTTGGAAATCAATGTTATGAATTATTTTTTCTTGTATTTTTTGAGAGACCTTTTTTTCATCTACATTCTTCGTTTCGGGACTTTCATGCCTTATACTGCCTTTTTTTTAAATGCAGCTGTTTGACAGCTTACGTGATGTTCAGCCACGGTTAAAGTACTCTTAAAATCTTCTTCTCCAAGTGCCTCTCCACTAATGAAGGTTGGCAGTCAGCTTCTTAAAATTATCTTTGTCCAGCGCGAGTCTGAACAGTGGTTCCACTGTCTTTATCCCAGTCCACTCCCTGATGTTACGGAGCCACGACATCTTTCGCCTTCTTACCTTACTCTTAAAATAGTAATACTTAAATTGTAGGCAAGTAAATAAAAATAGTAAATGATAATAAGCAAGCAGACATCAGAAAAAATCAGGTCAGTAACACAAATAAAACAATTGTAATAAAACAAATTATCGTCTAGTTTGTAATAAATAAACGTCAATAACCTAAATCTGACGCGTCAAAACAATGCCGTTATCTTTACAAGCTGTCGTTTATATCACCAACGATAACAGGGAACCCTATTCTAGGTGCTCGAGATTATCTCCGTCTCTCTCACTCTCATGACATTTCTAACAAGAGCGACAGTGACCGAGATTAATATCTCGGTCACATTCACAGGAAGGGCGTAGTGAACGAACTTTGAAAGTCAAGTCTGGCTTAGATGGTTTATGCAGATTTATAGACTCATAATAAAATTAATAACAGGACAACAGCCTGCATAAAATATAAACATATGCATATTGTAAAGAAGCACGTGTCTTGACATGTGCAATGAAAAATCACATGTAGATTTATGAAGGATTGTTTTATACTAATGTATGGCATAAATAAGGTTAGTATAACATAGATATTATGAATTATTTACCTGACCAATATAGAGAGTACTTGAAAGTATTTTCAAAATCTTGCCTGGCAAATGTAAATCTTAGATTTGCAATTTGAATAACTGGATGAGATTTAGCATTACTTAAACAGGCTGTTTATCGAATCTTAAATGGCATGTAGAGTATCTGTAATATTTCTAGTATACCTATAAAGTGGTATAATTTTTTTTCACTCAACTTGTTTTTGCGTTTGACGGCGTTGCATTTGCGTTTGACGGCCATTTTTATAATTCATAACTTTTCTTTGTTCATTCGTCGTTCATTCATGGTTTAAATCAGTTTGACCGTTGAGTAGCTACGAGGGAACATAGATCCATACATACCGGTCATACGCATAACCCTCTTTTTAGCTTCACCGGATTTAACCGGATGAAAAGGTCATAAAACGCTCAGTGTGCACCCACCCCACTCTCTTATCCTTGAAACATGACATTGTACGTTGACCTTAAGAAACTGCGCGCCAAAATAGGAGCTTTGCACTCGTAAATATCTCCGAATATAATTTGACGTTTTTACTGCGCGAGTTCATTATGAAACTGAAAGTATTTCTGGTTATTTCGAGCTTGGGCATATTAATTTGTACGAAATGAGGTTTTTGTAATTTATGGGCTGATCTTGCGGATATTATAAAATAATGAAAGACCACCGTTTTGCAGGTTTTGTAGAAGGTTTTTAAATGGGTTGGTTTTCCTTGAGAGGGAAATCTCCTGGGTCTGATTAAGTAGGTATCCATTAATTATGCCCTATCTTAATACTTCTGTCTAGAAGGAGAGTGTAATATTTCGTCTTTGTAGAAAATAAGAAAAAAATATTAATGAAAATAATAAACGCAGCATTACTTTAAAGAATTATTAAAAATTTTTACCAAAAAAACTACGATAATTTTTCCTTTGTTTAAATTTATATGATTATTGAGTGTCTCTGTATATAACACTTGCATATGTGTATATAACACATTTATATTCATAATCCTAATTCTCAACATTTACATTTTTCACCTCTAAAATTCCACTTAGGTATAGGTGATGATAGGTTATTGATAGTCAAAGGTTTCTCTTATTTCCTTTCAATTCTCAAGTCTGGCAAATAACTTTAAACTTTTGACTGCCTGAAAAGCCCTTTATTTTGGTCACATTGAATTTTAATACACAAATAACAATTATGAAGGAAATAAAAATGCGTCACACAACAAATAAATTTATTTATTTACAAAAGTTCAGATGAGTGACCTCGTGTATGCAATAAAGATTGAATTAAAAGCACAGACTTATTTTTAACTTCGCAAGGACCGAGCCAAAGGAACTAACTTTTCCAATGGGACTTAAGTAATTAAGCGGTAGTAGCCATTTGCACATCGATTTCTTTGATTAGAGGTCATACTTGAGTACGATGCAAAGTATTCGTAGTTAATAGATATTACCACAGATGGCGCTAATTTCTCAAGCACATCAAGCAGTAGACATCATCATCATCATCGTCCAGACTTTTCTTTGCCGCTTGTTACGAAATCTACCTCAGTCACAATCCAGTACCAGACATACTGAGACGCAATGTTCGGATGGGCATATCCTTACTTTCAAGATCATTGATCAAAGGTGTTATTATTAAAGAATACAGCAAACAAAATGATTATCATATCTTACAGGTTTGAACAATACGGAGCAAAGCTCTTGCCACTGAACTTGGAGAAAAACAAACGTAATCAATTTTATGCTGTTTGCTTCATATTCTGTTGTTTGTTTGGTTTTAGGCTATTGTCTTCCGACAATTAAATAAAAATCATGTTGTAGGTGGTGGTAAATACCGCATGTACGTATTTATTTACACAGACCAATATCTAGTTCATTTATACTTTTGTATTTAGCTTTTATGGTAAGTAGATAAAAACAATAAAGTTAGGGGTAGTGAAGAAAACGTTGGACTATCCGTTAATACACGTTCTACAAATTAAAGGCATTACTTAATGGATCTTTTAAATTCTCATTCTTATCCAAAGACCAAACGGAAATAGCACAATAAATGCGTAACTACCGTCATATTGTTATATTGTCTAACATATTTTATTTTATCATCATCATCTGCCTTTTTTTTTTTGTTTACCCAGTGGAAATCCTTTATGGATACCACGCCCGCCCCGGGGGAGGCAGGGTGGTTATGTGGGAGTCTCCGCCCTGCGGCGGCATACCCACTAAAACCACTGGGGTGTTCGGCATCCGCCTGAGATGGGGCAAGGTGGGGTCGCGTTAGCAATCGCCACCTTGCCCCGGCGACGGACCCGATTAGGGCCCCCTGCACCTATGGAGGGGTGACCCTGTTCCCCAGGATCACCCCCCAGACAGTGTGGGGTCGTGCAGGCCGGGAGAGTCCCCCGACTCTCCCGGCAACCCCACTGCCGAGGAGCGAGGAGACGGGCGAACCGCCTCCTCGCTCCCTAGCCCCGCTCGCTCGCACGTGGTGGGCAGTGTGGTTAGCACCACCCACTCCGCCTTAAGCCCACGTTCCTTTCACACCCGGCCGCAAACCTCACGCGGCGAGGTGCAAAAGGAACCCTCCTCTTTCCCTTGCACTCCCGACCGCGACCCACACGCGGCGAGGAGCACAAGGAAAACCCTCCTGGTGGCACCGCTGTCGCCGCCCGAGCGTGGAGCGCCGTTTCCTCCAGCGTCCACCACACTCGTCACCGGCGGCAGCAGTGCCACCGTCCAAGTGTGGAGCGCCGCATCCCCCGGCGTCCACCACACTCAGACCCTCCTCCTTTCCTTGCACTCCCGACCGCGACCCACACGCGGCGGGGAGCACAAGGAAAACCCCCCTGGTGGTCCGAGCCATCGCTCAGACCCCGGCTCATCCGCTGTGCCCTCTGCTAATCAGCCCTCTGCTGCCAGAGGGACACGCGGAAGGCCCCACCTCGGGTTCCTCTTCGTTTCACCGGGCTCAGTGCCACGGCTACTTATCCCCCCCGCCACGGAAAGGCTCGAACCCATTCGGGGGGGATCATCATCTGCCTACCCCTATCCCACTTATGTGGGATAGGTACAGTATGTAGGTACACTTCTTCCATTGAATTTTGAACACACACTCTCTTCTTTTTCATATAATTCTAAAATATCTAAGTCCAAGTAATTTAAAAAAAATTGTGAATATATTTCAGTTCCAATAATACTTGTATTACATACCTAGATACCTACTAATCGAATTGATGACCTCTCTTTGAAATCGCAAATAAACATTTCAGATCTCCGATTTCTATCTCTACCATTATCATTTCATTACCGGATACAACTAATCGCCGATAAAGGGTTGATATAACATCACAGCGGCTCGCGCCAGTTGAACGGCCGCCCTCCAGCCACTGGCAAGGGCACTCGACCAACGTAAACAAATTTACAATGACAGTTATCGTATTATCGATTTTATGCAAAATTCTCGATTAGGTACTTTGTCATGAAGATAGAGCGGTGAGGATTTAGAGATTTTTGTGACAATGAACTGATAAATCATGAATACTATTTGAGTATGAAAACTGGAGTGGTTTTAGCACGTTTTGTTATTGACCGAGTGAGCGAAATGTCTGCAACAATTGGGTTTTGCTTTTATCTGTCCGGATGTTTGTTTGTATGAATGTTGGAACTAACCTACAGGTCCAGGAAAGTAAAAAGGTACATCAGCTGGTCCTTTCAGCTTGTAACTGAGCAAAAGATGCGCTCGAATGAGTCCCTCTCAAGTGATCACCAGTTCTTATGCATTATTTGTATTTTAAGAATTATTATTGTTAACCTCATAAACCAGAAAAAAGCGTGTTATAAGTTTTGTGTGTGTAGAATCTACACTGTAGTGTAGATATCTGTGGGTCTATGGCATCGTAATTCCTAAACCAATGCACCGATTTTGATATGGCTTTTTTTGTTTTAAAAGTATCACAATCGAGAGTGCTCTTAGCTTGATTTAAGTAAGTCTGCTCAGCCGTTTAAAGATTATAAACGTTTCATTGGCTGAGAGTTTAAAAAAAGGTTTTATTTTAACAGTTTTCGTGCAATGAGACAGCCATGCCATGCTTCGCTTTAAACGAAGGGTTTATAGAGTCATCAGAGGTAGGCAATGCATTGAAGATGCCTTGAGTATTGGAGGTGTCCATAGGCGGTGGTGACCACTTACCATCAGGTGGCCCGTCGCTTGTTTGCCACTTCATTATCATCATCTTTTATTTAAGCTATAATCTTCCCACGGCTGGGATACAGGTCTACCCTCGAAAGGTGATTAGACCGTATTCCACCACGCTGGCCACGTGCGGGTTGGTGGATTATTTTTGCCATTTTATTTATTATTTTTATGCTTGCCACTTATTTAAAAAAAAGCTGCAACTTCATTATTTATTTAAAAAATACTAATAAACTCGATTTGTTTACTACAATTGTATAACCAGCAAGCCACTATCAGAGCCTTGAGCGAATCTCCAAAACGTAAGGTCATCTTATCAACGTCCTCAGCGTCGAGTAAAAAAATTAGGTCAATGTGTTAAGGATGAGTACTGTAAACATGAAATGTAAATATTGTCTGACCGAGTTTTTATCATTTGTTTTTACATTGTGATTGTAGAGTACCTCATAAAGTACATATGTGTACTTGTGTGTGGTTCTAAGGCTGTGTTTTGGGTGGAGTGTGTTTTGCGGCTCAGTCAACGGTAACGGTGTAATGGTTCGAGTCCACGTTTCTGATCAGTCCAACCCGGGAATGGAGACTTTCAGCTTCCTTCTTCCCTGAGAGATATAATCTTGGACTTTTCAAGGTCAGAGCGAATGGGTATCTTCTAAATCTGCGTGCTTCATCTTCAACCACATCGCCGCTTACCAACATCAAACAAGCGAGTTGATGGTCAAACGCGGATTTATTCATAATCAAAAAAATGTCCCGTTTACAACGGAACCACTAGGGTTAGATTTCCTTGTTCTTGTAGAGATGGCATCTATGGAACGAGGAGTAAATTAATTAATTTAACGGGAATGAATGAAATACCGAAACCAAACTTTGACATGTCCAATTGTTCATACTTCTTTTTTTGTGATTTAAATACTGAAACGTATAATTACGATGATGATGTTGCCTGGATGATATTGGTCTTAGCGTTAAGACGACTCTTTGTGGTTCTCTTTGGCTTTTTATTTACCTTTTGTGAAGTCAATAAACAGTAATAAAAAGTGAACAGGAAAGATGTAGAGTAAAATTACAAAACAAGTTTTTGATATCTTATTAGTACCGATCAATTTATATTTAAAAACATACGCTAAATATGCTTTAAGTTTTGGAGAAGTCCAAGTCCATAGTCGGCCGTAACTACTTGCCATCAGGTGACCCATTTCTAATTTGCCACCTATTTTTTTTTAGTTAACCTGTAATATCCCACTGCTGGGCAAAGGTCTCCCCCAATTTCTTCCATACCTGCCGGTCTTGGGCCAGCACCGTCCTGTCCTTTTCAAACTAAACAAAACTGCAGCGTACGCAAAACGCTACTCCCAACCGCGCACCCTAACCCGTATAACGGTTTTTGAATTCCAAACTCACCAGTTTATTGAGCACTACAGACAAGGTTCCTTTGTAATTGAGGCAAGAGTTGTATAACACCAAGGTTGGTGTTAGCTCGCTGTTTGCATTGGATATGATCACTTCCACGTTGTGGAGTTAAGTGGAAATTATATACAGAAAAGTTTATGCATGTCAACTATTGTCAACTTACAAGTACATTAGAGGTACATATACATACTCGTACAGAACTTAAAACAAATAAAATATAGAATCAAAAAGAAGTTCAAATAAATAATATGTAGGTATACTACATAATATTTATACGTTTGATCTTTTTTTTCTAAAGTCAAAAGCTATAATTTTTTTAACTAATGCAAAATAAATAATTATGTGAGAAAATAAGCGGTTTCTATTAATTAAAATATAATTATTTTTACAGCTGTTTTCTTGATTTCAGGTTCGGTATTTCCTCCACCAAAAAGTCAAACCCTTTCCTTATCATTCTGTATATCGGTACATCTACTTGCATAGACATACTGCGCTGTACTTTATTGTCACTTTTATAATCCTATCTTATCCAGTCCATTACCTCTTTCACAGTCAGAACCGCAGTTTAAACAATAAGTAGTAGATATACAGGGTTATTCAGAAAGGGTATGCTAAGCCGAAAAGGGCTAGTACTCGTCATTATGAACAACTTTTACTATGGGACCAACCCGAAATTCGCGAAAAAAATCAGCTGTTTCATACATTTTGTCGAGTGTCATTGACATTTTTCTATGGAACAGCTGATCCCATAGTAAAAGTTGTTCATAATGATGAGTGCTATGAGTCCTTTTCGGCTTAGCATACTCTTTCTGAATAACCCTGTAAAGTATCAGAACTGCGTTTCGCATAACTTCTTTGTCTGCCATCTAGTTTATTTGCTGTGCATAAATTAGGTCATTATTTACTTGAGATAATATGCTGCTATGAAAATATTGCAGAAAAAATAAGACAGAGGAAAGATTTCTTTATCGCTTCATCGCACTAATATGTTAATAATGCAAAAGTGAGATCTGTTTTATAATTATGTTGTCTTTTCAAAACAAAGTTTGTAAAGGTATAGATTTACGAATAGTTGCCTTTCGGGTCAGTGCTCAAAACTGTCCGAACCAAAGGTATCTAGACTGAAATCGTAGTAACTATTTAGTAATCTGTACTAAAGTTAAAAGAACGCTAAGAGAGTAGCTGTCGCTGTGTAAGTGGTTCTACTGATAAAAATACAATTAATAAAAAATAAACCATATTTAGGCGTTGTTTTAACGAAATTCTGAAGTAAGTTCGTATAGCAAATCGCAAGCCCAGTGTTCAGAGTTCAAAAGCCGCCTGAATACCTGTGACATAGTTTGGCAGTTGTTACTGTAAGTAACACCACGGGAAACAGCAAGAGTATCAACTGTTTGCTACCTGCCTATATAATAAAGAAAACTATAAATGGAGCACACCTAACATTGTCTCGCCCTTGAGTCCTTTCCTTATTTGCTTCGTGTTGTGCAAACGCTTGCCGTGTCTTATCACCTACATACCTACTTATACCTACACTTACCTACATTAATGTATTAAACATAATGATACTGTCATTGAGACAAACAATTGATAGACTAGACGCAAATGATTATAATACATATAAAAAGATGCGAGAAAGAAATAATAAAGCAGAGGTATGGGCGACAGAGAAAGGGGTGGAGATGGTCTTGTCTTTCTACCTTTTTTAACCACGGTAGATGTGGCAAAGCTAGAATAATTGTCACTTTCTCGCGGGATGAAAATGGTGGAATGGCTGTTTTTTGTTGGCCCGTGCTGGGGGGTCAGGTACTGTTTATATGTTAAAAAACAATTAATTTACTGATATAAATATAAATGTATATACAACCCGTGTATATAAACCGTTGGTAACATACTATAAATTAGAAAAACCTCTGTTTAATTGTAGACACCCACTAAGAAATGAATTTGTGAAATTCAACCCTTAAGGGGGTGAAATAGGGTAACGTTTGTATGAAAACAAATTGTCGCAGGTAATATTATATTGGTTGCATGCTACGCGGGTGAACACGCGAACATAAGCCAGTTCTCTATAAAATTATAGACAACTCAAAGATTGCATCATTGCATCGATATCTTATGCATTTCATTGTAAACATATCAGTATTGTCATTATTTATAAGAAATAAATATAATATATAATAGTGTTGGACTGAGCAATCAAGTGTGCAAGGTCAGTGATACGTTGATACGTGGTAATTTATAGTTCATACATATGGAGTTTATACATAATCAGACGTAAAAGTCATATAATTTTCATGTAAAATTTAAAGAGAAAAAAAACTGTTTTGAAATTAAGGATGAGAACTTTAAAGTTTTCAGAATTTGTATTGAGTAATTAATACTGAGAATTATTTTTCCAGGTATAGCCTGATCGATAGCTCTTTAATAGAAACCACATAATTAAGAGCAATAGCAAACACCTAAGGATCGATGTGAGTTAATTTCACTTACAAAAAATCCAGTGGGTGAGACTGGCACAGAAGCGAAAAAAGTTTGTTAATAAAAATTAAATTCAAATTAAAATAAAATTTAAATGCTGACGAGAACAAAATATTTTCATAACTCAAGTTTGATAACCTTAGTTATGAAATTAATTATTACTTTTTAACACATCTTATACCTATACTTTAGATCCTTTTAACAAATTAAAGTCATAATTATATCACATTCATGATTTATACGACTGCTGTCAATGTAATATGCGAGATTACGTTATTATTGTGGTTATTAAAGGATATAAATAAATGTGACATTCATTGAGTGAAGTGAAGGTTAATAATTAATTTTAAATTGGTTTCAGGGCGTGCAGTAAGCCTATTGCAGTTTTATTCATACTTAAAAGACACAATGGCTTCAAGCGTTGAGAAAACATAGCAAATTACTTTGAGAAAAACATCTTGACTTGCCTACCAAATTTATACTTTCTCCCAAAAACGATTAAAAGGATCTGCCTGTCATAAAGGGAGCAATTTTGGAAAAAAATGTTTTTTGAAGCAAATACTCAGAAAGGAAAGTTATGACTTTAGAGATTTAGGAACGTTAGATTAGCTCAGTTTGGGTCCTAGTTTCGGACCTACTGGTAGGTACTCATACAGATTATGTATTTATACAAGGTTATAAAGAGAGGTTCTGCTAAGCGGAAAACGGCTCATAGTACCTACTAATCATTATGAACAACTTTTACAATGGGGCCAACCCTGAAATCACGAATAAAAAATCAGATGTTCCATACATTTTATCCAGTGACGTTGACATTTTGCTATGGAACAGCTAATTCTTTTTCTTGTTTTCAGGGTTGGTCCGATAGTAAAAGTTATTCAAAATGATGAGTACTACGAGTCTGTTTTAGTAGGTATAGCATACCCTATCCTTATAAATCTGTACTTTGATATTAAGATTTATTCGTCAAGTGCAAGTGTAACGCTTCTATTTTGATCTATTCGTCAAGTGCCTAAGTACTACAGCGCTTCTAATCAAACATAACAAATTGCAAAACACAGTAAACTTGTCACGTTAATCAAACAATTGACAAGACAAAAGACCCGGTCGTCTACAGTAAAAAACTATCTTCCTATATGCAAAACAAATAAAGATAACCATGTTTGTAATAGAAGCTATTATTTATTCTGTACAGTAATCTCTTACGAAAGAAAAGTGGAGCAAGGAGACAAAGGCGGGAAAGTGAACTTTATTACTCTGTTATTACTGGTATTCTTACAAGGGCAGATATGTACTTGAGGTTATAAAGTGTTCATCACACTTCTTTATTGAGCGAACTCGCTGTGTATCGTGGGTTTACTCGCGACAGTATTGAAACTTTTTTTATAAAGTACTAGCTGCCACCCGGCGGTTTCACTCGCTGTCTTTTTATTTTTTGTTTATTAATAAACCTTCCCTGAACTTATACAAATATTTCAAGATCAAAATCAGCGAAATCGGTCCAGCCGTTCTTGAGTTATAGACAGCCAAACGAACAGCAATTCATTTTTTTTTATAAAGTATCTTAATCCAAGTTCTAATAAATGAGCTGACTTCACGTAACAAGTGACGAGAAAGTGCCCTTGGCAAAGTACTCGGTTTGTATAAACAGTTTGACGAGGCAGCCACTAGAACCATGATTTGTTTGCTCGGCCGAGTATGCCCATTTACTGTCTCGCCATTGTACTCGTTGCGTGTAATAACTCTTAATTAAAAATTTGAGTAACCCCCAAATTGGATAATCAGAACCTTCCAGTCATTATGTTGGTAATCCTAGAATGGGAAACAGTTCTAGGTTTTAAAATATTATCTTATGAAGAAAAAAAATGGAATTATGGAAAATTCCTGTCAAAATAGATAAAGCTACTTACAGCTTAAGTAACTAAAGTTTAAAATTTTCGTACAATAAATAATGTAAAGGGAGGAGTGGTTCACAATTCAGTTGCAAGATTTAATCCACACAAGCATTAAGAAAAAAAGCGTGGAACAAGAAACATATGATAAACTTAAAGAAACATTGTAGGTACGAACTTAGATGAGAAATTCAGAGTTCACAAAAGTGAATCTGACTTTTCATCTCCACAAATCCGGATTTTCCACGGGCCTGGGGCCTTATTCTGGCGAGTGAGACATGATCTCGGTCACTATCGCTTTCATTAGAAATGTCATAAGAGTGAGAGTGACGGAGATAATCTCGAGCGACGAAGAATAAGGTCCCTAATCAAAGCTATTTTAGGGTCTTTAACTTAACCCAAAATAAACTGGTTTCCATAATTTATGGATCGCTAAAAGAATTCAATACGTTTATTGGCCCTGTGTTTATCCTCTTTATGTGTTTATTATTATGTTATTTCGCGAAATATTTTTATACTTGGCAATCTGCGCATTCCTGACTTTATATAAGAATCGCTAAACTTGCGAAGCCATCATTCAGCTTTTTGCTATGAAAATTAACGTGATTTTGACACATTCTTGTTATAACTAACACGAGAATACTCACGTATTATTGAGCATTACGTTTTTATTTACCGCTTACGGGTTTTTCCAAACAACCTATAATTTTGGCTGCTTCTAACGAAAGGGAAAAGTCCTCAAAGTCAGGCAACGCACTGAAGATGCCTCGAGTACCTATTGTAGGCGTAGGTGTCCATAGATGACGGTGACCACTTACCATCAGGTGGCCCGTCGCTTGTTTTCCATCTTTTTATTTTTTGGCTTATGGTGTCCCGCTGCTGGGCAAAGGTCTCCCACATATCCCTATTACTTTTTTCTTTTTTCAACTATAGGCTTGAGTTTGACCGCCATCTCGTCTGATGGTAAGCAATGATGCGGTCTACGATGGAGCACGCTTGCCTAGAAGGAACCAATTCACTCTCGACTCAAGTTGCGAAGATGCTGGAAGCTGCGAAGATCGTTATGGTGACGAATCAACATCGAGCTGTGCTGCGCTGTACTAAGCTGTGCTGTGCTGTGTTTCTTAAGCTACGTTTTTTTAAGAATCAACATCAAGCTGTGCTCCGCTTTGCTTAGCTCAGTATAAAGCCGAACGTCCAGCGCCGGCTAAACTAAATGAAAACTAAACTCACTGAACTAAGCTAAGCTAAACTAGAACTACGTTGTCCGTCCACCAAAAAAGTAATCAGCACATAAAAATCCATAAAAAACATAGCACAGTTCAGCACAGCGCGGCTCAGCACGGCGGGTAGCGCGCCTCGCTCGAGACTGCTGCGTTTTTAAACAGAGCGTAGCCTCACACAGCGCAGCACAGCATGGTTTGTTTCTATACTCATTGAAATATTAGACGAGCGAGTTGACCAAACATAGCACAGCGCAGTACAGCGCAGCACAGCTCGATGTTGATTTACGCCACCTCGTTCGGAACCGACCAGAAGGTCGTCGGCCGTCTGTAGGCTCCCATTGAGAAACGATCTTCGCCCATATTGCCGGGTGCATGCGGACCATGTGACCACCCAGTTTCATTTTCAACCCCCGAAGCAAAAACGACGGGGTGTTAACATATAAGTTTGACGTGTCTGTCTGTGGCATCGTACCGAACGGATGAACCGATTTTGATTTTGTTTTTTTTTTTTGTTTGAATGTTGAAGTCGGGAATGTTCTTAGTTATCTATACTAATATTATAAAGAAGTAAAGTTTGTGTGTTTGTATATTTGTTAAATTGTAAGGGGTAATCTCGGGATCTCTGCCGTCCACTAACTATAATGCCGTTAAGCCACAGGGGGTCGATTTTTACTTTTAAACATGATAGGATAGAGTTTAAAATTCTCTATCTACCTGTCTAATAAACGTGTTCCTATCTGTCATAGGTCCTAAGATAAAAATAGCACAAACGCCGCTACATGACATTTCTTTTCAACATTACACGTCTATAAAGTCGTCATATAACATTACCTTACTAACTAGCCGCTATAATCCCATAACGACATAAATATGTATTAAAATATCAAATAATTGCATAACTTTAAAGCCGTTTATTGTGTTTTGTATGCTAAAACACAGCTATAGTACTTTAATTACTTTTAAGTTGAGGTGTGTGTTTTAATTTATTGAAAAATTCCTTAACTAAAACACAGTTACAAGAAAAACCTTCGAATAAAAGACGTTAAGGTCGCTTAACCGTTTTTTAGGTAAGGATTCACCTTATTCCATTATACAATTTACTACACTTGCAAGTCGTCAAAAGAAATTCGAAAATTAAAATGTATATTTTTTTTATATATTTCCTCAACTTAAAAAACGTTAAGCAGCATTCCTTAATTAAAACGCCGTTATCTGCCATCACCCCGCGCTTTATTTTTTTTTTGTTACACTAATATTATCACCGTAGAACAAAGAACTAGATCTGATAATCATTATCTAGTTAGTGGTAGGCTTGTGACTCCCGCGTTAATCGTCAAAAAAGATGTCTGGTTTTAGTGTTACTTTGTAATGGCGAGTCTATCGTTTTATTCTGCAAGATAAACACTGGTTTCAACGCAGTAATTTATTTAAGATCTTCGCCAGTGTGTTATTGATATTTGCTATTGTCGTTTTACTTCATGATTTTACTCATTATTTCATCAAACCCGAAAAAAGCCCCCGGAACCGACGGACTCACCGTTGACATCTGCGCTGCAGCCATCCGAAGCGAACGAGAAATCTTCTTAGCGATAGCAAACAAATGCTTGTTGCTGAGGTACTTCCCCAAGCAGTGGAAAGCGGCGCACGTGATTATCCTACGCAAACCCGGTAAAACAGATTACACACATCCGAAGTCATACCGTCCTATAGGTCTCCTGTCCGTCCCTGGAAAAAACGTAGAAAAGCTTTTGGTAAACCGACTCCAATGGCATCTCCTCCCCCGACCATCAGTCAGAAACAGTACGGTTTCATGCCCCAACGAGGAACCGAAGACGCCCTCTATGACCTGGTAGAGCACATTAAAAAAGGAGTAAACAGACAATGCATGTTGGTCCGCCCTAAAAGACAATCTAGCGCAGAAGAGGTGCCCAAAAAACCTCTACGAGATGGTAAACTCATACCTCAATGACCGAAAAGTCAAAGTCAACTATGCAGGAGCAGCACACGAGAGCGAAACTACCAAAGAGTGTGTCCAAGGATCTATCGGCGGACCCACCTTCTGGAACGTAATCCTAGACTCGCTGCTGCGACTGCTGGAAGCAGAGGGAGTATACTCTCAAGCCTTCGCGGATGACGTCGTTCTCGTGTTCACAGGTTCACAGTCAAACATCATCGAGCAGCAGGCCAACAACACGTTGGACATGATCGTGAAATGGGGAAAACGTAACAAGCTCAACTTTGCAGCGCAGAAGACTAATGCGATGCTCTTCACCAAAAGTTGAAGTACGAACCCCCAAACCTGGTCATGTCTGGCATCCAGCTTAATCTCGTCGAAGAAGTCAAGCTGCTTGGCCTGTTGATCGACTGTAGGCTCAATTTTAAAGCACACGTGAAAGCCCAGTGTAAAAAGGTGGCGGATATCTCCAAACAGATTGCACGTGCGGCGAAAGTGACCTGGGGTCTAAAGAGCGCGATCACGAGAACCATCTACGTCGCAGTGGTGGAACCCATCATCATGTATGCCTCAAGCGTGTGGGCGCAGGCGGTAGACCTCGAGGAAAACAAGAAGCACTTGAACTGTTTATAATTCTATGTAACGTAAGAGCGATTTATTGTGTGTATACTTTTGTTTTGTAAACTTACTTGATAAGGATCTCAAAGCCATATTTTAAAAAATCTGATAAGAGTTAGAATATTACTAAACCAATCCCCAAATTATTTGTAAGGTTTATTAATTAATTAATTTATTATTATATTTATTTATTCTTTAATATAAAGCAGAAACCGAATATTATGGGTATGTATATTTGTATATTACATTTTTTTAACTAGAATTGCAAAATTCAATAATAAACATATCTTTTAAGTTAGATAATTGTAGTTTTAATTTTCAAGTTAGCTTATTTTGAAATGGTATTCTCAATTAATAGTAGTAAATGCTTAACTAAATAGTGGCTATGTCCCAGATGTTTTATGTTTAACTGCTTTAAAGATAAGTATTTGAATGTAATTAACGGCTTAAATATTTTTTTTTACATAAGTTATCCTTAATGCTTGTTAAGAATGTGGCTAAAATACATTAACGGCATTTTAGTTACGTAATTTAAGTTAATTTTATGAAACATAAATTTCAATAGTCAGTTACCTATAAACACTAAGCTAAAATGCCGTTACGGTGAACTTAACTGCATTTTAGCGTTTGGTTTTCACTTTTATCAAAATTTAAAGCACGGCTATAAAGCAAAAAATGTATTTTACATTTAAATAAACAGGTGTATTCATTTTAAAGTACATTTATTAGAAAGTACTATAAAAAACACGTATTTCTATATCAGGAAGTCTCGTATAAAGTTTATGGTTATAAAGTAGCATTCATTTTAAACATCTCCCGCGTTTTTTGCTGATATCTCCAAACTTGGTTTTGAGGCTTAACGGCATTATAGATAGTGGACGGCAGATCTACTGAACCGATTTTAAAAATTCTTTCACCAATAGAAAGCCACATTATTAATAATAATAATAATAATCCGTTTATTTCAGGCAATATAACTTGCATACAATGCAAGTTACAGAGGCCCATAGAAAATAAATACCTTACAAACTAACATACATATTATTAAAACAATTTTTTTTTTTTTCATTCTTCATTCTGGGACTTTGTTACTCGTACCGTCTCCCAGTGACGCCGGAACACTAGCCCTTTTGGCCAGAAATCTGGTGACAGTAGTGCCACCTTGTGCTTCACAGGAACCCGGAGTACGTAAGACTTGAAACAATTATTGCTGAGTGTCATAGGTTATATAAAAAACCGAAAAATAAAAAGGCTTTTACGTGGTAGTCCGTTTTGCAAAGTGAATCGGAGAAAAAACGGTCCGGACGGCGCGCGATGGCTTCGGGTTTAATTAACATTATGCCCAACGAAGTGGGCACGGGTCAGCTAGTGTATGATAAAAACATCGGGGATTTTTAAATTTTATTTTGAGCGGTCTCGGTCTTCGTCGGCACGCAAACAATTTGCCGCTTATTTTATGCAAAAAAGATATTCATAGCCTGAATAACACCAAAACGGCAAAGATAATCATGACTTTTCCTCTATATTGTTGTGACGAGCGGCACGTCAGTCCATGAGTAGGTACAACCTTATCACATGTTCTGATCCTTGAGGAAAACAAATAAAATTAAATATTGAGCGACAAAACCACTGATAGGAAACTTTTAAGCACGATGTCGACATATATGACGTCACTAACATTATATCGACATTATTGACGTTACTCTATATCCAAATAAAGGGTTATACAGAAACGGTATGTTAAGCCGAACAGGGCTCATACTAGGTAGGTACTCATCGTAAGAACAGCTTTTACAATTGGACCAACCCGAAATTCGTGAAGAAAAAATTCAGCTGTTCCATTTTGTCAAGCGTCGTTGTCGTTTTTCTATGGAGCAGCTAACTTTTTTTTCGCGAATTCCGGGTTGGTCCATAGTAAAAATTGTTCATAATGATGAGTACTATGAGCCCTTTTCGGCTTAGCATACCTTTTCTTTATAACCCTGTATAGAAATAATAATGAGGTACTTGTTATTAATAAAGAATAATTACTTTTTTTTAAATTGGGTGACGAGACGAGCAAATCGCTCGCCTGATGTTAAACGTCACGTTTGCCCATAACAGGTCTGCGCCACCCAGAATTTTGAATGTCCCCCCGACAGATGGTCCAAGAGATTCACTCAGTGGGCGCCTGAAAAAGGACGAAGGAGCCGAGGCAGGCCACAAAAACGCTGGCGTATGACCTCCATGCTTTCTTGGTAGACTGGTGTATTCTGGCGGATGATCGCGATGTCTGGAAAGAGATGAAGGAGACCTTTGCCCAGGAATGGGACACAATAGGTAAAAATTATTATGAAATTTGAAGTGGCATGGCAAGCACCGCTCTTTAATTTAACGGCCTTGCTTATAAACACTAGTTAAAGTTAAGTAGCATTAGTTCAGCTCTGTACACTTTATTTTTGTATTGTGCAAAAGTTCTAAAACATTTGTGAATCCAAGCAATGTCTGTACAAAAAATTGCCAAGAAATAATTTCTACAAGCATAGTAAGCCAAACCATCTTCGAACCGCAAAAGAGTTGTGGTCAACACCTAGCCAGTCAACAATAAATCACAAAGTTATTATAAATGGCAGTTTGTGTGCATGTTGTTCGTGCATGCAGAAATGAATGGAATGAAATTAAGGATATAGATAGCTCCTGGACTAACACATTTAAGTTTTTTTCATTATGATCATCATTAAAAACTAAAACGTAACTGTAGCTGTTATTATTCTACTTACTCTTGGTTTTTGTTGTAAATAGTTTGGTGCGCAATAAAGCTATCATCGACTTACTGCACGAAGTCAGTAACTGCAAAAGTCACTAACTGTGTTGCTATGACAACCAATATGGTATTGACAAATTTAAGCTATAATTAACACGGGAATACTCAGGTTTTATTGAGGACTACTGCTGCTACTGCTATTAGTTTCGATCATATTCGGTGATATTTGTCAGATTCAGATTCAGATTCAGAAATATTTATTGAACAACTGATGCATTGTAACTTACAAGCTAGATGTTAGTGCATTAGTTGAAATTGTCAGTTTACTCACATCGGGCATTCATTATGTAGACAGTCAAATAGTTTTAGTAGTTTTTAAAAATAATAATAATTAACAATTTCCAATTTATTTTAAATTCTATGCATAATAATATGTCAAATAATTTTAATTCAATGTCAAAAGTATTCAATTAAGATAATATCATGTCAATTCTTTATTAAATGTCAAATTTTAAATTGTTTGTTTAATAATGTCATTTCCGTAGATCTATCTCTGTTCACAAATTCATTCAAGTCATAAAAATCGTTATTTAAAAGCCACTTCTTCAGATTAATCTTGAACTGTTTATTACCTACATGGTATGTCTGTTATATTTTTTGGTAACAAATTGTAAATGCTAATAGCACTGATGAAGGTGCTTTTCTCATATATTACACAACTAGCTGACTCGACAGACGTTGTCCTGTCAAAAGCCATTGCGTCAATTTTATGTCAAATGTCAAAAGTTACATTAAAAAAGTTTACATTGTCCAAAGCGCTATATGGTGTAATTTTTTTTTTATTTTTAAGTAATTTATATATATTAAGATTAGTACGTGGCTTAAAAAGGTAATCATTGCCCCTCATAGTGTTTTTCCTCGATCGCGCATCTGACTTGTTTTTGAATAATCCTCTGTTATGTCTTACAAACAGACAAATTTCAAGAATATAGATTCAAGGAATACAAGTGCAATACAAGTGCGATGCGCTCGAAGTTTTGTCCAGCCTAGCACTGATTTTGCTGTGACTTCTTGCAGTAAACCGACGCTAAATTCTATTCTGTTTTTCATCACCGCACGAGAGAAACCGCCAGCCACCAGCCGCCAAGTCATTCAATCTATCCGTCAGCTTCGAATCCCCGGCACAAGGCTGCAACGGTGCGGGACCTACCTCAAGCCGGTACGAGATGCCGGTGCTGATCCACTCGTAATTTTTGGGTATTTTAACCGACATCAAAAAGAAGACGGAGATGGAGGTTCTCAATCCGACTGTTATTTTTTTTTATTCTAATAATGGAAAAGAAGACTGGTGTAAAAAATAATAGTGATGTGAATTCAATTGAGTCGAAAAGTGTCACAACTTTAGGAAGCATAATTCAGCAAGCTATAAAAAATAATAGTGATGTAAAATCAATCGAGTCAGGAAAGTTATGAACACACTATACAAACTACATGGTGTAAAGTCATTCAATCTATCCGTCAGTTTCGAATCCCCGGCACAAGGCTGCAACGGTGCGGGACCTACCTCAAGCGGGCGCGAGTGTGCGCTCGCCTGCGTGTGCGCAGGACGCGGGTATTTCGAGACGCCGGTACTGATCGACTCGTCATTTTTGGGTATTTTAACCGACTGCAAAAGGAGACGGAAAGGAGGTTCTCAATTCGACTTTTTTTTAAATTCAAATTACATTGGAAAATATGACTTATAATCCAAAATAGTAGTGGTTTAAAAAAGGTTCAATCAAATCAGGAAAGCTGTCACCATACCTACTTCGCTTTAATAAAGTAGGATTGTAGCCTTATCCTACAAAGACTTATATAAAAATGTTTCTAAGTAAGTATCTTAAATAAAAATAGAAGTAGGTTAAGTTCGGATTTAGTAATATGGGCTTGGTTTGTAGGACCATCTGGCTTATTCTTCTTGTCTTATCAGTACGAATAGTTCATTTGTGAGAGGTATCTAACATTTTTTTCCACAAATCCCCATTACGATCACAATGAGACGTCTATGGGGATTTGTGGACAAAAAGTTCAGAAATGCCCGTTAATGGGGATTCCTGGAATAACCCTAGCACCTACACGAACTCTTAACGCAAGCCTACACTGGGTCGTCCTATTTCTTCTTGCTCTGTCAGCTAGAAAAAAAGTGAGACAACGGTAAAGTGATTCAGTTCAACTCGTACTTAGAGTTCGTGGTACAGCCCCAGGTTGGCCCAGTAGATGGCCACAGACACTGCGGCACCATTGACCTCGTAAAGTCCTGCAGTGTCTAGGCGTTGTGGTATAGTAGACAGACAAGCAACTGCAATCAGAGAAAAACACATACTTACAGTTTCAAGAATACAGAAACGTTTATTCATGACAACAATCAGAGACATTACATATACCTTTATACTTGTAAATACTTACAATTTAAACAAAAGATACTGATAGATTCAAAACTTGGAGCCGAAGCAAGTCCATGAAAACCAGCGTGGGTTTGACACATTTTGTTTCAATTAACCTGTAGTATTCACACGTTATTGAGTCGGATATATAAAAATCCCTTTATGAAAGAAACTCCGCTAAAGTGTCATATAACAAACACAATATAACACTTACTTACAAACTTACACTTAACAACAACGTTATTCTCCTACATACTTTCGCATTTATAATATCAGTTTGATGCTGACGGTACCAGCGGCATCCACGCCATTGACTTTCTTGATGGCATTAACCGAATAACCCATTGCACAAAGAACTGGCGGTTTTCAAGGTGAACCCACACGTTCACGCCACGTGTGTACACGCCGACACAATACACACATGCACAGACCACTGCAACCAGTATGTGATTCAAAATAACTGCCCACCCTCCTTTTACTTTTAAAAAGCTCTGCTGCGCGATTTTCAACTTTAATCCACTAGATTTAACGATGTCGATTGTTCTGTGGAAGGGAAAAAATTAAATGGTCGAGACTAAAAGGGTGCACGCACACTTACGCACCCAGACGTGTATTCACGGCCTGCAGTCTGGCTGCACACACGCAAGCTTTGCATACGAGATTTCTATTGAAACTTTCATTGAACTTATTATGGTAATTACTTTTTTAACAAATATTTACAATTGTCTACTACTTTAAAGTTTTCTCTTGATAAGTTTGTGTAAACAAAGATTTTTTTACTAAAATGTTCACAGAAATCGTCAAATAAACTGTCTGGAACGCACACATTGATGTTGCACACAGAGCTGATTTCAGGGAAAAACACAAAATAATTTATGTTAATACACACAGACTTGTTGTGTACAGTGTAAACGGATATACGGATACTGAAGGGACACATTGTGAGTGTGTGAGTGTGTGGTGTGCATGTGGAGAAGTTACAGTTTTATTATGTTTACAGTAATGATAATTGTAGGTACTTTTTCGTACAGTATTATTATAATGATTAACTAATGTTTATAAATAAAATAATTTGGTTTCCGCAAGGCATTGTGTAAACATTATGGGGTTGCATACTTAAATTATTTTTAAATGTTTATTACGTTTGGTTTAATTAATTAATTTTTTAAAAGCTTTGTTTTATATAAAAATAAACGAAAAAAGGACGAGAGGTAGACATTTATTTGTTACGATAACAAAGATAATTTAGAGGAAAAACTATTTAAAAAAAAACATTTTCTATTCCTTCAGATGACTATATATTAAAATAATAAATAAATCGTATAACAAAAGTTACCTATATCTAACAAAATTCTTTGTACCATCATCAGCCTATCAAATCTTTCATACGTTTGAACAAAATAAACGCCAATCCAAGATCATTTAAGACGAAAACACCCAGAAAAAGGCCTGAATGTTCCTACAAAGTCAGGGCGTTTGCCCTTGAGCGTACTCCTATCCATTCTATGCAAAGGTCAATATCCTGAAGGGATAACTACCCTCTAAGGGATACCAAAATACATAGACGTAACAAGTCAGTGTCCTTTGTCCCGCGAAAAAGGGTAACGCACTCATAACTGGCAATGTTTTTATGTTTACGAGTTGAAGATAATCAACAAGTAGGATTATATTAAGATATAATTATTACCTATTATTATAATTATAATTATTTTATTTATTATTATTTATTATATTCCTATTTTTGATAGACTTTTTTGTTTATCTTTTTTATGTATATTTAAAAAATTAATATATTTTATTTAAGAAAGAAATCTAGATTGTTTCAAATTATATTTCTATACGGGTTTATAAAGCACTTGTTATAAAACTAGTTGTACACAGCCATTGTACTTACTGACTTTTCTCCTATATACCTACTCTTCTTTTGTTTCATAACAAAACATGAACCGACACCACGCGTCTGGCATCCAACCACGCCACCTCCTCGCCATAGCGTTACCTCTGATGCGTCAATGGTAACATAAAAAAATACGATGCACCTACCCTACACTACCCTCATGATATTTAAAAACAATTTTATTTTTAGATACAGCTCTTGGGCTTATGAGGGCAATAAAGGAACCTCTAGCAATCAAACTTTCCTCATCACTTTTTTTTAATAATATTGAACCAACACCACGTGTCCTGCATCCAACCACGCCACCACCTCGCCAAAGCGTTCAATTAGCGCGATGCGTCAGCGGTTACGTAAGCGGACTTTGCAAGGGCGGCCGGACATTGCTCTAAGCGCACTGCGGGCAGACAATGCATTGCATAAGATTAACAAAGGAATTAATGCAATATCTTTTAAGTTTTACACAATGTGATGCGAGCTGTTAACCTGGCGGTTGAAGCTACGCCAGCTCATAACAGTTGGCATTCAACCTCGTGACTTGTGTGGGTAACAGTGTTACTCGTCGGAAAAAAATCCCGACGAGTAACATAATGACTTGTATTGATGTGACTGGTCGGGAGGGTTCCCCTAGTCATGGATTACTCCATATACATAAGATTATTGAGTATGAATGGATGTCTATAACACGAGCTACAAGTAACAACAAAATTCTTCAAAAATAATAATTCAGAAAAAAAACAATAAAAAAAAAACAAAAAAACAAAATTGCTTACAGTATTTATTATTATGAACAACTCTTACTATCGGCCAACCCTGAAATCGTGAAAAAAAATCAGCTGTTCCATAGGAAAATGTCGATGACACTCGACAAAATGTAAGGTAAAGCAAATTTTTTTTTCCGCGATTTCAAATATAGCCCATAATAAAAGTTATTCATAATGATGAGTACTATCAGACTTTTTCCTTCGGATACCCTTTACTTACGGCTCTTTATACCTACATCTTTATTAAACTTGCCAGCACTGCCCTTGAACTGTCGCATGAACTTGGATCGAAATGCAATAATGCAAAGCATCCTGGTTATTGAATTAAAATTATTTGTATGCCACGAACTTCATATAATTTTTATAGACGTTCGGCTGATTGTAAATAATAAATAAATAAACGTTTCACACCCATAGCTCCTCACTATGATAAATCCTGTGTCGGAGATGCCTTGGAACACTAACAAAGACAAGGACAACTAACACCCAGACCCTAAACAGATATTTAAATTCATCATTTAAACATCTATAATTATGTATTTGCATTGACGTGCCTGCAAAATAATATTATTAAGATCCGCATTCAAGTCAAATATTTACAAACGTCGTTTTGTTCCCCTATAATTATCTCTTCGATCGTTCAAAAAAACCGTTTCTTTTTTAAATTACTTAATTCAATTACTCTTCTGACGCAGCGACAAATTGGGTCTTGGCCTCCAGACCTGAGAACGCCTTGAAAAAAATCGTTTTTTTTAATCAATTTAAAATTAGGAAACCTGATTATTTTGTAACTTAACCCTTTCAGACCTGAATTTTTTTTTTTCATCCGATGGATTTGGTAAATTCCATGCGTCTAAAGTATAATAAGGAGACTATAAAAAAAATAAATAAAAAAAAATTTGCCTTAAACTTTTCGGGAAAATCTAGTTTTTCTTAATGTGCACAAATGTGGACTTCCGTCCTACATAGTAATAAGAATAAGGTATGCAAAGTTGTTCTGAAATGAAATAATATTAATTTAGAAACATTTTTATTACAAAATTATAAATGAATTAACATAGTTAAATTCTTTCTATGAAATACAATAAACATTTATTAGTTTTTTGGCATAATCAGTCATTGGCACACATACAAAAAAACATAGTAAGAACGATAATTAGGAAAAAAAATATCTATATCTATGTGTGGAAGGCTAAGAAGCAATTCTTGTCTTTGGTTAGGCATAAATGAACTTTGCACTTTATGCATTTGACACGGGATTTTCCCTTGCATCCCACCATTTTACACCTAGTCCCAGTTCCATCGTCATGTGTAGGTAAATGCCGAACACCGTCACGAGTTATTTCAACTGCAGGGCGAATCTCTCCTGGCCTTCTTGGTATAATTTGCATCGTTGAGCTACTGCTGTTACTTGGTCGACCTCTTTTTTGGCGATAGAAAATTTATCTTGTAGCACCAAACTGTCAGCCAAGCGACGACGAAAGTAAAGCAAAGTCGTTGCTTTTTTGGTGTGCCTAATAAGTCATTATCCATTTGGTATTCTCGATATGCCTGAAGAACTGCCAGATCCGATGCATGAAATATCATACGCAGAGTCCATTTTTTTTTATTTTATGAATGTCCGGTAATAGCTCATAAGTTGATCTAATAAATCAACGCCACCCATTGCATGATTATAGCGCTTTACGACCTCAGGTCGCTCAACCTCAATATATCGCTTCTTTTTTACACCATCTCTTTACTAAGTCCTTTTCACCTATACCTACCAACAAAATTGGAAGCCAGATGGGTAATCTTATTGTCCAACCACTTTACAACAGTTACATCTCCGTCTCTGCTACATACTTCTTGAGAAAAACCCCTAGGCTTCTTATTTGTTTCATTGTCACTTAAAAACGGTGGTTTAACAAATCTGTTAACACGAGCTGTGCATGCGGCCATAATACCCTTTTGTTTTAGGATTTGTAGTAAATGGTATGATGAAAAATAATTGTCAAAGTAAAGCTCATGATCCTGGTTTTCTCCGATTCTCTTTGCGAGATGTACATACAACTATCGAGGCACCATAGCCAATCTTTTTTGCGATTTTGTGTTTTTGCATCTGAAAATATAAGTAAACAATGTCTTATTTAATTTTATATATTTATCTTAGTAACATAATTAGCAAAACGTTAAAAATATAAACAAAACATATTTTCGTAAAAAACCGTTAACAATGAGAAAAAACTCAGTTGAGTCCTGATGGGAACAATTGAGTACAAATATAAAAATCGAGATTACCAATATAAGGTGATAAAAAAATACACAAATATCACGTTACATATGACCCCAATAATATTAGATATCCGTTTATAATTTTTCCAGCTGATTTCTTGCACTAATTTATATTTTTTTTAAATAAATTATGGAGCTCACCTGTACAGTTCAAATGACGCACGGGCACTGGTCGCCACTTGTCGAAAAATTGCTAGAATATGCTAAGAGATGGCGTTAGTAGTACTAAATTGAGTAGTTTATTAAGTGAACAAATGAATACAACCGTTTTCAATCGGAAAGCTTGAGAGTTTAATATTTATTTTTTTAATTATATCTTATGTCTACAATTGTGCACGCCAGTTTTGAAAGGGTTAATTATTAAGCATACCTATAATATTGTGTAATTTATGCGTCAAGTAACTTTATTATTATCCGAAAGATGCAACGTGTTTGTAACATGTTACGGCCACAGACGGACCAAGGGTCGTTGACCGATCGGTCTTGATGCTGTTTGGGCCTTGAGATTTGCACAGAGACGAATCTTAGCTTTGAGTATATTACCTATATTTTTTGAACTTTTTGCTTTGACTTTAACGTTCGTAGTGAAAGCGATGTCAGAGGCCTTCAAGTGGCCTAAAAACTTTGACACTCAGGCTATACGAGCTTACTGACTTACTTGGTAAAAGTGATGCTCGTTGCCTTGCTATGCAATTATAAAGATAAACTCTTTTTTATTCACACCAGAAATTAACAGCTTAGGGGTGATAAAAAAAGTGAAAATAATTTAAAAGATAAACTAGTGCAACAATTGGCTCCTTTGTCGCTAAGAGCAATATTTTCCAAGCAACCTTAATACCTAAGTAATCTTTTGCGAAAAACGAAACATATTTCTGTCCTCAATTTATACTTAGGCCATACATTTTCCTCTCTTTATACTCTTTACACCTAGTCACTTAAATAGGTCTTGTAAATTTTCCTTACTCCAAAAAATTATACAACAATTAAACTATTTTCCTGTCCCATAAAGTCAATGACTCAAAATATTCCTGTTTATTTCTATTAACCGTAGAATGATGGTTTTTAGAACTCAGATTTCGTCGAACCCTTATGAGGTTACCGCAGGAATATCCTGTCCCAAAAACATTTCTAGGTCATATTTAGTCATAACTCGTGTCATTGAGGTAAATGCAATGAAATATATTGTTACGTTTAACTGTATCTTTTTTCTAGTAAATTGTACTATGCTCCGTCAAAAGGTTTTCGTCAATAAGGATATTTAGTTAAACATAATTAAATTTTGCATGCTATCCACTATCATATGTCAGTCGTGTGGCCTTATTTGGAAAGGAATGCATTAATGCTGCGAAATCGCAAAAACAGTCCTTCAATTTTCAAACTTGGTTTTGAAGCCGGGTGAGGGAACTAAATTGTGTGTGACTAAACAAAAATATCTTAGCTATTTTTGACAATAGTCAATAGTTCAATCTACAATCTTCATAGTTTTTATTGGTTACAAAATGATACATGTAAAATTAAATATAATAATGTATACTTATAACATTTTTATTCAGAACAAATTATATTAAGTACCTAGTTATTTTACAAAACTAAGCCGATAAGAAGTTCAAATCAAAAAACAAAGCAAAGCAAAGCAAAGAAAAAAACGTTTAACTAAAATTGAAGGCTAGAGTGACATAACTTCAAGCTTGAGGAAAGTGAGATTGGCCCATTGTGAATTTCATGAAGCCAGAATTGAACATCGGAGAAGTTAGCCGAAAAGGCCACAGGATCGTCTAATACGGTTCTTTGGGTAATATGGCTGTAAATCGATGATGGGATATCTACTATAAAAGATGACCACTAAAACTATGCGCAAGATATGCATTTTATTCGTCATTAAGTAGAACTTAAGAGATCTTAAAATAATGAATAGAATATGACTTTATTGCAAATCAAAAGATTGAAAGAAAAAACTAAGACGTGTATAAAATTGTAGCAAAAAAGTACAATCATAGACCACATAGGTACTACTCGGCTAAGAAGAATGGGGGAATTATTTGCATACAATAACAAAATTAAACTGAAACGGTGGTCATTATTATTAGAAAATTAATATTATATGAATGCGGTAAAAAGAGGAAAGTGTTGTCTATTTGACGCGTGTCCTTGTGGTCAATGGAAATTATTTACGGCTTCAATGACTAAATATGAATCATTCTTCAATGACATGCAAATTGAACGTTTAATGAATATATGGAAAAAAAGATACAATCCAATATGAAAAATATACGTGGAGGGAGCAGGGGGAGGCCTTTGCCCAGCACTGGGACACAATAGGCTGAGAAGAAAAAAATACAAAAACATCTATTGACACAACAAAAAGAAAAACCGGATTATGCTAAGGCCAAGCATATGCTGAGACGTAGACGACGAGGTCCATGCAACGCAGGGCAGAGCAGATATTATGAAACATGTACTATGTACAACCCGGTCACAATATCTGTGCACCTCGCTGGAATGTGTATAGCCTTATATAGTCGCACTGTCGCACCGGGGAGTGCGCGAAGAGGTGACAGGGGAAGCGGGAGCCTCTCCCGCTTCCCCTGTCACCTATCTTCCCCTGTATATTGTGACCGGGTTATACGTAGGTACTCTAGGTACCTGCGATGCAGATATGTGTCTGTCCTGCTCTGCGCCCTATGTCTGTCTGTCCAGCTCAGATTTTTGCAGGGACTCTGCAAAATCTGTGCTGCGTCACCTGCGTCTCAGCATGCCAGTGCCAACCAACATATTATTTGTTCTAACGCAAATAAGTCCGCGTTTGACCACCAACTTGCCTGATTGTCGAAGATGTGGTCAAAGATGAAGCACACGGACCTAGAAAATACATTTTTACTCTGACCCTGAAAACCCCAAAATTGTATCTCTCAGAACACAATTAAGCTGGCAAGGTTTTTTTGCAAGGTTTTGTTCATACAGAGCAAAATATTAGCTAAAAAAATCGCTTCCCAAATCTGTTCCTGCCTAATTCACGAAAAGGGAGAGTTCGTTGGCCGTCTGAAATAAAATTCAGTTTCAGTGCATTCACCCGCCCTTACTGGGTTTTATTGCCCCTTGCCCTGAGAAGGGTAAGGGACCTCTTTCGCGAAGTGAACTTGATTGTTAAATCAGCTATTTGAGATTTTTACATCATGTACTTACAATATAAATAGGTAAATAAAAAAGCCTTTACTTCCTTTAATGTTAGACCTAATGTGTTCCATTCGTGCTAGTGTAGTGTTAGTCATAAGTAGTGATTATAATGCAAGTGTAGGTTGTAAAGGTCACGTCATCATTGTGTCTTCGCCTTAATTAAAACAAAAAGAAAAGTGTTATTAGACACATTCTTAGTAATTAATTACCTTGAAAAAGTTAGATTTAAATATCTTATTAGCCTGAGGCTAGATTTGTGATCTTACTAGAAAATTCTCTTATTGCGTTTCTTAAAAAAAAATTGCTTGGCGTACCTTTTACTTCTAAGGCTTCTAACCCAGTATTACCTTTGCCAAGTTCTACATACTATTATTTGTTCTATGGCACGACACATAACAATTACGTCACGCAAGTAAACTAACAGAACTATTTGGGTCATTTTCCGGGTCAATGACTGATATGACAGCCAATTAATTAACAAGTTGGATAAAAATTTGCTGATAACTAGCATAGTTAGATATATTATGTAAGGTTTACTTTCAAATGATAATGAGGTTCATTTTTATATTTTCACGTTCTTTCTTGTTTATATCTTCTACGTAATGATTGTAAATAATATGTAAAAAATAGCGACGGTTGAAAGAAATTACAAGGTTTTTGTTTAATTTTATAGTTCCTAAACTCGTTCGTTCTTAAACTCCTTAGATTCAGATTATTTATTCGTTAGGACATAGTGTACACAAATACAGAGTGTTGTTATTAAATACAACTTTGTGTTATTAAATACAACTTGTGAGGCTCTTGATATTCCCACATGTGGCGTACAAATATTAGTAAAATTAATTTGTTGGACTTGATTAAAATTAAATATTAAAAAACTAACTAACTCTCTTATAATTTCGTCTCTCTGTCTGTATGTCCGTCTAAATACTCCATTTTCTTGAATCAAATTTCACGTTATGGTCATCGTAAAACATGAAAATATGACGTTTGATTCAACAAATTGTAGTTGAAGCATTAAAAAAGGTTGACACAATGTTTATAATTTATTAGTGTAGCTCTCAGAATGTTCTATACATCCATGCCATGCCATACCAAATACCATCCCATACTATGTCGTACAGCCAGAGAATGGAACAAACTGCCACCTTTCTTGTTTCTTGGGAGATATAGACTTGGGATTTTCAAAGTTAGAGTGAGTCCTAAGAGAATTTATTTTAATCGCCATACAACGTGGTAATGGGGCCAGCATTTTGGAAACAATTCCCGCAGGCAGCGGCCTTTTAGATTAGTTTTATTGGTTTAGTTTTTAATTTAATTATATTTTAATATTCATAATATGTATTTTCATAATTTAAGTCTCTGTGAATAGATATATTTTACTTTTAATCTTATGAGTGAATTTTCTAAGTCTGCGTGCTTCATCGACCACATCGTTGCTTACCAACAGGCGAGTTGGCGGTCCAAAGCGGTCAAAACAATTTTCCTCGCAATGTTTTCCTTCACCGGAAGTTCAAGCACATTGCAGGGATTCGAACCCACTTTAGCTGGTAACCGCAGTAACCACTGAGCTATCATTAATATAAAGTACTGAGTAAACAGGAAAAGTTAGTGTTTATGATTCATGTATAATAATTTTTAAATAGGAAACAAATTATTACAAGCTCTTATTTAATTTTACCTGTTCCGGTGTCTGCCTGTTTTGCTAGTAAAAAAACAATTTTCCGCTTTCTAATTGAGCTGAAATGTAGGCATTTGTAAATCAGATGATAATGCAATATTATTATAACATTGAGTTTATCTGATGAATCTGATGATGAAGCCGGAAGGTAGGATCATCTGGCTCTATCATCAACAAAAATCCAATTGAGTTTTGAGTTCGATTGATTCGTCTTGGCAAGTATTTATTATTTTTATCAGACTTAGATTTTTCGGGGCATTAAATAAACTAAAATAATTTAAACTTTTATTAAAATTCGGAGATGCATTTACCCAGCGGTGAGAGATTACAGGTTAACTAAAAACAAAAACGATTGATTAAAAATATTAAAAACTAGCTGACCCGTGCCCACTTCGTTGGGCATAATGTTAATTAAACCCGAAGCCATCGCGCGCCGTCCGGACCGTTTTTTCTCCGATTCACTTTGCAAAACGGACTACCACGTAAAAGCCTTTTTATTTTTCGGTTTTATAAATAATCAGCAATAATGTGGCTTTCTAATGGTGAAAGAATTTTTAAAATCGGTTCAGTAGATCCCGAGATTACCCCTTACAATTTAACAAATATACAAACACACAAACTTTACTTCTTTATAATATTAGTATAGATGTGTTGTGTTGTGACAGCGGCCCAGAGCCTCGCTCTGTTATTTTAAGGAGCTGGGTTGGCTCGGGTGATCGCTGGCAAGGGGGAAACGCACAATGCACCCTTTGCGGGACGCCAGTGCGGCACCTATCGCCCCCATTCCGAATATGAATAAGAATAAAAAATATAACTTGTTGCTAAGTTGAATTAACGGTCAAACCTAATCATATACAATTATAACTTTATCAGTGGCCTTTCACAGTGTTCTTATCGCACGTGTCAAATAAATAAATAACTATTAACGTATTCAAATCTTGACACTGAATCCCAAATATCATTATAATATATGTATTCATTATGTTATCTAAACGGAAATCCGGTTTTAAAAATAATAGTTTGAAACTATTGATTGTACCTACACTAAATACTGTACTGAATTAAAGTTGTAAGTAGATAGTTTTGAGTCTAATATTATAAAGGTGAAAGTATTTATGTTTGTTACTAATGAACGCTGAAATTTTAGATTTACATGAAATTTGGAATGATGGTCGTTCATGGTCTGGATTAACACATAGGCTACTTTTTATCCCTGAAAACGCGGGTGAATCGCAGGGCGCAGCTAGTATGTAAAGTTTTGAGTCGACTCGGGTGTTATTTACAAGTAACCTACAGTGGCCGTGGGTCGTATGACACTTTATATTACAATTATGCCCCGGTTGTTTGTCCATAATCCATAACCACCAAGCCATCTCAGAGGCCTATAGGCGGTCTAAAAACTTTGATACCAGCCCCCCTACCCAAGTGGCAATTAATAGAAAAGCTATTAGGACAATGTATGAGATGACATTGACACGACATTTCTTTTATGTATGTATGTAAGATCAATCAGCATATGGTTGCAGATACGAACGTCAGTAACAATTAAAACACTCGGGAATTGTACAAGCTGGTATATTCAGTTTAAACCCTCACGATTTTACAATCCATCATCTTCTCACCATCATGTGTCTCAGTTCCCTCCTATCCGTCTGTACTGTTCTGTATTCAAAAAACCATCTGTCAAAACCCGCGCTCTGCCAAGTGCCCAGAGTGTTGCCAGTCAAGAAAGGGGAAATGTCCAAATATTCGGTAAAATAAGTTGAAAACCTTACATTTAATGGTAAAACATAAAAAAGATTTGTTCCATAACAGAAATGTCATCCCCATACTCGTACATTGGCTTAGTTTTCTATAACGTTTTAGATTATGGTATTGCAACTTGGCTTGGCTTGGCTTGACTAAATGAATAAACACATATTCTATTCCATTCTTAAAGCTTAATAGTGGCCTCAAAAATGTTTCTACTAACCTAATTCTTTAAATTAATCTCTACAAGCAAATCACACCTCGCTTACTTGACGCCGCTGGTGACAAGAGAACTGGCTCATTCCTCGCGCAAAGAATTTCACTGGCAATTCAGCGCGGGAATGCAGCCAGCGTTCTTGGTACTTTGCCACACGGGCAAAACCTGGTTTTTGATTATTGGTTTTTTAAATTTCTTTGTTTTAGTTATTTTAGTTTTTTATTTTAGCTTATTTTAAATTTAAGATGTAAGTATATGTTAATATATCTACAGAACTATATCAATCCTATAGAAAAGAGATTTAGTTTGAAACTAATAGGTGAAAAGGTCGTATTTTACTGAACCTTTTGACCTCTGTCCTAAATTTATTTTTTACGGGGTCAACGGCCGATTGCTACGGCTACGTTATCGGTACGATTCAGGGTTGAACGTCCGCGTAGGCGCTACGTTGCGTTGCTACGGAAAAAACAATTTTGAGAACATTTCTTGGAAGTGTATGGAAATTCCATTGATAAGATAAAAATACAGAAATAGGCAAAGAAAAATAGGGCCTTTCTAAAATAATGACATGAATTTAGGTTAATTTTAGGGAAATATATTTTTTGCTCTTTTTGTTTTTCTGACTATGTTGTTTTAGGTTAAAACGGATGTTTTCCTGGTTGTGCATTGACTAATTTCTGTTGTAAACATACCTAATATTTCATTTTGTTTCAAAATTCTTTACGAAAACAAAAAAAAAGTTCTTTATTCAAACTTTACATCCCGAAGGCTTAGTACGGACTGTGGACATGATTCGTGATTTTAATTATTATGATTCCTCTAAAACAAAAACTCAAAACTTCAAAACCGTTACTTTTCATAGCAAAATTCCACCATATTCATCTTACAAGAAACTGAGAAATAACATATCCATATCCCACCCTCTGAACACGTGGTCCGACTGCTTTGTCCGACTAATCGGACCACGTGAACTTTTTTTTCATGTTGGTTCGATTAAGGAGTCGGACTATGAAGTCTTACCCTTCTTAAGAACACATGGTCCGACCGACCTCCACTCACGGCACATTTAACCGCCCACCCTATTTCATTAACTCAACACTTTCTAACTGTAGTTTCATAATTGAAAAATCATAACTTAATTTTTGGTTAGTTTTACATTGAATGAAACACTAGGCTCTTTTATTAAATTTATTTATACTTATCTTAAATGTATTTTAATTAATTAATTTTAATCCAAATTAATTTATTTCAATAGGGAACCTTTCCACGCCAAGCGTTCTAGAAAATAACCAACAGGTATATTATGATCCAAGAGCATCGCATTGGTATTTAATATGAAATTGTCACGAGAAATAGTTTTCTTGGATCGTTTCTGTAGCATACCACCCTTAATTTTTATCGAGTTAAATTTTGAGTCCTTTTCTAGCACCGTCAAAAGTTTAAATAAATTTGGGATTTTTTTACCGACCATTTGGTTAATTTTTGAGTGAAACGATTGAGTGATTTTTGAAACGCCACGAGAAAAAAAAAGTTCACGTGGTACGATTAGTCGGACGAAGTGGAATTGCGATTCCTTATAGTACGATTAATCGAACCAACATGAAAAAAAAGTTCACGTGGTCCGATTAGTCGGACAAAGCAGTCGGACCACGTGTTCAGAGCCAGCTTAATCACAACCACGCGTAAATAAAAACGGAGAAAAAACTACTTCTCCCCGCCACGAACAGCTGCTGAAAATAGTTACAACATTCATAGATAAACTCTTTATTGCACACACCAGAAATGACACCAAAAAGGATCATACCACTTAAAACTTGTAAACTATTCGTTACTAATTGAGCAAACCTTAGACACTTTTTAATACACCCTTGTCATGTACAGAAATTCTTTACATAATTAAAGCGAGTCTAGTACATAAGTCTAGTCTACCTAGTACCTAGGTTAGGTGGTAATAGTCTAGGTACTAACGTTTGCCAGACAACAAAGGGAACTAAATCACACCCCGCCTCCCTCTCTTATCATCTAACTAGCTTCCGCCCACGGCTTCGCCCGCGTGGACTATACCTCGGGAACCGAAAATTTTTCCGGGATGAAATTAAGTTAACCCTCTTTTTTGAGAGCATGTAAAAAGTGTCATACAATGGAAGCGGGGACCCCAAAAACCCCTGGATGCAATAAGTCAGCCCCCTCGAATCATTTTGAAAAATGGCGGCCATTTTGAATCGTTTGGATTTTCGCCACCACCATCAAGTAGCCCTTGTTAACTCCTATGACATTTAGTCAAACACCCACCCATCTTCAACCGTTTCGGAGATATAGACCCTCAAAGTTTATATAGAGGCCATGTTTTTGAGGCGACTATGTTATTTTTAATGGCTCCAAAAAGGTCCGAGGTTTTGATGACTTTTTAGTCTCAGCGCTTTGGTAAAAATGTTTTTAGTTTTCGAGATAATTAGCAGTTCCACCTCAAGGATGTGACTTTTTGAAGGTTTTGGATTTTTTCCGGATGTTGTTTACCCGCCTTAAGTTTAGTACATCTGTAAAGTTTTATTGAGTCAAAACAATTTTTTCCCCGTACTATCTTTACCACGCCGCCATTTCACCCCACTGGGGTTGATTTTCCAAAAGTGGTGAAAATGGTGAAAAATGGTGTTCGTCATTTTTTTAAGCTTAGTATATTTGTAAAGTTTCAATACCGTGGCGTCAAAAACAATGCTTCCCCATACAAACTTTAACACCCTATTTCACCCCTTTAGAGGTTGAATTTCAAAAAAATCCTTTCTTGGTACACGTTTACTCATCAAGACAAACACACCTTCCATATTTCTAATTTCTACGACCAGCGGTTTAGTCTGTCAGTGAGTCATTACAATTCTCTCTCCGTACTATATTTACCACGCCATTTCGCCCCTTTAGGGGTTGATTTTCCAAAAATAATGAAACCGGTATCTATTATTTTTTTAGCTTAGTTTTGCAAAATTTAAATAATCGTAGCATTAAAAAAAATATTTCCATACAAACTTTAATACCCCGTTTCACCCCTTTTAGGGTTGACTGTCCAAAAATAATGAAACAGGTATCTATTATTTTTTTTAGCTTGGTACATCTGCAAAATTAAATGATCATAGCATTGGGAAAAAATATTTTATACAAACTTCAACACTCCGTTTCACCCCTTTAGGGGTTGATTTTCAAAAAACAAAAAAATAAGTGTCAATTATTTTCTTAAGCTTAGTATATTTGCAAAGTTTCATAACCACAGCATTAAAAAAAAATCTTCATACAAACTTTATTGCTCCGTTTCACCCCTTTAAGGGTTGATTTTAAAAAAATGTTGAAATAGGTCTCAATTATTTTTTTAACTTTAGTATATTCGCAAAGTTTGATAATCGTAGCATTAAGAAAAATATTTTTTTCATACAAACTTAAACACCGCTTTTCACCCCGTTAGGGGTTGAATTGGGAAAATTCCTTTCTCAGTGTGAGTCCGCTTTTTGGTATAAAACTTTTGTCCAAATTTGACGTTTGTAGCTTAAGCGGTTTAGGCTGTACGTTGATCTGTTAATGTTGATGCGTTGATTCAACACTCTGTTTAACCCTTTCAGGGGTGGATTTTCAAAAAATAATGAAACAGGTATCTAATATTTTTTTTAGCTTATTACAATAGCAAAGTTAAATAATCGAAGTATTAGGAAAAAAATAATTTTATACAAACTTCAACACTCCGTTTAACCCCTTTAGGGGTTGATTTTCAGAAAACAAAAAAATAAGTGTCAATTATTTTTTTTAGCTTAGTATATCTGCAAAGTTTCGTAGCCACAGTATCAAAAAAAAAATCTCCATACAAACTTCAATACTCCGTTTCACCCCTTTAGGGGTTGATTTTCAAAAAACAAAAAAATAAGTGTCAATTATTTTCTTAAGCTTAGTATATTTGCAAAGTTTCATAACCACAGCATTAAAAAAAAAATCTTCATACAAACTTTATTGCTCCGTTTCACCCCTTTAGGGGTTGATTTTTAAAAAATGTTGAAATAGGTGTCAATTATTTTTTTAACTTTAGTATATTCGCAAAGTTTGATAATCGTAGCATAAAGAAAAAAAAATTTTTCATACAAACTTAAACACCCCTTTTCACCCTCTTAAGGGTTGAATTGGGCAAATTCCTTTCTTAGTGTGCGTCCGCTTTTTGATATAAAACTTTTGTCCAAATTTGAAGTTTGTAGCTTAAGCGGTTTAGGCTGTGCGTTGATCTGTCAGTCAGTCACGACCTTCACTTTTATATATATTGATAGACGAACCTAATATACCTGTTTATGTTTTCGAAAAGAGAACAGATACTTTTTAACCGACTTCCAAGAAGGAGACTGTTCTCAATTCGACTGTTTGTTGTTTTTTTTTACTGTGGATAACAAAGTGGCCTTGACACATGTTGTTATAATTAACAAGTCGTAATAAACGACTTAATTTTACGTGAGTATTCCCGTGTAATTATAACAGAACAGATGATCACTTGCTAATAAATTTTCTGAATGTTGATTTATTATTATTAATTATTATTTATTTATTCATCATCGGCTGAGGCCATCTTTATAATGAAGTTTGGAGGTCAGTTAGTTAAAATTTTTGCGATGTTTTTAAAAGAGAAACTGAGTTTTTGAAAACTTAATTAAACCTAACTTTTGATAAACGTTATAAGTGTAAATAATAAATTTAAATAACTGCTCTGGGTCCTGGGTGTTAGTGGTCTTGTCTTTGTGTGTGTTCCATGGCATCCCCGACACAGATTTATCCAAGTGGAGCGCTATGAATGTGAAACGTAGGTAATATTTATTTGTTGTGATTGTTACAAGAAAGTTGTGCCCGCGAGGTCTACGGTTCGCAGAACTAATTGTACCTACTTGTAAAAGCGTACAATGCCGTGAGTATTCGCCCTATCTCGACATATTCCCCCCACGCAAGTTAATGAGAACTGATATGATCTGTTGTCAGTGTTACATAATCTGTGACACAGTTACGCAACACTAGTGCAATATGATAGTTGATTCATGCATTGTATGATGTGGATGTGGCTTACGAAATTCATTGTTATATAGGGTTATTCATAAAGGGTATGCTAAGCCAAAAGGGGCTCATAGTACTCATCATTATGAACAACTTTTACTATGGGACCAACTCGAAAATCGCGAAAAAAAATCAGCTGTTCCATACATTTTGTTGAGTGTCATTGACATTTTTCTATGGAACAGCTGTTTTTTTTTCACGAATTTCGAGTTGGTCCCATAGTAAAACTTGTTCATAATGATGAGTACTACTCGTGTGGACCGTTTTCGGCTTGGCATACCCTTTATGAATAACCCTATATAGAATGAAAGTGTACTAAGTCACGTAAATGAAAGTAGGTACTTATCATTATTCTGAATAACTTTTACTAACTATACAAAACCTGGAATCCCAAAAAGAAAAAGCGCTCTAAAAAACATTATAAATTAAAAAATATTGTTATTTTTGGTATCCGTTATTTTGATATAAGTATTTCAATTTAATGCCATTCTACATAACATTTTTTTTATTATAGTATTTTAGTTTAGTTAAAAAAAGGTTATGAAATTAATTGCTGCCATCTCTCTCATCCTCATTGACATCATTAAATATGCAACTAATTTTAGTTCTGTTACTTTTTTGTGACTTAAATCCGCGCTTAGCCACCAAGTCGCTGGTAAGCGTCGATAGTTAAGTTTAGTCGATGATAAATCAGAATCTGGGCCAATATTAGATCGTAAACCAATCCATCTAAATCTAAATCGTACGCTGGTACTTCTAGTATAAATAGATCCGAGGAGGAATCTGATCATCGCACAATGAACTCTACGTGGATCAGACTAAAATAGTTGAAACGTAACCCAAATATCTCTGAACTTGTAGTGCGGGTTCAAATCCTGGGCTAAGATTTGGCTAAATTTGGCTGAAGCCAAGATAATGAAGCCCAGATGGTATTTTGACCTTTAACTGCCAAGCTATATCAAAGAAGCCTTTCAAGCCCTTGAAGCCGCTTATAAACTTAAATTCAGGGCTTATATTTAATTTTTAAAAATACTTAACGACCTATATTTATTTGCAACATTCCTTATTTTATTTAGCTAAGATAGTGTTCAACACAAATATTATCATAACCATAAACAGCCTAAGGGCGTATTGTAAATAACCTCTCCGAATGCGTACTAATATATTTTCAGTCTTCAACTCCGTGCATGCAATTTCTGCACCGCTTAGGCATGTCATCACTGCAGAACTGGCCTTACCGCGCCCCACACTATGTTTATTAAACGATTTTTAAATGTATATACTATAATACCTCTCAAGCAGGGCTATAAAGATTAGGTATACTTAGCCAAGAAGGGTTTACAGTGAGTACTCACTGAACAATTTTTACCAATAAAGAGACCAACCGGAAAAAAACAGTAGAAAAATGTCAATGGCACTCGACAAAATGTATTTTAGTTTCGCAATTTCAGAAATCAGATATCAGAATAGAGTTATTCAGTATTTCAGTTTTTCTATGGAAACCAACGTGGTTATGACACATTTTGTTATAATTATTTAACTTGGGAATACTCACGTTAAAATTAAGTCGTCTAGTCGGTAGACGGTTTACGTGAGTAGGTAATCTTTATAGTTATCTCTTTATAGTGTTTCAGTGTTGACCTCATAGTAAAAACAGTTCATAACGTTGAGCACTATGACCCCTTTTCAGCTTACAAATAAATTCAATGGACCTAAATAACAAATTAATGTAATCAGGCCCACGTTTCTAAATCCCTCACGCCTCTCCCCACGTGACGTCCATTCCACCTGGTTCTCATTATGCTGCCCGGGTAATGCTCGATGCCCACTGTGCCCGGGCATTTCGGACAATTACCTTTCATGAATAAGATACTGTCTTGAATTCAGGTAGGTTACGTTATGGATACACAGGGTCGGGGAAAATAATCAATAAAAGCTACTAGCTGCGCCCTGCGGTTTCACTTGCGTTTTCTGGAATAAAAAGTAACCCATGTGTTAATACAGACCATGAACAACTTTCTTTTCTTATGTCATGTAAATCTGTTCAGCCGTTTTTGCGTGAAAGAGCAACAAACATACATACATCCATTCATACAAACTTTCGCGTTTATGATATTTAGTAGGATTAGTAGGATAGTAGGAACTAGTACAGTAGGATAGGCTTTGTTTTCATATTGATGGGTAGGTTGAAAATTTTAGTCTGAAAATGTTTAGGCTATTTTTGGATGGATTGTTTATTTAAAATTGAATTATTTAGTGTCTTAGTTTATTGATTTGAGTCGCTGCGCCAACATAGTCAATTAGTTTGTTTCTCCGATTTAATACATTTATACAATTTGTACAAGTATTCTATAGTATCAAAACTAGGTAAATGTTTTTTAACACGAAATGATGATTTAAGTTTAGCGTGTGTATCCTATTATATATCTTTTTGTCGGTCTGTGGCATCGTAGCTCCCAAACAGCTGCACTAATTTTGATTTAACTTTATTTGCCTGAAAAGTTATCAAGAGCGTATATTCCCGCTTGTTCCCAGTCCGTCGGTCCCAATGGTCACGAGATGTATTTTTTCCCACGTGCTCCAGTGGACACGATCGAGACTAAACGGTAGAATAATTTGAGAAGTAAGTTACGATTCAAATATTCTGTTTCGCACTTTGAAGCGTGTCGAAGGCTAAATAAAAAATAGTAACATATATATTTTTTTTAAGTTTAAAAAAAGTAAGTAAGTAAGTGGATCTATGACTCGTGGTCCCACTAATTTGACCCACTGGTGGGACAGTGTGTCGATTTAATGGGCTCGTGGTCCCACTGTTTGGTGGGACCATCAGTCAACGTAATGCAGTCGCTCGTGGTCCCACTGATTTGGTCATAAGGGCTATAACTGTAGTTAAATTTATAATGTCATTTAATCTGGTGTACATAGAGTTAAATCTATGTCTATCTTAGTCCATTATTCCCTATTTTAATTTTACAAACGCTATAACCGTGTGTGTCAATTCATATCACAAAACATCGAATTTACAAAACAAATAAACCCTCACGTTGCGAGTCACGTTTTAGTTTTTCAGTAATTCATCAAATACAATGTCTTATAGAAGCTTTTATAAGTCAACAACTTTCTGAACGACAATGAGTTGTGCAAGCGCGTAGGCGCTATTCAAACTGTAATTTGAAAGGTCCAAAAGATTTACGTAAGATGTTTTAGAATATCGCTAATTGTTGGCATTTTGAAAATTCCTTAATAAGTAAATAAATACTTATTATTTTTGTTTATATTTACATAAGTTGGCTACGCTCTTTTGTTTTGTATAACGTAGAAAATAAAAATGAAATGACCTTTGTGAATTTAAGTAACATTTCAAGTAATTCAGTCACACATAAACGTGTTACACACTGTCACAGTGTTACTCGTTATTATTTTCACGAGTCAACGAGTCACACTGTATCCTTTTGGAAAAAAATGTTGCAATCAGTAATAGTGACTTGATGGAGAAAAACTTCCCATCCAGTCACACTAAATGATTTACACTGTTACGTATTTGTTAGCAAAACCGGTGTGTATTGATCAATGACCATTTCGTCAGCTTACTGCAAGAAGTCATTAACTGCAAAGTCAGTGACAGGCTGGACGCAATTTTGAGCGCATCATGCTTGTAATCACTCCTTGAAAATGAACAATGAATGTGATCGAAACTTGTCGCAATATCCTACTCAGTAAAACTTGAGTATTCCTGTGTTAATTATTGCCTAAATGTGTTAAAACAACGTTAGTTTTCTATAGCAAAACAGTTAGTGACTTTTTGCAACTAATGACTTTTTACATTATGCCCGACGATCTATTTATCGGTGGTATTAATAATAACAACAAGTATCAATTACGATTGAGATAGAGTATGTTTACAAAATTTGCTAAAAACAGTAAATTTATATGGGGCGAGAGTGGCTGACAAGTACAAACAACCAGGAGCTACAATTTTACGAGCCATCAAACCCACGGTAACGCCCCGCTGTAAATGCCACTCGGGGTCACCCATCCGTAAACTGACCATCCGTAGCACTCGTCACGTAGCGAAAAATATAATAATGTTCATAATCGATCATCAATGTTAAGTATTATAACATTACATCATAAAGTTTGGTAACTTTCAATCAACTAACTAACTAAACTAAACTAGCCAACCAAATAACTGAACTAACTATATTAAACTAAACCAAACTACAACTAATTTAGATTTAGATTTATTGAATTATTTAGAAATTCAGATTATTTGGATTGATTATAACTAGATTTACTGATTGTACCTAACTCAATTTGTAATGTAATTTACGAGATAAAAACATCCAAACTCACTAACATACAAACTTTGACATTTATTACATTAGTAGGATTTAGTCTTGTAATTTAAATTGTCTACTTTATTGTTGCTTTATTTTCTGTACTTGCTATCGTGTCAAAAAAATATGAATCTATCTTATTTTTTATTTAAAACAATTGTACCAACACCGTATGTATATTACGTGACATATGCCTGTTATGAATAAGTTTTATAAGCTTACCTGTTAATAAAGAGTATAAAGTTTGACTGTATGAGTATAACTTACTTACTTGTCTATCTTCCCTTATGAGTATAAAAGAAAACATAATAAAGTCCCCGCAAACCCAAGCCCTGTCTAGAACAAGATTCCTAGAACCCGTCTGACCCACCTGGACAACCGTTACTGTAATACTAACATAAAAATGGCTCATTTTACAACACCTGGTATCGTAATTGTTCACTCGACTTTTAACAAAGACCTCTGTCAATGCGTAACTTTTATGGGGAGATAGGTCAATGATGGTGGTCGATTTTTTATGTTACACACTGTATTAGACGTTTTTTAAACCATCGAGACAACTTAATTGTTTGAAGCAATGTTAAAGAGAGAGCAGAAAAGAAAATTAAACAACCATGCTTAGTAATAATCTATCTGTTTGTAAATCAATCTATTTGCTAACTATATAACGAGCAATTTTTACATATTTTGAGATCTAGAAATGTTCTAGGTTCTGACAATCGTAATAAAATTGCCAAGGACTTTTTGGCAAAAAAATATCTACTCTAATCCCTGAGAAAACGCGATTTTTTAAAACTTTCCAACAAAATTTGGTCGTCCAGGTGGTGTTACTCTATGTAGTAATTTCGTTCAAAATTGGCTAGATTTTGGATTAAAATATCTTTTAGCACAGCATTTTTTTCAACATATATTCGTCACTTCTAAATTAAACCACTAAATAACAAATACTGGTACTCGAACTGTGTGATAAAGTTTGTTTCTCTACGAGAATTCCTGCCAAACCACACTCTTTTAGTTCGTATTCTAAGTGGCTAGTCCTGATATTATTTTCAACATTTAATTTTATTGTACACTAGCTGACCCGTGCCCACTTCGTTGGGCATAATGTTAATAATCCTTTTTTAGTACAGAGTGTTATGTTTTAATTTCTAACTGCCAAAAGGAGGGTTATACGTAGGTATAGTTTGTATTTGCATGCTAACACAAAATTCGAAAGTAACTCTGTCCGAAAGAAAAAACATTTTCTGCGGGATTTGCGATAAACGAATTCCATGAGGACCAAGTCGCGGGAAAAGTTAGTTTGGTTATGGTCTTAGATTTGCTATTTTTTTTAAATTACTATATATTTATATTTTCTCTTATAATTTTTTACATTTTTATCTATAAACGTATTTTTATTCTCATCTATCGTAACTTTATTTTTTATTTATTGTCCCATTTTATTTATATTGTGTTTAAGATTAAATACATTATTTTTTTTTATTAGGTTTTTGGTTGCAATTTTTTTACTTGATCTTATTTTGTTAGCGTTCGACACTCGACTGTCGTTCGAATAGCTGCGATGATCTTGCATTTTATTCCGCTAGACGAAGTGAACGTTTTGCGGTGCATTCCCTTGCCCGTGCTTGCGATTTTGGGGTCGTCTATTAATCACGTGACCTTTTTAGAGTTCCGTACCCAAAGGGTAAAACGGGACCCTGTTACTAAGACTTCGCTGTCCGTCTGTCACCAGGCTGTATCTCATGAACCGTGATAGTTAGACAGTTGAAATTTTCACAGATGATGTATTTCTGTTGCCGCTATAACAACAAATACTAAAAATCAGAATAAAATAAATATTGAAGGGGGCTCCCATACAACAAACGTGATTTTTTACTGTTTTTATAGGTAATGGTACGGAACCCCTCGTGCGCTTGCCCGGCTCGCACTTGGCCAGTTTTTAGCAACCCCCCTCTCGCCCTTGGTGATATATGGTGAGGTTATAAATTACCCCCCTCCCCCCCCCCCAATATCACGTGTATTTTTATTGGTACAAATTATCTTTAAAATTTTCATAAACAAACGAAAAAATAAAAACACGTGATATTTCTCTACAATAACCCCGTCCTGATATTTCGTGATGTTTTTTTGAACCTCTTCTTCCTCTCTCGAGTCTCAAGTAATTAATGAACGATCCCTTTCTAGTCTGTTTGCAGCAAGGCACTGCGAGCGTTTGGCATTCGACTGTCGTTCGTATTGCTGCGATGATCTCGCATTCTTGTTTTGCTAGTAGTACTACGAAGTGAACGTTCGGCGCTACATATAAAAATTAAAACAAATGTAAAAGTATAAAAATACGAAATAAGTCACGAAAGGTTTAAGTAGGTAGTTCTGAAAAAAACTTGATAAATACTTACAATAAAAAGTGTAAGAGTACGATGAAAATTAAACAGTAAAAGTTAAATAAAATAATTCATAAGTAGTTCTAAAAATAACTTTTTAACTGGTACAAAAATGTAATGAGAAAAGTCAAAACATTCAATGTCGGTTGCGTCCGCTGCGTAGGGGCACGTAAGGGTGACGACCGCAGGACTCAGCCGCGCGGTAACCTTTTCTAGATGTGTGCACGCGGCATTTATTTTTCTTCAATTTTAAACTCAATTCGTAATATCTTTTGAACGGAATGTCCGATTTAAATAATTCAAAAAGAAATCTTCAGGTATTGAAACAGTCTTAAATACTAAATAGTTTATTTAGATAAGGATTAATACAAAGGTATGTAAAACATGGTCTGATTTTAGTCGGCATTTTTATCAACTTTTAAAATGTAAAAAAGTAGTTATAGTGACGTAACTACAATAGTTGGACATAGAGTATCGCGACGTTTTTTGTAGATATCAATTTGTTCTTTAATATTGTAGAACATTTTTCAGGTCTATCATCAATAGTTTCCGCAGCGTATGCGATGAAAGACATTTTATGGATAATTTTTTTACACCTTGGGTTACAATATTGAAGTTTTAGTAAGGATCCCTAATTTTTTCAGGTAATAAATATAGCATAGGACACTCAGCAATAATGTGGCTTTCTATTGGTGAAAGAATTTTTAAAATCGGTTCAGTAGATCCCGAGATTACCCCTTACAATTTAACAAATATACAAACACACAAACTTTACTTCTTTATAATATTATTATTAGTATAGATGGTTTATCGATGGGACACGCAATATTACATCAACGCAGTCTCTCCGATAAACAACGTACGTACGATGAAGCGGTGGTAGTTTTTCTATTTTTAATTGTAAACCGCCCCGCACCTGGCGGTCCCGTTAGGTCCGATACTGGCATAATCTTTAGAAGAAGCTTTAGAACTAACTATGTATTTAACTGCTGACGTAAAAAGAGGGGTGCTATAAGTTTGATAGCTTCGTGTGTCTGTCTGTAACACCGTAGTTCTTAAACAAAAAACAAGTTTTCTAGCGGTTTCTTAGATTCATTTCAGCAAAATCGGTTCAGCGATTTAACGTTGGCTTTTTAAAGATATTTTATTAAAATAGAAATTAAAAAAAAAAAACATTTATGTCACGTCTACTTTATCAAGATGAAACTTTTATTATAGATTCCGATTTATGAGATACACGTACAGATGATGATAAAAGTAACCTATACCTTTTTTCTGTAAAACTGTGGTACAACTGACAACGTGTATTCGAAAACTCATGATGATCTGTTAAGTAGTTAAGGCTTGAAAGTGTTCCAAACAAACCCACTTTCGCATGTTTAATTATATGTTATTTATGCTACTATTTTCAGTGGTTTTCAAATTCAATTCGTTAGAATCTATAGGCTACGGTGATCTCTTACCATCAGGCGGCCCATTTCCTTGTCTGCCATCTATGGCATAAAAATCTGATTTAAGGCACAGATGAAATGACAATCTTAAGGTTCCACGTCGTATGTTGTAAAGACCCCAGACTCCATCGACCACCTGCCACGCATTGTGCAAGCACACTTTTTGTACTTGTTAAATACCTAGTAATTGTTCGGTCTGACAAGTCCGGTTCTAGATCAAATGGTTTTCGTAGTATTTCATGTTATAAAGTGGTGGAACAAGACTTGTGGTTATTTGTAAGCTGTATAAGTATATTGCAGTGCCTCGAGGCTTGTGAAGATATCTGGGTATAGTCATACGCGATTTTGAGCTTTTTTACTTAGAAAATGAACTAAATCACAGATTTGCAGTATTTTTAGTAATTCAACAATAGCTTCATCAGTAAAACTACTTTTTTAATATAGTCAACCATTTTTCAAAACAGGGAATTTTTCAGAGAAGCAATTTATTGTTCCATCGATAATTTGTATCAATAAAATGCTCGTGTCGATAAAAATTTGCTGAGTTCCTTAAAAACGCTCAAAATTATTTACAACTTTTACGAACATTAATAATTTGAGTTCTCAAAAGTTTTGTTAGAAATTTAGCGCTCCAATTTATACATAGGCTTCTAATGAAACTGTTTTTGAACTGTTGAACTGTCAAAGTATGAGCCCGAAAATACTCTTAGTAATAATAATCATCGATGATGATTTTCGCTAATATTGCTACTTCTGCTTCATCAATGAAGCTTTGCTACCATACTCTATTGTACAAATATTTTCGCAAAGGAGTGGAAGAGATTTAGTGGTGGCTCAGTGGAGTGGAGAGTGGACGAAACGTTGACGTCAACAGATGTCTCATTAAAACTGAAGAGGCACGTAACAGGTAATAGATTTAAGAAGAGTGGTGGTAGCGGAGTGGAGTCGACTGGACAAAATGTCGACGTCAACAGATGTCTCGCTAAAAACTGAACAGGCACATAACAGGCCTCTGTTAATTCAAGCCGTATTCTGAACCCTACAGCTATCCGCACTCGCCCTTGCATCTGGACGCCGACCCCGGCTCCCAAGGTCGCACGCACACGCAACGATGATGCGCGAGGGCCGATGTGTGCGTTAGGTGAGGTCCAGAATAAATAATAGTGCAAGTTTAAGGGACGGTTCTGTTCAAACAGCATTCTCTGCGTTTTTTCGCATAAAAATCGGTAAAAAATATCATTATTTACAGAAATACAGAGTAGTTGGTTCGTGTCAAAGCATAGGTACATTGTACTTCCAAAACTTAGATAAAGCAAATATACGGCTCGAATTAAAAAAGGAAACAGTATAAAACCCATACTAAATCATATTGCTGGTTTACTTTTCGGAGTTCATTAATCATGGTTTGGGAGAAGAAGTTAAGGTCTTATACAGTAGTTATGCATGAGAACTTAAAGCATGAGTTCCTTTTAATTGTTGTAGGTAACACTCTACAAACATGAATGTAGTAAATAGTTATTCATTGCATTTTAATTAATAAATTATTAAAATAAATATATGAATATAAATATAAATTATTTAAATATAGACGACGGTTTTGGTTTCATTAATATAATTTAATTATAAATTTACTTAAATAGTTTTCCACGATGTATTGAGGGAAGGTAAATCAATGTCATTCCTACATCAACAAACGTTTTCCTCAACTGCGCGCTCAATGAAACTGTACCTTTACATCCAGAATATCACAACACTTGCAATCTAAAGATCGTACCAATGGAACAAGACCCGTCGTTTCTTTGAATTATAGTAGTCATTCCGTCATTCTTGTAATCATTTTAAATGACAGCCAAAACCATATGGTCTTGTTTTTAGTCCAGTTCAAATGAATACAATTTATGATTCATAATACTATTACGCTAGTGAAGTAGACACAGCACGTTTCATCTCAACCTTTAATCAACCTACTGCTGGGATACAGGTGTACCGGTGTACAGGTCTACCCTCGAAGGGTGATTAGGACGTATTCCGCCCCGCTGGCCAAGTGCGGGTTGGTGGATTCACAAATTTACATACGCCATTGAATTTCTTCTCCGGACGTATCCAGTCACTTTGTAACAACAAACGCACAATCCTAAACAATAATTTCTTAAAATTTAGTCATAATTATATCTACACAGTAGAGAAATTATTATTCTTGGTAACCCATTCAAGAATTGACCGAACTAATGTTAATTACACGTAACGAGTACAGTGGCGAGACAGCAAATGGGCGTACTCGGCCAAACGAACAAATCAAGGTTCTAGTGACTGTCTCGCCTCGTCAAACTGTTTATACAAACCGAGTACTCGGGAGGGCACTGTCTCGCCACTATACTCGTTACGTGTAATCATCCCATTACCGCCCACAATTCGGTAACGGCTTAAGTTTTACATCATTCTGAATGGAAGCTACAAAAGGCATTTCAAGATATACTGGCTCACGCACACATCGATAATACCTATAGGTAAAGGAAAATGTATTTTTGTAATCGAGGAAGAGCTAAGATTTTGTTCGAACAAAGAGTCGCAGGCGCATACGTTTGTAACGTTTTGATGTGTGACGTAATATGCCTTATCTAATTTAATACAGGGAAAATTGAGTAAAAGCTTCTATTAGGATATTTAGTTAGGTAATAGGCCCAAGTTTGAAGGCTTTTTAAGACAGATCTAAATTTTCTAAAACTATTGGCATCCTTGTGTAATGGCTTGCAATGATAAAGACAGATATATTTTTAGTTAGTTTAGATCTGTCTTAAAATGCCTTCAGACTTGGGCCCAGTATTAGGTACCTAGGTAGATAAAATTAGATAGGTATGTAGGTAATATTTATAAGGTAGGTATAGTAGAAAACTTATTTAATACGATTTTATTTAGTAAATGCAGCAATCATGTTTTACAGTCGATTGTTCCCTTTTTATCCTTGATTGAAAAAGTTTTATGCAGGGTTAATCGAAAAAAATATGAAAAGAATCTATTTGCCTCTTTGTGACTGTGTACAACTTTTATAAAGGGTCGATACTTAAGATGTAAAAACAACATTTTTCACTTTAATATACAGAACTTAGAGTATGTATTACTTTGCTCTTTTTCGTTGTGCACAATCAAGGTAATATTGTAAATCAATTTTTATCATATTCTTTGATATCTAATCAATTCGATAACAAAATTAGTTAAGCAAGGTACAAATTATTTTTCATTTGAGTTTTTTCAAGAAAATCCACACATAAAACAAAAAAAATTGTTATAATTAAACACGGGAATACTCACGTAAACGAGACCAAACGAGACGCAACCGCGAGCGCGTCACGTTTGTAAACTCGCCTGATGAAGGTCACCGAATGTGACCGAAACTAGTCGTATTATGCTCAGCTTCGTCCTTCGGGATTAGAGATATAACTCGTAGTACCGCCTAGTGGTACGCCTTCACGCACTAAACTTGAGGGTATATAAAAATAACAAAACGTCAAACACCCCAGTTTCACAGCCTACCTACCCACGCCTTCATTCGCTTTTTAGTGCTCGCCACGATCGCACTTTGTAATTCTTCTGTGTTTTTTAAAGTAAAAATTAAGTGAAAAACCAAGAATTATCATGCAAAAACGCAAGAAGACGCCGATGCCGATTATCAACATTTATTAACCAGGCTACACAAGAAAATACGACGCCGTTGTATTTCACGGAGTGGATCTCCGAGCAGGGAGAATCGTTTTCCCTCGGAATCTCAAGGTCAGTTTTATGAAGACGTTGATTATTTTTTAGCTGCGTAATTATTATTTTTGTCTACCGATTAATGCATTTTATATTCTTTCTGCTGGGTTTGCGTGCTTCTCTTTGGAGTCGTCACTACCCGAAATATTAGTTTTGCGAACAGTATTCTAGGACTGTTTCTTAACTGATAAAGCAGACGCATGGAATGGAAATATGTATCTACTTAGCGATAATCGCATCTGGGTTTGCGTTCTTCTCTTTGGAGTTGTACTACCCGTAAAAGTATTGCGAACAGTACCTACTTTGGTCTGTTTTCTTACTTATCAGAAATATTTTTTCATTTGATAACGTGCCACACTCGGGTTTGCGTACCTCTCTTTGGAGTTGTACTACCCGTAAAAGTATTGCGAACAGTACTTTGGTCTGTTTTCTTACTTATCAGAAATATTTTTTCATTTGATAACGTGCCACACTCGGGTTTGCGTACCTCTCTTTGGAGTTGTACTACCCGTAAAAATATTGCGGACAGTACTTTGGTCTGTTTCTTACTTATCAGAAATATTTTTTCATTTGATAACGTGTCACACTCGGGTTTGCGTACCTCTCTTTGGAGTTGTACTACCCGTAAAAATATTGCGAACAGTACTTTGGTCTGTTTCTTACTTATCAGAAATATTTTTTCATTTGATAACGTGTCACACTCGGGTTTGCGTACCTCTCTTTGGAGTTGTACTACCCGTAAAAATATTGCGAACAGTACTTTGGTCTGTTTCTTACTTATCAGATATCGTTTTGGATTTCATAACGTGAATGTTCATATCAAAACACGTCTCACGAAGATGGCCGTGTTAATATTCAGCCATACATCAGCACCAACTACAAAGCCGATCGCTGACTTTCCAGTTGCCAATGGTACTGCTGACGTTCCTTTCGCTGTGATTATTCAATACCCGATATCACCGGTATCACCGAGAATAACATGCTAAACGATGCTATTCTTGAATTATTAGGCGATGACAACTACAACAACAGTACACGGAACATATCGCCACACATGGTCTCTCTTGCAGAGCTCTAAAGGAGTTGTCAGTCACGTCCCTACTTCCAAAACTCATCGATACTCCGGCACTGAACGCCGAGATGAAAGCGGCCATATCCGAAATGACCGCTAAACGTGAAAGGAGTATTTAGGCAGAAGCAAAATGCTACTGCTATTATTCGGTGTAATTCATGCGATTAACAAAATGTTTTTTTTTTTTTTTTTTCTTATAAAGAAGCTGATCCGACGATTATTACAATGCAAATGGGTGTCATGATATAACTTGGTATCTTGGTAAAACGCTCAAGGCGGCAAAAACAATCTAGTAAGTCAAGTGCTGACTTAGAAGTTTCAGCTCCTGAAACTACCTTGTCGAAACCTTTAACCTGAAAAGGCCTGTGTCTACCCCGGAAGCCACCGCCTTATCAGAACTACCCGAAGGCGAAGGACCCTCCTCCGCCTCAGAACAGGAGTCGGCCATACAGCATCGAGCAAGACCATCGCAGAAAAATCAGTTGCGCGCCCGCCGTGAGATACAGTAAATTGTACTCGCAGTTTGCCCTTATTTTATGACCAATGGCCATTAATTAATAATAATTATGTGGTACTTTCATGTATTTAAGGTTATGAAATACCTACCATTTTCATGTCCAGTTGTCCAGACTTCTCCGCCGATGGTGAAAAACTATTGCGGTGCGGAGAAATACTCAGTTTATAAATAAACGCCATTTATGAAGTCATAAATAGAGCAATCTCCAAATGTGAACTCATCAAAGGACAATTTTAATTTAAGCAAAGTTTTGGTGACAAAAACCAAATGCGCTAATCAGACTATTTATGAACATTAAAAATTTTATTTTATTGAAACAAATAATTTCAAGATAGAACATTTACGTACTGTATTAATACTCGTACTGTAAACTAGATCATCATTTCTCATCATGATGAATCATTCATCATGATTTTAGAAAGTGTTTAAGATTTTGATTTGAACACAATTCATATGAATTCAATGTACTCCCATTTGGTCTATGTACTGCTCCATTTATACCTTCCAAGGTAATGAAATCTATAGTCCGAGTGTGACGTTCTTCCGGCTCGATTTCTACAAATTATTTAGATTATTACTGACTAATGGGACATTCATAAGTTAAATATCAGTATAATACTATGCTGACAAAAAGCCATAAATTAAAGAATGAAAGGAAAGAATAAAGAAATTAACTCTTTAGTAAAGAAGAAATGAGCTCTCTATGACTACTAAACAATGTACTTTTTTAGGTTTTGTGGTAAACTCAAAAAGATTTCCTGAAAAGCTAATCGTGTTAAGCCAGAAATACAAATATTTTTAATCGATTATTCGATGAAAGATTCGTGAATGTAATTCACAGGATTATTATTAGTTTCAATCTGTCCTGCAATAGAATATGGCTGGTTAAAAAGTACTTACAAAGTTTTTTGAACTTTTAAAGTATATTAAATTATAATCTAAATTTGAACCTGAATTTAAAATAATTATAATTACGACAAATTCATGAATTTATCAGTTACTTTACAACCTGATCTCAGTTGGTGAAGTAATGAAATACAAAGACCGTTTAGTAACATAAAGGTAGACTAACATTGTCTCGAAATTTTCTCTGATGCCTCAAATACGGGGTGGGGGCTGCCTGTGGACAGGAGACGGTCAGTGGCCAGTGAAATGTACAAGAGTGGCTACAACACATCTTTTTCTAGAAATTCAGCTGCTTTTTTCAGTTTAGAATTTCTTGCCCGAAATTCAAGTAATTTTCAGATTCAACTAAGAATTGACAACACGACTGCAATTTCTTATTTTAACCAGATGGGAGGTGTTCAACTTCCTCACATCACTGATGCTACTCAACACAGCAGGAGATGCTGAGTCACAACACGCTCATCCAGATATAGAGTGGGAACTAGCTGATCGTACCATGGTCATACCAAGATATCATTTGAGTATTCGGGGTACATCAAGTAGATTTGTTTGCTAGCAGAATTTATAAGAAATGTTATAATTACATCTCTTGGCATATTATGAAATGTCCATAGATGCATTCGCCGTTTCTGGGACTAATTATTATTTTAATGCGTTTCCACCCTTTTTTCGATATTTTAAGAGCTTTATAAAAAATTGTGACTGACAGAGCAAGGAGTATCATTAGTTGTTCCTTTGTGGCCCACACAGCCATAGTACCGACTCTGGGCAGGAATCTTATGCGCACGGCGTGTTTTAAGAAGAAACGTATCCGTCTGCAATTAATGTTATGATCTCCCCTGATAATTATTTCAAACTGTATATTGTTTATTTTAAGCGTCGGTTCCAATTTTGCAACGAGAACAATCAATTTGATATGTTTGATGCATCGGTCCCACAGGAGATACGAGTATATTTCCTTATTAGACTTTATGAAGAAAGAGCTCAGTTTGGTACATTAAACATGTGCAAGCCTACACTCGCTCTTCTGATGGGCAATAACCTAGGAGTTGATGATACGAGTTTAACGATTTTTAAAGGTTTTTTTCGTCTACGACCTCCATTACCTAAGTACTCAGTAACATATCCTTCAATTGTAAGAGATTATTTGAGTATCTTAACTCCTCAGGAGAATCTCACTCTTAAAAAGATGTCGAAGAAACTTGTCGGCGCTCTGAGCCAATCTTTATTTAGAGTGGTAAAGAAACGTAACTGACAGTGACAGCTGCTGAGCTGCTGACGTTTACCACTCTGGCACGACTACGATCCGTAAGGCGGGAAACGATACTTTAGGAATCTCGAGCAGAGCCACAAGGGCAAGGGTTGTTAGTTAAAGTTGATACTTAGAAAGCTGATTACAATAGTTGCAATTACATCTGGAATTACAGTGGTGGCCATAGAATCTTATTGTATCGTGTACCTATGCGCATTACGTGTTCGGCGGAGTGCCTGTTTGAGTTGTATTGTGAATACTTGGAATATCCATTGGAGATCATAGTAGAACGGATCATTGTAACATTAATGTACTGACATCATTCAAGATTATAATCTACGTGTGTTGCAAGTAATGGTTTTATTCCTCTCGCCCGATTATCCACGCCTGTTTGTCTAGTAGATCCTAACTACATGCCCACATTATGAACAGAACCGCTCGACAATACCTAACTTCTGATAATTGGCAACACCTCAACCTAAGAGTGCCTTTATCAGAAGTGGGATACGAAGGGCAAAGATCAGAGGATAAAACCAGCAGCTACAAAACATCGCCATGCTAAACTTTTTGCTACATGTAAAGTCGTCGAGATTTTTGGCTAGCACTTAACCTCAAAACTACAAACAACAGAATATGAAAGGAGCAGAATATGAAAGTACAGAAGCCGATGTTTGAAAAATTTACATGGTGACGGAGATTTCAATATCAATAACTGATAGGAAGAACGATAGTAAATTTGAGGTCAAGGAACTTGACAATGTTGTCAGTGTCAACCCTTCCACGGGTAGGTACTTGTGATACCCGTGAACTATTAGTGAATCGTCCAGTGAACTATCAGGAGGCCGTGATGGCGTTAAGACATGTAGATCGATTCTAGGTCTCTTTCTAGATCAAATCCAGTTGAAACACTCTCAGTAGCCACTCTGATCCTGAGACAGAACAAACAACAAAACAAAAGAAAAAAAATTGCAAAGAAGGCAATAGAACTGATCTAATTTGATCCTGAGATGCTGGAGCAGAAGTATAAAGCGATGAGAAAATATTACTGCCAAATAGAAGACATCCAACCAAGCGTTGATGTCAATAAGTTTAGATAAAGCGAGACTAACAAAGAACGCAATGCAAAGAACTGATCTTATTTGATCCTGAGATGCCGGAGCAGAAGTATAAAGATTTGAGAAGATATAACTGCTGCATAGAAGACAGCGAACCAAACGTTGGTGTCAATGAGTCTAGATAAAGCAAGACTAATTACTGAGCTTGTGCACAGAAAGACATGACATGTTGCAAAAGTGTGTCCAGATAGACACGGAGAGATCGACCGAGCAGCGGCTTGTAAAGGTTCACTCCGTGAACTTAGACCATCCTCATGTTGCTTGAACACAATATCCGGTGAGCTTGTTCCTTTACTGTCTTTGATTGTTGGTCACATATGTGAAATTGTGAATGTAATGATCAATAGAATCATTCTAGTTTGTTCATATTAAGAGATGATGATGATGATCAGTAGAATTGTTGGAGCTGGTTCACATATGCGAGCATAATCATTAGATAATTTGTTCTACTGAATATTTGTTTTATGTGTAAACCCTGTGTACTGTCTGTGGTCATTCTCATATTAACTGCATGCTGGCCTTTTTTTGGGAATAGTGACTGTGTTGTGTAGAGGCCGACAATACTGGCTGGGGAGCATCGGATGTCCCCATGTACGATATTGATGTGTGCAGCTAGTGGGAGGTCTAAGGAGCTGGCTTATGCAGGTCAATGTTCCGGATCAGACCACTAGGCTGGTTTGGGGTGGCATTTGGAGAGCTGGTCGAAGGGACGCTTATGGGTTGTCCGGTCCATGTCATCATGAGAAATGATGACTGGTCGAAAGGACGCCTGGGTCGAGTTGTCCGGTCCATGTCATCATGAGAAATGATGACTGGTCGAAAGGACGCTCATTGGTTGTCCGGTCCATGTCATCATGAGAAATGATGACTGGTCGAAGGGACGCCTGAGTACAGTTGTCCGGTCCAGTGTTTGTGGTTGTAACTTGTATGTGGAAAGGTTCTATTCGGTGGGTGACAAATAGAGATGTGTCAGTGATGGACGAGCTTCCATAGAATAGTTTACCAGGTGTGTTTTGTCTTTGCAGATCAAATGGAAGATTAACACTGGATAAGTGTTGACGAGCTTGGTGGAGTATCAGAGATGCTATGGAGAAGCAGTTGCATGAAGACTTGCTGGGTTCAGAGATGCTATGGAGAGGGATTGCTGGAAGACCACGAGAAGAAGGCGCACGAGGACGTGCGATAGTCAGGAGAGGCCGTGTCGGCGCTCTGAGCCAATCTTTATTTAGAGTGGTAAAGAAACGTAACTGACAGTGACAGCTGCTGAGCTGCTGACGTTTACCACTCTGGCACGACTACGATCCGTAAGGCGGGAAACGATACTTTAGGAATCTCGAGCAGAGCCACAAGGGCAAGGGTTGTTAGTTAAAGTTGATACTTAGAAAGCTGATTACAATAGTTGCAATTACATCTGGAATTACAGTGGTGGCCATAGAATCTTATTGTATCGTGTACCTATGCGCATTACGTGTTCGGCGGAGTGCCTGTTTGAGTTGTATTGTGAATACTTGGAATATCCATTGGAGATCATAGTAGAACGGATCATTGTAACATTAATGTACTGACATCATTCAAGATTATAATCTACGTGTGTTGCAAGTAATGGTTTTATTCCTCTCGCCCGATTATCCACGCCTGTTTGTCTAGTAGATCCTAACTACATGCCCACATTATGAACAGAACCGCTCGACAATACCTAACTTCTGATAATTGGCAACACCTCAACCTAAGAGTGCCTTTAAACTTATTACTCTTATTGCTTTACTAACTGCTCACCGAGTGCATACCTTGTTTTCAATTTATATTAAAAATATTGTAAAGCTTACAACTAACGTTACTAGCAAAGTCACTGATTTTTGAAAACAACATGCGTGCTTTGCTTACAGCCAATTTTAGTAGGTATGGCTATTTTTTTTAAGGAAAGCCTGAAATTCATTCTGGAAAGGAAATTTATTTGTTTATTTGTAAACTGCATTCCTGAAAAATAATATTTTTTCATTAGTCTTCGGAAACCTTTCAGAGCCGTCGGTTCTCAAACTTCATCTCGATGGATCAAAGATACTCCTCGCGACTGTGGAATCGATGTAAATACAAAATGTATTTACAAGTTATTATTATTATTCTTGGCTCATACAAGTTAGCCACATCCGCAGCACATAGCCTTTGGTATTAGCCTAGAACAGATAAGAAAAACCGCTGGATGAAGCGGTTCTTCTAATACATTCTATCGTTTCCTTAATAGAACTAAGTACAAGTAGGTAATGTTACTGCAGGTAACTATTGTTGATGGAGCTTATCAATAATTAATTCTATAATAATTGTATAAATATCCATTCTGATTTGGATAAATATCTTTTACAATTTGGATACATATCTATTATGATTTAGTACTAATCAAGTAAAATTAGACCTACATATTTATGATTAGGTTTTGTTCTCCATTCTGATTGAATGAAACAATACAAAATATTTCACTATTTTCTCTAAACATCTACGAGTTATATCTCTAATCCCGAAGGACGAAGCTGAGCATAATTAATGATTAAACGAACTTACCTGTACGTGAAGTTCTATCATAATTATGTGAGAGCTTCGTCCGAAGGGATTAGCAACCCACCCATACCCATAACTAAAAGTAATAGTCCCACATTATGTGAAATATTTTGAACTCTTAACTAAATGAAGGCGTGGGTAGGTAGGCTGTGAAACTGGGGTGTTTGACGTTTTGTTATTTTTATATACCCTCAAGTTTAGTGCGTGAAGGCGTACCACTAGGCGGTACTACGAGTTATATCTCTAATCCCTTCGGACGAAGCTCTCACATAATTATGATAGAACTTCACGTACAGGTAAGTTCGTTTAATCATTAAGTAGACGACTTAACTTTTACGTGAGTATTCCCGTGTTTAATTATAACAAAAATGTGTGAAAACCACGTTAGTTTCCATAGTAAACAAAAAATTGTACGTCGTAATCACATTAATAAACTACTTGTGATTTCCCTCAATGGGAATTACAAAGTATATAAATAGAATACTAAAGTTATAATTGTTCTGGGTTTTATAAAACATTATTATTTATTACCACATAATTTAACACATTAGGTATTATTAATGAAATGCAAAATTTAATTTCCCTTTCAAACTTACCTAATAGGAAATAATGTATACTTAGGTATTTGTGTTAATCTCAAATTCCAATTCCTAATTTGTTTAGTGTTTCCCCTATTAAATTCCCGTACCTAATATAAGTTTTATATAACTTAGGTTTTATTTTGTACCTAGTAAATAGATTTACTCGTATTTATAAGTGTTACCTCACTTTGCGGTTGGTTATTGATTTATTAAAAGCTTTTACAATTATAGAATTACACGGATAGTTTGTAGCATAAGAAAACTATTTTAAAATTATGAACAATTTTTTATATTAGATGGCGTATATTCGCGAAAAAACATACTGTCAACAACAACAATACGAGTACAGACATACACTGTCAACAAAGAGTAAAACAATTGAATAATATTTTTTTTCGAATTTAATTATAGATCTGTGAGTGACTGCCATCTCGCCTAATGGTAAGCTATGATGCGGTCTACGATTGAGCACGTACGCCTAGAAGAAACTTATGCATTCTCAGATTTTTTTTATAGTTCTATGTAAATTTGCCCTTTATAATATTTAGAAATCGGATGTCCACCTTTCAGAAATGTCTTACTTCTCATCCAAAGTTTGTCTGAAAGATTGCTCTTAGCGAAAATACTTGTGTGCCTTATGTGTTTGTGATTTCCTTTTCGTGGTGTCTATAAAGAATTAATGTACCTATGTAGGTTTGATCTTCTTCATCCACGTTGCTAAAATCAGTCCTTGTTAGGACCAAAAAGTCTTTATAGGGGCCGAATGTCCTTGATCTCCTTGATCTGCCCTTGGCAGGGTCCGAAGAGGTGACCTTCCGGTCGTCGACCCTCGTTGCATCATCCGCCAGATATTCTCGACGTGATTCAGTGCACTCGTTTGATCATTTTGAACTCGGGAATTTTAGCTTGAGTTGTGTTGTGAAATTTTTGTCTGGTTTTGTAAAACCTAAAATTTTTATCCTCGAATAGATTTCAGCCACAATTTTTCTCTTTTCGATATACAAATTAGGCGATTGTCACATTTAGGCTATTATATTTCGATATTATTCAACGATCTATTGGATTCGAACCAGCATACATCGGTTTATGTACACTCACCTACATATTATAGTATTTATTTAACACAGTTCTCTCGCGTGTCAGTTAGACCGTTCCGTAACTTTAAACCACCAGGTGGCTTAAAATCTTGTCACGAACATTGCCTCTCACAAGGCTACATGCTAAAGGACTCCGAAAGAAAATCTCCGCACCCAGAGCTCATCCCATATACTCGTATATTCTGATCGTCAGTTTTCATAGACAAAGCACACCAATAGGCATGACGACAGTATCAAAAAATCGCCGTTTCAATGCTTTCAGGGGACAAGCCAGATTAAAAAAATTTAAAACACATGTTTAGTTTTATTTTTAAAAGACAGATTATTAAGATTTTCAATAAATTAAAACATTAAAATACAGCAATCGGCCATCTTGTCAGAAACAACAATCACAGCGTATGACGTCACGCCTCAGTGAACTCAGGTCATCCGCCGCTCATCACGCATAGACACAATGACATGACACAATGCCGTGACGTCAAATCGACGCCATGACACTAGCAAGCTGTTTTCGGGCACTGTTGAAAAAATATGTGAAAAATGGCTTCAAACTTCGTTAAACTTAAGTTTATTACCGAAATAAAGGCTTTTTTGTAAATAGTAAATGTGTACTCACATTATGGAAGAGGATTTTAAAATCTTTCGTCACGCCTATTGCTTGACAAACCTTATCAACATCAACATCTTGTTCAACTGTTACTCGTAAACAAAAAACCACAGAAAAATAAAAACAACGAAAAAAACAGATAAGTAGTTGTGTGTTTTTTTTGTCTATTTCACTTATGAAGTTAATAATTTAATAATTTAAATTACGATTCTAATTACTAATAAAATTAGTTCAGCAGCTCCACAACTAGGTACATTTACAATTATAATTATTACTCAAGAGTAAAATAAGATGTACTTAGACCCGTTTATATCGACACAATTATTCATCACTCAATTCAAGCTGTTATTACAATTATGCATTATATTATTTGCTTATAATTCATGACTGGATGCTGAATGTCAAATGAAATCACAAATAGGTAGATATACTCACTGACCACAGAAATGATCAATGGAACAATGTCGCGGTGAGGATGACATAATTAAACAAATAAGCACAAGAACGGAAAAACAAAGACGGAATTAGGTATACCTATCACAAACCCTACCAGTAGGCCTTTTTTATGGTGTTGAGTTACAATACGAGCAAATTCGACTGATGTCAAATTTGCCCATAAACAAGTCTGCGCCACCCAGAATCTTGAATTTTTAGAATTCAAGACCCTGCGCGGCACAGCACTGCGCTCGTCACCCTGATATATGATGTTTAATCTCCTGTTTGCCCTGAAAATTTGACGAGTCGAGTTGAGAACCGTCTCCTATTTGAAGTCGGTTAAAAACGACAACTATGTTCTGTAATATAACAGTGTTCCGAGACTGTTGACTCAGAATACGAAGGTACATAAAAGTAATGTCTTTCATAAGTTAGTCGACACACCCCTATTACGCATGATTAGTTTTCCTTTAGCGCTCGCAAATATACATCAAATGTTCGGTTCGATTTTGTTCTAGTTCCAGTTAGTCATTAGTATACTACAAGTTACAAGTGTTACAATGTAGTTACAATTAATAAAATTAAAAAACTGCTAAATGCGTCGAATGTTGTCAACACCCTTGTAACGTTTTTTTTTTATTTTGTCATAGCCTGCGTTTGACCGGATTTTTCCGATCTATCCCCGAGTTTTGCCCCTTCATGAAGACAGATCGGACAAAAATGACACAGGGAGATACAGGGAGACCGATCGAAATTCTTGTTTGATCCACCACATAAGGGGATAAAACTGGGGGACAGATCGGAATGATCCGTTTGACCGTCATCTCGCCTGATGGTAAGCAACGATACTATCTGCAGTCTTCCTAGAAGTAACTTTTGTTTGTGATTTTGATTGTGTCATCATCAAGTGTGAGCAAGTAGATTGGCGTGAACGGGATAGCATGCAATGACTAACACAAATCTGATCACAATAAACTGTTCAATGCTGAACTATCATACCGACTGCATTATGAAACTTTGTTGAGCCACTTATCCGAGGTAGAACGAGTAAGATTCAACCAAAACATTTTTGATCTGTCACTTTCCATCTGATCTCATCTGAAACATCTATTTCCAAGTCGCGAGTAAATCAGTTTTTTCTAAGCAAGCGTGCTCCATCGTAGATTGCATCATTGCTCACCATCAGGTGATATGTCGGTCAAACGCAAGCTTATCTCAGAATTAAAAACAAAATACTTGATTTGCTCACAAATGCTTTGGGGTTTCTAGAATTTAAAACAAAATATTACAAAGGTGAAAGCATGTATGTTTGTTACTAATGGACGCTGACACAGCAGAACGAAATTACATGAAATTTGGGATGAAGGTCATTAATGGTCTAGATTAACACATAGGCTACTTTTTATCCAGGAAAACATTACACCGCGAGGCGTATCTAGCTTAAAATAAAATTACGGGTTCGCTCACAGATGCTTTGGGGTTTTTCTTCGAGGATGTACGAGTACACTGTACAGCCAGCATTAGTTTCTCTCCTTTTGTTCGACTCTGTCCGATGGGACAAGGTGACCCGTCCGCCATTGTCTTCGATACGCTGCGGCGCAAGGGCACACCTTTCAAGCTCTACGCATTCGTTTAGTCGTAACTGGAGATGATGTAACTTTTTAATGTGTCGTCTGAGCTGGTAAGAAAAAACGATACGAATTCTGAAGACTTAGTTGATAGATCTAGATTTGTTAAAAATATAGATGGCTTTGTACATTGCGGTCTATTGGACGAGGTCATCAACGCTTTTAAGTTTAGTCAACAAAAGCTTTCAGAATTGGCAGATTTATTCATTTTATTCTTGTAGTTTAAACAAATATAATAATTTTATAATAATAATTAATAATAATTTCTAGAACAATAATTTTTGTATTATTTTGTGTTCAAAAAAATACTGTGTAGCCCGAACTAGGCAAGAGAGCTTGTGTTTTGAAATTGTGTATGAATTTTATACAACTTTAACTAAAACTTTACCAATAATTCTCCAAAACAAAATTCAGAATTTTAGAATTAGATTCAATTCCAAAATTGGCTTTAGCTAAGCGCTGACTCGGTCTGATAAAGAATTCTCAAAAATTCTCACTACTAAGGCCTCATCAACATCCACTTTTTTCAACAAGTTTTTTTTTAGGCTGACAAGCAAACGGGTCGCCTGATGGTAAGCGATCACCGTCGCCTATAGTAAAGGTACTCAGCGTGCATCTTGTCTGGTCTAATGCCAGCCTCATCCCCTTTCCGGCCTCCTTTGCCTCCGATAAAGTATTATTAGATTTTTATGCCTAAAAATTGTTATTTTTCCTATGTCCAAAGTTCTCTTACTAAATAAAATAATAAAGTAATACTACTAAATAATATGTAAACCTGCGTACATGCCTATATTACAAAATAAATTATGATGTTAAACTCAATGAGTTGTAAACATTACCTAAACTTTTAATCAGTTTAATTTAATAATGAGGTCCATTACCTATTAAATAAAACAATGAAATTAAGTCACTGATAGAAGAACAATGGGGAAACACAGGGGTAAGATATTAAGGAAATACATTTTGAAAAACAGTGTGTTTTTGAACAATTTTGAACTTTAGTACGTGCTTTATTAATAAACTAGCGACCTGCCCCGGCTTTGCACGGGTATAAAATATAGCCTATGTTACTCAGGGATAATGTAGCAATCTAATGGTGAAAGAATTTTTGAAATCAGTCTAGTAGTTTTTGTGTTTATTCAACACAAACATACAAAAATACGGATCTTTCCTCTTTATAATATTAGTATAGATATGTTGTTTTAACTTTGGGTATAGGAAATGAGTACAAAAATTTTTTACATGAAAAAGGAAATAGTTTTTGAATAACATTTTTTTTTCGAATAGTTTTGAACGATACTATGTGCGTTGCGTCATGTGTTTTGAATTGCATCGCCTGTTCCATACATTTGTCAGCATTAATTGACATTTTTTTATGGAACACCTGATTTTTTTCGCTGTTTCCAGGTTGGTCCCATGGTAAAACTTGTTCATAATGATGAGTACTATGAGTCCTTTTCAGCTTAGCATAGCCTTTCTGTATAGCCCTGTGAACATACATTGCAAATTAAATAAATGCTTTAAAAAAATCTAACCCAACGATTTAGCTTACACGTGGTCTCAACAAACAAAAATAAGCCTGAACACATAGGGGCTTTTGATGACTACACAGAAGATTATTTAGGTATTAAGGAATTTCCGTATTATAAATATATACGAATATAGCATACAATAGGTACCTACGTAACGAACCTACGCAGATCCTATAGTATTGAAATAGTATTATTATCAACGGGTTAAACCCTGTAAGCCAAGCAACAAGTGCAATTCTTGAATCGGTTGCATGATGCATTGGATTATCCGGCAAAACAAAATAGTAACTTAGCTTTGCTGCTTCAGCTCTATAACTTTGACTTTGCTATACGTCCCGTGGAATAAATTAATAAGGAATTTTAAATCAGAGTCTAGTAGATTAGTGTCTAGAAGATACAATTTTTTTTATCTAGTAAGAAATTTAGTATGGAGGTACCTACTCGTAACATACCAAATTTCATACATACCAACCATACGAACCTATTCAGTAGTTTTTGCGAGATTAACTAACACAGATTCAGACAAACTGTCGCATATATTTAATGTGAGGAACTAAAAGCAAAACTGATCTAGACTGTTTTATCACTAAACTAGCTGACTCGACAGACGTTGTCCTGTCAAAAGCCATTGCGTCAATTCTATATCAAATGTCAAAAGTTACATTAAAAAAGTTTACATTGTCCAAAGCGCTAAAGTTAAATTATGGTTTAAGTATTTTTTAATTTTCTAATTTTTCATGTTTTTTACTATAAATTGAGATGTGAGCTATCCTATCTCCTAAGTGAGATCGAACTGCACCCGGTGTGCAAATTTGATTGAAATCGGTTAAGTAGTTTAGGAGTCTAGCGGACAAACAACGTGACACGTAATTTATAAATAAACTTTTGAAATAGACTGGCTGGTGTCAAACTCCTGTTCAATTTTACTGTCAGTACGGAATCCTAAAAATCGTCCCCATCCGCGCTCCAAAATCGCTCAGACATTCCACCTTTTTATCCCCTTCGGCGACGCTTCCCTCAAGGCAACCAGGACTTAATCCAAGGTTACCGGTTCAACGGCCCGCAAGGTGACCCGAAAGTCCTGGCGACCTACCCCAACCGATCCCCGGTTCCTAGAACACAATATACCATGGTTATTATGTTGGCCAGACGTGCAAAAAACTGTTATACGGACATTTTCGGCTGTATTCGAATTCGTTGCGTAAGGCCTGCGCAAGCGGCGGGAGCTTTTGTGCGCTATGGTGATGGAAGTGTGTTGGTGAGGGTTAGTGTGCGTGTAGGTAGACATTTTGTGGCTGTGTGCGACATTTAGTTTAGCCGGTCATACATCAAAGCTGTAGAGGTAAAAATATACACATTATAATCTTCTTCCTTTCTTGATGTCGTAGTCCTTCCTTGGGGAGTTTGGCGACCTTGATTTTTTTTTTTTTTAATTTACATTTATTCTTTGCTAGGTCACACAGAACCAGAAGCATTGTATTAGAAGTTGTTTGATTGATCCAATTTTTTAAGTTGTATTTGAGAATGCTATAGGAACTGCATCAAACAAAGAGAGGAACTAACTAACTTTTTTAAATACCGAGAGTATTTTTAATCAGAACACGAGGCCAGTCTTTGAGTCACGAAATACTGTGTCAAAAGTACTTCGCCAAATGCTAATAAATTGGTTAAAAACCTTTTTGCTTCCTACTTCTTATGAATATTAAGTGGATGTTGCAAGATACGTGGCATGTGCATTATTATTATGCAAACTTGCAAGGCAAAACCTATTTCTTGCCCGACAAAGAACTCCCCGTGCAATGTCGGTCTACAAAGCTACTTTGATCCATTCGATATTATTTCTGTCGCTTGTTACTCTAATGTAGATGGCCATGCGATAGACAAGGACGAAAGCAAAGTCGAGTGCGTGAGAATTGTTATATCGGTAGTGTAGACGCGCAAAAAACTGTTATCCGTTGTTAAGGTCATGTCGGGAAGCTTTTGATTAGAAATACTATAAACTAGCTGCGTCCCGCGGTTTCATTCGCTTACAGGACTTTTATCGCGAAATACGTTTTACGGATAGGTATTTCGGGTTAAAAAATATCAAGTCTACAGGGTTGTAAGGGAACGGTTCATAAATTTTGTGGAGTGTTATTGACGTTTTTCTATGGAAAACAGCTGATTTTTTGTTTCGATTTCAGGGTTGGTCAGTCGTAAAAGTAGTTCATAATGATGAGTATTACGAGTATGTGCCGTTTTCGGCATAACATACCCTTTCTTTATAACCCTGCATTAATCTATGAAATAAGCTAGCTCTTATACAAATCCGTTCAGCCGTTTTGTGTGATACGGTCACAAACATGGCAACTCTACCATTTTATTATACGATTATGTACCTATAGATTTTGTTCTAATATATTCCAATCATGTGCCTATGCGTCCGCATATATAGACTACAGACTAAGGTCCGGCTGCAAAAAACCTTACCTGTAAAACCAAAATAGCACTATGATGGAGCGATAGTCATCATTGCACGTAACGAGCGCAGTGGCGAGGTAGTGCACTCGGCCACGTACTCGGTTTGTATAAACATTTTAAGGTTTGTTTGCTCGGTCGAGTGCCATTCAACGTCTCACCACTGTACTTGTTACGTGTAATCAGCCCGTTAGTAATTCCTAACCACAGTAAGTTGCTATTCGTCGGCTTCAGAGAACTCTTATTCTAATTCTGATAGGTCCCGCACTGGCGTTCCATAGAGGGTGCATTGTGCGTTTCCCCCTTGCCATCGATTACCCGAGCCAACCCAGCTCCTTAAAATAACGGAGCGAGTCTCTGGGCCGCTGGCACAACTGCTTCAGTTGCAAAGATGGTATTGGTGATGAGCTACAGTGAAGCTGTTCTGATGATGATCAATTAACTCTTTTTTTCATGAAAAAATGAACCTGAAATGAAAAAAATATTGTCATCGGAGTTATACAAATTTGCGAAATTTCAGCTCAGTCGAATTTATTTTAATTTTTTTTTAAATAATGTATGTAAATAATTGATAGATAGATAATTAAACTCTTTAGTTGACACCAGAAATTGCAAACAAAAATTAACATAAAACTTAAAACTAGTGTAACAACTGACGACATTATCGCTAAGAGCGATCTCTTCCAGGCCGATTGCTTTACGTAACAAACGTAGGTATTCAGCTGTGTGTGTAAAATTATTCTAAACCGTCTAGAAGTCGTTATCTGCAGCGATGTCTGAGTTCAGTCTAGACTGGATCAGTAGACGCTAAAAAACAGTTAGCATTGAGAGTTACCTACCTGAGGCGGGCTGTTGGCATCTGCAGTTTGTTTGCTAAGGATTTGTGTATTTTTTTCTAATTTTTGTTTTTTTTTTATAAATTTTTACATTGCTGAGGTATACTCGTACATTGATCAAGTTATCCATATTTGAATAAATGATTTTGAATTTTAAATGTTTTTTTATCTCTTTTTTTACTTTTAAACATTTTGTTTATTGACATAAACCTAACACATCGTACCCTAACCTAACAGATAAAAATTACAAAAAAGTTAGTTAAGAAAACAGTGGAAATACGAGTATACCGAAATAACTGAGGTTAGTGGCTTCGATATGAGTGATGTATTTTTTTTATGTCGATCGTTAAGGGGCAGCTCGTCCACGTCTGAAACTCGTCCAAAGAACCAGTCGCCCCCTTAAAATAACGTTAGTAGTCGACTCATCCATCATTACTCGTTTCTTAATTATGTGAATAGAAAATTAAAATATTATGTAGGGTAAATCCCAAAATTTTTGAATATGCCACAAAAACCACAAAATCAAATATTCAAACAGAGTCATTTGGAATATAACTTGAGTGCTATTCGTAATGGAAAATTCAATTTCTGCAGCATTTGAAATACCTCATTTAAATGACTAAAAACACATTTAATTACGACTTAAATACTAGTTTCTGATCGCGGCTTCGTCCGCGTAAGCTGCGGCAAACAATTTCAAATTATTAGTTGCATTTTTTTTCATACAAACATTATTTTCTTAAAGTCATTCCAGTCAAAAATAAATTATCACAACTATAAGTTTAAAGGTCCTTCATAACATATTATAAACTTTTCCACCTACTTTTACCCCTTTAAGGGTTTAGTTTCAAAAAATCCTTTTTTTACATCTCTATGCCTCAAGAAAAATACACCCTCGAAATTTTAAGTTTCTCCAACCAGGCAATGGTTTAGGCGATGTGTTGTTTATCAGTCATTAAGTCAGGACTTCGTCTTTTAAATATATAGATTCCAGTTGTTTTTTTTTACCTAGGGTCAATGACTAATTAATATCTTGAAGAAGAATACTGACGTCAATCCGCATCAACTCATCTTCTGCGGTTTTTAATGGAAATTGAAGTGTCATGTTATTATAAAACTGGAACACGTGGTTCCAGAGCAGGGTTTCCCAACCTTTTTAATAAAAAAAGTATAAAGAGAGTAAACGAATACGTTTAGTCTCCCCAGAGTATAAATGATTGCTTTCATGCTCCTCTCCCCTCCCCCCCCTTATCTTTTTCATGTTTTTTATGTCAGCTCTCAAATTTTCGTTCAGTTTGATATTTTTAATTGCTTCGAATAGCCGAGAACAATATTATAGGTACTTATTCCATTTTAAGAACACCTTTTGTTTCCAGAGGTTTCAATGTGTAGGCGCTATTTTTTTCTTTTAAGACACAAACTTGTTCCGCCTCCCTTGACGTCTCTACGCCTCCCAAGGAAGGCATGCCTCCTGGTTGGAACTCCTGTTTTAGAACATGGCTGATAAAATAATGGATTAATGACTACTACAGCGTCGAGGTTTTGCGCTACCAACACGAAAACTATGAGTGTTTGATGTACCCCCCCCCCTCTACCTATATTATTGTTGAACTCTATATTTATGTCAAATTAAATTTGTTCTTTTTTAAAAGCACTGATTTCGGGTCATTTTAATAGGTCACATTTGACGTCTGTCAGTTTTATCTTCATAGTGAGGTGACCTGCTTAAAAACATCGATAAAAGTGAATGAATCAATACGGACTTGAAACATAATATTTTATGTGAATTTAAAAAATCATCAGGCGAATCCCTGTCCCATTATTATTTTTCTTTCGTAAATTTAAGGAGCAAAATAAGACAAGTATATAATTTAACAAAAAAAATGCATTTATTCAGTTGAACTAACATAACTGTTATTAGTATTGTCATCTTCATCACTGCTGTCAGCACTCAGAAATATTATTAATTCATTTTCAATAAAATGTTCTATTCTGACATCTCGTACAAAATCTTGTAAAATTATTTTCTTTGTTTTCTCTACGACTTTTCCACAGTCTTCTGTAGTGACTTAAAAAATATTGGTGGAATAATCTGGCCAAGAAAGGCTAGCGACAGAAAGGAGTGGAAAGGGCTCGTCACAGAATACACTGATCACGACACAGAAAAATAGTAATAACAATTGTCAATACTATGTTTAAATTATCAGCAATAAAAGGCTTAAATAAATAAACGTAGTCAGCAAGATCAGTCCAAATGATGATTTTTCTATATAGTTTTTTATTTTTCTATTTAGTTATTTTTTGTATTTTTATAGTTTGTTATAATAATAATAAATATTTATGTTTTATTATAATCACAATCACAACGTGGTTATTAATTTATGGTGATATTTCTTCACAAGTAATAATTGCATTCGATTCAACTTATCGGCTTTCGATTTTTAGAGTAACATCCCTAGTGTTTAAAAAGAAAAAGGGTTAACTGACGCAACATTGTAACAACGTTCAGTTCTTTACGAGATCGTAAATTATCTTGTAGATCAGTAATTGTTTATTACGTTTAAAATGGTTTATTAAAAAAACAAATCATAAAAAACTCGTATCGATCATTATTACAATAAATATGTAATCGTAATTGAAAAAAGTTAAGCAATTGTGCAGTTCTAACAATTCGAAAAAATATATTATTTATGCCCGCCGTTACAAGGTTACGTTGTTGAAATTCGATGAATTGTCAAATGTGACCTATTAAAGTGGCCCGACTATAATTTGCATTATAAATAACTATGTGTGTTCGCGGCTCATTAGTCTAGTCAAGTTAGACATTCGAGGGTAAAGTAATTCCCACCCAGCTGAAAATTGGTAGGATTGTTTGAAACACCATTTAATTTGCAATGTAAATAACTATGTGTGTTCGCGGCTTATTAGTCTAGTCAATTTAGACATTCGAGGGTAAAGTAATTCCCTCCCCCCACCCAGCTGAAAATTGGTAGGATTGTTTGAAACACCATCATAATGTAACTTCACTTCTATTTCTTGGTCTAATTTGACCCGACAATATGTTAACCCGTGCATTTATTGACCAGGCGATGCAGAACGCAGCGCTAGTAAAGAGAGGCACTGAACGCGGTGTTCTACCACCGAAGATATCTACGAACTGTGACACCACTATAATCCGACTTCGGTGGATACCACGCGCTACCCGAAGCTCAATGTGTAAGCCGCCATTTCACGAGCCGTGTAGTGTAGACAAGTCCGTGCCTACATGGACTTAGGCCGCTTAACGCGGTGCGTGCTTTCACGAGCAATATAAATGCTCCATAAAATGAAAAAAAATATATATGTATTACCTATTTATAATCAGATATGAGAATATTTATTGACCTTAAATACCTAACATTGAATGTTACAGGTAAGTCACGTCATAATTATAATAAATAAATTTTAATAATTATTTTCGTATGAAAACACCTGCCGACGTACCTATGATTAAAACATCTTATATTGTTAACGTCAACGAGAATTCACAAGGATAGGTATTTATAATTTACCAAGAAAACGTTTTTTAATAATGTCAAGCTCATTAATGAAACCACAAAACCTGGTGTTATTTAACTGTGTAGCAAAATAAATTAATTTAATTTATCTAATTGAAAACAGTACGGAGAAATATGACGACATGCGTATATATCGTAATGCGCAGGTCGGGTGTCACCTCCTTGCGGGGTCCAGTGGTTCTCTGTCACCCATAATTATTACCACGTGACATTCGTCTGGTACGCTAATTCAAATTAAAACTGATTAAGTAAGTGGTATTTGAACCTATGCCTTGTACAAGAGGCTTGAATTAACATAAGACATAATTTTTAGGCATGTTACCCTTATAGGTGAGCTTCCGGTGTCTGTTTATCTGCAATTCTGCATGTCACAGCCAGTCATCTTAAATTAATTAATTATAAAAGGCTATATTAAACTTAATATGTTGAGAAATTGATCCTGAAAATCAGGTCTTGAAATAGGGACTTAAAATTTTAAAGCTATATATAATAATATACTACTAGCTGTTCCCTGCCACGCTTCGCTGTGGATAAAAAAAATATAAAAAAAATAGATAAAAACAATCCTTGATGCGGATTATATACCTATCATGCTATAATTTCAGAGCTCGATCGGTGCAGAACTTTTTGAGTTTTTGAAGCGTACCTACACAAACCAACGTAACATTTTTATATAATTACTAGCTGACCCTTGCCCACTTCGTTGGGCATAATGTTAATTAAACCCGAAGCCATCGCGCGCCGTCCGGACCGTTTTTTCTCCGATTCACTTTGCAAAACGGACTACCACGTAAAAGCCTTTTTATTTTTCGGTTTTTTATATAACCTATGACACTCCGCAATAATGTGGCTTTCTATTGGTGAAAGAATTTTTAAAATCGGTTCAGTAGATCCCGAGATTACCCCTTACAATTTAACAAATATACAAACATACAAACTTTACTTCTTTATAATATTAGTATAGAAGTATAGATACTAGCTGACCCGGCAAACATTGTTTTGCCATAAAATAAAAATTATTTCTAGTGACTATTAAAAAATAGGGGTTGGTGATAGAAGGGTGAAAATTTAGGGTTGTATGTATTTTTAATGCCACATAAGGAACAATATAAGAAATAAAAATTTTGTCCAAAAAATAAAAATAAATGTTAGGGGTGGACAACCCTTATCACTTAGGGGTATGAAAAATAGATGTTGGCCGATTCTCAGACCTACTCAATATGCTCACAAAATTTCATGAGAATCGGTCAAACCGTTTCGGAGGAGTACGGGAACGAACATTGTGACACGAGAATTTTATATATAAGATACATTTTGTCCTAAGAGGTGTCATATGAAAGATATTCATTTAGACTTATTAAAATATTTTTATTCGCAGTAGGAAAAATCTGCGTTAAGAACATAATTTTATTTTATTTTATTATCAAAGGAAAACTAACGGCTAGTTACAATTATGAAGATAAGAATTTAAGTATGGAAGGCCAATTAAAAGTTTTCACAGATATTATAAATGCACATATTGACATACACAGCACAGTAGACATACGGACGAGCACAGGCGTGAGGACACTACCTATTGGTGTCTGATTAACAAAAAGATAACATTCCAAAAAGATAGGTAAAAAAAGGAAAACAAGGAAAACAAAACTGGTTTCACAAACAAACAGAAAATAATATCAAAGGAAACAATATAAAAAGTTACTAAGTGAAGTATCGATCATTCAACAATCGTTTCATCTTAAATGCAGAGGTGTTGAATAGGTCGATTTCTAAATCTTTATCTTTAGCAAGCTTTTTTATATGTATATAATATGTTTAATGATCAACCAAAGATTAACTAGTTAGTTTATAAATGTCACCGTCCTTTTGCTAGTTCTGAATTCTGTTTTTTTTAACACGCTTTTATTAGTTTCACCTGTATGTTTGTATGTTTGTATGTTTGTATGTTTGTATGTTTGTATGTTTGTATGTAACCGACTCCTTTGAGCGCGTTTTTGACCCACTTTAAACGGTCAGATTTCTTTCAAACTTTGTAGATATATCGAGGACCGATGACAATACACTAAACAAATCGTGTTTTTTAGTTTTTTTAACTATTAATTTTTTTAACACGCTTTTTCTATAAAGTTTCTTTAACTTTTAATACCGTTTAACTTACAAATGGTAGTTTCGTCATTCGAGTCAGAGAACAGAGTGGCGCAGTGGAAGCGTGCTGGGCTCATAACCCAGAGGTCCCTGGATCGAAACCACGCGCTAGAAATCTTTTTGCTCAATATTTTTTGTTACGCATCAATTTTATTTTATGAGGTCTGAGGATCGAAACCACGCGGCTACAAATCTTTTTGCTCAATATTTTTTGTTATGCATCAATTTTATTTTTAATTTGCTTGAGCAGACGGCCAAAATCGGATAACACCAACACATTTGTACATATTAAGGATGGTTAATAGTTAGCAAATCGAACTAAAAAGCGAAAAATAAATAATAGTTAAAAAAAACTAAAAAAACACGCTTTTTATAAAAAACCGAACTAAAAAAATAGAAAATAAAATTTTATAAATTTAAATTAAGAATAGGGTTGAAAATTTCAATAAATATAAATTAATAATAGTGTAAATAAATAAATATATGTATTTTATTTTTAAAAAAGCGTGGGGTGCTTTCTAAGATATTATCAAAATGCTAATCACTCTACTCATGTCTGTCAATACAAAATGTATCTACAAAATATATAATATCTACTTATTGACCCATGCACCCCACGCTTTTTAAAAATAAAATACATATATTTATTTATTTACACTATTATTAATTTATATTTATTGAAATTTTCAACCCTATTCTTAATTTAAATTTATAAAATTTTATTTTCTATTTTTTTAGTTCGGTTTTTTATAAAAAGCGTGTTTTTTTAGTTTTTTTTAACTATTATTTTATTCTGTTACTTATAGGCTTGCGTTTGACCGCCATCTCGCCTGATGGTAAGCAACGATGTGGTCTACGATGGAGCACGCTTGCCTAGAAGGAACCGATGAAAACAAGAAAGACCTTATCTATAACTAATAGCCAGTTCTATTACTATCAATGATTAAATACCTTTCCAAAGCATGTCGGTCGTCTACCCGAACACTTTGTAAAGTAAGCGGTTAAGTCTACGCCGTAGGCACTTCCGAGATTTAGATATTAAGAAACTGTTCGATCTAGGTCTTAAGGTAATTAATAATATAGGTAACTAAATAATAAGTACTCATTGAAAATTGTGTGATTTTATAAATAGTTATTAAATGATTGACCGTGGCATATAAACAGACTGACGAATATTCCTTAAAACCAGTTTCAATTTCAATTATATTGTACAAATAGTTTTACTTTTTCCTTTTTTTTAACAATAAAAGTGAAGGTGTGTCTTGAAAAAGAAAAAGAAAATATACTGAAAACTTTTCCTCAAAAAACAATGTAATTAAAATATATAAATACACGTAATAAAGCGTAATAATATACGTTTCTGTGAAAAATAGTGATCGCGAGCTTTTTCATATTTTACATATTATTTACCTTATTGTATGAACGCAAAACATTTTATTATAAAACTTTGCAAACAAAATGCGTCACCTTTCCGGCTTCGTTCCCAGAACTTCGTCTAGACTGCGCTGTATTTACGCCATACCTAGACTTATGTATGTATGAGGTAAGTAATGAGTGAGCCATAAAGATGCTGCTGCACTGAGATGTGTGAGGTTGGGTGGGTGTGTGAGTGTGGGGTAACCTTTAGGCAATGCATTTTCTCAGCTTATGGGTTGAGTATTGAGTGTCGAGTACAGTGGTGAGACAGTAAATGGGCATACTCGGCCGAGCAAACAAATCGAGGTTCTAGTGACTGTCTTGCCTCGTCATAATGCTTACACAAACCGAGTACCTACTCAGCCGAGGGTGCTGTCTCGTTACTGTACTCGTCATGTGTAATCAATCTTTAACTTATCTTTGACGCATGATCTCACTGACTGAAATGATAGATAAATAGATAAACTCTTTATTATTCACAATTTAAATTATAAGTTGAAAAATAATATGCTGAAAACTAGTACAACAACCGGTGGCCTTATCGCTAAGACTGATCTCTTTCAAGCAATCTTAGGATGAAAATTACACATAGAAAAAATAGAAAAACGGGGTGTCTAACGATGGAGAAAACTGTGGTAAAAGTAGGTTTTTATATTAAAATAATTTATACAATTTATACATATAGACAAACATTCGATTAAAAAAATGAGGAAATTGGGAAACATCTGCCCAGGGCTTTAAACGTGATCGCATAACACGCGCCTTACCAATGGGAATAAAACGTTCTTATTGGTCTTAAGGTCTTAAGACAACTTCGTCACAAATTTCGAAAACAGCACCGCCTGGTGTAGCGCCAGCCTAAGTGGACTGAAGGTATTTTAACGCCGGACCTAATATGGACACAGGTCTAACACAGGATGCTTTTGCGTAACATTGGTACTCAAGTTGCTTTGTCATCATCAATGGGTATTTTGGTTTTCATTTTCCAACCAGAAGGGTAAAAAGGCACTTTGAATCACTACATTCTGGTTCAATGAACAATTGAACATTGTTGCGCAGATTTTTGAGAAACAACCATGTTTCACACCTATTTTCGTGAGATGTGCGGTTAATGGGAACCTTTGGGAGCATAATAACAGGCAAATTGATTTTAAAATTTAAAATTTTTAAATGGAAATGCTAAATGAAGATTGTATTGTATAGGTTTAAAATTGCATAAATAAATGAAACTAAAATAAATTGAAAAATAATGTGATTGTTGTTCTTTTTCTCTTTTTCGTTTAAGAATGAATATGGCTTAACAAGAATCCAAGAATCGCTCTCTTTTTTCGGTTTTAAAAATAAAGATTTCATAATTCATAGCGCAAGAGGAAACGAGTGATTCTCCATACAAATGTGTGGATACACATTTGAATGGAAAATCGCCCGCTTTCTATTTTCTTCCTTGTTAATTACATAAGCAGTGAGAAATCATTGTTTTAATTAACTTGCCGTGCTAGTAATTATTGGAAAGGGGGGGGGGGGGGGCTTAAATGTTGGAAGGTAAGAACCACTTCCTGACGTCCAATGAGATGAAATTTGATATACGTTTGTGACTCCAATGACAGTCAGTAAAAGCTTTTTTTTAAATAGGTACATATCTGTATTATCTTAGTATTTTCAGCAGTAATTTTTTACTTTATTTGATTAAATAAAATATTACCTTAATATGGTTATGGTTGCAATTATGTTTATTAATAGATACTGGGTATCATATATATACTTATATGATACCCATACTAATTTTAAATTTAAAAAAATCTAATACATAAAAACCCAACATTTGTGTTGTTTACAGACTAATAAAGGCTTCCTTAGCCTGTCAAGTCAAATTAAATTTAAGCTAATTTTATTATAATATATATTTTTATAAGTTAAATATAATTATTATGTACCTATAATAAAATTTAAAAAAGTTTATTAATTATTCCTTCTTTAACTTCCATTATATATTAATTATATACCTTACCCAGACAAGGTCGTTGATCTGCGAAATATGTACAGTTACACGTACAATTTACATTATTATAATAATATTATTATAGTCTACCTACATTACGTAACAAGTAAACTTCCTTATTGTTATTATTCGCTGTAAAATAATTAAATGTTTCTAATTAGTTTCCTGAAATAAGTTATCGGGAGCCGAGTTAATGGGTGACTGAAATGTTTTTCTCGATATTGACTAATAATTATTTATTATTGGTTAAACGTAAGCCAGACTTGTTATGTTGTAAATATGTATTTTATAGCTTATAATTAAGAGTGTTTAATCAATGTTTAATTTCAATATAGAAAATTAGGCATATCTACAAACGTCCGGAGAAGAAATTCAATGGCGTATGTAATTTCATCAACCTGTGCTTGGCCAGTGTGGGGGAATATGGCCTAGGGTAGACTTGGTATCGGCTGATTCAAGTTGAGTTTTTCTGAAAATAGCTATCATTAGAGGAACAAGGACGAACCTGCACTGAAATTTCAGTATTTTATCAATCGACTATTTTAAAATTTGCCGTCGAAAAAATCAATTTTGTCGATTTTAAATGTATTTTTTTTTTCGATCGTACTTTCTTCTACTTGCCTTCGATACCAGAGAACGCCATTGATCTCTATTATAGTCTGGTTTGGTCATCCATCAGACTCGATCTATGGTGATAATCTGTGGCATGAAATCACTGCCGCATCACCGTCGCGCAATGCCGCAGACCGAAATTGAATCATCTGCGTAAGTCTCGGAAATAAGACTGCATTGATCTTCAAAGTCGACGCATGAGTGAACTACACACGCCTTGATTGTTTTGTGTCTGATGAGTGATGATGTTTTTTTGCGCAGCTGTGCTGTCGGAGAATTCATAATTTTCTGCTTGACAGTGACAGAGAAAGGAATAGCATTCTGTCTCTTTTCCTGTCAATGTCGAGCCGTTTCTTTGTCGTCTCGTATGTTAGACATGTGCGTACGTACTTAATTTAGTGCCCTGCTTTACCGATTTCAGAATGTGTTGTACTGCACCAAAGAATAATTACAAAAGAAACTGACATTGATTTTAAGTCCAAAAGCAATTTTGCATAAATAAATATTTAAAAACAACGTAACAAAAATAAGTAAAAAAACCCGAAAATTGTGAAAATAAAATCAGCTGTTCCATAGAATAATGTCACTGACACTCGACAAAATGTATGGAACTGCTAACCTTCGTGATGCAAATTTCGTGGTTATTCCCATGGTAAAAGTTGTTCATAACGATGAGTACTACGAGCCTTTTTCGGTAGCGTACCCTTTCGTTACAACCCTGTATACACACATGCACAGGTATATAGGTACACAGGATTAGCAAGTCAATGTCTCGCTCGACATGAGGTGACGCAACACGGGCTTCAGGAACGTGAGTCATGTGGTGCGACTGTTCCCTCCCTTACCTCCCCCATTTCACATAGTGAGCTTAAAAGTAGGAAGTTTATGACTCAGTCGGTTCAAATAGGTGGCTATTACTTTTTAAACACAACACCCGCAGGAAAACATCGTGAGGTAACCTGCACATATACCTACGGAGAAATATTCAATAGCGTATGTGAATCCACCAACCCGCACTTGGCCAGCGTGGTGGAATACGGCCTAATCACCCTTCGAGGGTACACCTGTATCCCAGCAGTGGCAGGATTAAAGGTTGCGTATGATATGACTTTTTTATGTCATAGGTGGCAAACAAGCAAACGGGCCACCTGATGGTTGGCGATCACGCACCGTCGCTTAAGGATACCTGTAACCCCGAAGGAGTCACAGATACGCTGCCAACCTATTAAGACTCTATTAACAGCTCTTTTGAGGAACCCAATGTCCTAGTTACTCGGTAATACTGATACGTAGAGCTCGCTCCACATTTTACAGGTGTGTAGCAAAAAATACCGTATAAAACGCAGTGTGCGATTTCCACTTATCAATAACTAGCTGTTCCCTGCCACGCTTTACTGTGGATAAAAAGAAAATAAAAATAGCCTATGTTACTTTAGGATAATTTAGCATTCCAATGGTGAAAGAATTTTTGAAATCGGTCCAGTAGTTTCTGAGTTTATTCCACACAAACATACAAAAATACAAATCTTTCCTCTTTATAATATTAGTATAGATATGAGGATGAGCACCCAAGCGGTGGTGGCTATTGCGGTGAATAAGTACTATTAATTGATCAAAATGTCAAAATAGAATAAATACAAAGTCCAGTGATTTCATACATATTCTTATTCAATATGGGGGCGATATGTCCCGCACTAGCAGCGTCCCACAAAGGCACATTGGGCGTTTCCCTCTTACCAGAGATTACCTGAGCCAACCAGGCTCCTTAAAATGCCGAGGCCAGGCTCAGACTGTTGGCACAAAAATACAAAAACACACAATAAGTAAATAAGTTCGTGTAGGCCGAGTGGCTAGCCCCGGTGTCAGAGTTTTTTAGGCCGCCTGAAGGCCTAAAAATAACTTTATATGATGATACTTCATCATTATCAGTATTATTAAACCCTACTCGCCCACTGAACACAGACAATACTTAAAATTTACAACACCTTTTTTTTCCGCTCAATATTAAAGTTATATCATTATTATTTTTATTCAGTCTAATTATCAAGTCCGCAAACACCCCAACAAGTACAAGTCCATGGCAACTGGCAACCCTACGCAAGACCCTTGTCTCGTGAATCACGTGGCCGTTGCGTAACGTTGACGCACGAGTTTGTTCTGTGGAAAACTCGAGTGGAAGTTTTAGGCAACGACTAACTTGCAATAGAGAAGTAATAGCGAGCTTTGGTAAGCTTTGACGAAATATTTGTATAAAAGATGTAGTCGATTATCGCTATTTTTAACCTCGATCCAAAACAAGCGTGTTTTAGGTTTCGCGTGTGTGAGTCTGTCTCGCAAATTGGTAGTGCGATTCTGATTTCGTTTTTTTTTTTAGTTTGAAACGTGACTCGGTAGAGAGTATTCTTAGCTATAATAATAAATGTTTATTTGTGATATATGTAATCTATAAATAATAAAATAGCCTATGTGTGACGTGATGATCAAGTATTTTATGTTCGTTTTTATTATTATTTAATCTAATAATTTAATTTTATTAATTTTAATACCTTTTTTTTTAATTTGTAACAGCCAGAAACATTGAGATCTACGGTCTGGTCACAGCCTTAACGTTGCTGTACTGTACTTGCTGTAATTGCGGCATACACTATAAAATAACACTGCAAAAGTTAATCTTTCAGTTTTTTACTCCTTGACTCTGAAACATCTGTACTGAATTGTATCAAAGGCAGAGAGATTACTAGCTATTAGCTATTAGCTTTTACTCTGGGGCCCTATTTTGCAAGTGACATAATTATTATCTCGGTCACTATCGCTCTTATTAGAAATGTCATTAGAGTGAGAGTGACGGAAATAGTCTCAAGCGCCCAAGAATAGAGTCCCTGGATTAACACATGTTCTATTTTTCATCCCCTTTACCGTGTAGATTAAACCACGGGGTTCAGCTAAGAAAATAACAATTGTTCTACTTGTACTCATCTAAGAACAAATGTTTTAGCTAAGTTTTTGATATTTCTTCTCTACATTGATAGTAATCGCTGACTTAATTATTATTTAGCAATTGTTACAGAATTTGGTTGTTTCTACGGCTTCGTCGTTAAAAACGTATTGTTTAATGTTTTACTAAGTTGTGAAAGAATGTTTGCCGAAAAACTTTATTTTAATATAAACACGAAATATCAATTGTTTGACGTCGATGCTAACATTTAGAAAAGGTCGTTTAAACGTTTTTGTTCAAGTACAAAAATTTGATTTCACAATTTTGAGTGGTTTGTTTTTTAAGTTAATATTTTTAAAGTACCTTTTTTTAACATAGTTTTAAACTTGGTTACAGGGCTTTAAGGAATGGGTATACAAAGTCGAAAAGGGTTCATAGTACTCTAAACAATTTTTACTTGGTTATAACCTGAACTTGCGCAAAAAAATCAGCTGTTCCATACATTTTGTCGAGTGTCGCTGTCATTTTCCTATGAAACAGCAATTTTCTTTTCCCAAATTCCAGGTTTGTCCCATAGTAAAAGTTGTTCATAATGATGAGTACCATGAGCCCTTTTCAGCTTAGCATACCTACCCTTTCTATAGAACCCTGTATGTACCTACTACGTATAACGACTTTTATAGTAGTTTAAAACATCAAAATTTAGAAATACAGTCTGCAAAATGCTTTTGACCCTAGACCAGACGGCGGTCTCCTGTTTTGTCTAGTCGCCATTAATTATTTCAAACCTAGACATAATCAAGACTGCATAAAACTGTTAGGTACGCTAATATTATAAATACATAGTCTTTGTTTGAGTATGTTTTTTTGTCATTAAAATTATTTCTGCTGAAACGATTGAACGGATTTTTTAATTTGGGATAAAGACTGAATAAACTTTGGATTTGGAAAGTACCTTGTCTGTTAAATAAGTTATTTTTATAAGAGAAATATAGAAGTTTTATAAAAATAGTAGGTGAAACCGGAGAGCACAGTTAGTTGAAAACTAATTTCACTATTCAGCCCTTATAATTGTCCTATATTACTAATGTTATTAATGCGAAAGTTTGTCTGAATATTTGTAACCACGCATCTCCAAAACTACCAAACTAATTTTGATACTGTTTGGAAAGTATAATAGTTTAGGTTTTGGATTAACTACTGCTACATACTATGCACAGGCCAGGCTAGGTATAGGCTACTTTTTTTCATCATCATCATCATGCTCCATCGTAGGCCGTATCGTTGCTTACCATCAGGCAAGATGGCGGTCAAATGCAAGCCTATTACTGAATAAAAAAAAATCATCACCATTTTTCATTATCACATAAGTACGAGTAAACCGCGAGATTCTAGTAATAATACGTAGTCACGTATTTTTAACTGCACTGCACACCATTGTCACCATCAGAAAAAACAAAAAACACCGTTTATCCAAACAAAGTCGTATAAAACGGACGAGTCGCGACAAAGCAAAAAGGGCGCTCCGTAAAAAGCTGCGCCGGCGCCGGCGTCCCTAAAATGGAACCGTCTCAAGGGCAGCCGGGTTCATCGTGATGTGTTAGTACTGGTGATCGTTTCATGGGTAATTATTGTATACGTTGTGGATTAAACGGAATCATGACAACGGAGGACGACCATGAAAATTATAAATTTCGTACCTTTGACATGTACTATGATAGAAACTTTTATTTTTAACCGACTTCAAAAAAGGAGGAGGTTCTCAATTCGTCTGTATGTTTTTTTTTAAGTTTGTTACCTCATAACTTTTGACTGGGTGAATCGATTTTGATGATTCTTTTTTTATTAGAAAGCTGACGCTTCCTGTGTGGTCCCATTTAGTACAGTTTTGATAATGGTATCCATGAGAAAACCATGTACCTAAGTCTGAAATTTGCATTAAGTACGTGCGCGACAAATAGAGGAATAACTCAATAGTCGGTCTCTTGAAGTCGGTTTTTGTTTTTTGTAAAAATAATTATATTTCATACGATGAAACAAGTACTTGGGCGACCGAGCTTTGTTGATATGAAAGTCAACCCGTGGAAATATGACAAAGAACTAAAGTTCAGCACGACAATACTGCATAATGACTTTTAAGTGGAGTTCGACAGGACGCTTGTATAGTATAACAAGACGAAGAGATGACAGGCGGAGTATGACAATGACGGAGTGGTGGTCGAGTGGTAAAAGAGAAGCGTTGGGTTGGGCGTCAGGCGACAAGATGGGTCGACGATGTCGTCAAAATCGCGAGTCGAACCTGGATCCAATTGGCCAAGACATATGACACAAGAGAGAAGATAAGAAGAGAAGCAGTGGGAGAAAGAAGGTTGTGGGCGATCAACTATCCACAACCTTATTTATCCTACTGCTAGGTATAGTTTTTCTCTTACTGTGCTAGCTCCTTCAGCACTGCGCCAATGATCCAGATTCGACCCGTGACAAAAGTTTGAACAAAAATTCCCAGTTTTTTCATTCAAGTGTTCGTTAAACCTATGGTCGTGTAATACACAGTTACGTAACGATTGACCGAGTACGCTGTAACCCACGTTATCCAGGCCAGTATTGCAAATTGCGAGATTTGCAACGAGTTGCTATGTGCTTGTGCATCTGTGCGTAATATATTGTGACGTCATAAGTAGGTAGCACGTGGTCGGAGGATCAGGCTTGGGCACCGAAGTCGGATTATACGAGTACTTGATCGATGGGTTTTGGTCATTTATTTCAAGTTTTTAAGCCTCACTCTTTTTATACAGGTACCACAGCGACACCCTGTATAATACCTACATTTATATACATTTCAAGAGTGTCATGTCAGAGAGAAGTACATATTTTGCTACTTTCAGGAGAGACAAAGAACTGTCTAATTTCTAAATTAATAGTTGTCGTATAATACTGTTTTTTTCAATTGAATTATAAAATGTGCAGTATTTCTTTCTAACTATTAAAGAATTCCATACAAAAATATACATTTTAGACACAAAAAAAAATCAGATATTTAATTTAAAAACCTATCCAGTTCTTTTTTGTTCACCATATTTTTCTTTATTGCGTTTGACAGGGGAATGATGCGGTCTAAGACCGATCATGCATGCCTAAAAAAACGACACAAACCTTTCTAAAAATAGACAACTACACGTAATTGCGCTGAATCTACGTCTAATCTCCTGAATATAAATATTCAGGCCAAACTCCATTAGCCAATAACAATAAAGACATTTTGCGTCTAATTCGTCGTTCAGGCTAATTTCGTAACAATGGTAGCCCTCGTAATGCTCGATATGCAGACATACTTACGTGGTATGACCCATTTAGCCACTGTAAAGGTAGATATCCACTGAGAGCGATGCTGAAAGTTTTTGTTTTTGTTCTGCCGCGCTAAGTAAGCTAGGTTGAATGAACTAAATTCTTGTATGCTACGTTGTGTCCCTTTTAACACGATTTCTGTTTATTTTCTCTTTTTATTTATGATTTTTGGTTGCTCTTTATTTATTTTTATAGTCTTCTTTGTTGTCTACCTACTGTACTGGTTATACTGATATTTTATTACGTGGAATCGTAAATCACAGGCTTTAGACTAAGAAAAGACGCTTTACTATTTAGAGGAATATATTTAATTGAAAAATAATAATAATCTCAGATTTTTTATATTTTCCGATATAAATAACTGGGTGGAACTAATAATTAACAGATACAATAATCTCTGCATGAAATAAGAAAACTTCAATAATATACAATTTTTTTTATGTGTTAACCTGTAGTTAGTTTATTTTAAACTGTGAAGATCTGCCTTATTATTAATTCTTATGAAAATACTAAAGGTTTGACGTTACAAGTCGGTACATCATTGTATTGTGAAATAATAACCTTGAAAGTGTTACATTAGAAGGGATTGATAAGAAATTCGGCGCAGTAAGACCGCACGCTATTTGAACGACATACGTATTAATTGAATCGGTTCTTTACTGAATTAAATTTTAAAATATTTGTAAAACCAATACTCGAAATGGAGTGAAATGTATTTATTTTCATATTTCACGGCAATAATTTTTCGTTAAAAAATGCTTTGAATTACAGTATCTTTTTAATTTATTGTTTTTTTTTTTTGGTTCATAAAATATGTTCAAATGATCTCCTATGTAAAATATCTATGTAAATAAAAAATATTGTTATTTTATATTTTCAAAGAGAATTTCAAAAATAATTCATATACTTGCTTATTGTATAAAAAAAGTATTATATCACTAATAACTGATTAAATTTAATAGATATTATATTATTGTTATTTTATAATAACTGTTACACATTGTTATAGATTATTACATTTATATTTATTTATTTATTTATATTATTTATAATAATATGTAATTTCTGCTGTTAACAATAAAGCGTTTGTCATAGCATTTATTATAATATATAACAACAAAATAAACATAAGGCCAGTCAATGGGTTACAACATAACTTTATGTGTTAATGTTACATAGAAATATGCGTTTCATAATATTATTTTACACAATTTGTATCAAATTCAAATTTTACACGGCTGTATGCTTTGTCGCAACTGCGATGGATTTCGACATTTTATTTGGATAAAATGTAGGTATCACGGGTTTGATGCATGCTCTTATTTGTAAATTAGTAGATACAGTTGTTAATTAAATTTTAAATATTTAGATAAATATTTTATTTTTAATTTTATTTTACCCAGTTAATTAGTATTAAATTATATAATTAAATTAAATTAAATTATAAATAGAAATTAGAAATTTTTATTTGGCTCAAATATTGTTACAGGTAAGAAAGACGCTTACAAAAATACTTTTAAATCAACATATTGCCTCACAAAACCGTTTTTGGGGCTATGGGATAAAAATAAGGTAGATTACTTTTAAATATTAAATCGAAAATCAAAGCTTACTTAGATTTGAAAAAGGAACTAGATACTACTAGACATTTTGAAAAACGCTATCTACCTACACGTGTTAATGGAAAATTATGACTTACATTATCAATTACGTCACTTTTTTCCATCCAATTTTTGTTTAATACAACAATGTTTTATGACTTGTTATAGCAGCTAGTTGAATTCGTCGCAGCAAGCCCGCACCTGCCCCAGTTCCGTCGTATCTACGCCGAATTGCGCCACCGATACTTGCATAATGGCTGAGCTATTTCGATACAATACTTGGCTGGCTTTAGGTAATTGTACGATATGTGAGGCTCAGATCAAGTAGAAAGGCAGATAGAGTCCCGCCTTAGATACAGGTGAAGCAAAAAAATATAGTTTAAAAAACTAAAGAACACGCATTGTCATCGGTCTTTAACAGGTGTGCAAAGGTTGAATTAAATCTGATCGTTCAAAGTAGGGCAAAATCGAGCTCAAAGGAGTCGGTTACATACATACATACAGGTGAAACTAATAAAAGCGTGTTAAAAACTCTACTGCCCGTGTAGGTACATATACTACAAACACATATTGACGTATAAGAACTACCCTTATTACTACTTATTTTTCTTGTCCTCGTTCACTGAGCAACTGACGTAAGAATTGACGACTGTTTCGGGTAGTTTTGATGCGTCAATGTGTGCTTGTAGTATACGTACGGCAGTAGAGTAGTTTTTTTGGCTTCACCTGTACCTAAGGCGGGACTCTATCTGCCTTTCTACTTGATCTGAGATGTGAGGTTAGGTATGTTTACATTACAATAGCACACAGAATAAATGATAGTGTGTGGTGTGTGTGCTCGAATGCATTTAGGTACTTGCTTTTTTTGCGGTTGGTTTTTTTTTGGATTCAGTGCTGGGCTTGCGTTTGACTGTCATCTTGCCTGATGGTAAGCAATGATTGATTCTGCGATGGAGCACGCTTGTCATGAACTATTTGGCGGCTTTATTGCTAAGAAACATCACTTTTATTTAAATAAAATAATTGTTTAATTTTAATTAATTTTATTTAATTTTACAGCAAAATTGAGGAAGACTTCAGCTCACCAGTATGATGATGTTATAAAGTTGAACCAGAATGATTATTATTTTGCATGTAAAAAGTGAGCTCAAATAAGCCCAAAAGCAAGCTCTAGTGTCAATATTCTTAGGCCGTCTGAAATACCCCCGGCGTAGCTTGATAAATAATTATTGTTACGGGCACCGGTTGTTACGGAAACCGTAGGTACAACAAGTAGAAAATATTTTTTTTTTACTTAAAAATATATTTCAGTTAGATTTCAATTACAGGCTGAATTGTAATTTAATTAAGAAATGCTCATTAAGCGTTTCTTAAAAAAATTAAAGAAAAAACACTTGTAAAGAGTTCGCTGCTTAATTAATAAACTTCGTTTAATGACTTTGTTTGAAACCTTAGAATGTCTTTTCAATTTCTTTATATAAGAAGCCATATAAACAAAATGGGGTGGTAGCGGGGACGTAACTGCTACGTGGAAAAAAATCCGATAAAGTTTGTAAAATGCCGCCCTTTTAAAAACTTTCTAAATGGCCCGTCTCAGCTTTCATTTTCCTCCCTTCGATTTCACTTGGACTATAATTTCAAATAATGATTTTACAATTAGATTTTTTTTATTCTAATAAAATAGATTTGTATTAATTTTATTTAGAAGCTAACTATCGCAACATTCCATGCGTGAATATTTTTTTTTTACTTAGCTTGTATTCTATCTTTAAAATAAATCGGTTGAAAGACTCAATTTTTAATTTAGGTTGTTTTTGTATAAAAAAAGATAAAAGGAAAACGAGAAACGGATAGTGATCGCGAATAACCATTAGGCGGCCCGTTTGCCACCTATGGCATATAAAAAAATACTACAATGTGCGATAGTAACGAACCTATAAAGAAGGTCCCTGATAAAGACGGCGAAACATAGGTGAAGAAAGGCGGTATAAATAAAAACCGAAATCAAGTGCGTTTGTACGAAACTTGACGCATTCCCTCCCGCTGTTAAAACAAAAGTCAGGGGCCGCATCAAGTTTTAAAAATAAAACAGTGACCGTCAGTTCAAACTAGGAAACAGTAAACTTGACCCCGACCACATTACATCACGCTTGTACGTACATAATGTACATAATGTACTTGGATATCTTACGTGATACAACTTCCGATAAGGCCCGGGGCAGACTAGGAAGTGCGGATGTCCTTATGCACCGTCATTAGCGATTAGGCTGCGTTTACACTTCGAGAGAGTTTTTGTGAGGATGTATATTTTTATGAAGATGCATATTTGTTTTGATAGGATAATTGAGTAGCACGAGCGTTGCAATTGGTGTTTTAATTACAATAAAAACAATAGGCTAAGCAAAGCGAAGGTCGCAAAGCCTAGGGGAAATAACTAAAGCATTTATGAATGTTTTTGTACGTATATTTTTTCAACGAAAATTTGAGTGTAGTTGATTTGAACTTCTTGAAGTATTGTAAGTCATTGAAGCTAATACAAAGTCTCAGTTTCATAATTTGGGATGATTGATTAGTTTTAGTTATGTTTGATAGAAAATCTGTAACAACTTGTCTTATTCAAATTCTCCTCAGGTATAAACTTGGTACAATTTTTCGACGTTTTATGTTTCATCAATACCTAAATGTCACAAACTCTATTTTAACAAAGAACTACGACTAGTTTAGCTTTGATTTTTCGGCTTTACACTTGGGTTTTGTCAACTTATTTCCTAAACCATCCCTGTATTAAGAAAAATTGTTTTTTATATATATCTAACTTATGTATTATATATGATACATATAAAATATTATGTAATTAAGTTACACTGGTAATTTCAATTTGAACTGAACACTATTTATAGTTACTTATTCAAACACGTAAACATAACCAATTAACAGACGATATTATTTAATAGGTAAATTAATGTAAAAATTAATGTAATATAAGATTAGAAGTTTCAATAATTGTTTACATTACAATACCAATTAAATATAAGCATAATTACGTAATATTAACATCATTAATTTTGTTTACATAATTACTCGTTTAATTGAATGCCATAAATGACTTGTGTACTCGCCTTTACCTCTATTTATTTATAATTATGCATATATGCATATTTTTAATAAAATAAATTACCTTACTGACCAATTCTTAGAAACATCGAAGGAGGGTACGTTTTTTGTATAAAGTTGGCAGACCCTCCAAATTTAATGTTTCTAGATACAGAGATATAGGCCGTACATTGTCATGTCAGTCAGATAGTGCTTTTTATATAAAAATATGCATAATAATAATGTCCTATTACACTATTATGGTCTTACACTATTATTTATTGTGTGCCTGAAGGTAATGCCTTTTTTAAATAAATAGATGACATAAACGATGTGTGTACTCGCCCTTACTTCTGTCTATTTATAGTTATGCATATTTTTACATAATACAAGCGATAAGCATCGTGTTGACATTAGTGAATCACCCTGTAAGTAAGTGGTAATTATTATGTAGTTAAGACTTGTAATAGTTATAATATGCATGCTTATACTATGTTACAGAAAGAAATAAGAAAAATTCTACTTGTGTATAATCTACTTTTTTACACGTATAGGATCGAAGAGGATTAGATTTCATTTATGATGGTGTTTTGAACAATCCTACCAATTTTCTACTGGGTTGGGAATTATTGTACCATCAGATTCTGATGTCTAAATTGACTGGGTTAATAGGAAGCACAATTTTATTCACTCTTTAACCACCAAACTCAGCATACTGGATAACGACTTTTATTTATAAAAAATCTGGTATACAACTAAAAAAAAACTTTAAATATCCATTTTTTTTAAGTAGCTGCTAAAACAAGCCCCTCTGTCCTTTTCTTTTTGCTATTTTAGATTCGTAATCAGTTTATTACGTAAAGTAAATGTAGATAAGTGTGAATCCTTATAAGTACCTAAGCCCAAAATGCCCTAACATGCTTTTTTCTTCATATAAAATGTCGAAGTCGTCATACCATTACGTAACGTCATAATTTTACTAATTTTAGCAATCATATTATTTTATAGTACAAAATATGACGACAGAAATGCACACCCTATTTAGGGCGTAATTTTGCAACCAGTTAGGACATCTTGACGTCGGCTCTGACGTATTTATGACGACTTGAAATTTTATGCAATAACATCTGAGTTGTTTCGATATCCATTTAGTTTTGTTAATTGATAAATAAAAACGAACATACTGTGATTTTAAGGTGTATAAGCATAGGTAAATTATTAGGTTTTTCCCATTAAAGTTTAGTAGGTTTTAAAAGTCAAAAGGTAAATTTTCTCAAAGAGGAAAAATGAAATAAGTTCATATGAGCAACCTTCGACACTTATATGTAAGTTATATAATACTTATGATACATATATTATATAGAGTTATAAAGAAAAAATATGCTAAGCCGGAAAGGCCTCATAGTACTCATCATTATGAACAACTTTTACTATGGGAACGACCCTTAATTCGCGAAAAAAATCAGGTGTTCCCTAAAAAAAGGCCAATGACACTACACATATTTATCTGTAATGTATATTTACAACTACACAAGCACAAATCAATTGACAAGGATATTGCATACCAACAAAACCGAATTACAATACGAGTAAGTCGAATCAATTAGGGAAATTAGAAAACAATTTTTCCTCATTCATATACTTTGTTTCTATCCCTACGAAACTAATCTATGAAGTACCGTTCAATATCGTAACCGTATACTATCCACGTGTGTAAACAGACACAAATAAACTATGTGGGTAGGTAGGTACTTGGGTTATTTACACGTAACGAGCACAGTGGCGAGACAGTAAATGGGCACACTCGGCCGTACATACAAATCGTAGTTCTAGTAACTGTCTTCCCTCGTCAAACTGTTTTTACAAACAGAATACTCGGCCAAGGGCACTGTCTCGCCAGTGTACTCGTTATGTGTAATCAACCCATCACAGCCCAACTGTGCTGTAACTATGATTGATTCTGTGGCCACCCACACACACATAGATAGTTTAGATTGAGTTGCGTAATCCATGACGTAATGATATAGTTATTAGCTAGTGGCTATTTAAAGCTGTGACAAGGTTAAAATTAATACGCAACGTGGATAGTTCGAGAGTACTGATTTGTTTATTTTAAAGAGCGTTTAGTTTGATAGAATAAACTCGTTATTGTACCAGAAAACCAAAAAAATATTCTAATTCTTCTAAATGTTTTTTTAAATTTAATTTTGATGAAATATATGTTGACAAAAAGTAAAGTTTTGTTGTAGCCCTTTTTGCGTGATTGAAGAGCAAAGATCAAAACATGTCAGTATCACGTTTATATATTAGTAGGTTTATAGTAGAATAGACCCATTTGTTAAAAACCTGCTAAGAATAAAGATTACGAGAAAGAACCCACAGTTAGATACCCGGCTTATGTATCTTTCGCCATAATGGGTTGATTACACGTAACGAGTACAGTGGCGAGACAGTGCCCTCAACCGAGTGCTCGGTTTGTTTAAACAGTTTGAGTCGAGACAGTCACTAGAACTATAATTTGTTTCCTCGGTCGAGTATGCCCATTTACTGTCTCGCCACTGTACTCGTTACGTGTAATGAACCCATAAGATCCGAATGACCCAGCCACTCCATCACCGCTACAACCAATCAAGAGTTACCAAACTAGTTCCTACCATTTGAAGTGGCAATGTCAGTTGTCACCTATATTGCACAAGTGAGTTTACCCGAAGTGGGGCAAACCAGTTGCTCCCACGTACCCCTACGTTGCAATCCTATGTCTTATGTTTTTATTGGATTTCTAATTTCTTGTGGTGGCAATGGGCTCCAGTTTGAAGGCTTTATTTGACAGATCTTAACTAACAAAACACAAAACTATATCTGTCTTTGTCGTTACAACCTATAATATAAGGACGTCAATACTTTTAGAAAACTTAGATCAGTCAACTTATGCAAACTTGGGCCCAATAAAATATTATTGTCTTGTATCTTCCGGCATAAGATCCTAACGAAGGTGAAAAACCATAAACCTTTTTTCGTATCTCCAAACTTCACGTAATGGTCATCACAAGCATGTAGTGAGATTCAATTTTTAGAGTTCGGAACCTCCTTCGGGGAAGAACCCTTCTGTCTGTATGTCATAATTATAGCCTAGGTATGTAGCATCGGCCAAAATAACTCTAAAATAAGATTAGCACAACCTTTAAACCTTTCACAATTTTTCAGTGCAACGACTGATCCCTACAAAAACAATTTCAAGAGTTACCCAACATTTGAATGGCAATGTCACCTATTGCACAAGTGAGTTTACCCGAAGTGGGGCATACCGCCGCTCCCACGTTCCCCTATGTGCAGCAAGTGGTGACGCAACGTGCAGGACGTCCTGGCGGGAATTATGGTGGCCGAGATTGTGGCGGTCGCTAGGAATATCGGAAACATTGTTACATAATCATAATATTATGATGATAGTCATTTATAATACAATGACATTTTCAGACATGTCTGGGAAGCCTCACCAACCGAGATACAGGGTTACTGTGGTTAGAGCAGAATTTTTACTATTTTAAAAGTTAATAAAAAAAATTGTATTTGTAATTTTGTATACAGGATTATTCATAAAGGGTATACTAAGCCGAAAAGGGCTCATAGTACTCATCATTATGAACCACTTTACTATGGGACCAACCCGAAATTCGTTGATAAAATAATCAGCTGTTCCATAGAAAAATTTCAATGACACTCGACAAAATGTATGGAACAGCTGATTTTTTTTTGCGAATTTCGGGTTGGTCCCATAGTAAAAGTTGTTCATAATGATGAGTACTATGAGCCCTTTTCGGCTTAGCATACCCTCTATGAATAACCCTGGATACCTGTCCATGGTTTTTTGTTAATATAAGTGTTAAAATATTGACTCAAACCGCTGCTACAGCGTCTCTTCGAATGTAGTCAACAGATTAGGTAAGAGCTCGGCCTCAAGGGCGCGCGTTGCACGTCCGAAACTACTAGCTATTCTGTGGCTAGTATGATTTATTAGACTTACATCAGTGTTCGCAAATTCGCAATGCAACCTTTCGAGTGATTGACTGGTTGCGACGCGTTAAAGTGGATGAGGACAAAGACTATTGTCTACTTATACTATAAAAGTATGGATCTGTAGTTTCTCAAAATATAAAAGTATGAAGGTATATTTTGAACTTTTATTTTTAGTGACTAGCAGTCTAGGATTTCGCGCCTGGTGCTGGTCGGGCTTCGGCTTTACCAGTTCGGGCTCTAAAATAGAGCCTACTTTGAGAAAAAAACCATCCTTCCTTACCTTCTGAGTCTTTCCTCCCAACTAAATAAAACCGTTTAAAAAATATTCCTTCAAAATTGGTAAAGGCATTCCGGAAAAAAAAACGTTTTTTAGGAAAAATAACTATGAATGTAAAGCAGGACTTTTTTCTTAGTGTTTAGCACTCAGGGGTAGTTTGCTTTCCATTGGTATTTTTTTAACGGATCAGTAGTTTTAGAAATAGCCCTCTACAAAAATAAACATACCAACGAAATCTATTTATTATTATAAGCATAATTTATAAAGTAAAATTTATTAATCATTTTAAATTGATCTTATTTCTTTAAAATTATAACATCGTTACTATTACTTACATAATTACTCGTATTGCTCCTTCATTTATCTCTGTGTCATTATAATTAAACTGCATAAGGTCGTAAGTATTCTATAACAAAACTTCCTTATGGTCTGTTATACCTACCTAGGTACCATTGAAGTTCTATTACATCACGTGATAATCATATCAAGGCTCTAAAGGGTTATCCACAGTAACCCGCTGACTGATCACATCTTTTTTTTTATCGTTTGATGGTAAGCAATGATGCGGTCTACGATGGAGCACGCTTGCCTAGAAGGAACCGATTCACTCGCGGAGACGGTGGCGAAGAGAGTCCGTCGTGAGTTTCAGGATATACGTTTGCTGAAACGCAAGTGACGCAGGTCTATGCAACTCGCCTGTTGATAATTGACGATGTAGTCGAAGATGACGCACGCTTACCTAGAAGAAAGAAAAATAACATAATTGGCCGTGATATAGGTTTAGAGGGATAGACATAGACAGAGATTGGACTCTAACCACATTTTGCTACGGAACCTAAAAAAACTAAACAAAACTATCAAGATGGTACTTATTTTTTACGATAATGTTTGTTGCATTACATGTCCGACCTGTGTCAGAGGAGAATACTGACGAACATAAGAAAGCCCCTTAGATAGATAGATAGATAAACTCTTTATTGTTCACACCATAAATTACAAACAGAAGGATTATAACACCTAAAAACTAGTGCGACAACTGGCGGCCATATCGCTAAGTGCGATTTCTTCCAGGCAACCTTAGGATGGAGAGGATAGATAAAAAAAATATAAAAACGGGGTGTGCAATATAGAAGAAAAACTGAGCAAGTCACTATTTTCAACCAAATCAAAATGCTCGTTCTAAATACCTATAGTCCTTAAGTCTTGTTCCAGTTGCCCGTAGCCCTTATTCTTGCCTAACTAATTGAAAGGAGCCCCCCACCTGCCTTGACACGGCGTGTCGCAACCGTATCCTTTGGCTGGTTGCGGTATCCTAGCCCACTGTTCGTTGGTAATTATGATTTGGAGCCGTGTTTCCGGTTAGGGTTCGTTGTTACGGATCTTTTTACAAAAATATAAATAAATACCGATGAATTGACTTCAATTTAATTAATTTAACATGAAGTAAGTAAGAAAATAACATAATTTTTTTTTACTCTGACAAAAAAAATTAGAATAAATTCAACAATATAATTAATTTAAAATATTTTCAATTAAAAACTAAACTATTGTTTTTTGATCCACTTATTTTAGTGACAGTCAGGTGTTTGTCCGTCTGTATGTCATAGTCAATGCGCAACAAGACATACCAGTAATTTTAGCATTTCCGCTGTAAAAAAGCTTTAGATACCTTTTTAAATTGCCAATTGGCCAAGTTTGAAGGCTTTTTAAGACAAATGTAAATCATATTCATCTGTCATTTTGTAACTAACACGGGAATACTCACGTAAAATAAAGTCGTTTATTACGGCATCGTTTATCAATGTATTTATTAGGAAAATTATAAGCTCTTGTTACACATCGCTAATAAGTCCGCGTTTTACTATAATTTTTCAACGTTTTTTGACCCCTGTCTTCATAAATTTGCCTGGCTACTACCTCTTTAAGTTATAAGCTTACTTAATAAGTCTGTAAAGCACCTAAACAGATAATCTGCGGTTACTACACGCATCTATCAGCGGTAACAGTGAGTAACATTACGCAAACCCCAAGGATACGGCCGGGTGTTGCGCAGCGCAAAATGTTAGGTTAGGAAAGGAGCGCCGTGTCAAGGCGGCCGGTGCACCTTTCGATTCGTTGGGCAAGGGATAAATCCCGCATGTACTTGCATTTGGCTTATAATCACAATATAGATCTTTATTTCTGACTTTCATGTCGATTCGTTTTACATTTTAGTTCACATAATTAGATGCTACAAAATTTAAAAATAAATAAATTATAGAAAAAATCACGAAAAAAAATTACCCACTATTTACCCAAGTTAAATTTTAAAATCAATTTTAAGTTACAAGGGCGTCTTTGTAATAAAACCCTGTTTAAATAAATAAAAGATTAAAAAAAAAGAATTACATAATTTAATTTCGAATGTAAAATTTTTAACCCGACTAATTTTTTTGCCATGATCGGTTACAGTTGTAGGTTATAAGGTCAAAGTTTTCTCTACTTATTCTGATGAAACTTTTGACACGCACCAAAAATGACAGTGACACATCAAAATAGTGTCAACAATGAATCGAGTCAGAAATCTTGCTACAACTTTATTAGAATGCAAACAATGGTGCATAAAACACAATAATATTGCAATACCTTATCAGCGGAAGTTGTAAAGATTTCCATAAAGAAAAATGGCCCTTGTTTTATTGTAATGTAATAATAAATTGTATTGCATTGTTATGTAAATAATTAACGTATTTTATCAGTTTGAATGGTATTAAGTTGAGACTTGTAAGGTTTGACATATAATAAATAATAAATAAAAAGCCTTTTTATTTCTTGAATGTTACAAATTTCATAGGTCTAGTGTTTAAAGTTAATAAAAAAAATTCTTAATTTTCTAATATAGTTTTGTGTTAGTTTCTTAAACCTAGTTTATAATTAATTATATCTAAGTACCTAGTAAGTTTTTTGTAGTTTTTATTTATAAAAAGTTTTATCTTATTCATAGCTTTCTGTTACTTCTACAAGAACCCCAAGAAGAAGAAGGTTTGACATAATTATAACAATGATTAAAACTATTATTAACTGTAGGAGCTTGGAAACGATGACTAAATAACAAAAAGCTTTGAACTTTGAACTTTTTGCGCTAAAGTAGGTACTGGCCGTAGACGTGTTAACGATATGATGTCAAAATAGTGTGTACCTAGTAGATATGTCGTATGTAGGTAATTTTTCTTTGAATGTTTCATAGCTTTTTGCTGGAGCTACAGATTTGAAAAATATAAAAAAATTGGTTTAGGTAATTACAATTTTTTTGCTTCAATATCAGATTGCCCAATGATCTAGATCTACCATAGATTCCGAAAAAATCACGAATAAAAGTAAAAAACTCAGACAAAAAAAACTTTTTTTGTCAATGACAACTCACTAAAATAATTTACAAGATAATTACAGTTCCAAAACAAGTCCGTAATATAATTTGAGCTAACATAGTTATCGTAATCAATTGCTATATTTGTAACAATATTACCAAATATTCTAAAAATACTCGGGGTACTTATGGCGCAAGCTATCGGCGCAACGTTTCGCGAACCGCCTTAGATATGGCAATTTTGCTGCGCTTGCGCAATATGCGTTCAGTATTGCACGAAAATAAATTATTGCGATCATTGCAATAGCATTAGCGTATTGTAAACAACTTCCCAATATTTCGCTTCGTATACTAGCTGATGCTCCAGACTTCATACCCGATATAAAGCACAAAACACGGTAGCACGCTACCGGTAAAAACTCGGTAGCTTTCCGAGCGAAATAGTTTTTATATCGTTTGAAAATATTAACATACAAACTTCGCCCCTTTATAATTTATTTTCATAATGACATACCTACATCGAAATAAGGAAGGAAATAAAAAATTCAGTTCCATTTTTTTGAGGACTTTTTATTTTATTTTACAGCTTTATACTACGAGTGCTTACGCCCACACTGACACTGAAAACTAGATTTCGGATAATTCTGAGATAAATAAGTTTTCAGCAAAGGAATCAACGTTTCTGAAACCCTCGGCAAAGATACATCAGTTTCAGGGCTACAGGTATCAGGGCACACGCAACCATGGCAACCTTCGGGGTATTGGTAGCCTGGAAAGCAAGTGTTTTGAGGTACTGAATTCACTGCAATAGGTACACAACTTTGCTGTCTTGTCACACATTTGCAGTCTGTTTCACAAGTTGACTGATGGTATGGAATGGAGTTGTGTAAAATATTTGCTTGGTTTTCAATTTTGTAAAGGGTTGGGTAGCGGTTGTCACAGAGTGGTACTTGGTTGGTTGCTGTCGGGTAGCGGTTGTCACAGAGTGGTACTTGGTTGGTTGCAGTCGGGTAGCGGTTGCCACAGAGTGGTACTTGGTTGGTTGCAGTCGGGTAGCGGTTATCACAGTCTGGTACTTGGTTGGTTGCAGTCGGGTAGCGGTTGTCGCAGTTTGGTAATTGGTTGGTTGTAGAGTAGTGTTTGTCACAGTATGATCCTGGGTTGCTAGTTGTGACACGGTTTTCTCCCGGATTAACATAGATGGGCCCATCGTAGTTTTGTATGTGGACGGTTGTGGTCGCTGGTTCGAAGCAGGCAAAGGTTACCTTAAAGCAGACAATTGGAAAAAAAAATCTCAGTTCCAAAAGTCTTTTGAAATGTTCTTTCAAATAAATCTATACCTATTTTTGTAATGGAACCAAAGCGTTGCTTTGCAGAGTTTAAAGAAAAATAACACTGTAAGATAGTTTTATAACAAAATAAAAACAGAAAGAGAAAATATCGATCATTTTAATTACTTTTTTACTTACATGAACCAGTAGAATTGAGAGTCCAAAATACTTCATTGTTATTAAAAATTGCGTTAAAATAACTTCGGTGAAAGTTTTTTGGTTGAATGTACAGGTGATAATCAAAATTTTACTTTATATTAGCTGCTTATCAGGTTGCCAAATTAATTCTCAAAACCACCGAAATATTAATTTGTGTCACGTACAACTACCGTTACCAAAAATTGGTCATTCCATGAACTTAAAATTAGCAAATGACAGATAAGTTTACAATTTAATAATTTACTTTTGAACGTCCATTGCTCTACCAAACCTCTTTTCTGTTTCTATTACCTTTAATTTTTATCTAACTACATATTTAAGAGATTGTAAATTTACATTAAAGAACTCTATTATCTCCAAAACAATAATTATCACTCATAATAACATGGATTTACAATTTTAGTGGTCGTCGTCGCACTTAAAAATAAATCATTGTGGTGATAACATAACATTGATAATGTGTTAAGCTAATTTTATTTTTTTAATGCGTGAAAAGAGTTAAGCAAAATCAAACTATAATTCCAGAGTCCACGCTGCATCCTCCACCATACGAACAATGTACCGGTGACATAGGGAACTGTTCCCATACTTAGCTAGCCCTCACGATAAATTAGCAGAACAGGTACATCTCTTTGTACCGTATCATTTTAAAAAGATTAACCACCAAGTTAAACTATAACCCGGTCACAATATCTGTGCACCTCGCTGGAATGCGTATAGCTTTATATAGTCGCACTGACAGGTGACGCTGAAAGGTGACAGGTGACAGGGGGGGAAGCGGGAGAGGCTCCCGCTTCTCTTGTCACCTCTCCGCGCACTCCCCGGTGCGACAGTGCGACTATATAAGGCTATACGCATTCCAGCGAGGTGCACAGATATTGTGACCGGTTTATACATAGTAATACTACTTTTTTTTTAACTTGAATATGTCCGCGTTTGACCACCAACTCGCCTGATGGTGAGCGACGATGTGGTCGAAGATGAAGTACGCAGACCTAGAAGATACCTATTCACTTTGACCTTGAAAAGCCCAAGAAACGCGACGATGTGGTCGAAGATGAAGCACGCAGACCTAGAAGATGCCTATTCACTCTGACCTTGAAAAGCCCAAGATTGCTCCACCAAACCTTTTCTCGTGTTTCTCTATAGGTATTTAAGTTATGGTATGTACAATTAAGTGCTTTTTTTAACTACCTAGCTATCAATCAAACCATAAATCCAGATTCCACGCCGCATCCTCCACCGTACAACGAACAATGTATGTAGTGAGCCGTTCCCATACTTAGCTAGCACTTGCTCCGTGACATAACCCGCTTACCTAGTAACCACCCGGATAGCACGCAGGGCTGCCACTTTCAAGTTATCGTCTTTGTATCACAAAAACGTATAGAAAAATACTTAAAACATTGGTTTTGACTTTTAATAAACTTAAACGGTGTTTGCGGCGAATTGAACTTCACCACACTTATGTTAGTATCTCCACAACCCTTCGACTGATTTTTTCAAACCCGAATTTACAAATTTTATTAGAATAAACTACATACTTGCTTGCAAGATTTAATGAAGATCTGATTGACCGTACTCAAATTGTTGTTAGAAAAACGTACAAATGTCTCATTAGATTTTGAGACCTTTGTCACTAGTGGGTCGCGACGAACTGAGAGCTTGTGATTGTGACCCTTCGCAAATCTTCGCAAATCGCTCGCCTGATGTTAAACGTCACCTTTGCCCATAACATGTCATATTTATATTCGAATATAAAAATTGCATAATGCCTTTTGGATTTAGTTTAAAATTCAATGAAGGTTTTTTGGACGCACTATAAACTGATAAATACAAAAAACAGAACCGAAAATTCGAATTTAAAAAATATAAATTATATTCTAAAAACATATCGTTAGAAGCGCTTTAGTTACTTTTTCGTGAATATTTCGAACTAGCCAGTTAATTACGGTGATTATTTCTTAGTTAGTGACAGCCCTACCACTGCAGCATCACAGGGATGTGCACAGCGGATGCTAACCTACTGCTACGTAACGGGACCCACGCAGACAGACTAGCGTGGACTAGACACAATATGTGCCACTTTAAAGTTGAAATGAAATAGACAGGTCTATCTTGCACGTTACAAGACACACGTTACACGTTAGCCACGTTACACGTGGCAAGAGCATGAGACTGTAAACTAATATACTAACACCATGTATGTATGCAATTCTGTATTTTGTGTACGACCATGTTCTGCAAATAAATATTCTGATTCTGATTCTAATTCTTACTCTTTCATTTAACTAAGCTTAAGCTGATATTTAATAGAGGTCCTGATTTTTAACCGACTTCCAAAAAGGAGGAGGTTCTCAATTCGGATGTTTGTATTTTTTTTTATGTGGTTCGGGCATAACTCCTTCAAATATAGACGGTTTTGCAAAATTATTTTTTTGTATGTTTGTTTTTAACATAAATGAGTATTCCTGGTTTATTTATCTCCATCACGAAAAAACAGCTGATGGAAGGTATGGAGGAAGCGTACGAGTATACCCTAGATTATCATGTCATATTGTTATATCCCTATGTTTATATATTAATCCAGGTTAATTTTTACCTCGGAAAATGCAGATGAAGCCCGGGGCGTAGCTGGTATACTTTTTTCTACTGATAATTATTATAAACGCGAAAGTTTGTGTGTGCAGATGGAACCCGGGGCGCATCTATTATCCTACTTCCTATTAATATTATACAGGGTTATTCATAAAGGGTATGCTAAGCCGAAAAGGGCGCATAGTACTCATCATTATGAACAACTTTTACTATGGGACCAACCCGAAATTCGCGAAAAAAAAATCAGTTGTTCCATAGAAAAATGTTAATGACACTCGACAAAATGTATGGAACAGCTGATTTTTTTTCGCGAATTTCGGGTTGGTTCCATAATAAAAGTTGTTCATAATGATGAGTATTATGAACCCTTTTCGGCTTAGCATACCCTTTATGGATAACCCTGTATAGGTAAATGCGAAAGTTTGTGCATACATTTTTGGTACCACGTATCTCTGTAACTACTTAACCAATTTCGATAGGAATAGTGATAGCCTCTTAATCCTGGATAGATCTATATACTTACTTCTTATCATCTCCGTTTTTCATAACCGCGCCGGATGAAACCGCGAGGCATAGCAGAAATAACATTTTTTTAGTTAATTAAACATGATATTTACATATGTATGTTATATAATAATATGATATTTGTTAATATGGGTCTAGTTGCCTGATGCAAATAAATTATTATTATTACATAAAAACCAGCTATTTTTAACCGACTTCAAAAAAGGAGGAGGTTATCAATTCGACTGTATGTTTTTTTAAATTTTTTTTTATGTTTGTTGCCTCATAACTTTTGACTGGGTGAATCGATTTTGATGATTCTTTTTTAATTAGAAAGCTGACGCTTCCCATTTGGTCCCATTTCAATAGTCCAGCTCTGATAATGGTATCCATGAGAAAACTATTATATATAAGTCTTAAATTTGCATTAAGTACGTGCGCGACAAATAGATGAATAACGCAATAGTCGGTCTTTTGAAGTCGGTTTTTGTTTTTTGTTTTGTAAAAATAATGTTCTTGTTTTCACGTCGTATCCACAGCTCGCCCCGTGCAACCGACACACTGCGCCACATGCGATGGTATTGATAACGCAGATACGCGCGTTTTTACCGAGCCAGCGCCGTCCATTGAATCCATAACTAGACCCAGTTAGCTCTGCTCTGCTTTACGTGACACTATAGTCTACAGGGATAGAAGGAAAGGGTATGCTACGCCGAAATGGGCTCATAGAACTCACCTTTATAAACAACTTTTACTATGGGACCAACCCGGAATTCGCAAAATTCGAGTCAATGACACTCGACAAAATGTATGGAATAGCTGTTTTTTTATTAAAGAATTAAATAAAATAAAATAAATAACGTTTGACACTCATAGCTCCCCACTAGGATAATCCTGTGTTGGGGATGCCATGGAACACACACAAAGACAAGGACAACTAACACCCAGACCCAGAGCAGACATTTAAATTCATCATTCAAACATCTGCCTGGCCGGGAATCGAACCCGGGGCCTTTGGCTTAAAAGGCGGATATATTACCGCTGAGCCAAACAGGTCGTCATTCCGTCAATTCCGGGTTGGTCTCATAGAAAAAGTTGTTCCTAATGATAAGTACTTACTATAAGCCCTTTTCGGCTTAGCATACCCTGTACCTATACTCTGTACTGATGATACTCTAAAAAAAACTGTACTACGAGTATTATGAATTAAAAACACTGATTTGTTCTAATTGATTTTGCCGGTCCAGCACAGTACCTACTCCACTCGCATAGTACGGAACTTTAATGATCAATAAATTGTCGTTTGACTCCACTTAATCATTTTTATTGGGGTTCCGTACCCAAAGGGTAAATAAAACGTAACGTGCAAACATTACTGTGTTTCGGTTGGAAGGGCACGGTTGTTTCCAGTGAAATTTCAGGGCTAATAGGAGATCATACGAGTATAATATCTCAGGGTGACGAGCGCAGGGTCTTGATTCAAAGAATACAAAATTCTGGGTGACACAGACCTGTTATAGGCAAACGTGTTGTTTAACACCAAGCGCGCGATTTGCTCGTCTCGTCACTCAAGAACATAAAAAAATATGATCTGAAAATTTTACCGATTTTGTCGATTCTAAACGTCAGTTTATCGACTGACAAATGTTCCAAGCTTCAGCAGTTTTGAAGCTATTAAAATTAAAAAAAAAACCGTTATTGAAACAGACTAATAGTTAGTAAGAATAAATAATGTAATCTGAATCTGAATGAATTTTGTTATTCTGAACAAGAATAAAAAAGCTTTTAAAAGCTCTCATCTATTAAAATATTTTAGCTGCATTCACAACTTATGGTTTTATCCAAATAATATCAGTTCTCTACAATAATTGTCATCAAAATCAACCGTTTTCCACCCACTGCAGAGTCAGTGTAGGTCCTTTCTTCAGCGCGCCATCTTTTTCTGTGTCACTCTTATCTACTGCTGTCTCGCTCTCACAATGTTCTCTTTCTTCCAATCAACACAGTATTTCTGTTAAAACAAACAACAACAACAATAAAACAATCCAAAGTGCATTTAACACCGAAGGACATCACTGAAAGGATGGCTCCGTGCAATCACATTTAAGTACCTAATGTACTGCATACTAGCAAATGGTACATTAATTTTGTAACCTAATTCATTCCTAGGAAACTACTACTTAAGATAAAATAACCCTTATGCGTCAAGGAATAAAGTCGAAAACAGCTTCTAAATTCTCGGTTTGGGCATACCGTTACGTAACACTTTAAGGTCACAACTGTTGCATAACAACTCTACGATTACTACCAGCGTAACTTGACCTACGGGAATGCTTTGAAGTGGCTTAATTGGTAGGAATTGGTCTAGGAACGCATAGAGGGGGAGGCCATGTTAGGCTGGGTAGATAGGTGATTTGTGTTGGCTAATTTTAGAGCGCTGCTTTTGAAATATTCATATTGTGAGATTTAGTGGCTCTTGTTGTGGTAAAGGAATGCTAGCGGTGAAGTTTGTTGTCCTTTTAATGGTTTTACAAAACGCGACAAACTAGATGGCAGCACTGAGACTCCAGATTTAATAAACTTTCAGAAAAAAATTTAATAATTAAAAAGCCAAACCAAAAATTAAAATTATTAAGAGACGTAACAATTTTACGTCTTCAACCTGTAAAATTATTATAGGTAAAGAATAATCACTGGCACCAGTTTTTTTACTTTTCACTTTTAGAAAAAAAGTTAAAACTATGTTTCGTATTCTATACCTTTTATGCTTTTTTATATATTTCAGTCGATCTGTCTAATGTCAAATTTTCAGTTCACGATTAAGTAATTAGTTAATTACAAAAAATGCAAGTAACTTTTAAACCAAAGTTTATTACATATATGATGAAAATTCTAAATTAAATTTTGAAACCATCGCTGTAATAACAATTTTTCTTCAGTTTTCATGCAACATCTGGGTCGCGTGATTGATCAGTTACACAAGCGATTGCATCACAAACGGCCCAGTTTTTGTAATGTCAGCCAAGGTAATGAGATTAGGTCATAACTATGTAAAACGGTTGTGTACAATGTAAAACGGTTATGTACGGTTATTTTGGTTTAATGAGTTCTTTTTTCAGCCAATTTTAGCTAAAAAAAACTTTGACCGCTCGTTGAATCGCTTGTTGGGAAGCAATGATGTGGTCAGAGATGAAGCGCGCAAAATAGAAAACACCAATTCAATCTGAGCTTGAAAAGCCCGAAAGCAATTTAAAGAAAATATTAGAAAAAGGCTTTGTTAAAAAAAGTAATTTTGAAAAGTAGGCAGGTGTTTCTGTAGGTACTTCTGTTTCCTTTAGATTTTCAAGTTTGCGAACAAAAATGGCGGATCGGCAACCAAAAAATAGCTCACGCGAGGGAATCTAGAGCTATCCTTTGGTCGCAAAACGCTAGGTTTATTTACATGGTAGGACGTCAAAAAAGAAACAGTAAATTTTTTAACTTGTTTTTCTGCATTTTTTGTCTTACTTTCTTGCCTAATATTACATACACCATAATTTAGATGTTTGTTACTCAATCATAGCTGAATTACTTTGAATGAAATTTGGTACAGAGCTAGTTCATACACAGAATTTACACATAGGCTACTTTTTATCCCGAAAAATCTACGTTTACAGTTAGGATAGCGAACGACATCGCGAGACGCAGCTACGAGTTCGCATAACTCCATAATCGAGTGTACTGAACCTTGACACATAATATCGAGTGCACGTTACATCACTACTTGTATCTGTTTGTAAATCAAGATTGTGTCGTAAATGATATTGTAAGTGATGTCTTCATTCATTTAATACGAGTGGGTACGTCTAGTGTAGTAACTAGTAGCGTGAGAAGTAAAGGCACTGTAAGTACATCGCTGTAAGTAGTACAAGTATACCCCTACCATACCTAACTTCTGACGAAAATATACAAAGAAGGTAAACACTGGGTTTTAAGGAGGGATAGAAAAGGAAGAGGGGAGGGGGGAGGAAGTCATAGTCCTAATCATTGTAGACAACTTTTAATATTAGGACCAAAGCTGAAATTCTGAAAAAAATCTGCTATTCCATTTGTTTCGTTGTGTTTTTGAGATATTTTTATGGAACAGCTGAGTATTTTGCGATTTCAGGGTTGGTGCTATAGTATAAGATGTTTATAATGATCAGGACGTTCATTTTTGAATCTGAATCTGACCCTTTTCGACTTATTCGTCGCACAGTAAATCCAACCAAAATGAACGCGCCCAAATAAAGAAAAAACAAAATAAGCTTGGAAATAAAAACCTGTATTCTAGGTAAATACTATCTCAATTTCTATCAAACCAAGACTTATATGTATAAAATAACAAAGAAAATTGGGACAGTAACAAAAGTTATATTTTTATTTTCTGAAGACATGCTATGAAAATCCCAAACACAACATGACACAGAAAACAAAGTCAAGCAAAACCGAGTCACTTTTTTCTGCAAAAAGCTAATTGTTTCCACGGACCTGAGGGTCACTGCCTCCATCAACAGTCCATAACCCGTCCATAATGAACCATAATGCCCGTCATTGTATGAAATAAGAGTGTGCAACGCGTGATGTAACCATCTTGCAGCAACCGTGTCAAGGTGAGGATTGTTGAGAAAGGGTATTTGGTAAACAAATCTTGAGAGTTTATTTGATTGGGCTAGTGAAAATAATTGGCTGTGACATACAGATAGACACCGGTCTCACCGTGAGGATTCTTTCCCCTCCTCCTCAAATCGTGCTCCTCATGTCTGAGGGTCGTGAGCGTGACCACCAACTCCAAATAGTTTCTCTTTTTTTTATGTAATTGAGTTACGAGACGAGTAAATCGCTTGCCTGATGTTAAACGTCACGTTTGCCCATAACAGGTCTGCGCTACCCAGAATTTTGAACTCACAGAATTCAAGACCCTGCGTGGCACAGCACTGCGCTCGTCACCCTGAGATATAAGTTGTTTAATCTCCCATTTGCCCTGTAATTTCACTGGAAACAATGCCCTTCCAACCGGAACACAGTAATGTTATAACACATTACTGCTTGGCGGTGGAATAACTGGCAAAGGTGTGGGACTTCCCCAGGCGGGCTCTGCAAAAGAGCCCTACCACTACAAAAATGATGTTCTCTCTCATGATGTTGCTCCAACGTTGCCTGTCTTCAGCAATGTGAAGAGCATCGTAAACCGAGGAGTCGAAAATTCTTTCCCTAGGGGTTCAGAACGCTAAAAAGCTAGTGGCAAACGAGTGGTGGTCGTCCGGTGGCGATGAGTCGACGACATTTTCAAAGTCAGTCGAAACCTGGATCTGATTGGCGCAGGACCAGGGCAGATAATATAGATAAGAGAGAGGCCAGCAGAGGGATAAAAAAGGCTGTGTGTAGTGTTAATGATGACGAATGAAAAAGTTGGGATGGAGAAGTCTGGTAACGTCGGCTGAGGTTGTAATAAAAATTGGTGGCGGTTCAGCTTTCAATGACTGAAACGGAATGTACCTAAGCCGTGGTACCTCAGTGGGAGAACGGCCTCTTTCCGCTCGTGTGGCAGCGGCTTCAAACCCTGACATGTTCCTATAGGTTTTTAGAACTTATCTACGAGTTTTCATACCACTAGGTTTTCGGTGATTCAGTGCCTTCGTGGAAGGCGGCCTAATCACCCTTTAAGGGTAGACCTGGCGTCCGAGCAGTGGGAGTCGGTCTGTTCCAGCAGCGGAGAGGCCACAAATGATGATGATGATCTGCAATCAGATTTGTTGGCCACTGAAGGCCACTGTCTGTTTATCTTTCACAACAACCGCCAAGTTAAGTGGTGGTCGTTGTAGACAAACAACTAGAGTTAAATAGTCAGTTTATCGATGGACAAAGTTCGTTACTTACTCTGCCGTTTATAAGAAATGTTAACTATTATAGTCAAGAGTTTCAAGGTAAGTTTAATGATCGATAAAATTCGATACACCCACTGCAGACTAGACATGAATCATCCCAAACTCATGATAAATTCAACGACCTAAACAGTTCTTAAAATAGCCTAACAACAAATCGCAGTGTCTGTCCACTATCTTACGCAATAAGCGCATTAGTCGTTACGTAACGGTTACCTAACCGGACCAGTTACCGCTCTTCACCTTGGCGTGATGTACTCGTAACATGTCAAGGTTGCAGTAGATGCCATTAAAATGTATTGAGATGTAATACTGGGCCGTACCGCGAACTGTTACCGTGGGATTCTGGGGTGCGAGCCTGGGGCCCTTTACTTGGGCGTTAGAGATTGTCTCCGTCTCTCTTACTGTAATAACATTTATAATAAGAGCAATACTGCAACAGTGACAGATGGATAAAATGCAGGGTTATTTTCAGCTCGATGCAAAGCCGAAAAGGTATATAGTACTTATTTAAATTGCCTTTATATCTCTACGAACTTTTTATTTTAACTAGGGAACCGTAATTTTACGTGATTCCGGAATAAATCCACTCCCCGTTCCACCTCTGACTCTATTGACACGTAAAGAGTACAGTAGCGAGACAGTAAATAGGCACACTCGGCCGAGCAAACAAATCATATGTCTACGCAATAGTTTGACGAGGCGAGACCATCGTCTCGCCTCGTCAAACTATTTATGCAAACCGAGTACTCGGCCGACTGTCTCGCCACTGTACTCGTTACGTGTAATTACGTGCCATTTCGTCGGTGTGTTGCTACGTGTAAGTGGAACAAATTTTTATACACACATTACTTAACTTATATTATACATTTATATTATGCTAATATATTGCAACACATTAGCAACATTAGTAAGATAACCGATAAGAGCCAAGCGCATAATCAACGCTACCAATTATTGCAAAAATCACTTATTTAACACTCGACCAGATATAATACTCGTACCTATCATATTACAACACGCTAATGGCTAATGAATTAAGAGTGAGACGAAGATCACGGTTGTGTATCTCTTCGGTTGTGTTCTCGGAGAGGAACGGAATTTTTTTTTTTTAATCTTTAATTTATTGAAGAAGTTATATCTTAACAAAACTGTCTATTTCGTATTTTATCAAATTCCTCTGTCAAACGAATGATTTTTCCAAAACCTTTTTTTTTAATAAAAATGTTATTTTACAAGACGATTACTTTATTTCCCTGCAGTGTTTTCTTAGCTATCTTAAGAAATAAATGTAAAAACGTGAATAAACTGCGACCTCCGTTACCCCCCCTTAAATAAGACATAATACCGATCATATCACAAGATGCTCTTAATACTAAAAGCATCTAAGATCTATGCAAGCCAGATAAGCATTACGATGTGAACACACTTACGTATTACCAACTTATCATAGCATTGCAAGTTATTGCAGCAAGCTTACGAAAGCTAGTCTTCTAGGTCAAGACCACTGCGTTTCAGTCCGCACGAAAATTTCCTAAGAATAATGAAATTCTTATAATAAAATGGAAGATGTCAATGCCACCAAATTAACACTGAGGCACTATCTCTTGAAATTTAACCTTAACATAGTGAGAGCTTATGCAATGGTTATGTTGTGGAGTTATCAAGTTAGCTGATCTTGACACAATCAGCGCTTTTTTGTTTTTAACTTGGTCATTCTGTTATAATATAAATAAGAACTATCAAAATATTAACAATTTATTTAATTAACGACGGCATGGAGCCAAAGAGACGTTTAAAATTTTACTACTTTTCAGACAAAAAAATTCTAAATGAGCCTCCAGGTGGCCGAAAGCTTTGGTACTATAGGATTTGTTGGTTTGATATTTTTTGTTTTTCGTTTTATGGTTGATGTACCAAAAACTCGTAGGAAACGCTTTGATTCCAGCGAACCGCTAGAGTGGAACGCTCTGCCTGAGTGGGTGTTTCCCGACAGATAATAATCTGGGTGTCTTCAAGTCGCGAGTGAATCGGTTTCTTCTAGGCAAGAGTGCTCCATCGTAGACCGCATCGTTGCTTACAGATCAGATGACAGTCATACGCAAGCTTTTTACTGAATAAAAAAAAACTTAGTAAAGTTGCTTAATATTTTGACAGATTAAAGTTTTATATTGACGTACGAAGATGCTGCTTAATATTAAAAAAAACTTAGTAAAGTTGCTTTTATTTTTACAGATTAAAGTTTTATATTGACGTACGAAGATGCTGCTACTGTGAGATTTTGACCATAATTTCGATGATGCCCACAACACCACAATCGATTTGAGCCGCCGTCGCATACCGACCTTCTTGCTCGAAAGGCATTTGCAAAGCATTATTGGATTAATAAAGGTGTCGAAATATGTTTTATCCACAACTAGGTAGTTAGCGGTTATAGTTAATAGAGAAGCAGTAGGGGAAATAGCAACAATTATTATTGGTTTGTTATTGGTGTTATCCTAGTGGGGAGCTATGAGTGTGAAATGTTATTTATTTTTGACCTAAACCAATAAAGTGTGGTCTTTTTTCTAAATATTACTACTTTATCAATTACTAGTTGTACCCTGCGGTTTTACCCGCACTATGATGATAAACAGTGATTTGATTGTGATACCTAAGTAGCAAATGTGTTAATCCAGGGCATGAGCTTTCTATTTCAAATTTAGAATAGAAGAAAGAAGAATTAGAATTATAGAATAGGATCATTATTAAATACACAAAGATAATCCAACTCACGATAATTTAAAACAAAACATTAGTTAAACATATTAGATTAGAACAGTATCGTAAGATACCTTCACACGTATTAATAAATATTAGATAGATAGATAGGTGTATCTGTCTAAGTATGATTTTTATCAAAAAATCAAAAATGATTAATTTGATTCAATTCAAATTATCTAACTAAGCCTCTAGTGCTTTAAAATTATTTGCACAAGCCGAACGAATAGATAATAAACAAATAAAAAAAAATCGAACTTATTTTGTCGTCATCTAGCATTTTTAATCAGATAAACCACGCACGGCAAGCATGGCTTATACAAAATAGTAGCCTTATAAGTTACAAAAAAAGGTTTTATATCTTTCCCGCTATTAGAAACTTTTCCTTCTGATATTCCAGTGACTGTGGCAAGTACCTTAAGTTCTTGCGGACGGAGTGGAAATGCAACAGGTCAACTAACTTAGTGGCGAAATACCGCCGGAAGGTCTGCTGTGCATTCGCTGTAACAGAGTGCTACGTCTGAAAACTACGTTTAAAATTTTTTGTGCGAATTTGAAGTATAGTATAAAAATAGTGAAATATTCTGCTCACACTTCGGGCATTAAATTATCAACTTTTTATTTCACATTGAATATTTCAAAATAAAAGTCCCGAGCATACTTTTTTTTTTACTCTATGGCAACGACAACTAAACCTTTTATATCCATTTTTATGGGGTTTCCATTAATTCAGATGGGTATTCGGCTGAAATTTAAAAAAAAAACGAAAGATAATTCATTTTCTCTACCAAACCACGAAAGAATTCCCACAGGACAACATAACATAAGCTAGCGTCTATGGTTAGTTATGATTCTGAACGCACCAATCCAATAGCAGTGAGTTTTGGAGCCAACCATTATCGTCCTACAACCGATGCAGTGAGTAGCCGCAAGTTATAGAAGATTTTCTCTGAATGCGCTAGGGCTGAAAAACATAAATAAAAAGCTTCTCTACTATCACAACCGTACCGACTGCACCATTTATATGTATATTTAGCAAGCATGAGGTAACAGTACATGCGCTATGTTGACATATCTACGGAACCAAGTGTCGAAACGCGCGGTGTTGCCAGCAAATAATTCGGTAATTCGATTAATAATTACCAGATTCGATTACAACGATGTGCAATCGATAGTTGTCAGTTAGAAAATGTTAAAATGAAATCTAAACTGATTAATTAAAATGTTTCAAACCAACATTGTCGCTGGCATTTTTTGCTTTCAACAAAAAAAAGGTGAATGAAAAATCTCTTAGGAATTCTGTCATTGAACTGATTATTTTTTGTATTTTATTTCTTGAAATAGTAATTTAAGCAGCCACGATGAACTGTCGGTTATTTTGTAAAGAAAAGTGTTGTTGTTGCAGTCAATGATATACAACAACGACCGAGCGAGCGAAGCGTATCTGCAACAACTGGCCGACTTGGGCTAGCATTTTCATCGAATATTGACGAAACTTGGTAAGTTCTGTTTTTAGTCTTACGAATTTTTATATTTTTTTGTCGGTGATTTTTCATTGGGCGTATTTTATTCAAAAAAGTATATTAGATTATGTTACCGGCCGATTTTGATAAAATTTGGCGGAGCATGGCAGAAAAGTTTGTAGTCGCGGGGTCGCGACGTCTACTATTCGCAGAACTACCTACTACTATTTCTTTTATTTAAAGTAGGTATTAGTGTCCATGTTGTTAAAGTTGTTAAAAATTGTATTGCTTAACTAATCAACATTAACTTAACATTGTTTCATAAGTTTTTAGATAAACAGGGTTTGTTTGTCTTTCTTGCTGAACTTAAAAATAAAAAGGCATTTATTTGCATAATCAATTATTATCATTATTTTTAATATTCCTTTATTTCAAAGCGTGAATTATAAATAAAACAACACATTCACCAAATATTTTGAGACTTAATTCTAAACCAATTTTTTACAATTTTTATGCATTGATTACCAATATATTTATTCCAGAGGCATTAATTGTACTGACAGACTCACAATAAATATAGCCAAGCAAATATTGCCCAAGCTCCCTGTCACGGCAATTGCTATTGCACCGCCACCGCCGACATTTTCTATCGAGTTATTTGGTCAGAATCGATTAGGAAGATCGTCAACGCAAGGTCAACAACCACTGGATATGAATAGGCGCGGATATAGGGGAGGGCAACGAGTGCAACCCCCCCCCCCCCCTTGAATTCGTCCCTGAGTTCTCCACTGAGACCTCCTCTGAGTCCTCTCCTGAGTCCGTCCCCTCAGACCTCCCTGAGTCAAGACTGAACTTTTTGATTAATTTTCGAATATTTCGAACGTCAACTTGATCACAAACATCTCAAAATCTCGCGCTCGCTTCGCTCGCGCATTTTGCGAACAGGATTACCCCTTCAACGGAATTCTGAATTCGCGTCTGGATACGAAGCTTTTGTTTTGTAACTATTATTTTCTATCGAGTCAGTCGACGGTGTCGATTACGAAATCGATTAAGTCAACCTTGCAAGGCCAAATGTGAAAGAACGCTTAAGTAATGCGTTTGAAATTGTAACTTTGTATAATTATTTACATAATTTGTGTGGTTATGACGTATTTGCATAATTTTGACAGCTTTGTGTCATCAGTTTGTTATGATTATGATTTGTATGCATGAGCCGTAAATTGAAATTGTATTGTTTTTTAAATACGTTTGTTTATTGTAATATTCTTGGTAGGTCTAAAGTTATGCCAATAACTATGATATTCCTGATATAAGGACAAATTTATCAACACCCTGCAAACACCGCCACCCCCCCTTAATCCCTCTTCCCCTCCTGGGCCATCGAATATTTTTTCTTATCGGAAATCTCGTATTGTCAATTTATTTTCCAACAAGATGGTATAATAAGAGCCTATACCCAGCAGAGGGAGATAAAACGCTGATGACGAACGATGGCCTATCATCGCCAACAACAAATATGAACTTAAAAATCAACTTTTCTAAATTTCCCAATGTTTTTTTTACTAAATATTTATTACCTACTAAATATATAAATTTTCCATAAGCTGCCGAGTCTAATCCACTGAATACCAGTTATTAAGGTGCATTCACAAGCTGCAGTGTCGCAACGCCCAACCTTGCATCGTTGCAACAGACGTTGCGTTAGATCCCGACTGCGCAAACTTAACACCGCAAAAACTTTACTGTGAGCATAAATGTGTAATTACAAACATTTTGTAAGATTTAGATTAAGATTTTATGTTAGGTAATGATTTAGCGATTTGATAGGGCAAGAGACAATAAAATCGCGACGCAAGACTGAAGAAAATTACTACTAAACCCTGAAATAAATGGTGTGGCTGTACTGGGTGGGCAATAGATGGACTACTTTTTCGACCCTACGCTTTGTGGTAATTATTAAATATTATTAATTATTATTATTACTTTATTTATTCAGGTAATGTATTCAGGTAAAAATATCTTAGCCCTTAAGACAGTTTATTATATTTGCTGGGATAATGTAATTGTTTTTACCATATTCTCATAAAGCTCACTATCTAGTTGCTATATTTCATCGGGATCATTAAAATTTCAGCTTCTTAATCTGAAAAAGTATTTGAACACAGTATAGAAAAGAAAATAGACTTATTTGCATGATCCCGTGAGTGCGGGAATAAATAAGAAAGTGAATATACTTACACGGTTGTTTCTTCTGCAAGATAAAACGAATCAACAGATTTTAACAAAATTTGGAAAGAATAATATATAGGTATAACTGTTACCTTGAAATAATACATAAGCTACTTTCATCCCAAAATAACTGACTGGCACACACTACCACATAAACAATTATGTTAAATTCGTGACATCAAAATGTGTTTAATCATTTATTTTGTAAACAAAGAAGAATAATCGTGTAGTATGAAATATTTATGAAATAAGTAACACCTGGGTGCACCTTGTATAGTATTATCAGAATTACACCTGCACATATGTATACCTACTGAAATACTTACATGATACTCACGTTTCGATTGTATAACATTTGAGTAGATAATAATGAATTTAACAAGTCACGTGCTTATTAATATCGTGAATCATCGTTTTTGATAGATACAATTGGTTTTAAAACACATTGAATTTTTTTCACGGATTTTTTTTTTAACAATATTAAACATTTTATTTACAAGTAGCGACCTGCCTTGGCTTTGCACGGGTATGAAATATAGCCTATGTTACCTAAGGGATAATGTAGCATTGTAATAGAATTTTTGAAATCGGTCATGTAGGTTTTGAGCTTATTCATTCCAAACATCCAAAAATACAAACCTTTCCTCTTTTAATATTATTATTAATTAATATTAATATTTTTTTTTTCCAGTTACTGCGGTCTTGGGCCAGCGCCGTCCAGTCTTTTTTAAACCGCCCGAGTTCGTCGCGCCATCGCGTCGGGGAGACCTTTGCCCAGCAGTGGGACAGCATAGGTTAATTAAAAAAAAAAAAAAAATATTAATATTATTATGTAGATAAAGGTTAATAATATTAATTGGTAATTACTATAATATTTAAAACAATTTTATTCACAGAGACTTAAATTAAGAAAATACATACATTTGAATTTTAAAATCAAACCGAAACCTTAGGTCCGTGGGGGCCGAGCGCTAAAAAAATTTATAAAGAACTCTCGGCTCGTCTGGTCGAAGCAACACGTGACCAAAATGCTGGCCTCTATCTCGCCCAAAGGATGAGCATCGCCATACAACGTGGTAATGGGGCCAGCATTTTGGGAACAATCCCACAGGCAGCGGCCATTTAGATTAGTTTAGTTTAAAACTAAATTAAAAATCAAAGTGGAGCCGTTTTATAGATTAAATGCTTTTTGTGCATCAGCGAATCTAATCGATTATTTTAAATACCAATTTTAATTGAATAAATAAAATAAGCCTTTATTGCAGTAAACTGTTATACACTGACATAAAAAAAATAAGTTTATAATTAATCTTCTTTGAAATACTAATTAGTATTAATTAAATAAAAACATTAGTCTTGAAGTAGTCTTAACACAGGTGCCTGATAGCATATAATCATAAAATAAGACACAGGTAAGAAACCTTGAGAAGAACAAAGGACTTCCTTATGGGTTACACAATAAGTCATAATTTGTGCATTATCGCGCTTCATAGCAATATTACGGATGCTGTAGTACCTATCTGTGTTCGAGAAGTTGTTGCCAAGTCATTACTAAACGGCTTTGCAGATTTTGATGAAATTTTGGTAAATAAGAAGTAAGTATGTTAGAAAATGTTCTTTGAAAATCGATGAGAAATGCTTTCCCAATTTTGCATAAAATGCGTGATGCTTCTTTTTTGGATTTTCATCATCATCATCATATGCAACCTTTAATCCTCCCACTGCTGGGATACAGGTCTACCCTCGAAGGGTGATTAGGCCGTGTTCCACCACGCTGGCCAAGTGCGGGTTGGTGGATTCACATTCATTTTGGATTTTAGTAAAGTAAAAGGTATAAAAAGACTAAATTGACAAGTATATTTTCTTACCTTTCTATTATTTAAAAAGTTTTTTCCCAGTCGCTTAAATTGGTCAAAGTATCCGTAAAAAGCTCTGCACAAAATTCTAATTGTGCAAAATTACATTTTTTTTCTTATTTTTACTGCTAATTTTTTTAGTCACAAAAATGATTTTTGTACATAATTATAATATTATATGTACAAAAATCCGTAATATATTATACATCTGCAAAGTAACACCGGATCCAATAAATAACTAAGTTAATTAACACCCAATTCCAGATATCTCCAATGGGATGCAGAATCAAGGCCGGGGCCTACTGTACCGCGTACTGACGTACCGTTAAACGTAAACGGTAGTTAGCCGTCTAACCGTCGGTCACCAGGTTAAGCAAACCGGTCCCCGTGGACAGGTGTACGTAGATGTACGCTGGAAGCTTTTTATGACCAATAAGAAATGGTATGTAGATAAAGGCGTTTACATGATGTTTAAAGCTTTGGAAAATAACTTTATTTAGTCACTACTTAGCTGTTCCCTGCCACGCTTCGCTGTGGATAAAAAAAAATAGCCTATGTTACTTTGGGATAATGTAGCATTCGAATAGTGAAAGAATTTTTGAAATCGGTCCAGTAGTTTTTGAGTTTATTCCACACAAACATACAAAAATACAAATCTTTCCTCTTTATAATATTAGTATAGATAAGGCTATTTATACATTTTTTTAGTTTGATTTTGATTTTGGGTCCGCAATTTGCGTAAAAGCGTTTTGATTTTCGATCACATTCGGTGATCTTCATCAGGACCAGGCGAGACACGATCGCGAACGTGTCACGCTTGTAATCTCCTGATGAAGATTTCTAAATGTGGACTAGTCGTAATAGAGGACTTAATTTTACGTGAATATTTCCGTGATAATCCTACAAAATGTTTCAAAACGTTTCTTACCATAGCTTTACTTTTTATTTTGTTAGGTAAAATAAACCTTCATAACCCTTTTGTACCCTAATACAAATAATAATACCCCCCCCCCCCCCCCCCGTAAAAAAATTGTATAAGAAAATGCATGACCTCTTTTTATACCTGTCCTCATTGTGACCTCTGTCCAGTATTGTCCAGGTTACGTCGACATCACGTACCACCAAGTACTTACTATCAGTGACCTCCACCTCGGCTCCAGGCCTGCGTCAGTTAGGAGTAGTTCAATCTCCAGTTTACATAACGCACGTGTCCCGCTCACGTGTTCTGTGACAGACGCATCCGTCGAGGGGTGGAGAAACTGCGTATACATGTAACAGACTACTAAAGTAAATTTCATATAGTATATTATTTTATACCTATTATTTATACAGGGTATGCTAAGCCGAAAAGAGCTCATAGTACTCATCAGTATGAACAACTTTTATTATGGGACCAACCCGGAATTCGCGAAAAAAAATCAGCTGTTCCATACATTTTGTCGAGTGTCATTGACATTTTTCTATGGAACAGCTGATTTTTTTTCGCGAATTCCGGGTTGGTCCCATAGTAAAAGTTGTTCCTAATGATGAGTACTATGAGCTCTTTTCGGCTTAGCATACCCTTTATGAATAACCCTATATAAAGAGCGACATTTTCGCTTGTGAAATAGCAAAATAAAAAGAATTAAAAAAGTTTGTTTATCCGAGGACAGGACTGAGTAATCAGCATGGTATTGCAAAAATTTTAGGCTACTGGCTTAACTCAAAACTTTAATATGAAACCTCATAAATATTCTTAATATAAATATTATGTTAGTGTCACTAAAGAACATGTAGCAATTCCAGGATAGGTGTATGAACTGTCTTCTGAAGATCCTGGTGCCCTCAGTCAAGCGCAGAGACTAGCCACAGAAGGTTTCGTATTCTGGGTGGCGCAGACATGTTATGGGCAACCGTGACGTTAACCATCAGGCGAGCGATTTGCTCGTCTCGTCACTCAATAGCGTTAAAAAAGTAGACTCCATATAGCCCGGTTGCACTTCACCGTCACCCAGCTTCTTTTGAAGGTTTTCCCTACGTCACCAACAAAACCACCACTATCTTTGACCAACTTTACTTCTTACTTAAAATCAGGCGTTGTAACAATAACTTATGCAAATAGTTCCTTACAAAATACCTGCACGTGACTTTTCTATTACATCCTCCTCACGCTCTGAGCCCTTTTCACGTGCTTAGGCCTCCTTACGTAAAATGTAAAGGAGAAACGTGCTTTCATAACTTAAACGTTTCAACGGTAGCACGTGAGCGTAAGGCTGGGGAAGGGAGGAAAAGGGGACGGGGCCAAGCCGCAAAAAGGTTTTCGTTCAAAGTTTGTACAATCGTGCTCGTGCGGTTGAACTTTTGAGTGCTAAAGTAATATAAGCAGTAGATCGCGGATGCACAAAAAATATTTTTTTTAAATACTTACAACAATTTGAATTAATTTTTCTTTGCCTGAATTTAGCCGAAGTTATCATTTGACCATTAACTCGCCTGTAAGCGATGATGTGGTCGAAGATGCAGCACACCGACTAAGCGCATAAATTAATTAAAAATATTTTTTCAGTCTCAAGTTTATATGTTACTTGAACTTTACACAACTTACATTCATTTAATTCTAGAATATCTTTGTGTGAATTACTGGAACTTTTAACGTTATTTAAATTAATAAAATGTGTCTAATTTCTGATGGTCGACGAGAGACATTATTACTAAAACCAAGCACAATATCACGTCAATAAAATATACTTTAAATCATTGAAACGACTTGGATGACAGTCATTGTTACAGATACCTAACCACAAACAATACCACGTCAAAGATACACGTGCATCACCATCATCATCATCAGCCTGTATCGACCCACTGCTGGGTATAGGAGTCCTCTCTCTTGCGCCATTCTTAAAAAAAGACACGAAAAGATACACATTAAATCATTAACATGTTATTACACTTACGTACCTAATGCTACAAAGTGGTCTTTCCCCCAAAACCCCAGCAACTGCTATATAATCTGTGGCAGCAAACAGAGTCGTAACATTGCCTTATACAACGAATAGAACAAAACGTGACTGGAGTGGCTTCACGTGTACTGGAGAGTATGTTCACATAATTATTGGACTGAAGTTGGAAGTTGACGTATGAGGGAGGTGATTAGCTAATACGCACTTCTTGCGGCCTTATTGGCTAATTTATGAAGTTCAAGGTTAGAAGTATAGATTTTTTTTAAATTTAGACAGTATTTTCGATCAAATATTTATTTAACTCAAAGTCAAATAATTCATTCATTCTCAACCTTTAATCCTCCCATTGTTGGGATACAGGTCATACAGGTCTGCCCTCGAAGGGTAATTAGGCCGTATTCCACCACGCTGCCCAAGTGCGGATTGGTGGAGTAACATACGCCATTGAATTTCTTCTCCGGACGTATGCATAAATATTTAACTCAAAGTTTTTTTTCTCTTGGCTCATGTAATTAATAGTTTTGATTTTATTTAGTGATAGGCTCGCGTTTGACTGCCATCTCGCGTGATAGTAAGCAATGCAGTCTATGATAGAGCACGCTTGCTAAAAGAAACCAATTCATCCGCGACTTAAAAACACCCATAATATACACCTAACAATCTATGTAACTGTTTCAGTTTAGTTTCAAACAAAACATCATATTCCCGGAGGCAGACAACGCCCCTTCACAAAGCCAAAAAACTTGTATCAAAACAAACTCCGCAACAAATTCAAATAACCTACTTCCACAGGCGTACGTAACGTCCTGTTACGCGTGAACGTGAGGTTACGTGACGTTCACGTGTCCGGGAGGAGCAGCGCGGCGGACACGTGAAACGGAGATATAGGAGTACAAGTTCAGTGTCGTAACATAGTTACGGCTAGTCTAATGTTGATGACATATTTTGAATAAACGTAGCTAGTTGTGTCAATCACAAATTTGAATAGTAGATGCCTTATTAAAATATGTGTTTTTTGTGAATTTGTTGTTGTTAAGTGCAATTCAAAGGCACATAAAATCTAAAATCAGCTTCATTTGAAAATGTAGAACAAGCTGGCCGGTGAAATTTCCGAATAACTACAGCAAGAAGAACTTCGTACAAAAACCCCAGGTCAAAAAAAAAATGTAGAAACGGCTAAGCAAAAAAACAAAAAATCTGAAATTCTGGGTGGCGCAGACCTGTTTTGGGCAAACATGACGTTTAACATCGGGCGAGCGATTTGCTCGTCTCGTCACTCAATTACTTAAAAGCAGATTTTTATAAAACATGTCTAAAAGAACCACCGCTAAAACTACTTTAAAAAAATTGCATGTAAATCCGTTTAAGAGCTATATTATGTTATAAGGTGCCAAACACACATAGCGGTCAAACTTATAGCACCTCTCTTTTTGCGTCACGAGTTAATAAATAGAGTATTAAAAGGTAGCCACCGGGTATCGAATCATAATTGACCTATCAATGAACATAACAGCATTTACCAGTCTGATCGCGAGCATAATTAGTGTTATTTACCTATTTACTGTTTATTCAAGTCGACAAGTAAACAAGTATTTTTCCCTTTTCCCGAGGTTTGAAGGCGAGTGAGTATGGTCATTTGGTTAGAAAATAGGTAGTTTCCGTCTATAAGCGAAGACTGGAATAGCAATTGATTTCAAACCTTGATTACTACACTGTTTTCAGAAAACACTGGCCTGCAACTTGGCTTGACTTGAGATTGATTACATTACACGTAACGAGTACAGTGGCGAGACAGTAAATGGGGACAGTTGGCCGAGCAAACAAGTCATGGCTCTAGTGACGGTCGCCTCGTCAAACTATTTATATAATTACAAACCGAGTACTCGGCCGAGGGCACTGTCTCCCCAATGTACTCGTTACGTATAATCAACCCACAACTTTACTGATTAGCAATCGGGATCGCCTTCATTTTGACACTCGACGTAAACTCAAAAAATAATTTAATTCTTCTGCCATAGATCCAAAAGTAAGCTTCAAGTGACAAATGAAGCCAATTCGGATTAACACTAGCTAAGAAAAGAATACTTTTGATTAAGTCATCTTTTTAACAAAAATATACTAAATCAAAATCGGTTCAGCCGTTTGAGAGATGTCACAGACTCACGAATACACAAATAACCTGTTTTTTTATTGTATAGTGTTTCGTTTAACCGCTTGCCATGTCCACTGATGATGTCTTAATACTTAAACCACTCTGGAACATAAATTAATTCTTGCAGAGATTATCTCCATCACTCTCACTCTCATACAATTTTTAATGAGAGCGACAGTGACCGATATAATATCTCACTGGCAAGAACAACGCCCGCCCCGTGTTTGCGTCAGAGATTAAAATATAAATACAGGTTTATAAGGAAAGGTCTCATAGTACTCATGAATTTGAACATTTTTTACTTTTCGAAAAACACGAAATTCGCGAAAGAAACAGCTGTTCCATAGAAAAATGTCTACAACAGTCAATAAAATACGGAACAGCTGATTTTTTTTTTCGCGAATTTCGAGTTGGTCCCATAGTAAAAGTTGTTCATAATGATGAGTACTATGAGCCCTTTTCGGCTTAGCATACCCTTTCTGACCCTCTATACATCAACAAAAAAAAAGACCGAACTAACATAATATGTATCTATGACCAAGTCCATTCACAGATGTGACCGAGCCACATTACGAGTCAAGCATCGTCCGACCCGGCACAAGGCGGTGTGTGACCCGCATTACAGCCGGAAGTGGAGCGAAGGTTGCCCCGCGACATTGGTATGGCCTTGACTATGAGCTATAAAATTTGCACTAAGTTATACTATCTACTGTATTAGAGGTTGTCTATAGTCTTAAGTATATTATAGCTACTATTGCTATAACATACCTTAGCATATACTACTACGAATACGACTGTTATAGTCGTCTCAACCCAAATTCATTTTCATCATCAGCATCGTCAGGCCGTATCGACCCACTGTTGGGTATAGGCCTCCTCTCCCTTGTGCCATTTTTCTCTGTCTTGGGCCAATCTAAATAGTATCAGCAAGTAACGACCATGCCAACTACCACCAAGCCAAGACCAACGTGCAGTATTGGCGAGAGAGGGTGCGAGATACCCCCACCCCCGCGGGTGGGCCGGACACTCGTACCCTCCGACGTTCCCTGGAGGTAGTTGCCTCGAGAGTCCAGCCGCAGCAAAGATGGGTTACATCGATCTGCATCCTGACCTCCCCCGCAGGCGGAGGGAAGAAGTGCCAAAGTCAAGTCAGTTGGGCCAATCTCAACCATGGCCCGCGAATTCAAATTCATTTTACTCATATAATTACATTATTAAGTGGTATGTTCGTATAGACCGCTTAAGCTTAGCTTTAAGGGTTCCGAACCTCCTTCGGGGAAGAATCCTTAAGTTGAAACTCGTGCGTCTGTCTGTATGTCACAGCCAATTATCTCAGGAACTATAACAGCTAGCGGTCTGAAATTTGGTATAACGCTAGATAATGTTAACCGCTACTAGTTTAAGTAAAAAAGTATTGAGAAATACGAGTAGGTCTTTACCTGAAAATTACGTCCTGAAATGGGGACTTAAAATTTTAAAGCCCAGTTTCGTGGTATTATGGGTTTTCGCTTTGAAAAAATAAACGACCTTTCTACAGGGTTATTCATAAAGGGTATGCTAAGCCGAAAAGAGCTCATAATACTCATCATTTTACAAAGGGACCAACTCGAAATTCGCGAAAGAAATTTAGCTGTTCCATAGAAAAATGTCAATGACACTCGACAAAATGTATGGAACAGCTGATTTTTTTTCGCAAATTCTGGGATGTTACCATAGCAAAAGTTGTTCATAATGATGAGTACTATGGGCCCTTTTCGGCTTAGCATACCCTTTATGAATAACCCTGTATACATATACTTGCATATTACATGCAGGTTAGATAATACTCTCAGTATTAACAAAGTATTTCACAGTATGCCACCCGCATCTATTTCCACCGGAAGTGGAGCGAAGGTTGCTGTCCGACATTGGGATGCGACCTTTGGAAGGTTTCTTCTAAAGAACTGAGGTGTGTTGCAACATTTATAAGAGGATTTACCTGGATTAGGCTAGTAGGTACAATAGGTTTTTAATTTATTTTTTTTAGAAGTTTTGTCATTGAAACATTGTATGGACAAAGTTTTAATAATAATTAAGTAAATTGAAACAAATGATTAATAAATAAATCGTTGTGAAGACAGTGAGAAAGCAGTGGGTGAGACTGGCACAGGACCAGATAGGATGGCGCGCTGAAGAAGAGACCTATAGGTACTCAGACGTGGGTGGAAAGAGATTGATGATAATTATGATGTCATTAAAACCTCATATTATTATGTACATGAACAAACATTCAACAACAGGAATACTTAACTTAACTTTCTTCGAAGTACAGGTAGATAATGTATTGAAGATGTAGGTATTCGAGGTAGCCGGTTGTCTAATGTTTGCTCGAAGAATATAAACAATAATTCTCAAATGCCCGAATTTTACTTGCCCGAATTTCATTTGCCCGAATTGTTTGTTTACCATAAAAGTTATGTGACATACTCTTGTTTGCCCGTACATTAGATTTCATAATGATACGAGTGCCATACGTATTATTATCCATTTTAATAATTGCAATAATATTATTTAACAGAATATTTCAACGCCATACTAAATTAATTTCACAAAATTAATTTCAATTAATTTCAAAATCAATGAAATATTGTCTAATAAAGGCGAATATACAAAAAAAAAAAGAGTTTTTGAACAGTGCCGCAACTAGGGCGGTGCCAGCAGTGCCCAGGCACAGGGCGCAAACCCTGGAGGGGTGCAGAAATGACCAAACTAGTATCTAGTTTTATCTCATGCATGGTAGCTAGTTAGGTCAGGGGCGCAGTTTTAAAAGCTCGCACCGGGTGCATAAAAGGCTAGTTACGGCACTGTTTTTGAATGCTTTAGCATCAAATTTGTATTTGCACTAAGTAAAAGGTGAATTGTAATAAATATATGACAGTATGATTATATTTTAAAATTGTTTTTATTTCTAATACCTACTTATCACTATAATCGATCCATGTCGCTTCCGTAGAAATTAACCTAACGCCTTTGTCCTAAAAAGCGATTGGCTTTCTAGCACTTCGCCGGCCGCTGCCGCGGCACGCTCGCTACGCTCGCTCGGCTCGTGCGTTGTTTTTCATGTTCTAACATAACCTAACCTATTGATCGTTTAGTTTAAACCGATTTTATGGTTTTTTTCTAGAAGTAATTTCGATGGCAAATGATGTTATGGCATATGATAATTACGCCTTACAATGATGATAACAAATGATGTTATTGAAATTGACTTTATGGAAAACAAAGTTTCTAGCACGTGACTAATATAGTAAACAATGAGTATAACATATAAAATTATGAGAAACAATATTATGTCTGTTGACCAGTATAGCAGATAAAATTATGGCAAATGAAATTCTAGCAAATGGGTGTATACCGAGGTAGCCACTGCCCATAAGAGGCGTAGTCACAAACGTAGGAAAAGTTAATTTGATTTATTGATTTTCTTTTTGTTCTATGTTTGATGTCGTTTTTTCACAGATCTAAACTAACTACATATAAATATAGCTGTCTTTGTCATTACAACCTATTACACAATTTACTTACAAAAAAAATAATAGTTAAAAAAAACTAAAAAAACACGCTTTTTATAAAAAACCGAACTAAAAAAATAGAAAATAAAATTTTATAAATTTAAATTAAGAATAGGGTTGAAAATTTCAATAAATATAAATTAATAATAGTGTAAATAAATAAATATATGTATTTTATTTTTAAAAAGCGTGGGGTGCATGGGTCAATATTTAGATATTATATATTTTGTAGATACATTTTGTATTGACAGACATGAGTAGAGTGATTAGCATTTTGATAATATCTTAGAAAGCACCCCACGCTTTTTTAAAAATAAAATACATATATTTATTTATTTACACTATTATTAATTTATATTTATTGAAATTTTCAACCCTATTCTTAATTTAAATTTATAAAATTTTATTTTCTATTTTTTTAGTTCGGTTTTTTATAAAAAGCGTGTTTTTTTAGTTTTTTTTAACTATTATTTATTTTTCGCTTTTTAGTTCGATTTGCTAACTATTAATCATCCTTAATATGTACAAATGTGTTGGTGTTATCCGATTTTGGCTGTCTGCTCAAGCAAATTAAAAATAAAATTGATGCATAACAAAAAATATTGAGCAAAAAGATTTGTAGCCGCGTGGTTTCGATCCTCAGACCTCATAAAATAAAATTGATGCGTAACAAAAAATATTGAGCAAAAAGATTTCTAGCGCGTGGTTTCGATCCAGAGACCTCTGGGTTATGAGCCCAGCACGCTTCCACTGCGCCACTCTGTTCTCTGACTCGAATGACGAAACTACCATTTGTAAGTTAAACGGTATTAAAAGTTAAAGAAACTTTATAGAAAAAGCGTGTTAAAAAAATTAATAGTTAAAAAAACTAAAAAACACGATTTGTTTAGTGTATTGTCATCGGTCCTCGATATATCTACAAAGTTTGAAAGAAATCTGACCGTTTAAAGTGGGTCAAAAACGCGCTCAAAGGAGTCGGTTACATACAAACATACAAACATACAAACATACAGGTGAAGCTAATAAAAGCGTGTTAAAAAGCAACAAACAGTCGAATTGAGAACCGTATCCTCTTTGGAAGTCGGTTAATTTTCTACAACTGTCAACTAAAGCCTTCCAAAAACATGGCCCCATGTATTTTTAGTCTAAACCCATTTATATAAAACTAGCTGTCCCGTGCCCACTTCGTTGGGCATAATGTTAATTAAACCCGAAGCCATCGCGCGCCGTCCGGACTCCGGACCGTTTTTTCTCCGATTCACTTTGCAAAACGGACTACCACGTAAAAGCCTTTTTATTTTTCGGTTTTTTATATAACCTATGACACTCAGAAATAATGTGGTGGTGTCTATTGGTGAAAGAATTTTTAAAATCGGTTCAGTAGATCCCGAGATTGCCCCTTACAATTTAACAAATATACAAACACACAAACTTTACTTCTTTATAATATTAGTATAGACAAAGAATTATAAAACAAGTAAACATTCTTCAACCACTTTCCGGCCTGTCACATGTCAAGTGGGAGCAGGAAGTTGTTGCAAGTTGTTATGCAAGTAGAGTCCGACCTCCGCGCAGGTCACGACTTGGTCAATGGTAAACCAGCTTTTTCCTGATTGGACTGATTGTAGCCTTTTCCTGAATGTTTGTCATAATCAGTTGTTTGAGTTGAAATGATTTGACGAGACGACGTAATGATTATATACGTCTTTTAATTTGTTTCTTCAGTGGCTGGGTAGAAAGCAGATGAAAAAAAATCGGGGAATACAGTTTTCTATAGCAGCTACTATTTTATCGAGAAAAAAACTATTTCCCAATCAGACCGATTTGTTTTTTTTTTCTCAGGCCGAAAGTGATATTCGATTCAAAATTTTAATATATACAAAACAAAGCAGAGCGCTATTTTCACCTCGCAGAATCATGTTTTGTATATTTATTATGTACATCCAAACAATACTAAAACAATATCTCTTCAACAATCTATCTTACCATATATGGTAACACTCACACACTCAAATTCACGATAAACGTGGAACAAGCAAAAACGTGCCCCACTCAAATCATAACACCCACCCACTTAAACAGTATGTTATCTACAGAATTACGTTTGTATCCAACTATGCAACCAACTTATCTCTTCAGTTGAAAGAGAGAGCTATTGTTGCAATTGCCTAACAAAAGTTATAATTGTCTATTGAAAATTTTCAGCTCCATCATTTACCCGATGTCCCAGATAAGTTGGTAGTTACAATGTAGAACATTGATGTATGACTGTATGCAGTTGTGGATGTGCCAGTGGTTACGCAACAGAAGTTCATGGGTCTTCTAGTTGCATTACTGCAATAACGCAATATCTAATTTTATCTGGTATAATGTAAACAAGTAGGGATGTATATTGTCAGTTTTGTTTATGTTAATTTAAATATGTCAGAGTGCTATGTTTGCCATAAAAACTGTTGATGGTGGCAAAAGTTCAGTTCTTTAAAAAGAAAATTAGGTAAAACTCAAATAAACAGCAGAAAATCGAATAAAATATTATGATTAAAAATACTACCACTTAGGTTAACTTTTATTTATTCACTATAATATTATACCTAAAACAATGCTGCCCTCCTAAGCCGAGCGCGGTATCTCAAAAAAAATAATTGACTCTTGTTTTTTCACGCATCAGATGCGTATTTTCAAGCTGTCAGACGTGTGAAAAAAACAGAAGTCAATTATTTTTTTGAGATGTCTCTCTTGGGCTTATGAGGGCAGAATGTATGAAGCCAGATTAAAAAAACATACCTCAGGATACTAATACCTAGAATAACCCCCCACTCACGATTACCACTACTTTAAAACGAAAGTCAGTGTGATGGGCACCTTTTCACCGGGTACAGCTGGGGTGGGTTATTTGATTAGTTTTTATTTGTAATGTTCTGATTTTTATTCAATTTACAATATTTTATGGTTACTTTAACTTGTTTCTTTACATTAATAATTTATAATTACAAATTTAAAAACAAATCTCTAATTGCTTAATGTTGTTACAACATTTCCCATCCCTAACCTGCGCACGCGCACGAGACCGGCCGCGTGTAGTGACACGTGACACTGCGCATGCGCTTTGATTACATGCTTCCTGGAACGTACATTGCTTTCAGACTGAAAAGGTTAGTTTTAATCCCCGAGCACAGAATAAGGTAATAGTACGCTCTGACACAAACTACGTAAAAAACGAAAAGCGTACAAAATGAAATCGGTTTTTTTATATTTAACATGTGTCTACCTGTGGCATCGTAGCTTTCTAAACGACTGAATCGATTTATATTTTTTTTGTTTGAACGGTTTGGGCGACTTCATTCATTTTCATTTCTGATATGATTCAAGAACATCTTCTTAGCCGTTTCGAGATTATTAGCTGTTTTGTCAGCATTTTATTTTATTTTTTTTAGGATCAACAAATTTGGTTAATTTAAAAAAATCCAAATGTACGAGTAACAGTATATCTGCAACTAGCGGCGCCCCGCGACTTAACCCGCAATTTGGACTGGAATGTACTGGAACTGTTTATTTCCCTTAAATAAAATGTAACCTAGAGGTACATGTTAATTTATTGTACAAGCTACTCTCATCCCAAACTTGATCTAAATCTGATAATATAAATCTACGTGATTGAATAACAAACAAACTTACACATTTATAATATTAAGTAGGATATCTATTTATTTGTAATCTGTAATTTCATAATATAACTTAGTACCTAGTAATATGGGTAAGCCCTAGCACTCTCTCCCATGGCACGTGCTACCATGATAAAGCATCACGTGTCCACTCATATCAGGCGACATAAGACTAACAACACTACACTTCCCGTGTTTTATGGTGCTCTAAACATCAACACTTCGACTTGGAGGCCATTGTTTAACGAGAAAGTAGATGTGATAAAAATTGCATTCAAAAATGTTGAGTTCAAAATCCAGTTTCAAGATTTGGCTTTTTTTTTTTTTTTATGTAATTGAGTGACGAGACGAGCAAATCGCTCGCCTGATGTTAAACGTCACGTTTGCCCATAACAGGTCTGCGCTACCCAGAATTTTGAACTCGTAGAACAAAACCCTGCGTGGCACAGCACTGCGCTCGTCACCCTGAGATATAAGTTGTTTAATCTCCCATTTGCCCTGTAATTTCACTGGAAACAATGCCCTTCCAACCGGAACACAGTAATGTTTGCACATTACTGCTTGGCGGTGGAATAACTGGCAAAGGTGTGGTACTTCCCCAGGCGGGCTCTGCAAAAGAGCCCTACCACTACAGGTACTTCCCCAGGCGGGCTTACACAACTAACTAAATAACTAACATCGCTATGTATCTGGTATTCCAGCGTATAAGCTAACTCCATAGTCCATACCAAATTCATCATCCGGCATTTCAGTCGTTTTTGCGTAGTTAAATTAGCAAACATCCAAAAATCTAAACATATAATAGTACGTACTCGTACATATACATACATATTAGTAGGATTAGTGCTATCATCTTTCTCTAACAAACGTATACTTTGCACTACTTCAACTATAAGATAGATAAGCATTGCTCAATAATTTAACTACAATATTCCATTACACGTGACACCGTCCTAGGCTAACGATTCAGCCTATCCCAAAGGAAACAGCCGATAACAGACACGTTTTCTCAGCGCGGATGCAGTAAGCATGCGTTTCATTGCGCAATGCATATTATGGCTAATCTATGCATGCGCCAGCTCACGTGCGGCTAAATGCGGCCCGCAGCGCAATAGCAAAACAGAGAAAACAGTAATAAAGCTCATTTGTTTACTACCAACACACACATGGACAGTGGACATCGCTCGGCCGTGATACGACTGGGCCAGAAATAGGCTAGGGTTCGAGTGGGGGCGAGTGAGATATTATATCGGTCTCTGCCGCTCTCATTCGAAATGTCATGAGAGTGAGAGCGACGGAGATATTCTCGAGTTTTCTAGAACAGGGTCTAATGGATCCAAGAGCTCAAGGGTGCGGCGGAGTGTTCCTATAGACCCGTGCCCGTGAGCGATGTCTATTGTCTATGTATGCGTAAGTCGAGCGCGCTTGCAATGAAGCTTAACTTCTGCATTCTGAATGTTTTGTGATAATAGCATTTATCAGTGGGTCGCGATTCTGATTTGGCACGGATGGAATGATTCAATTGATTGCCAAGGTCTGGCGTGAAAGTCGTAATTGGAGAAATAGCAAGTCAGTGTATCTAGCGCAACTTTGACGTTAACTTACGTAGCGAGTTTTCGATAGAAAAGTGTACTGTACGCCATTTACGCCCGTCAGTGCGCTGTTGACAGGCGTAAATGGCATACACTTTTCTGTCGAATACTCGCTACGTAAGTTTACGTCGTAGTTGTGCTAGGCCTACAGGTCAAGTGTAAGGTATGTTATAATTATGTGGTAGATACAGATTTAGAATATAATGGTGTTCTTTATTACATACGCTTTGTTTTGTTTCAAAGATTACGTAAATACTCGTAAATGTTGTGTTGTTGTTTTGTTTTTACATTGATATAATAATTGACGAGTTTAGTCATTTTCCTTGTCAGTACCAGACAAGGAAAATTACTAAAGCTATCTTGAATGGAGGAAAACATTTTTGGCACATTCTTAACATGATTTTACATTTTAAATCGTTGTTTTACATCTATAGCTCTCTACTCCAGTTACATAACATATTAATGCGCACTTGTTATTCGAACAACCTCTGACGTAAACCTATCAATATATTATATAAAAGTGAAGGTCGTGACTGACTGACAGATCAACGCACAGCCTAAACCGCTTAAGCTACAAACTTCAAATTTGGACAAAAGTTTTATATCAAAAAGCGGACGCACACTAAGAAAGGAATTTGCCCAATTCAACCCTTAAGAGGGTGAAAAGGGGTGTTTAAGTTTGTATGAAAAATTTTTTTTTCTTTATGCTACGATTATCAAACTTTGCGAATATACTAAAGTTAAAAAAATAATTGACACCTATTTCAACATTTTTTAAAAATCAACCCCTAAAGGGGTGAAACGGAGCAATAAAGTTTGTATGAAGATTTTTTTTTTAATGCTGTGGGTATGAAACTTTGCAAATATACTAAGCTTAAGAAAATAATTGACACTTATTTTTTTGTTTTTTGAAAATCAACCCCTAAAGGGGTGAAACGGAGTATTGAAGTTTGTATGGAGATTTTTTTTTTGATACTGTGGCTACGAAACTTTGCAGATATACCAAGCTAAAAAAAATAATTGACACTTATTTTTTTGTTTTCTGAAAATCAACCCCTAAAGGGGTTAAACGGAGTGTTAAAGTTTGTGTAAAAATATTTTTTTCTTGATACTACGATTATTTGACTATGCGATTGTACTAAGCTAAAAAAAATAATAGATACCTGTTTCATTATTTTTTGAAAACCAACCCCTAAAAGGGTTAAACAGAGTGTTGAATCAACGCATCAACATCAACAGATCAACGCACAGCCTAAACCGCTTAAGCTACAAACGTGAAATTTGGACAAAAGTTTTATATCAAAAAGCGGACGCACACTAAGAAAGGAATTTGCCCAATTCAACCCTTAAGAGGGTGAAAAGGGGTGTTTAAGTTTGTATGAAAAATTTTTTTTTCTTTATGCTACGATTATCAAACTTTGCGAATATACTAAAGTTAAAAAAATAATTGACACCTATTTCAACATTTTTTAAAAATCAACCCCTAAAGGGGTGAAACGGAGCAATAAAGTTTGTATGAAGATTTTTTTTTTAATGCTGTGGTTATGAAACTTTGCAAATATACTAAGCTTAAGAAAATAATTGACACTTATTTTTTTGTTTTTTGAAAATCAACCCCTAAAGGGGTGAAACGGAGTATTGAAGTTTGTATGGAGATTTTTTTTTTGATACTGTGGCTACGAAACTTTGCAGATATACCAAGCTAAAAAAAATAATTGACACTTATTTTTTTGTTTTCTGAAAATCAACCCCTAAAGGGGTTAAACGGAGTGTTAAAGTTTGTGTAAAAATATTTTTTTCTTGATACTACGATTATTTGACTATGCGATTGTACTAAGCTAAAAAAAATAATAGATACCTGTTTCATTATTTTTTGAAAACCAACCCCTAAAAGGGTTAAACAGAGTGTTGAATCAACGCATCAACATCAACAGATCAACGCACAGCCTAAACCGCTTAAGCTACAAACGTGAAATTTGGACAAAAGTTTTATATCAAAAAGCGGACGCACACTAAGAAAGAAATTTGCCCAATTCAACCCTTAAGAGGGTGAAAAGGGGTGTTTAAGTTTGTATGAAAAATTTTTTTTTCTTTATGCTACGATTATCAAACTTTGCGAATATACTAAAGTTAAAAAAATAATTGACACCTATTTCAACATTTTTTAAAAATCAACCCCTAAAGGGGTGAAACGGAGCAATAAAGTTTGTATGAAGATTTTTTTTTAATGCTGTGGTTATGAAACTTTGCAAATATACTAAGCTTAAGAAAATAATTGACACTTATTTTTTTGTTTTTTTGAAAATCAACCCCTAAAGGGGTGAAACGGAGTATTGAAGTTTGTATGGAGATTTTTTTTTTGATACTGTGGCTACGAAACTTTGCAGATATACTAAGCTAAAAAAAAATAATTGACACTTATTTTTTTGTTTTCTGAAAATCAACCCCTAAAGGGGTTAAACGGAGTGTTGAAGTTTGTATAAAATTATTTTTTTCCTAATACTTCGATTATTTAACTTTGCTATTGTAATAAGCTAAAAAAAATATTAGATACCTGTTTCATTATTTTTTGAAAATCCACCCCTGAAAGGGTTAAACAGAGTGTTGAATCAACGCATCAACATTAACAGATCAACGTACAGCCTAAACCGCTTAAGCTACAAACGTCAAATTTGGACAAAAGTTTTATACCAAAAAGCGGACTCACACTGAGAAAGGAATTTTCCCAATTCAACCCCTAACGGGGTGAAAAGCGGTGTTTAAGTTTGTATGAAAAAAATATTTTTCTTAATGCTACGATTATCAAACTTTGCGAATATACTAAAGTTAAAAAAATAATTGAGACCTATTTCAACATTTTTTAAAAATCAACCCCTAAAGGGGTGAAACGGAGCAATAAAGTTTGTATGAAGATTTTTTTTTAATGCTGTGGTTATGAAACTTTGCAAATATACTAAGCTTAAGAAAATAATTGACACTTATTTTTTTGTTTTTTGAAAATCAACCCCTAAAGGGGTGAAACGGAGTGTTGAAGTTTGTATAAAATATTTTTTCCCAATGCTATGATCATTTAATTTTGCAGATGTACTAAGCTAAAAAAAATAATAGATACCTGTTTCATTATTTTTGGACAGTCAACCCTAAAAGGGGTGAAACGGGGTATTAAAGTTTGTATGGAAATATTTTTTTTAATGCTACGATTATTTAACTTTGCAAAACTAAGCTAAAAAAATAATAGATACCGGTTTCATTATTTTTGGAAAATCAACCCCTAAAGGGGCGAAATGGCGTGGTAAATATAGTACGGAGAGAGAATTGTAATGACTCACTGACAGACTAAACCGCTGGTCGTAGAAATTAGAAATATGGAAGGTGTGTTTGTCTTGACGAGTAAACGTGTACCAAGAAAGGATTTTTTTGAAATTCAACCTCTAAAGGGGTGAAATAGGGTGTTAAAGTTTGTATGGGGAAGCATTGTTTTTGACGCCACGGTATTGAAACTTTACAAATATACTAAGCTTAAAAAAATTACGAACACCATTTTTCACCATTTTCACCACTTTTGGAAAATCAACCCCAGTGGGGTGAAATGGCGGCGTGGTAAAGATAGTACGGGGAAAAAATTGTTTTGATGCTAACTCAATAAAACTTTACAGATGTACTAAACTTAAGGCGGGTAAACAACATCCGGAAAAAATCCAAAACCTTCGAAAAGTCACATCCTTGAGGTGGAACTGCTAATTATCTCGAAAACTAAAAACATTTTTACCAAAGCGCTGAGACTAAAAAGTCATCAAAACCTCGGACCTTTTTGGAGCCATTAAAAATAACATAGTCGCCTCAAAAACATGGCCTCTATATAAACTTTGAGGGTCTATATCTCCGAAACGGTTGAAGATGGGTGGGTGTTTGACTAAATGTCATAGAAGTTAACAAGGGCTACTTGATGGTGGTGGCGAAAATCCAAACGATTCAAAATGGCCGCCATTTTTCAAAATGATTCGAGGGGGCTGACTTATTGCATCCAGGGGTTTTTGGGGTCCCCGCTTCCATTGTATGACACTTTTTACATGCTCTCAAAAAAGAGGGTTAACTTAATTTCATCCCGGAAAAATTTTCGGTTCCCGAGGTATAGTCCACGCGGGCGAAGCCGTGGGCGGAAGCTAGTCTATGATAAATGATACGATAAGATAAAGAAATACATAGCCAAAGATTACTCTATGAAAAATAATGGTAGGTACCAAAACTGAAGTGTTTTGTTTTTCAGCTGCTTTGTCATTAAATCAAAATACAAATTAAGTCCGACAATACAGTTAAAAATCTTTTATTTCAATTAAAATAACATAAATAGGCATAAACAGAATAGAAAATCACAGATAAAAAGCTCAAGTCACTATCCGCGGGTAAAGTACCCAAAAGGCTGGCGACTTTACCTCGTTGAATGGCAATACTAATTCTCTGGCCGAGGTAAGCACCAGCACCAGCTTTATTTTTATTTTTTATTTTTATTTAGATGCTCACTGTGCTTACAGCGAAGCCAATGCGCATAGAAAGCATAACAAGCATAGCGCTTTGGTCGTTTGACCTTTCCATCAGCCACTTGGACAGTTCAAATAAATAATAATATATAAATAATAAATACCATAACATTAAAAGATCTAAATAATAATTTTCAAAAAATTTACACGTTCTTGACAAGCACAGCAAAAAACATAATGGCACGAACACGTGAGCGATCACGTTTTGCAAATCATAATACATTTGAATATTACATAACCAGTGGAAGTATTACAATCTGAACTGGTTGCAAATGGTCGGAATGACCTTTGGATAGCTACCTGTTGTTGTCGTTTTATTATGTTGTTATGACGCAAGACGATTTTCATTATCACATCTATTGTTATTTGCTGATGATGTGTTAGTTAAGTGCTAATGTAAATGCTTAATAAGCTAATAAAATTTTAAAACGGGTTCAAAGTAACTTCAAAACTTTATACTTTAATATATAACTAATTTATGCAATTAATAAACAATTTTAAATTATACTATGTAAATTAAAATAGCTGCGTCTAGTGGTTTTACCCGCTTCTTTTCTAAATCCCTGTACCTATTGAGGCGAACGCAACAAAAAAAAAAAGAATCAGTCGCATTCTTCGAGTTTTTCGAGATTAACGCACGGCGATTGATTTTTATTATGCAAACAGAAGATTTGGTATTCGGATTTCCGGGTTGAATATTAACCTTGTTTCGTATAGGTTAAAGTATTACATTCTATAAGTTTTTTAATATATAAGGTTGCCGGAAAACGAAGCTTCGATAGCCTATTCTAATTATTCTTATTCGGAATGGGGGTGATAGGTCCCGCACCGGTGTCCCGCCGCAAGTGGTGCATTGTGCGTTTCCCCAGCGATTACGAGCCAACCCAGCTCCTTAAAATAACGGAGCGAGGCTCTGGGCCGCTGGCACAACTGCTTCAGTGGCAAAGATGGTACATGAGCCGCTGTCAAACTGTTGCCTACTGGTACGTTGGGTCGGTGATATTGTATTTTATGCATAAATCACTGGTTGAATCTGGGACCCTATTTTTAGAGGCTCGAGATTGTCTCCGTCAGTGTCATTCTCATGACGATTCTAATGAGATTCCTAGACAGGATTGGCATAGAATCGAAATGAGAGGCGTACAAAAAGAGAAGCCTATAGTACCAGTGGGCGAATACAAGCCGATTATTGACGATTAAAATTATCAGAGCAGGTTTTTTCTTGTTCGCGCGCAAAAATGTTGCAAAACTATGACCGAGAATTAATTACACACCCCAGATTAAAGTTATTTTTGTCAGCCAAACCGGTTTTGACTGGTTGACGATATCTACGTCAGAATTACCGTCAAAACCCTAACAAGAAGCACCAATTAGTATTGTGGCTATTCGTAGTCGACAAACCTACGTATAATACCTCTGATTCTAAGAAAATAAAACCACAATTTTCACATAACAAATGTAGATTTACAATACTTTCAATACAAAAAAGTCCTATGGGTATTTCCACCAGATATAAGTGACGTTCGAGACGTTTTGCTTAATCTATACCAGTGAGACTTAACATGGGCCGTGAACAAATTATCTTTCCACCCCACAAGAGAGAGACAAACAAACATCCATTTTCTTACTTTGTAAAATTTACGCGTGGATAAGAGTGGAAAGACAATTTATCCACGGGTAGTGTTAGACTAGTAATAGTTTAAATATTGTAAGTGTAATTTTATGAACTTCACAATAATTACTACATTGTATGTTCGCTAGGATAGACTGTTGAAACTGAATCATCATCATTCGCAACTTTTAATCTTCCCACTGCTGGGATACAAATCTACCCTCGAAGGGTGATAAGGCCATGTTCCACCACGCTGGCCAAGTGACTTGTTCAGACTTAACATTAATTTATTCCACCATTGTTCACAGTTTTATGCAATACATTTTTACTTTATTTTACTCTGTCTGTTTTGACTAATCCTAAGCACAACAAAACTTTAGTATTCAAAGTTTCAAGGAAATCCAAAAATAAATTACTTAAGGCCGGCTTATGCCGACGACGCAACATTTCAATAAATGTTTGTTGTATTGTTTTAACATAACTAATTAACTATCGAATTAATATAATATAAGCCTATAACTATATCCCTTGATGTTTACTTAATTTTGAAATTTCGATATACTTACACAATTGAAAACTATTTCACGAGTTTAACAATAAACAATTGGAAAACACAATTGGAAAACATGTTTACACAATATATAGAATTAGGTCGAAACAATGGGCCCAAAGGTAAGTTTTCGGGAACTTACCAATAGCTTCTTAAATGGACGTTGTTCGTAGTTAATCTGTAGGCATTCAGTGAAAATTTCCTTCGAAAATTCTCGAAATCCGTCGAAGGTCCTTGGTGATTTGTTTAAGGTGTGTTTTGGCACTTGCCCTTGGCTCTGCCCTTGTATAATATAATATACCTATAGGTACTACGTACGTTAACAACTTTTGTTCTTAAAAAAAGCATTTACGTTTGTTGATATTAGACGCTTCAAGGTGCAACTTCAAGAAATTGAATGTTGGATAAATTTTGGAAAAGGATTTTTACTTACTATAGTCGTCACAAAATAAGAGTAAGTAAAAATCCTTTTCCAAAATTTATCCAACTAGAAATTTTTTCACAAAACTACGAGTACAAGGACTAGATTTAGACTTATCTAGACTCAGCGGCTAGATTTAATACTTTTTTTTGTTTTATTTTTTTATTTTTGCTAGCCGTATTTGTGTTTCTAAAAAACTGCAATTGTATAAATGTTCATCTTTCTAAACGAAGATCTGAAATTAAAGCCCGTCACACACGTAGCTATAATATATATTAATATGCCTTGCTATAATATAAATTAGTATGCCTTGCTATAATATATATTATAGCTCCGTGTGCGGTCACTTCAATATTTGTATTGAAAATATATCGTAATATGCCTCGCTATATTTATATTAATATATATTATAGCTTCACAATCCGAGTAGCTCCGCAACTCCACCTCTCACCAACCTATTGTTCGGCCATTCACGTCGGAAAACTCTTCACGTGATCGCCGTTCACGTTTTCTTCAGTTTCGTGCGACGGAATAAACACGTGAAGAAAACAATTTTTTTTATTCAATATTCTTTTGAATTTTATTTTTGTTTTAATAAGTCACTTTGTCTTGAAAGTCGGGGAAGGTTATGACTCTAGAGATAGTAAAAAGAGGTTGATTTTTTGAATAAAATGTTTATGTAAAATATTTATGTGTTTTTTTATACTGAGATAGGCTTGCATTTGACCGCCATTTCGCCTGATCTGTCTTATTTGTTTTGACTTCTAAATAGAATGACTACACTACAAAAGTAATACCTACTTCTGACTTTCTTAAATACTAAACTGGCGACTGATCAGGGTTTTGCCTAATAAAATTATTATTATCTTCAACTTTGTTATTGAAAATTTTACTAAGCACTGAGCGTCCTGGGCTGTATTTACTTACTAGGCTACAAGTATGTGTGCCTGTAAAACGTTTTCAATTTCATAATAATTGAAATTATCAAGCTTGAAACTCTATTGATGCTGAAGAAGGGGGCGTATGTGGCTTCATTGCGTTAACATGTCTCTTCTACCTATAGCTATATTCTTAATCTTAATATATATAAATCTCGTGTCACAATGTTTGTCCTCAATGGACTCCTAAACCACTTAACCGATTATAATAAAATTCGCACACCATGTGCAGTTCGATCCAACTTGAGAGATAGGATAGTTTAAATCTCAAATTATAGTCGCAATTTTAATTTATTGCAAATTATATATATACTGATAATTTTTACTATAAATTGACAAGTTAGCATCAACATACTACGGTTGCTATAGTTACGCAATGGCTTTTGACAGGACAACGTCTGTCGAGTCAGCTAGTATACCTATATATCTTGTTTGGAGGTAGATATACGAGTACATATACCTTGGATTATCGGACAGACTTTTAATTTAATTTCGAACTTAATAAATACCAATTACTGTAAAAACAGGGTGTGACAGTGTGACTGCGTAGCGCAGTTATAGCAAACCAGAATAATAGTATTTTCATTTTGAAACGATTGATAAGCCAATGTTTGAAACAAACAGATGTCCCTACAGCTGACGTGAGCTATCTACCTGTCCGGGTCACGGGTTCATCCTCACGTGTGGTAGGCATCGTACACGTGAATTTCTGCTCCACTTTTTTTAACATTAGGTACGTGGTGACGTCAATCTGTGCTGAAATATTTATCGATCTGTAATGTCGTTTGTGAGTTGAAATTAATCGAGGTAGGGGCGGAATATTTTGCAACTGTTTGAAATAAGTTTCTATATGTCATTTTGTATCAGAGTTTATAGGCAGTTTGAAAGTCTTAGGGGTTAAATTCCTTGCAAAAAAAACATACATAGTAAAAACTTAAACTATTTCTTTCCTATTTTATAATGAAGTAGTAAAAAAACTTTGTTGGGGGTTGTATCAGAGCCTACAATTTAACGTGTCATCCGACCCACGATGGTGGAGTTGCAAATACCACCCGCGGTCAGCCATCCGAAAACAGATAGTATCGAACCGATGAACCACGAAAATCACTTGCCTGATTATAAAATCCACCACTGATCACTTACTCGTACCTTCGGTCCCCGCAATCCGGTCTTTTGCTTTTTTAACACGCTTTTATTAATTTCACTTGACAATGCGTATTTTTTAGTTTTTTTTAACTAAAAAATAGTTTTTAGTTTCAAGAAACTCTAAAATAATCTAGCAGGTGACAAGTTGTAACTAGTGATGTAATTAGTCTTTATCACGAATTGTTATCATCGCCGACAAAACGTCCAACTCAGCAAATTGTGGTGCGATAACAGAATTGCAAGTTAACTAATATTCTAACTCATGTATTCGAACGACAGTGTCTAAGCTTTCCATCTATACTAATAATAATACAAAGAAGAAGAAGAAAAAACCGATATTTACTTATTTTATTTAATTACGAGTATAATAGTATACCTATGATGTATACCTAATAGTAATTTATATTTTTTTTATGTATGTTCGTAGACAGTTATCGTTTATCTCCGAAACTACTGGGTACTGTTTTATAGACCTAAGTTGTAAATCACTAGATACGAAGTCTTAAGCATCAGTTAGTAGGATTTAAATGTCTTACTTTAAGTATTTGTTTTGGTTAATGAAATCACTTAAAGAAAATTTAAGAATCGCTTCATCGAAAAGTTCAATATTTAACAAAACACTAAAGTACATTTGAGTACAAAACTTGATAAATAACAACAATTTTATGTAGATCTAACTTTTAGCTAATTTAGTAACTCTTTAGATTTCATTTAATACATACAAATATAAATAGCCAAATAATGACAATGAAAAAGTGCAATAAAATTCTAACCAAAACCAATGTAAAAAAACTAGCACCTAACTTTTTTTCAAGCTTTTATTCCATTGTTATCCCAGTTTCACAAATAATCTTAATATATATAAATCTCGTGTCACAATGTTTGTCCTCAATGGACTCCTAAACCACTTAACCGATTATAATAAAATTCGCACACCATGTGCAGTTCGATCCAACTTGAGAGATAGGATAGTTTAAATCTCAAATTATAGTCGCAATTTTAATTTATTGCAAATTATATATATACTGATAATTTTTACTATAAATTGACAAGTTAGCATCAACATAATAGGGTTGCTATAGTTACGCAATATGACATTTGACATAGAATTGACGCAATGGCTTTTGACAGGACAACGTCTGTCGAGTCAGCTAGTATATTATATTTCGTACGTCTCAGACTTCTTGTAGTTTGAAATACGTTCTTACGCACACAAACATACGAGTATCTACAAACAATATTGGTGCAGTATCTCAAGATGCAGTGTAGAGTTAAAAATCTCTACAGAGTTTAAACACCGACTCCCAGTCTACAGCTCCATTATTATGCAAAACGTGATTATACAAGGAGTTATGTCACGGTTAAATATCGATATAGTGCCGATAAGTTATCTCGTATCAGAGATTGCAATAAGGGTCATAGTTTGGCGTCAGCCTTTATCGGTTACCGTGACTTTCTTGGGGAATTCTTCGAAGTATCGATGATTACGTGACTTCGACGGTATCGGATTTTGTTTGACAAAGCAAGTAAGTGGGTGACATAAGTTTTATCCGATTGCTCAGGGAAAGGAAATCCTATTTAGTGTGAAAAGGGTGTGTGTACGCAGTTAGTGTTTACCTTGCAAGTGCTTCCTAAGGTGAAAAGGGGCCCTACTACTAAGACGCAGCTCTCCATCCGTCTGTCTGTCGGTCAGTTTGTCACCAGGCTGTATCTCATGAACCGTGATAGTTAGACAGTTGAAATATTCACAGATGATGTATTTCTGTTGCCACTATAACAACAGATACTAAAATACAGAATAATATAAATATTTAAGGGGGTTCCCATACAACAAATGCGATTTTTTTGCCGTTTTGATAGATAATAGTACGGAACCCTTCGTGCGCGAGTCCGACTCGCACATGGCCGGTTTTTAAACCCCCGATGCAAAAAAGATGGGTGTTATAAGTTTGACCGCTATGTGAAAACTTCTTATCTTCTTCTTAAACTGGTGAACAGATTTGGATGCATTTTTAACCGACTTCAAAAAAGGAGGAGGTTCTCAATTCGACTGTATGTTTTTTTTTAAATCAGGTTTGCTGCGATTCAGCCTTTTCAACATTGGGATAATTTAACTGATTTTTTTAATTGATTTCTTGTTTATTTTTTTGAATAGGTAGGTAGTGGTGTTTTCAGTGGTAGGAAATTTCAGACATTATTTTCCTAGCCACCAATTAAGCAAATTGCGCAGTCCTTCGTGGGTGTTCCGTCTAACTACAGGTAATCGTATTACGGGCACGTGAAGCGCGACCTTGGCCTTCGATCACGCTCCTATGATACATGCCAGTCATTGACAGTGTAATGGGTTTATTACACGTTACGAGTACAGTGGCGAGACAGTAAATAGCTTACTCGGCTGAGTAAACTAATCATGGTTCTAGTGACTGTCTCGCCTCGTCAAACTGTTTATACAAACCGAGTACTCGGACGAAGGTACTGTCTCGACACTACTCGCTACGTGTAATCAACCCATTACCTTTGCTAGCTTTTTTTGGTCCAGTCTAGGTAAATTCTAGGCTTCTAGGGACTAGAGGTCTAGGTAATATTGTAGTTAGAGAGACAGATACAGTTATATAAGGAAAGGGCTTGCTAAGCCGAAACAGAATCATAGTACCTAACCTACTCATCATTATGAACGGTTTTTACTATGAGACCAGGACCAAAGACTCACCTCTCCTTTACTCAAGTAAAGGAAACGGTAAAAGAAGAGCGCAGCAGCATATACGAGTATCAGAAGAAGACAACCATAGTTTGACGATGACGACTTCAATTAACTTAAACTTGCCATCCTCAAGCGTGGTTTACAAAGATTTTTATTCATTACGCAACCAACTCGAGTCACGAGTCAATTTACTAAAAGCGATGTAAACAATGTACCTAATTGTTCAGTCCGTTACAAAAGCAACAATATCTAGTGGAAACGTGTTGGACACACGTGGCGTGGCCGACACGTGACCGTCACTGTCCGACCGTGGCTGTTACGCAATTCTTGGTTTTCAGTAGGTTAGCTAAGTTAAATAGTTCCTGTAGAGGGTGAGTGGCCAAACGTCGTAGCTGAAGTTTTGAGGGCGTTCAAGATAAGACAAGAGAGAAGAGTGTAGAATGCTTTGCTTGAGTGGGTGTTCCCGATGGATATAACATGGTCTTCAAATCGTGAGTAAATTGGTTTGTTCTAGGCAAGCGTGCTCCATCGTAGACCGCATTATTGCTCACCATCAGGCAAGATGGCGGACAAAAGCAGGCCTCTCAATATTTTTCAAAAACATTTATCTTTCACCTTGTTTTTCTATTCACGTGAACTGAAACTTTAACTGAAAAACATTTCAATCGTGAACTTTTGAACAAACAAGATTTCTATAGAGCCCAAATTCTGTTTACCTACTTAAAGAACAAAGTCGTAACTAAAACAAATGATTGAGGAAAACTTACTCAAGCAATGGCTAGTAACTCGGGAGCAAGGTAACAATCAAACGTTTTTCCAGGAATCGAGACTGTTATTGAAAATTAATCGTAAGCCGAAATTTTCCATACAATTTATTGTAAATACTGTAATATACCGACATACATAATATACATTGTCATGTGTTTGTTTTGTAACATAAAAGAGCAATGCGAGTTAAATTATTACGGTTGCATAGTTAACGTTTTTAATGCTTACGAAAATACATAGTCTTTTTAAAAACGTGTTTGGACACGTGACTGAATTACGTAGTAGGTACCTACTAGTGTTTCATCTGTAACTGAAGGCTGAACATCTTTGGTTTTGAATTTGTTAACCTGATTTTCATAGAAGTATCTGAATAAAAAAAAAATAGTCCAACATTTAGGGTAAGTTAAGGTCTTGGACATGACAGGCTCATAAAATAAATAGATAGTAAAGATAGTTATTTGAAAACGAAAAAAACGGGCTGAAGAGACCTATCGTATAAGTACTTAAGTAGTTATTTGAAAACGAAAAAAAAAACTGAAGAAGAGACCTATAAGTACGTAAGTACCTATTATCTCCTCAGAAAATTGTTCATGATTATGATCAAAATCCTAATTTCCAAGAAACCTCTAAATTCAGTTTTTAATCTGTTACTAGCTGCGCCCCGCGGTTTCACCCGCTGTCCTGCAAGAATAGCGGAAAGCCGTTCAATTTTCTGGGGTAAAAAGTAATCTACATATTACCTAGGGCTTAAGCTACCTCTATACCAAATTTCGTCAAAATCTGTTTAGCTGTTAAATTGTTAAATCAAATTGTCATCCATACGTCCATTACATAGCTGTCATTTGCGCAAAGAGTATAATAAGTCGTTTTGTTATTCCAAGTCTGATTCTTTTTTGTTAGACTTACCTCGTTTTATAGTGACTGATGTTTTATGTCAATTCACACTTGAATGCTATCGAATTTATTTAATAGAAATAAATAGTATAATAGGAATAAATAGTATCCTATGTGCGTTTCCTGGCTCTAAGCTACCTCCTCACCAATTTTCAGCCATATCGGTAAAGCCGTTCTTGAGTTATAAGTAGTGTAACACGAACACGACTTTCTTTTATATATATAGATTTAGCATTATAAAACAAATCGAAATGCACTGGAGTCAAATTTATCAAAATGAACTTAAAAAGATGCGAAAAGAGTGTATTCATCGGAGTTTATTTTGTTTCTAAAAGTTTGTAAACGTGGAAAACTAGAATAAGGTAACGGTAAAAGTTTATTTACTTGTCAAAGTAATTTCAGAAAGCTTAAATCCTCGTTATTTGAAGAAACGTTTTATGAATAAAGTTCAAGAAAAATATCACAAAAATATGTCTCGTGACCAACACCAGATGGCGACGATAACAAAGAAACTCTGTTAAACAAATTAAACCGTAATAGATTAAGTATTTATCGATGGTGTAACCAGACCGGTACAGTGATAAGAGTTATCTATGGTGATGTAACTGTAGTTATCTGACTAGGTAACCTGGTTCCGTAAGCTGAACCAACAGTAAGCAAAATTAGGTCATCGCATATTTGCTTTTTGAGTTACACAACGTATTGATATGATATTCAGATAGTGCATATTTGGGGCGCTAATAAAGAGTCGTGTAGTAATGAAAATAGTAGATTGTAGAACTAGTGCATAAAATAAGCCATTTTATCCGAGACGTTAGCTAGCCCAAGCCAAAGGCGAGAGCGGATATGAAACTCGAGGATAAAATGGATTTTATTCCAAAGTTAAACACTCGAATTTTCACTTCGATTGCGAGGAAATGAAAATATAAGTAGCTGCATAAACCCCAATATATTTTAAAAGACTACGATCACGATATATAAGTTTTATATTTTTAAAGATACGAAGAAACTTCTTACGTGAAAAAAAAAGAAACAAATACTTACCTCTTTTTTCCTTTTAACCTTTCTGAATAAAAAAAAATACTTTTGACATTTTGAAATTGAAAATAAAAGAAGTTTTCTTTTGTTGGAAACCTCATAAACTAACCAATCAATCATCATCATCAATATATATAAAAGTGAATGTCGTGACTGACTGACAGATCAACGCACAGCCTAAACCGCTTGAGCTACAAACGTCAAATTTGGACAAAAGTTTTATAACAAAAAGCGGATGCACACTAAGAAAGGAATTTGCCCAATTCAACCTCTAAAGGGGTGAAAAGTTGTGTTTAAGTTTGTATGAAAAAAATTTTTTCTTAATGCTACGATTATCAAACTTTGCGAATATACTAAACTTAAAAAAATAATTGACACCTATTTCGTCATTTTTGAAAAATCAACCTCTAAAGGGGTGTAACGGAGTATTGAAGTTTGTATGAAGATTTTTTTTTTATTCTGTGGTTACGAAACTTTGCAAATATACTAAACCTAAAAAAATAATAGATACTTATATTTTTGTTTTTTGAAAATCAACCCCTAAAGGGGTTAAACGGAGTGTTGAGGTTTGTATTAAAATATTTTTTTCTAATACTACGATTATTTAACTTTGCAATTGTACTAAGCTGAAAAAATATTAAATACCTGTTTCATTATTTTTGGAAAATCAACCCCTAAAAGGGTTAAACAGATAAAAGTGAATGTCGAGACCGACTGACAGATCAACGCATAGCCTAAACCGCTTAAGCTACAAACGTCAAATTTGAACAAAAGTTTTATATCAAAAAGCGGACGCACATTTTAAGAAAGGAATTTTCCTAATTCAACCCCTATAGGGGAGGGGTGAAAAGGGGTGTTTAAGTTTGTATGAAAAAAATATTTTTCTTAATGCTACGATTATCAAACTTTGCGGATATACTAAAGTAAAAAAAATAATTGATACCTATTTCATCATTTTTAAAACATCAAATCCTAAAGCGGTGAAACGGAGTATTGACGGAAAATCAAGATAGTACGGAGAAAGAATTCGTTTTGATGCTAACTCAATAAAACTTTACAGATGTACTAAACTTAAGGCGGGTAAACAACATCCGGAAAAAATCCAAAACCTTCGAGAAGTCACACCCTCGAGGTGGAACTGCTAATTATCTCGAAAACTAAAAACATTTTTACCAAAGCGCTGAGACTAAAAAGTCACCAAAACCTCGGACCTTTTTGGAGCCATTAAAAATAACATAGTCGCCTTAAAAATATGGCCGCCATACAAACTTTGAGGGTCTATATCTCCGAAACGGTTGAAGATGGGTGGGTGTTTTTGACTAAATGTCATAGGAGTTAGCAAGGACTACTTGATGGTGGTGAAATCCAAATGATTCAAAATGGCCGCCATTTTTCTAAATGATTTGAGGGGGCTGATTTATTGCATCCGGGGGTTTTTATGGTCCCTGCTTCCATTGTATGACGCTTTTCACATGCTCTCAAAAAAAGAGGGTTAAATTAATTATCGGTTCCCGAGGTATAATAGTCCATGCGGGCGAAGCCGTGGGCGGAAGCTAGTAAGAAATAAATAGACTTCTAACTCAGTTGTAATGTTTTCTTGAAGCCTCTGCCACGTGCCGCCAAAATCACGTGGCCCAAACGAGATCTTACATAAAAAAGCTTTTTCTTAACAATTATTATTTATAGCTTACATGAAACTCTTTGTATGTTTGTTTGTACTACTTTATCTGTTATACTGATTTTAGTGCAAAAAGATTGTGAAAAGATCGGAAAGTCTTTTGAAAGAGAAACGTGCGGGGCTTTAAAAGGTTGGTAAATTGGGACTGCACTTTTTGGCTTCCCTTAAAAACAATATAGGTAACTTTTTATTGTTTGGCAGAAAGTTTCCACATCGTTCGTAAGGTTTGAATTTGAAAACAATGACCAACAAGTAACTTTGTTTTTTCAGATCTCTCTCTTTGAAACATTTTTTGTGATATAAATTGGTTACGATTTTTGTTGCAAACAAAAACTTTTGAAACATGATTATGTACACACAGAAGCCAACAGAAGCCCTTATTTTTCCAGGATGAAAAGTAAATTCTGTCAAATATTACTCCGATCTGTTGCTCTATTGCAAAACGAAGGACAAACAAACCAATACACCAACAAACGATTCTACATTTTATATTATAAAAAGAATAAGGATATAGACATCGATGTGTGCAATGTGTATAATAATGTGTTTAAAATCAAGTGTGTACGCAAACGTACTTAATTTTTATACACTCGAAATTTCGGTGCAAACAGCAAATACAGAGGTACCTTGGTAGATATTTTATCTACGAAACTATGTGAGTTTCAAAGATAAAAAATCAAAGGTGAAGTATGAAATCATGAATTCCAACCTCATGATGAAATGTTAATCATACCTCACGTAGGCATGTAGGTTACTGATAAAAATATTATACTACATGACTGCATGTAGAAACAGGTCCAGTAGATCATTGAGTTCGTCGATATAATAAAAGTCCCGGGTCAAACCTGGACTAGATTGGCACAGAACCGAAATGAGTGGGTGCTAGGTCGGGTAACCTCCACGTGGTGCACCCTGGGCAACAGCGTGCGGTAATACTGCAGCTTTTATGCAGTAGTACCGCACGGTGGCCAATAACCCGACACGGTGGGCCCTTCCGCGTGTCCCTCTGACTAGCAGAGGGCACAGCGTGATGGCTTGGACGGTGGCATTGCTGCCACCCAGGGCCGGTCCTAGGGCGGTGCGAGCGGTGCGACCGCACCGGGCGCCTTCAAGGGGGGGCGCCAAAATGAACCAAAACGTGAAACAAAAAATGCTCGACCGAGCGCGCGAGTCGCGTACGCAGGAACAAAATTGCGGGGGAACGGGCCGCGGGGTGAACTTTCGTCCCTCACTTCCTCACTAGGCAGGCATTGTCTATTGAATTGTCAATTCAAACGCGCGCGAGTGTATTTATTTGTATACAGTGTGGTTAACGGCTAATAGTACGTACTTAGATTACAGTAATACCCAGCTTTAGGCAGTGGTCCGACCGCCGGCGAGAAATGGACTAACTATCGGCGATTTTCTCTCTCAAGTACAATAAATGTACATTCAGTGTAAACGAAAGAGATGCATAATCTATATATATAAAAATGAAACCCGTTTTCCTTGGTCACGGCCTCACGCGTGAATGGCTGGACCGATTTCACTAATTCTTTTTTTGTTGTATTTGTTATTATTAGGAGAAGGTTCTTACGGAAAAAAATATTAAGAGAATCTCTCAGAAATATTGAAAAACCCTAAAAACAGCCCTTTTCTTTTTCCCATACAAACGTTTCCTAACTAAAACGAGCTTTATTGCTATTGTATAAAGTTCATATTGAATTGCAAGCACTCACTGTTGTTTAAGCAATGTAGGTATGTTCCTAACGTCCAAGAGTCAATTTGCACTTTATTACCTCTGTACAAAGTTCAAATTCAATCATATCTATCAAAACAGTGTGCGTTTTATACTGATAATTTTTACTATAAATTGACAAGTTAGCATCAACAAACTACGGTTGCTATAGTTACGCAATAGCATGAGAATAGAGGCTCTATCAAAGAGTTCCTATAATTATTCTCAACACCTTTGGTCACGCCATCACGCGTGAACGACTGGACCGATTTCAATTTACTCTACGTTTATCCCAAAGTCTACCCGTGCGAAGCCGGGACGGGCCGCTAGTATTATTATATTAAAAGGTGCTTTCTGACTGTTCACACCGCCGGCGACGACTAGCTTTACTAGTTTTGTCGCTGAGCGACGAGCTTTCAAAAATAAACTCGCTCAGCGATACTCGTTCAGCGATGCTCGCTCGCTTGATCATTTCTTTACAGTGATCTTTTGTTTACAGTACAGACTGAGCGACCGCGGGCGAGTGGCGCGAGTAATCGCTCGTCGCACTTGCACAGTCGCTTATAGCCCAGCGACAAAACTATCGAAAGTACACACTCGCTTCCCGCTGATCGCCAACTTGTTTATAGTTTCTAGTTCTACTCGTTTCTTGTTCATCGTCGGCGGTCGGACCACTGCCTTACGCGAGGGATACGTTCCGGAAAAAATCGCGTTAACTGAAATTCGCGTATATCGAGGTTAAAAAAACAGTCAAAACAGTCAAAATTACTAAATTTTGACGGATAAATTATTTTTTCCAAAAAAAAGAACAAAAACCGACTTCAAGGCTACAAACTTAAACTTAAAAGTAGAAAATATTTTTTTTATTAGTTTAAAGCAAAGAGCATTGAAGGACAATTATAGCTAAAAAATAATCAGTTATAATTTTGGAGTCGGTGCCATAAGCCAGTCAAAGTAAAATCAGCAAAACTGTCCCTGGCTGGCACCGACTTCAAAAGTAACTGATTCTATTAAATATTATCTTTAGTTGTCCTTAAATGCTCTTCTTTGCTTTATACTATAGTCAGGCCATTTTAATAGGTCACATTTGACAATTCATCAAAATTCAACAACGTAACCTTGTAACGGCGGGCATAAAATAATATATTTTTTCGTTTTGTTAGAACTGCACAATTGCTTAACTTTTTTCAATTACGATTACATATTTATTGTAATAATGACCGATACGAGTTTTTTATGATTTTTTTTTTATAAACCATTTTAATCATAATAAACAATTACTGATCTACGAGATAATCTACGATCTCGTAAAGAACTGAACGTTGTTACAATGTTGCGTCAGTTAACCCTTTTTCTTTTTAACACGCTTTTATTAGCTTCACCTGTATGTTTGTATGTTTGTATGTTTGTATGTTTGTATGTTTGTATGTTTGTATGTTTGTATGTTTGTATGTAACCGACTCCTTTGAGCGCGTTTTTGACCCACTTTAAACGGTCAGATTTCTTTCAAACTTTGTAGATATATCGAGGACCGATGACAATACACTAAACAAATCGTGTTTTTTAGTTTTTTTAACTATTAATTTGTTTAACACGCTTTTTCTATAAAGTTTCTTTAACTTTTAATACCGTTTAACTTACAAATGGTAATTTCGTCATTCGTGTCAGAGAACAGAGTGGCGCAGTGGAAGCGTGCTGGGCTCATAACCCAGAGGTCCCTGGATCGAAACCACGCGCTAGAAATCTTTTTGCTCAATATTTTTTTGTTACGCATCAATTTTATTTTATGAGGTCTGAGGATCGAAACCACGCGGCTACAAATCTTTTTGCTCAATATTTTTTGTTACGCATCAATTTTATTTTTAATTTGCTTGAGCAGACGGCCAAAATCGGATAACACCAACACATTTGTACATATTAATAATGGTTAATAGTTAGCAAATCGAACTAAAAAGCGAAAAATAAATAATAGTTAAAAAAAAACTAAAAAAACACGCTTTTTATAAAAAACCGAACTAAAAAAATAGAAAATAAAATTTTATAAATTTAAATTAAGAATAGGGTTGAAAATTTCAATAAATATAAATTAATAATAGTGTAAATAAATAAATATATGTATTTTATTTTTAAAAAAGCGTGGGGTGCTTTCTAAGATATTATCAAAATGCTAATCACTCTACTCATGTCTGTCAATACAAAATGTATCTACAAAATATATAATATCTATTGACCCATGCACCCCACGCTTTTTAAAAATAAAATACATATATTTATTTATTTACACTATTATTAATTTATATTTATTGAAATTTTCAACCCTATTCTTAATTTAAATTTATAAAATTTTATTTTCTATTTTTTTAGTTCGGTTTTTTATAAAAAGCGTGTTTTTTTAGTTTTTTTTTAACTATTATTTATTATACACTAGGGATGATACTGTAAAAATCGAAAGCTGATAAGTTGAATCGAATGCAATGATTGCTTGTGAAGAAATTTCACCATAAATTAATATCCACGTTGTGATTATAATAAAACATAAATATTTATTATTCTTTCAACAAACTATAAAAATACAAAACATAACTAAATAGAAATATCATTGATGTTAGGTACAATTTACTGACCCGGCTTTTTTTGGACTGATCTTACTGACTAATAAAATAATAATGGGACAGGGATTCGCCTAATGATTTTTAAAATTCACATAGGTTTCAAGTCCGTATTGATTCATTCACTTTAATCGATGTTTTTAAGCAGGTCACCTCACTATGAAAATAAAACTGACAAATGTCAAATGTGACCTATTAAAATGGCCTGACTATAATAATAAAATTAATAATTTTCTACTTTTTAGTTTAAGTTTGTTGTCTTGAAGACGGTTTTTGTTTTTTTTTTATTTTGTAAAAATAGTTTATTTTTTAAGTGGGAGCAGTCAAAAGTTATGAGGTAACAAACATAAAAAAAACATACAGTCGAATTGAAAACCTCCTCCTTTTTTGAAGTCGGTTAAAAAGTTGACAATCATTGAAATTGTTTTTCAGCTGTCCACCACTTCACCTAATAAGTATTCGCACAAACTGGTTAAATGAACTTTTGACAGCAGAATAATCTGAAGCCACTGCTTTTTCTGGTGGAAAATAAAGCAACTGCTCAACATATTTTTTATTTAGAGGGGCGCCATTTTTAGTCCTCGCACCAGTTAAAAATGTTAATAGGACCGGCACTGCTGCCACCAGGGGGGTTTTCCTTGTGCTCCTCGCCGCATGAGTTGCGGTCGGGAGTGCAAGAAAAGGAGATGGACGCTGGAAGCGTGTGCCGCATGGGGCCCCCCAGCGGCATACGCTTTCGGCCTACATAGGCCGGGATCCCTCGTTGCCGAGCATAGTGAAAGCCGTGCTCGGCAGCGAGAGATCGTGGCAGGCCGTGGTCTCATTCTGCGAAGAGGTGATGACGCAGAAGGAAGCCGTGGAGCGGGTCAGAGAGAACGACGCCCGATCTGACCCGCTCCGGCGCAGACAGGGGAGCGAGGAGGCGGTTCGCCCGTCTCCTCGCTCCTCTGCAGTGGGGTTGCCGGGAGATTCGGGGGACTCTCTCCGCCTGCACGACCCCACACTGACTGTCTGGGGGGTGATCCTGGGGAATAGGGTCACCCCTCTAAAGGCGCGGGGGGCCCTAATCGGGCCCATCGCCGGGGCGAGGTGGCGATTGCTAACGTGACCCCACCTTGCCCCATCTCAGGCGGATGACGAACACCCCAGTGATTTTAGTGGGTATACCGCCGCAGGGCGGAGACTCCCACATAACCCGAGGTCCCCCCGGGCCGAGGGTATCCATAAAGGATTTCCACTGGGTAAAAAAAAAAAAAAAAAAAGGACCGAAATGAGTGTGACGTACAAAAAGAGAACCCTATGCTATGCTATCCTATGTATTATTGTAATTTCATTGAGACATTTTTAGACTATTATATTTAGTGAAACAGGTCAATAAGTTGACATGATTGTTAACTACGCTATAATTATGTGCATTTATTGTATAATACGGACGGACGGCCCAAGACCGGCAGGCATGGAAGAACTTGGGGGAGACCTTTGCCCAGCAGTGGGACATTACAGGTTAACTAAAAAAAAAAAAAACATTGTATAATTAAGTATTATTTAATATTTTGTTCTGACCTGTAATGAATATTGCTAATAAATTGATTATGATTACCTATAATGATTAAGATTATTATAACAAGTGTTTATTGAATTGTCATCAGAGTTTCACAGGTATTAACTCAATCAGACACGGGGAAATAATTTAAAATTCAATTGCAAGATTTAACCTAAAGTTTAGGTTAAAATCTTGCAACTGAATTTTAAACGTAAGTTTTTAACGTAAGTTGAGTTGTTTGTTTAGGACCTAAACACATCCGAGTACATTGTAGGATTTGCAAGTTGTATAAAAGCTTGTAAAATAACTACAACTATATCGATAGACAATAAGCTTTGGCGTAACTATTATAGTAATTCAGATATTTATTAAGCTTCTTTATGATTTCTAAATATTGCCAAGTATAAAACAATATGATTCTTTTAAGGGTTCCACCCGCAGCAGGGCAAGGCGCAACCTTCCGCTGTTAGGGCTGCAGAGAGAGGACCCTTCGAACTTACTGTGTTCCGGTTTGAATGGCAAAGATTATAGCGAAATTTCAGGGCAAATAGGAGATTAAACATTTTATATCTCAAGGTACCGAGTGCAGTCCTGTGCCGTGCAGAGACTTGAATTTTAAGAGTTAAAAATTCTAAGTGGTGCAGACCTGTTCAGTTATGGGTAAACGTGACATTTAACATCAGGCGAGCGATTGCATGAAATTTAAAAAAAAGCATACGATGTGTCGAGGATTAGTGCTATTGGTGTACCTGACCCTTGACGACCAACGATCATACTGATTTATTTAAACGGCAGAATTCAGAAGCGGAGATTTTTTTGGTCGATGTACGATTTGATTGAGGGGTCTCGTAAGAATGATTCAAAAAACCTGTTCCGCCGTTTTCAAATTATCAGTTTGTTTGGGGTTTTTTTATACACCTATACTTGTTTAATTGTGCTAAAAACCGCTGGAGCACATAGTTACTAATAGCTACACTGAGTATTTTTGATAAAATCAGGATGTTAATTTTATTAATCAGGTTTATTTAGATAAAACTAATTTAAGCATCTTTCACGCTACAGATTGGTATTTTATCTATTGCCACAACATAAGGTGTCAGTAGATAATGTACCTACATACTTAAGTGATAAGATAGCAAATCGGTTGCGTCATGTCGCAGACATTCAGGATTCAGTGACTCATGATTGCGAGAATCTGTTTTGTTTTTCACAAAGATTAGAACAAGGACCTAGTTTAAAGAAAAAAGGGATATAAATCTATTGATGACGTATGCTGACAAATTCTCTTTTAAGTACAACAAGTACAAGTATAAATATGAGTACAAAAAAAAAATACAAAAAAAAAAAATTTAAAAATATATAAACAAAAAATACAACCCGGGGTTGTTCAAAAATAGAGTGAATAGGTTTTTCTTAGGCAAGCATGCTTTATCTTCGACCACATCGTCGCTTTCCATCAGGTGAGATCGTGTCAAAGGCATGCTTAGTCTGATGTTAAAAAGTGGCTCTATATGAAAATAGCTTCAAATCAATAAAGTGGTTTTCATGGTATGGTACTTGCTGTTTTTTGTTAAAATAAAGACTATTATTTCAAGATTTTTAAATATTTTAAAGCATATTTTCATAATGAATTTTCTATATTATGTAATTAAGAAATCAAACTATTTTCATATTTACAAACTTTTATTTAACTTGTTTTGTTAATATAGGTCAAGGTGAAATCTTGCAACGGAATTTTGAACTACTTCCCAAAGTCCGATTGAGCTTAAATTTAAAAGGTTGTTTATTTTATAAAAAAAAAATCTCTTTTATTTTTTTCGTTTTCCTTTGCAAAATAGATAAACGAAAAAACGGTGCTCACTCATTGTTTTGTTGCAAACGAATCAGACCAATCACTGTCACAATTGTCACAATCATACCATAAGATGATGAGTGTGAGCCGAATCATTCCCCAACATTATCACTTCCTGTCGTAGATTCATCACTTAACCCTGATTCGGATGTAGACAGACTACCCACTTCACTAGCTTCCTCTCTGATAAAACATGTGATATTTTTGGCTGCCTGTGGCTATCTCAGCTCATCTCACTGTCATATTTTTTTGGTAAAGCCGATAATATTTATTTTATTCAAATACTAGCTGTGCCCCGCGGTTTCACCCGCTGTCCTGCAAGAATAGCGGAAAGCCGTTCAATTTTCTGGGGTAAAAAGTAATCTACATATTACCTAGGGCTTAAGCTACCTTCATACCAAATTTCGTCAAAATCTGTTTAGCTGTTAAATTGTTAAATCAAATTGTCATCCATACGTCCATTACATAGCTGTCATTTGCGCAAAGAGTATAATAAGTCGTTTTGTTATTCCAAGTCTGATTCTTTTTTGTTATACCTCGTTTTAAAGTGACTGATGTTTTATGTCAATTCACACTTGAATGCTATCGAATTTATTTAATAGAAATAAATAGTATAATAGGAATAAATAGTATAATAGGAATAAATAGTATCCTATGTGCGTTTCCTGGCTCTAAGCTACCTCCTCACCAATTTTCAGCCATATCGGTAAAGCCGTTCTTGAGTTATAAGTAGTGTAACTAACACGACTTTCTTTTATATATATAGATTTTCTTGTTTTTTTTTTCGATTCTCAGATGTTCGTATCTGGCTTCTTGAAATTCGAAATTGGTCTATCTAATTATGACATGATACAGATGAGTATTTTTACTTACATTGTAAGGGCGCTGTGTGAAGACAGACGTTAAATTATTTTATACCGGAAAAATGCAAAAAAATCTTGAAAATAGCGGAATTGAAAAAAATAACTGAAAAAATTAAAAAAGTTTATGACGTACTTAGATAGTGTCATCATCATTATAATCAGTCCACAGAATCTGAGTATCCAAAAATATCAATTTGTATAATCAACTTTACCTTTATTACCACCGAAGTCGGATTATATAGATCGATGATTATAACCTAAATGATTTTCAAAAAATAGCTACCAAACCCTATGTAGGTTTTACCCATTTTTTTCCCAACAAAATAGTTCAAACAACATTTAATAAAAACTTTTCCTTGCCTTTTCCTCGAATTGTTTTAATTTATAAATGCCTAGCTTTATTGTATTTAAATACCTAATAGATTACACGTGACCTTGTGCCGACGTAAATAGTTTTATCCCGAAAAAAATACTAAATAAATAATAGTTAAAAAAAACTAAAAAAACACGCTTTTTATAAAAAACCGAACTAAAAAAATAGAAAATAAAATTTTATAAATTTAAATTAAGAATAGGGTTGAAAATTTCAATACATATAAATTAATAATAGTGTAAATAAATAAATATATGTATTTTATTTTTAAAAAGCGTGGGGTGCATGGGTCAATAGATATTATATATTTTGTAGATACATTTTGTATTGACAGACATGAGTAGAGTGATTAGCATTTTGATAATATCTTAGAAAGCACCCCACGCTTTTAAAAAAATAAAATACATATATTTATTTATTTACACTATTATTAATTTATATGTATTGAAATTTTCAACCCTATTCTTAATTTAAATTTATAAAATTTTATTTTCTATTTTTTTAGTTCGGTTTTTTATAAAAAGCGTGTTTTTTTAGTTTTTTTTAACTATTATTTATTTTTCGCTTTTTAGTTCGATTTGCTAACTATTAACCATTATTAATATGTACAAATGTGTTGGTGTTATCCGATTTTGGCCGTCTGCTCAAGCAAATTAAAAATAAAATTGATGCGTAACAAAAAATATTGAGCAAAAAGATTTGTAACCGCGTGGTTTCGATCCTCAGACCTCATAAAATAAAATTGATGCGTAACAAAAAAATATTGAGCAAAAAGATTTCTAGCGCGTGGTTTCGATCCAGGGACCTCTGGGTTATGAGCCCAGCACGCTTCCACTGCGCCACTCTGTTCTCTGACACGAATGACGAAATTACCATTTGTAAGTTAAACGGTATTAAAAGTTAAAGAAACTTTATAGAAAAAGCGTGTTAAACAAATTAATAGTTAAAAAAACTAAAAAACACGATTTGTTTAGTGTATTGTCATCGGTCCTCGATATATCTACAAAGTTTGAAAGAAATCTGACCGTTTAAAGTGGGTCAAAAACGCGCTCAAAGGAGTCGGTTACATACAAACATACAAACATACAAACATACAAACATACAAACATACAAACATACAAACATACAAACATACAAACATGCAAACATACAAACATACAAACATACAAACATACAAATATACAAACATACAGGTGAAGCTAATAAAAGCGTGTTAAAAACAGAAAATTCGCGTAAAAAACCGTGGATTGGAATGAAATGTGGGACTGAGGTAGCTTATACTTTGGATAAACAAATAAACCACTCTTTATCCCGGAAAAGGCGGGTCAAACCACGAAGTGCAGCTAATAAATATTTATAAATGACTAGTCATATCTAAATACCTAGTAGAGTATTACGTAACGTGACCTTGTTATGTAACAGCACGTGCGGTGCGCACGAGACCGGGGGCGTGAGTTCTGTTTGCTTTGTGGAAATTGCACTAATTTATTGCATTGCTTTGAGATTATCATGTATTTTGTTTAAGTTTGAATAATTTACCTAAACAAATATGGAAACTTAAAATTTTCTGTAAAAAAAAAGAAGGAAAATCTGAATATTTTTCCATGAACAAAATAGGTTTATTTATGTATTATGGGCTTTTGATTTCGGGATCACAAATACACATAGTTTAAATTTATACAGATACGATTTAAATTCACTGAAAAAATGTAAAAATTTTGAACTTACCAGCATGTGAGTGACTAGTTAACGTTGTCACTCAGTTGTATAAAAAAACCTTCCCGTTTTTTTTCAGAACTTGACCACAGCCAAAATGGGTTTTTCCCGTTACACATTGTAACTAACTTCTTCCCACCATTACTAGGAACCACAAAATTCCAAACCATAGAAAAGGAAACCAAATTGACCTTTAACTCTTGGAAGGGGAAAATTTTGCTGCAGCAAATATCACATTGACGTCACAGTATTTTAAAAAGTACTTATAACTTAGTCATTGCCTATTATATAATATACGGCGTAACTGCGTAGTACAGTTCGCAAAAGTTACATGTTCAAGGTACTAAGTCCAAGGAAGTCGTATTTGCCTACGTAGGTTTATTAAACCCTTGTTATGTGACTATTTTCTTGAAATACTATTACATAATGGAATAATATGCTTCAATTGTTGTTAGTCAAATTATGTTTATATCTAGTTCAGTTTTCCTTTGAATCTAGAGAGGTTTCAATTAGTATTCTTGCAGTAAATACGGAATTTTATGGAACGGGCATGCTAAGCCAAAAAGGCTTGTAGAAGGCTCATCATTTTCAACTACTTTTGACCAACCCTGAAATCGCGGAAAAAAATCAGCTGTGCCATACATTTTGTCGAGCGTGAAATATTTTCCTATGGAACAGCAGATTATTTTTTCGCGATTTCTGAGTTGGTTCCATAGTAATTGTTTGTAATTATGAGTACTAGGTACGATATAACCGCCTAAAAGGTAGATAGGTTTCGAAGAAAAGTGACAAATATTTTTGTTAGTGTCTCACTTTTACTTGTTTCTAATAGATAGAGAATATTCCACAGAGTGTGAATGCTCTACCTGAGTGGGTGTTTCCCGAAAGATGTATTGTGAGTGCCTTTAAGTTGCGAGTGTATTGGTTTCATCTGGGCAAGCCTGCTTATATCGTAGACCGCATTATTACTCCGGAGGTCTGGCGGTAAAATGCAAGTCAATTTTTTATTTTATTTATTACAATATTTCTTTAGCAATAATTACCTTTAAACCCAAATCAGGTTTGTCTAGCAATACGATTTCAGCCATTTTCATAAGGCTGTGACAATATGGCGTAAGTTTTAGATATTTTAGTGCTATGTCATTATCCACTTACGTCTTTCAATCCGTTTCAGAACAGGAAATCCCATTGTGAACATAACCTCATTAATACTATCGTAAGAGAACTGACTTTAATAATATAATTATAATATATATGTACGCTAATATAATATTACAATAGTACCTATAATAATATACGTTGTATTTTATTGTTTTATTTTATACCGTCATTTTGTGACGGTTATGACCAAAATAAGATCCATGACGCGGCTGATTTGTATAGGTACGCCCCATTTTGTCCGCTAATGCCTACGTAATCGGTATTTTTTAAAGATTAAAAGAATCCTACGTATTGTTTTTCATTATTCGTTGATAGGCTTGCGTTTGACCGCCATCTCGCTTGGTGACAATCAATGATGCGGTCTACGATGGAGCACGCCTGCCTAGAAGGAACTGATTCACTCGCGACTTGAAGACACCCAGATTAAATCTAGCGGGAAACACCCACTCAGGCAGTTCACACTCTAGCTGGTTGTTCCAGGATTTAAGTTCCTTCTCCTCAAATCGTGGTCGTCGTAACCACCAACCTCCAAATAATTAATCCTATTTTAATTCTTTGAGTTATTTTGGTTTTGAGAGAGCGATAAGGTTTAAGAAGTAGGTAACAAACATAGTCACACTCACTCAGAAACTTACACAATTATATAGTAGGTCGAACGAAGCGAGCAAAGCGTCTCCGCAACAACATTTGTGCAATAGAAATTGACTAATGCAAAAAATAAAGTTCGTAGAACTTCTACTAAATTAGTGTCTTGCGATGATCAGCTAAGCTATACTTTCGTTCTTTGTCGGATAATCTCATTCCTGATTTAATCTTTCAAACAAACCCCGAGCATAGCTCGCTTCATAGCCCACTTAGTGACTTTAAATCGATGGACTAGCTTCACTGTCAGTGTCCACGTTTCCACTTCGTAAATTAGGAGTGCGTTAAGGCAGAAATCAAAAATCTAATCAAATAGTTTATTTGTAACAAAGTAACAAAATCATTACTCCATTACAAATTTACAATGTAAGCCAAAGTCTCCTGTACTAGTATGGACTGTATTACGAAGATCGTGCCTTGTGGCGTTCTCTGCACTGAGAAAAATTTCACCTAAAGTACGGGGCGTAGTGATGATCACCAAAAAGTACGATGATATTCGTAAGCACCATTTTTACAGTGACAACTATCATGATACTTTAGGTGAATTCATCGGAATTTTGATGGCCATTTTTCTCAGTGTTGGAGAGGCCTATGTCCAGGAGTTGACAAACATAAGATAGGCTGATGATGTAATGATGAAATCGGAAGCGCTTATCCTATAGAAAAACCGACGTGCCTTTAAAAGCCTATTTTGAGCTGAAAACCCAAGTACATCCGTAAGTAGATTTAATAGGTCAATGGATAATCCAGAGGAAAAAAAACATATTTATCAAAAAGTGAATGAGATTACCCTTACAGCACTTATTAACTGTAAACTCCATGAATTAATAGTATGATAAGGAAAACAAAAAATATTGAATAATAAAGTCTGCGGAATTTATTTTTGGGGTTTTTCTCATTAAAAAAACGTTTGAGGAAAAGCATACGCAACTACTTTTTCTATCAGGCATTCCTGTTTTAGATTACAAGTTAAGTTGTAAGTCCCAAATCTTTGAGACCTAATAATCCTACTAATATTGTAAATGTGAAAGTTTGTCTGTATGGTTGTTACTCCTTTACTCTAAAACAGCTGCGTGGAATTACATATCTATACTAATATTATAAAGAGGAAAGATTTGTATTTTTGTATTTTTGGATGTTTGTGTGGAATAAACTCAAAAACTACAGGACCGATTTCAAAAATTCTTTCACCATTCGAATGCTACATTATCCTAAAGTAACATAGGCTATTTTTTTTTTATTTTTATTTTCTTTTTATCCACAGCAAAGCGTGGCAGGGAACAACTAGTTTGTAATAAACATAATATTCCTGGTGAAAATTGTGACGGATATTATTTTAATAATATAATTGTTATTGATGGGCCCAAGTTTGAAGGCATTTTAAGACAGATCTAAACTAACTAAAAATATATCTGTCTTTATCATTGCAAGCTATTAGACAAGGATGCCAATAGTTTTAGAAAATTTAGATCTGTCTTAAAAAGCTTTCAAACTTGGGCCTATTACTTAAATAATTATGCTTCTTTTCATCATCATCAAGCCTAAAAACCCTGACCCTAGGGCAAGTTACTTACTTAATCATCATCTGCATCATCATAGTTTTCATCGGCGAAACCCCCCGTCAACAAAAAAAAAAGGGCAGCTAGTCTATACTAAATAATAAATAAATAAATAAACTACTGGACCGATTTCAATAATTCTTTCACCATTCGAATGCTACATTATCCCATAGTAACATAGGCTACATTTTTTTTTATCCACAGCGAGGCGTGGCAGGGAACAGCTAGTTATTGATAAGTCCTTCGGAAAACTTATAGCGGCCTAAAAACTCTGCTGTCACTAGTTTGAGGTTAAGTTAGTTTGAGGGTGGTTTTCGAACGAAGCGCTTTGATCCCACTTTTATTTGCGCAGTGACAGAGTGTGGAAGGCTCTGCCCGAGTGGGTGCTTCCCGATAGATATAATCTGGGTGTCTTCAAGTCGCGAGTGAATCGGTTCTAGGCAAGCGTGCTCCATCGTGGACCGCATTGCTTACCATCAGGCGAGATGGCGGTCAAACGCAAGCCATTGTAAAGTAAAAAAAAGTTAAAATAACCCCGTATTCAAATAGACAATACCAGTAATACCTAAAAACACAAAGGATGCCTATAAATACTTATTTGCTGATATCATCGACATTTTGGTATCACGAAACTGCGTCTCACGTCGCGGCGTCAAAACAACAACAAGTGTACTATTCCTACTTACTTACATTTCTTGCAGTAATACAGGGTTATAAAGAAAGGGTATGCTAAGCCGAAAAATGCTCATAGTACACATTATTATAAACATTTTTTGTTAAATGACCAATCCTGAAATCGTGCAAAAAAATCAGCTGTTTCACAGAAATGATGTTAATGAAACTTGATATGTGGAACAGCTATTTTTTTTTGCGATTTTGGGGTTAGTCCCATATTAAAAATTGTTCATAGTTATGAATATTACCAGCCGTATTCAGCTTAGTATACCCTTTCTCTATAACCTTGAAAACAAATAGCAATCTTGGGTAGATTATACACGAAATATGATAAGATATACTACTGACAAGTACCTGGTTATATCCGGCTTGGATTTTAATTAGAACGATGAAAATTGGAAAGAACCGGATTTAACTCGACTTGCTAAGTAGGTATAGATTATACATATTTTAGATACGATATAATTATATCACTTCAAAGGAATTTCTCCATAAACTTGATAAATTAAAATCACTTAAAATAAAATTATTACACAGAAATATTTTTTGTATATCTACTATTTAACCTTTAATCCTCCCACTGCTGGGATACAGGTCTACCCTCGATCCTCCCGATGATTAGGCCGTATTCCAGCATGCTGGTCAAGTGCGGATTGGTGGATTCAACGCCATTGAATTTCTTCTCCGGAGGGATGCAGGTTTCCTCACGATGTTTTCTTTTATCGAAAAGCTAATTTTTGTATAAACTTGAAATATACCAACACTCCATAAAAAATACAGTAGGACCTCTCCTTATTTGGAATATGCTAATTTACCCAGCATCTAATTTTACAAAACTGACGTAGTTTTGCCACGTCATGAAACGTGGCACTATTGAGTTGGTAACTTCGACTTTAATTCGTGATTAGTGTCGTGTAATAACAATTACAAGCGGTATACAGGGTTATTCATAAAGGGTATGCTAAGCCGAAAAGGGCTCATAGTAGGTACTCATCATTACGAACAACTTTTACTATGGGACCAACCCGAAATTCGCGTAAAAATAATCAGCTGTTCCATTGAAAAATGTCAATGGCACTCGACAAAATGCATGGAACAGCTGATTTTTTTTTCGCGAATTTTGGGTTGGTCCCATAGTAAAAGTTGTTAATAATGATGAGTACTATGAGCCCTTTTCGGCTTAGCATAGCCTTTATGAATAACCCTGTAGAGTAAACGCACACGATATACACACTGTTGGCAGACTTTTTGTACTTTGGAGTTGGAGCACACAAATCAGTCAAAGTCTATGTTCTCAATCACTTAGGGAAGACCCTTCAAACAGCGAGGTGGCTTCAATACTCGCCTTCAGGCCCGGAAAGTTGAATTTTCCAAAATGTTGTATTTTTATAACATTGAATACATCAAAACTTTGAATCCTAAAATGTTGAACTTCCATAACTTTATACTTTCCACTAGTTTTATGTGTTATAATTCTTTTGTTTGTATTTATGGTGTGAACAATAAAGATTTTATCTATCTATCTAACTTTGATTTTGCTGAAATGTTGATTTTTCAATCGAAGTAAAGGTCAGTCGTGAATATTAACCACTCTCATTGTATGCAGTGCAAGCCAAAACATCAGCCCTATTCTGGCAAGTGAGATACTATCCGTCACTGTCACTCTCATTAGAAATACCATGACAGTAAGAGTGACCGAGATACTCCCAAGGGCCCAAGAGTAGGGTTGGTCACGCTTACTCTATTCAAATAATTTATTGCAGAACAATGTACATAATACATAATAAAAAAACAATTAAACATAAAAAAAATATCTTCGAAAATTCAAAAATCTAAAAATTTTAACCTAAAACTATCTTCACCTAAACTTAGGATGGGACCTAGAATGCTCAACATGGACTTTGGTGCAATGCTGCATTATGACTCCTTGAAAATGTTCACTGGATGTGACCGTAACTATTCGAAGTATCTGAAAAAGAAAACAAAAACAAAAAAAGACCTTTACCTTACCTAGTTAGCCACTAATTAGCCACTAATTGCTCAACTTTATCTTACATACAAGTTTTGTAGCTATCGGAACTAAAACCACATATCAACCACTAAAATTAAATGCTCAATTCGATCCAATAGGCATGGTTTGTAGCTATCTGTTTGTGGATAGAACAATTCGGAACTTTACCTCATTAATCTAGACTTTAAACTTAAAAATAACAATGCACACGTAACATAGACGAATAATTGAAACAAAAAAAAGCCCTTGCTTTTTTTAGGTCACACGTGAAAAAATATAAAAGTTACAAAGTACCATTCCACAGCTTACGTTATAGTTTCTACTGAACAAAGATCGATGGATCTGCACCAAACAAACAACGCAACGTCGCAATGGCCGTGTCGGAATTGCGCAGTCTTTCTCTGCCAAATACCTGAACCTTATCTCAAAGGAATAGGATTTATTTTCGTCCAACGCCATTCAGTCGCAATAGGGGTAGCAGACATATTATGTCGAGTGATAAAGAGACTGGAATGCCATTGGATAACGTGTAGATTTGGCAGTGATAAAAATTAATGCGTAAATTTACGTGGAAAAAGGCATGGAAAAGTAATGTGACGTTATCGGCAGTCTGCCCTAATTTTACTGTTCTTTATTTTCTTTTTTATACGTCAATTTTGCTTCTATAGTGGGAGGCGATTCAGACAACTTATGATGGCTGAATCAAGGGATATTTTTTTTTATTATTAATAATAGGCCTGCGTTTGACCGCCATCTCGCCTGATGGTAGGTAAGCAACGATGCGAACTACGATGGAGCACGCTTGCCTAGAAGAAACCGATTCACTCGCGACTTGAAGACACCCATATTTATCAGTATACACAAATGTGTGTCAGATTATAGTTTGGTGTTTCATCTACGTACGTGTCTATCATCTAAATCCAAAATTTATAAAGCTTATTCAGGTACATACAACACGCAGCCGCCGCTGTCTCTACGAACACAACCACACCCCATTTTTTTAATACAAAGCAGTTTCCTCATTTACGTATAAGTGAAGTATAAGGTTTCCAGAGATGATGTTGACAATAATTAATGAAAAAAAAAAAGAAATAAATCTAAGAAGAGAATGAAGAGAATTTAAACATTGTATGCAAAATTACCTTTTTAAGCTTGCAAACCATCGTCACTGCTAGTGCTGCAGTAGTACAAGTAAAATATTTATCGATAACATTGGCGTTGACGTCGATAGTATATTTTTAGCAAGCCCAATCACCATATTTGCAATTTTTCGTCGACAGAAACAAATTCAATGGCTTTTTTTTCTAATTTTTAAATATTTCGATCAGCTTGTACAATTATTATTACACTAGGGTTGTAGGTGTCCACTGTCCCCTATCGCCTGAAGTTTTTCGCCCATTAAAAAATTCAAGTAGTTTATCTGACTTTAGCCATTGATTTAAAGAATCGCTTAATCAAATAATACCTGCATTTTGTTGATAAAGTAATAGGTAGGTTCAATTGTTAATGGCTCATTTAATTTTGATAAGAAGTCTCAATTAATAAGGATATTACATCATTGTTTCTAGAATGAAATTGATATTGACAAAATGTTCGAACTTTGCACCCTTTTTAATTGAGTGTAACTTTCTGAAATACAATGGATAAACCATTTGGAATAAATGAAAACAGGAAGCGTAGATTAAATTAATTAATTCTACTAAGAGTTAGAACACAAAAACTCAAAAAGGGTTAATTAAGCATAAAAGAACCTACCTGTCGCATGTCGCTTTACGTCATCAAATGATAAAACAGTTTTAGTTTCATAACATTCAATAAATATGTATTTTCCTGGTTAACAAAAATCAAAATACATAACTATCTAAATTAGGATTGTAAAAAGCAATACTTTGACGCAAAGTAATGCAAGCCCCATGTAAAATCCAGGATAATGATTGCCAAAAAAATACCATTCATTTCTAGTGAATTTATAAGTGGTATGAAAAGTCATGCCATGTTTTGGTATTTTTTTAAATTAGCCCTGTATTTTTATCAATATGGTTTTTAGATGCGTAGATACTTTAATATACCTAGGTATATTTATGATTAAATATTATAATATAATAATTCGCCCAACTTATCTAGCTTGGGAAATTTTGTATCCGATTAGCTAATCTTGTTACGTGAGTATTTTAGTTTCAAAAATAACAGCCAACAATGACTAGCTGGTTATTTGGTCGAATTTCATCACATTAAATCATCGATATCGAATGCAAGTACCTCAACACGTGTATTGCGGACTTACAATATCCTGTTTTCGTAAACAATCGAATTACGAAATGTTTATCGAAATAATCGGAATTATCGATAGATTATTATGACTCGGTGCGACGTACGATTACGCACTAGGTTATTTTAAGGTCGAAAATTATCGATGAAATAACGCGAAGAGTTTTGCCGACGTATACGGGGTGCTCGATGCAAAGCCGAAAAGGGCTCATAGTACTCATCATTATGAACAACTTTTGTTATGGAACCAATCCAGAATTCGCGAAAAAAAAAATCAGCTGTTCCATACATGTAGTCGAGTGTCGTTGTTATTTTTCTAAGGAAAAGCTGATTTTTTTTCGCGAATTCCGGGTTGGCCCATAGTAAAACTTGTTCATAATGATGAGTACTATGAGCCCTTTTTGGCTTTGCATACCCTTTCCTACATAAGGTACTCCCATCAGACTATGGATCAAAGTATCGAGCTTTGGCGTAAAGTTGCTAGTCTATCGGTTTTTTATTGAATTTTAATGTGCAAGTCGCTAGAGCATGGAACGCTCTGGCCAGGTAGGTGTTTCCCGATAGATATAATCTGGGTATCTTCAAGCCGCGAGTGAATCAGTTTCTTCTAGGCTAGCGTGCTCTATCGCAAACCGCATCGCTGCTTACCATCAGGCGAATTGGCGGTCAAGCCTGAAATGCCTGAATTAAAAAATCCGTCTTTTTGTGACTCAAATGTGAAACCAATTTCAGTTGGGTTTTTGAAAAATATTTACTTACTTAGTTTAATAAAGAAAATATGACTGCTGTTATATAAAACTGGGAATATTTCTCCAGAGTATGGAATAAAACCCTGAATGATATGGTTTTTACGGGAGTTTAAATGTACTGAATGTACAAAAAGATAAATTGATGACAAAATGCAGAATAATATGATTACAGATTTGAGCTGACAGCGCTGATGTCAGCATAATAATATTTCTGACTCACCAAAGCAAAGTCTTATTTAGATTCTTATCAAAAAAAGGAAAGCCTGTGAGTCACCAAAGCACTAGAATCCATCGATTACTACTGGGAAAACAATTCGTTTACATAAATAATGTTTGATTCATAAAACTGATTCGCGTGAGCGCGGTGACTCACCGCGGTTTGGCGCCAAATTCTCGTGACGCGCCATCTTGTTTTTATTTTTCTTAATTCGCCAGTTCCGATTCTCGGTGGCCAGTGTCAATGACGCAGGTGAATATTGACTTACGTAATCGAGTAATAACTCGGAAGTTTGAAACATTTTAGGGACCTTATCTCATTTATTAGTTTTTAAATGATTTTTATTCGATAGGCGCATTAAAGAGGATAAGCGTTTGTTTGACCTCCATCTTGCTTGATGGTAAGCAATCAAATGATGCGGCTTACAATGAGCTCGCTTGCTTAGACGTAGAAATCGATTCACTCTTGACTGGAAGACAATCAGATTATATCCATTATAAAATATTATATTGATACCATCATCATCATCTACAGCCTTACCTAGCTACGCTATACCCAGCAGTCGGTTAACCCACACACAGACAGACAGACAAACACTGGGATAGGTTTAGCAAAACTTTTGCCTGTAAAATAATAAACATAGGTACCTACATGATTTTTACATTTCTGCATTAAGTTTTTTGCAAAATACCACATGTCAGTTTTCAAACAAGCACGTGTCTATATTTTTTTGGAAAAACAAGATTCAAAATCGTTCAATTTCGATATGCACGGATTTTATGATTTTGTCTTTGTTGTATTATGTTATGGTAGTAAACAAATACTTAGTAGGCACTTGTTCATGGGTAGGTATTTATGAAAAAATATTATACATGATTGTCTGTATACCTAAATGGGTTGACAGATTTTTGTGTGAGACATAAAATTTTTTTTACGATATTTATTTTAAAAAAGAGATAAAGAGTTTGTGAAAGTTAGTGTTGAGTTTTTTGATCAACAGTTTTTTTTTTATCAAAATATTTTAGGCTACATTTTGAATTTGTTATAATTACTTTACACATACCAATTAATGAAAATATTAATTACCGTTATAAATTCTAAGTACGTGTAACCAGCATCTTCGTCATACTAACGTGACCTACTAAATATAATATAGTAAATTTCCGCTACAGGAATATTAATTTATTGACGGTATTAATCAATGGTTATTTTTCGAAACAAATAATATACAATGGAACTGTAAAAATTCCTAAAACGGTAATACTTTGGTACATACAATTATTTATTTTGTAGTAGGTATTATCTAGGTTACCTAGGTACTTATTGTGTACTATGGATGCTCAGATCAAGTAGAAAGGCAGATAGAGTCCGCCTCAGGTACAGGTGAAGCCAAAAAAACTACCCTACTGCCCGTATACGTGTATACTTCAAGCACACATTGACGCATCAAAACTACCCGAAACAATCGTCAATTCTTACGTCAGTTGCTCAGAGAACGTGGACAAGAAAAATAAGTAGTACCTAATAAGGGTAGTTTTTATGCGTCAACATTTGGTTGTAGTATACGTACACGAGCAGTTGGGTAGTTTTTTTGGCTTCACCTGTATCTAAGGCGGGACTCTATCTGCCTTTCTACTTGATCTGAGTATGTATGTATTATTGATTACTAGGTCACCATTATCCTATTGATTCATTTTACCTACCTATATAGTTCAATAGAACTGTTCTGAACTAGATTTGCCAAGCGGTTTTACCCGCGTATGATGATAAAACGGTGATGATGATGATGATGAAAAGTGGTACATGTATTATACCAAGACTAAACCTATCTACGTTACAAATTCAGTAAAAATCGGTTCAGTAGTTACGGAGAAGCGTGTTTTTTTTATTCAGTTATAGGCTTGCGTTTGACCGCCATCTTGCCTGATGGTAAGCAATGATACATTACGGTTTACGATGGAGCACGCTTGCCTAGAAGGAACCGCTTCACTCGCGACTTGAAGACACCCAAATTATATCTAAGGGGAAACACTCGGGCATGTGGTAACGAACGTTCACATTGAAACATTGAAACATTCACATTGGTAATATTAATAGAATAGAATATAAAGTATGATTTGCATTTTTATATAGGTACCTAGATTAGGTGTATAGGTAATGTGTACGTGTATTTTATCAGGCTTCGTTTTCCTTCAATATTTAACTTAATTTCAGTCGTGCCCGGTGATCGGATCGTGCATGACGTGCGTACGCCTATAATTTATTTACGCAACGCGATCTTGATAAGCGCGCGGTCTCGCTTGGGCTATCCCAGGCGGGCGCACTTACACTATGGCGCAGCAAGAGACGAGTGAAGGGTTGGCGACTGAAGTAGAAATGAATGAAGAGAATAAAAGAGGAGAAAAAAGGGATCGTGAGGATATCTCCTCCGACGAGAGCTGGACGCGGCAGGGCAAAGGCCGAAAACAAATCCGCGAATCTACGCAAGAGGAAGAGAAGACGCAATTATCGGTTACCTCAGATACGGCCTTGCCAAAACAATTCGCACTTGCGCGATTATTCAAAGATAACAAAATAAAATCAATCAGCCGCGTGAAATATGTACATGCATATAAAATGTTATTGACTTTTGATGTGGAGGTATGTGCTGACATATTTATCAACTGTCAAGCGTTTGTGGATTTAGGATGGAGATGCCAAAAGACTTCGGAGGTGGGTCTGTCATACGGAGTCATCAAAGACATAGACATTGACTTCCCCGAGGCGGACATTAAGAAGAACCTTTTTTCGGATGAGGAGATAGTATCTGTCAAAAGACTAAAGAAGCGGAATCTCGACAATACATCTAAGCAAGCCTGGGTGGCCTCTGAATCCGTGCGCCTCGGCTTCAGAGGCTCCAGGCTCCCGCCACATGTGGCAATTCTTGGCATGAAGGTGAAGGTGGAGCCATATGTGTTCCCTGTAACACAGTGCAGTCGATGCTGGAAGTTTGGCCATAACTCAATACGCTGCCCTTCAAGAAAAGTAGTTTGCCCGAAATGTACTAAGAATCATGCAAATTGCGAGATATCTCTGGTAAATTATAAATGCGTAAATTGTACAGGGAATCATATGGCACTGCAGCGGAGCTGCCCTATCTTCAGAAAAGAGAGAAGAATACGGGAATTAATGTCAGAATATAACTGTACATACAAACAAGCACTCAGTATGTATGTACCACCATCTCCAGTGTCTGTGCGATCGAGAAGCCCGGAGGGTGAATTTCCCCTATTAAACGTACACCGCCCGGTAGCTGCGCGACCGGCCGCCGGCCCGCCGCCACCACAAAATGGAAAGCTGGTGTCGGATCTGTTCAAACCCGTCGAGGAAACACCAGCATCTTCAAGTAAGCCTAGCCGCAGAACGTTGCGCCGAGCGCGAACGGCGGCCGCGGCCCGCGCCCCGACCCCCTCCGCCCCTCTGGATGATGACGAAGATTGGTATGTGCCTCATCACTCACGTGAAAACCCCTTCCCCTTCGAGAACGATGCGAATGAGAATAAGTCTAAAAGTAGGTCAGATAGTTTTATACAATTAATCATACGTCTTAAGAACATTATATTAAGTAAGGAGTCATTTGAAAGTAAAATACAACAATGTATATCAGTTACGGCCGCGTGGATAATGCGTAAAATAGGCACCAATATCTCAGCGAGTTCTTTAATGTCAACGTTTATGAACGTTGTCAATAATGAACATGGATAGCAGCCCTAACGTAATGAATCTTAATATTATACAATGGAACTGTCAAAGCGTAAACAACAAAGTGGATTCTTTCGATGCGCTTCTCGCTAAAGAAAAAGTTCATATCGCTGTTTTGTCCGAAACTTGGTTAAAACGCGGGAGCCGTTTTAAATTAAATAATTATAATGTATATAGATTGGATAGATTAGATGCTAGCGGTGGAGTTGCCATAGTCATTCATAAATCGATAAAATCTATACTATGTCATTCACAGAATCCAAACCCAGGTATTGAGCTTTTGCATGTAAAGATTTTTAACTGTCAGCAAATTGAGAATATTATCGGTATATATTGTACTTCCCCGGTACCTACAACACAAAACGACTGGGATGCTTTGTTTTCGCTTAGGAACCAAAAAACATTAATTTTAGGCGACTTTAACGCGCACCATAGGGATTGGTCATACAAAAATAGTAGCAGAGGTAATAAAATTTATGACAGTATTTTAGACAACAATTACGTATGTATAAACAATGGTGCGCCGACTAGGATAAAGCTCGTAGACGGGGTCGTACAGAGGTCGTCACCGGACGTCTCCTTTGTATCGTCGGACCTAGCAACAATGTTTCATTGGAATGTCACTAATGAGTCGTTAGGAAGCGATCATTTAATTATTAAAATTTCAACGAGCATTCATAATCCTCGACTTTTTACTAGTAAAAGAAACTTTAGAAAATGTAATTGGCCAGTATTTAGAGAATGTTTAGAATCTTCATTTGTCAGTTTCGATATACCTGTTGATGTACAAACCTTTTACAACAAATTTGAACAGATTATACAGTCGGCGGCAGAAAAGTGTGTCCCTCGTATTAAAATTCCTCAACACATTATAGGTAGTAATAAGTTCATTCCCAAGCCATATTGGAATACGGAGTTGTCAAAAGCTGTGGCTGAGAGGCGCCTAGCATTGGCTAACTTCAGGCGCTGCCCGTCCGTTGAAAACTCCGATATTCTTAAAGATAAAATTCGGATTGCACAAAAATTAATTCGGTCTGCTAGATGTCGAACCTACCAGGAATTCTGTTCTTCTGTCGACGAGTCCACATCGGCATCCGTAATGTGGCAGAAAATGAAATGGCTTAAAGGGCACAATTCGTACGTCACCAATCGAGATGTCGATCCAGATAAGGTGGATCGACTATTAAATGACTTGACGCCAGACTATGTTAATATTTCTCAACCTCAGTTCCGTTCGGTTAACGATCAGCTGGAAGCAGTTTTAAGTATTCAAGAATTGAGGAATTCTATTAAAAAAACCGATACAGCTCCCGGATGTGACGAAATTTCTTTTTCTATGATTAGGAATTTGCCTAATAGTGGTATTTATTTATTACTCTGTCTTTATAATCAGATATTTTCTTCAGGATACGTGCCAACGCAGTGGCGAGAAATAAAAGTGGTACCTATTCCTAAACCTAATACAGAATCTTCGCTGCGGCCTATATCTCTTATATCATGTTTATGTAAAATCTTCCATGTAATATTAAATAAAAGAATAGAATGGTTTTTCGAAAGCCAACATTTGTTTCCTACTCAAATGGTAGGTTTTCGCAAAAGTCGATCATGTTATGATAACCTTACACGATTAGTATCACATATTCAAATAGGATTTTCTGAAAGTTTGATAACGGCAGCTTGTTTCATTGATATTGACGGAGCATATAATAATATTGACGTATCGTGCTTAACGAATATCCTGGACCGAATGGGGATAGGTTCTAGGATATGTTCGTATTTATGGTCATTTCTGAGTGAAAGACGTTTAAAAGTTTCTACTCTGAAAGGGGACTTAGTGCGATTTACTGGACGGGGTTTAGCCCAGGGCGATCCACTATCTCCCCTTCTTTTCAATGTCGCAACATTTAATATTTGCAGTAGCATTCAAAATGTAGAAATATCTCAATATGCTGATGATTTTGTTTTGTACGTTACGAGAAGAAAATTACAGTCAGCCTTAAATGAATTAGAATTAGCTTGTGAAGAACTTGATTCTTGGTTAGAATGTTTGGGTTTGGTTATATCTGTATCGAAAAGTAAATTATGTATATTTAGAAAAGGTGGATGTAAGGCAAGTATAGACTTTAGAATCAATAATACTCCGCTGCCAACGGTTTATAGTTTTAAGTATTTGGGCCTCTGGTTGGATAGTCCTTTGAGATGGGGTAAACACATAAATGAAACTATCGACAAAACATCTAAACTTATTAATATCTTAAAAGTGTTAGCCGGCTCAGGTTGGGGTGTCCATCAAAAACATCTCAGGCGTTTGTACATTTCATTAATTAGAAGTAGAATAGACTACGCGAGTTTTTTGTATGATAACAGTGCTAGAACGAACGTAGAAAAATTGGATAAAATTCAAAATCAAGCTTTACGCGTTATTGGTGGATATATTCGCAGTACCCCAATACATGTGATGGAGAACGATCTATGTATTCCTCCACTTGAGTTTCGGAGGAAATATTTAGCAGCTAAGTTTTGGTTGAAAGCAAAATCATTTTTACCTAATAAAACCACCGAAATACTTGAAAGGCTTTCACAGTATACTCAAGGACCTTATTGGCGTAATAAAAAGACCCCTTTGTTAATAGCTATTAATTCGGAATTAAGATTGGTACCTATGCATAGCAGTGACAAGCATGAGATGTTTTCATTGAACACCTGGATGAGCAACATTAATCTGGCACAGGTCGTATACGACTCCATTCCTTCTATTGATCGCGCGAAACGATCTTACAGCATCCGAGATATAAATGACATATGTACTAGATTTATTAATGAAAAATATAGTGACTATTATAAGATATTCACAGATGGATCTAAAGAGGGTTCGAATGGAGGCGCTGCATTTTTAGACCCACTACAAGACTGTCATGTTAAGCTTAGGATTGATTCAAATATTTCTATTATGCATATTGAATTAGTTGCAATAGCAGAAGCTTTGGCTTACATCTCCACAATTAATCAGAGTAAGTTTGTGATCCTCACGGATTCTAAAAGTTCCCTGCAACACTTGGCTCGGTGCGTCTCGCACGCGGCGAGAGGGACCCCGATTGCCTACCATATACTTGAATCAATCCTAAGATTACAATCTGAGAATAGACGAATACTCCTGCAGTGGATTCCGTCACACATTGAGCTACATGGCAATGAGGCCGTCGATCTATTAGCCAGGCAGGCGACTGTAGAGGGGATCCCACTGATGGTGACTCCTCTATTTTCAGACTACACAAGATGGGCTAAAGAACAGTGTCAAATTCTGTGGCAAGAATATTTTGATAAGCGATCCCGTGATAAAGGTATTTGGTTTAGGACTATTCAACCAGAAATTCATAAATATCCATGGTTTAGTAATTGCCAGTTGAACCGCAATGTTTTGGTGACAGCCCTGAGAATTCGCTCCGCGCACATCCCTACCAATGTATTTGCGTATCTTATGAACAAGTCATCAACTCCTACCTGTGATACCTGCGGGCTTCGCGAAGATGTTTACCATATATTGGTGGAATGTGCGCGGAACCAAACATTCAGACAGTTATGGTTTAAAAACGAGCTATATGATACAGGCCTATGTAACTATATCCTATCTAGTCCGAATTCCAACTGGGCGATCACTTTGTATAAGTTGGCAGAACTAGGTCTGAAAAGACCTAATTCTATCAACTAGGTAATTTTTTTTTGTTGATTAATCTTAAGTTTTTTTTTTATTCTCTCCTTTGTTGATTTGTTATTTTGTTCATTACAAGGCGATATGGTCGCCCAGCGACAAAGCCTCAAATAAATTAAAAAAAAAAAAAAAAAAAAAAAAAACTTAATTTCATCATAAATTTTACAAATAAACAGGCAACAGAAATAAGTACCTACAGTTAGTAGAATTAACAACTAACAAAAATACGTAGTAGTAGTAAAAGCAGGATAATACAAGTAGAAGTTGTAGTAGTGAATAGTAGAAGTGTGTAATAAATAATAATAATAATAAACGTTTCACACTCATAGCTGCCACTAGGATACCCTGTGTCGGGGAAGCCATGGAACACATACAAAGACAAGGACAACTAACACCCAAACCCAGAACAGATATATTTATTATCATTTGTTTTATTATTTTATACAATTTCTATATTTTAAGGAGTTGTATTTTTATTACGTGATAGACTTAGAGGGCGGGGTTTACTGACCTACGTCATTTCATTCTCATACAAATGAAAGTCATTGAAAAATCCTAATTTTTTTTTTGTAAACTTTTCGGAAAGAATTTCTCCGATTTTGAGAAAATGCTCTTGCATAAATGCTGTATCGAAATTTTTCAATTTTCAATAATTTCAATTAAAAAAAAATAAAAATAATATTTAAAAAAAAGACTAATGAAAACATCAAAATCTGACGAGTGGTTTCTCAAAAAGTAAATTTTATTTTATTGAAAATTTCCAATGTATGGGCCATACTAATTAAATACCTAACTAACCAACAACTAATAAACGTCTGGTACACATATTTAACTAGTCATTATACCTATGTCGTATTTACACACTTATAGTGAACATTGTGTCAATTTGTGTCATAATTGTATTTCAAAGGTCAAAGTTTCCGGAAACTTATAACGCTTCCCGAACTTTTGCAATTAGTTCGTAACATTTTGTATGTCATACTGTAGGTGACGTAGGCCAGGAAATTGTTGAAAATCATGTCATCGTGACGTAGATTTGTGAGGTAAATTGTAACAGTTACAAAACAGGTTGCAATAGTTGGTAACCCCAGGGGGCGTACCTATAAATACGGAATTAGAATATAATATAGGTACCTTTATTGCACACAAAATAAATTAGAAGAAAAACAACTTATACTAAGTAGAATTAGGATAACTTTGAGTAGTACAAAGGCGGTCTTATTGTCCAAAGCGATTTCTTCCAGACAACCTTTGATGGACAGGACTGAGGTTTTTTTCTGTAGAGATATATAGAGATTTCGTTCTTAGTGATATTACATAGGCAAACGTGACGTTTAACCTCAGCCGAGCGATTTGCTCGTCTCGTCACTCAATTGTAAAATTGAAAAAAAATATTCATTCAAAGAGGCAACGGTACAGTCTACGCCAAATAGTATCACCTATTATTAAATTCCTATCACCAGCCATAATAGTAAAAGAACAACAAACTACAGTGGCATGCAAACAAAGTGGCACAATATCTTTATTTACACTGCCACTGCCACCTATTGTCTATTGACCCGATAGGCTATTGTAACATTGTTGGACGTTCTTTACGAAGATGATATGAAAAAGAAGGGAGTGTGCGTGTGTGGGAGTGTGTGTGGGTATTATGACAAGTGACAGAGATGAATGGAAGAAGTGTACAATGTACATACTGTACCTACCCCATCTAAATGGGATAAGGGTAGGCAGATGATGATGATGATGTTGGATGTTCTTCAGCATTTGACCGGGTTTTTAGACTCTTCCAGAATGTGATAGTCACTTGGGTGAGACAAAGATCATGAATCATGATCATCCGTTGGTATTAGTACCTACACCGAACGTAACTCCTTTCGAGAAATACGTAATGCTTTTTCTGTACAGAAATGTTCGTAGTAAAACAATGTTTTTTATACGCAGTTTTTATTCACGCGCATCCGTTTTTCATACATACGTTTTTGTATGAAATATGTACCTAGGTTCTATATATTTTTCGGGAAGAAGTCACTGTCACTATTCTCGCCCCAGTTTGTAGCGTTTTCAGGGCTGGTTCCATAGTTAAAAATTGTTTACAATGATAAGCACTATGTCGCTTTTTTGCTGACATCCCCTCCCTCTCTCCCTTATCTTTTTTTATTTGTATGTTCAGCTAATACTAATCCAGCCAAGGTCGGAGACCTACTATCTAATAATTCTACCTTTATTTTAGGTATATTCGACTATTGTAACTTTCTGCCGACATCAAATAGATACATTCTACATCAAACGTCATGCAAATGAAGATAAATTGAAGGATTTCGATACGTTATCAAAATACCATTATTAGGGTATTCCCCGATTGCAATAAATGGTTTTGGGTTTTCGACATACGTCGATTGCCGATAGCATAATCTTTAATTGATTGCCAGCCAGCTGGGGAATAGCACTGGAACCTAAATATGTATCAAATTATGAAATCCATGATAACTTCTGTGTGCTATCTAATAAAGCTAAATAATTATTTGTTATCCAAGTTATAATCGCATACAGGGTGTTTCAAGTTAACAAATAAATTTGTTTAGGCCGAAATAGCTAACTTTAGTTTATGGACTTGACAGGCCGCCTAAAGGCCGCCTAAATGCCACTGATATGGCTTCGCGATTGTTTTTTTCAGTAGACTTACTTTTGACGGATTATTCCGGATTAGTCCCCCAATTTTGTCTCCTCATGCGGACAGATCAAACAAAAAACTTCGATCTGTCCTGTATCGAACGTTTTTGTCCGATCTGTCCTCAGGGAACAAAATTGGGGGACAGATCAGAATAATTCCTTTTGACAGCCATCTCGCTTTTTTTTATGGCTTCTGCATCTCGTCAGTTGTTTGTTGTTACAGGATAAACCGGGACTTGCAAAGATGACGAATGATAATAATACTAGAGTAATTTCCCACCTACCACATACAATTCTACGAACCAACGCTATCATAAATACCCAGAATCTTAACGAGCTATTTGTGAGCTCTATGATGCAATAATCTGCTTACAGTTTTTATATAACTGAATGTCATACGCTGTGGTAACAGAAACCTTATTTTAATGCATTAAGGTCGGTGTTGGTAATGTAGAGTAAAAGGAAACCGCAAGACCGCAAGTATTTTATCGGTTCTCAGCTAGGCGCCAAGTGATAAATTAGTGAATCATTAACTGACGGTTAGTGTCATTTATGATTTTGTTGGACGCATCTGTAACTTTTCAACCGACGTTGTAAGTTGGCTGATGGTGCATTATGTTATGAAAAATGAAGGTAAAGAGTTACAGTTCAAAAGTCCTAAAAAACAAAAAAATATCAAAGTCAATATCCACAGCTTTTTGTCTCCCACTGCTGGGTATAGGCCTCTCTCCTGTTATGCTATCTGCCCCGGTCATGTGCCAATCGGGTCCAGGTTCGACACGCGACTGACTATATCGTTGACCCGATCTCGTCGCTATACTTTGTGTTTATTAAATTATTTAGCCATGTCACCTGATTTTATCTAGTACCCATTTCTGTAATTCTCTAAATTCTAAAACCTATAGAATAGATTTAGGATAGAATTGTTCAGTACAGATCAGGCGAATTTAAGTCGACACGTGAAATCTCGCGATAACAAATCGAGGCACGTTTTAAAGTATTTTGTATCACATACAAAACCGTACGATTCACAGATATCAAGAAACGTCAGCAATCGCGCAAAAATAAGTCGTTATCAGGAAACATAAGGCCGGTATTATTTTTAGAATTATGTCACTGTTTACGATGACTGTACCGATACTTGGTATTGATAAAAAATAATTTAATTAACAATTGTGTTTGCGACGCCATTGCAGCGAATTATGATAGATAAGAATTAATTGTGCGTGTAATAATTAAGTATGTTATGTTATTCCTGTTTTGACTGAGTTTTAGTCATAATTGGGATTTTTATTTGTTATTTACTTGGGTTGTTTACGTCGAATTGTTGATATTGGGAATAAGATCATTAGTTGCTTATTGGTACCTGCTTTATTAATCTTAATATATATAAATTACGTGTCACGTTGTTTGTCCGCTATAGACTCCTAAACTACTTAACCGATCTCAATCTAATTTGCACACCGTGTGCAGTTCGATCTAACTTAGGAGATAGGATAGCTCATATCTCTATTTATAGTAAGAAAACATGAAAAATTTAAAAATACTTAAACCATAATTTAACTTTAGCGCTTTGGACAATGTAAACTTTTTTAATGTAACTTTTGACATTTGACATAAAATTGACGCAATGGCTTTTTTTACCAATTCGAATTAAATAGTCATCGAGACAGGACAACGTCTGTCGAGTCAGCTAGTAATGTAATATAATAATATCGTTTCACGCTCATAGTTCCAGGATTAGGGGGTTCCCTGTGTCCATGGTGCCATGGAACAGATAAAGACAAGGACAACTAACACCCAGACCTAGAGCACATGTTTAATTGAGGTAATTATTTCATATTTTGGGTGATTGAGTTTTGGTCAACTAAAGAATTCGTTGGCAAATAAGACTCGTAAGCGTTTGTCGTTAGCAGATTCAAACCGTGGCCGTGACTTGAGTAAACCACAGACTATACACATAAAAAATCATATATTATTACTCGACCAAATTGGTGTGGCCGATGATGATGAATTGTAATAAATAATGTAAAAGAAAATGTAATTAAAAGTGTACTTCATCATCATCATCATCGTCAGCCTGTATCGACCCACTGCTGGGTATAGGCCTCCTCTCCCTTGCGCCATTCTTCCCTGTGTCGGGCCAATCTCATCCACGGATGACCCGAGTGTACTTAACTTAATTAATCAAAAGGAAGACACTGACTTCCAAGACACGGTTTCCCCACACCCATTTTGGAAGGCTGTGATAATAAAAGTAAGGTACAGTTTTTTTCTGAATAAAATATTTTGAATTTTGAAATAGGAAATTATTTTACTTAAACCATGGTATTCATAAAAAAAAGTGTTTAATTACTTTGTTATGATTTTAGATAAGCATGCGCAAAACATTACACAATACTATCATTGTAATAGTAATAATTAATAATAGTTAATAATAATAGCGCGTGTGTGTCCCAGCTCACGTATTATTAATCCCTCATGATTGAGTTCTAATTATGACAATTATCGATATATTTCCACTGATTTTGTTGTTTGTGACATCAACGACCATCGAGTTATACACGGCTAGAGACGGTGATTCGAACTTCGCTTGATGCATTTCATATTTATTTGGTATTTATAAAAATAAAGTTTCTTTTAGTTGCATCGCGTTGTAGAATGCCTATGCGTATGTAAAACAATTAATTAATTCACGTATACGTGTGAAATGTGAATGTGAGTGGCTCTTGAAAACGTCACGACGAGTGACTGTTGTGCGCTAGCGCGGTTCGCTTGTGACTGAGTTATCAATGGTGCATAGTAAACACATGGTAAATATTTTGATGTATGCAATATGCATATGGTATAAGTGTAGTAGTGGTAGTTATTGGTGCTCAATGGTAGTAACATGCACCAGGCAGTGTCGGTGCCATTAATGTTTATTCGCCCAGTCCTTACAAAGTGATGTATTAGTCAATGACTGTTATTTTTCGGTATACCTTTTATTGGACTTCGGAGTGCGCATTTGTAGATTTTTAATCTAAGAAATTCTTTCACTCACTTATGACAGTCGCATATCGTAATATTATATACATTTTTGCAAGTTGATTATAGTTCTGATGAAAAATATAAAAATATCTAGTTTTTCTAATATAATAACTGGCCTGATGCAGAGTTGGAAAATGGGTTATGGAACTCTGGAGTACCTAGTAGAATACCTTAAAAAAAATTATGTCGATTTATAGGAGACCCGTCTGATTTGATCCATTTCATTCTACCTGGCAAAAAACTTGATGTAGTTGCGTCCCGCTGTTACCCCATGAATTTTCAAATTAATTCAAACTAAATAATCGAAGTCAAGAATAAATTAAATTAAAATTAAACGGGTGTGATTTGAATCTGAGAAAAAGTCTAAAACAGTAAATTCACAAGTAGATTTCATCACAATGAAAACAAAACAATGCTAGCCTACGTCAAATCAGCTTAGTTCACCTTCAACAAAACATCTATATAATATTAGGCGTACTAACTTACGCAACCAGGTCTGGCAACTTTACTAAGGTTTCGATACATAATGGTATTAATGGTACGAGTAATAACATCAAATCGCCTGAGGATCACGTGCCAGGAGGAAAACGTCCTAAACCGGTATAGCTCACGTGAGGCTGGTTTTGTTTTCGTAAATAGTTTTAGGTACAATGTAGGGAAGCACCGGCGAGGTTATGCTTTAAAAAATTAGCTGTTTAGTGTAGGTATTAGGTACTTGTGATTTTAATATTTCTTAATGTACTCACTAAAGAAAAGCATTTCATGTCATTATGAATAATGGTGTTAAGGACAACGAGTAGGGACTACGAGTAGATAGAGAAAGCATCATATTGCTATCTCTGTTTCACTCTCGAACATTCTCGAATAGGTAAAACCTTCTCGATCGAGAGAACATTGTCATTAGAATTTTCTCGAATCATCTCAATTGAATTTTCCCGATCGAATATTGTAAATAGAACTTTCTCGGATCGAACCTACTCGATTGAACTTTCCAGATCGAACATTCTCGATCCTACCGGTAAAGTTGGCCTATATAGGTCAAAGCTATGAAAGATCTGGAAAGTTCTCGAACGAAAGTTCTAGAATAAAAATAGTATAAATTGTGAACAACCGAGCTGTAACAGTCAGTCTATTTTTTAACGTGAACCCGAATAGAACTCAAGTAAGTATCAGAACACGATACTAATTAGAACCTTGGAAATAAAGGAACCTAGAACCGAACGAGGACCTTTTATTTGAACTACACAGTCCACCACAGGTGGGTTGCTACCAGTCACATTTAAACGAGTCACAGTTTACTCGTTGGGAGTTTTTTTCCCAACGAGTATCACTCATTTAACAGTGTACAACATCTTTTTGAAAAATACCTACTCGGAAAAAGACCCTTATACCCCAAAAAAATAGCTACAGCTCCATACATTTTACATGGAACAGACTGCCGGCTTCCTTGTTCCCTGAGAGATGCAATCTTGGACTTTTCAAGGTCCGACTGAATAGGTATCTTCTAAGTCTGCGTGCTCCATCTTCGACCACATCATCGCTTACCATCAGGCGAGTCGGTGGTCAAATGCGGACTTATAAAAAAATACATAATATCTAAAAATACTTTGGCTAAATTCGATTGTTTCAACAATATGTCTTTAAGTAAAATTCTCAATTATTATTTAACGGTTTATTACCTAACTGTATTTCGATAACAAACTCGTACACGTGTAATCGATAAGATGTTTAAATGTAATTCCTTAATTATCTGTTATTTTCCTTCTAAAATTTATCAAATATATTGTATAATATTTTCCTATGATAACGTGTTTGATACCTGCTAATTGATATCTATTTGATAATTTATTACCATCTTGTCCAAATACATTTACTTATCACAATACTCGTAATTGTTATTACAAGTTCAAGGAAATGCTTTATTTTTAACGTTATATCATAAATACACGGGACTACTTATGTAAAATTGAGTCGGATATTATGACTATATACTATAGTTTCGATTACATTCAGTGATCTTTGTCTAGGAGTGATTACAAACGTGACGTGCTAGTGGCCGAATCCTGTCTGGCACACTCGCCGAACAAAACGCGAGCGCGTGAGTATCATCACTCCTTGAAAAAGATCACTGGATGTAATCGAAACTATAGTCTGCATATCTGACTCAATCTTACGTGTATACCGTGTACTGATAATACAATTTGTCAAAATCATGCTAATTTCTGGAAATGCGTTTTGCGTCTTGGATTTTTATGACCTTATTTATCACTAGATGATTACCTAAACTAGTCTATTCATGTACAAACCCGGAATAAACAAGAAAAATGTACAGTTCGTACACAAGGCGACAACACTCGATTTAAATAACTTCAAATAAACGACTTGAGTATCTAACTTACGTCGCCTCATGTTTGAACAGCCTAACTGTAAACGTTTCCATTTTAAAATAAAATGTTGTGCAATTCTCGTGAATTTCAGAATTTATTGCAAGGAAATAATAAATACATTATTTATGAGTGCACGTGCAACACTTCCGTTCGAGAGTTATGTAACAATTCACTTGTTTTGTTTTTCAATAATTTTCAGGTAAAGATTAAAGGTAGGTAGGTAAAGCTTCGAGAATTTTCATTTAGAATATTTTCAATTTTTTTTTAATAATCTGGACTAGCTCCGCTCCGTGGTTTTAGTCGCTATCCTACTGGAACCATTATGTTTTCTGAGATATAAAATCGCGTACTTCTTAATCAAGTTATAAGTTATATGCAAAACTTGATGCAAATCAGTTCAAACTTTTTTGCATAAAGAGTCTAAACGTAAGAATCCTGTGGCTTTTATAATATACTAGCTGACTCGACAGACGTTGTCCTGTCAAAAGCCATTGCGTCAATTCTATGTCAAATGTCAAAAGTTATGCTATTGCGTAACTATAGCAACCGTAGTATGTTGATGCTAACTTGTCAATTTATAGTAAAAATTATCAGTATATATATAATTTGCAATAAATTAAAATTGCGACTATAATTTGAGATTTAAACTATCCTATCTCTCAAGTTGGATCGAACTGCACATGGTGTGCGAATTTTATTATAATCGGTTAAGTGGTTTAGGAGTCCATTGAGGACAAACATTGTGACACGAGATTTATATATATATTAAGATATATCTGTACGTCTACATGTTTATATGGCATAACGGGAGAGAGGCCTATATCCAGCAGTGGGAGAGAGAAGGCTATGGATGATGATGATGATGTAGTTCTACGTTTAAAATTTCATAACATACAAATTCCCTTATCTTGTCCTTACGTTACCACCAATACTGTTTAAAAATAAAAGTAATCAAACAACTGTTTTAGAAACAATGAAATTTCAGACCAATCAATGGCGGATTAAAGTCATTAATGAAAAGGAAAGCAACACCATAGACTCGTATTACGACGTAAGGACCGGGCCATAGGACTTGTTCCATGGTATAATAGTAGCTCAGTGTGGCGTAAAACTATATTATTACTAGTAAAACATGCGACGTTTTTACGACGGGTGCCTAAAAATTTCTCCGGGCTGGCAAAACATCGTCAACACCGCTAGGCTTGCAGGTATGTCCGGACAGCAGTGGTGGTATATTTACCATCAGGCTAACCGTCTGGTTTACTATGCAAACTTGAATCGTGAGTTTGAAACATTTTGTTAGATTTTTTAATTTATTTTTTTTCACTAAAAATCTTAGACAAGGCTATATTTACTATAGTTATAAACACTAGTATTGCCGTGTTAATTATAACAAAATAACCGTCTAGTCGTTTGCCAATCTTTTTATTAAAAAAATACGATTATAAAGTCGTATGAAGACGTCATGGATTGCGAGTTGTTGTTCGTAATAGCCTGTGACGTAGTTAAAAAGTTCGACGCGACGTAATTTTTACAAATTTCGGCATAATGCAAAAATGATAATACCTGCGTAATTAGAGAACATAATCTTTGTCTTCAAACGTTTTCCGCCTACTGGTAGGTAGGTCTAGGCATAGGACTCTCGGCTTTCTTGCACCCTTTACTAACATACTGGGCTGCACTTCAAATGGACATATCCTAAGTTTTTAGGTCATTGGCAATGCAAGGCCATTGTGAGTGAATGAAAATTTCCTAGGCAGCATAAGGTCGTTGTGGTCGATTTGTTTCGGAAGGAAAATGAACAATGGTGTTGGGATTTTCCTTACTAGCTGACTGTCCGTATTGCACGTGCTTTGCAATGCGGCCTTGTTACTCATTACGTGCTGTCTCGCTTGCACCTACTCATTCGTATGATGTGTAAAGAGGAAAAAAGTATTTAAGGCATACTTACTGAAAAAAGAAAATAATTATTTTTACAAAAAACAAAAACCGACTTCAAAAGACCGACTATTGAGTTATTCATCTATTTGTCGCGCACGTACTTAATGCAAATTTAAGACTTATATGGTTTTCTCATGGATACCATTATAAGAATGGATTAAATTGAAATGGGAAGCGTCAGCTTTCTAATAAAAAAATAATCATCAAAATCGATTCACCCAGTCAAAAGTTATAAGGTAAGTAACAAAAATCCGCATAACTTTTGACAAAAAAAAACACAGTCGAATTGATAACCTCCTCCTTTTTTGAAGTCGGTTAAAAATAAGTAAGTATTTTTTTTTTTTATCATTATCATCTGGTGTCACTCCACTACTGGAGATTAGCCAAAGCGAACTCCCCATCCATCCCCATCCCCCACTTATCTTGAGCCAAGCGGAAAAGTTGTTCGACGCTGGCTGTGCTTGTGTCTCGAATGATTTAATTTGATTAAATTATAGTAACAAAAATGGAAGCGGCAAATCTTTCCCAAAACAACAAAAAGCTAAAAAAACCATTTAAAAATCATAGAACTAGCTACGCTTCATAGCCTGCTTTTCTTTCCTTAAGCTATTTAATATTGAGCGGGTAAAACAAAAAAAGGACGACCTCGCTCGTTGGGTCGACGACATAACGAAGATCGCGGGTCGAACTTGGACAAGACTGGCACAGGACCGGGATGAGTGGCGTACAAGAAGAGAGGCCTATGCTCAGCAGTGGGCGATAACGGGCTGATGATGATGATGATGATGATGAAAACAACAAAAAAACAAATCGGTAAAACCATTTTGAGTTTTTGCGAAACTAAAACACGGCAATTAATTTTTAAATATAGGTATCCTATTTTTCCACAGGCAGTCTAGAACAAATGTTTTGGTACATAACATTTAAATACACTGCGATAAAGTCATCTTCATTATGATGTCAGCATATAATTGAAAAGTACATATTTTTGCCTTTATTTCACATATTTTTCCACTATGTCATAACTAATGAATTATTCATAGACTTATGTACCAGTAACCCAAACGTAATAACATTCAGCATCGACCTTGACTTTGCAGCTTGTTTATGCATGGAAGGACTACTGTTTAAAGTGTGACAAACATACACTTATGTAAGTACCTAGTGCTTACTTTTACTTATGTAAGGTTATTTTAATTCGGTGACAGACGTTCGACCAGTATCATGCTTGTGCGTTTGACCGCTGTCTGACCTGGCGGTGACCAATGATGCGGTCTACGATGGAGCACGCTTGCCTAGAAGAAACCGTCACTCGCAACTTGAAGACACCATAATATTATATCTATCGGTTTTTTTTAATTCGGTTACAGGCGTTTGACCATTGTCTGGCTTGGCAGTTAGCAATAATGCGGTCTACGATGGAGCACGCTTGGCTAGAAGAAACCGAGTCATAAAAAAAACATACAGATTTACCTGAAAAACATTACCAATTTTTTTGTTCAGTAGGTATCTAGTGTACCCACGTAAAAAACTTAGAAGCCTTTCAGACGGCTTAAAACATCTGACTCTACTAAAAATTTTGATCTATATTCTGCTAAATTGTAAGATAATAAAATACAAATAGGAATCATCATTTTTTTTTTTCAATATTATCTATTCAATTTTATTTTCGTCATTATTAGTTAAATTAAAAACTTTTTATGACTAAACTCCTTGTTACGTCAAACAACTATCTTCAATTACCAAAAATACCCAAAACTTCACCAAAATGAATGAGTCATGTTTGTGTATAGAGTTTATTCACTCGTACAGAATATGTAGCAGTAACCAACTGCGTAGCGCTACTACGTCGTAGCGAAGAGGCTACGACCTCTCGTAGCATAGGGCGTATTTCGTAACAAATAAATTTTGACAGTTATTTAGCTTATCTTTTTTTTCGAAAAAAAAATATAATTGTATTTTATAGTTTTAATTACTTACGCAATAATTCGTTTCAGATATGTTTTTTTTCAAATATGCGCCCTTAAAACCATTTTTAACGCTTTTAAAAATCATTAATTTATTGCAAAAGCTAGAAATTTGAACATACTATTGTGTAAAACCTATAACAATCTCACAGATAATAATTACTGTTTGTAATACTTTCATTTTAACTATTATATTGCTAAAGAGAAACAATTATAAAATCCAAGCTGAAATTTCTGTCAATTACGAAAAACTTGCAATATACAAAAAAACTAGTGCATTTACAAAACACCACCAAAATGTAGCAACAATTACAAACTAAGCCATCCGAAATGGATTAGTCCAAAGTTTGCCAAACGGTCACAAATTGACCATAAAATCGAAAACTTGTAAAATACCCAATTGGTTTCAGAAATTGCTCAAATAGTTCTTATCTATCGATTTCTCGATACAAAAATTCGCGACACATGACTCAATAGCAAATTAGCTACAAAAATCGGGCACTACTCCGTCGCCGAGTAAATGATTACACACAGTGATAAGTTACGTAAATCGCACACAAACGAGCGCACGCACACAGCTGCGGTGACTCACACAGGCGCACGCCGTTTTCCATGTGTGAGTGAGTACTGCAGGCTCAGGCCGCGCCGACCCCACTACTATTCTCAGTCGAACTCTGAACACCGCTCTGAACAGACGTGTCCCAAGCAACTAAGAGTACGCTACGCATCGGATATTTCGTCATAATAATTGTGAAGTGACTATTGACAACAATTTTCTGGACGTGCAAAAGTGGGAGTGAATTTGATATTTAATTAGAAACTTACTGTGAACTGAACTTGTTTTGTGATTTTGCTGAAAATTTGGATTTTTTTCTACCACCATTTGGATAATTCCGGATAAGGTGTCCCTCAACGCCGCAAATATTTTTGTAAGTATTAATTTGTTTTGTGCCTTTGTTATTGTTTTTCTTGCAGTTTTCGTCGTTTTTAAATGTATGTTTCGAAATTAATTCTTACACAAATCCAATTTGAAGTTTTTGAGATTTAAAAATGTTAAGTTGATTAATTAATTATTTTGCCAGTCAATGTAATTACAAAAAAATAATAATTAACAATTGCTTAAATTCAGAACAACTTAAAACATTGAAAAAAATATACCTAAGTTGTAAATTCTCAAAAAAATCTAAACTTAAAATTTGCAAACTTAAATTTTCGTTACTAATAAAATTAAAAAAGGAATTCAACCAATGAATAAATTAATATAGAGGTGGGATAAATTAAAAAATCGAAACATCCGTTTTCCGCGAAGTCATTGACTCTGAGAATTTGTTTACTCACGAAGAAGTTTCGTGCCAAAAGTCTGCAAATCATTTTATTTGTTTTAAAGTGCGTTCGGAATCGTTCTTTACCTTGTTTTGATTCTTGTTTGTAATTCTGTTTCCTGAATGTCGCTATTTCTGTTTACGTTTTCAACTTTGAATATTGTATGAGTTGTTTCTTTATCTTCATTGCGACTCAGACGATAATATTGTTCTAAATCTGTTATGTCATGATTAGAATTTATATTCATTATTTTGCTTAATTTAAATTTCTTAAGTTTTAGAAATTAATTTAAAAAATGTTTTAAAATTTAGGCAGCAGCAACTTTAAAATTCCGGCATTTCTACAAAATTCTAAAAACTTAATTAACTCTAAATTATTTTTTAGCTTTGTTTTAATAATTTTTATAATTGTGTTCTGATGGAAAATAAAATTCTCAAAGTTCAAAAACATTGCACGAAAATATTGAAACAAACGACGATTATGTGCTCGAATGTAATAAGAGTAATGTACAAGCAACATTACAAGTGATGTTGCAAACGGGCGCCTGGCACGGCGCTGTCGCAAGCCATTGTTGCTTACCCAACTGGTTCAAGGTCCCACATTCGCCTGCGGATGTACGGAAACTAGATTGCAACTGCAATGCATTTTTCGGTGGAGCAATGCATTGTTCTGTGTTTTGTTCTTGGATACTTGGCTTTAGTTTTGCAATGTTTGATTGTTTTAGCAGCTATCTTTTTTATTTCGTGATTAGTTTCGACATTTGACAATGACATTTCTTAATTTGACTATTCTGAAATTTAAAAACGTTAATCTTTTATTGTCTATGATTTCGATTGTTTTTTATTTCCGCGACGTGTTGTTTTTGCTCATAGGTAAACCCAAAATTAAAACGCATTACCAGATAAGCTAGATGAGATGACTCAATGTTATGCAGAAAATTGTAGAAAAACAACTTGTTCCGATAACAAATTAGCACGTACACTTTCCCAGAACATATTTGGCAGATATCTCTTGATAAGAACGGGCAAACAAAAATGACCTTTGTATGCTGTCCTATGAATTATAATAGTGCTCTAACATTTTGGAGACAATGAAAATTTTAAATATGACTAAACCAAAAATTATACTTAAAGTAAAAATTGTTAACAAAGACCAAAGATAAATTTGTATCTTCAAAATCTAATTTCTAACTTTTTTATACCTTTTATATATTTACTAAAAAACTCATTTTTTAAAGTTTAGAGCTAGACATTCAAACTAAGATAAATCAGGGACCTGTGGGTCGCTTACAAGCTTGCAAGAACCGATCCCACCGTCCAGCGCCTACATGACAAGCAAATAAAACAAAGAAACACTACAGTACCACAGACTAAACGATTACTTCACCCAGCTATCTAAACACACCCCTCGAACATTCCGCGCGCCCGTTCCATTTTACGCAGTATCCCTAGTCTGTACTCGTACCTATGCAGTGCATCGATCTACCCGTCTTAAGGTCAATGCTGTGTCAACGCATGACGTAACACAAACACTTTGTACAACTTGCGCAATGCACGAAATGTACAATACAAGTATAGACGAGCCCTTATCACTGACGTGTCTGGCCCTGGCATCAATTGGGAACTGATAATTTTAATGGGCCTTGGGACGCGCCAAAATACCAATTGAATGATTACTTGAAGCAACTGATAAAATGACAACAATTCGGTCCAAATATCATGTTTCAATGGTATTGCTATTGTTGTAACTTTAGGGTGATGTTGCTATAAAATTACAAGTTGAGACAAGTTTTGAGAGCGCAATGCGGTGACACGCAGAATTTGATGTTCACCATTTTGGGCGACATTGACTGTATCTGTTATAGATAGACGTCGCGCTTACCAACAAATTAAATCTTCCAATATTGACTTATCCTTTAGAATACTATAAGGACGGCTTCAAATAACAAAGAAACAAAATCCTAATACAACAAAGAGGCGTTACGAATACACAAACTAGCGTAACATGCATGCATTAATCGTTACATGATGTAATGAGGAACAACCTGCAAGGTTGGCCGGAAGGTTTCAGCTCGGAGGTTGCACGCAGACAATCGTGATAAAACTACTAGCTGCGCCCTGTTTTATCCACAATTTTCTGGTTTTTCTTCCTATTTTTCCGAAAAAAAGTAGGTATCTGTTTGTTCTGAAGATGTAAGCTACGTTTTTGACAAGTTTTGTCAAGATCGGTCGATCAGTTTTGTGATACATAAGTCACGTAGAATACGTAATAGATACCAAGTTTATGATGTTTCATTCGGATAATGATTCCCGAGTCAGACATTGAATCATCGAGATGTTTTTCATTCGATGACCAAAGTTAGTGATGTCCAGCTCGTAATACTCGGTTAGTCGTCTCTAAATTTAGAGGTGTGCGCGGTTTGATGAACCTGTAACCTGATTGGCCCTCATTGCCCTTGACGCAGCTCAAGGCCTGTTTACCAGGAAAATTGCGCAGTTATTGCCAAAACACCGAAAGCAAACATTTTGCCCCAGACTCGAGATAAATATTTTGTATCAAACCTATACTGGTACGAAATACCCACTGCAATTCTTTTTCTTTAGTCAATGGGGCTACCCCAGTATAATACCTAAACAGTTATCGACTGTGTATTACGTAATCTTTTTTTACGCGCAATAACAAAGGCCGGTGATAATTTCATCGCTGCGAGGACAAACGAAGATAACTTGACCTATTTTTTTTATCTCACTCACTCTCGTAACTGTAACCTACTTACCGAGCACGTGAATGTGTATTGCGACGTGCTGGCCGTTAATAAACACGTATCACTTTTATTACATCAAAAAAATGATAAACGATCTTTCGAATTTGGAACATGACGCAATTTAGGACGCTAAAATGACATTACTGGAACGTTCGAAAATTAGTTTCATTTTCTTGCTTTGTTCCAATTGTGTAATTGAATTTTCTGGGTGCGTCATAACTTTTTACGTGGAATTGGTTCCAGATATCAAAATAGAAAAAGTTACAAAACAAAACGGTCTATAGCGTAACTTTCTTTATTTCGGCCCCTTCAATAAATCAACCTTATAAAATTAAATGTCATAATTAGCTTTGTATCTTATGAAATAGGATTTTCCGGATGAGTCATACATTTTCACGTGGAATCGGTTCCTGATCTGAGTCACACAACACAGCTCTATTTACATCATTTCCTAGAACAGTGTCAAATTGCGTAACCAAACTAAGTGGGTATTGGAACTAGTGCATTGAAATAGGTTAAGTGTTTCTTAATAACAAAGCAATTAGTGGGTGCGGTATAAATAACAAGGTTGGCGTAAGACTGCGTTTGTGCAACCTACCTATTAATCACAGGGACAGATTCACCGGAAAATAGGAAGGGCCTTGGCATATATTCTCGCGTAACTGTTACGAAACAAACCTTGACACCAAACGATACCGCGCGACCGATAGAGGCCATCCTGAAATACGCTCCCGTTTAATTGGGTTTTTGCGCGCGAATACGAAAAATCGGTCAAGTATACGCTTTTCGGGGGAAAGCTTGAACCGCGTCCAGGTTTTTCGGCCTTTGGCACCTTCTGGAAACTGTCTTTTGTTATAAACAGGTAATAAAATACAGGATGAGTTGCAGGTAAGTACTTAATTGGTAAAGAATGGTAAAACTGCTCTTATTTCTAGGTGCGTAGGTGTTTAGTGGTTTGTAAATTACAGAAGGAACTAACGACAAGCTGTAAGACATAACAAGAAGAAACCATTCCAAGTTTTCAAAACAGTCGCCTCTTTACATAATCCGATCATAACAAACAATACCAAGAGGCGCCAACCTTTGTTAGGTCGCTGTCATATAATTTTTCTACGACTTAACTGCTCTTGTTTATTATAAATGTTATTGATTTCGATTTACACGTTGAATAGGCTTAAGAATTTGCATACAACCTAGAAAAGAAAGAAACTTTGTCTATGGTCGAAGTTGACGGAAAAATGTCAAATTCAAAATGGCGGCCGCCCCACTTTTCCCGCGCAAACGACCGCGTGGAAAGTTACCGTCGTACTACTTTCTCTACTTTTTTCAAGATGGCCGCCATATTATGTTATTATACTCATTATTGAAACTAAGGTCAAGTGCGACGATACGTATATAATTACGTAACGGTAACAGACAATGTTGTACACATTAATTCAATGTGACTCTAGACTGCTGTTTACTAAGATCTCAACGTTTAATACAACACGAAGCTGACGTCAACGTTAACATTTCCATAATAAATCGAGTAAAAAAACGCCCGAGTCGATCGGACAGACAGAACGTTTAATTATAGACGTGTTGACCTAACCTAACTTCTAGTTCCAAGAAAATACTCAGACAAAGGACAAACCTAAACTAGAGATGCTTTTTTATTACAATCGATTGTCAAACCGTAGTATCGGTAAATGTTGATTCGATAGTCACCGTACAGATTAGCTAACAACTACGGTCAAGGCCTCAAGGGCGTAGTGGTTAATTAAATTTCACGTTCCGACATCACGTTGCAGTTTATATAAGTGACTAGAGAGGAGCAAACGTGCTTGTTGCGCAACTCAACGTGAGGTTCAAGAACACACGTGTCTGCCGCCGCGTGACCGGCTCTGGCGATATGTCCGCACGTGGCCTGTTAGGACAATCGCTAAGGTCACATGCTGCATAACACTAACTATACTCAATCTGTGCAATATTATCGACATTCTCTATAGGTCATTGTCGAGGTCATCGATTATTTCCGGTTAATTTCACGTCAACATCGTCGCGAGTTCAACTCTATTCAAATCAAGATATTCCAATCGCAGGTCATTGTTGAGGTCGATGTTTCCGGTTTTTTCGCATCACTATCTCTAGAGTTCAATAGTTTGGGTGCGTTCCAAAACTTTGTCGATAAAATGTCGTGGCACAGACTACAACTGAGATGTGAGGTTAGATGTTAGATTAGGTTAAAATTTAGCCGAATTATTTCATAGTCAAATATTTTTTTAAAGTTAGTCTTAAATCAATAGTTATAGATTCTAAAATGCAACGGCTTAGCATTGCATAAATTAATTCAATACCATAAGTAAACAAACAGCTTTTTACGAAGTAATCGCGCGAAAAACCCCGACCTGATTTAAAAACATGTCAAAGATAAGACATTTCGTTATTGTGTTGTGTAATATTCGAAATATGCTCTGTTTAAATATTGTTATCAGTGTTTGTGATACAAGGACTTTGTCCAATGACTCAGTGCGGTAGCATTACGAAATAGCACTGATAGCGGAATAATGCGAGATATTCAGTCTCGAATATTTTATAGCACATTTTACACGTGTTTTTAATTTGCTAAATAATTTAGATAACAGCTACTTTTTGACTATCTTGACGTCAATGATTAAAAAGAAAGGTAGATTATATATATACTTTGGTTTAAGTTACAGTTTAATTTTAAAAGCATTGAATAGTTTTCTTGTAGTTTCCACAAATAATATCTTTTAAGAAGTTTTAGATCATAACATAATTGTGGCACGTGCCGATCCGAAGCCACGACATTGTTAGTGATAAAGTTTTTCTGGCCTTTCAAAGAGACCAATTGGACTGGCAGTTTCTAAATATAAAAGCTTCTAATAAAGATTTTTATTTCAAAGTTAGGGTGAAACAGGCTTCTTACGTAAATGTTCTGGTAGGTACAACTTTAAATAACTGTAAAAAAACTTGACTTTGTAACTTTGTAAGTTATATCGAGTACAATAAGTTATATTTATTTATCGTGATTTGTATTAAAATAGAACATTTTTCCGCATTTATCATTACAAGATAAATATCGATTTTATTTTCGAAAATGGAACGTCTGACACGAGTTCGATAAAACTCGATAAAAATAAAATTTATCGATAGAATTTTAAATCGATAAGATTATGTTAAACATGGAACCTTACCCAACGAAACCTTGAGCATTCAAATTCAAACAGTTGAAATGCGATGACGAAATGCTAATAGCTGTTTCATAACAGTATTACGGGTTTTAGATGTGATGAGCACAAAAAACCGTTTTGGCTGGGTACCGTACGGTCCCAGTTTTCGTAGTAACGGTACACTCGAGAAAGTACATGATTAGCAATAACTGTTGGTTGTCAAAAGACCGCTTGATTGTTGATTATTGTGCAACTGTTAACGATAGATCGATTCGAGGTATTGACCACGAAAGGTGATAGTTATTATCAATAATACCGCTATTTTTGTTCACGAATTCGGTGACGCTATTCAAATAAGTTCGACAACTTGAGTCAAATATGAGATCAGTGTGTCCATTTTAGGCGCGACAGTTTGCTTTTTCTATTTTGGTCCCGTCTGGCACAGGATTACCTCACATTTTGGCTAAGACGCAACGCCCTAAAAACCTAAATCTAGAAAATATTACACCCATTCACGCCTACCACATTTAAAAATAAAAAGCGTTTGAAAAAAGAACTCAATTTTCTTTCGAAGTTGACAGCGCATCGATTAGGTGACACACATTTGACATAAATCTTTGGCTACAAAAGAAATGTAAAAAAAAGAATAGAAATGAGTTTCCCGGATGAAAATAGCGGCGTTTAGATAACAATGAGCATATTTTTATTAGCATGCTTTTTTTTTTTTTTTTTTTTTTTTTTACATCGGACTAGGCATGCGTTTGACTGCAATCTCACCTGATGGGAAGTGACGATGTGGTCGAAGATGTAGCACGCTTGCCTAGGAAAAACCTATTCACTCTATTTTTGAACACCCCCGGGTTGTACTTTCTAGGAAAAACAGACGCGGGCAGTGAGTTCCATACCTCTGCCGTTCGGATTAGAAAAGACGAATGAAAACGCTTAGTACGGTTACATGGAATTTCCACCGTATGAGGGTGCCTCTTTTTCGTGCGTCTGGTGCTGTTATAAAAGAACGGCGAAGGCAAGACAAGGTCATGCAGTTCTTGTGCACACTCTCCATGGTGTACTCTATAGAACACCGACAGACTGGCCACTTCACGTCGGTGCGACAGGCTCAGGAGCTTGGATTTCACCAGAGAGTCGTTATTGATCAGCCTTTTGGCGCGCCTTTCTATGGAATCCAAAGCCTCAAGCTGATACTTAGCAGACCCATGCCAAAGGTGGCAGCAGTACTCCATACACGATCGAACTTGTGCTTGATATAGAGTTAGAAGCTGTTCAGGTGTGAAGTACCGCCTTACCCTGGCAAGGATGCCAAGTTTTTTAGCAGCAACTTTGGCTTTAGACCCAATGTACGAGCCAAAGTTCAAATCCGACTTTAGATGGACACCTAAAAGCTCGAGATGGTCAACTATTGGTATGGATACACCACGGAAAGTAGGTGACAGATCAAAAGGACACTTTTTCGCGGAGAACAGACACGCCTGCGTTTTTGTGGCATTGAAACACACCAGGTTTTCGTCGCCCCAGTCAGAAACAGCTCTAAGAGAAGTGTTAAGACGGGCTACCATGGCCTCTCTCTGCAGTCGGATATCGTCACTGCTAGCTCGAGCACTGGACCTATAACTCTCAACAACTGTACTGTCGTCAGCATACCCAAATGTACCAGGCTTAAGTAAGTCATTTATGTGCAATAAGAACAGTGTTGCTGAGAGGACTGACCCCTGAGGTACGCCGGCGTTGATAGCCATTAGATCTGACGAGCAACCATCGACAACAACTCGAATCAATCGATCCCTCAGGAAGTCAGAAATCCAAATGCACAGGCCAGCTGGAAGTCCATACGAAGGAAGTTTATTTAAGAGACCGTCGTGCCACACCCGGTCAAAAGCCTTAGAGATGTCCAGAGATACAGCAAGTGCTTCTCCGTGCATCTCAATTGCTTCACTCAATATGTAACTAGCGTACGCAAGAAGATCCCCAGTAGACCGGTTCTTGCGAAAGCCATATTGCCGATCACTGAGGAGTTCATTTGCTTCAAGATACGCCAAGAGCTTATTGTTGATGACCCGCTCCATAGTTTTACAAAGCAAAGAAGTAATGGAGATGGGCCTGTAATTAGCCGGGTCTGCACGACTTCCTTTTTTTGGTAAATGCTAAATAGTAACCGCTTCTAAACCGGTGTTTAACTGTTTGCTCCGCCAAGCGTCAAGTCTTAACGGACAATGCATAATTCCTGTTAACCTCAAACAGCTCGGATATTCATTTTATTGGATAGTAGCTATAAAAAGTAGTATGCAGTAATAAAAAGTAGTGTAATGTCTTAAAAGCTTGATAGCTTTACATCATCATTGTTTTCTTAATTTGTAAGTTTTGACATGTCGGCCATTTTGAATTTAAACTTTTTTGACTTAGGAACGTAACTCTATTCATACAAGCAAGCTGATTTATTTAGGTTGGTATGATAAACAGTTAAGCAAACTTTTCCACTGCATTAGATCACAATAACTGTTTTATATTAACACCTACAGAGTACAGACAAGAGCAAAAAACATGGCTGAATAGTTATGACTAACTGTACAATATTGGTAATCGGAACATCAACTAGTACCTAACGGACTTCAATACTTACAATAAAGAACAGTTGTCTCAATAATTTCTCACGATTCAAAACTATTCCATAATATAATAATGATTGCTTATAACATAGATTACTCAACAAACAATTCTAATAACATATAAGACAAATACTTGTTTATGGTCCCAATTATAAAAAAGCTAAATACAAATATTTCTCTAGCAGCAAATTAAAAAAAAAAGGTCAAGTAGACTAGCTCATGAATTAAAAGAATTTACAACATCGATAGTAAAAAGTGCGATAGTTCTCATGGCACTGACATTTTATCACAAAGACAAGCAATTAAGTCAGCTCGATCATTGGAACAGTTATCCGTAACGGGCGTCGCTTCTGGGGCAACCCACTGACACCGATGCCGCTGTGTCACGGAACGTGGAACGGAACGTATCAATACGGCAGTTTTTAGCACGCCATCCATGGTCACGGTCAAAAAGTTGCGTGAAAATAAACGTTGTAATAAAATGTATCAAATAGGACTTGAGGTATTTTTTGTTTAAAATTTTGTACTGTTATAGCAAGCCACGTACGTAAAAAAATAAAAAAAAAAACAAAAAAAAATGTCAATAACTCTATTACCATATCATTATTATGTCAATATCTGTAAATATTTCAGATGACTAAATAATAAAGTTACGGCACGTGTAAAATTATGTTTTTTGTAGTTCCATTTCATGCTTATTAGTGACATTTAGTTTCAATTCTTTAGAATGAATCTAGTTAGCTAGAATAGGCTAACCGCGTGTAAAGGAACGTGATCGTCTTAGTCTTTTTTCAAATAGTGGCCAGTGTTCCTGTTTATAAAAAAAATGTAGTAAAAAGGTCGTACCTCTCTTTATCGATTAACACAATGGCTGTTTTGCAAGTGTGGTTCTTCTATTGTTTTTCTCGGATAACGACTTTGATAACAACATCATTTTTGTAGACTTCCTGCCGTTGTTGTACAATAGATTAGCGCGTTAAGTGATTCTAATTTCCTGACGTTACGTAAAGGTTAACGACTCGAGTTTGATTCGTTTATTATAACTGCCATTAAGACTATTCGATGCACCGCACCGCACGTTAGATACAACGTGATCGATTTTTGTCATCGAAATATTATGATTTTGCAACTCAAACATATTGACTAACTTTAAAATTAGAACTCCAGCTGACTCTGAATCTATAAAAATTGCAAATCTTTAAAAATAGAAAATAATGATTCGCATTTCTAACTGTTGCTAACTAGCTAATTACCTACACTTAACACCGTTCTATATTTGAACTAAACATCCTGCAATTAAATTACCTAAAAACGAGTATTCGCCAATACCCAGGAAATGGGTTTTGTAACGGAAGAAATCCGGCGTAACCTTAAAATTGGATTTGTGTAATGTAAAAGGTTAAGAAACGGTTTATTAATTAGTTTGGCCAACATTAAGGGTGTAAAAAAAGTGTGGCAACACTTCACAAAGGTGATCCACGTGCAAAGTTGCAGCGGGATGTTGCGAAACTGTTTTCGCAACGGTGTCTTGTAACATTAATTTTATTTTGCATTGCATTTGCTAATGATAGTATTTCTCTTGTTGCAGAACCACGGAGAAGATTCGTGCGGACCAGTTTTAGTCCGCCGAAACATGGTTGCCGAGTTCATCTTGAGCCAGCAACAGCTGATGGCGAGTGGAGGCCCCCTGGGGCCCGCACCACCTGCCGCCCGCCCGCCACCACCGCCCCGCCAGCCGAGACTTTCAGTCTCCCCACACTTCCCGATGGATGGCCCACCCCCACCCAACGGGAGTCCCGGAGATATGAGCGACTATGACTCTTTCGATTTCAACAAACGCAAAGAGTTCTTCGGTCAGCGCAAGCAGAGGGAGTTCATCCCCGACAACAAGAAAGACGACGGCTACTGGGACCGGCGCCGCCGCAACAACGAGGCCGCCAAACGTTCCCGTGAAAAACGCCGCTTCAACGACATGGTTCTGGAACAGCGCGTCGTTGAACTTTCCAAGGAAAACCACGTACTGAAAGCCCAGCTGGACGCCATCAAGGAGAAATATGGAATTTGTGGCGAAACCCTGATAAGCATAGACCAGGTGCTCGCCACGCTGCCGACCTGCGACCAGGTGCTCTGCGTGACAAAGAGGAGCAAGCTGTCCGGGAACGCCATGTTCTCGTCACCGCCACCACCTCCTCCCGCACAGCCGCAGTCTCCTCCCTCCCCTCCCCCGCAGCGCGCCCCTGAACCCTACCAGGAGCGTCTCCCCGCACCCGAGTCCTACTACCCGCACCCCGCACACTACGAGCCCCCCGGCTCCGTGCTCAACCTGTCTCGGTCCCGCCGCGCCCCCTCCCCGTACGAGCTGTCCTCCCTGTCGGGCTCCGGCTCCGGCGACGAGACTGCGGAACAGTACACCTCCGACCAGCACAACAGCTTGCCCCTGAAGCTCCGCCACAAGTCCCACCTCGGCGACAAGGACGTCGCGAGCGCTCTGCTCTCGCTGCAAAACATCAAGCAGGAGCCCGGCCCTCGGTCCTCCCCCTCCTGGGACGGCGAGGGCTCCAGCGACGAGCGCGACTCGGGTATCTCGATAGGCGCGGAGTACCGGCCCGCGCGGCCCGAGGACCGCCTGGCCGCCGAGGAGGAGGACGCGCACCTGAAGGCGGAGCTGGCGCGGCTCGCCACGGAGGTGGCCACCCTCAAGAACATGATGCACCTGAACAACGCTCGCGGGCACGAGCACTGAGCGCGCGGGCTCCCGTCAGGACCCGCCCGCGCGTTGCGCCTGGACCGCGCAGCCTGCCGCCGCCGCGCCGCCGCGGCGCCGTGTCGATCTAGTTCGTACAAACTGTCTCTACCCTCCCTAGTAGTCGAAGTTACCACGTTGTAAAGAAAAACTATTATTATGTACGGTATTGTGCAGCTGTAAGCCTACTTGTAATCCTTCCTAGTATTGTATATGTCGTGGTCGATGTTCGTATGTCGTCGTTAGGGTAAACGGAGCGCCGAGAATGTGCGAACCCGGACTCTTAATTATTATAAAAAATATGAGACTAATTCCTTTCGGTTTACAGACTTTTCGAGCAGATAAAACTTGTCTACTCAGTGATAGAATATAAAAAATGCATTTTTAGTGATGAGCTATATATGTATAAATGTTAAATAAGTAATAGAAGTAGATCTGTTTCATCTATTCGAAGATTCGATGGTGAGAATCGATTGCTAAAGACTATGTTCTCGTGAGAGTAAGTAGCTGTAAGTTCGATCTAAGTATCCTAAGTTCTGCTTAGACGGTTATTTATAAATGTAAATGTGTAATTTCTCAAATCGGAATTTCCGTTCCAAACCAAAAAAATGTATGATAGGTCCTCAAGTCCTCTTCAAGAAATCGCATAGGAATAAGAACATTTTTGCTGTCTAATTACGAACCAGATTGTATTAAATATGATCAGATTAAGAATACCAGTGCCTTTGACAATACATACCTACCTTTTTAATAATAGCTCTAAAGGAATATTTTTGTACATTTAATATTAAAAGTCGATTTCAAAAACTCTTCAACCACCTACGAGTACCAAACAAAAGCTTCAAAGAAAAAACTTCAACGCGCTCGCAAATATCTGCGACGCGAATGTACTCATAGATGGGGTAAGAAAACCATAATAGATCCTAAGAACTACTCGAGTAGTATTTCATTAGTAAGGTATACTTCTAGAGCCGGCCCTATAGGGCTAATGATCGGACTGGAGAAGTAAAACTAAGTAACTTATTTATTGTTCGGACCGCGAAAGAGGATTTTACAATTTATTATCTTTGTATAATAAACACTATACGATATGAATAAATTGTGTACATAACAATTATTTCTGAATTTCATTTCCCTTACTTTAAATATAGGTAGGTTATATCATACTGAAATAGTTATCAGTAATCAATGGAAACTATTACCTAGCATACAAACACAATAAACAAATTACAACACACGAAACAAACACATTATAGAAATCATAATGACATAACTTTGTTTACCTAGGGTAGGAAACTGATACAAATAATTTTACTACAATTAGGTAGAAACAACTGCTTACATACGAGAAAGTTTATATAAGGAGGTATTTCACCGATATAAAAAATATCATAATTACAAAGATAAAAACAAAGAATGGTAGAAATCACTACATAAAAAACTACTAGCTGGTAAACGAGATAATAAATGAGACCTAAAATATAAATACAGGCATAGCTAGATATTTCATAAGTAAGTTATGGTTAGACGTTCTATACCAGCGAACTCCTAACGTAATCTTGAACTGGATCGCCCTAGCTTGTCTCGCTCTGTCAGCTAGAGAAAAAGCGAGACAAAGCCAACGCGATTCAGTTCAGCCTCCGCTAAGAGTTCACGGTAGAGCCCCAGCCCAGTAGGCAGTAAGATATGAACCAAACAGGCATGTGGCTTGCTTAGTGTAGCGCCTAGAGCAAAGATACTACTTACTATCAATATCTGTGAAGAACACTTATAATTATTATTATATAAAAACACTATAACATAGGACTGTAAGAAAAAGATATTGCTTAGCCGAAAAGGGCTCAAAAGAATCAAAAGTTCAAACGCAATCTTTTCATTGAATAAAAAAGTATCAATGTAAGGCTTGCGTTTCACCGCCATCTCGCTTGATGGTAAGCAATGATGCGGTCTACGATGGAGCACGCTTGCCTTGAAGAAACCGATTCACTCGCGACTTGAAGACACCACCCAGATCATCATTATGAACTATTTTTGCTATGCTTGCTTTTGCTATGCTATATTTTTGCTATATAAATATATATACCTATCTCTTAATATATATATATATAAATTACGTGTCACGTTGTTTGTCCGCTATAGACTCCTAAACTACTTAACCGATTTCAATCAAATTTGCACACCGTGTGCAGTTCGATCTAACTTAACAGATAGGATAGCTCACATCTCAATTTATAGTGTCTACCCGTGCGAAGCCGGGACGGGCCGCTAGTATATATATATAATCCAATCCTGAAATCGAAAAAAAACATCTGTTCCATAGAAAAATGGAAATTACACTCGACAAAAGGATTGTGTCTTAATTTTCTACTTCTGAAATAGTACAAATGTATTTAAGACAGGTAATTTTACATTATTAGGTGTACTCATACTCACTCATCCAGTGGGTACGTACACATTGCAAATAAAACAGCTTGCCTCGATGATTTACAGGGCAAATGGGAGATTAAACAACTTATATCTTACGGTGACGAGCGCAGTGCTGTGCCATGCAGGGTTTTGAATTCTGCGAGTTCAAAATTCTGGGTGGCGCAGACCTGTTATGGGCAACCGTGACGTTTAACATCAGGCGAGCGATTTGCTCGTCTCGTCACTCAATTACATAAAAAAAAAAAAAAAAATATTGTAAACTTTGAAATGTTGACCAACACATATTTTAATGGTGACTACAATTGACAAACGTTCCGAATTTCGGCCAAGGTCTTTGACAAGTCATTCCGAAATATTTCTGGATTTTTATCACCCAGACATAAAACCTAATAGTTTTCTCAGCTGCGTATTTCTTATTCTTTACAAACTACATACTTATAATCTCTGTTCCGCTACACTGGTATAAAAAGTAACTTAAGTTTTAATCTAGAGTATAAGCTACTTCCATGCCAAATTAAATCCAAATCCATTGAGCCGTTTCAGCAAGATGCAAACAACACATACACCAGGGGGAGACAATAGATAAAACAAATAGAATAAATAGACAGGAACAATAGAGAAACTTTCGTATTTGTAATAGTAGGTACATATGAAGATGAAGTGTGAGAGTATGCATCGTGCATACTGCATGTAGTCCTGGTGTCAGGTTTTTTTAGGCTGCGTTCTTTCTTTCTCGCTCTGTCTGGCTTTGCATTCAACGTCTTTTTTTACAAAATATAAGTGGCAAACAAGCGACAAGCCACCGGATGGTAAGTGGTCACCGCCGCCTATGGACACTTCCAATACCAAAAATATCTTCAGTGTATTGCCTACCTCTGAGGACTCTATTAACCCTACGTTTGAAGGAGCTAAGATTATAGTTCGGAGGAAAAACTGAAGGTGGTAAACCACCCTACAAAACACAGGTGCGTTGAAGAAACAAACGATTGAATCGGACCGTGCGAGACTTCCACGCATCTATGATGTGTGGATGACATTTCTGGCGATAGCGGCCGGTTTGGTGCCTTCGGTGGTCTTTCTTTAATATTTTTTTCCTTCACTTCATAATCGTCGAAATCATCTTCGTTAAGTTTTCATACTGTCGGATACTAACGTGTTATAGAAATAGACTTTTTATAACGGAACGGAATCAATAGATTTAGAACACAGGCTTTACCATCATATATTAATTAGGCAAAAATGTACAGGCAATTCTTGTAGCATATTCAGACAGTTTTTCATAAGGCGTGCTTTAAAACTTACCTACAATAACAGTGCCAAGCGAGACGCAACCGCGAGCGCGTCACGTTTGTAAACTCGCCTGATGAAGGTCACCGAATGTGACCGAAACTAGTCGTAGTAGACGACTTAATTTTTACGTGAGTATTCCCGTGTTTAATCATAACAAAAATGTGTGAAAACCACGTTAGTTTCCATAGTTACAATAACTTACTTATTTATAAAGTTTTCTTAAAGTTAAGTGACTTTTATCGGTATTGCACACTACATTTTCGTGTTGCACACAAGTTAAATCACACTTCGATCTGCGAACAATATCGAAACTGCAAAATCAGGATTTTTTTCATTGTAGGTACCAATTATACAAATATTTAATAGACTTTTAGGAAAACGAATAGTTCTGAAAAAAAAGTTGTAATTTTTTAAATCGATTAAAATTAATGTTCCACGTTTCTTTTTGTAGTGGTAGGGTTCTTTTGCAGAGCCCGCCTGGGGAAGTACCACACCTTTGCCAGTTATTCCACCGCCAAGCAGAATATGTGCAAACATTACTGTGTTCCGGTTGGAAGGGCATTGTTTCCAGTGAAATTACAGGGCAAATGGGAGATTAATCAACTTATATCTCAGGGTGACGAGCGCAGTGCTGTGCCACGCAGGGTCTTGATTTATGCAAGTTCAAAATTCTGGGTGGTGCAGACCTGTTATGGGCAAACGTGACGTTTAACATCAGGCGAGCGATTTGCTCGTCTCGTCAACATTAAAAAAAAAACTTATTAATTTAGGTCAAATTTTGACTTTAAAAGGCCATTTGCAGTTTCGATAGTGTTCGTAGGGGCAGTCGACTAGTCAACAATCTAAGCAAATTTAGCAACCTAGCTAATGGGTTGAATAAACGTATAACGAGTACAGTAGCGAGACAGTAAATGGGCATACTCTGCCGAGCAAACAAATCATGGTTCTTTTCTATGAGCTGTGTTTTCTGTGTGTAGTCATATCGTACAAGCGTGTTTCTATATTACGTTCCACACTCGGTTCTAGTGACTGTCTCGCCTCGTCAAACTGTTTATACAAACAATACAATATATACAAGTACCTACTCAGCCGAGGGCACTGTCTCGCCACTGTACTCTTACTTGTAAACAGCTCATAAGCATCGTTAAAACCTTCATCTGTAGCCGGGAAACAGTTTTTTAAACTTTTTTTATCGAATCTAATTATCTTTTTAATTTGAGTGTTTTCCGATATTTTTGTTTAAAAATACGCCGTGCGTAGGGTAAATGCAGTACCTACTTGCTTTTATCGATTCACACATCAAAATTATCATAATAAGCGAAGGAAGCCCTTTGTAATACCTTTTATCAAAGGATTATTGACACAAACGTAAGTGAAACTAAAATCATCGTGATATAGCACATTGCGTAATGCTATTTCTGCGTCGCTCGCTATCTGTGGCTGTTTTAAGAATGCTAAATTGGTTATGACTTAACAATATTTTATAAAACGTTTAAAAATCATGCTTTCATGACTGATCCAGACCGAGGTCTGGATCATTGAAAAATCATAACAAAATTCCATTCTAACTAGATCATTTAATTTTATTTGGTAATAGTACGCAGTAGGAAATTTCGAACTGGGAATTTGCGATGATTCACCCAAAGAATGCGTATGATTGTTTTTCTGGAAAACAATAGTCAATATCATAATTACAATATTATACGTACCTACACGTAAGTAACATCAGGGAGTGGACTGGGATAAAGACGGTGGAACAACTGTTCAGACTTGCGCTGGAAAAGGTAATTTTAAGAAGCTGACTGCCAACCCTCATTAGTGAAGAGGCACTTGGAGAAGAAGAGACACGTAAGTAGTTTTCGTAAAAGTAAAGGCTGGATGAATCATGATGAAAGTTGGCAAAGGAAATAGGGTTCATTAGAACGGAACATAACATACTACTCACATGTTATGGAGAGTATGTTTGAAAGCGTATGGTTAAGGGACACACTTAGCCTAGATTGTTCGTTCGTTAGTGGCGTTCGATAAGAGAGGCCTATGTCCAGCAGTGGACAAACATTAGAGAGGCTGAGAGGCTGATGATGATGATGATGATGACTAGCGTAGATCAGAAACTGGCTCTAAAAATGAACCTAACAAAACACATCATTGAAGAACTTTCATCATTATCCTGGAAAATGAAAGATACTCAGAAAACCTCTAAATTTCAAATAAAGAACCCAGATTGTTGACTAACACATTTTTAAGTCATGAAAAACAATTTGGCAAACATCTTTTAAATATATCAGCCAAGGCTATGACAAGTCTCTTATGTATTTACTGATTTTTGGGTCTGATTCACATTGAATGATTAAATAGTTTCCCTGACTGCTGGTTAGAGTGTACCTAGAATGCTCTGCCCGAGTGGGTGTTTCCCGATAGATATAATCTGGGTGTCTTCAAGTCGCGAGAGAATCGGTTTCTTCTAGACAAGCGTGCTCCATCGTAGACCGCACCGTTGCTTACCATCAGGCGAGATGGCGGTCAAACGCAAGCCTATCTACACTTCTACACTATCTACATCCACACTAATATTATAAATAGAAAAGATTTGTATTTTTGTATGTTTGTGTTGAATAAACTCAAAAACTTTCACCATTCGAGTGCTACATTACCCTTGAGTAACATGGGCTATATTTCATACCCGTGCAAAGCCAGGGCAGGTCGGTAGTCATTAATAAAAAAAAACTGTGATACAATTTGAGCTACTGCAGTAATTAATGATTTAACCAAAATACGCACTCCGGGAATATCTTACCTCTCATCCAAAGGTTGTGCCTGGTCGACGACCTGTTTGGCTCAGTGGTAACTGGTAACATATCCGCCTTATAAGCCAGAGGTCCCGGGTTTGATTCCCGGCCGGGCAGATGTTTGAATGATGAATTTAAATATCTGTTCTGGGTCTGGGTGTTAGTTGTCCTTGTCTTTGTGTGTTCCATGGCATCCCCGACACAGGATTATCCTAGTGGGGAGCTATAAGTGTGAAACGTTTATTAGATCAGAACCAGATAAAAGAGTGCCCTCCTAGCCCTTTGGCTACTCCAAAACTACATTTAGCATCGCCTATCAAAACACCGCATCGTTGCTTACCATCTGGTGAGATGGCGGTCAAACGCAAGCCTATTATTAATAAAAAAAAAATAAAAACTAATGAAAGTTATTACACACCTGCAAAATATGGCACAAGCTCCCATTGTATCTCCGAGTAACCGACGTGGGGTTCTTCAAAAGGGCTATTAATAGAGTCTTTAAAGGACGATAACATATTATATTTGCGACGTATTTGAACTTACCATTAAGCGGCCCGGTTGCTTGTTTGCCATCTATGGCACAAAAAAGTATTTTTTTAGCACTTTGACAGGATGCTTTCACTGCGATCATCTTTAGTGCGAACTACGAGTATACGAGGTGTAACAGAAAGGTGTAGTAATACTTGAGGCTGTTCTCCAAAACGTCAAAGTGAACAACTTCTAGAATAAAACTTCAAAAGTTTGCTAAATTCGAGACGGAAAATATTGAATCTCCATAGAAAATTGATTATGTGACTAAATATTTTGTATCAGAACTCGATTATTTTTTTCTAGAATTTGGCAAACTTGTTTCACAAAATTTGTTTACTTTGACGTGTAGAAGAACACCCTTAAGTATTACTACATCTTTCCGTTACCCCTTGTATATGCGAGTTAATCTGGAGCTAAAACGGAAAAAGCCCTTGCCCTACTTTGTTACCATTTTTGATGTGTACTTCGACAGATGCTCATGTTTCGATCGTCCTTACTACGTAATCCACAATAATATGATGTAATCTTCGTGCTAGTAATACCTAAGTATAAAATGGGAAAAGCCCTTGCTCCACTTTGTTGCCTCTACTAAACTGTAGAGGTAGATATGTATAGCTATGCTGTATAATACTATTGCGCGTGACATACAGTTCGTATTCGTAGTGATGTAATCATGTAACCTATTTAATAAGTATCTATAATTGACTAGCTGCGGACCACGGTTTCACCCGCACGGTAGCTAACACCGTGACCACAGCATTAATCTCATTACAATAATATTATAACGCAACAATGTACGAGTTAGTTATTCAAGCTGGAACAGCTAGGACTTCATTGGTATGAAGACTAGAAGATAGCCTGCGTATTTAACCTAAATTAACACATACCTACACTGAGAAAAATGGCCATCAAAATTCCGATGAATTCACCTAAAGTATGGAGCATACTGATATCACCAAAAAAGTACGATGATTAGCACGTTTTTACGGTGACATCCATCATAATATTATTGTCACCCTAAAAACTGGTGCTACTAGTTTTTACGGTGACAACCATATATCATAGTAGTTGTCAAAAATCACTTAATCCATTGACAATTGACATAAATAAAGAACAAACAACCCAACAACCACATCTCTTCTCATTTATTTATAAATGAGTATGAGGATTATGGCTAGCATTTGCTTACCGGAAATACCTATTACAATGATTTTCTCGGAAAACGGCGAATGTTTTCCTGCAACCTTCGCACATTTAAAGCTGGGTTCAAATTAGTGACAATGTGACGCATGCCAAAAACGTGGACTGGTTCTTACCTGGGTCTATATGTATATAATAGTGGTAACATGTCGTTTGATGACGGTTGCTCGCAAACTTCATTTTTAATTCATTATTTTTTTAAGTCATTAGATACCTACATTAGTTTTGTTTCATTAACTTTTAATACTTAACTACATTTCATTTAATTCTTAAATATCGATTTGATTTGATAAAGCGACCTATTACTAGGGGCTAAGTCTACATTCTCTGCAAATCGAGTTTATTTTTTTAATCTTATTGAGTGACTAGACGAGAAAATAACTCGCCCGATGTTAAACGTCACGTTTGCCCATAACAGGGCCTTTATTCGCTATGAGCACACGAGCACGTAACGCGCCGCGTTACGTCAAATCCATGGAATCGACATGGAATGGTATTTCGTATGCCAATGTCAAAAACGCGATGCCACGCTAAGACTCTGAGCCGCGTTCACGTTACGTGCGTGTGATGACGTCACGCGTTTTTGGCGTGGAATATGATGGTAGATAGCGAATAAGGGCCCAGGTCTGTGCCACCCAGAATTTTGAACTCGCAGAATTCAAGACCCTGCGCGGCATAGCACTGCGGTCGTAACCCGGACATGTAAGATGTTTAATTTCTTATTGCCTGTACTTTTGGCCTACAATCTATGTATATACATTGGGCTATTTACGTTGTTTTCTGACAAGGGGCTGCTTCCAGCAAGCTCTAGCGGTTCTGCTAATTTTGACAAAATAACAGCGAGTATATTGACTGTAGTATAATCGTTATTCCTTCTAAAGATGTTCAGTGATATTGTAGAACCACGTCATTCTAACATAAGCGACACGTCAAGATCTTTATCAGACGACACTTTGGATTTATGTAGGCACGAGTATATTAATCTTTTCCTCAATGTCTTTGGATGTCTGTGTTATTCTTACAAGTGTTATTTATTTTAGGAACTCTGCTTATGTAATGTATGAGTTTTCTTATTTGGTTTATTTTGAGTAGTATCTCTTATCTTATAGGTAGGCACTTATTTTTGATTTTCATTGTGACTAAAGATTTTTCAACTTTGGCTTGGCAACAAAGATATATAAATAGAAGCCGCTGCTTATTTTCTTTTGTACCGAGTCTAATTCAAATTGTATTGTAGTAAATTCTCACTCATCACATTTCAAAACAATCAATTTTGAAAAAGCTCGTCATTCTTGTAGATAAAAAAAACTTACTTACTAGCGCAGCCACTCAAACTAGGTCTAGTGATGGCTCCATGGCTCATACTTGGAGATAAATAAAACTATATAGTATTAATAGGTATTAAATTCTATTTAATGACTTTTTACACAATCCGTTGTAAATAAAAGTTATCTTAACGACATGATTATTAAAGTCAATAATATTAAGTTCACATGATCCTACTAATATTATAAACGCGAAAGTTTGTAAGAATGTATGGATGTTTGTTACTCTTTCACGCAAAAACGGCTGAACGGATTTACATGAAACTTGGAATGAAGGTTGTTCATGGTCTGGATTAACACATAGGCTACTTTTTATCCCGGAAAACGCGGGTGAAGCCGCGGGGCGCAGCTAGTATAGATATATTTTAAAGGGTCAGCTTTTTTTTTGTTTCACACTTCAGAGAGCACCGCTCGCTTTGTCAGCCAATTGTTCGCTAGAAGTCTTCGAAGAGGTATCAATTGGTGCAGTTTTGCTGAACCAATTCCTTAAGTTAGTAAGTTACATCCAAACCTAACCTTTTAGGATGAAAGTTCACCGAAATTTCTCAAGCCTATAAATCTTTAACCAACTGTTTTGACTGCTTCAAAAAGACAAAAACCAATTTATTTTTAGTTCATGGAAATTTATTACGGTTAAATAAACAATTAGCATGTATGCTCTGCATGTTTGTCGATAATTAATTTATTTAACGGCCTATAGATTACCTATACATTTGACTTTTTGAAGAGTTGTTAAAAACGGTTAGTTACCAGTTTAACTGCCTTGTCAAGCTTCGGTGTTCTTTGTTATAAGTTAAATGTCAACAATTGGTGGTTAAATTAACGTCATATTCAATTTTAGTAACCATGAGTCCAATTTAACCTAACCTTTTCACCCACCATTCGATGCATGTCATTTTTCTGTTATGCCACTTATCATTGGCAATTCATCTAAAATCTCTCAAACAACAAAACGTTGGTAAACAATACGTAATGTATTAATGTGACGTGATAAGGCTATATTCATTCAAGTATTTTATCAATGCATGCACCTGACATGATATATCCGTGGCCGTGCGTACTCACACGTACACTATGTTACTAAGTGATACGTCGTTACGTAATAAAATTTAAGTAGGTATTCCATCAAATAGGTACCTAAACTTAACCTTGTCACTTTGTTTTCGATATTTTTTGGTACTAAGAATGCAAGACCAGTAGACTGATCCAGCTATCCGAACATCGAATGTATTCGACGATATCTTGGAAAAGTCTTCCGCCTTTGGAAATGATATGTCAAATCTCAGAAAGATTTGACATAACATTCCGGACATGACATGAGATTTCGGAAGACTTTTCGAAGATAATCGTCGATTACATTCGATGTTCGGATAGCTGAATCAGTCAGTACCACAAACTCTTAGGTTGCTTGTCTATTCCACTCTTCTCTGCTCTATTGGACAGGCAGACGTAGCGTGAGCTTAAATTGAATCGCGATGGCTTTGACTTCTTCTTTTCTAGGTGATAGAGCGAGACGGAATTCAGGGCGATCTAGTTTAAGCTTGCGGTAAGAACTCATGGTACAGGCCACGTACCTACTTGTAACTCGTGCGTGTAAGATTTGTGAAGGAAATAAGTAAGGTAAAAGGTTATTTGCGATAATTAATAAACATAATATGAATTTCCACATTTATAATTGTTCCATAAAACTTTTACATACCTAAATTATTTTTCGAAGGGCTTTGGGTTTTGTGTTTCAAACATTTTAGAGTTTATTACTTCAGTCTGAATCTAAAACTGATATGAATCTTACAGCAGTTTGAAAATAGATTCCCAGAGATTATAACTTATGATAAAAAAATGATAAAAATCACATCACGCTTTCAAAGGTTCAACTACCAACAGGATTAAGAAATAGACAATTTGAAGACTTCTAACAAAAATAGCTGTCATTAAATATCAATAATCACAAATGAATAATTTTAGCATTTTTGATACTTTTAGTACCTAGAGTTTGCGAATATAATAGGGAGTACATTATAAATAGGCACATTGGATACTAATAACAAACATCGAAAGATACACTTATAAAAAACCCAATAAACAATAATAATTATTGTATTATAGATAAATGCGCAAAATATTGATTCAAAGTTACATGGTATTGGTAGGTAATTTATTAATTTTAAAACATATTTATTATATCTGCAATGATATAACGTTAATGTTCTGAATTGATAAAACATTTTGTGTGTGATTATAATCTATTTTCTAACACGAAGTTTCAAAAACAACGCTAAGTCAAATGTTAAAAAATCTATACATTTTTGATCAAGCTTGACATCGATACCATTGAATGCTAGAATTACCTCCGCTAATGGACATAAAGTTCGATAACGATATTAATTAATAAATAACACTTTAAATACACGCCAATATAGAGCAGTCCGTGACACGTCCGCCCGCGTCGGAAGCTGCGGATACATTCAACTATTTATCACTGCCGGAGCGCACATACCCTATTGCTGTCCCGCTTTATTCCGCAAGTTTAGAAGCGTGTGAGCGAGAGCGCAGGTTTTTGTCCGAGCAGTGAAGGTTGTCTCACTCGGAGTTTGGAGTAGCTCCTATTTCCCCACATCCAATAATTGTAGGGGATTGAATGGTCGGTAGAGGAGAGCTCACACCGCGAAGCTTGGCAGAGCTCAAGTCGTTGCTTTGCACCCAGAGCTCCAACTGAAAATGATAAAACCGATCTTAATTTACCATACCTACCAGTACAATTTTATTCTTTAGTTCCTTGTTGCATATAACATAGGCAACCTTCATCTAAAAGTATTCTGTGCATGATAAATAATAAAAAACTAGCAATGGCCCATGGTAATTATCATCATAATAATCAACTAATTTCCACCCACTGCCAAATATTACCTATAGGGCTCTTGCAGCCCGCTTTTTTTCAGTCCTGTGCCAGCCTCATCCACCACATTATTTTCCATGATACATACCTATACCTACCGTTCCAAAAATCTGATCCTTTCCCCAGCTCTCTACAAACTCTTAGCTTACCTCCTGCCAAATTTTAAAAGGCGCACCTCTACAAGAACCGGCGCAGTGCAGCTGGACTAGTAGCTCGGCTTTAGCCACGGCAGCTGCCGGCAAACCGCCACCTAACTCAAAAACCGTCCAAAAGACTGATCCACTCCTCAGCTCTCTTTAAACTCTTAACTTCTTAGAGTCTCAAAAGGTCGGCGTCGTATCCGTGACGCCTCCAGTGTTACAGGTATCCATAGGCGACGGTGATCGCTTATCAGCAGGCGTTTGCATGTTTGCCACCTAAGGCATTAAAAAACTTACTTCCTGCGGCATTTTAACGGGCGCATCTCTACAAGAGCCAGCACAATGCAGCTGGACCAGCAGCTCGGCTATAGCCGCGGCGGAGGTGTCGATGACCCGCTGCCGGCACACCGCCACGGCGTGGACGAACCCACCGGGGCCCACAAACTCATGCTCCATGAACACTGTTTTATCGTCCCAGTAGATCGCCTGGAAATATTTTATAGCGATATTAGGTTCTCCCATAGACCACGTTTAGAAAACTGCTAATGCTAAAAAATGCTGAATAGCATTAACGGTTTTTGTATCGCGTGTTAAATTCTCCTAACCCTCGGGATAGTTTCGCAGATCTGGAGAAGCTAATAATCTCGGGAAACAGACCTAGTGGACGCAACCCGATAAGATAATCCGACCAGAGACACTATTTGAAAAGAGTTTTTTTTTTCGCTATTTTGGGGTGTAGTAAAAGTTATTATGATCAAAACAGCTATTTTCGGCTTTGTACATACCACCGCTATATTTAGCCCTATAGGTATAATCCTTTCAGATAATAATACTAGCACATGGATAGGATTAACTGTCATTGACCTAGCATTTCAGAGACCATAAAAGAAAATCGGAAACCAACTCACTTTCGAAGTAATAGTAAACTTGGTAAACGGCTTCAAATATCTCCGATAGCGTATAGTAGCAGCAGCCTGCACCACCGCGCCGCCCGCCGCCCTGATGTTGGCATACAGCCCCGTCCGCTCGTAGAAGTCGGCTCGGGCGAAGTCCAGCTCGCGGAGGTAGCGAGCGTTGTTCATGTGGTAGAGAAGGGTGTCGATGTCGTTTAGGAGACACCAGCCTGGAATGGAAAGAGGGTATCCTTTAGATAAAATCTTAAGGGATCTTCTAAGTCTGAGTGCTTCATCTTCGACCACATCGTCGCTTACCATCAGGCGAGTTGGGGGTCAAACGTGGAAAAATCATAATTAAAAAAAAGTATGTAAAAGTTCAAACGGAAACGAATTGCCCAATTTATTTTACATACGACTATATCGTGAGATAATCATGATAAGAAGAATGAATACCCTCGAAGGATGATTAGGCCGTATTCTGCCACGCTGGCCAAGTGCCGTTTGGTGGATTCATCTAAGTACCTGCCATTGAATTTCTTCTCCGGACGTATGCAGGTTGCAGGTTACACACATTCGTACACAATATCCAAAGAACTCACTGGTACGAGTAAAGACAAAGATATACGAAAAAAAATTGATGGCGACTTACAGTCAACTCTAGTAGTATCCAACAAGCAGGCTTTCTTCTTGAAGTACCTCGCTCTAGCGACCGTATACATCATCCTGGCGAAGTACGCCACATCAAAGTTTCCGTAGAGGAGCAACGCTCCTGCCACCACCACTGCGCCCCATCCGGGCACGCAGACTGTCCACATTTTCACTGTTCTTTAAAAGACAAAAAATATTAAAATACTTAAAAAACAAAAAAGTAAAAAATTACTTATTGATAAGATAAAAAGAATAAATGTGACTGCAACCTTTAATCCTCCCACTGCTGGGATAGGTACAGGTCTATTATCCTCGAAGGGTGATTAGGCCGTTAGGTTAGAAATATTTATTTATTTACTATAAATGCATGGCATTGAGTGTTACAGGTAAATCACATTTACATAAGATATTTTAGAATTAGATATATTTATGAAAAAATTTAAGTAAAACACATAGTTTCCTAGAAGCAAGCTTAGTTTCTTATTTGCTTAGGTTTTTATTGATTTAACTTAAAGACGAATCTAACAAAACCTTGGAATTTGCAATCCAAAACATTTATTCCTGTACCCAGAACTATCGTAAGTTCGGAGCGGCAGATCAGATATCCGTAGTCAAAACGGCAACAGATTACTTATCATTAGACAGGCTGTTTGCTACCAATGGGAGAATATCCGTAATTAGGGGTCAGAATGCCCAGATGTTTGATGAAAATGTTGATCTAGTTCCTCAGTAAGGTAAAAATGTAGTAGGTACTTTAGACCCTACCTAACCTTATAGCCGAGGATGGCGCTATAGTTTTGATCGTGGCGTCATCGCTGCCAAGCCTAAGAGATCTAACTTTAGCTGCACAAGGCACCAATCATTAAAATGGGTGGACCTAACCTACCTACCCTGTTCGCCGCTAAGTCAAGGCCATGATAATCTAGTAGGGAAATAGGTTAAGTCCATGTGAAATGTGTTTTAGTTTTATGGAGTATCTAAAAACATATTAGAAATATTCTTTTCGATTCCAAAAACATTATTATACATTTTCTTTTGAATCTGATCATGTCATAGAAGTACTGGTCGCAGCTGTCTATATGTTAATCGTTACAGACTAAATTGCCCGGCATATCAGGTTTAAATGATCATAAGTTGCTACTCAATAAGTGTTCATAGGAGTATAGGAGCAGCTAAAAGTTAAAATAATTGCAAGTTAACTCTAAAACGTAGTTTCTTCTAGCTAAGATATTCGACAATTGAGTATTGATCAGCTGATAATTTCAACGTGCTCTACCTTGTCGCTGCCGTGGTCTTTTTATCAGGCGTTTGCACAAGGTTTTCAATACAAATTCAAACAGAAAATCTAAAGAATTCTATTAAAAAAGCTTAGAAACATGTAGAAAACTCACTTTTACGCCAAAGCCGGTTCACAGGCTCACCCAAATTGTCATATTAAGGAATTTTGAAACCGTGGAACGATCACTTTTGCACGCATAGATGATATTAAGATGACTATGATTTATTAGGATTTATAGCAACTTTATTGGTATTTTAATCGTAGTCTAGCTAAAAAGCTAAACTTAGAGGTAACCTCGAACTGTCAATGTAATTTTCCCGACATGGGGGAATGTCAAAACAGATGCGCGCGCAATAGGATCAATAATACCTACTAAAGAAGTTGGATTGCTAGGCGACACTTAGGTTGGTACACAGTCGGCCCAAGTTTGAAGGCTTTATTTGACAGATTTAAACCAACTAAAAATATATCTGTCTTTGTCATTGCAACCTATTAGATAAGGACATCAATACTTTTAGAAGAATTAGATCTGTCAACTTATGCCTTCAAACCCAGCCGAGCCCAGTAAACTTGGATAGGTACTTTGTAAGTACGTCAGCCACCAAGCAGTAGTGTGCAAACGTCATGAAGCGTCCAAAGCCAAGAAGGAGTGTTGGAGGTCGAAACTCTGGGTGGCAGCGGCATTGCAACTAGGTGAAGGCATGGCACTTACCATCTGGCGGGAGACTTTGTCGTTTCGTAAGTCGGTACCTACATATTTAAAAATGTAAGCACAACTCGAGCTATATTATCTACTGATAGTTTTTATAAAGAATCTAATGATTTCTTAGTAAAATAAAAATGAGTTAAACAAAGAATACAAGATCAAGAAATCTTCGGCTAGAACTGAAGCGAATACATTTTTGTTTTAGAATTCCTAACAAAAAAAACCATTTTAATAAGTTTTCTCAGATCAAAAAGGATGTAAGTTACTGTAAGGTACTGTGAACCTGTCTTGAGTTAAATCCATCAACAAAAGTTGACTCCTTAATGTTATTATTATCTCGTAATATGTATACCGAAAGTCGCTAGAAAAATCGTAGAGTAAGTACAGCTACATAAGCATTAAGCTACAGTAAGTACATAATTAGGTATTTGACACCTAATAATACGTAATTAATAATACTAATAGTAGGTACTTAGAGCTAGTTTACAAGAAGCATTTCGAATCGCACCCAAGCAAGTTTTCATCATCAATTCCGGCACGAATTACTTATTTTTTCTATTCACCAGGCAAAACCCAAGCCAGCTAACTAAGACCCATTAGCTACACCCAAATGCTTCCAACATTTCAAGTCACAATAGCTCAAGTTAAACTGGTGTCCGTTATCCTCCGGCACACGATACGGCGACTGACGCCTTGTAATGTCGGTGACCTCCAAGCGTTCGCCATCTCTCTCCACCGCAAAGCGACGGCAAAGGACGGCACCAAACATCCGACACGGCGAGAATTCAAACGCCACTTAACGCCAGTGACGTGCCGAACTAGAGAGCGTGAACAGTGTCTTTTTGCGTCCGATTTTTATAAAATGAGGCGTTTTAAATACAACGTAGTGAAATTAATAGAAGCGATACGAGATCGGCCTTGTTTGTGGAATAAGACTGTTGAGAATTACAAGGATCGCGTGGAACGGAAACTGGCTTGGATCGAGATATTTAACATTCTGGATGAGCGGTACGAACTAATGTCGTCGGATGATAAACGGTTGACAAGTGAGTACATAATGAAAACACACCACGCAACGTATTTACCAATCTACAGGGTTATACAGAAAGGGTATGTGCTATGCCGACAAGGACTCGTATAATATAGTACTCATCATTATGAACAACTCTGACTACGAGTAAGTATGGGACAAACCCGGAATTCGCGAATAAAAAATCAGCTGTTCCATAGAATAATGTCAATGACACTTGACAAAATGTATGAAACAGATTTTTTTCTCGGATTCCGGGTTATCATTATCATAATTATTATCACTATCATATTATCATAGTACAAGAACATTATTTTTACAAAACAAAAAACAAAAACCGACTTCAAAAGACCGACTATTGAGTTATTCATCTATTTGTCGCGCACGTACTTAATGCAAATTTAAGACTTATACGAGTATGGATACCATTATCAGAATTGGACTAAATTGAAATGGGACCAAATGGGAAGCGTCAGCTTTCTAATAAAAAAAGAATCATCAAAATCGATTCACCCAGTCAAAAGTATATTTACATCTTAAATTTAAACTAACAAAGTAAACTAAATAAAACTAACAAACTAAACTAAATAAAACTAAGAAATGAAAAAGTTATGAGGTAACAAACATAAAAAAAAAAGTACTATGAGCTCTTTTCGGCATACCCTTTCTGTATAACTCTGTATATAATACAGTAGGTATGTTCCATGATTAGTAGGTAGATATTTGTTGTTTGGTGTGTTCCATTGATAGTAAGTTCTTATTTTAGTTGAGTTTTGTGTAGGTACCTATAAAGTACAATAGTGGCTCTATCTATTTGGTCCTCCTGTGCTGCCAACTGCGGACTCTAGGTACTCTAGAGTACGAGCCCCACAGCAAATTTTGATAAAGGGCACGTTTAAGGCAAGCTACGCTACTGTCGTAACCAAAATCGCGGGTCGAACCTGGACAAGATTGGCATTGGACCGGAATGAGTGACGTTATGCTCAGCAGCGGACGATAACGGGCTGATGGTGATGATGATATTTTTATGGACCCAATTCAGATTATTTATCAGCATGAGATGTCGTCGTCGTCTTAGAAATTAACTATTTTTGGTGAATTTGTATTAGGTACTTCTTATTTCATTGTTTCTAAAGTTTTTGTGTCCATTTCCCAGGTGAAGTCGTGCTATCGAAATGGACGAACATCCGCGATACTTTCGTCAAAACTCTCAGAAAGAAAGGTCGGAAAGGAAAGCACTACATCCTCTATGAACATCTCACTTTCCTTCTACCCGTGTTGCCTGAAGCTAACCCAGACCAGGACAACCTCGGCTACGACGACCAGCCAGAAGAAACGCAAAAGGATAACCTATTCGAATCAAGAAAATCTGACTACGAAAGGTACGAAGATTCTGACGCGTCTTCGGTAGAAGTTACTCCTGTCAAAGCAAGTTCTAGCAAAAGAAAAAGAACGAAAAAAGACAGTCCTCACGAAATTCACAAGGAAATTGATGCGAGACTGGAAGATTCTAATATAGATTTTGTATCGATCGATGATCCAAGGATAATGAATGAAGATGAAGCGTTCTTCGCGTCGTTGTTACCATCAGTGGTGAAGTACAGTGAAGACGAAAGGCTGGAGTTTAGGATAGAGGTCCTGGCTTTGATGAAACGGATCAGTGATAAGAGGAAATGGTCCTCAAATGTCAATGGATAGCATGAAGTTGGCTATGCAGTTTTGGTAATGACAGTACATAAGTGTAGGCGTTGGTGAAAATATTGGAGAACTTAAGGGCCGGATACACTAGGGAACATTTTGTCCCGCAACGTGACGCGCAACACTTAATTTACGTGACGCTGCAACGTTCCATAGTGTCCCGCAACATGCCCCGCAACAATCTACGTGACGCGGGGCATGTTGCTTGCTCCCGCCTCGCGAGCGAGCGCTCGTGTCCCGCGTCAGTGTCGCGCCGTTTGTCACCGAGTGTAGTCGCGTACGCAACGTGCCTTTTAATGTCTGTAGTGTGGGGAACATTTCTATAAACACTGACTAGTGTGGCCTGCACAATGTTCCGCGACATTTACTTCGGCACATTCTACGTGTTGATGAGGAACATGTTCCGCAACATGTTGCTCCATTTGCTCCCTAGTGTATCCAAGGCTTTACCCGTAAAGATTTAAACTGATGTTAGTTAGCTTACTGGGATCTTTACATTTCCAGTTTGGTAATAAGTTTATTAGGAAGTAAATTCCCAGTACTTTTCCGTAAAATTATTAGGAAAGACAGCAGGGAATAAACGGTAATTATATAATAGGTAGGTACTTACTTACTTTGTAATTGTTATTTCTGTTTCTAAGATTTGGTAAACAAATTGATGTGTGAAAGAAAAAGGTGAGCATAAAAAAGTTTATTCATTGATTTACCAAATTCTAGAGGTAGTTGAGGAGACCTTTGTACTTTTTTAACTGTAGGGAAATATAAAAGGCCGTTGGTAACATACCAGTGGTACATAATAGTAAGTGGTAGTATAAGTACTGAGCTTATATTAATGTTACTAGTTTAATAATAAAAATCACCTTTTATTTAATAGATAAGTTTAATGATCATTTCTCCTGTAGCACTTTTAAAAATAATGTTACATAATCAAAACAAATCAACTTGTTTTATTTAAAAAATAATGACAAAACTTCAGATATCATTGATTTCGATTTTTATAGCTAACAATACATTTTAACTACTAAGTGGAAGTACATAACAAAAACCGTTTTACGCAATACTGAATGTTTAGTTTCTGATAGTATAAGACGCACATACTCGTAGGTGCCTACAGCACTGTTCAAATATTTAATAACATTATTGGATTATCATATAAAATCTGTAACCACATTGAATCAGCTAAGTCATATTACCATCGACTAACAAAAACTACTCAAAAATGTATCAGTTAAAAATACAGTTTATCATAACACTTGAATTAAGTGAAGAGCCTTTGTTGGGTTTCGTTTTTGGATATGGCCAACAAAATAGTTATAGACACGTATAATCTGAATGGCTAATACGTCTAACTTACGCTATATAATGCGGTTCGGCCTGAAAGTCGCCCTACCCTTCCAAAGGTGTTGAAAGCGTAGCGGGAATCCCGGGCCAACCTTTTTTATTTATAAACGACCTGCGGGCTACTTAGGCCCGCAGCGTGCACAAAACTTTTAAATTTCAATTACAATATTTCACTAAAAATTGCAACGTTCCGAAACGTCTAATTTACTAGAATTTACGCCCTTCCCGGCTATATACAATGTGAATTTCGCCCCCGCAATGAATTTGATACATCAAATGTTTGAATAGGTTATTCGTCCGATGTTAACGTGGGCACTTATTTTCATAAGCTGAATACTGCGTTATATGAAACTAAAGGAGGCTTACAGCCAGCGAGCCGGCGGTATCACAGGCCCGGCTCAACGAGACACTAAGTCTTCTAGTGACTAGATTGTCCCCTTAACAAATAGTGGGGACAAAGTTATATTTACACCATTACCGCTACGGATATCAAATTTACTATATCTTAACACATTGCTACTATTTATGTTATATATTTACTATTAAACAGCGGTAACGCCCCGGAAACTTAATGACAAGCGCATAGCGTCACCAAGTTTGGCACCGAAAGTATACGTCATCGTAAACCGAAAATCTCATAAAAACTAATGACCCGAAAACTCCCTTCGTCCTTTTAAACATTTTGTGCTGCTCAAGGAAGATAACTTAAAACTAAACTTTACAAGGCATAGAAAAATCAAAGTATAAAACTTCGGAGACGAACAACAAGGGTTACGCGCGACAGATCACAAAATGAAAAACATATCATATCAGTCTAGCATACAAGGGCTACGATATATAAATTAGTAGATCTACTTTCTAACAGACGAGTAAATTCACGATTGAGTATGGCCTGTAATCACTATTTGAAACACTTACTACTATAAAATGGAGGTAACTTAATAATACGTTTTATACATCGCATATAACCACTAATTATATTACAATAAAACAGCTTATCGCGAAACTTAAACAAAACCGGCGAAAATGTTCACTTCGAAAGAAAACTAAACGAGTTTGAACTTATAGGTGACAAATTCACTTAAAAATAATAACAAGGAACTACGGCAATGAGCCGTTTTCCTTTCCGACAGCTGACGTCATCACATTCAGTTTCTATCACCTAACTAGATGACGTGGCCATCTGTAAGCAATACCTGTAAATTTTGACAGATACTGCTATAGGCTTCTGCCAGTTTTGAGAGATATTGTTTGCCCCGCCATCTAGTTCAGATTAAAGAAACTGAACGTACTATCATAAGCTGTCAACATTGAAAACGACTAATTAAACTTTAACAAAATCTAATCTGACATGCACTTTGCTAACCGGCGATAGAAAATTATATACAAAACAATTTCAACAAGTTTGTACAATAAAAAAGAAGAAACCTCGTCAATAAGACTCGCTAAATGATGCGAAGCGTTTCAAACTGATTTTCGTCTAGTTAATGCCCTTTAAGTATTTATACGCCGTAACCATTCTGAAAAATATAATGAAGGGCAGATGGTAATAAAACAACCTCCAATAAAAGTCAAAAACTAAATTGGCGTTTTTTGGCGCTGTATTTGGTTTTCTTCAACCAAAAATAGACGGCGTGGCTATCTGTTACCTATGTCTGTCAAATTTGGCAAAATCGAAGCCATATCCGTCAAAATTGACAGGAAGTATTTACAGCCACACCATCTGTTTTTTATGAAATTAACGTAGTGACAAAGTGTGAAAAAAACAGTTCGTAGCAAACAAATCGCACCATTCGTGAAAAGCCTTTGAGATCACATTCAGTCGTGTGCCGCGCTTTGTCCGCGGCCGTGTCAAAAAAATTCAATTATGAGGGTAGTCGCTAGTTTTTTTCGGTCTCGATTTCTTTGGTTTGGGCGGAGTTGAGCCGTTGCAGCAATGGCAGCCACGTTTCACGACACCGCGGTTTGACGCGCGCCGCCGGCTCTCGTCTTTCACGTCGTGACATCTGTCAGTCGCCCGAGTTTTACCTGTCACACTCCTGTCAACGTCATGATGATGGGAGTGGTGAGTATGTTGGTAGGTCCGTTTTGGTGGATACGTCCGTAGCGGAGGATGGCAATCTTCGGCAGACGATCCGTAACTTCGCCTGCGCTCAGTCCGCGCCGCTTTTATCACCGAATCCAATCTCATATGAGCTCCGATGCCGCTTGAATCCGAATTTGTCTCATCGTACGGGCTTTTACAACACTTATCGCTGTCGCTGCTGAAGTCGAACCGTTTCCTTTCCGGCCTCGGTTGCGTGTCCCAGAACAACTCTGGGTGCCTTTCCGAAGACGACGTATCGTCCATCATGTCTCTTCTCTCGTCCACTTTCGAGTCGCCAGCGATCATCGCGTCATCTTCGACCAAGTACCGTGAATCGCGCCTTTCGTACTGCACTCTGCGAATGACTTGTGTCCCGTTGCCCGTTGAATGCACGATCGCTGAAGCAGTGTTCGTCAAATTTAGCCCTCTGGACTCGTTCAAAAGGCGGTCAAATTTTGTGAGACCCTCGTTGTTTTCCTTTAAGACCGACGGCATGTTAATGTGGGCATGTTGTGGGGTCGGCATCGAGTTGATCATGTTGTCTATATCGCTGAATTTGACCGGGTTCTGAGAACCGGTGGCCTCGATGGTCGCCTGGGAAATTACGGTGGTCTGAGGCGCCATGACAACTGTGCTGGGTACGCCGCGGGAGTGGAAGGTGATCTGGCGACCCTTGACGCTTTGGGCGATTGTAAATGGTGGAACCTGAGAAAGAGGCATTGACTATCAGTCAGATCCGTTAAGCTCGGTGCTTACAACTTTTCCTTGGTTTGTCAGAGTTGACATTTTCAAAGGAACTTTAAGTGGAAACTGCGGTCTCTATCTAATAGAAACTGTTCATTTTAGCAAATAAGCGGCCTCTCCTTTAACAACGACAAGATAAATTAGATCGTTTAGTTTTAGAAGGATACTAAACAATCAGAGATAGAATTATTTTGCATTTATAATGTTGCATATTATCATGAACCTATTTTTTCAATATAATAGGCCGAAATGTCGCCTGACGTTGACCAATGATGTAGGTAGTCAACGGTGAATATAACCTTAATATAATACCCATTGGATTTAAAATACAACTTACCTCCCCATCCTCCGGTTCACTATGAAACGTCGTATTAGGATGCGACCTGGCAAACTCTTCGTGTGATCTCGCAAATTCCTCTTGATCTAACGGGATGGTCGTCATGCCGTCTTCACCCACGGTGACGATCTGGCCGACGTCGTCGAGATTAATGTCTAAGTCGTCGCGTCGCTCCTTGTGGGTGAGTAGGTGATCGGTCGCGATTTGGTCGTCAAGGTCCGGTTGGGGAATGCCTTGGGTGTGTATTGTCGGTTGCGCTGCAAGTAAAAAAAGCTGGTTTGAAATAACGTTTTTTTTTAGAATCAACTACAGAATATAGTGTAAAATAATCTAGTTTGGAAATATAGGTACCTAGCTGGTGCTCTAGCAACGTTGACCACAGATTAATATAGGTAGCTGGTGGACCAGCAGTTTTGAGCTGAATAAGATATATTGATGTTTGGGTTAAATTGTGAACCCCGTTGTTTGTTCTACAACAAAGGCCAAGCCATGTCAGAGGCTTTCTGACGGTTCGGAGCTGCCTATACGAACTTTCAATTTACTAACACATTACTATCGCAGTAACAATAATTGTCTGTGACATACAGACAGATAGACATCAAACTCTCACCTTAAGGGTTCTTCCCCGAAGGAGGTTCAAGCCCTAAAAAGGGGGTTTGACGGACGATTTATGGTAATATGGTAGGATGGTAGTAGGAAAAAAACTTGAGGTTGAGTTTTTGGCAAACAACGCGAGTCCATCTATTCTCGAAACCAATTCGATTATCTAATAGACAACCCAGTTTTTATTAACTTTTCTCTAAAAGCGAGGAAATTAAAAAAAGTAGGACAATAAACTTGTGAACAAATATCCATTATAGATCTCGATTTTTGAGAAAAAATGGTAAGTACTGACGTGTATGACAGTGGTCGATGGTCTGCTCGTGCGCGGGCGACGGCGCGAACAGCAACTCCGCCTCCGGGAACAGCTCTGATGCTGAGGGGGAGTCCACGCCGAGGTCCTCGCACTCTTCCGACAGGGACTTCTGTGCAAGTCGCGAAAACATTTAGGACCATTACTATCCCAGATGGACTGGAATGGTCCTAAATGTTGGAATTGGAAAACTTGGAACTTGGAATTTGTTTTTTTTTTTACATTTCTTTAACACCACAGACTCCGCGATTAGTGAGTTTTGACAGTTTTGAATTAAAAGAGATTTGGTTTACTTAGGTCAGGTTCCCCTTTGGCCAGAATAAATATTAGGGTGTTATTTATACTTACCACACTTTTTCCTATTTACAAGTGAAAGTAGTGCAAGAAATAAGAGTATGTTTATTTAAATAATTGAGCTTCTTGGCTGTTCTCCTCTAGTGTGCTTAGCGAGAAAAAATCCATGTAACCTTACTAAGTGGCTTTATACAACAAAAAGACAAACACATACTGACATAAATTACATATTGAAAACTATTGGAATCGGCGCAAAAACCTAAGTTGCCCTTCATTTACTTGAATTCGTTCATTGTATATCAATAGTGAATGACATTTTGTTATAATTAACACGGTAATACTCACGTAAAATTAAGTCGTTTACTACGACTAATTTCGATCACATTCGGTGACCTTCATCAGGTGAGCCACAAGCGTGACGCGCTCGCGGTTATAACAAAATGTATGAGAGACACGTTAGTTTTCATAGTAAAAAGTAGTAGTGAATGACATACCTGTAATCTCAGTTCGTGCTCCAAAATGGCATATTTATGCCTTAACGCTGCTGCAGACACATGCGTCAATCGTGTGGTGTGGCGGCCATCTTTTCTATGCACAACCTACATACAAAACCAGAATTAACACATGTATTGAATGAGGAGTAAGGTAAACTTTGGTTTAAATAATTTGGTAAACATAATAGTGTTAAATAAAAACAGGACGCGCGTCTTAGTCTTGTTTTTAATATGTTTTAAAAGAGCGTCGAACAGGCAGACCGGCGGCCTGTTGGTAAGGAAACCGCCGCCTTTGTACCTACACTAGCGGTGTTCACAATGATTTGACAGGCAATAATTCCTTACAGCACAAGTGTAAACTTCCTCCTAATATATTTAGTTTTTCAGCGCGAATCTAGCCGGAGGTACACGGGGGTCATGACCTACCCCTGGGCCTAAGTCAACCAAAAGATCCTTTTTTCAAGTACTTGTTTGGTTTTGAAAATGTTACACTTCCTCATGTATTTAGTTTTTCAGCGCGGATCTAGCCGGAGGTACATGGTGGTCATGACCTACCCCTGGGCCTTAGTCAACCATAAGATCCCGAGTGACATAGGCTACTTGTATTAAACCAGCTGAGAGCAGCAACTACTACAAGAGATTTACACCGAGTAAGTTTTTAGTTGTTACCTTTTGAGTCCTGATCATTCTTGAAATTTTGACTGTAACTCACTTCATAATTTCCAAAAAATAATAAACTAAACAATTTAGATCGTATCATGATTCAAAGCACAAAGCCGATCGTATGATTAATTTCTATATCCTACGATGATTATAAATTGATCATTTTTGATACCTTGAATGAGAGCAAAGCTAAGCTTTAAGAGTACAACTTGACACAGTTTTTAGTACAAATACAATTCGGGTTATAAGGAAAGGGTCTGCTAAGCCGAAGAGGGCTCATAGTACTCATTATTATGAACAATTTTCACCACAAGATTAGCTCTGATATAGTGAACAAAATCAGCAATTCCATACATTTTGTCGATCTAACATTTTTCTATGGAACAGCTAATTTTTTTTCACGTGTTCAGACTTAGTTTGGGTAAAATTGTTCATCATAAGTACTATGTACTCTTTTCGACTTGGCATACTCTTTCCTTATAACCCTGTAGTACCTAACTACGACATTTAGATATTTTATTAACAACATTTACTATTATGGTATAGGTTTCTTTAATAATGGGTTACATGAAAGGGTCATGCACGACTGATGCAGGATCCAGACTTGACAATGACAAAATAGACTTATAAGTCATGCAAAGATACAATTTGTGGCCGATTCCATTAACCAATCTTGTGATGATTTCTGTAGATAGCAAAATGTTCTTCTTTACTAATTTTGATAGCAAAATCACATTCTTTAGTGCCATCAGGTTAGACATGAATAAAGGGCGACTTTATTTTGTATATTGGTTTCGTCAAAACGGACACACCGTGGATATAAGTGTGGTTGCCCGAAGACAGCAAGAGACGCTTGTCCAGTCTGGCCTTCTATTTTCGAGGCTGATAGGCAGCCAGGCAAACACTACAAATTCTCACCATATGCCACAGTTTGCTCATGTTTTCTTTTTCTGGCACCTCAAACTTATTCATGGTATTTGAACACACACTTCGTGGTACAGCTTGCAGTCTGTAGGCATCCGCTGTTGAGCTATCATCGCTTCGAATTGATCATATATTTATGTATATATATGTGGCAAATACCAGTGACAGCATTTTACAATCTATAAAAATCTATCAGAAGTGGGATAATAAAAACCAGTTTATCTCTATAGATGACTTAATAAGCAAAGACCTACCTAACAGTAGGAAGATGATAACTTAAAAGTTGAAAGTACGGAAATGAAGGGAGCAATAATTAATATAATACCTAATGCACCCGGTTTAGGTTTGCGTGGAGGGCTGGTAGCAAAGTACAGAGGCGACATCTATTATTCCTTTAGTAAAACTTTGGAGGCATTTTCTTTTAAGCAGGTTATTTCAAGCTTGTTAATTTCAATAAAATTTTAGGATAGCATTGTTTTAATTTAGAAATGCACATCGATAGCAACATGTGAGTATGTTTATCTTCTCAACAAATAACAACAAACTTTAAAGCTAATGCGAACACCGACCGATCGCAAACTAAACAAATTGAAGATGTCGCATCAGTATACTGCCACAGGCACATCGACAGCAAACTTTCAGCGCTTGGTCAGGCTGAAAGTGTAAACGCGGCAGGTTAAATCTCGATTTACATTACTCTGGATCACGTGGTCAGATATTGAAATGTGAGCTTCAAGACGTATTAGACACATCAGAATTTCTAATGACCAACGTTAAATATTCGTCGGGGTATCCTTCATTAAAGCGTCTTGGTCTGTAATTAGATATTCTGTTGTAAAACCGACTGCTGCTAGCTACGAACACTATCGAAATTGCGATATAGCGTTTTTTTATTGTATAAATTATACGAATATTTCCTATACTTTTAGGAAAACAGATGATTCTAAAAAAATATAAGTTTTTGTTATCTTTCAAATCGATTAAAATTCATTTTACTTTAAACTAATTAATTTAGATCAAATTAAGACTTTAAATTGCTTTCCTGTAAAAAATGCCATTTGTAGCTTCGATACTGTTCGTAGGGGCAGTCGACATATATTATGTTCACGACGATTGTTGTACGTTGAAACATTTCAATATAAGAACCCGTCTGGAGTCGAATTGTGAAATGTAGTCAAGTTTTAAGGAGCAGCGCTCACGCTCAGTCTAGCCAAGCCCAACAGAGCGGTCAAAAATAAATGTAGGCGTGCATCACTACGAAAGAGGCTCTATCAAGGGTCTGCGTCAGAGCTACGACTGTCACCTGGTGGTAGGCCTTATCGTCGTCTGACGCGTCTATATCGTAACCGCACCGCGAGTCGTACATAGACTTTTTGGAGTCGCTGTCGAACATCTTATCAAATATCCGTTGCGCCTCCAGATCTGGACTGTACCGATCTGGGATCGCGTCCTGAAGGTGCAAAATTATGTCACACACCGGCGCAGTCACACACAGGGACCATTTAAGAGACTAGCTTCTATTGTCACTTGTATTTTTAATATATTAGATCAAGATCACGAGTACAAAGGTACCTCATAGTAGTGTGAAGGGATAGAATCTGGTTTTTTACTCAAATATCTGCTCTTAAAGTGAATGCTTTTTGAGCTTTTTCATGAATAAATAATGGAAGTAGGGCATCACACAATGACGACAGATTTTTGTGAGTGAATCTAGCCTCTTGTATGGTAATCTTACTATTTTGTGCATTAAAATTGTGATATTACTGCGTATACGCCAAATAGTTTTCATTGTTGTAATAGACAGTTAAAAACTGAACGTATTCGCTTTTGCCATTACAGTAGCCAGATATTTCAAATATTGATATCTTGATAAAGTCAATATTTCCAAAGCGAATAAGTCCAAATGAAACATTCAAAAAATGAATACAACTCACCAGAACAGTCCGGTCCATATTGTCTGTTCGCACGATCTCTTCGTAGCCGTAATCGTCTGCGATGCTCGACGATGGAAGGTTCCAGGGCTCAGAGCCTTCGGGACTGGAGTTTCCTCTCTCTGGCTTGACTTCTCCCGCGTCCCGGTCTGGCCACGGGGAACTCATGGCTCTAGTATCGACGAGATCGGGCGGAGCGGGCGTCGGGGCGGGGGACGCTGTGCTATCGGGCGGTTGGATGTTAACGGTGGGCGTCGCGATGTTAAACGCTTGGAGATTATGAAAAGCCGCTGTCGGCAGGCGAATGTGTCTCACGCCCGGCCGAGCGAGCATCGGCTTCAGCCCTCCCGGCCCGATAAGCCGCTGAAATAACAACGTCCCTCCCGTCCCGCTTTCTCCCGCACCGACTAACAGCTTCGGCCCTCGATTCGTCACTATCGCGATTTGCTGACCTCCTTTCACCATCGACACGGGCAGGAGGTAGTTAGCAGGCATTAATACTGTCGTCGCGGGCTTTCCCGTGGGACCTCTTACTGCAAACGCTTGCCCATCGGTCACGATGACGTTTCGGTGCGGTATAGTAGTGGTGGTAGTAGTGGTTCGAGTCTGTGTTATTTGTGTTTCTTGCTCAAAAGTCAAGCGTCGGACGACTTTCTTCGGGCTCTCTTCAGGCGAATGTGTCTCTAAGCACTCGTTACATTCGCCTAGCGAAGTCCCACAGCTGCTGTCTTCTGAACCCATAGTGCGGCAACTATCTTCTCCTTGCACGGGGCTCATGTCTCGTCTTCGTGAACCACTTTTTTTACGTTTCGAAGAACCGGCCCCAGGTGCCCCAGGATTATTTCTCCTCCGAGGTGCGGGCTTATCCTTATCTGGCGAGTTTTCAACCTGTTCTTTATACTCCGCCAGTATGTATAATATCCTTTGCGTCGTCTGTTCATCCTCGAGAGGCTTTTGCGAAGACGGTTTCGGTATGTTCTTAATGTTGAAAGGGTTTGAATTACTGGTCGATGGCTTAGGCTTCTTCTTTTTAGGTTTAGGCTGCACGACCGTGGTCACTATCGCTTCAGATGCGCACGAAGATGAAGCGCAAGAATCAGATGTGACGGTGTGCACATGGGAGTGCGTCGATGAAGATGGAGACTCGACGGTACCGGTGGAGTCCGGCGATCGCACAAAGGAAGTGGTCGTTGTTGAAGTTATCGTCGATTTCCTGTTTACGTAATTCACCATATTCAACGGTTGAGTGTTTCCAACCGAATAAAGAACTTGAGAGGGAGATTCATGAGTAGACGTCCTAGGAGTAGGAGCGTCAGTTTTATCGGGAGAACTCTTTAATTTAGAAAATTTATTGGTCGACGATGTGGAAGACCCTGGTTGTACAGTGCTTCTTTCTTTCACTTGTTCCAATACCATATCGAATTCTCGCAACTGTTCCAAAGTTGACGAACTCATTTGTGACTCAGGCGATGATTGAGACTCTGACGGAGTCTTTGGTTTCTGCATCTGTGCTGGAAGTCTGATGGATTGGCCCATTGGCGGGGCAGCAGTAAGAACCAGCTGTTGGTATACTTGTTGATTAGCACCTCCAATAACGTTCCTTTGGATCTGGAAATACGAAGGTCTCACTATTCTGGTTGCGCCGACCATTGGAGGAGCTTTACTAAGCATAGGTAGCTTAATTCTCATTTGCGTAAGCACCGGTTGAGGATTAGTAGGTGGATTGGCATCATTTGTAGACCTTATCGCACCGTTGTCTTCCGTTGATCCGTTTGGAATCGTAGTAAGCTGGCTAGTTGGCACAAGTTTGATAATTGACGGATCTCCTTCTTGATTCCCGAACTTGACATCCGGTTGCTGCTTTTGAGTGGAATCGTCAACCAGTTCAGTACTAGGAACAGTTATAAGATTAATTGTTTGACCGTTGCCAATATTAACTGGTATTTGACGAGTGTAGATAACTCCTCCGTGCATTGTTTGGATATTCATTGGACCAATAGTTTGCTTGATATGTTGAACCAAGTTAGGCTGTACATGGGAAGGTGGAGTTGAGTTGGGTTTTCTTATTAACATTGGTGGATTTGTTATATCATTCATTTGCTCTAACGGTGGATTATCGTCTTCTGGTGGATCTGAATTTTCAGGCAAACTCTCGCTGTCCATTTCATTCTGTTTTTCCTGATAAATTTGTTTACCAAACACCTGATTGAATTTCGGCAAGCTTGTAGCTTTTTCTGGCCCTAGTTTGGAATCTCCATTCTGAGAAAATTTAGTATCATTTTGTACGAACTTAGCATAGTTTTCGTCATACACAGATCTAGATTTCAATTCTTGTTGGTTACTTTCTTTTTCGTTAACTAGGTGGGTTGTCCCAGAAATTGAGCTGTGGTCCTGATTGTCATTTTGCTTGGGTGTAGTAGGTACATTTGATGGGTCTAACGGTTGAAATCTTAGTACCATACTGCGCTGGTGCGGCAGCTGTATAGACTTCCCGTCAGCAGACTTGCATACAAACTGTACCATTTTTTGTTCATTAGACCCTTGAACGTTAGCAAGATTAGTCAGCAAGTTTACTCTTTTCAATAGTTGTCCTGCGTTAGTATTTTTTTGGTTTCCTGTATTTACAATGTGTAATAATTGATTTCCGCTTTGTTGCATCGGTCCATCAACTAAGGACAGTCCGCCAAAAGTATTCTGTTGAGATGTAGGTGTTCCGTTAGTATTTGCTGCGCTTTTATTCTGGACGATGTGTAATAACTGTGTTCCGTTCGGTTTGTTTATAACCGATTGCGCATTATTACCTTGCATAATATGAAGAACCTGAGGGTTCGTAGAAGCCGGTGGATTATTTTCAGGTGTACTTATTTGATTTAGCGACGGCGGTAGAATTTGAGAGAGATGTTGTTGTAACCCCACAGCGTTTATAGGAGTAGCTTTAGAAAAGTTATTAGAATTCGCCTGAGATGGGAAAACAATGTTTGGCTGAGGATTTTGTTGCATAGTTACTACGCTGGTGTTACATTTAGCCAGCGCTTTTATCGCAGATATACCCGCTGCATTCATTGCATGTGCGAGTTGATCAGGCTTTTCGACCACGTCATTGCTTTGTTTATTTTCAGAATATGTTGCTATTTTCAGCATTGTTAAAGAATTTGCTGCTGCAATGGAATCTGATTCTGTAGCCACATTATCAACGATGTTTTCGAAGTGATATTGGATACTATCGCTTCCATTGCAGTTTGGCAGTTGCTGCAGGCCGTTGTTTTCGAAATCCATATCATTTTCTTGTGATGTTTCATCCATCAGTTCAATTTTGACAACAGACATTTGAGTGGCCACGGAAGAGCTGTCATTTGCGTCGTACAAATTGGTCGGATCTTGCGATTCAGAAGGCATCGAATGGTGTTGCACGTACTCTTGCATCAAAGGTAAGTTTATATCGGCCGTGGTCAATTCCGTATACTCCGTTTTTATGGTTGTTTGAAGCTCATCCCCCATGCTGTTTCCCGGAGAGCATTGGGAAGGGCTCACGTTAGAAACGTGAGTTACGCGCGGATCACACGTAACAGGATTCTGTGCAGCTGCGCTAACAGGTAACTGGCCCACTTGGACCACATTAACCATTATCTCTACAGGAGAAGGTCTAAAACATCTTGTGGATGTAAGATCGCCGAAAAGCCAGCTAGACATATTATCATGTTTAAATTCGTTCTTTTTATGACTAAGTTTCCAATTCATATCCAATTCAGCTTTCGTTCTTTCAAAAAACGATCGAACCTTGTCTCTCAATTTTAAATGGTCGACGAAGTGTTTTGCTTTTAACTTCTGGTCGTAGACTTTAACATCGAAATCGTCTTTTCGTTGAAATGTTACTTTTTGGTCAGACGGCAAAAGCGGCTGAAGTTGTTTTACGTCCGACAGAGTCGCAGCCGAAAATGTTGTATACTCTCCGTCTTTTGTTTCTTGTATGACTCTGCCGGACCTCTCACCAAAACCCATTTTGAAATTTGTTTCGTGATTACTTGGTGTGTAGCTATGTTCGTCGAATTTGCTAGTTATTTCTTCTGATAGTGTTTGTGCCAGTGGATTTGATAACGTTTTAGATTCTTCAATTTCAGCAAATAGACCTTCATTCGCTTCTTGAGATAGTTCTATATTTGGAGGATGGATATTTATTATGGGCCATGACTTGAGCGTGTCGTGGACGTCAATATATTCTTTGTGGAATGGCACTGAGAATGAAAACTGTACTGAGCTACAATAATCTATCAAAGTTTTGTACTCTTTCGCATAGACAATTTCAGATAAATCAGCATTTTTAAATTTGGGACAGTCAATGTTTTTGCTTTTGCGGTATTTTCTATCACTTGTTTTAGTATCTGACATGTCCGCTTTACGTTTTAAGCTTCTCAGACGAGTTATACGTTTAGCTTTAGCATATGTATTCAACGGCAGCATTACTTTTAAATTTTCAGTATCAGGAACATTGTCTACGATTTTAGATTTGTGATGGTATTTTGATCGCCTGTTTTTATCAGCACCAGAAGTACTTTTTGATCCCATGGATTTATCTGGTTTTTGGCTATTGTGATCAGCAATTCCTTTCAATTGACATGCGGCAGTCTCAACGTTATGTTCAGAGCTAGAAATAGCTTCAACTTTCACGCTATCGCTATCGATTTTATATATCTCATCTAAACGGATTACATGTTCACTTGTTATTTCATTTTCTGCATGAGATTCTCCGACGATTTCTGCTAGTCTTACTTCAATATCATCATGACCTTTGTGTTTAGATGTGTTATATTGTCGAGAGGTACTGACATTCTCCGTTTTTACTTCCATTTCAATAATTTCGAGGCTTTCTGTTATTGATGTGACCACTTCAGTACTTTCGTAGGTATTTTGTAGGTCCTTTTGTGACGTTTCTTCAATAATTGGAATTACATAACAGGTTCCGGCTTCTGAGTCTTCATACTCTACTATATTTTCGAGCACTTCAGATTTATTTCGAATTAATGTGAGATATTTATTCATAATACTTGCTGCACACACGTCATCAGTTAATTTCGTAGTGCTGTTCTCAGACAAATCTTCGGTAGCTTCATGATTTTCTATTTCTTTCACCTGATGTAACGCGATGTCATCATAATCTTCATTTATCGTAACCTCACTTCTTGAATTTTGATCCGTGGTAGTAGATACATTTTCTTCACGATTTACTGAACCACTCACCTGATCAGAAAGCTTTCTTGAATTAATATTAGTATGTTTAGTACGACATCTTAAGTCATCATCGATTTTTTCACTGCACATATCTACTATTTCCGTTTCTAGGTCTTTAGCGGATTCATTTTTTGACAGAAACGTTACATCCTCTGTTTCAATATAAGTTGTTTCATGATTATTTTTTAAGTTTTCGTCTATAAAGTCTGAAACTGAAGCCGCACCAAGTGAAGCGAAGTAGTTATGGTCGTGGTGGCCGTGGTTAGCCTTTGAATATTCATCCACCTGTATATCAGAATCCTTAAAGAAACTCGATTCGTCGTCCTTGCTGATACTAATTTCTATTTCATTGCCGTCAGTTTTTATAAAGGGTTTGTCTCCTAGGATAATACGAATAATCTCTGACTTTTGACTATCAGATATTTTGGCGCGTTCGTGGTTTTGTAAACTTATTTTTTTATTAGTATTTATCAATGAATCGCCGACAATTTTTGCGAGTTTTACTTGAATGTCATCATAATCACCACTATCAGGCTTTATCAGGCTATTTGGCTCAATGTCATTAATGCAACTCACAACCGAAGACTCATTTTCTACGCAATTATTTGCTGACTTTGTTGCTTCTGCTGACGTGCAAGTTGTACTGCTGTCATCGAAATTATCGACATGATCTTGTTTGTCTAGTAAGTTTTCTGTTTCTAAGCTAGGCGTACTGACATTATTATACAAGTATCTGTCAAAGGTTTTTTGTGAAAGCTGGTCTGTAGGGATCATTGGAGACAGTGGCAAACTGCTTTCCTTATCAAGCTTTATCGAGTTATCTTTTTCAAACGCTACTAAAATACTGATATTCGTTACAGGTGACACAGGTCGACGTTCGTTTGAGCTATAAAAGTTTTCGTCGCTGTCCTCGTTTATAATATCTGATGACTTGAATAATTCATGGTTTGTATTAACAGTGCTAACACTGATGATACTATGTAAAGCCATAGCTTTTTCTTCGTTTCTCCCACCGATCGAAGCCTCACAAATTGGCTCTTCGCTATCATCGCGTACGTTCGAGTTGTGATTGTCATCACATTTAGTAGCACATATCGCAATTTTTTTAGTTTTGTCCTCCGACCTACTTTCCAGAGGAGAAACCATTTTGGTATCTCGAAGAATGTCTCCAGAAATGTTTTTGACGTCTGAAGCGAAAGAATTGATCGCAACAGTAGATGAGTAGTTACAATCAGTAACCATTGTCTTGGATTTCATGTTTCGTTTGGAAACTTTACAAGCAGCTGAGGTTCGCACTGTTGTAGACTTTCGCTTCAATAAGTTGATAGAGCGTGCGTTGGCTTTACTTAGCAGTGTGTATTGATGAATAACATTTGTATTTCGGAAACCTTTTAGTACTAGCGATACAAGGCTGGGTGCTGTTTGAAGTTGTATTGTTTCAGTTCTATTGACCACACTGGATGTAGAACTTCTGTAGCATTCCTGTTTCTTGCCGCCGTCGTCCTTTGAAACATTAGATCGTATTAATAGTAGGGCATTACTTACTGCTTCCGAATGTAAAGTGACCTTGCTAGTGAACCACCGAGCTTCACAGGACACTGGTGTCACATGGACCAGGATGCTTTTATAGATTTTAAAGTCATCGACAACATCAGGCGATAATTCATTATTGACATCTTGCAAAGATAGCGTAGATTTATTTTGATAGGACGGCGGAATCTCCTTGTAATCCGGAATGTCACCGCAGATGTTGTCGTATTTGAAGGATGGTACCAACGCTTTGTCATTAACACCTTGCAATTGGAGCGTACGTTTAGTCATAAGCCAGTTGGCTTCACAGCACAATGGAATCGTTTGATCAGTCAATTTGCCATCACACATTTCGTCGTCATTGTCTACATGGGATCGTACTAAAGGTGTGCCATTATTACTTTGGAAAAGTAGTGTAGTTTTAGTGGTGGCCTGAAAACCTTCATCAGACAGTGGAATTGCTTCATCCATCACACTGTCATCATAGATATCTACGTCATAATCAAAGGTACGGGACCGTCCCAAAGCTATGTCATCAGTAGCTTGCAAATGTAACATAGGTTTAGTTTTAAGCCAGTTAGCCTCACATGACATTGAGATCGCTTGGTCATCCAATCTGCCATTACACATTTCGTCGTCTTCTACATGAGCTTGTACCATTGCCGCGTCATTAACACCTTGCAAATGAAGCATACATTTATTTGTGAGCCAATTGGCTTCACATGACAGTGGAATCGCATGGTTATCTACACTGTCATCCGAAATTTTAGTGTTATTTTCTAACACATTGGATCTCGAGTTCACCGCATTATCCGTCCTTAGCAAACGTAACATAGATTTAGTGTTATACCAATTAGCTGCACAGGAGAGAGGAGTATCTTGGTCAACTTCAAATGTACCATATGCTGGCGATATATCATCTAAAGACACTAGCACGTTAAATAATTCTATCACTGGAGAACTGCTTCTCTCTTGTGTTTCCACTATATTTTCGCTCAAATCATCAAAACTTGTAAAGTCCGTTAAGATTATTTTCTCGTCATCGATATGAGCTGATGATTGAGTCTGTGCGTCTGCACCATTTTGTTTATGTTTTTTGACTAGGTCATCACATCGTGTTAGCTTGATAGTACATTTTCGCTTATTGATCTGTAGTTTGTCTTCTTCATTTAAGTCATTGAATGGACAACTTTTTCCTGTAGGAACAGTTGATAACTTAAGCACTTTTTTTGGACTACTTCTCTTTTGAGGATGTATTTCTTCAACAATTTCTACATCGTTGTCATTACTGGGTTTTTCTTTCAAACTGTTTGCAGCGGCTTGTTTTCGGACTTCAACACCAAGTTCTTTAAGTAACACATTTTTCAATTCAGATATAGTTTCATTTGTCGTTGTAGTTTTACCAGCAGTTTTACTTTGATCGAAACTATCATTAGACGAGTCGTAGATTTCAACAACTTCAGGAATTACTGTAGGTGTATTTGTTGCCACAGAGCCTAATTTATTTTCGATGTCATTCATGAGTCCTGTTACATATTGACTTGGGATTACTGGTGTTATAGCATTTTGAGCTACAACGTTTGGTGAACTATGCTTAGCATCCATTTTTTCCATTTGTGTATCAGATGCTTGATCTGTTTTTTTCTCAGTATTAGGATTAGCATTAATTTTTACTTTTGTTTCAGGTTTTGCGTCCACTTTTTTTAAGCAGATCTGAGGTTTTTGGCTAAATCTGTTCTGATGTTTTAAAAATAAATCTTTGTTCATAGAAGGAGTGGCAAATTTCCCAAATTCGGTAACAAACACCTGTTTGTTTGTTTCGATAATTTCAGTTAGATCACTGCACTCGTCATCGCTAACCAGGTCGATGGTTTCAACTGGTTTACCGTGACCTAGACCTGGAGTAAAAATGTTATTTAGTTCCGCCGTTAATATTTTATTTGGATCGTGTTTATCTACTGTTATCGTCTGCTGTATATTCATGGTGCAACGTTTAATGAAGTTCTTTTGACTCAATATGGCTTTCTTGACGGATGGATTAGCGAAAAGAGTTTCGTAAGTAACGTGAAGCTTGTCACGTGCTGTAACTATGAAAGATTTACCATTTGAAAGAGATATTTTTGTGATGGATATCTTAGGATCATCAGTTGGCAACTGTTCTATGCGTATGTTGTCTCTATCACTTGGAGGTGTTTCAGTTATTTCAATGATGTCGTCATCTTCAGAGTCCACCACCGTGTTTGTATCAGTCTGTGTTTTATTATCACTACTACGCGTCAACTCATTTGACAGGACATTATCTTTGGCACTTGTTACTGCAGATGTTTTCACCATAACACGGGTTTTTACAGACTTCACAACAGGAACTTCAATATTGACGTGTTTGACTAAAGAAGATTCTTTATAAACACATTTTTTTTGGGCAAGATCAGGATTAGTGTTCGTGTCATCATCGAGAATCACAACATCATCGTCGTCAGCTGAGTTTGTAGTATTCGGCACCACAGAATGAGAATTGCTCGCCACTTCGGGTTCGGGTGTATTTTTAGACGTCTTATTTACAAGCCATGATTCCGAAGTTTGTTCCACATTAACATTTTCAATGCAAGATTCTATTTTTTCAGTCATTTCAATGTCATGCGAGACTGAGGCACGTGTCTCATCTTCTTTATTGTTTTTATTACTTACATCAACGTCAACATTTATAATGACATCACAAACTTTCACATTATTTTTCTTGTCAGCATTAATAGGTTTCCTTCTTGCTGTTTTGATATTCCCAAATGTAGGACTTGGTTTTGGTATTGTCATTTCCTCACAAGTAACTGTCATGTCTAAATCGATGTTGTCTTTTCCCTGTAAATCGTCTCTATTTTGGTCGTTGATCGTCTCGTTACCTGAATTATCAGAGCTTTTAGCTGACTGTTTATCGTCGCCACTTGTAAGCAGTGCTTCTGTAGACATGAGGTCTGGTTGAACTTGTGTGGAATCCTTTGCATCTAATATATGCGTATCTCTGATATGTTCTGTAACGCATTTCACATCTATTTTCATATCTTCGATAGGTTTAGACGTAAGTTGATTAATTGCATTTGCTGAGGATTGTTTAGAAAAACATACCTTCTGGGCTATCGAAACTTCTGGTATTTCGTCCTTAATTTCTTTACCTCCAGGCGCTTCTGTCGCTTGTAAATATTGTTCTGGAAGACTACATTTCTGGGCTATAAAATCATCTGGAATTGAGTCTTGATTTTCTTTGTCTTCTAGTTTAACAGTCGTTTGTAAAAAATTACATTGATGGTTTTGGTTGTTTTTGTGTTCTGTAGCCGGTTTGGTAATTTTTGATCCTTGTAATTCAGACTCAATATCTAGGTACTCTAAGTTTTCAGTTATAATTTGCTGTTGCAACTTACTTTTGACTTTGTCTGTAGACAAAGGTTTAGCTTTTTTATCTGGTTTTTGAAGTTGAAAATATAATGTCTTCTTTTCCTCTGTAGCTATTGTTGACTTCTTATTACGTATTCGCTTAGACGCGCGTTTAGGTGCGTTCATTTCTTTTTCATCTATTATGTCGTGATTAGCTTTGTTGCATACTTTAGCGGCAGCGTCGGAAACTTCGGATTTTAATTTTGCTTTAGATTTTTTAGGTGTAGATTTTGTTAATACTACTTTTTCAGCACTTGACTTACATTTTATTTTATTGGATGACCGTAACAGTATCCTACGACACGACAGCTCCGAATAACTTTTATTTTCCTTACTGTCATTACTATCTGGCGTAGCCGGACTCTGAACTTCATTAATAGCATCAGAAAGATCTTGGAGATTGTTTTTTATTTGCGCAAGCAACTGTTCTTCTTCATTCGGGTCAGATAGTTCTTGTTTGTCTTCGATAGGATTTATAGAAACATGCGAGAATGGAATTGCTTGGGAAATATCGTGCTTCTCTGTAAATATCTCAACTTTAATAGATAGTGGAGAATAGGTAAGTGGAATTGTCTTTTCTTCGCATTTATGATTTATTTGTCTATTTATGATAGCTAGACGCTTTTTTTTCAGTCTTTCCGTATCAGAATCTGTGTCCTTCTTAATTTTTACGTCTATTATAGTGTCAGTATCCTGACTTCGCGTCTTGTCTATATTTTCAGTCATAGCAAAGTCTTGTACTTCGGATAATACTTTTCTTTCGCTTGATTTATTTTCTTCTTGTGACTTATAATACGGCTGCAAGCAATCAGTTACCCGGTCTTGAGTATTGGTTTCACAAGTCTTCATACTTATTTGAGGATCCGCTACAGATGTTCGAGGTTCAATTGTTAAAGCTGGGTAAGACAGCTGTGTCATATTATTGGCTATGGTAGCTTCTACTGCGATAGCAGGACACGAAACATCGTTCATCACAGGCATTGATATCGAAGTCCCAATGTATTGTGTTTGGTACACTGTCACAGGTGTAGCAATGTAGGCATTCGACAGCAGATTATTCATAGTTTGAACGGGCGTTTGAATATTGGTATATTCTCCGTAAATAAGTTCTTGTCCAACCAACACAACATTCTGTATAGGTGCTTGTTGAGGTCCAGCCGAAATGTAAATGTTAGGATCAAACATTACTTGATTGCCGGTCAATGTTTGAGCATTTTTATAGGCGAGGTTTTGAGCATTGGAAGTCGTAGAAATGGGTTTTAGAGCACTCTGGCTAGTTGACGTGATTACACCACTAAGTCGAGTTTTAGACGATGTATTTTGCTGTGCTTTCAATGAATTGCCTTCAAGCGATGTTTGAGCGATTTTATTACCAGATTGGGTAACAATTTTAGGAGTTCCTGACCGTAACAATTCATTCTTAGGTTGTCCATCATTTAAACATCGCATATTTTCTGCTAATGTCGTAGCAGGTTCATCGAAGCCTTTGTTGAATTGAACACTGACACGCTTCTCACTGCTTGCTTGATTCTTGGTCGGCTTGAGGAAAGATTGCGCCGCTGCGTTGTAGCTTTCATCGTCAGAAGATAGTTCACCAATTTCTTTACGCAAATCGTCATCCATCAATTCTTCTAATAGATCGTAATCAGAATTTGGTATTCCCGATATAAAGGGATCGACAACCTTAGGACCAGTATAAGTAAACTGCTTCCTTTGTACTTCCCGAGGAATTTTCTTCGTCGTATTTGGAGTATTCTGTAGTTTTAATTTTTCATTCATTGCTATGATTGGTTGTTTCAAATAAGGTTTAGGAACAACTGGTGCATCTTTTGGTGGCTTTGGAACTTCGTTCTGGTACTTTAGCCCCTTTTTAGTGATTTTAACATTTTGTATTAAAGATATCACTGGTTCTGGATGCTCTGCTTCTTCGTGGTGTTTAATGGGCACCATTTCTTTCTGCATTGCCTGATTTTGAGAGAATGTTTCTGCTTCTTTCAAACTCTTCTCAAAAGCCGATTCGAATGAACTCTTGTTGAGTGCCACGTCGAGTGCATTAGGGCCTCTAGTGGGAGTCTTATGCCGTAAAAGATCACTCATGACGGCCTGCCATTCTAGCTTACTCGATTCTCCAATATATTTCTTCTGATCTTTACTGGCAACATTATTCGTATCCTGTGTGACAGTGCAATAGTCGGGTTCCGTCATAGACAAGTTAGGTTGAGATTTTAGGTTGACACTAATCGATTTATTGATTTCATGATGGCCTGGTTTAAGGAGGGAATTTGAGATAACATTGATTATTTTAGTCTCAAGCGTTGATGCGAATGACTTAGCGCCTTGGGTAGGCAATTTGCTAGGCTGCTGTTGATACTGGCAAGTCGGATTGTGATCAGTCACGGACGGGGCCATATTGACAGTTGAGATGGACGGCTTTGAAGCATTACTTGAATAATAATAAGAATTATTCAATTTCTGTTGTCGAAGCAACTTCATCAGTTTCGGGTCAATATTATCTTTTTCTGGTAGACACTTTTTAGGTGGTGCGGGTGGCGTTTGTTGTACAGGATTATTTTTAAATGAGCTCTCATTTTGATAATGCGATGAATTTGAACCTGGATGTTGCAACAAATTAGATAGCAAAGGATGGCCCATAGTTATAGATGAGTCAAACTTATTCACTGGTTTTTGAACATTAGCGAGCTTTGTTACTCTATCACCAGTTTCTCGCCTAGCTTGAATAACATTAATTTGAGCCCGCTGATGTTCCTTGATGATTTCATCCAACTCAGAAGAAACTTCTTGATAGGTTGATGACTTCGGAGTTTGAATTTTGTTCTTCATCTCGTTTTGTTTAGTCTTGTGGTAGTTGAGACGGGAGAAGGTGTTAAGTGAGGATTCAGGTTTCTTTTGCAATGACTGTTTGGGACAATGTGGCAGATTCGATTCCAGTTTTGGTAATTTGGGTCCGACAGGTTTTACTCTGCTTGCAGGCATGACAGGCTTCTTAAACTCCCTAGTTGATTTAGAAGACATATCTATCGCCTGTGGGCTCATATTCTTAGCCTGGTCATATTCCTTTATGAATTTCTGGAAATCTCTCTGCCCCGGCGTCAACATATTCATAGATTTTTGTACTGGCCTTCGAGAATGTTGTACAGGCCTTTGTAAATTCACAGGTTCATATAGCGAGTGCGCGGATTTGATAGCCTCTTGGCCTCTGTGTCTCTCGGCTATTTCAGCCATCAGTCTATCGTATGACGGATTGACGAAATCAGTCATTTTCATAGAACTCGCATTGGGCTGCTGAGCTCTGTTACGTAAATCCGTTGAACTGGACGCAGGACCTTTTTTAGTAGCGTATTGTATGACTGACTCATTAGGATTGACTGTATTTTGTATGCGTAAAAGTTCAGCCAAGTGTTCTGCTTGCTTGTTTATGATCGATTTTGGTATTTCTGGTATGGCAACACTCTTCGGATTTATATTTGACTGCAGTGGAATGTCCTGCCTAATGATGGCAGGACTTCGCGGCGGCGTGTGTGGAATGTTTTGCTGCAATCTCTGTTGCTGATCTTTTAGTCGTCGAAACTCCAGAAGTTTAGATAAATTGGCCTTAACATCTTCCGGGTAATTTTTGAAGTTATTCATCACTAATCTGTTATGATCCGATGGTGGTGGTTGATGAACAGTGTTAGATGTTTGTGGTCTATACTGCATCTTGGTTATGTTGTTCGGGGGTCGCTCAAAGGCATGTGACGATGAACATCTGTTGCCAATCATATTGTATGCGACTCGTGAATGATTTTTCGTCATTCCCTGATACATTTTCATTTCTTGGCTATTAAGTCTAGGATCAGAACTTGATACTCTGTTAATTAAATTTGGATCGAAGCTTTGAGAGTTTAGTGACGTCAACAAATTTCTGCTTTGGCTGTCGTTACCACCATCAGTAACGAGAGACTTAACTGTTGCAATGCTTTTAGGTTTTTTCTTAGGCTTCACTTTTATGCCAACAAGACTAGCAAGGGAACTTCGCTTCCCCCCGATGACTTTCGGAACTTTCTCCTTCTTCTTCCGTTCTTTCTTTACTTTGGGTTCTTTTTTAGGTACCAACAGAGTGGTATCATTCGGACTGGTGACATCAATATCGAGAGGATCGACGAGTTCAAGTTTCTTCTTGCGTGGTTTACTTCTCTCTTTGCTGTGTGGTCGTACCTTCTTCTTCTGAGCCTTTTTCGCTTCTGCCATGAAGCTGAGTGGATCGGAATCCTCGTCAGAGCTGAGAGGCACTCGTTTTGTCTTCTTTTTCCGGCGCGGTGCCAGGTAGTATTTTTCTCTGCTCGAAGCGCTTTCCGTTTGGTCCGGGTCGTTGGCGTCTTCCCAATACTCGTCGGGTTCTTCCAAAATGGCTAGATGTTCGTAACCTGAAGGGAAAGGTTCATAGACGATGAGATTTTAGTTGACAAGGCTAGTAAAAAACATTTCAATATCACTTTAACAACCTAATATACATAGTTCATTAGACAAAGATGGAAGGAAAGTCTCTGTCAACTAAAACCTTTCACGAAACACAAATAAGTATTTGAACACCAGAAAAAAACATTATTTAAAAACAGCATTTATTGCATCGTCATCGAAGTTACACAGGTATACCAAATTTCAGCTCAAGCGGACATCGGGAAGCGGTTCTAAATTCATTTGCAAGATTTGACCCTCTCATTAACAATGAAGGCAATTGAAATAAAAGTCTGTAAAACATAACAGCCTTAATTCCATTCCACATTCGTGGGTATAACTGCTTGGTATCTGCATTCTGTATACAATATTTTTTCTAAGTTTCAAGGGATATAAGGCATAAAAGTTTTGAAGCCTTTTTTTGCACCAATAAACTTGGCTGCCAGTGAGAGACGATGCGATCGAAGATAAATTACTGGTGAAAGATATTAGCTCTTCTAGAACATAATTGTATGTACCTGGCCCTTAAAAAAGGCTAGGTTATTTAATAACTTAAAAATCTGCTTGGCTCAGCGGTAGCACTTCCGCCTTATGAGCAAGAGGTCCCGGGTTCGCTTCCCGGCCAGGCAGATGTTTGAATATTGAATTTAAATATCTGATCTGGGTATTAGCTGTCCTTGTCTTTGTGTGTTCCATGGCACCAATACAGATAATCCAAGTAGGGAACTATGAGTGTGAAACATTATTTATTTTTTATTTTTTTTATACTCTGTGAAACGGCCAATTAAACTTGTTGATTAATTAATGTGATTCTTTTTCTAATTTAGCTTTTATTTTCGATAAGATAGTGTAAGGGCATCGACTTGGTTAAATTATACTGTAATGGTGTTATCATTAGTTTTATAAAGAAATAAATAACTTGCCTCTCTCAATGCCGTAATAAGGGTCGTTTTCGTCGTCATCCTTTTCTTCGGGCAGATGCTGGTACTGCTGCGGATCTATGTTGAGGTACTTGAGCTCGCGAGTCAACACTCGCGTGCCCTCGTGAGTCACCTCGCAATACGCGCGGCAGTTCTCGAGTAAAAGCGTCCTGGAAATTGCATTAATTTTTTTTGGCGAGGTTCAAAACAAACTTTCGAATAAATTATTTATTTATTAGTTAATATTTGTCATGTCGCACTTACAGCAACGCTAAGGACGTGTGACAAGTCCGAAATATAATTTGTTTTATAATTTAGATTTAAAAATACAAACATGTCCAATTTATTTTTTAGATTATTATTAATTATTGTTGATAAAGCATTTGATCAATTTGCCTGATTTTGTGGTAGAAGATAGAAAAACTTGAGGGTGATGAATGAAGCGTAAGATAATGTATAACTAGCCCTGGTAATAGTTTTTAGGCCGCCTGAAGAACGCCTCTGACATAGCTTGACGGTTGTTGTTATGAAACAAACAACCGGGACGTACAATATTACGTGTACGTGTTTTATTTATTTATTTTATTTTTTTCACGTGTAATAATTACAATTTTACGTGTACGTGTAAAAATTAATAATACAACCACAGGTACCATACATTTTGTAAATTCAGTTTGTCAATAGTGTTGTTGTATTTTTTTTTATGCCATAGGATCACCTTCGCCTATGGATACCTGTAACACTTGAGGAGTCACGGATACGCTGCCGAGCTTTTAAGACTATTAACGGGCTTTTTGAAGAACCCAATGTTGTCCTAGTATTGTCCTTATTGTGGTCTCAGGGCAAAAATGTCACAAACATCTTCTCTCAACTTACCTATCCATATCCCACGACAGCGTTTTAACCCTCGGGCCGGACAGCAACACAGCTAAATCCTGGCAAAGCTCAGGACTCAGCCCCAGCGCTTCGCCCTCATTAAATATCGCTGTGGACAGTATATTCGCCTTATTCTGGGTATGCTTCATGTTCAAAGTTTCCGATGTTTTGACCAGGTTCGTCTGTGAACGGCTGTCGCTCGCCCAGCTGCCGAACTCGGACTTGGCCGTGACTTCGTTGGGATCATTAGTGTCCTGAAATCAGCAAAAATTAACGTGAATCTCACAAACATACATAATTTATTTAATCAGGCGCTACTTCGCGGAATTTCATCTTAAAATAACTGTTTTTAAATGTAGTTCTAGTGTATTTCACAAACACACTTTTTTACATCTGACTAGGCATGCGATTGACCATAATTTCACCTGATGGGAAGCGACGATGCGGTCGAAGATGAAGCACGCTTGCCTAGGAAAAACCTATTCAATCTATTTTTTAACAGCCCCGGGTTGTAGTTTCTCAGAAATACAGACGCGGGAAGTGAGTTCCATACCTCTGCTGCTCTGCATACTATAAGCTATTCAGTATCTTATTGAGTTTATCATTGCACTGTATCAACTTCTCTTTCTCGCTAACTAGAACATGCCCAGAGATGAGAGGGACGTTTTAGCAAACTTGATTTTGCGTCTATGGCACAAAAATACAGTTCTAGTTCATATGAAGTATCGTAATACTTTTTAAATTTAAGAAAATCTCGTAAACTTGCATACTTACAGTCAAGCGGTCAAGTCATGCTCCGATAAAACAGTGTAAACGTTACTAAGCTTCTTCTCGGGCTTTTGGTAACAACACGAAAGTACATGTTTCATTGCACTTTACTATTTTTTATTATTTATTACACTGTCAAGTCAAAACTCATGTATGGTATGTAGACAGGGCTATAAGGAAAGGGTATGGCTAAGCCGAAAAGGGCTCATAGTACTAATCATTATGAACAACTGTCACTGAACAACTGTTCCATAGAAAACTGTCAATGACCTTCAACAAAATAGTAAAAGTTGTTCAAAAGTGGAAAAAGACCTAATCATTTTTCGAGGGTAAACCTTGTATCCCAGCAGTGGGGGGATTAAAACTTTGGCTGCGGGAAACACATACCCTGTGTTTTCCGTTGCGCGACGCGAGTGCGGCTGCACACGCCAGGCGTGTAAAAACAAGGTGTTTGACTATTAGCCGCACCTGGGGCTAGCGCATGTGATTACTCGGCGCAGCCTAAAGGCTTCCTCAAACAGAACGCGTTCTTAGCGCGCGTCAGAGCGTTAACCTGACGGCGCGCTATGACGCCGAGTTGTGTTGTACTACTATAATATACCGTCAAACAGAGCGCCAGCGCTAGCAGTTACGCGACGCTGGCGCTCTGTTTTGTACAACACAACTCGGCGTCATAGCGCGCCGTCAGGTTAACGCTCTGACGCGCGCTAAGAACGCGTTCTGTTTGAGGAAGCCTTAAGTGTTAAAGGTTGTATCAGAGTGTACTCACGGCGAGCACGGGCGCCAGCGGCGGCGCCGCGGCGATGCGCTCGAACATGGCCTGCGTGGGGTGCAGGCTGAAGGCGGTGAGCGCGCACTCGCACGCGATGCGCTCGCTGCGGGCCAGCACCGCGCCCAGGTGCTGGAACCACGTCGACAGAGTTTTCTCCATCAAACGTGCGTCCGTTTCCTGGAAACAAAAAAATATGAAAAAAAAATTTTTTTAAATTATAAATTCGCATTTGACCACCAACTCGCCTGTTGGTAATCGACGATGTGGTCGAAGATGAAGCACGCAGATTTAGAAGATGCTTATTCACTCTGACCTTGAAAAGTCCAAGATTATATCTCAGGGAACAAGGAAGCCGGAAGTCTGTTCCATTCCCGGGCTGTACGGATTAGAAACGTGGACTCGAACCGTTTTGTACGTATCCAGGGGAAATCGACAGTGTAGGGATGGTAAAACGGCGTCTTTCTACTTGTCCTGTATTGGAAAGGGGATGGTAGAATAAGGTCGTTAATAGGAAGGTCGGTAATTGAAAAAAGATCGAATTTTACTTATTGTTTCTGTTAGAAGACCGTTTGGTTGTCCAAATAAAATAAAATAAAACTAAGTTGTTATAGCATACTCATCGAAGTTACGCAGGAAAGTATAGGTTTCAGCTCAATCGGCCTTTTCGGGAAGTGGTTCAAATTCAATAACAAAATTCAACATGTACTAAGAAAGGAAAGTTATAAATGTATCATAGTCATAGGCAACAAACACTCCTGAAGAAGCAAGCCTAAATTACTACCAAAACTTCAACGGTTTAAAAGCAATTGATGAGTTTGAAAGCTGTCAAAGCATTGTACCAGTCGCTTACCTTTTCAGTCTTTAATTTGAGTCTCTCCAGTTCGTTCATGCCGGCTGTGATCGCGCGCACGTACAGCTCACACACGTAGGGCTTCATTTCCTCATTTGTCTGAAATTAAATAATTTTACATTGACTACACTCGAACTAGCTTTTGGGAAGGAAGCTTGCTAAGAGACTAATATCAATTAGGCTAAGGTGAGTGGGCTAGTAATGTAAAAACTAAACCCTTATTATACATATCATTTTGTTGTCAATATTATACATGAGAAAGTGTGAGGAGAAAAGAGGTATACAAGAAGAGAGGCCTATGTTCCATGTGACAATTTATTTATTTGATGATAAGCAAGCAGCAAAAGTTGTTTTGTCGAAATTTAGTCAGAATTTATCTGTCAGCACAATTTTCCTTAATCCACAAATCTAATTTTTTTAAAGTGTTCAAAGTCTTGGCTGATAATGATAACTTCTGTCTATCTGTTCCACTTTTGTTTAGGATGTGGTGATTATGACTGGTTTTTCATATCCTGATAGCTTAGTCTGGTGATCTGGTCCTTTCCCCGATATTATCTAGCCAATTTACGTGTCGAACTGCCCAGTTGTTTTTATATTCCGAAAATCCACTGAATTTTTCCTATACTTGGCCACATGTGGGTTACAGCCTAATTGCCCTTCCAGGGTAGACCTAGTATCTCAGCAATGGGGTAAATAAAAGGTTGAGCTGCTGCTGCAAAAATTAACAGAAGACGACCTTGCTCTCATGACACTGGATATCCTTTTACTATAAGACCAACCCAGAATTCACGAAAAAAAATAGGCTGTTCCATAGAAAAATGTCAATGACACCCGACAAAACGTATAGAATAGCTTTTTTATTTTCGGTATTTCAGGATTGGTCCCATAGTCAATGATTATAGCATTGATAATGATTTTCAGAGATAAGATGCCTCGTGAACAATTACGTACTTTTGGCTTTTCCTAGTATATTTGGCATTTGGAATTTTACATAGTAAGAAAGTAATATTAGTGTAAAAACAGTTCACTTCATAATTTGACATGGTACAAGGCAACACTTACGGGCGAGAGCTGCTTGTCGACCGCCTGCGCCAGCGTGTGCAGGTGGCGCGCCGTGAGCGCCTGCGCCGCCAGCGCGTCCGCGGCGGCCGGCAGGCGCGCGCCCAGCGAGCGCGCCAGCAGCCGCGCGCACACGTGCAGCGCCGCGCGCGCCGCGCCCGCGCACGACTCCGCCGCCATGCAGCGCGCCAGCACCACCTGCCCACACGGACATTCATAATTAGACCGGGCGCTAGAGGTAGTTGAGTATGCAAAATGTGAGTACCGAATTTCGCCAACGGATTTAAGTGAAGAAAAGGTCAAAGAATAATAATGTGGATCTTGCCGGTCAATTTTTTGGTCCATTTTTTTTACCCCCTCTTCTCTTATTCGTAAAGGGAATGTATTGAGTACATGATATAAAATCATTTTAATGATTATTTTCGTAATGATTTATAGTTTTTTCTAATGGTAAAAGTCAGGATGGATTCTTAAATAATAAGAAAAAAACAAAAATGAAAGTAATAATTTTTTTTTATTAATAAAAAAATTAAAGTTACATATGAAAAACTAGCGAATTCAAGCATAAATGTATTTAAAGTAGGTAAAAAATTACTCATTTTTATTTTGACATTTGTTATTGATGCATTTACATAATGAAATACAAAACAATTCTGATTTTTTGCAATTACAAGACATTGTGCGACAATTTGCAGTATATTTACATGGTGGAATTAATGACTCTGGTAAAGACGGCTTCGTCATTTGTCGTGGATGGACGTAAGTCACCGTTTATTTTTTTATTAATAAAAAAAATTATTACTTTCATTTTTGTTTTTTTCTTATTATTTAAGAATCCATCCTGACTTTTACCATTAGAAAAAACTATAAATCATTACGAAAATAATCATTAAAATGATTTTATATCATGTACTCAATACATTCCCTTTACGAATAAGAGAAGAGGGGGTAAAAAAAAAATGGACCAAAAAATTGACCGGCAAGATCCACATTATTATTCTTTGACCTTTTCTTCACTTAAATCCGTTGGCGAAATTCGGTACTCACATTATGCATACTCAACTACCTCTAGCGCCTGGACTAAATGCTGAACTGACTAAGTGAGAGGCCGTGGTAGCTCAGTGGGAGAACAGCAGCTTCGCATTCTTGGGGTGGCGGATTCAAAACCCGACTCGTACCAATGAGTCTTTGGGACTTATGTACGAATTTACATACCACTGGCTTTTCGGTGAAGGAAAACATCATGAGGAAACCTGCATATGTCCGGAGAAGAAATTCAAAGGCGCATGTGAATCCACCAACCCGCACTTGGCCAGCGTGGTGGAATAAGGCCTAATCACCCTTCGAGGGTAGACCTGTATCCCAGCAGTGGGAGGATTTAAGTTAATTTTGACATTTTATTTTCTTTAATTTTTATTATCTTTTGACTCGATTTAATCTATTTATATATTTTTTTTATTTGACTTGATTTTTTCTTTTTTATTTCAATTTTTATTTTTATCTGTATAATTTTTAGGATGTTTTGTTTTTATTTTACTTGAAAATTTAATTTTTATTTTACAATTGTTTGTGTCTGACCTGTCGCACGCCTTGGCGTCGCTGTAAGTGCGGCAGGTATTTAATAATAAATAAAGGAAAATCGGCCCTAAGTACCGTGTAACCATCTATCACATTACTGTTTCGGCAATTTTTATAAAGACGTTAAAACGAATTTTTATAAAGATAGTCAGATAGATAGAGGATAGATATAAGTCGTGATATCTGCCGGTACCAGAGCTGGCTGTATACAGCCACTATATGCTGAGTTGGCATCGGTTATGGCATCAAAGGTGCAGATACATAACTTGTGCACACTGTTTATTATTTTGTTTTTGCAACTGCATAACCCACAAAAACACACAACTGCAAAATGATTTTTTTTTTTTTTTTTATATAAAAGAGCGGCAAACAAGCAGGCGGCCAGCCTGATGTCAAGCCAAACCGTCGCCTATGAACACCTGCAACACTAGCGGCGTTGATGGTGTTTTGCCAGCCCGGAGAGGTGCCTGTAGACTCCCTTTTTAAAACGCCCCATGTTGTAGCTCGGCGAAAATACCTTCGGTGGTAGAGCATTCCACATTTTGCAAGTCCGCGGGATAAAAGCGCGGTCAAACCTGATAGTGTGGGATTTATGTGTGTGGGAATATAATCAAAGTGAACGTAGCATACCTGAGCGATCAGAACGGCCACCTCTCTGGCATTTTTCCAAAGTCGCTTCTCACGCGGAGACGACTCCAAGCGCTTGTGCAGGCGCTCTATGAGGGAGTATACGTCGGCCAGTGGAGTCTGTTTCGCCTGAGAAGTAACAAGGATCTTGTTAGAGGGAATTAAGTATTTATTTTTATATGAGATAGTGTCAATATCTGCCAAAGTTGACAGATATTCCTTAGGTGGCCAAGTTTATTTTTTAAAAACTTATAAAAAAAACCCTCGACAAGCTAATAATCTTCAAACAGCTGAACTTTTTTTTTAATCATAGCTACTGCATTAACTCCAAGCTGACGACTGGTAAAAGACAGCGGTAGATCGAGATCAATGGCGTTCTTTGGTGTCAGAGGCGAAGACTCACTTAGGGTCGTTGCGCCAGAAGAGTAAGTAAGTAGCTAAGAACACTCTTGATCCAGTCTTTCAAAGAAAATAATAATATTTCAAAATCGGTTCAACCGTTTAACAGCTACGATGTGATAAACACAGATACACGCATTGAACTTATAACGTTCCTGTTTCCGATGGCTGTAAAAAACTCACGCATAGATTATCCCATTCAAGTTAACAATGGCACACCTAACCTGCCCAGAACACCTATCAACTAGCTACTTGTAGACCAACATCTCTATCCTTCTCTTACCAAAGCGATGCACCGTTTGCTGTCCCTCTTGTGTAACAGCACGAACTCAATGTCCATGATAGTCTCCCACACGTCGGGCGTGAAGCCAGCCTCTTCCTTCAGCTGGTCGGCGAACGTTGGCACCGCATTCTCGACTGGAGGAGCTTCTGTAAAGATATTATAATTTTAGCAACAAGTCTAGATAATATTTGACGACCTATTTGGCTAAGTGGTAATATAAGCCAGAGGACCTGGGTTCGATTCCGGCCGGGCAGATGTTCCAATGATGAATTTAAACTATCTGATCTGGGTCTGGGTGTTAGTTGTCCTTGTCTTTGTGTGTTCCATGGCATCCCCGACACAGAGAATCCAAGTGGGGAGCTACGAGTGTAAAACGTTTATTTATTTATTTTCCAGTATTTGCACTTTTGCAACACCAAATATTATTTATTGAAATGAATCAAAACCTTTAAGTTTTTATAGTAAGATCAAACTAATCTATATGCAATTCTAATTTTATCAAGATTATCATAGCCACATATTTTAGAATTATCTCACAAATAGTCTGGCCCCCCAAAGATTATTTGCACAGATGACTTCATTTTTTAAAACATTTCACAAACTAGCGTCAACAAAGATTTAATACCGTTTTTAATACTATACTGGTATTGCTTCATAGCACGACAATGTCACGAATTCACGATATATATCAAAAAGAAAACTTTTTCACAATTTCATATTGTTCTATTATAAAAGTTATTCATAATTAATGATAGAACAGTTAGCTCTTATCGACTTAGTATACTTTTGAGTCTTTGAGCTTTTGAGCATAGTTTAAGCTTCTTACCCGTTTTTTTTTAGCATCCTTGTGTCACATGTATTAAATTAAAGCGTAGCCTAAGTTCCTTACCTATTTGTTCTTCCGAGTCTGTTACGGGCGGGAAAGCGGCTCTCGCGCGATCCATAACAGCTGATGCGAGAGAGACGGCGATATCGTCGCACTTCTCTCCCACCAGCGTATGGAGACGCACCACGAACGTCACCCCGCGCTCCTCTTTTAGCCATGCTAATACTGAAATTAAGAACAAATTGGAAAAACTTTAGTAAGTTCCACAAAAACTGTCTCAAACATAATTTCACGAGGTTCTACAATCTTGGAAGATATGCCGGCGGCCCTATCGAGTTTCGATCTTCATGATAACCGAAATGCCAATCCGATTTTCCTCAAGCCCGAGGATTTGACACTTAGACATTCAATTTTCGAACATCATGATTTTGAAGCCAGATAAGTGAACAAAATTGTGTGCTTTGACATAATTTTTCGTATCGGCAAATTTAGAGGTAAACCTAAACTAAAGTTTGATCCTAGACCTTAGAAAATTAGCCGATAAAAGTTTAAGATTAAAGTTACCTTCATCATCTGTAGGCGGAGTGCCATTAGGGTTGAGCAGCAGCGTCAGCACCGGGTGATCCCAGGGCTTGTCTAGCACGCGCTTGAACCACTCGCCGCGAGCCACGAGCTGCGCCTCCCAGGACAGGCTGCCGCCATCTCGGGGGGCTTCCGCGACGTGCGCGATGAAGGTGTTGATCGCCTCTTCGAGACACTTGCGGTCATCTTTACGTTTCGGTGTTTGCCATTCCGTCTGTGTAAATATGAGATTTAGTAGATTTAGTGACCTGTTTTTTATTACTTTTACATAATTTTATGTCTATTTTTATTTTTAAATTGTTCACTTTTATTCGTTTATTTATTTTGTTAATGTTTTGTTATAAAACATACAATTTTTATTTTTTACTGTAATTTGACGTATACTATTAGTACGAATAAATGAATATGAATATATTTGTAATTTTTTATTCTTTATATGCCTATTAATGTTATCTTTCACTAAGCCTATAGTAGAGTTGGTGGTCAATAATAGTTATTTGTTTAAACTACAGACATACACACTTAGACATAAACAACGAGGCATTGGGCCTGGAATTGACTCTCCAATACAACATTAGCTTTGAACATCTTTAATCACACCTTTTTTATACCCCTTGAAGCAATCTCCTACTCTAGGAGTATTGTAACCTCCAGTTTCCTAGCCATGCCCCAATTTAGACCTCTGTAAAGGCTATATATCATTCAGTCCATTATACCATTATCTCCATTCAGGATTTAGTATCTCTTTACATCCTGGACTACTGTATTCATCCTCGAGGTACGAAGGAATACAATAATCATCTCAGAGGTTAATTTACCTGCAGCACAGCTCGAGCTGTGTGTCGCTGCAGCCAGGTGACGAGGTGTGTGAGGGTGGTGGGCGCAGATTGTTGGCACAAGCTGTGCACGCTGCACCACGCCAGACACAGGTGTTTGGTGCGGTCGTGAGCGTCGCTGCCTTCGCTCAGCCGCGATTCCAGGAACTGTACAAAATATTGGACTTCTATTTAGGGTTATTCATAAAAGGTATGCTAAGCCGAAAAGAGCTCATAGTACTCATCATTATGAACAACTTTTACTATGGGACCAACTCGACATTCGTGAAAAAAAAACTGTTGTTCCATAGAGAAAAGTCAATGACACTCGACAAAATGTATGGAACAGCTGATTTTTTTTTCGCGAATTCTGGGTTGGTCCCATAGTAAAAGTTGTTCATAATGATAAGTACTACGAGCCCTTTTCGGCTTAGCATACCCTTTATGAATAACCCTATATTTCCCAATAATATTATAAGACTAGCTAGCTAGTTTGTGCCCAGTGCGGTGTTGCTTGGCTTTCAGCCTCACAGATAGAAGGCTGTTTTCAAAGCTATTAATCTGCGAGGATGAATGAGTCCATTGTATTCAGTAAAGAATTCTTAAGATCAGACAAGTCCTTCCAGAGATACAGTACAAACTTTACCTACAAACATTCAAACTATACAGTAAACTAGCTGACTCGACAGACGTTGTCCTGTCAAAAGCCATTGCGTAACTATAGCAACCGTAGTATGTTGATGCTAACTTGTCAATTTATAGTAAAAATTATCAGTATATATATAATTTGCAATAAATTAAAATTGCGACTATAATTTGAGATTTAAACTATCCTATCTCTCAAGTTGGATCGAACTGCACATGGTGTGCGAATTTTATTATAATCGGTTAAGTGGTTTAGGAGTCCATTGAGGACAAACATTGTGACACGAGATTTATATATATTAAGATATAGATATAGAATAAGTAGAGCCAAGAACAGTTACAATAAGACAAGATTAACTTATACTTTAATGCAAAAGCAGAATAAGGATAATCCTGTTTAAGCAGTACAATACATATACTCGTAGTAAGTACATGTCCAGACCAAGACATGCCAGCATAATTACACTGATCAGTCATGTAGATAAAGTAGCCTGTTAAAGACATAACTTATTGATCTACTATAAACATTATAACAACAAATTTACTGTTAGCTTTTAGAACTTAGTTATTTGTGTTTACTTAGACATTATTAGAAGCTAACCAGCTTTGTTATGATAATTTTACTTTAGGCTAATACAGTGAATAGCTTTATGTATTCTGATGAAAAATGTCTGGACCGGTTTTGTTGAAAATTTAAATAGTTAATAACAAGAATCTTCAAGATATAGACATATGCTACTTTTCATGATGGAAAACTGATTGTTCCTATAGGTTAGCATGATCACCATTCATCATCATCATTTTTGTAGTGGTAGGGCTCTTTTGCAGAGCCCGCCTGGGGAAGTACCACACCTTTGCCAGTTATTCCACCGCCAAGCAGTAATGTGCAAACATTACTGTGTTCCGGTTGGAAGGGCATTGTTTCCAGTCAAATTACAGGGCAAATGGGAGATTAAACAACTTATATCTCAGGGTGACGAGCGCAGTGCTGTGCCGCGCAGGGTCTTGAATTCTGCGAGTTCAAAATTCTGGGTGGCGCAGACCTGTTATGGGCAAACGTGACGTTTAACATCAGGCGAGCGATTTGCTCGTCTCGTCACTCAATTACATAAAAAAAAAAAAAAAAAACCCATTTCCACAATAACTCAACAAATATGAATTAATTTACATTTCCTTTCCTTTACTTACTTTTCCGTCTCGACATTATGTTTTCGAATTGTAGCATTATGTTTCATTATATTTTTGTTTCCATTCCTTTTTTTTTTTAATATCGATAGTACTTTTGTTTTTAAAATACATTGTAATTACCCCTCATTAGACAAACCAGTAAGTTTTTGCACGAATAAAGAATTTGAATTTGAAATTTGAATTTGAAAACAGTTTGGTTGCTAACTATTTCTTTGAGCACCCGACATATTTTCAGAATAATCCTCCAAAAGTTATAACGTCAACATTATTATTATATGTGATAGATCATATTTTAGCTGTCTCATCAAACATACATATATATTACAGTATATGTTTATCACCCACTAAAATTTTTATTACATAAAAACTCTGGGACATTCATTGTTATATTTTTTCCTTTCACACTAAGTTTTTGTAAGTAGAGGAAAAGGTACAATATAATGGGTAATGATTGCTTATCAGCCTTAGATTGAATTAACATAGCACAACTATTTTTCTTGGCTTCATGTTAGCCTTGAGTATTTTGGCACACTATGCCACCACATATGGGACCATTAATGAATAGCCATCACTTAATACTGTGTTTCAACATCTGGGTACATATACTATTATTTATTCTGTAATCTGGGGTTGACAGTCAAATAAAAAAATAAAAACAGGCCGCATCCTATAGAAATAATTTACCAGTATTGTGTACTTTGTTGCCAAATCTTATTTATTTATTTATCAACTTCTCAAACACTTACAGTTGTTAACTAAAACGCGTTTGAGACAATTTAAAAATTGAACTTAATCGCTTTCGAATTAAAACCAAAATAAATATTATAAATTTTATTAAGAACAGTACAGCTATTTAGGCATTAAAAGCCAATTTTTGGTCTAATTGATGTTCAAAATTATTTACAATAACAGCCTGTGATAAACTAGTGACCTGCACCGGCTTTCCACCGGTGTGAAATATAGCCTTTGTAACTAAGCTAATGTAGCATTCTAATGGTGAATGTTTTTTTTTAATTGACCCAGTAGTTTTTGAGTTTAATTATTATAAACACAAAAATACAAAACTTTCCTCTTTAAAATATTAGTGTAGATGTTGCTATTGAAATCAGAGCCGTGGTAGCTCAGTGGGAGAACCGCCGCTTCGCATTCTTGAGGTGGCGGGTTCAAACCCCGACTCGTACCAATGAGTTCTTTAGGACTTATGTACGAATTTACATACCACTGGCTTTTCGGTGAAGGAAAACATTGTGAGGAAAACCCGCATATGTCACGCAAAAAGGGCCGATTACCGGCCTAGTTGCGGAAAAAGAGCCCTCTCTTTATCCTTTTTTGCTATTGAAATCTGTTAATATAATGAATATTTTTAAACCAGCTTGTCTTGCATTTTTATCAAAGTTACACAGGCATATCAAATTTCAGCTGAAACCAACCTCCGGAAGTGGTTCGAAAGTCAGTTGCAAGATATAATTGGACTGTACATATATACAATTATACATACATTGCAAGTAAAATAAAAGCTTGTAATAATTATGTTATCTAACTTTAATAAAACCAAGCTTTAAGCATTGTTTATAAGTAGAGTCATATAATACGTATTTGTATTATACACATTCTATAGTAAAACTAATAAGGCAAATGTTTATTTTCTAAGAAATACAATCTTGAATGGATTGTGAGATCATTGTCAGGGCCCAGAGTCAGGGTCAGATTGGTCAGAGGTTATCAGTACTTTTATTAACATTTATTTAAAGTGAAGTTTCAAAACCACTAATCTAACTACTTACTGTACTTGCTACACAAAATGTCAGTTATTAGCCGAAAAAAGCTTAATGCCGCATTTACTGACAATCCTTGAAACAGTCATCCATTCCATAGAAATATTGCACTCACACTCAACAAAATGAACAGAGCAGCTGAGTTTGTTTTTATGGTTTTAGGGTTGGTCCCGTACAAAATAAAAACAATGATGAATATTGACATTACAGTTCAATAACCTTGTTTCATGAAAGCCAATATTATTAATTAATTATTATTATGTTTATGATTACAAAAGTCACGGGTAGAACCTGGACAAGATTGGCACAGGACCGAGATTAATAGAGTACAAGAAGGGTCTTATGGTCAGCAGTGGGCAATAATGGGCAGATAATATTAACCCAAATGATGACTTTTTATCATATAATAACATCTTAGAAAGCTATAAAATAAATGTAATGCAGTTCGAGCAATGTTGGCCACATACATATTGCATTATCTTATATCCTGGGAATTAAGATTACAGTTTAGAATCTACATTCTTTCAGTTATATAACAAACCGAACATAATCTAATACATAACATGGCATGTTATTGTTTATACAATTTGTTATGGACTTAATACTTCACTCGGGAACAATGTGAGCACTTAGACATAAGATTGTATTTCAAATACATAAAATGTTTATCTTGCACTTGTATGGTATTGCATGTGACTGACATTTTTAGCACCTACCTACCATGATCTTGAATTAGATCTACATAGCTTTTATCTCGCTCCGTCAGCTAAAGTACAAGGGAGACAAAAACCAATCTAATAAAATTCAGGGTTCTGATGAGCTTTTGTAAAAAATATGTTTGAAATAATGCAACAACTGTGATTATACAAGTTAACTGACCAATAGAACCCGAATAGACATTACCGAGTTGAAGAGCAAAATACCATAGAACCAATAGTAGATTGTTATTGAGATTTCATTCATACATAAATCAAGTCAAATTTCTTTAACCCTTTGACTCGCGAACGTACACATTTGTCCTCGCGACCGTTGGTCACGTGACCAACGGTCACGCTCGGAAACGTACACATGTGTACGTTTCCGAGCCACCATTTTGAAAAGGTTACGCCCATTCGATTCTCATTCGATTCTCATTCGACCTTTTCAAAATGGTGCGTGTCCGTACACATGTGTACGTTTCCGAGCCTACTGAAATTTAAATTTAAATTTAAATTTTAACGTCTGCGAAACGTCTGCGAGTCAAAGAGTTAAGTCTATAAGTTATCTTTGTTATTTATAATAAAACAAAGATAAATTTGGCAGAAACATATCTATTATACTAAATTAAATACTAATGTAAGAAATAAATTGTTTTGTGGTAAGACTTATTATCAAGGTGGTGATTAACTAACAAGTTACCTACCTCAAGCATGGCAGCATCAGTAAATATTTTTTATGGCTTATCAAATCCGGCTGGTAGGTAAACAAAACGTACGTGACTTCAACACTAAGGAACATGGCTGTCAATCATCACACCACTTGACCAGCGCAAATTTGAGCTCTGACACCGAATTTAACTACACAGAAACTTCACTAGCCAACACCAAAACTATTATTGAATATTTGTTGATATTTTGAACCAAGACAAGGTCTAAAATAACACTAATAACGAAAGTAATCACCGATATTGAAATGGTTTCACTGTCTACCTAAATACAACCGGATCATCACAGTAAGACACTTTAAACGAATGGTCAAGAATTTGTACAAGGGAGGCATAACTTTTTGCCGTTATAATACTGATGATCTAACAATCAACATTAGGAGAAAATTCGTAGATTTCATGAAAACAAGAGGATTTAGTAGACAAATATGGCGGACGTAAAGTGAACTTCACCACAACGGCGTCGCGTAAACTAAGAAAATTTTTGGGTAAAATAAAATGGCACTTACCTTGTAAAGTTCAATATAATATGATTTGCCTTTTGAGCCACTTGTTTTATTACTTTTCACGTCTTTTCCATCATTTGTAGAAGTCATTTCTCAAGAAAATATCGCGGGACGACATTTATGCGCTTGTGTTTTCAAAATGGAGCTGTCAAATAAATGTTGCCTTTTAAAAATATTTTGGATCATGCTGTAATAGACAATCTTTATATAATTGTTTATGCAATACTATTGACAAGCACTACATGAATATTTTCCCACGTTTTACGGTTTTTTAGCCTGTGCTCATATCGTTAAAGAAATCACCAACACGTTTACGAAGCGTTTTTTTAAAATAGTTCGTGTGTTTTTCACAGACGGCGAAATTATCATCACCTATGTTCTGTCAAATCTAGTAAAAGAGTAAAAATGTTACTGTAAATAAATAAATAAAAAAAATAATATATAAATAAATAAATAAATAATAAATTAATAATATAAACTATGGCTAATGGTTTTTTTTTTTTTATAAAAACATGTTTTCACATGTCAAGATGACTATTTTGTATTTATTGTTCAATAAACGAATACTTTTTGGAAATGAGATAGTTAAATGGATAGCCATACAATTTTTAAACGCTTCAGTTTGATGCCATCGGCAATGGCGAGTGGCATTTACTCGTGACAAAGTACAACTGGCTGAAAAATTGGGATCTTTCTATAATTACTAAATTGTATATTCATCGCTTCATTCTTCAGATATGATTTAATTACCAACTGTAGTACCTCTATTTGCTAGGCAACTTCGCACAATTTTTAGAGACTTAAAACGATTTAGTGACTTGAAACGTATTTCCGGCCCCTCCTACCTAGTGTAGCCATCTTGTGTTTTACTCATTCCTCTTTTGTGCGCGGTAACTTTCGCACGTCTCAAAATTCACCATGCCGAAAAGAAGCGCGCAAGCCGTAATTAAATAATACGTAAGGAAAATTGAGAAAGAATATAAATTAAATTACATTATAATAAATTACATCTCCACTGTTTTCATCATCGGAAGATGAAGGTAAGTCGATTTACATTTATTAAGTGAAAATAACTAATAGTTTTGATACGCATGGGATTGACTGCGAGTCAATAACATTGACGGGTTTCAAAACTAAAATTTGTCATATTTATATTAATAAAATTATGTATCGGGGTTGACTGCGAGTCTCCAACGATGACAATAAACATACAACCTGAAATAGGTGTAATGTAACGGTCCTCTGCGAACCTAATGCAATCGTTTCACGATTCATGTTTTAAATAATTTCATGCATCGGGGTTGACTGCGAGTCTCCAACGATGACAATAAACATACAACCTGAAATAGGTGTAATGTAACGGTCCTCTGCGAACCTAATGCAATCGTTTCACGATTCATGTTTTAAATAATTTCATGCATCGGGGTTGACTGCGAGTCTCCAACGATGACAATAAGCAGAAAATGCATACATCCTGAAATAGATGTAATGTTCCTCTGCGAACCTAATGCGAATCGTTTTACAATCCACTTCCAATAAAATTGATTTATTCTATTGTTTTTTTTTTCATCTACCCACAAAAAAAAAAAAAAACTTTACAATGTAAATTTAAAATTTTAATGGCAGACGACGAATGTGCCGGACGAGCTGTTGAATACAAAATAATAAGCCCAGAACCAGTGCCAATTGGACTGGAAGCCGTTCAAGACTCCGGTTTGGAGACCATCGAAGTTTTAATTCAAAACGAAAATAAAGATCAAAACATTCACATCGAAAACACTACAAATCTCCGATCCTGTTGTGGACCCGAGACTATTATCTGCTCTTGGTGAATCTATGTCCGATACACCCGCCTAAGGTGATAAAATACATAACAATTTAACAGAATTGTGGCTACCTTTATTAAGGAAACGGAATTCACAGAAAAGGCGAAATCAAAATTGTCAAAATTGTTTGATTCCTGATAATTATAGCAAGCACCAAAATTAAATGGCAAAATTTGTGCTGCGGTACCAGACATGGTACGTACCTAATCGAGATAAAACTCTCGCATATCACAACAACAACTCGGCCTGGGAGTCACGGCCATAAACACGCTTCTGAGAACCGACGACAAGTTTAAAGCCATGAAGCATCTCAGCAACGATTGCCAAATACTTCGCGATTCCTATCACTAAGTTACACAAAACCGCGTGAAGCTAATTACACTCAGCCTATATAGGTCCTTTATACACAACATAAACGAATCTGAAGGGTAAAAAACCTTATTTGTTTTGTTTTTACCAGAAAAAATTAAAGCCACAAAAGCTAAAGCAAGGTCTTCAAATAAAGAAGCCGAACAAGACTGCAAAACGTACTGTTCCTCAGCCAAGCGCTGACCGTCTACGTCCTACCAGGGAAACTGGTATGTCCCATCCTTGGTGCTCGACGATCAGAGCGGGGCGGGGAGCCTACAGGACATGACCGCCGTCACGAGGCTATCGTCCATCCTCAGCGCCAACGCAGCAGCCTTGTGATTCTTACCAGGACAAGCCCCGTGCACCAGCATCAACTCGCCAGTAGCACAGGTACACGCGGGCAGATTTACTTACTTTTACGACAATTGGTCAATGGTCACCAATAATAACGTTCCCGACTGGGTTAAAAACGGTTACAATATAAGTACGTATAACGACGTCGGTTAGTCAATCTAATATACCGAAAAATGTCTAATGTCCGAACCGAAGTTACCTTTAAATAAATCGATAAAAAAAAAAAAACTTTTTTTTTTTTCCTTGTACCAACTCACCGGCCTTCTGACCGGAAGTACTAAAGGTTTCAATTTTAATCGAAAAACTCGACCAAAACTTTATAACTATGAATTTAATGGCACGCCGCGCCATTCGGATTATCCGTCGCCCCACGAGTTCTCATAAATATGATGAGAGAAGTCATGGGCTATTTATGAAGTCGAGATCACAAATCAGTGTTTCAAAAAAAAATAATAATAATAAAAAAAATCAGGGTTTTATCTAGATGAAATATTGGCATATAGGCGATAGTTATCGGCAATGCGAGAATAAAGATAACGCAACTATAACGTTGCTTAACTATCTAGGTTTCGTAATCAACTACGTTATAATATAAGTATTTTGGCGCCGAGGCAAAAATGCAAATACCTAAGATTCGAGTTCAATTCAAATAATTTTATCATCAAACTTCCCTCAAAGAGAAGCAAAATAACGCAGTTGGTTCACAAGTTCACAGAACTAAAATCTTGCACTAATTGAGAGTTCTTCCAGCTTATTGGAGTTATAATCGCCCTCTGCCCAATCTCTAAATATGGGTGGTTCTACACTAAGATATTAGAAAGACAAAAATATCTTGCATTGCTTATGAATGATAAATAAAAATTACGAATCTGTCTAGTGAAAGATTAAAAATGATCTGCATCAAACATCAAACATTAAAACCATGTTAACTTTATTATAAGCACGCATCCGGATCTGCCTGGGCTGCGAACTGTATTAACAACACTATCAATGGCAAGTAAAAGCACTCTTAGAAAGCAAGACACTTTAATTACTTATTTTCTGGACATAAAGTCATTCGCCAACAAAGTATTTATGGCGTGAACAATGAAGAGTTTAACTATCTATCTAAAGTAACCAATTGCGTCATATTGCTTCGCGTTCGTAACGCTACTGCAACCAGCTACATAAATCGAATGGGGGGCATACAATACCCTCATCTAAATAACATGATCAGATATATTTGGCAGTCGTGTAAGCAGCGCGGGCTTTGGACATTATTATCATACATAAATACCAAAGACAATTGCGCAGACGCCGCATCAAGAAACGTGAAGCGAGATACGGAATGGACACTTCCCCATAATACTTTACCAGAGAATGCTAATTGATGATTTGATTTGATTCCAACGCTATATCTGTTGATGCATTCTCTCTGGATTGACAGTCAAGTTATTTTTATTTTGTTTATGCTTTTCCGCCATTTTCCCTAATATTGAAATGCCTCAGAATAATCATTGATGATCGATGACCGCTCCTTTTGAGTTGTATTTTAATATACCCTTATTGGCCTACACAGCCTTGGTTTCAATTATTGCAGAACCTAATTGTTACAGGGGTTCTTTATTTCAATCCCGAAAAATATCTTTTGCAATCTCATTTCAGGGATTATCATCCCTTACACAAGAACCTTATCCTGTTTACCGCAGAGCTCTGCGGCAGTCTTTCATTTGACGGAGCGCCAGCACAGGCTCGATGACGCTGATGCTGTCATCGTTCTCAGACTATAAAACAGTACAATACTTCACTGAAGCATTGACGCCTGTTTTTGTAACGTCAAAGAGAACATATACCTTCGAGGCATCCGTCCTTTACCTTTCTGACGAAGCAATTAAATAACGGCTGTTCGTATGGTACTTTAAATTCCCACCGGTCCGCTTTTTCCGCTATAATCGGAAATAATACAGGCCCAAATGAATACGTTAAGCGTCTTTTGCAAGATATGTACAAATTAAAACCTACTAAACCCGAGGTAATCTAGCACTTAGGATCCACGGTTAGTGTTAAATAATGTTTCAATACGGTTTCCTAATGACGACGTACCTACCCTTAAAAAAAAAAAAAAGCACGTCGTCCTACTAGCAATTTGCACTGCTCACAGAGTCCAGACGCTTTTCCTCATTGCACCTCTGAATATATTTTTTTTCCGATAGCAGCGCTAAAATTAACATCACTGAAATTATAAAAACATCGGGCCTGGGCGGGACCAACGAGTGTTGTTCCTGCCATACTTCAGGGAAAATACCAGTGTTTACCCAGCCGTCATTCTCTCAGACTACCTTTCTAAAACTAGAAATAGAAGAACTGCGAGTATCGATAGACTGTTGTTGAAATACAAAAGGCCTCATAAGCCCGCAACAACACAGTCCATCTGTCAATAGGTGAAGCAAGTCCTGTCTGCGAGCGGTGTCGACGACAGCACGAGGCACGCGCAGTCAGCATAGACATCATCCGCAAAACTGCAGGCTGGACTAACTCATCCGGCGCGTTCGCTCGTTTTTTATCAACGGACAATAAACCAGGGTGAATTTGCTCGAAGAAAATTTGATTAATTACTTAGTAATTAAACACTAATTAATGATATTGAGTATCAAAATAACAAATGCGTTTATGGTTGATTGTACGTACATTTCTCTAACCTTAGAATGCTAAAACCATTCGTTTCAGCTAATAAGAAATTAAGATCTGAAGTTGACTATCGTAAATAGTTTAAATCTTGTTGGGTCTAAAAGTAAAAAAAAAAAATATTATAATAATTTAACGTTATTGCTTTTATATGAATAAGTATTGCAAAACTTTCTGCTCTGAACATCTACAGTTGGTAATTAAATCATATCTGAAGAATGAAGCGATGAATATACAATATATGATCAAACGAACTTCAGAGTGAAGTTCGATCATTATTGTATGAATCGCTTCATTCGAAGATATGATCACCCACCCTCCCAAAAGGCCCTAATAAGAAAGCTTTTGCATTACTAGTTGACTCTAAAAGAATGAGTAAAACACAAGATGGCTACACTAGGTAGGAGGGGCCGGAAATACGTTTCAAGTCACTAAATCGTTTTAAGTCTCTAAAAATTGTGCGAAGTTGCCTAGCAAATAGAGGTACTACAGTTGGTAATTAAATCATATCTTCGAATGAAGCGATTCATACAATAATGATCGAACTTCACTCTGAAGTTCGTTTGATCATATATAATACCTAATTTCACCTGTGAATAACATTTTTTATAATTATTATATCCGCAATTGACCACCAAATCGCCTGGTGGTAAACGACGATGTGACCAGAGGTGAAAAACAGCATTGTTGAAAATTTAAACGTTTTTTTGCACATATTATTATCTTCAATGGACACTTGGTCTGCTTCAAAAATTTTGCCGTTTTTATCTTAAATCTCTTACATGTAATATGTAATACGAAGCAAATAAATCTTACTCAAATAATAATTATGAAATTATATTATTTATTTTAATTAAAAAAATTTTAAATATTTGTTTGGTTAATATAAATTTTAAGGCATCAGACTATTTGAAAGTTTTTAAAACAGCGGCCCTATTGCCGCTAATGGAAATACTTAAGTAATTCTTCATACGGCCCTTGCCCCACTCGCAATACATCGCAATACATTCAGGAGCGATCCGCTCACTGTTTTTTTAACTTAAGATAGATAACTATATACCTAATCGAAATTAATAACGAAGGATACCAACACTTATAACTAGATATTACTCTAGTCTAGTCGATTTTCAACCAATGATTTGAAATATTGTCATCATAGCTTCTCATTAGAATAGTGGGTCGTGTAAAAAGATTATTTATTTTAGTGTTACTTTCAATAGGCTATTTGACAAGGTTTTGTAATCCATCTCAGATTATTTAGTTGTGTCTAAGGAACCCACAAAAAATAGTTATTTTTAATTCTGTAACGTTTTCCGATTAAAAATTCAAACTTAAAAATGAATGGTTTAATTATCCCGCTAAAACGTTAATTCGAGCAATATGGCGGCATTACCCCCCGTGACGTCACAACACAGTAATCAAAACACACTTCAATAGTTCAAGTCATTCCCAAGTGCTTTGGTACTGCTTTCGTTCTACTGTTTAACGAGAAAATGAGTTATAAATGGTGTGCTTTGCCAAACTGCACCAATACGTCAATAAAAACTCCAGAAAAATTGTTTATTTATGTGCCGAAGAATGCCAAAATGCCTAAAAAGTGGTTACAACTTGCTCGCAGGAGCCCTGAATATAGTGGTTAATTCAAATGTTTTCTTCTGTGAGGACCACTTTGATGTAAGTACTTACCTCTAATGTAATTAAGAAACATAATTTATGGGTACAAACTGTTTGAGGTTAGAATATAATTTTATGATGGTCAGTTAGATCAATATTTTGTGTACATATATAAATTGATTAATTAATTAATAGTGTACGAGTACGTTGTAACAAAGAAATTAAAATGTAACGTCATCGTATGGTTTTAAAGATTTTGTAACTAAAAGGTAAATAAACTGACTGATGAATGACTGAATGAATGACTTTCTCAGCTCTGCAGAATAAAAATCGGAGTTATTTTTGAAGAACATTCCAACCACGATTGCGTCCACTTTGGGCAAATTTCTGCTATCTGCTTTCACAAAATTGACATCCATGACGGAGTGGAATACCAAAATATACAATGAAGATTGTAAAATACCACAAATTTTCACGATAATATTTTAAAATCTTATCTAAACAGATCAAAAATCGTAAGACTGCAACAATGACAGATCTCATTACTGTGTTGTGACGTCATCTTAGATTCAGCCAATCCTGACCGTTTTGTATCACGTGACATAATTGAGAAATTAATAACTTTTTAACAAGGGTTTTAAAATAAAATAGCCATTATATTTATGTCGGATAATTGCAAATCCCTTTAAAAATTTATAATAAATGTGGATAACAGCATTTAGCACTTTAATGTTCATACTGTCAAATAGCCTATTTTGGCTGTGTCCATTTTAAGCCGTGTCACAATTTTAAGCGGGGTGACTACGGAAATTGCAAGCCTAAAAACCGATAAAAAAGTAAAAACCGAGAGATGTAAACAAAAAAGAAAATATCATTGTCTATGGTTCGAAGTCTGGCATTTTAATTTTATAGGTTGGCAGTACTGTCGTACAAAGCAAAGCTAGCTGTGTCAAGAAATATTGCGTTTTCTACATAAAATTAGCCCATTCATTTATTGTAAAAATGTAAAATACTCCTTCCAACAAAAGTTAAATATGTATGTGATATACTGGTACTTCTTACGTACATCTTATTTGCAAATTTTCAAAGTTCTCGCACAAAAAACTCCGATGTGTCAAAGTGCAGAGCAATAGAAGGGCCGATGAATTATCGCTTTTTAATCCGTATTTGATAGTGCGCTTTATCGTTTACGAGTTGTTAGAGCTTATTTACTGAACTCGAAACGCTAAGCGATTGTTATCGCTTCAGAAAAAGGTGTGGCGTTGAACGCTAGTCGGCACATCTGGGTCCACCAACAAAGTGCTTTTACCATTTCTATTCCTTTCTCGATAATTGGTTCAATATTTACAATTTATTTGAATTTCAATCAAACTTTTTACTTTATTTGCAGCAGCGCTTTGTTCTAAACTAAAACTCCGTCGTATACACGTACCTGTATCAATTTTTAATCAAAGAAAATTATTTGTTGTTCTGATCCCACTTATACCACATGCATAATTTTCTTTTTCTTCTCCACCGGTGTGCAGTGAATGTAGTGTTGTAATGAGTACACCAAGTAGGTTTAAAATAAGTTGTGTTGGTGTGGTGTGTCAGTAAAATGGCAAAGAAATTGGATAACATCGGAGGAAAGCTGGTCACAGTCTCAGTTGTTGGTCTATCTGGTGAGTAAAATACCTAATTAAAATTAGATTATTAATATTTATTCTAGTTAGGTGTTTTATGGGTGAAAATCTTTTGAATTTGTGAAGACCTACACCAGCGGGGTTAAAATCTGTAATATTTTTAACAAAAAAAAAACATTTGTTTTGCTCATTTCGAATTTCTTAGGATAAAGTCATTTTAGCCTAGCCTAGCACCGCAAAGCTCAATTCTCACCCTTATTCTATTATTATATCTTGACATTGAATGTTCACTCACCATACAATGTCACTGAACTTTCATACTATAATAAATCTAGTGTACGGATTGTGTCTAAATTCTACCAGTAGCACATTAACAAGCAGATATTACATAGGTATTAGAATTGATTATAGCTTGCTGGAACCTTGGTTCAAGACAATAGTACAACAATATTTTAAGAAGGTCTGTGCCAAAGAGTATGAACAAACTTATTAGGAACTTATTAGACTAAAGTTCAAAAAAATCTTATGCAAGGGCATAATTGATATAAAATTATAGTTGAAGTACAAATGAGTTAGATCTTTATTGGATCGGGCCATATGTATCATGGTCTTTGGATTTCCAATAAATCTAATTACATAATTTTAATCAAAATGCCACAAGTTTAGTTCTAATTTTTAAAAGTAAACAATGCAGATGCATATAACTTTTGTTTTGTTTATTTACCATAGTAGGAAAACAGAATCCATTATTACTTAAGTAGGTAACCCATAAAACTCATTGAATTTGAATAAGAATTACCACCACAACCAGTGCCGTAACTAGGGCGGTGCCAGCAGTGCCCAGGCACAGGGCGCAGACCCTGGAGGGGCGCAGAAATGACCAGACTAGTTTTATCTAGTTTTATCTCATGCATGGTAGCTAGTTAGGTCAGGGGCGCAGTTTTGAAAGCTCGCACCGGGTGCATAAAAGGCTAGTTACAGCACTGACCACAACAATACCTATTTCTAGAATCAGAAGGTAAAAGTATGACTGAGAAATATGAATGCTTTTCCTATTATACTTTAGCTTTGGTATTTTATTGTGCTGATTTTTTTACTTCATTTAATTGAGCAAACTAAACGAGAATGAAAATTTTTGTTGCACTTGTCCAGTCGAAATAGACTGTAATAAGAGTTATTGTACAAAAGAAAAACAAAAAATAAAGCCGATTGTAAAATACAGACAAAATAAAAACTTAATGCAAAGATAATATAGTTGAAACCTCACACTATCGAGGTTAGTCTTCAACTTCAGCTCTTGTTTGGCTCTTGTGATGATTTTTCACAACTCCGCCAATGGAATATAATCTTGGACTTTTCAAGGTCAGAGTGAATAGGTATCATCTAAATCTGCATGCTTCATCTTCAACCACATTGTCGCTTACCAACAGGCGTGTTGGTGGTCAAATGTGGAAGTATTCATTATAAAAAAGTCACATTAAATAGACCATCAAAAGCAGAGAATTTGTACAGCTTAAAATTGTTCGCTGACAGGCAGTGAGAAGGGAACCAATCATCGTAACAGCCCTATCAGTACCCTCATCCACATTCATTATAATCCTTGGCAGACTAAAATACTGACACCTATAAAAGGAAAGCCATAAATCAATGGCAATTGAATGAGAGAAACTCCATTGAAAGCCAATTGTGAATGAGTTGTATCTATTGTTATCAATCTGACTTCCTGCTATCTTCCTTATTATGTAGGTGTTTGATACAGCATGGAAAGTGTAACATGTTAACAGTATACCATCTTTGTACAAATGTGTTTTAAATATGTTTTTTAATACCCTTTGAGTCATGTTATATGTCACAATGAAGACATGCTTCTTTCTGTATTGCTCAAAACTGTAAGAAAAAAAAGTGTCAAGAAAGTTTGATTGTATTGGATTGTATTATTTGGACACTGAATTATTTAGTTATTGGCATAATAATAAAAATTATACTAAACATTATAATTGGATTATTTTATCAAAAAATAATCCATTTAATATTTTTCTGATTTATTTGGACACAAATATTTTTACTGTTGAATTAGGAAAGCCACTGGCTCCAAACGCAAAGCCTGAACTAGTTTAAGGGGCTCTAAAAAAGTACTTTCAGTAAATTAGATAATAATGTAGATTTTTTTTTATTGAAGTTTCTATCACATGCATTTACACATATGAATAACCAGTGCATAAGAATAAACTAGTTTAATGAATCGTTTTACACATTCAGCAGTTGAGGTACTGTAAATTTTTATAGTGTGTTTGTTATGGAGAAAGCATATTGTTATCAGAGTTGATTTTAGATAAAAAGTTTACTGCTTGGTGTAGGATGAATGAGAATGATAGCTGGTATCAAGTTATCATGTACATGTACATTCTTATCTCAAATTGTAGTATAATGGATGTCATCTCGAGTGCAGGAGATTTGATGTTTATTTTTAGATACTAAGTATCTATGATATTTTGTTGATAAGGTGATTTTTTGTAAAATTCGAGGTGTTTCCTAGAAATGCAAATACGCAAATCACAAAAAAAAAAAAACTGAGAGTAGATTTGTGGTTTTCATTACGTAACTTACGATTATTTTCTATTGTTATTTACTGTTTTTTAATTATTGGATTATTAATTTTGGATTTTAATAATAATTTTTATTTTGATATTGGATTTAATTATTGGAGCACATAAATACTATGGCGTAATGCTATTTCATTGGAAACCTTTCAAACTTTAAAAAAACTCATCTTCTTTTGTATTTGATGTATTCACCCTTTCTACAAAACATCTATACGCTAATATTATGTTCCTGTAAAACGCTTTGGAATGAGTTAAATAATATTCTATAAATTTCTATGACATCTTTCTTCAGGTACCGAAAAAGAGAAGGGGCAGCTGGGCGTGGGCAAGTCCTGCCTGTGCAACAGGTTCGTGAGGACTCACGCCGACGACTACAATGTGGACCACATCTGCGTGCTCAGCCAGGTAAACTCAATCTATATGGCCAAAATATACGACAGATTTTCAGTTCCAAATCCCAGTAAGACTGTGTACGTCAAAAGACATAAGAACTGAAGCAGCCGCTTCTGAATTTTGTTGAAAAAATTGATAAAATGCACACAACACATTGACTGCAAGATATAGGCACATCAGCTTATTAATATGCTGTTCGCTTATCTATATATATAAAAATGAAACCCGTTTTCCTTGGTCACGGCCTCACGCGTGAATGGCTGGACCGATTTCACTAATTCTTTTTTTGTTGTATTTGTTATTATTAGGAGAAGGTTCTTACGGAAAAAAATATTAAGAAAATCTCTCAGAAATATTGAAAAACCCTAAAAACAGCCCTTTTATTTTTCCCATACAAACGTTTTCTAACTAAAACGAGCTTTATTGCTATTGTATAAAGTTCATATTGAATTGCAAGCACTCACTGTTGTTTAAGCAATGTAGGTATGTTCCTAACGTCCAAGAGTCAATTTGCACTTTATTACCTCTGTACAAAGTTCAAATTCAATCATATCTATCAAAACAGTGTGCGTTTTATACTGATAATTTTTACTATAAATTGACAAGTTAGCATCAACAAACTACGGTTGCTATAGTTACGCAATAGCATGAGAATAGAGGTTATAACAAAGAGTTCCTATAATTATTCTCAACACCTTTTGGTCACGCCATCACGCGTGAACGACTGGACCGATTTCAATTTACTCTACGTTTATCCCAAAGTCTACCCGTGCGAAGCCGGGACGGGCCGCTAGTCATCAAATAAATATGTAAAATGCAGTTTCTATTTACATCGATTTGCTCGTATGGCATAAAAATCGCAGTCAGAGGTCACGCTCCGTCAAGCATAATCAAAAGTTAGATCCATCTTGTTCTTTCCAGTCGGACTTCAGCGGTCGCGTGGTGAACAACGACCACTTCCTGTACTGGGGCAATGTGCAGAAGGAATATGACGACCAGGAGTACCGGTTCGAGATCGTCGAGCAGACCGAGTTCGTGGACGACGCGTGCTTTCAGCCGTTTAAAGGTAGGAAAAGGGATGACTGACGTTTTCTCAAAGTAGCAAGTTATAGTTTTCATTGGCTTTAATTAATGGTTAGACTTGGTAATGATTCTGGACAGTTAAGATAAAGAGCGGGCTCTTTTTCCGCAACTAGGCCGGTAATCGGCCCTTTTTGCGTGAACTACATATGCAGGTTTCCTCACGATGTTTTCCTTCACCGAAAAGCCAGTGGTATGTAAATTCGTACATAAGTCCTAAAGAACTCATTGGTACGAGTCGGGGTTTGAACCCGCCACCTCAAGAATGCGAAGCGGCGTTTCTCCCACTGAGCTACCACGGCTCTCTTCTGGACAGTTTTTGGACGGATCTTTAGTCAATAGTTAGTTACATTTTCAAGGGTAAACTGCATGATCACTTCATAACAGTTCGTAACAACTATTACTATAAAAAAAAGGTGGCAGGTTTGTTCTAAAACCGGCTGTTGACTTATGATTTGGTTGGACTATATCATAGCTTTTCTTGATTGTTGAATACTACCCGAATGGGTGTTTCCCGGTAGCTATATAATCTGGATGTCTTCAAGTCGCGAGTGAATCGCTTTCTTCTAGGCAAGTATACTCCATCGTACACCGCATCATTGCTTACCATCAGGCTAGGATGGCGGTCAAACGCAAGCCTATCAAAGAATAAAAAAAACTGTTGTCCTAATATCTATTTTTCCCTATTCACAGTCGGCAAAACGGAAACGTACGTGAAGCGCTGCGTGTCCACGAAGCTCCAGTCCGCTGAGAAGTTGATGTACGTCTGCAAGAATCAGCTCGGGATTGAGAAGGAGTATGAGCAGCGCGTCATGCCTGACGGCAGGGTGACGATTGATGGCTTCCTGTGCGTGTATGACGTCAGCCTGGTGCCGGGACGGACTTGGGAGAAGCAGGTGAGATTTGTAATTAGTTAAACACATTTGCTGCGCTTCACATTCCATATTTCTTCGTGTCACGCATGAGGAAATACGCAAGGAGTGTGTTTGCTGCAAATGTGTTAATTACTGAGAATCAACTTGGAGATTGAAGTTGGGTTGATTGATGCCTGAAGCCTGATGGTAGACGGCTGATTGATGGATTCCTAGGTGTTTTAGATGTCAGTCTGGTGTTAGTCTAATTGTTAGAACCTATTGGGGGATGGATATTGTGAAGAGAAGTTGAATTAATGCTTGATGGTAGCGATTGATGGGCCTCCTGTGTGTATGATGTCAGTTTCGTGCCGGGACAGACTTGGGAAAAGCAGGTGAGTCGTGTAATTAGTTTAACACATTTGCTGCGCCTCACATTCCATATTTCTTCATGTCATGCACGAGGAAATACGCAAGGAGAGTTTCCAGCTGTAAATGTGTTACTTAGTGTGAATCAAGTGGGGGATTGAGGATAATGAAGAAGGCTTAATTGTTGCCTGACGGTAGACTAATGACTTACGGATTCCTTTGCGTGTAAGACAGTCTTTTGACGGGCTGGACTTAGTAGAAAAAGGCGGGTCTCATATCAGAGATGTATCAGAGATTGTATCGTTTTTGATGAGGTTTCAAGAAAAGATGACGATATGACTAATGGGAAACCAACTGTTGAAGGCTTATAATGTGTGTGATCATTTCCGTCTTTTAACATCATAGTATTTTTTGCAAGTTTAAGGAATCAACTACGAAGATTTTTATAAATTTCTATTACCTTTTGTTAATGTGGTGCATGGTTCTAAAATCTTTGGTATGATACGATCATTAATAAAACTGAGTTACACATTATATTTAGTTTAGGTTTGTCATTTCTCGTTATTACACTCAAGTGTGAACAGAATTATGCTCGAATATTTTTATAATCTGTTAGATAGGCACTCTGTCAAAGCTGTTTGGTGCCACATCTAAATGTTCAAGTGATCTTCCAAGATTCCACTAAGCTAAAAGTAAACATTGACGTCAATACAAGCTACACAACTACGACTTACTTATCTTTAAAGTTGCGTGGGGGAGCTACCATCGTAAATCTGAAAGAAATCTGGTAGGAATTTTAGTTCCATCGTTTTCCCAAGTCTACATATAAGTTGGTTGCTTTGGAAGTAGTTAATCCTAATGAGTCAGATGTCTATTAGTGCTTATGTATTATAAATGATAGGTCATTTAAATTGTGTATGTTCTGCGTCATATTAGTTATTCAATCACATACAATCAACGCTTTACATTATTTATGCAGATACTGTTAAGGAATTTTCTTAGAAGAAACTGGTTTTATCTCATTCTTTTAGGCTAGGCCATCGGGAGGACGTTTAAGTGAGTGGCTCTAACATTGTATTAAGCGTTAAGACATGCCAGACATTTGGCATGAACCTATGTCGCACTTAAGCAGGTTTTAACGGCTTTTTTAATCATTAGCATAGATATGAGTGTCCCGCTTTACCCATACTACCATCCCTCTCGCACCTGCTCTTGCAGCTATATTACAATACTATCCAACTTAGTTAAGCGCAGATCTAGGATCTAAAATGTGTATTGACTCGTTTTCTATCGTGAGACTTCTCATCAACTAGAATTTGACAAAGACTCAATACTTCTTACGCTCACTAAACATTCGTGAATAAATTTATCTATCTATCTACCTAAATATTCATCTAAATACATATAATCTCCCACAGAACGAAGTCCTAGCAGCAATACTCCAAAACATACTCAAGCTGAAGAAACCAGTGGTTCTCGTGACGGCTAAGAACGACGAGGTCTGCGAGCAAGGGGTCAGGGAAGCCGAGAGGCTGGTGCAGAGGAAGGAGTTCAAAGGATGCATCCCCATCATCGAGACCTCGAGCCATGAGAATGTTAACATAGACCAGGCGTTCTTTCTACTGGCGCAGATGATTGATAAGACCAAGGCCAGGATTAAGGTGAGTTTTTTAGGGTTATCAAAATGGTTAAAAAAGCCTTGTGGTGAAAGTCCAGTGTTTGTCTGTATGTAGGACATAGCCAAGTATTGGTACTCGATTGGCACAGGATTGAGGTAGATGGCACTGCAAGAGAGAGGTCAATACCCAGTGGAATAAAGAAGTCTGGATGTTGATGATCAGATTTGTATTGTTTCGATGAGGATCGATTTGCTCTCGACTTGAAAACATGCGTATTATATCTATTAGGGATGACCCATGTTGTTGTGGTCCCATGTTATTAGGATGTGTCTTTGGCATGTTGTAGAATGACCCTCCTCCGAAGGTCTTCTCGCCGAGCTATAACATGGAGTATTGTTTTATAAAAGGTGTCTGCAAGCACTTCTTCGACCTGGTGAAGCGTCATCAATACCGCTAGTATTGCAGGTGCCCATAGGAAGCGGTATGCTTATCAATAGGCTGACCTTCGTTTTTGTATTTCGCTCTTTTTTAGAAAAAGAAATAAAAAGAAAAGCTCTTGAGCACTATTTTCACAGAAATGTGTTGTTCCAGGTTGCAAATTATTCGGAAGCTTTGCGGATAAGAAGAGAGACGCTGGATTTTGTGACGGATGCATTCACGCAGCTCATACGGATACACGTGCAGGATCATAAGTGAGTTCAATTTATACATAAATTTATAAGTACCTGATAAGTCGTGAGCGCTCGTAAATATGCATTAAATACTTACAAGCACACAAGTGTATGTAACTTCTTGTATTCGAACATAAAATGTTTTGCATCGAAATAGCCTTTGTTGTTGAGATAAAAAAAAAAAAAAAAAAACAAAAAAAACAAAAAAAAAAAAAAAAAAAAACAATAAAAAAAAACAAAATTTTGGACTAAAAGTATAGTAAGTTCGTAGAAGCCGCGTCGCTGGCCCCAATATCCGAGTTGTTAAACCATCCAAAGGTTTCTGACGTTTTTTTAAATGATAGTACAATAAACTATAACACGTTATAAACACGTTTTCTTTGCAGGGAAACATGGTCAGCGGCAAACAAGAGGCTGTCTCACTTTCCGGAGTGGGTGAAGTTTGTCCAACAGTTCGGAATAGATGGAACTCAAGTAAGTTTCGTCTCTCTTTATTCTATTCTCTTCTCATTTTAATATTATAGTTTAAAAATAAAAACATTATCATCATTTCTTACCGGTTCACTGCTAGACATAATGGCATCATTATCCATTCTCTTTCTTGATGTACCTATACTTAATTGTTTTTTTTTAAATTAATTTGTCTTATCTAAAGTATCACACAATTTTTCTAAAAAAGACAAAATATTTAACCAGCTACCTACCTACTCCTAGTGGTCTCTGGTCTCGGTCTTGTTTTATTCCATATAAATGTACATATATCTTTATTAAAAACTGCTTATCAATTTTGAAGTAACACTTATGTTTGTCCGTAGATGATGTTCCGTCGCCACATAAAGCGTTTGAAAGAGGAGCGGTCGACGAAGAAACTTCGCAAGCAGCTTGCGAAACTTCCGCAAGTGCTGTCCAGGCTCAATCTACCCACTGAAGATTTGCAGGAGAAGTAAGTTATGGATAAGCTTGAGTTTAGCCTAACTCATTTCCTTTCTTTAGTCTGTAAACTACAACTAGTATTACAGAAATACAGGTAATTTTTTTTAGTCCAAGAAACACAGAAAAAAACAAAGCAAAAACAAAATGCAATGAGCAGAATGCATCCATGCCCTTGAGCCAAAAACCGATTGCTACTCAGCATAATATGTCTTACGATTTCCCATTTCCCCCCAGCGACTGGCCCATGGTGATTCGCCAGTTGCGCTCTCACCGCGACTTCTCCGTGTACTTCAGCGAGGGCCGCGCGCCGCACTCGGGCTCCGACTCGGGCTCCGAGCTGGACAGTCCGCTCGCTATTGACACTACGCTGCGAGTCGGCGAAAGAGCAAGATACCAGGTACTTACTCTACAATTAGCATCATAACTTCACTCTCCTAGCGACTGGCCCAAGGTGATCCGTCAGCGACTTCTCTGTGTACTTCAGCGAGGGCCGCGCGCTGCACTCGGGCTCCGACTCGGGCTCCAAGCTGGATAGTCCGCTTACTCCACAATTAGCATGAAAACTTCACTCCTTCAGCGACTAGCTCAAGGGGATCTGTCAGCGACTTCTCCGTGCCTGACTACTTACTAGATTCGTCTTTTTCCCACTCAAACTAATAGATTTTTGTTATTGCAGACATTGGGACAGTCGCAAAAGATTCCCTACGAGATACTGGAGTCGAACGAGGCGGCTTCGGTCTTTAAGACTTACCTTCACGAGGCTCAGGAAGAGCAGAGGAATTACGAGTGAGTTATTTTAAATTTCACTTTGTTTAGAAAGACAAAGACGAAGAAGAAAATGTTGATTCCTAATCACACTTTCCAGGTTAATATTTATGAAAATCTGCAAGCTTATAATCTGTGCCATCATCGACTATTTTCCACACAAGAACATTATTTTTACAAAACAAAAAACAAAAACCGACTTCAAAAGACCGACTATTGAGTTATTCATCTAGGTATTTGTCGCGCACGTACTTAATGCAAATTTAAGACTTATATGGTTTTCTCATGGATACCATTATCAGAACTGGACTAAATTGAAATGGGACCAAATGGGAAGCGTCAGCTTTCTAATAAAAAAAGAATCATCAAAATCGATTCACCCAGTCAAAAGTTATGAGGTAACAAACATAAAAAAAAAAACATACAGACGAATTGATAACCTCCTCCTTTTTTGAAGTCGGTTAAAAATGCTGAGTTATAGGCAAATAGGCCTTCTCTTCAACATGCCATTGTTTCGGCTCTGTCGGTCTCATTCAAAAATCCTGCTGCCTTTACCAACCAATGTTTAGCAACAGACGACACGGTCGGTCTTGGTATGGGTACAGAAATGGGATACTTGGAATTCGATTTACAACTGAGCGATGCTCTGGGCCGCGTAACACGTTAAATTGTACGTCTTAAATGTTTGTAACGACTGCCAAACCATTTCAGAGTTTTTTAGGTGACCTAAATGCTCTGGTTAAGAACCTACATGAATATACTTCTGCGAAGTCTTGTCGGAGAGAATGTGTGGGTCAGATGGTGCCAGCGTCTCGGTTATTTGTAACAACGACCACAAAAAACGTGTCAAAGTCTTCTAGGTGGCTTTAAAACTCTAGTCCATCAGACCCCAGGCTTGAAGATAAAGAAGCGTGTTTTGTGTCAGATGGTGCGAGCCAGCGTCCCGGTTTTTTGTAACAACGACCGCAAAAAACCCGTCAAAGTCTTCCGTCTCCTGATCCTTCAGATCCTAGGCTTGAAGAAGCGTGTTTTGTGCCGGATGGTGCCAGCCAGCGTCCCGGTTTTTTGTAACAACGACCGCAAAAAACCCGTCAAAGTCTTCCGTCTTCCGTCTCCTGATCCATCAGACCCCAGGCTTGAAGATAAAGAAGCGTGTTTTGTGTCGGATGGTGCCAGCCAGCGTCCCGGTTATTTGTAACAACGACCGCAAAAACCCGTCAAAGTCTTCCGTCTCCTGATTCTTCAGACCCTAGGCTTCAAGATAAAGAAGCGTGCTTTGTGTCAGATGGTGCCAGCCAGCGTCCTGGTTATATGTAACAACGACCGCAAAAACCCGTCAAAGTCTTCCGTCTCCTGATCCATCAGACATTTGGCTAAACAAGCGTGTTTCGTGTCAGATGGTGCCAGCAGTTCAAGCGCCTCCTAGCGGACACGGGCTACGTGACGCCGGGCAAGCAGCTGGGCGAGGTCCGCGTGCTGCTGATGGGCCGCGAGTGCTTCGAGGCGCTCTCCGAGCAGCAGCAGCAGCGCGTATACGAGGCGCACCAGCGGGCCATCCAGCGCCGCGCCAAGCACAACCTGCAGGTACACACGCACACACACACATGCACACCCACACACAAACATCCAACCACGCACACATCCACACACACATTTACACCCACAGACACACAAACACCCACACGCACATACCCACACGCACAAACACCCACACACACAAACACCCACACGCACATACCCACACACACAAACACCTACACGCACAAATACCCACACGCACACACACAAACACCCACACGCACATACCCACACACACAAACACCCACACGCACATACCCACACGCACAAACACCCACACGCACAAACACCCACACGCACAAATACCCACACGCACACACACAAACACCCACACACACAAACACCCACACGCACATACCCACACGCACATACCCACACACGCAAAGACCCACACGCACAAATACCCACACGCACACACACAAACACCCACACACACAAACATCACACAGACACAAATACTCACGCACAAACACACACACACACACACACAAACAAACACCTACACTATCAGGCGAAATACAAAATTATACAACGAAAGGATGCTTCTTTGGAACACCGAACACAAAAATATACAAAACCCACTCACACTCTTAAAAACTCACAGATATACCTCAATAAATTTTCAGCACGTCAACTCTCGAAATCTGAAATAAAAATTAAACGTTTTGTTTTGGCGTAAAATGACAACAAAATTTAACATCAACAAATCTAATAAAAACAATTCTTTATTTGCAGGAATTACTACTGGAACACGCTGATTTGTTCTACCACTTCAAGAGTATATCGCCTACCGGTACCATCACTCAGGAGGATATCAAAGAGATTACCGACGTTTTACAAGACGATTTTAGGTAAGCATCTTTATGAAATTCTGATCTAAAGTAAGCCCTATCGCTCACAACAGAAGATCTAGAATAGAATAGATCTAGATTTTAAACCCCAACGCAAAACAATGTTAACGAGTGTCTTTCTTTGGCACCACATCTCCTTAACCGATTTTAGCTTTTATATTTGTTTGAAAGGCGACTTGATCGAGACTGTTCTTAACCATGATTAAAAAAGCTCAGCCGCTACTTGGATTTCTTTCTTATTAGGATTGAGTTACAATTTAATAAGTGCTTAAATTTCACCTATATTTGCCAACAGGTACAAAATGCTGGACCGAATGGAGCAAGACAGAAAGCTGATGCTGTTTCAACACCTCGGCTTCGTGCATTGCCCGATGCGCGAGCATTGCCCAGCGGGGAGCAACTGTCTCGACGGGACATTGCCGGTTATACTGAATACTAGAGTTGGGTGAGTATTGCAGAAGTTGTTATGTGTGGAAGTGCGTAAGTGAGAGATATTATGTGTGATGGAAAAATAACTGATGAAATATATTTTTTTTTATCTAACCTATGCTGTCCCACTGCTGGGCAAAGGTCTCCCCCAATTTTTTCCAGTTCTGGCGGTCTTGGTCCAGCGCCGTCCAGTCTTTTTCAAACCGCCCGAGTTCGTCGCGCCATCGCGTCGGGGGGCGACCTGGGGGTCGACTGTCCGGTATAATGATGATCTTAATTTCCCCCCAACAAAATCTTCCTTATTTTTCTCTTTCTCAAAAAAACCACACAACTCTCTGAGACCATCCCTAAACTCAAAAGTGCTTGTGTGAAACGGGGAAAAATTTGTGTGTCGAAAAAGTACTATAGGGATTTCAAGAATAAGGGAGGAAATTAAATCTGTGGGGTTGAAAGAGGAGGACATTGTATGAAGAAAATATGGGGTTATTAGTTTGAATGATATTTGAAGGCTTTTCGGTATTTTCAGATCGCTAACGTCTACGGGTGAATCTCAATGCCATGCAGGTCCGGCCGCGCCCTGGGCACTAACCAACGACTCCAATCAGATCAACGTTATCATATTAGGCGTAAGTACCTATGACTCATTTAAATTTTTGTGAGGACTACTTAATTCATAACATAACGCGACATTTGCTAATCATAGAAGATTAAAAGTGTTTGATTTGTATGTCACGCAACCTTCAAAGTATAGACCTTTTGATATTAAAATTGTAGGACTTGCGATTCTTAAATTTTCTTTAAAATCTTTAACATTTAGTTAGGTAATCTTTGACCGTGATCTTAAATTGAGGGATTTAGGTAATTCTTATCTAAAATCGCTAAGGTTCGTCAAAGCATGAGAACTGGTCGCCTTGGCGCCCTAAAATTGGATAAACATTTGGAAAAGGTGTCCCATGGAACTGCTATCTCTGGCTTACTTTACGGGAGATAGTATAACCACGGCTGCCTACACTTCTCTACATTTATATCCTTTTTGCATTTGAGTCGTACTGCTCTTGTAGTCTTTTTGCTTCGTAAGGGGTTTCTACATGGTCACTAAACACTACAATCTACTTCTACGGTGATTCTTTGTGAGTCTGTGACCACTCACCCTATACTAGAAGAGATCGCGATGAGGCTGCCCGGTGTTGCACTAGTTTTGTAACTTCAGGTGTGAATAGTTTACCTATATAGCTATGGGTGCGTTCCACTAAGCGCCCAAAACGATCAAAATGCTCCTTTAGTCGTTCCACATAACGACCGCGGTCATTGTGGTTGTGGAAAACGTCACTTATGACGTCATGACTTACGCTCACGCGAAGCTCACGACGACCAATTTCAAAAGGTGGGTCGAAGTGATCGTTGAGAAAATTAGCGGCATTTTCAAAACTCAAAGCATCAAAGATGGCGACCGTGAAACTGACGTAAAATGATATTGATTGATTGATTGATATAAAATTACTGAAAATATCAAAGTGCCGCCGCAATAGACATTTTAATTACATTTGAATGTAAATTAATTAAATACACCACTAGGTAACATTAAATATAAAAAATTAAATTATAATTTTTTTCAATATAAATCGATTTAGACAATAATTAATTAAGTTTATTTTCAAGGCTTACAGGTTATAACCTAACCTCTTAAATCTTTTGCTTTCTTTTTACTAACTCGCCATTTGTATTATTTACCTCCACGCTCAAAACGCTCTATAATCCATTCCACTTGAGTTTACGACAGTAACGCTCACAAGCAAGTTGAACGGGAAAAACTGCGGTCGTGAGCGTGATCGTTGTGAACGATTAGTGAAACGCACCCTATATACCTCCCCCCCAGGTGGAAGGCGTAGCGGGCGAGTTCGGCAAGCGTCTCCTGGCGGGCTGCGACGCCGAGCACCGTGTGGCGGCCGGCGACGGGCACGCGTGGCGCGTCGACCAGCGGGTCAAGACGGACGACTTCGACAACACGCCGATAGACGACTTCGCGCCTAATGGTAGGACCGACGTGAATAGGCATGACGACAGTATCAAAAAATCGCCGATTCAATGCTTTCAGGGGACTAGCCAGATTAAAAAAATTTAAAACACAAACATGTTTAGTTTTATTTTTAAAAAACAGATTACTAAGATTTTCAATAAATTAAAACATTAAAATACAGCAATCGGCCATCTTGTCAGAAACAACAATCACAGCGTATGACGTCACGCTTCAGTGAACTCAGGTCATCCGCCGCTCATCACGCATAGACACAATGACATTTTTACTAGCCGTGACGACATGATCGACGCCATGACACAAGCAAGCTGTTTTCGGGCACAGTTGAAAAAATATGTAAAAAATGGCTTCGAACTTCGTTAAACTAAAGTTTATTACCGAAATAAAGGCTTTTTTGTAAATAGTAAATGTGTACTCACATTATGGAAGAGGATTTTAAAATCTTTCGTCTCGCCTATTGAGATATGTTTTTTAACGACGGGGTGTTATAAGTTTGAAGTTTCTATGTCTGTCTGTAGCTCCCGATCGGATGAACCGATTTCAATTTTGTTTGAAAGGTGAATTAGTCGGGAGTGTTCTTAGCAATGTTTGATGAAAATCGGCTCAGCCGTTTCAACGTTGGGAGTTTTTTTAAATATTAAATTTATTGGCAACACTATTGCGTTCCATAGATAAGAGAAATGAGAATGAGAAAATATTATTGAATATTTAAATTTTTAATTGTATTTCAGGGTATTTCTGCGTATTTCAAGATCAAGAATCTTTTGAATATATAAGAGACTGCGCGGAAAAGACGCTTCTCACCAGCCTCGAACAAGAGGACAAATTGCCTTTCCAGGTATTTTGATTTAACCTTATAAAAACCATTTACATCATGACAAGTTGTATACAATACAAATTTTTATTTTACAAGCTGCGCCCGCGGTTTCACCCGCTTTTCCGGGATACAAAATAAACTGCGTAAATTCCGTTTCAACAGTCATGATAAAAAGTAGCATGTGTAGCTCTTAAACTGTTTAGCCCTGCTCTGTACATTTCTAGCATTCGAGCCATGTATTTACGGCAAACCGTCACGAATTGCAGCCTTTTTTTTTTTTTGGGGGGTGGGAAATCATCAAATGACCCCTCCCACTCTTAGGCAGAGCGGAAGGAAGTGTCAGACTTCTACTGACTAAAAACCACCCATGTTCCTTCTACGCCCTTGTGAACTACCCGCAGCCCCGACGGGCACGAATTGCAGCCTTGCACCGCACACACATTAATCCACTGCATTTTTTTTTTTTTTTAATTAAGGGCATATATATCTGTGCCAGATTTCATCAACATCGATTTAAGGGTACGAAGATACGTGGTTATAAACATTCACACATACATACCTTCGCTTTTATAGCATAGGATGTTATACTACTACTTTTGTTCCAAATTTCGTCCAATTCCGTTCAGCCGTTAATTCGTGTTTGAGAAACAAACATCCAAACATTGACATTTATATTAGTAGAATTGTTATATCCTTATACTTCGGGACAGTTGTTTTAACTTTATGGTTTTGTTTTTTAGGGTTTGCCACTCGTGGTAATGTTTGTCCAAGACGAAGGGATGGATAAGAAGGAGTTGGCGAGATTACAAGAGGAGGGACAGAATCTGGCAGAAAAGTAAGTAGTCTTACCATCGTAATTTTACTTTTGACCATCCCACGACGTTACTACAAGTTTTTATGCACTCGGCCTATTGCTCTGACACCAGGGCTTAGCCACTAGGTCTATATTCTTTAAATAAATATAATTTATTGATTAGGCAAGATGGCGGCCAAACGACGTCGTTTGGCCGCCATCTTGCCTTGAGTAGTGGTGCTAAATGAAACCAATTCATATTACTATTCGAAATTAGTATTAAACGAAATGTTTTTCCAGCCTCCACTGCGCGTATTTAGAAGCATCGGTCAACGAGCTCGGTACTGAAGCGTTTACAGCCGACGCTATTCAAGAATTAGTTCGCGCGAATAGAGACAAAGCGAGCTTCGCGCATCTGTACCGCGATGACGTCATAGTCTGCTTCGACTCAGATATACGGTGAGTTTGAATATGGAACTATGACGGGGAAAGAGAATCTTTCGAGCTGTGACAGGTGTGAAGATGAATATTTTGCGAACGTAAGAAAGTTAACACCTTCAATTCGCTCTTTGTTTTCGACTTGGACTAAAGATTCATACTACGATCTTTGGTTTTCGATATACTTTCTAATTCGCATTGTCAAGATAGTTGACGTCTTGTAAAAAGCCTATCACAAAAATGATTTAACATTTTAAACATATCGACAAAAAAGTGGGATATGCATACGATTACATTTATGAAGAGGAAAAAAGTTTCCTTGTTATTTTATTATTGCTATTATAAACCAGTCATGACCCAAGGTTCGTCTAGTTTCTTGTTCATCTATTCTCTTCCGATCTTTGACAAACGTGTCCTACCCAGACCCACTTTAGCATAAGCACTTTCAGAGTTTCTGAGATAATATCTATCAACTAAAAGTGTATGTTTTCAGGATAATGGTGTGCATGTTCTGCGACGACCCGTATTCCCCGGAGCGCGTCCTGAGTCCGCTGCTGTCTCACCGCGCGTGCTTCCTCACGGGGGACCGGTCTATTGTGATTGAGACATTCTTAGGGGACTCTAAGCGGAAAGTAGAGGTAAGAGCTTAACAATTGGGTATTTAGCATGTTTATTATTGGTTAAGGAAGAAATAAGAGGTCGTCAGCTATCTATTTTGTACATTGAAAATAATTAGAAGCAAGTGACTGATTGGGATTAGCTATCAAAATATCAAGGAAAAAAACGTTATATTTTTGACAGCAATTTCTGATTTCTTCTTTATAGTAACTGCCGTCCGGTCGTTGGTGCTACTATTATCTATGCGCTACTTCTCCACTTCACTATTTTTAAAATTTTTAGTGACCAGCGAATAGTCCAAATTCGCCTTTAAGTACTTATAAAAGTTGCCTAAATTGACAAATATCATTTTACTTTTACGCAATACAAAAAATGAAATGCGTAGTATTACCAAACACCACTCAACTTTAAACAGTGTTTACAAGTAAAGACCCTTAGCAATTAAGGACCTTAATAATTTGATTCTCCATTCCAGGTGATAATATCAAGCTACCACGGCGCCACGCAGTTCCGAGACGAGCTCATACACGGGTTCATTCTCATCTACTCGGCTAAGAGGAAGGCCAGTCTAGCGACGCTCAAGTAAGTACTCACTCAATTGTTTCATTACTATTCTCTCGGTGACATAGGCTACATTTTTACGAAAACAAAATCAGTAAAAAATGGGGATACCAAAAAATTATTTGCAGTTTTTTATTGTCATTGTTAAGGGCCGGATACACTAGGGAACATTTTGTCCCGCAACGTGACGCGCAACACTTAATATACGTGACGCTGCAACGTTCCATAGTGTCCCGCAACAGTGTACGTGACGCGGGGCATGTTGCTTGCTCCCGCCTCGAGAGCGAGCGCACGCGCACGTGTCCCGCGTCAGTGTCGCGCCGTTTGTCACCGAGTGTAGTCGCGTACTTTCTCGTTGTAGTAAGAAATTCCGCATCAACCACCTCCTTTTTCTTTTACTTTTCAACACACTCGATATAATTACAATGTACGCAGCACTAATAGCCACAACCTCCTCTGGCGACATTTCTATAAACACTGACTAGTGTGGCCTGCACAATGTTCCGCGACATTTACTTCGGCACGTTCTACGTGTTGTTGAGGAACATGTTCCGCAACATGTTGCTCCATTTGCTCCCTAGTGTATCCAAGGATACATTTCTTGTCAACAATCACAAGCAAAAACTTCTTTCAATAACTTTCAGCCTTTCTTTCAGTTTTAGAATTGGCTATTATATGTTCTAGATTAATTTCATTCTTGTTTTTTATAGCGCCTTCTCAATGAACATCCCAAACCTGCCAATACAAATGGTAGCAGTAACCGACGGCGGCGGTTCAGCGGCTACCGCCTTCTTCGGAACCGATGTGGGCCACGCGCTCATTACAGAAGGAAACGCGACCGCGGACCGACTCGCGGCGCACTTCACTACGTACACTTGCAGTGCGGAGAACAAGTGTAAGTATCAATAAAACCAACAACAGTGTAGGGTTGTTAAAAATGTAGTGCGTTCTTAATGAACATCCCAAATCTGCCGATACAAATGGTAGCAGTAACCGACGGCGGTGGATCAGCAGCTACCGCCTTCTTCGGAACAGATGTAGGGCACTCGCGGCGCACTTCACTACGTATACATGCAGTGTAGGAAATAAGTGTAAGTATTTTTTTTTATTCAATTATAGGCTTGCGTTTGACCGCCACCTCGCCTGATGGTAAGCAATGATGCGGTCTACGATGGAGCATGCTTGCCTAGAAGGAACCGATTCACTCGCGACTTGAAGTCACCCAAATTACATATATCTATCGGGAAACACCCACTCGGGCAGAGCGTTCCACACTCAGGCAGTGCGCACAATAAAAGTGGAATCAAAGCGTTTCGTACAAGTTTTTGGTATATCTACCATCAAACGGTGTCGCTTTTTTATGCCCTTTGTGGTCCGATAATAGAATGGGCTAGATGGGAATAAGGGCATACAGGTCAGATGCACACTCCCCGAAATGTATCCGATAGAATACCGACAGACTACCAACCTTGCGGCGATGCTCGAGACTCTGGAGCAGCAGTGCCAACCCTGTCTTGGAGAAAAACTGTAGACGTACTGCAAAGTCACAGCAAAAAATTAACAGCAAGACTGAAAAATGTACAAAAATCTAGTGCTGCGAAAAAACTACAGTTAAACATCAAAAATAGTGGTAAATATTGGTTTCTTCTACAATGATCTTCATAAAATCTATCTATTTCAGCGGCATTCTACACGCCGTTCTTCAAAGAAGTATGGGAGCGTAAAGGGGAAATCGAACGCGCGTTCCGAATGGAGCAACCACACAACTTGCCGGACGTGGCGGCCGCGAGACCCGCGCCGCCGCCGCGGAACCACTCCTACCACCTGAACCACATGTGAGTACTGACGCGAACCACTCGTGTTACTTTAACCACAGTCAGAAGTGAGGGGAACCACTTGGACCACATTTGAGAGAAATTAAAATAAATATTTGATATTATAAAAATAAAAATAAGTACTGACAAGAACTTCTCATATTACTAGAACTAGACGTTAATACTCGTACTGGCAGGAACCACTCATATTACTTGAACCACATGTCAGTAGTGCCTTCTGCCATACAACAAATTAAAAGCTACACTAAAAAAAACGGCTCTTTTTACTGACCCCACCATTTCTGACAAACACAAAAATATTAACACTCTTCCTCAAGAGTTCTCTCATCTTTTCTTTTTGCAAGCGTAATCTACAAGACTGCCTCTTATTTCCGTTTTAATTTTTATATCTTCTCTTACAGGAGAGAGCATAAACTAACGAACTCGTTAGACCTGCTCATCGGGCCCGACTCCCGCGCAGACATCGACTCTGAGTACAGCGACACGCTCAACAACTCGAAGAATAGGAGCTTTTTGAAAGGTAACATTATTTTCCCATATCAATATCATTTGACGACCTGTTTGCTCAGCGGTAGTATAATCGCTTTTTAAGCCAGGCCCGGGTTCGATTCCCGGCCTGGTAGATGTTTGAATGATGAATTTAAATGTCTGCTCTGGGTCTGGGTGTTAGTTGTACCTTGTCTTTGTGTGTGTTCTATGGCATCCCCGTCACAGGTTATCTTATGATTGTGTGTGAAACGTTATATTCTAAGATTTCATTTCATTTTACTAAAATCAGACTGAGTAGGTAAAAGTAAGTTGGTAATGGCTACCTAATGCCTGTTTTTTGAAGGCTTCTGATATAGGTAGCTCTGGCCATTATTTCGTAGTTTCACCATGTGCTAGGCTGTCTTCATTCTTTATTATATGTTTTACTGTGTTTGTGTTTGTAGTGCCAATAAAGAGATATTGTTTTAGTTTCTGTGTTTTTTTTCCCAGGTTTCAGCGTATACCCGCCGCCCAGTACTCCCCCCGAGCCGGCACCTCCAGACCACAGGATGCATGATTTATCACGTATGTATTTTGGACTATGGACTTCCCTTTACTTCACTTTAAGATGCATAAACTCTCTATAACCTTTTATCTTTTCTAAAAAACTTTGTCTCGTTTCTGCGCGTGACATTTTTCGTCGGCGTGAAGTTGACAGATCGTATTATGGGCATAGATTAGGTCATAGAGCGTTTATGCATAAAAGAGTAAGACATTATCAAATCATTGAAAATTGTTTAGTTCTCATTTGCTGTATCTACATTTTACTCAAATAATCTCTAAAAAACTATAATGAGACTGTCAAAAGTGTTGCTATCTTCGTCTCCCAAGTCTGATATGAAAAAGACAGATATATGTTTAAGTGTTGTCAATTAGTTTAAAGACAGCCTAATTTCGACTTTACTGCATTAAAATAAACACCAAATATTGTAACGCAGCGGATCTCAACTGCTCGGAGGATTCTCTCAGCACCCACGAGTCAGGTGATTGCATGAACAACGAAAACAGATTTTATTTCCAATAGTGGAGGGTTCACTTTTGTTTGTAGATAGATCAATGTTTGTCACTATAAAAAGGAACGTAGGTATCGTTTCAGTTTGCATGAAGTAGTTTCGGTAGAGGAATATTTTTTGTCGTGTCTGTTTTATTAGTAATCCAATTTAGTTTGTACAACGGTAATTTCCTATTTCATTTTTGTTTGATTTTGTAATGCACGTGTATTTATTTCGCATGCCTCAGCACAAATGATGCTGTGCAGCTTTGTTGTAAGGGTTTTATACTTTTCCATAAAAAGTCACGACGGTCGGTCACTCAACACGGCGTCTTGAGTGACCGATCATGTGAGACTTTTTATCTCACTTACACCATGACACGCTCAGCAGTCAGAGCGAGATAGAAATATGCCTCACGAGGCATGTGTCACTGAGAACCCGGCCATTCGAGTGAAACACTCTATCTTCTTTTTCCTTCTGCCGTGTTGGTTCTGAATTACGTTGGTGTTACTTCAGATCGTATTTAATTGTAATATTATTTCACGAACGAGTGCTTTTAATAATTTCAACGAAACACGATCTAAATCTACTTATATTACTGCACAAAATGGGCCTCACTTATAAACACCGCTTAAAGTTAATTACTGCTCAAAATGCTCCGACAACTTATCGCTGACTTTAAATATATCGTTCGAAAACACTACGGAGAAGAGATAATTTTAAACAGCGATTATGTTTAAGCAGACTATCTAAGTAACACCAAACCCAAAGCAATGACAACACTCACAGACCAACAAAGGTCCAAAGATGACCCAAATAACTGATCGCTCTTCCGTCTAGATGGAGGCGGGTTATGGCAGGGCGGTAGTTACGGACACCGCGCGTTCACTACCGGCCGCGCGCGGCCTCACCCGCCGCAGCCGCCGCCGCACCGGCTCACGCACTCGCAGACACTCAAGGTAACTTGTGGCCTGGACGCACATTAACATCCTAAAACAGGTACAGAAGTCTAAGAAAAAAAAAAGTTGTTAAAAGTGGCCTTAACTAAATGAATCAAAAGGAAGACACTGATTTACAAGACATGGGTTTCCCACACCCAGTTTTGAAGGCTGCGATTGTAAAAGTTATGTACAATGTTTTCTGAATAAAATATTTTGAATAAAAAAATACTATTTACTAAATTTATGCGCTCGACTAACGCACGCATAGTCACCGCTCATGGACACGTTTTTTTTAATTTGTTCAGCTACCAGTCAAATTGGACTGAAAATTACAATATTTTTTTCGTTTTCTTATTTACTGCCGTACTCTTTTCAAAAACAGCTTAATCTTTTACTTTTTTCTTAATTATAAACTTGAATCTTTTTTGTCTAGAATTGTAAAAAGTAATAGTGAAATTAGTACAATTTATTGCAGCAACCCGGCAAGCTGGATATGAACAACTACACTATGGTTAGCGACGCATTACAGCACATCACTATTGGGCCGCCGCCGCCGCATAATAGAGAGAGAAAGGTATATACCACTACCAGTGGTAGGAAGGAGACGGGTTATAAACTATGTTGAACTTAAATGTGCAAGTTCTAAATATTTTAAAACTAAGCTCACTTTAAAAGTCTCCTATACGTTTTAATGTTTTGCTAACAACAGAAAAAATATATACAAGCGCAAATGGAAGGGGTCTTTGTCTAATACATTGCAATGATAAAGACAGATATATTTTTAGTTATTTTAGACCTGTCAAATAAAGCCTTCAAACTTGGGCGCAATGTCTTATAGTACTCATCATTATGAACAATTTTCATTACGGGACCAATTTGACGCGCAGTGCCTATTGCAATCCGGGAAATATTTATTTGTGTTTGTTTGTTTTGAAAATTACTAGTAACTGAACATTGCTAATGAGAACCTATTGCCTAGACTAACCCGATTGGGGTTTTAGGCAATTATTATTTATTATTTTATAAAAATAAACAGTATAAATTTAAAAAAAACTACAAAATCGCGAAATAAAAAAACTGATCACATTCGGTGATTTGTAATTTTCGTCTATCTTTATGTTAGTTATAACAAAATGTGTCAAAAGTCACGTTGGTGGTTCGTTTGAATTTGTTCGCAGTCGCAGCGGGCGGGCTGGTCGCACGCCGGGCCGCCGAGCGGACACCATCCGTCCGGCGTCAGCTCCGAGACCGAGCTCGACGCGCAGTACGCACAGGTGGGCCGTGGGACGAGGCATGTCGAGCTAGGCTGGGCTCTGGTTTGTTCTTGGATAGCGGGAATGCACGAAGGCCCTATGTGTGATGTAATTGCAGATGAAAAAGTTCGAACGTTGAGTTAGTGTTACAACGAAACCGAACGTGGCCCTTTTTATTTCGAACGAAACGCGCCATGTATTATCATTTTAAATTAATGTATGTGAAACTAGTTGGTAAGAAATTGCCATGCATCTGTTTTACTGTAAATGAAACTAAATTGCGCTCTTTGTTTTTCTTCAGTTTGATAGTCTATTCTTTTGAAACTTTAATTTTATAGCGGTAGAATAAAATTTATATCTGTGTATCTAAATTATTTGGAGAAACAGCATGAAAACGTCATGTTTTTTTGTCGTAGATCAAAGAAACGAATGAGTACATGGAAGCGCCTTCTATGACGCGGCTGAGGAGACACAGAAGACACGAGAAGTCTACGATGCATCAGCCGTGTAAGTGCCTACATTATATTTATTAAGTTATCGTTGGACAAAATTTGTCCAACGATTGTATATTTAATATACAAACGTTATACAGTGTGTTCAGCGACAGGCTGACTGGTGTTAAGAGGTGACCCACGCCTATGAATACCTCAAATACCCGAGGGATCTTCAGTGTGTTGGTTTCCTTTGATGGCTCTATTCAATATTATCTCGTTTGAAGAGGAATAACCGAAGGTGGTAAGCTATTCCACAGAATAAAGGTGCGCGAAAGAAACAAACGATAGCCAAGCGTGCTCCATCGTAGACCGCATCATTACTAGCGATCAGGCGAGGTGGTGGTCAAATACAAGCTATCTCAGATTAAAATAAAATTGAATTGAAATCAGCGGGATTTTCACGCATGTGGAATTGTGGATGGCATTTTTGACAAAAGCGGCCATTTCGGTATGGAGGGATTAGCTCAAAGAGTTTATCAGAGCATTGTTTAGAAGCTGTAGAACAAGCTAAGCGAACCAACGTCCACTCTCTTCACTCGGTGATTCTTTTTCTTCTAATTCCGCTCCTATCGAAGGTTAGACAACTTTAGGGCAATCTTGACTCGAGGCTGCCGCTATGAAGAGCAAGGGTTTGCTGCAGCCAAACCATTCCGTCAGGTTTCTCAACCTACAGTGCCGCTTTCTGCCGGCTCTTCTTTTTCCGGGGATTTCGGTGATTAACAAATGCCATCCCTGTTCCAGCGTTTTCAGAGACAGACAGCTCGGGCTCCAGCTCGGCGTCGGGCGGCGCGCGGCCGCACGCGCGCCGCCGCCACGCGCACCACGCGCCGAGACACTACAAGAAACGGTACGGTATACTGTTTTAAGGAAAGAGAATGCTGACCAAAAAGGCCTTTTTCTTTGACGTGACAACGTCTAATAAATCGATGAACGCCGCACGCACGATAAAGTGTCCCGTTACGCTCATTGTTGTAGTCATTGTTGGTTAGTATGCAATCATTGTTATGACGTTGTCACGTTAAACTATCGTCCGTAAACCGAGTTTACAAACCTTTTATTTTTGCTTATAAAAAAAAAACAAAATTGAGAACGGTCTTTTTGGAAGTCGTTTAAAAAAAGAAAAAGGTACCAAACGGCTATAAGAATAGGGGAATGCTAAACCAAAAAGATCTTATAATATTAAAAACAACAAAAGTAAACAGAGTTTTTCTATCTAACATTATGAACAACTTTTACTATGAGACCAAACGGAAACCGCGACAAAAGACCAACAGACTGTTCCATAGAAAATGTCAATGACACTCGACAAAATGTATGGAGCAGCTGTTTTTGTATGTAAAAAATGTAAAAGAAAAATTGTCACGCATACCTTATTTTTTAGTGTAACGTATAGAAACCTACTTTGAGTTAGTATAGCTGAAAAAACGATACAACCAATCTATGATCATTATAAATAAAATTAATGAGTTTTGTATTTTCAGATCGCTGGGCAATCTGGTAGCAGTCCAGAGCCCTCGAGTCCCAAAGCTGGGCATGTTTGTGGGCCCGCCGGAGCTGCCCACTGGCTACCGAGCTAGGACACAGGAGGATAAAGGTATAATTTGGTTCAGGCAATCGATTTGCCATCAAATTTGCATCAATTCACCGGCAGTTTTTTTTTGTTATTTTTCAAGGATAGCTCTTTAGAAAAGCTTGATTACTACTAACTGGCGCACCATGCCAGTTAACGATAACTAATATTGCATAAAAGCTTGTAATCTTATATAATTATATAAAAACGAATCGCTGTTCGTTTCTCTGGCTAATACTCGAGAACGGACTGATTTCTCTAATTTTGATCTTGAAATATTTGTGGAAGTCCAGAGATGGTTTAAAAGTAAAAAAAACAGCGAGTGATGAATGATGAATGTGATGAAATGAATGAATGATGAATGAAAAAACCGCCGGGTGCAGCTAGTCTTCTTTATAAATATAAATGAATCGCTGTTCGTTTGTCTGGCTAAAACTCGAGAACGGCTGGACGGATTTGAATATTTATTTTTTTGTTTTGTTTGCTCTAATACCGGGAAGGTTTAAACTAAAAAAAAACCGATTGCAACCGCCGGGTGCAGCTAGTAATTAAATAAATGTTGTTCTAGCGGCGAGTGATTCCAGCGAAGCCAGTTCCGACGGCGAGGCTCGCCGCCCTCGGCCGCTTCCTCCGCCGCCGCACCACGAGCCAACGCACAAGGTAACTGGACTATCGACACTAGACCCGAGTTCGAAGGCTGATTTGACAGATCTAAACTAACTAACTCCAGCTCGTTGGGTCGACGACATAACGAAGATCGCGGGTCGATCTTGGACAAGACTGGCACAGGACCGGGATGAGTGGCGTACAAGAGGAGAGGCCTACGCTCAGCAGTGGGCGATAACGGGCTGATGATGATGATGATGATGAAACTAACTAAAAATATACCTGTCCTTATCTTTGCGACCTATTAGACAAGGATATCAATACTTTTAGAATAATTATCTGTAGATCTTTCAACGAAAGCCCTCAAACTTGGCCACATTGTCCCCCATAGGAAAGTTGCAATTCTACAATTGTAATGATACAGAAAAGTAGGAAAATGTATGTGTATGACATTTCTACAATCTATAGATTCCATTGCAATGTCATTCCATTCCATGCCATGGAACAGCTGTTTTTTTGCTATTTTAAAATTAGCCCCATAATAAAAGTGGTTCGTAATGATGAGTATTAAAACCACTTTTCGGTTTAGTATATTTTCCTTTCATTGTAACCGTGTACTTTATTTGCCTATTTCTAATGAAAATTACGTTTTCGTTCTATTTCCACATACATTCTGCTAATAAAAATCTTGAATCTTAAATCTTAGTGAATCTTTAATCTTATCTTAGTATTGTTGTGTTTCCGTTCCAACGCACTAACCGTTTCCATTCCACCTTTTTAATTCGAACGGCAGAGGTGTAGAACTCATTGCCGGCGTCTGTCTTCCCTAAAAAGTTTAACCCAGGGTTATTTAAAAGTAGAGTGAATAGGTATTTCCTAGGCAAGCGTGCTATATCTTCGACCACATCGTCGCTTCCCATCAGGTGAGATTGTGGTCAAACGCATGCCTAGTTTGGTGGAAAAAAAAAACCTATACTAAACTACCCGTTTCCCCCTAGCTTCCCCCCACCGACTACCCGCCCCCCGCGGCCGACAACTCTTCATCCAGCGCAGCCGACTCGCGGCGCCGACACCATCCGTTCAGCAAGCACGACCGCAGGCATAAGGTAGGCTATAGAAACAGGTATTTCGTAAAAATTTATAAGTAATAACTACAAAAACTTACTACTTAGATATAATTAATTATAAACTAGGTTTAAGAAACTAACACAAAATTATATTAGAAAACTAAGCAAAAACTATTAACTTTAAACACTAGATACCTACTCGTAAAAGAAATTTGTAACATGTTAATTCAAGAAATAAAAAGGCTTTTTATTTTATTTTTATTTATTTATTTTATTTATTTCGTACCAACTAGGTTCCTTCTAGGCAAGCATGTTCTATCGTAGACCGCATCATTGCTTACCATCAGGCAAGATGGCGGTCAAACGCAAGCCTGTAGTTGAATAAAAAAAACTCGTGATACGTCCACAATTCTTTAACCCACTTTTAACTGACGCAAAAAGAGGTGTGTCTGTCTGTAGCACCGTAGCTTTTAAACGGGTAAACCGATTTGGATGCGATTTATTTGAAAGCAAGGGTTTCTAGCGGTGGTTCTTAGTTTTATCAAAATCTGTTTTGCCGTTTTAACCCTTAACCACCTACCACCTATTTATGTCACACAACCACCTACCATGCATCTCTGAGATGCGGAAGTAAAATTACTCCATTTGAAAAATTTCGCAATGTAAGGGTTAGTTTTAAATTAAAAACAGTTTAAGGCACATATTTTACTATTTATTACACAATAAATGGCACATAAAAATCAACAATATCTATTACTTATTGGAAAAGTTCCAAAAAACACGTATTTTAGACTTATAAACTAACTTATTTGGAAAATGAGATCTAAAAAAAATATTATACATTATAGAAATGTTTTTATACTTTTTTTTAATTATACAATAATCAACAGAGCTTCGACAATTAAAAAAAAAATGTTTTAATCAATATTTTAACAAAATTGCAGAACCTAAAGTTACAGTTTTTCACGACAGTGAACGCACAGCTTATTTGAGCATTCCAGGCAAATTGGTGTTTTGCATTCAAAGCACATGTATTGTGTTAGGCGTCTCTTTTTGGGGCCGCAAGTTCCACAGTTTTTTCGAGTCGTCAACCTTTCTTCAGCACTGCAGCTACCACTTGGAAGTGCTGGTGGAGTAGTTTCTCCGTGACGGTGAAGGATACGCCCAAGAGCGATTTTGATATCTCGCTGCACTTTCACGTTGCTTTCACGACGCTGCATGTGTGGTCTTGTGAGCTGTTCCGCCAGTCTCTTTATAAACTTGAACCGGCTTTCAGCTTTTTGTCCTTCAGTTCGACAGTTCGACATCACTGCATTCATCATTTGGTATGTCTTCCGGGTCTGAGAGTTCTTGTGCCAACCACTGCACTATATTAGCGTCATTACGAGTCATTTTAAACTAAAACAATAAAAAAACATATTTATGAAAAAGTTACGTAACCGCCTACCATGCATCTCTCAGATGCGCGGCGACAGTATTTTACTCACCGAGGACAAACGCGCTGACGTCCGACCTTGACGAGCGCTTGCGCGGCACTGAGGGACGCGGGGAAAAGGTACATGAACGACCGAGCTTATACGATACTCGTGCGCAGAAATATTCGAGATTAAACATCCGCATGCATCTGTGAGATGTATGGTAGGTGGTTAAGGGTTAACGTTATTTTGAAACTAGAACATGAGCAAAATCGATTAAAGGATTATCTGGATTTGAGAGGGACGAGGCTTCAGCTTTAACTTTAACTATTAATTAATTTAACTTATTATTAATTTAATTATTGCAGGAGGTTTCCAAAAGCAAAGATAAGAAGAACACGCCGCAGCAGCTAACGAATACACAGTCAATACAGAATTGGGGACCTCAGGTAATTGCAGAGTGAGAGAGAAACTAATATAGAGGGTTACTAGCTGACTCGACAGACGTTGTCCTGTCAAAAGCCATTGCGTCAATTCTATGTCAAATGTCAAATGTCAAAAGTTACATTAAAAAAGTTTACATTGTCCAAAGCGCTATTTTATGGTTTAAGTATTTTTAAATTTTCTAATTTTTCATGTTTTTTTACTATAAATTGAGATGTGAGCTATCCTATCTCCTAAGTTAGATCGAACTGCACACGGTGTGCAAATTTGATTGAAATCGGTTAAGTAGTTTAGGAGTCTATAGCGGACAAACAACGTGACACGTAATCTTAATATATATAAATCTCGTGTCACAATGTTTGTCCTCAATGGACTCCTAAACCACTTAACCGATTATAATAAAATTCGCACACCATGTGCAGTTCGATCCAACTTGAGAGATAGGATAGTTTAAATATCAAATTATAGTCGCAATTTTAATTTATTGAAAATTATATATATACTGATAATTTTTACTATAAATTTACAAGTTAGCATCAACATACTACGGTTGCTATAGTTACGCAATATGACATTTGACATAGAATTGACGCAATGGCTTTTGACAGGACAACGTCTGTCGAGTAAGGAAAAAGAATGCTAAGCCGGAAAGGGCTTATAGTACTCATGATTATGAACAGCTTTTTCTATGGGACAAACCCTGAAATCGAAATAAAATGATCGGCTGTCATAGAAAATTATCAATCTGACAAAATGTTTGGGACAGCCAATTTTTTTGCGATTTCAAGGTTAGTTGCAGAGTAATCATTGTTCAAATTGATTAGTATTATAACGTCGGCTTAGTGCAAGAAGTCATTAATTGCAAATAGTCACCAATTATTTTTTACTATGAAAACTAGCATAATTATGACACTTTTTTATTCATAATTAACATGAGAATGCTCACGTTTTATTGAGTCTGAAACTCCGACTAATTTCGATCACATTGGCTTGTTTCCACTAAGAATGAATCGGATGGATTGGAGTTTCTAATTATTGATTAAGATATACAGATTTCAAACAATAAAACAATTTATCAAAATAATTAAAGATTAATATTTTTAGAAAAGAAAATCTTAAAAAATAGGCATTGAGTCACGTGACCGTGAACGCCAATCAGAAAATGTGACGTCACATAGTGGTATGCCGAAAAAAACTTTCAACAAAACAAACTTTTGCCCTATGTGAACACAATCGTTTGTCACTATGTGACGTCATTTACGACGCCATGACACTTTCTTGTGTTTTTACGCCAGATTAAAAATATTTTCTTAAAACTTAAAATATGTGTTTTAGATATAATTTTTAACATGAAATATTATTTTTTTGGGGTAATACAGGTACTAAACTAACGAAATAAGCCATTTTTGAAATTTACGACACAGGCCTATTACAAGCATGATGCGCTTGAAGTCGCGTCCATCTTGGCACTGATTTTGAAGTTACTGATTTCTTGCAGTAAGCCGACGATTAACCCCTAATCGGCTTACCACACCCTTTCCGTATATCTATATATGACATCACCACCAGTAAATGTTCTCACACCAACAAATATAGATTTGACGACCTGTTTGGCTCAGTGGTAACATATCCGCCTTATAAGCCAGAGGTTCCGGATTCGATTCCCAGTCGGGCAGATGTTTGAATGATGAATTTAAATGTCTGTTCTGGCATCCCCAACACAGGATTTATCCTAGTGGGGAGCTATGAGTGTGAAACGTTTATTTTATTTATTTATTTATTCACAGGGTGCTCACGGCGTCCCTCTGTTCGTGGAGAAGTGCGTCGAGTTTATAGAGCGCGAGGGACTCGGGTCTGAGGGACTGTACAGAGTGCCCGGGAACCGAGCGCATGTGGATATGCTGTTTAACAAGTTTAATGAGGGTAAGTCTTGAATTTCAATTCTTTTTTTAGTGCTACGTAGTTCTTTTCTCAGGCGTATGTCCAACAGCGGAGTAAACAATCGTCAAAAATTAAAGAGAAGATTATGATACAGAAGTCATTCAAATGTTTATTCTTGTTTTGTTACAATTGACACGGGAAGACTCACCTAATAATTAAGTCGTCTACTACGACGTCGTTTATTCTTGATGTCCCATTTTTCATACAGATGTCTATCGAACATTCGCTACGTTTTTTAAAGTCAGAATTTATGCTAGCCCCACTGGAAGAGATCGCTTGTAATCTCAGGTGTGAACAATAATGATTGTCTATTTTATATTTTTCAGACCCCAATGTAGATTTCTACGCGCTAGATATCCCCGTGAACGCAGTAGCGACCGCTCTGAAGGACTTCTTCTCGAAGAAACTGCCGCCGCTACTCGACGACGACAGCATGGCGAAGCTCGAGGATATTGCCAGTAAGTAATTATTGTGTGCTATCAGGAAAAAAATTAGAAGGGATACTCGCTGTGAGAGGAAAATGTTTCCTCTCAGTGGAATTGAGAATTCCACTTTGCAAACTATGAATATTTTACCGTTTCTTATTTTGTTATAAGCTTATAACACTACTAGCCAATAATTTACCATTTGAGCTGAGTGTATGGAAATAAATAAAAACTACGCTCTTTTTCGGCGCACTGTGTCTTGTTTCAATGAAAAAAGGTTGATGAAATAAACCTATAAACTCTACAGTTTGTTAGGTTTTTTGGGCTTTCTAGATTATAGTATATGATGCACTCTGAAACTGTTATATTTTGTACTCGCAACTTTTAGATCTTGTTGCGTACTGTGCAACTTCAAGAGCTGGGTTGCATGTTGCATTATTATTGCACAATCAACCTTTAGACATGGTGTATATTAATTGTCTATTTCTTAGCAACTCTGCAGCATACTTTGCAAGGCTGTGCACGTAATTCCTAAAAACTGTTATTTATTGTTCAATTTCAAAAAGTTTCGTATTGTGCAGTTTTAAGAGCTATGTAGATTAAGAACTAAAAATTTCGGAACCTATTACAGTATGCTGTGTATGTGTTATCTAAAATTTAGTATAGTTTCAATTTCTAGTTTATAAATTTGACATCATTGCAATTTCTAGAAGTGCAATAGAAGTTCTGTGCAATTTATTGACGCTCCGACGTTTCGGACTCTTTTCAGAGTCCGGGCTCGCAGGTAGACTAAGATCACAACCAGACAGTAAGTACTGTCGAAACGTAGCTTTAGCTCAGTATACCGCCTTCCTTACATTAACACTGACACCATCCGCTACCGGTACCTAGTAATAACCTTAACGATATTTGTAAGCTTGACTAACATACATAACTAACATAATATGCTGTAAGCTGACGACCCAAAGCGGAGATGGGTTTCCCGGGGAAATAGTTGTGGGTTTATTTTAATCAGGTATCGGGTGGTTGCTTACAATCAGGCGACCCGTCTGCTTGATTGCCAAATCAATGCCTCAGATTTTGGAGGTGTCCAAAGATGGCGGTAACCATCACCACTTACTAACAGGTGGTCTGTTCCTTTTTTTGCTACTCATAAAAAAATAGACAGCAAAAGTTCCAATTTTCGCTTTCACGGACTGACGTACAAACTGAACTTCTTGATACTTTAGGCGTCTAACCCCCAAGTCTTATTTTCGAACAGCTTTCACGTAACGTTTTCATCTCATAGTTATGTCGATTCGATGATTCGTGTAGCATTACAAATCGAAACATAAATGTCACCATCACCCATCTCCACTTCAATAGCTGGGTCTTGAATTACCGAGCAGGTCTCTAGAGGCACGTTTCTGTCTCGCTTTGGGCCATGGCGAACCTGGTAGCCAGAGTAAGATAAAAGCGTGGATCGCGAAGCACGCTCAGTGAGTGTTAGTACCTGGATTCTGACTGAACGAGGCACGCTTTTATCTCGTTCTGGACCGTGGGCTACTTGGCTTGTAAAGCGAGATAGATGCGTGCTTCTCGAGCCACGCCCGGTAAGCTAAAACCCGGCTGTTCAATATCGGATCTGCGGCAAACTAACCTGAGTGTGTTTTTTTCACATTGGAATATATTGCTTTGAGTGCTAGCTTCCGTTCCAGTTCATACAATAAAATATGAAAACGACGCAGCCATATATTCCAATACAAACTAACAGCTTTTTATTTCACAAAGAGTTCAATTAGAACGCATATTCACATAACTAACCACTTAACCTAGTGATAGCTACATAGTACGGATGCAATGTGAAAAGCCTCCGTTGCAGGGCTTTATCGCATTGGCGATTTGTGAGTGTGTTTCCGCAGTTATTCTTGCTGAGTTTCTGTCTGGAGTATGTTAACGCAATGAATGTTTAGCACACGAACTTTAAATCCGGAAGGTATTGAAGCTTATCCGAGCAAGGTGTCGTAATATTGACTAATATACTTGCCACAAACATTACCACATAGCTGTCAGTTTGGTGCACTTATATTAGTCAACCTCTGACGCTCTGTTTGTTTTAGAGGAAGACCGTAGCATTGAATACTCGTGTATGCTACCAGCGTTTCTGTTCTGGAAACACGCTCGCAAACCATCAGTGTCAGGCTCAAGTTCACTAAACCGGTGAAGAGCGCAGCGATGGGATGTTAAAATCCAGATGTGTGCGAGAATGACTCATCTCTTTGTTCTCTATCCTATTCATTGACGATATGTCAGGAGGTCTTTTGGGCCTAAAAACTGTCACTAGGGCTTCTAATTCCAATTCTAACTGGAGGTGATACGACCTGCACTGACATCCCGCTATGTTTGTTTCGTGCAGCCTTCAACTGCCTTACGAACTACCTTTATCATCGTTCCGGCTTCTCCGATTTGTTGAAAACGAATGTAAGCTTCAAAAATGGCTTCGATGGAACCAAATAGTTTTTTTCGCACGCTTCGTTGTCAACGTCCCATCGCTGCGCCGTTTTGGTCTTACGCTTCTATGTACGATAGCTACGCTAGGTTCCACCGGTGTACGTATACAGAAGGGTAAAGTGGGCACTGTGTTGTGCAGCGATGCGCGGCTGCATGGCGGGCGGCGTGGAGCTGAAGGACCGCAGCGTGCGCGTGCTGGCGCTGCGCGCGCTGCTGGCGGCGCTCCCCCCGCGCGCGCGCGCCACGCTCGACTACCTGCTCGACCACTTCGCCAGGTAACGGGCTGCAGCAGAGGGTGTGTAGCCACCTTGTAAGCCAGAGGTCCCGGGTTCGATTCCCGGCCGGGCAGATGTTTGAATGATGAATTTAAACCTGGTCTGGGTGTTAGTTGTCCTCGTCTTTGTGTGTGTTCCATGGCATCCCCGACACATTTTTATTCCTAGTGGGGGGCTGTGAGTGTGAAACGTTTATTTATTTAAGTATTTATTTGAACATGGTGATGACTCGGGCGACGTACGACTACGCACTAGGTTATTTATTATAAGGTCGAAAAATATCGATGAAATGATGCAAAGATTTTTGCCGACCGATACGGGGTGCTCGATGCAAAGCCGAAACGGACTCGTAGTACTTATCATTATGAACAACTTTTACTACGGGACCAACTCGGAATTCGCAACAAAATCAGCTGTTCCATACGTTTTGTCGAGTGTCATTGACATTTTTCTATGGAACAGCTGATTTTTTTCGCGAATTCCGGATTGGTCTGGAGTAAAAGTTGTTCGTAATGATGAGTACTTTGAGCCTTTTTGGCTTAGCATACCCTTTTTGTATAACCCTGTAAAAATAACGTTTCACACACATAGCTTCCCGTTACGAGGATGTCCTGTGTCGGGGATGACATGGGACTCACGACGATACGCAAAATTTTCTTGAGGTCTCGGAACTTGGGCACCAGTCACGCGGTATGCGTAGCCATTCGCGCGAACTTCGGTGCCCTCGAAGGGATTGGTGCATACTGTACGCGACCCGACAGACTGTGAATGTGGACTGCGCAACTGTAAAATGTACATTGACTGTGACGGAATGTTGATGCTAATTCTATTTTGAGTATGACTGAATTGACATTGTCGGCGGTTAACAGCGAGTCCGAGATTTTAAATTTGACGTGACAACGTTTAATAAATCGATGATCGCCGGGTGCACGCACGAAAAAGTGTCCCGTTACGCTCATTGTAACATCACGATCATTTCATCAATGTTTTGTTATGACGTTGTCAAGTTAAACCATCATCCGTAAACCGACTTTACAGGCAACCAATTTTTTATTTATACTTTTTCAGAGTCGCAGACAACTCGAAGCTGAACTCAATGGACAGCAAGAACCTGGCCATCTGCTGGTGGCCGACGCTGCTGCCCGTCTCGTTCTCCGACATGGGCCGCTTCGAGATGACGCGGCCCTACCTCGAGGACATCGTGCAGACCATGATCGACCAGCACCCGTTCCTGTTCCGAGGGCGCGAGGCGTTTGTCATGGTGTGAGATACTACCTGTGAGTATGGGGACTCCAGTAGATAGAGTAAGGTTTTTATAAATTGGTTTCTTCTGGTTCTAGGTTGGTTTGTTTTATAATAGGTTTTTTATGCTATTGAATGACGATACGAGCAAACCGCTTAAAATAACAGGTCTACGCCACCTAGAATTTTAAATTCTTAGAATTCAAGACCCTGCACGGCACAGCACTGCGCTCTTCAACCTGAGATACACAACGTTTTATCTTCTATTTTCCTTGAAATTTCACTGGAAACAATGCCCTTTCAACCGAAACACGTAAGGTACCTACGTCATATGCGATAAAGCATCTAAAACGTTGTAAAACTGACAAACAGACGTACAAAGACAATTTAGTATTAGTCATTTCACTGTTGATTAATCTTTTTCTTTTTTTTTTTCTTTTTCAGGCCCCACAATGCAGGTTGCATTTGTGATGGATGACGTATGACGTCAGAGTGACGTCATGGACTAAAACGCGGTACGATCCGCACGGAAAGTGGCGCCACCTAGTGAGGTGAAGCTAACGTGACTAGTTCGTAAGTTTGGCTATTTGTAACCGCCCGAGCCGAGCGGTTTTATACTTTAACCGCTAAGGAATACGACCTGCGTTTGTGTGGGCGAAAAGTGAAGAAACTACGATGACGGTTGTAGAAATCGTTAGATATTCCAATCGGCAAGCTATCGTTATTCTAAAGTAGGTTTTTAATGTTAAGACTCGGTTTACAAGTTTTTTGGGTGAATTTTTAATGGCAGATTGTGGGGAGGGGTGACTTGTAATGTTGTCGTGCTTTTGAAAAAGGGACTTTAAGAATACTCGCATAAGGTCGCGATAATTTTATTAAACGTTGCAGACACCGATAAAACTTCCGTTAATTTATTTCACAAAAAAATTAGCCGTAGAATTTGTTTATGAATAAACCTTTCAAAAGGTCAATGTTTTTTGAATAGGTACCTACTACGATCAAGTGATTAAAATTGAGAACCAGTGATTAACTAACAACCCTTTTTGACAGCTCTTTTCAAAACATGAAACAGTGGTTAAATCAATCGACTTGTTAAGTTTCGACGAATGGTTTTATCCAATACTCAGTTCCATTGTCTGTCATTAAAACTTTCGAAAAACAGAATGAATGTCTGAATAAACGGTATTTAGGAAGTAAAAAAAAGTCACGGTTTGAGTTTTGTAAGCGTTTTCATATCATATCATGAAGCTTAGGTACGCGAGTGTCGTTGCTTGCATTCTGTCTCTAGTCGCTCTTGTTTAGACGGGAATGGGTGTGACGGGGACGGAAGATGTCGATTGTTTTAGGAAATCGCGCTTCGTATCGCTTGTAGTACAGTTGGAGCCATTATAATAGAAGATTTGAGAGGCTGGGCGCGTTTTGATACAGCAAATTACGAGAGATGATAGCATTAAAATCGTTTTGTGTATGTTTTTTGTGATAATTTATCTTGATATATTCTATTATGAATTAAATAAGAAAACGTCCAAAACAAACTATTGAAATGTTAACAATATAATGACATTCAATTTATTTTTGTAATTATCGATTTTAATTTGATGATTCGAATCCTTCTTTGATTAAACAATTTCAGCATTTTCAATGATGCTTCCGGTAATGTTACAGTATCAAAACGCATACCAGTCACTTCTATTTTAATTTACGTCAAATCGAAAATTTGGCTCAAAAAGGTATTCGTAGTTGTTGGCTAAACTTAACTATATTATATACGGCCTTACTTGTAAACGTTGCTTAGATTTACAAATGTCATTTAAGTTTAAGTCGTGTTTATAAGTAAGACTTAGGTCCGTACTTCTAAATACTGCTTTAAGTTAACCACTGTTTAAAATTCTCTGACCACTTCTCGCTGACGTGAAATGTCACGTGCGAAAACGAGACGGATAATTTTAAGCAATGATTAAGTTTAAGCAGGTTTTATAAGCAAGGTCCTTAATGTATAAGATTCTAGATGGGATTAGCGAAAAACTAAGAATTCCGTTCATTTTATACGAAAAAGCAGTATTTACAAATAATATAAGCATTTCGCATTTTGTAATTGTTAGTTTGGAAATTGCACAAAGTATTTAACGGGAAGAATGGATTAATATTAAGTATTATTGGAATATATTTAACGTCTATTCTATAGGGGTATCAGGTATGGGTATGCCAAGCCGAAAAATGCTTATCATCATTATGAAAAACTTTCATTATAGGATAAAATCTGAAATCAAGAAAAAACAGATCAGCTGTTCCATACATTTTGTCAAGTGTAATTTCATTGACATTTTTCTATGGAACAGCTGATCTTTTTTTTCTCGATTTCAGGCGTGGTCCCATAGTACAAGTTGTTCATAATGATGAGTACTATGAGCCTCTTTCGGCTTACCATACCCTTTCCTTATAACTCTGTATTTATATTTAATGGCAACACCACATAATGAGCACATTCCGTTCAGTCGAAATATTAATTATGAATTAATTGTTAATGGTATTTATAATGTAATATTAAAAATAAAATAGATATTCGCGTACTCCATCGTTTAAAATAGTATTATAAGGATCAATGTTGGCTTGTGCGCTTTTTTTATTTATATTTTGACGAAAAAATGTGTAATGTCAATTCTGAGTTGCCATATTATAAACTTAATTTGAGATAAAAACTATAGCCATCTTTTGCTCACGTATAGAATTGGAAAGAGATGGAAATAGTTTTTGTGTTGTTTAGTTTAGAGTTTGATACAAAAGAATTGACGTCACTATAACCAAAATAAAGAATGAGATTGAAAATTTTTGCATCTATTCGCCCTCTCGCTTGCATACATGCCGTGTGAACGAGAGGCGAATAAATTTGCGAGTTTCGAAAGGAAAGTGCAGTTGTAATCAAACGTTAGGTACTTTGATTTCAAACGAATTGATCGGATTCCATGATTCGATTATCAAATCAGGTAATCGATTTATTTCGTCTATTTATCGGCAGGACCGAGTCCCCGTAAAATGATCGATAAAATTATCGATTGCAAAAATATTTTTTTACGAGTTCGATGCATTCGAGTAGCTTTTTAATAAAAATGAGGTAATAAACATCACAATGCGATTTACAAGTCCGCACATAGTGCTGTTATTGTGTATTTTATTTCTTGCCATAATTTCATGATCTGTTTATACAGGTTTTCATATTTTTATTGTGAATTCCTGGTATTTTTTCATTTTGTACGATGAAGCTTTGAAAAAGTTAAATAGCCGTTTTATACGTACACGATGTTTTAATTTGAACAAGATTATAAGTGTGATCGAGTTATTGCTCATACCGGAATTCGGTACCAGAAACGCAATCAGGGTGATTAAAAAAGCATACCAATCACATAGGTACCATCAAATTTTCTCACTCGGTTTCTTCTAGGCAAGCGTGCTCCATCGTAGACCGCATCGATGCTTACCATCAGGCGAGATGGCGGTCAAACGCAAGCCTATATTGAATTTGAAAAAAAATAGGAAAGTTTGTGAGTTGTGAACGTTGAAATCGCTGAACCGACTTCGATAAAACATGACTATTGTCTAAGATCTACCGCTAGAAAACCCGTTTCAAATTAAAAAACGCGTTTATCGGGTACGGTATATAGCGATCAGGTTTATAACCACTCTTTTTGCATCGGGCGTCAAAAATAGTACAATCAACACCAATAATCGAGTATTGATTTGATCATGCTTCCAACGTTCAAAATGGCCTATGTTGTTAATTAAGTATTTATAAATAGACTGAAGTGAAGCGCTTTTATCTCTTTCGCCCATTTTCTTATGCCTCTTCAGATTTGGATTCCACTGGAGCGTCCTGGGACGCTATTCTTGCGAGTGAGATTATCTCGGTCACTGTCGCTCTGATAACAAATGACATTAGAGTAAATATCGAGCTCCCGAGAATAGGGTCCTTGTATTGCATCGCCTAGGTTTTCGTCTTGCTCGAAAAAAAAAAGCGAGACAATAGCCAAAGCCATTCAGTTCAGGCTCGCGCAGTTCGCGCTAAGGTCCCTGAATTGGCTCGTATACTGATCAATGTTTTGATCATTGTGCTTCTGATGTTACAGAATTCTGTCTTATTTTGTTAGGCAGCTTATTTTTGCACCGGAAGCTTTTTAGGTTTAATCTGCACGTTAAATAAGTCATCTCAAAAAATTACAAATTTTAATACCATCCAATGAAAGTGCTTTTGAAAATTTTTAGATTTTACACTCTTCAATAGGTAAAAAAAACTATGTGACTCAAAATATCACCCATGTACGAGTAGGGGGTGAAATTTTGACAGGTTTAAGAATGGTCATGATTGAGTTATAAAAGTAGAGAAACAAATGCTAGACTCATTACGCAGTATTTAGTAGTTACTAAACTCAAGCTAGGTAGACTTCTGTTGTATGTGCAAGGACTTATGTATAGTAAAGTTTGTGTGCAATTATGTACCCTAGCCGCTTCGATATAAGGTTGATATTATTTGGATATTTCGCAAAAGCAATTTGTAAGCATACGTATTTTGCAAATCGATGTAACTATTTAAGTATATTTAATATATTAGATGTCTCCATTAAGCCTAGGTGTAACGTAACGTACGTATCGTAAGTTTTTATCGGTATGATAACGTCATATATCACTGTCTCTTTCACGCGCACGTTGACGTATGCAAGTTTGCGTGCGTGCAAGAGAGACGCAAATATCATGTAACAATGTCCATTAGGGGAATGATGTAAGTGGATTTTTTATATTTTACTATGAATCGAAAAAGACATAGAGCCTACCTGTTTTAAAATTTTATTTTTATATTGAATTTTTTTCGCTTTTCTTAAAGATCTCACGTGAAATTTTATAATAATTTACCTAATCGAGACTTCCCCTAATGTTTTAAAAAATGCAATTTTTCTATTATAATATTCGATGTAAATATTGTACATTCGTTCATTTTATTTTTATTTATTTATTGAGATTTTTATCGAAGTTTTAAAACATTTTATTTTGTTAATTTGTGCATTACGATTAGTGTTTTCCTTTCTTCATTTTATTATCCAAATATATTTCAGTTTTTTTTATTTTTTATTAAAGTGCCATTTTTGTGTTATAAAACTCGCGGTGATTTCGATGATTCCTAAAATGTACTTTCATAAAATTTTCTTAAGTGTTGCGTCGTTTTTGTGTTGAAAATTAAGTAGGTTCTCGAATGTTCTATTGTAGAATCAATGTACGCTTGGCCGGTTGGCGTGCCGACGCCTGCTATGCGATTTTGGTGTTGACAACGCTAGATATCGTATGTCATAAGGTCGCGTCTTGCTTGTATAGGATTAAGGTACGGAGTGAGATTACGAAGAAAGTTCCATTAGGTGTTGTAAATTGCGAGATTTGATAGATTTGTGAGAAAAAGGTTAGAAAGAAAATTAGAAAAGTTCTTTATAAATTCTCTGGCCTGCTTTGAGGCGGACAGAGATAGCAGTTGTAAGTCTCTTTCTAAATTATTCTTGTATCATCCATTTTTCGTAAGGCATTAAAATTGTATTTGGACAACGAGATAAAAAATCCTTTTCTATTCAAATTTTTCTAATGAGCAGAAAAATTGATAAAGTCCTTATATTTTCATACAAAGTATACAGTTTAAATCAAATCTGTCCAAAAAACACTTTTTGACTTACTATGTGGAAATCGGTAAAATCATGATCAAACTAAAATTACATTTTGAGGTAATATTTCAAAAGTGTTTAAAGTTGTAGCGAAAACGCTTTAAATAGTGACTTAAGTCTTCGAAAGAGTATAACTTATACTGTATAAGAAACAAGAAGCGAGATGTTTGGCTATCTTGTACGACATGACATCCTAATAAAAACCCATAGTTTCTCAAAGTAAAAACCATCTTAGGGGAAAATGTAGAAAGTAAGGTAGGACCAAGGAGAACATTCTCAGACCAGATAAAGGAAGAAAATGTTATGTCGTACAAGGAGGTAAAAATACTAGCAGAAGACCACCAAGCTTCACAATTACTCCACCGAGAAGAGCAACGCTCTTAGGAAGGTAATAATTCAGAACCACAAAATTTGCACGTTATTGTACGGTCAATAGTGTACAACCAATATAACGAGTCCATGACTTCATAATATCGGGTTGTACAAAATTGGCCGCGTAAAACTTCCCGGACATATGGATGCGTATTATCGTATCTACTGTACAAATAGTAACTTCTCTTAAACTCTAGTTGATCGACTGAAAAGTCACCTCATTTGATTCCACCCTCTTTAAGGCCACTTTAATGTCATCAATTTCCAAAATTCTCTTTTAAATAAGCGCTAGTTGTAATACTATTGTCTCGTAGTGATGAATGTTGTGATATATCGGGGGTATGCGTACGCGCAGGTGTCGGCACGTCAGCGAGACGTATCAATTTTGCTATGCATCTCAATTATACTGTACACACAGTTCAAAGGAATGTGTCATATTTTATAATAAATAACCATCTATGTAATTATGATGTCTTTTATTTGTTACCTTCTGTACCGGGCTTAATTTTATAGTCTTCTTTCTTATTCATAAGAGTTGTGTGATTTTGATAGGTTTCTTTGCAACGTTAAAAAAATTATATGGCTTATAACCTAATATTCGGCCGCTTTTACTACGGTCGTAGTATTATATTTCTATCTCTACGACCAGGATTCGTTATTTCAAGCTCTCATTTAGAACTTAGATAGCTAAATTATTAATGACAATGTATATTGACACCTACCCATAACTGGTCTAGAAAAAAAATACTATGTATATCATACAGAAAGATTTTTACAAAAATATATAAATTACCAACTCATAAAATAATGGCACAGGTTGGTTGGTTGTTAATTCCAAAGAAAAACATTTTAATATCGTATAAAAATTTATTCAACAGGCAGTCAGGCACGCATCAAACTACTACAATACTGATAATCACAGATCACTTACATTCACGAGATTTACCGCCTGGCCACGGGACATTCGCCGATGCGAATATTCGCGCGGTGTGCGAACGGCGAAGCGTCTAGCGACTGAAATAAACTCATAGCAATGTACTAAGTACATTGCTATGCGACTGAAATAAACTCATAGCAATGTACTAAGTACATTGCTATGAGTTATTTCAGTCGCTAGACGCTTCGCCGTTCGCACCGCGCGAATTTTCGCAACGGCGAATGTCCCGTGGTCAGGCCCTTAGATCTGATTATTTTAAAATTCATAAAACTACTAGTATACTTTACTAATTGTATAAAATGCATAGCTACATTATATTTGCTATTGAATATATTAATATCTGTAAAACTTAAAATACGATGAAGATGGGTTTTGAACAGTAGGTACCTTTGAGGTGTCTATAACTGTAAAACAACTATGATACTCTATCTAAGTATACCATTGTTATTCAAAAAACAGGTATATTCATATTTTAGAGCAAAAGTCAGCAGGATTGAGTACATTCCAGATGCTAACATCCTTCCTAGGGCTACCTATGTTTTTCTAGCAATCGCTACAAAATGACATAATTCGTTGTTGTATTCTGGCCAGTATGTTGCAGCCTTATTGAATACACACATACCCCATCGCCTAAAACCCAACACAGTGGAGGCTGGGGTTACGTTTATAGGTCACATACTTAGTAAGTCCAAATTGATTGCAATTCCCTCCAAAATTCTACAACGCCTTTGTCACTTTGAAGCAATTGAGAAATCCAAACGTGTGCTTCAAAAATCGCTAATAGCAGTCCATTTCTAACCTTAGGTTTTCTATCTCTATGAAAGTAAAGAGAGCAATAGGAATTATTGTTTAGATTAGAACAATAATGCTTTAAGGTTTGTGAGCCCCTCAATTCCTACTTATTCTTTAGTTTTATCAAAGTATCAGACACAGCCAGCGCCCCAACAACCGCACCAAGGTATGGAGTCATTGGGCGGAACTGACAGCTTCCTGGATTTGTGCGTGCACGCCGACTGCAGGGAGTTCACTGACGAACACATGCTGTTGGTGCGCTCGTGCTCCGAGTGGGACGTCGTCATCTCCTGGAAAGAAGGAAAGAAAGAGCTGGTGAAATAGTGAAGAGATTGATGGTCTGATGTGGTATTGGTGAGTAAAGAATTTTAAAGTGACGTGACAAACGGCAAGGTGAGATTTGTCTTCGAATGGTGGTCACTACCTCTATCTGTATTATTCAGCTGATGGTATAAAGTTAAAAACAATCTTAAACTATCTAAGTCCTCACCTATATAGTTAAAGTTTGTTTTCTGGATTAATTATCAGGTTTTTCGAATAACCTTTCAGGGGCTCTATCAGCGTCGGGGCTATTGGCATCAGCTTGTTGACAGAAATTCAGGCCTGGGTCTATCATTAAAATGATAATAAGAAGTGAATTGTTACCTGATAACTATCCCGCTTATACCGCGGGCCTGAGCTTGACGACGACAGAGTATTTCTGGGCCTATGCCTTGTACAGAGCTTTGGCTTTGCCAGTTCGTGCACTTCCCCGTCGATCAGCCTCTCATTATCGCTCTCTCCATGCAAGGGTACGCCGTTTTTGGTTACACCATTCTTTACATCCTTCTTCTTCTCCTTCCGTTTCCTTTCTCGCTTCTTAAAAGTCAGGGAAAATCTCTTCCGCTTTTTAGCTTTGGGAGACTCCGGTCTTTGTGGAACTATTGACTTCTCGTGTTCAGATCTACTCGTATCATCATCTGGGTGAGGAACTTGACTTTCCGAATCAGTTTTCAAAGTCATATCAGTTCGTATTGAAGAATCTGGTTCTCCAGATTTGTATGCTACCTCCTTTTCAAGATTCGCTAGCTCCATTCTTCGTAATCTCTTTGGTAGTTTGTTGACAGTTGCGTATATCGGTTCTTCATTTTCGCCAACGGGTGCCGAACGCGATCGAAAGAAGAAGTCGAACTTCTTTGGTTTGACTGGTATTCGTCGTTCCACAAACACCACCGTGCTTGCGACTTCTGTTGTGGTTGTAAGTTCATCAGACTTTGGACTTGTACTTGCGATTGGTGTTCCTCTTGGATAGTCATACGTTAGCTCTATATTTTTCTCTGTTACGTACGACTTTGGTTGCTCAGCATCAGGATTTGGATTCCCATTTTGGACGGGGACTATAGGTTGCAGAACGGGTAGTGGCTCACGTTTTTGGCAGCAGCATTTGTTCTGCATAACTCTTTTCGTATTGCACATAAAGACTGAGTTCTGCTGGATGAAAGTGGTCTGTATTGAAGGATTAGACTGGACTTCTCCTAGCAAATCTTCAACGTTGCCGCCTGTGTGGAATCTTTGAGGGTATGGAGCTACAACAAATCCTGGTGGAGGAGGAGGGGAGTTGATGTGGAAAGGGGGAGAAGTGACGGATTGGAAGAATTGAGGTACTTCAGGCGGTGAGTCGTGGACGAGGACGTCAACAACTCGTTCGGAACCATTGTCTTCCACGTTTGGTCGGCGCCCATTGTTCGGTGACGTCATCCGTATGAAATTCTTTTGACGGATTTCTTCCTGGCAGTCCTCACACGTGCAAGGAGACGCGGCGCCACTCTGTAAGTAATACGGAAACGAGACGTTAACCGGATTGGATTATGATTAGGTAAAGCGTGTTTGGAATACATAAACACTTTTCAATCCCGCTTTAACGGACCACCTCATCTAGAGGTGACAAAATGAAGGAACCAACATTGTTGAAGTATGGTTTTGTTAAAAATTTGATGGTGGCTCCCTCACTCAAGTCTACAAATAAGTTGGTCGTATTTTATAATGTTTATGTGGGTGGTCTACCCAATTTATAAATGAGATGGGAATTCCTGGAAACTTTAGCAAAAACAAGGGACATTGACACTAAAAGTTACAGTTCTTCGACGTTCAAACTTTTCTTATTTTCTCTGCAAACTTGTGTATACCGGGCACTTTATATATCCACACAAGTTACTAAAAGCTTGTGGCTTCGTTCTTGCAAGTAGAGTTTAGGGCATTTGCTTTGTTCTTCAGTTTTTCGTCCAAAATGCTGTAGGTATTTATAAACAACAATCCTGAGTCAGGTCTGCGGTAACGGTGTCAGAAATACCTTCTTATTTATAGTTCACGTCACCTTCGGCAATTCTGTCATGGTTAATTAGGGACCTTAGAGTTTGACGAAACATACCTACTCTTACAGCAAAGTTCCAAAAAATTTAAAAGATAATTTGGGAATAGGAAAGCTCTAACAAAAAAAACTGAAACACGAAAAACAATACAAGCTACTTTGTTTTTCCACCACGTTGTTTCAATCACGAAACGCTAACAACTCTTCCACGTTTCCCAAACACAAAACTGTACAACACATCTCTCACTAACACTCAAAACTAAACTACCGAAAAAACAATAAACACCTTCAAAATCCAATCCATGTCACTGCTTCCTCACATTATTAAACGCACAAGATTATGACAACCGGCTACTACCGAAGTCGCTTGGCCTGGACGACCGACGCACAACTGAGTTTATTTTTATCAACATTAGGTGTTACAATATTTTCTTACTTCAAAAATGCTCGCCCTTGGCTTATATACCATCCAAATAATGAAGAATTGGGCTATGAAGCACTAATACTTGAACAGACGCTCTATTTTGGATGTATTGATGGTTATGATTAGTCTAATTTTAGGCAGAGTATACTCGAGTATCCACGTAATAAAATAAATAGAGATTCCTTTCTTCACAGACTTTAGAATAAAATGAAAGATGCGCTGGCAAGTCTAGTCTAGCCTGATTGAAACAAAAAAGTAAACTTGGAACTGTTCCAAGCATTTATTGCTGCTTAATTAAGATACCGCCCTCATAACCCATTTTAGATATCGTGGACTAACTTGGTCGCCTTCGTGACTTATCTCTCGTTGGATGTTTGTCAAGTCGTCAATGTACGCTATTTAATGGTGAAGAGGATAAAAATACGTCAGATAAGCTGTGATCAGACGTACAGTCATTACTAATTGTAAAACGTATTTTGCATTGTGCATCACCTGACATTGATAAAAGTCAGGTAAAGGGGAAAGACTGGTAAGAACGGAAAGAGGACCGCAGATAGGTGCGATGAGGCCCCGTATGACAAACACTCACGCTACTTCTATGAAAGATATTGCGTGAAAGAGACAGTATTATTCATATTGTCAGGTAGTACCTTGTTGCCGTCCTGCTCTCCCTCCTCAGGCACCACGCTCAGGTCGTTGAAGGCGACTACACGCGAGGCACCGTCCATGCTCGCGCACTCCGGGCACGCGCTGCAAACCGACGCGCTGTCCTGCCATCAAGAGTGTGCTTTATTTAATGAAGACACAGTTGTTAATTGTTTATCAGCCGCCAGACGTCTAGCGGTCAAAAGATTCTGATCAAAATCCTTAGTTTTTAACGTAAATTCGTGTTAAAATTTGAGTCCATAGTGAAGGTAGTTCAGAAAACAGATGATAACAAAATCGGTGGCCACATTTTGGTGTTACAGCTAAATATTTGTCATTCGTCCAAAATATAACTACACCCTTCGATAGCTAATGAATCAAAGAATAAATACAAATATAAATATCTACGCTCCAAGAAAATGTTACCCCGTTACGTACCTACAGGACCTACACGTATCCAATCCACGATAGAGTCACACCAATTTTTTATTGATTTAGGCGTGCTTCGATCGTTTTTGATCACACCAACACTATTAGAGCTTGGGTTGATTATGCGTAACGAGTACAGTAGTGAGACAGTGCCCTCGGCCGAGTACTCGGTTTCTATAAACAGTTTGACGAAGCGAGACAGTCACTAAAACCATAAATTGTTTGCTCAGCCGAGTATGCTCATTTACTGTCTCGCCACTGTACTCGTTACGTGTAATCAACCTTTTAGTCAAAGTAGTCCAACACCTAGTCAACAGTTATAAAGATGTGATACGTACGTCCGAGTGCTCGGGCGAGGACCTGCGCTCGCGCAGCATGGTGTCCAGTCTGTCGTACTCATAGCGCAGAGCCGATATCTCTCGCTTCAGCTGCTCGTTCTCTCTTTTCAGCTTCTTTATATCTGACTGTCCTGAAATAAAATAAAAACGTTTCACACTCACAGCTCCCCACTAGGATACCCTGTGTCGGGGATGCCATGGAATACACAAAGACAAGGATAAGTAACGCCCAGTCCCAGAACAAATATTCAAATTCGTCATTCAAACGTCTGTCTGGCCGGGTATTCAACCGGGACATGTGGCTAATTAGGGTGCTGAGCCAAACAGGTCGACAAGATATAAGATATATGTATAGGGTTATTCATAAAGGGTATGCTAAGCCAAAAAGGGCTCATAGTACTCATCATTATGAACAACTTTTACTATGGGACCAACCCGAAATTCGAGAAAAAAAAAATCAGCTATTCCATAGAAAAATGTCAATGACACTCGACACAAGAACATTATTTTTACAAAATAAAAACCGACTTCAAAAGACCGACTATTATTGAGTTATTCATCAATTTGTCGCGCACGTACTTAATGCAAATTTAAGACTTATATGGTTTTCTCATGGATACCATTATCAGAACTGGACTAAATTGAAATGGGACCAAATGGGAAGCGGCAGCTTTCTAATAAAAAAAGAATTATCACAATCGATTCACCCAGTCAAAAGTTATGAGGTAACAAACATAAAAAAAAAACATACAGACGAATTGATAACCTCCTCCTTTTTTGAAGTCGGTTAAAAATGTATGGAACAGCTGATTTTTTTTTCGCGAATTTCGAGTTGGTCCCATAGTAAAAGTTGTTCATAATGATGAGTACTATGAGCCCTTTTCAGCTTAGCATACCCTTTATGAATAACCCTGTAGAGACATCTTTTGTTACATTTCTTAAGACTATCACGAAGTTTTTCGTTACAAAATGCGTCTCGTGGTTTTTCCGCGCAGTGTGAAACAGTGATTGGGATTTTAATAATAAGTAGCCCTAATCTAAGGTATAAGGTATTTCTGATTCAAATTTTTTCCAACTTAGACAGTTTTGGAGTAACAAACAAGCAACTTTCGCTTTTATAATATTAGTGAGACACATGAAACTGAAACGCCTGTCGAAATCAGCTATTGTTTAGCGGTTTGAATCTTCTGTTATTTTAAGGCGTTCGTATGATCCTTTTTTAAAGACCTATTTGAATTGCTTCATCGAAACTATTTAGACGCTTTACCTCTCTCTACTTCAGCATTTATGTTAATGGTTCGCAGACGCAACTCTTCGTTCTCGTATAGCATGCCCCGCGAAGACTTCCTGTCCAATCTGAAACCGAAAATATTAGTTTCAGCGATGGCAACTTTAAAAATTACTACTTTCTTACTGCTCTACTTTCAGCGCTTACCTACTCAAGTGGATCCAGTTCTTTGACATATCTAAGTATTCTGGTCTCTCGGGCTGGTACAATTAGCTTTAAAGGCGAAGATAGAGATGGCTAAGCATATACTAAGAGGTCTCACTTATCTTGATTTTGAGGTTTTCGAAGCAACTTATGTCATTTTACTTTTTAACCCCTAACGCAAATAAACAGATGTACTACCTGTGTCCTTTTGTTACAGCGTAGCTCGAAAACGGCTGAACCGATTTTGGTTTGTTTTGAACTGTGACTTTCAAGAGGAATGATCTTAGTCATAATTCAATTTAATTTCAAACTTTTTTTTCCTCTTTGGCTTCTATCCAATAATCTATAAAGGCTTGGTACTCACTTGCGGTTGGGTTTGATGTTGACATCCTTGCGTCGCGTGCGCAGCATGCTCGCTCCCGTCATGCCAGACATCTTGACGCTGGCGCGCCATGCGTCGAGTAACACCTGAAACAACAGAAAAATATACAAATTAAATACGTAATATTAATAGAACTAAAACTCTATTTTAGTTTTTTTGTGGCTCTGTTTCCAGAAACTGAAAAGAAAATTATGTTATGTATTATGTTTAGGAAGTATCAACCTAGTTATTTTAGATTACATAGTTGATTAGGTACCCAGTTTTCGATGTATGAATATTCCTTTCACTTAGATTTTAAAAACTCTCCGATTGTTTCACGCTTGTTAATAATCGAAATATAAACACAGAATAACTTTAAAAAAAATTATAGTTTTGTCAACTGAGCAAAGAAGATTTTGAGCATATTTTTTTAAATATTTTTTTTACACAGGGTAAAATTTATTTTTTAAATTTTATAGAGCTCACTCTTTAGCCTGTCTCTTTGACCTCTTAACAGTCAGGCACACGAACGCACACTACTTCCACATTAAAACTTAGTCAAGTAGTTAGCCAGACTAAAACTAATCCCTTTACACCTATTTAACCTAATTCCTTAATATCATTATGCGAGACGCTTACTGGCGCTAAACACTGGAAATACTGCCGTGCGAGTGGCTTGGAGAGGTACTCGACCATGGGCGTACCCAGGTTTCGGGCCAGGGCAAATCAGATATTTTATATTATATTTTATATTATCACTAGTCAAATAAATCAATATATTAATAAGGATTTTTTTATATTAGTTCTTTATTAAATAATACAATGACTATTTTAAATAAAGCCTATTTAAGTAACTTTCGAGGGTCCTAGGCAAAACGGTTTATCACGTCTTCCGTGAAAGCCAGGGGCAGCAGCTGCCCCCTCCTGCCCCCCTCCCCTGGGTACGCCCATGTACTCGACCGATGTCATGCGCGGGAAATCGCTGACTGGACTGGAGGGCCGAAGGTACTTGAAAAGATGTGCTCTATGATAAGGGGATAGAGTTTATTAGGTTAGCTCTCAATATATATTTTTTAAATTTCATCTTGAACTTTTTTTGCGAATCAGTCCTCTGATTTACGTAACTACATAGATAGGTAAATGGAAAAACTCTTTATTGTTCACATCAGAAATTGCGAGAAACCTACAACCATTCTTAAAGGTATTGCAACAACTGGCGGCCTTATCTCTATGAGCGATCTCACCCAGGCATGAGAAGCACATTTTTTTTGCTTATGACGTAAGAGTTAGATGTACTTAGATAATAGTATTAAATAACTGTTTCATGTAAACAAAGTAATCCTATAATGCAATAAAAGGGTCAAACGGTAGCCATGTTTTAGATCTTTCAGAGACATTCAAGTAACTAATATGTAATAATAAACTTTTTGAAATTGGTCCTTCGAGCTCTTACAATACAACCGATTAAGAAATTACTTTTGAAAGTCACTTTGGTGAATATTGGTTTTGGGCTCATTGAATCGATAAAATACATCATTCAAGCTATCTACAAAAGAACGAAATTCCTCACAGGACATGATATAAATACGTAGAAACTCTTTAATGCGCACAGATAAAGTAAACACACCCCACCCCACCTTTTACCCTTCGAGGGCAGACCAGTTATCCCAGCGGTGGGATGATTAAAGGTGGTGTTGAAAGAAAAAAAAAACAGAAAAGAAGTGTACCAGTAAAATACAAAATTTAAAACAGAGAGTTGTGTTGTTAGTTTTTGCCTTTTCGTGTTATTTTGTTGATTATGCTTTTCTTTTTGTATTGTCGTGTTTTATGTTTTTCATTTTTTTATAAGTGCTGATTTTTTTTGCGTTTTTTTTCCTATTTTCTTATTGAAGTATGGTCATCGTAGTCCGTTTCCATGAGAATAATACTTTCCAATGCATTCGAGTTAGAACCTAATTCAGTTTATCCTGGCTTTCGAACACTTACGGACATACTTTCTGTCAATCGAAAGATTGTGTCAGAATTATTTGCTAAGTGCTACAAAATCTAACCCTAAATATTAAGTAGGAATTAGTAAAATTAATAGTAATTATTGAAACAGTTTTGAAACTATTTTAAAACAGTTTTTCGTATGTTTAGTATAGCGTAGTGATTATATTATAAGTGAAACATTTTTAATACGTTTTAAGAACTTTAAAGTTTCATAAGTTTTGTGTTTATTTGGTGTAGTGTTTTGTATAAATAGGTACAATTAAAGAAATAAATATGGTGTTTCATTTCGGTATGTTTATTGGGGCTGGACTTCTCATCAGCCGCCTGAGCGACGGACTCAAGTTCTTGGTAAGTCTTTTATGATATTATTAGCTGATGATGAAAATCGGTGATGATGATGACGCTGTTGAAAAATAACCTGTTTTTTTGTACCCCTAACATGTATGTAATATTTTATGGTGATCGGTTAAGTAGTTAAGCGAGTAAGAAAACAATTTCCCGTTTAAAATATAATTTTATTTTAGTTAGAATTTTAATTTAATTTTATGATGATCAGTTTAGTGAAAGCGTGTAAGCAATCAAACTATATTTCTCAATTATAGTATCGCTTTAGTTAGAATGATTTTAAATACTTTACCTATCATTTACAGATAATTTACAGGTCATTTACAGATCAAGTTCTACAGGATGGTTTTATGTAAAGATAGCGTTGTAGGATAGCGCTGCAGTTGTATATTTTACTCGTAAACATTAAATCTAGGTGCAATGGTGCAAAGGATGGCCATTGTCATCCGTCATGGTAATGGTCCCAACTTGGTGTCATCATTATCTGTGCCTTTTCAACGAGAATTTTTGAGAAGGTTTTTTTTTAAATTGTAAAAGAGTTTTTTAATTTCATTCAAGTCGCGAGTGAATCGAGTCACACTGTGACTCGTTTTGGTGTGACTCGTTGGGAACCCCTCGTTCCTTCTAGGACTATGGACAAGGTAAGCGTGCTTCATCGTAGACCGCATCATTGCTTACCATCAGGCGAGATGGCGGTCAAACGCGAGCCTATAGTTTAATAAATAAAAAACGAAGTGACTATTTGTACGGGTACTGGACGAATAAATTATATTTATTCATACAGTTATTCAATTATTATTTTTTAATTATGAATGAATTGGATGATTAGCAAATAAGTATAATTATTATGGTAGCAAGCTAATAATAGGAATCTTAAAAACAGGAATCCAAGTATGCAGCGCGACGCGAATAAAACGAATAAAATAATATAAAAATTCAATTTGAAATTTTGAAGACGCTACGATTTTTCAGTTTGCAAAAATTTTGAAGAAAATTGATTTTATTTCCAAAAAATTGTACTAATCGTGTCCTGTTAGGTTAGGTAAGGAATTTTTTTTTATTTTCTTTCCACAGACACCTGGGTCTATGCTATCTATCTATCTATCTGTATCTATATTAATATGGTAACCATATTAATAATCATAAATTGTTCGTACAGTACCCGTATTAATAGACTCAGCTAATAAAAAAGGTCGTAATTGTTCCAGTCGCCCTCTGTCATATTGAAAAAGATATTCTTTGTCTGTTATTGTCATAACCACATGTGGCGAGCGGTGATCTAAAATATCTATATTTAGAGCATTCAGTTACTCTTACTCTACAAAATCTTGCAGAACGATTGCTTAGAATTTAGCTACAGCTGTAGAGATTATGTGAGTATTTTAATAATACTAGTCCTCAACGCAATTATCCATTATCCCGACACTTGAATTCAACACTCGCTGTCACCTGCTTAAAATAAATCGAATAATTATACGCGCGATATTTGTAAAATTACTCGTTGCCAAAACGTGGTAATATCCGTACACAAGGCGACGATTATCGCTGCCTCTATCGCTGTCGCTACTCTGACGCTAGGCCACAGCGACCACACCCTAATAAGCCATCAAACCTTCGCTTTACACTCAAACCATTGCCGCGTAAACTTGGTCGACTCGTCACCAGCTCGAACAAAACAAGCAATGGTTCAGAAGTGGAAGTGGAGTATAAATACAAATAGGGGAACGTAGTGCGTCAATACAGCGGATTGCGTGTTGCACGAGCGAGGAGGACAGCGATACGAGTGAGCGGGAGCGGAGTGAGGGCCACGGCACGCCTCGGTTCTATCCGCGCTATGACGCGACGCTATCGCTTCAGTTCGGAGCCGCGCGCCGCTCCTTCCACGCGTCCCGCTAATCGCTCGCAATGAAGCCCAAGCAGCGCGGCGCCCGCACCAAAAACATGGACAAGCTCATCGAGGCTGTCCAAGCTAGGGAATGTTTGTGGGACAAGAGTTACCGAGGGCACAGGAATCGGTTCAAGTTGGAGCGGTACTGGAACGAAGTTGCCGCGGAGGTGGGAACATCAAGTGAGTAGAATAGGTGACAGTGAGTACGAGACGAGTAGGCACGTAAAAGCGATCGCGGAACCCGTCTCCGCTTGAAGGTTAACGGCCTGAGTACGGTAGGTGCGACTAACTTATTCGACTTACATTTGTGTAGCGTTAACATCGCGTTTTCTGAATAAAGCTTGAGGTTTATCTTGAAAATTTTAGTTTCATTATTTGGCTGGTTGACAGATAAGTTGGTCGATCTGTAGACATGCCGCTGGGAGCTGAGAATAGCGGATAAGATATTTTATGTTATGATCATTGTTGTACAATGTTTGTGTTTGTTTTGCGAAGGCGGCCTGGTTTTCTTCGGTTAATAAATGGAGTATGTTTATTCACTTTAATTAGTCCTCAGATTAATATTTTGTTAGGTAATATAAAGTAAATGTATGTATTTAGATTAGTGTTTTACCTTTTTTTTATACGAATTCACTGAAAACTGAAGTTAGAATATCAGCTATGTAGAAAATAATCAAATTAACATAATAGTAGGTAATTTAATATCAGATCCGAATTTGAACAAAATAAAATATCAATAATTCCATTAAAACCAAACCTTTCAGGTATAAACTGCCGCAAAAAATGGAAGAACCTAAAAGACCAATGCCGCAAAGAGATGAAGAAGAACGGGAACGATCCAACCAAATCCGAATGGCCTCACTTTTCGAAACTAGCTTTCATCCACCACCAATTCCTTGGCGAAGACGACGAAGGTGACGCAGACACTGCTGACGAAGTCTTCAACTCCTTAGACGAGACTATAAAGACTCCTAAACTGGGATACACAATGAGGAAGAAGCTACTGATGAATAAAAGAAGGAATATAGAGATTGATATGAACAAACTGATTGATCTGGTGAGGGCACGGGAGTTGATCTGGAACAGGCAGCTGAAGGGACACCATAACTGGTATAAGCTGGATGAAAGCTGGAAGGAAATAGCTCAAGAGTTGAGTGTAACAAGTAAGTTTGACCTTTTTGTTATAAGGATTTTTTTAACTGGCATTTATTTTATACTATGAAAACTAAGGTTTTGAAACATTTTGTTATGATTAACACGAGAATACTCGCGTAAAATGAAGTCGTCTGTCACGACTTGTTTTGATCACATTCGGTGATCTAACAATGTATGTTAGTCGGTTTGTTTAGGTCAAATCTTGTAACTAAATTTTGAACCACTTCGCGCGATGTTCCATTGATCTGAAATTTGGTACCTATGTAACTCCGATGACAATGCAATAAAAGTAGATTTAAAAATACTTTTTAAGTATGTATATTGTTATTGGTTTTACCAGTCCAACAGCTTTTGAATTGATAATAAGAATACTACTGCTGCTAATAAATTAATGATACTCACAGCACAACCAAACAGATATTATTATGTGTATCTACTTATTGGTTAAGGTCAAAGTATGAACAAAGTCGTATCAAATGCCGCGTGTATTTCGTAGCTTCATTAGAGTTATATCTCTCTAATGAAAATTATAAAAACTGTTTTAACTATTGCTTAGATTACTTGTTTTGGTAGCATTGGCTATTGATGTGAAATAAGTATGGCTAAAGCGTAGATTATTTGACTGATTTTTATAATCAACAAGATTAAAATATTTTTCAATAGTATTTCCAATTCATCAGAACCACTAAGCTAATTTCGAATTATTTTAATTTCAGGAGACGAAGCCCGTCTAAAATGGAAGTACCTCCGCGACCAAGCGCGCAAAGAGTGTCGCAAGCAAGAGTCCGAATGGGAGTTCCTTCCCAAACTGCAGTTCCTCACCAACCAGTTCAACGACTACGAAGGCAACGACAGCCTTCAGGACGACCACTTTAACCAAGACTACGACGCAGACCAAGGGTCAAGCTTCTACAACATTGACCCACCCGTTGACCTCCCAGCAGAGCCAGTCGTCGCTAACAACGTTAAAGACGACGAATTTGACGAGTTTGATTCCAAGCCAGTGATAATGGAGACAGATTTCTATGACGATGATGATGAGGGGCAGAAGAGTGTGACAAATGAAGAGCCTAAGGACGAAGACGTGGGGTTCTTCGATAGTTTGCTCCCGCATGTGAAGAAGTTAGGACCCGCTAAGAAAATGATGCTAAGAATGAAGATTCAAGAGCTGGTGTACAATACGGTCTATAATGAAACCTAAATCACAATAATCTATAGAAATGCTTTAAGGCAAAGTTATTTGGGACGCGAGTCTAAAATGTGGTCTAAGTGGCCTCTTGCCATCATTTTGGAATGAATAATTGAATATAGCTAATTAAAATAGAAAATTTAATTAATTGAATACAGATAGTGACAATCGAAAAAGGAGAAATTAATAAAAAAATAACTTGATATTGGTCGGTTAGTTAGTATAGGAATAATAAATTGAAATAAAAAAGTAATCGAAAAGGTTATTGCCTCATAAGTAGCACTATAATAAAGCGGTTTAAAAATAATATTTAATAAAGGCTAGCAATAAATATAATAAGAATTAATAAAAGTACGTGAAGAAGAATAATTGTCAAAGATCTTGCATCTGTGAGCGCTATTTGTCTCATCTCATTATTATTTTTATGACAGTTATTATTTGAAAAATACGGTGAATTAAATGCTTTACTAAAGAAATAAAATAATGCACATACACACATACAGAAAATGTACTCAGAGGTCAGAGGCAAGTTTTAAAAGAAAACCATTCCAGTATATTGTGCAAGTGAAATACTTTTTATTAAAACTTAATTTCTGTTTTACTTCGGAATAAATTAATAACCACAGTTTAAAGGACAGAACTTGACACGCCACTATCGCTCGCTCATTTCAACGTTTTTGAAGTTATAAAATTAAGAAAAATCGCATTCGGTAAAGTTTCTCAGAATAAAATATCACAAAGCTTCAACAAAAATATAATTTTGAGTTAAGGAAGTTTCAATACATAAACATAAAACTTTATGTTCAGCCCATTTTTTTTGTACTAAAACTTGATTTGTGATATTATTTTCCGATTTTTCATAATTTTATTCAGTGATCTTATATCTTCAAAAATGTTGAAATGAGCGAGCGAGACAGCGTGTCAAGTAGATATCGCAGATAGCAATGAGTCTTTTATAATTAATAAGACTGAATGATTTAACTAAGCATAATATAGAAAGTGATTTACGTATTGTTAAACTTACTTAGTAATAAAGTTTTCGTAGAGTTAAGTGACACTGCCGGAAAAATTGTAGTACCTACTGCGCACTACATTTTTGTATTGCGCACAAATCAAATTACATTTCGACTGCTGCTTCGTACACTATCGAAACGGCAAAATCACGTTTTTTTTGTACCTTTATATTAAACCTTTAGGAAAACAAATAATTCAAAAAAATGAAATTGTCGTTACATATTTTAACTTATTAATTAAGGTCAAATTTTGACTTTAAATTGCTTTCCTGTAACCTGTAAAACATGCCATTTGCAGTTTCGATAGTGTTTTTATCGTTTTATGTAACGCCCAATCTTAGCTTAGTTCACTTAAAACGCTATTTAAAGTTAAGTGACAATAGTACTGCGCATTACGTTTTTCTGAAGCACAAAAGTCAAATGACATTTGTCTGCTAGGCAACGTTTGTAAGTAAGGCCGTAGGGTTGTACTTAACTGGAATCGTATTAGTGTTTGTAATTCTGAACAACTTTTACTTTGATATCAACATTGAAATTGCGAAGAATAACAGCTGTTTCTCACCAAAATGTCTTTAACACTTAACGTATATGGAGCAGGCTGTTTTTTAAACGCTGTTAGGGTTGGTCCCTTAGTAAAAGTTGTTCAATGTTATGAGTTCTTGCTCTTACGTGGTTTCTTGTTAGTATACCCAAAGCTTTAATGGTAGGGACTTATAAATAAATACTGTAAAATTATACAGCTGAAATGGTGGAGTTATTATTATAATTAAAGTACCTACCTCTTCCTACGAAATAATTCCTGATGCAAACATTGCTACTGATAGTTTTTGAATTCCTGAACAATTTACGTAAGCCATTTGATAGTGTTGTCGTAGATTAAATAGAGAAAAGGGAGTTGAAGAAGTGAAAAAATAGATTCCTGTCTCTGATGGTCTATCTCTTACAGTTACGCATAGCTTTGGTGGTAAAGACAGAGAAAACAATAACCGCTGTACGAATTGTTATTGAATTACTGTACACAATTTTCGAGTATTTTTACCTTTAGGCTAAACATTCAGGTGGCATGAACGGGCTAATCATGAATAATGGAAAAATATTTAGTATTAGACATTGATTTTTTAAAACTTTTTGACGGTATTGCGTTTGTCCGCCATCTCGCTGACGGTATGCGGTTTGCCATAGAACACACTTCCCTTGAAGAAACGGATTGACTCCGGTAAAAGCTGGGGGGGGGGGGGGGGGAGGGAAATATATATAATACACTCCTAGCATTGCATTTGTGCAAGAAATAAACGTCTCTCGAATAAAATCTCGAATGAGGATAAAAAACCGATGTGACCCGACGCAGTCGTCGGTCAGCTGTGCACTCTGTTGCTGACCCAACCAATATTAATTACCCATAACGACCCAAATACCAGATTTAGAGCATTACTCATTAATCTGCTGGAACACCGCACCCTTTGTTATTGTTTACCCTCCTGACTTCGGTTTTGGTTGCGCGCAGGGTTACCTCTAGCTATAAGTGAAATGACCTAGCTTTTGTATTGTAAAAAGCAAAATAGAAATACATTCTGGAGGTCAAGTCTCAAAAACTTCGCAAGCTTATCTGGCATTGAGGTGGTCGCAGCTGTAGAAGAATCGTGAGCTGTTGGGTTCGACATGTGGTGATTACTGCGAGTCGACGTAAAGTCGTAGAGTAGTAAGTAGAGCCTATTTGCTAACTACTCTAGCCTAATTACCTAGGTTCTACCTAACTCTAGCCGACTAGGGTTAGGTAGAACTACAACCTCTTGTAAGAGAAGAAAAAGTTAAGTAAAGTAAGTGAAAAGTGGATAAATAAAGCATAAATGGATATCTGAGTCTGGATAAGTCTGGAGTCTAGAGTCTAGAGTCTGGATCTGGATAAGTCCGAATGGTTTATAGAGAGTCCAAATACTGCCAACACTGTTTTTATCGCGAAACGCGATTTGACAACCAACTCATGTTGGTAAGCAACGATAAAGTAAAAAGAAAGAAGAAACTTGTACTCGGAAGCTGAGATAATAAATGCTACGTAATATTGTTTAAAAATCTCCAGATAGAATTAACTAATCGTAGCACAAAATCGCAAACAATTCTCTATTTTTCCTCAAAGTTTCTTGCAAAATCTGAAAACCCTAGCCGGTTTAAAATTAAATAGTTTACACTCTGGTGGTTCACGAACGGAATAGTTCGGTTAATTGACTTTTCTACATCTTTATGAAGTTGTTTAGCAGTAAGCACCTAGCTAGTAGGTATTTGAGCATTTTCGTATGAAGTTTACTCTGAAAATTCACACAACACACAAGTAACGTTCGAAAATATCAAGAGTTCGTGTCGGAGCCTCGTGGATTTCGATGTTTTGATTTGTAATAGCACATTCTTAAAATATCCACTTAACTGCTCTGAGTGGTTTATGTATTTGAATAATATTGTGTCAAAAATGTAGGAAAGGAGGAGGAATGTAGGAATGTGTGTGTATCTTCACTGCTGGGATATGCATATCGTTATGGTTATTCTTTCTAGTACTTTGCAAGTTCATCCGTTGCCTTCTCCAGTACAACAGTACCAATATGCTTATGAATTTCTTCAGAAAATCAGAAATACTATATAATATTCGGACCAGTTTCTTAGTTTTTCAAAGTTTATCTTACGAGTACGTGTGTGTGTACAGCAACTATGTTTGTTTTAATTCAACTCTAATTTAGAAGATAGGTTCGCTAGAAAGTGTATCAAACCTGAAATTCAAGCCTGAATATTAAGCCGCTAAAAGGGTGTGGGTGTAATCCCACATAACCCGAATGTACCCTATACCAGCCCAGTATCTTGCAAAGACTTCCCACCTCGTCAACAAAAATTTTACTGCTACAGATTTATTCCTACTATGAAAAAATCAAATAACCAACAATAAAAACAAACCAGTGGTGAATAAAGCAGTTGTGAAAAAAGTAGTGGTGGATAGGTCCTACTTCGCATTTTAATTCTAAAGCAGTAGCCAGTTCCTATCTACCTACTGAGCACTAAAATTCCTTTGATCAGTTAGAGACTTATAGATTGATTTAAAGAAAACTTATATCTTCTTTCATCGCTTTGATTTTGAATGGTTCTTCTACGTAACGTCTGTTTAACATTTTAATCACACCCACGCATTGATCGCTCTTCCAGTATAAATTTTATTGTTGCTAAATAAATACTTATTTATATTAGTCACGTTATTGTTTAGTTAGGAAGCCACGTCCGCTGCTCTGCAAAATTAGTAGTTATTTGAAGATGGTTTTATTAAAGCCCTAGATTTCAAACTAACAAAAGTTTACGTGAAAAATAGATTCGTTTCTAGGTTATTGAAATTCAAAGTTAAAGCCTTCTCCATAGAAGTCTGATATTAGATAGATAGATAGATAAACTCTTTATTTTTTCACACCATAAATTACTTACAAACAAAAGGATTAAAAGTTATATAACACCTAAAACTAGTGCGACAACTGGCGGCCTTCTGGATATTAATAATCCGTAGGTAGCTAGCTAGGTAGGTAGGTACTCGTAGGTAAGTATTTAGTGGGTCGATAAAGACTGGCGACGTTGCATACGTTATTAATAATTTACAAAGGTCAGGTATCAAATAGACAGTCGAAGTATTAGTAACTGTAGACTATCATTGGTAAATATTTGGTATTTTTCCAACAACAGTTCCTGAAAATGTTTCGCACAAAGTTCAAACCCAAATTGTTCAAACAAGGGAGCACTCTCAATATGCTAATAAAAGGATGGTGTTGATAAAAGCACTCAATATTCTGATCTCATCAAATTTATTAATATATTCATAAGATACTCCGGTTCCTGAGAAGTAACCGGGATCCTCAGATCTGCTGCAAAATGAATGAGCGGTATGATTTTGTATGGGTTCGTTCACCCACTTGAAGAGCTTTCGAGAAATGTGTGACGATATGAAATTTTGATTAAGCATCAACTTAAATTGAATCGAGAATTCTGACTAATATTTGAAAGTGAGTTTGTTCGTTTGTTAGCTACGCTTTTACACCTTAACTTTTCAACAGATTATCATGAAATTGGTCTACACGTTGTAGGCTAGTTTGATCACGACAAAATACAAAAACGTATTTTCCCAGAAAACGTGCTAATCTCAAACAAAGGCGATAAAATCACAGATTACAATGCAATCAAGGAATCCTAACTAACTATATATAACTATGTAACAAACGCCTACGAACAAACTATCTTCAGGACACAAAACATCTTGAAATAATAACATTATCATTGCATCGCAAGTGGCGACTACCCAACCCGATTCCAATCTCATAATCTTTGCACTGCAATGCACTTAACATAATTTATAAATTGAACTGCAGTGCAAAAGCTGGACGATATTGCTATCCCTTCCATTCCTTTGTTATTTATGACATCCCTTGCGAAATTGTGTCGAGCTTCAAGCAATGTACGGTTGTGGTCCAATGTACGGTAACAAGTTTGTATTGTGTAGCGTTGTGAGAAATTTTATTTGCGTATAGATACATAATTATGTTCTAGTAAAACGAGCTATAATAATATCGTTTTCATGTTATTATCAATTCAGCCCATATTGAATCGATCCTCTATGCTAAGCTTGAATATGCTCTTTTATGTTCTTTGTTTTTCCTATAGGTACGCATATTTCGTTATTTTCAGAGTGTTTCGACTTAGTATAATTTATTGTTCCAGCACTGTACAAATGTACTCAGTTTCCCGAAGACTCTTTCACCATACGACAATCTAGCCAATAGACAAGTCTTCTTTCTCTACAAGCAGCTCTGTTATTATCTATTTTTTCCATTAATCTTACTTACCTAGTCAAAAGGTGTCTTAGAAATCATAGTTTCCTAAAAGTAATCGATTCTGGAATGTCATTATTCAGAAAATTCCTAGTAGTTCGATTTGTAAGAAAGACCAATGAGAACAGATAAATAACTGCCATACAGTTACTTATTTATTTTGAACAACATCGTCTCTATTATTATAGTCTATCTCAACAATTGTTCCTCATAGACGAGCTCAGTCGCAGATAGCTGCGTTTTGGCCGCGATTCAATCACCGTGAGTTACGACCATGCTGCGATCATCCTACCTACTATTCTAATGAATGATTTCTCCAGACGAGACAGTCATCCACAAACAATGTTATAGTGGAAGGCAGCAAGGTTAAATTGGGAGGCGCGGCGTGTTTTTGACCAATCATCATCATCCACTGAAGCCATTCCCAGTTATCAACCCCTTCTACGTCCCAAGTTGTTATAATCAGAAATCGTTTTTAGAATTCGTCCCATGTTTTGTCATTCCCAGTTTGCACCAGTTTTACTGCTTTATCCCATTCCCATTGATGGAGTCTCTTCTGCTGTGTTATCTGCCTCAGCGCTAGTCGGGTCCTGGTTAGACCCGTGACTTTAACGAAATCGTCGATCTATCTCACTGCTTCGGCGCAACCAACACTCTCGCCGTGACAAAATTCTGTCAAATTTGTTCGACGAGACAGACATAACACGTAGCCTTGGCACCATCTCGCACGACAAAAAGAGATGAGAAGATTTTGTCTCGGGCGCATGCTAGTCTTGCTGCACGACTTACGTTTCGTTTACCTTTCCTCAGCCACCACTCCGTAGTCCTTACTCCGTCTATCGTCACTTCGCATTGCCAGTTAGCCACCAATATAGGTACAAATCCGAAACTGATATTATGTCATCTAGCCGCCTGTTATAAGCATCATAATAGGCGTGACGAAAGATTTTAAAATCCTCTTCCATAATGTGAGTACACATTTACTATTTACAAAAAAGCCTTTATTTCGGTAATAAACTTAAGTTTAACGAAGTTTGAAGCCATTTTTCACATATTTTTTCAACAGTGCCCGAAAACAGCTTGCTTGTGTCATGGCGTCGATTTGACGTCACGGCTAGTAAACATGTCATTGTGTCTATGCGTGATGAGCGGCGGATGACCTGAGTTCACTGAGGCGTGACGTCATACGCTGTGATTGTTGTTTCTGACAAGATGGCCGATTGCTGTATTTTAATGTTTTAATTTATTGAAAATCTTAATAATCTGTTTTTTAAAAATAAAACTAAACATGTGTTTTAATTTTTTTTAATCTGGCTAGTCCCCTGAAAGCATTGAATCGGCGATTTTTTGATACTGTCGTCATGCCTATTGGCCAACATCTCATCGCCTTGTTCAGCTCAGCTGGAGCCTTATTTTTGGGAGTGAGATACTATTTTAAATATTATCATTATTTTGGTCACTGTCGCTCTCATTTGAAATGTCATGACAGTGAGAGTGACGGAGATAATCTCGAGTGCTTAGGAATATAGTCCCTATCGTCAAATATCAGGCCTAACTGGGGCCCTATTATGTTGAGTGAGATATTATCTCGTAGCTCTATGGCCACTGCTCATTAGAGTAAGTTTGATGGAGATTATCTCGAACGCCTACGAATAGGGTCTTTGCATAATGTATACCGTTGATGAATCTAGATTTTTGTTCGCGATAACACAAGTTTGTCTGTTAGTAAAATTAATTCTATGATCTAATACATAAGCAAAATTAGCTAAATGTAACCTACAGTTTCTAATGATTTGTGCAGACCAGACAGTCAGCTGTACAAACATTTCAATTGTTCTGCTGGTGGGTTCCGTATAGCGTTGATGGGTCTCGTATCGTTTCTACTTGATGACAAAAGATTACAACATTAGTAAACAAAGTCACGGTGATTGACTTGAGAAACTCCTTAGCCATTCTTCTCTGTCTATTTTATCTTTTTACAAGCTTTAATTGAACTTGCAATGTATGCAACTGTTTGTTCGGGTGGAATCTTGCAACTCAATTTTGAACTACTTCCCGATGTCAGATTGAGCTGAAATTTCGTATACGTGTGTAACTCCGGCAATGCAATAAAAACTTGTTTTTAATTTGTTTAGACGAACTCATTAGTATTTTATTTTAGTCTATTTCTGTCTGTAATAATCTTAATATATATAAATTACGTGTTACGTTGTTTGTCCGCTATAGACTCCTAAACTACTTAACCGATTTCAATCAAATTTGCACACCGTGTGCAGTTCGATCTAACTTAGGAGATAGGATAGCTCACATCTCAATTTATAGTAAAAAAACATGAAAAATTAGAAAATTTAAAAATACTTAAACCTTATAGCGCTTTGGACAATGTAAACTTTTTAACACGCTTTTATTAGCTTCACCTGTATGTTTGTATGTTTGTATGTTTGTATGTTTGTATGTTTGTATGTTTGTATGTTTGTATGTAACCGACTCCTTTGAGCGCGTTTTTGACCCACTTTAAACGGTCAGATTTCTTTCAAACTTTGTAGATATATCGAGGACCGATGACAATATACTAAACAAATCGTGTTTTTTAGTTTTTTTAACTATTAATTTTTTTAACACGCTTTTTCTATAAAGTTTCTTTAACTTTTATACCGTTTAACTTACAAATGGTAGTTTCGTCATTCGAGTCAGAGAACAGAGTGGCGCAGTGGAAGCGTGCTGGGCTCATAACCCAGAGGTCCCTGGATCGAAACCACGCGCTAGAAATCTTTTTGCTCAATATTTTTTGTTACACATCAATTTTATTTTATGAGGTCTGAGGATCGAAACCACGCGGCTACAAATCTTTTTGCTCAATATTTTTTGTTATGCATCAATTTTATTTTTAATTTGCTTGAGCAGACGGCCAAAATCGGATAACACCAACACATTTGTACATATTAAGGATGGTTAATAGTTAGCAAATCGAACTAAAAAGCGAAAAATAAATAATAGTTAAAAAAAACTAAAAAAACACGCTTTTTATAAAAAACCGAACTAAAAAAATAGAAAATAAAATTTTATAAATTTAAATTAAGAATAGGGTTGAAAATTTCAATAAATATAAATTAATAATAGTGTAAATAAATAAATATATGTATTTTATTTTTTAAAAAGCGTGGGGTGCTTTCTAAGATATTATCAAAATGCTAATCACTCTACTCATGTCTGTCAATACAAAATGTATCTACAAAATATATAATATCTACTTATTGACCCATGCACCCCACGCTTTTTAAAAATAAAATACATATATTTATTTATTTACACTATTATTAATTTATATTTATTGAAATTTTCAACCCTATTCTTAATTTAAATTTATAAAATTTTATTTTCTATTTTTTTAGTTCGGTTTTTTATAAAAAGCGTGTTTTTTTAGTTTTTTTTAACTATTATTTATTTAATAATAAGTATCCTATGTTACTTCTAATATCTCCAAGAAGATGTGTACAGAGTTTCATGATGATCGGTTAAGTAGTTTTCGCGTGAAAGCGTAACAAACAAACTTACATTCACATTTATAATATTAGTAGGGATTAGTTTAGATCTGTTAAATAATGCCTTCAAACTTTGGCCAGTTTTCTTGAAAATATTTACTTTAATAAAGAGGCCGAAAGAAGGATCAACCGACCAAAGGGCTGGTGCTTACCTCTCCCCGAGAATTACCATTGCTATTCAACGAGGTAACGTCGCCAGCCTAGCGGGGTACTTTACCCGCGGATACTGGCTTAAGCTCTGTTTTTATCTGTGATACTTTATTCATAGTTATTTCGGTTCATTACGAACTGTGTGAAAGATTATATGAAAAAGAAGGGAGTGTAGAGATATACAGGGTTATTTCAAAAACACCAGCAACCTCGCAGGTCAGATACCTAACATCATAAACAACAACTTTTGCTATGGGACCAACCCGAAATTCGCGAAAAAAAAATCAGCTGTTCTATAGAAAAATGTCAATGACACTCGACAAAATGTATGGAACAGCTGATTTTTTTTCGCGAATTTCGAGTTGGTCCCATAGCAAAAGTTGTTGTTTATGATGGTTCATGGTAGGTATCTAGACCTGCGAGGTTGCTGGTGTTTTTGAAAGAACCGTGTATTATGACGAGTGTAGAGATGAATAAAAGGTGTACATACTGTACCGACCCCACGTAGGTGGGATAAGGGTAGGAAGATGATGGTTATTTCGGTTATTTTGTTGTTAAATAGATTTAGTCAGTTTTGTTATACTTAGGTGGGTACTATTTAGTTTTAGTTTCAATAAAATAGTCAAAGAATTGCTTATCTTCGTATGTTTTTAACCCCGATGCAAACACATTGGGTTTGTAGCTCTTAAACGGCTAAACTAATTTTGAGTTGGTAAACTTTTTATTTGTCATATGACTTGATCGAGAATGTTGTTAGTGATTGAACACATTTGTTTAGCCATTCAAAGGTTTTTTAGCTTGTCGCCAGTTTTCTAATTATTGATTGAATTTTACTTGAGTTTATTGTACTTCTTTCATAAGTCTTTTTTTCTTTTAATATTATGATAGCCTTGCGTTTGACCGACATCTTGCCTTACGGCTACCTATTATGGCAACACAAAATCAACTATGATAAAACTATGTCAAAACCCAAACAAACCCCAAAGGGGAAATCCCGGAATAATTGGGAGGTCAGCCGGAATACCGGAAACCGTTTCCGAGTAAGTTATATTAAGAAGGACAGGTAGGACGAACTATTCGGAACTTGGGTCCGGACGGTCCGGAACACCTTCCGGGATTATGTTTGGGTTCGTATCACGAGCTCTTAGCGCAAGCCTGAAGTGCTCAGAAAACAGGTCTATACCATAAATTCTGATATAAAATACGTAGGGAATATTCGAAAGACAAATGTATGAAAAATGGGACAGCGCCCTTGTAAATGGAAACTGTATAGGTAATTATATTCAATCTTTCCATGAAATCTATCATATCTACTCAACCTTTAATCCTCCCACTGCTGGGATACAGGTCTACCCTCGAAGGGTGGTCAGGCCGTATTCCACCACGCTGCCAAGTGCGGGCTGGATTCACAAACGCCATTGAATTTCTTCTCCGGACGTATGCAGGCTACCTCACGATGTTTTCTTTCCATCGAAAACTCGCTACGTATTAACGTCAGAATTTATGTTAGTCCTACTAAAGGAACATACACTTAGCTGTGTTACTTCTTAGGAAAAACAATGTATCTAATAATAAAAAAAATACTTTTTAATAAAATAAGTTTTTATTTCATTGTCATTACAATTTCAGCTCAATCGGATATCGGGAAGTGGTTCAAAATTCAGCTGCAAGATTTGGCCAATACTAACAAGGCAAATTTGTTTATTTGTTTATTTGTATTAAGGCACAAACGGTTTACAATAAACTTAAAATAATAGACACAATTAATATACACACACCAATCAAGCTGCCACTAATATATGCAATATATAAAATAAAAAGAACAGGACGATAGGTACTCAGAAGCGAAACAATGTTATTAACAAAAAAAAATAAAAAATCATAAGTATAGAAAACAAATTAAAACAATATAAAAACAACAACAACAATATAAATTAAACAAAAACTTGTAAAAATAGATTATATGATTACATGGGACATATTGCAATGGACCCAAGATTGAAGGCGTTATTGGACAGATCTAAACTAACTAAAAATATGTCTGTCTTTGTCATTGCAACCTATTAGACAAGGACATCAATACTTTTAGAAAAATTAGAACTATCAATTAAAGCCATCAAAGTTGGGCCAATATCAATTAATGAGAATTATCGAATAAATTTGATCGAAAACTCATACATGCATAAATCTGCATTAGTGCCCTGAAGCCTTAAACACACGGTTTCAGCGTAATTGATCGACGTGCTAAAATGCTTCGTTGTAATTGACCCAGTTGCTGGGGTATAACCGCAGATTACCTGTATAGATTCCGTATAAAGCTTTCTGTGATATTCTTAAATGTATATCTGTTTTTTTGGCTTTTCACTTTTAGTGGTGGCAATCTAAGATGTACCTATTTGTAGGAGTGTTAATACAGTAATACAGCATTATTTACTTTATTGTTGTGTTATTATTTGGTATAGACAATTAAAGTGCACTACGCAGCAAAAAAACACCGTTAAAAATACATGAGCATTAAGAAGAAACCTAAAAAAAACTTCAGAGATTTGCTTGAATCATAGCTAAGAACACTCTCGATCAAGTCACGTTTGAAACAAGAAAACCTATGAGTGATATTGATGTGATATGTGATATGATATTTTATGAGAGTCGATGTGACATACATACACACATATTCACAAAAATAGGCTTATAACACTTTTCTGTTGGCGTCGGGTGCAAAAAAACTTTTCTCATTGGTTGATCGCTCGTAGGTCACTTTGAAATAGCCAATAAGAAAACTTTTTCTTAATCCCTGCAACCCGCCCTCCAATTTTTAACCGACTTCAAAAAAGGAGGAGGTTATCAATTCGTCTGTATGTTTTTTTTTTTATTTTTTTTTTATGTTTGTTACCTCATAACTTTTGACTGGGTGAATCGATTTTGATGATTCTTTTTTTATTAGAAAGCTGACGCTTCCCATTTGGTCCCGTTTCAATTTAGTTCAGTTCTGATAATGGTATCCATGAGAAAACCATATAAGTCTTAAATTTGCATTAAGTACGTGCGCGACAAATAGATGAATAACTCAATAGTCGGTCTTTTGAAGTCGGTTTTTGTTTTTTGTTTTGTAAAAATAATGTTCTTGTGTTGCGTTTTAATCGGAAGATCCCGTAATGCGGTAGCTGTCGAGGGTAATCTATGGATATAGACAGCAAGAGGAGGAAAGCTGTGGTAAGCGCCGAGATACGATGCAATGTGTACCGTATACATATACTCGTATAATGTAAGGCAGAGTCAGATGCACTTTTAAACGCGATATAGATTTTTTATGGTCGGAGTGATTAATATAATAGTATAGTGATTGAAAAATGAAGTCTGCGTGCTTTATTTTTAACCGATTTAAAAAAAGAGACGGTTCTCAATTCGACTGTTAGTTGTTCTTTGGTATGTTTGTTTTTGAAATAAATCGTAGCTTACCAAAAGGCGAGTTATAGGCTAAAACCGAAATTATTCGCGAAAAAAAAGAACGAAGTTTTGATTTCACCATGTTCTCTAACAACACAGTTTAGGATAGAGCAGCACACTTGAAAGCAACCTTTTTACCTTTAAAACGCCTGATATTTCGTCGTATCCGTGGAAGACAGCCACAGTTGCAAAACCCTAGGTTTCCAGGAGGCGGTTTTTTCTGATTATCTCGGAAATTTCTTAGACAACGTATGTTTTTTAGTATTCTAAACAATTCCTTGACACAACAGGCAGTGAATCATATTTTTTTTTTAATTTTTGACGATAGTATTTGTACGTGTTTTGTCCCTTAATACCTTACTCCACGAAATTTTCTCAAGATCACGTCGGCTTAACCGCCATGAGGGCTTTTTTCCGAGTGAGAAATGAGAAACGCGGTGAATTTAAGAGACATTGCGCCTTTATTCCACGTAAAAAGCTGGGTGGTGGCCTTCTTACGACAAAAATATTAGAATTTGCGGTTTAATTTTTAGTGTTCGTGTACAAGAGATGAAAAACAATGTTGTTTTAACCGACTTCCAAAAAAAGGAGGAGGTTCTCAATTCAGATGTTTGTATTTTTTTTTTTTTGTTAATGGTTGGATGTTAGATATTATAATTGTGGGCGACTTTTTTTTATTTTGACCTGACCGCGAGCGCGTCACGCTTGTAATCTCCTGATGAAGATCACCGAATATGATCAAAACTAGTCCCGTGTTAATTATATCAGAATATATTTTAATCTTTAAATATAAATAACAAGTCCTGACTGACTGACTGACAGACGACTTAAAGCCAAACCACAGGTCGTAGAAATTTAAATTTGGAGGGTGTATTTGTTTTGATGAGCAAAGGTGTGTACTAAGAAAGGATTTTTTGAAATTCAACCCCTGAAGGTGTGGAATAGGGTGTAAAAGTGTATATGGAGAAACTTGTTTTGTTTTTTGATGCCACGAATTTAAAAATTTTACAATATGACTTAAGAAAATATTGATCACGTATTTCACCATTTTCTAGAAATCAACCCCTATGAGGGTGAAATGGCGTGGTAAATATGGCACAAAGAGAAAATTTGTTTTGATGCTACGTCAATGAAACTTTACACAGATGTACTAAATTTATAATAGAATCCCAAAATTTTCGAAAAGTCACACTCTCGAGCTGGAATTGTTAATTATCTCGAAAATTCAAAACGCTTTTACCAAAGCGCCAAGACTAAAAATACTCCAAAACCTTAAACTTTTTTGGGGAAATTGAAACAACAAACAACACAAAATAAAACAAACAAACTTTGAGGGTCTATATTTCCGAAACTATTGAAGGTGGTGTATTTGACCAAATGTTATAGGGGTTTGCGAGAACTACTAAATGGTGGCGACGAAAATCCAAGATAACAAATTCAAAATGGTCCGAGGTGATTTATTGTATCTGGGGGTTTCCCTAATTCCATTATGACGCTTTTGACATACTCTCAAGAAAGGAGGGTTAAGTTAATTTTATCCCCAAAAAATAAACGGTTTTTAAAGTGTAGTCCACGTGGTCGAAGCTAGTTTTTAATAAAGTAGCGTCGACTGACCGCGAGATGATTTATTTTTTACCCAACTGCAACGAAGCTAAAAAAGAGGGATATGTATGTATTTATGTGTGTATGTACGCATGTATATTGATTGTGGATGTATAAAGTAGCTCTTTGTTAAGACCGAATAGTGGTACTAGACTCACACAAACAAATAAGACGCGCGACGGGATCTAAATACTTCAATAAGAGATTTATGTCAGAATCTCCTGAAGAAGCAGGGGCTAGAAGTGCAACAATCGAAAGAAACACAAAACTACTACCAAAAAGAATAAATAAGACGCAAGACATACAGGTTCCTTAAAACCTTGACTGCTTAGCCCCCAAGCAACTGCTAGCCAAGAAAAATCCAAAAGGCTCTTCCAAAAGACTCTTTCAAATCGCTTAGTCACCGTAGAGGAGTAAGCCAGCACCCGCTAAACCAGACCGGAAGACTCAGGCTTTTCTTAATGCAAACACTCTAATCGTGGACAGTAAGATCACCAAATTAAGTTTTTCTATAAAATCTATAAATTGGGACATCCTAGGGATATGCGAAACTAGAAGACCACAGACATAAAAAAAAAACCATAGAAGAATACTCGGACTTTATTCTATTCCGCACACCTGGAACAAAGTGAACAAACGGAAGAAACGAGGTTAGGTTCTTAATGACAAAACCTCTGAAACACAATATTTTAAAATTTAAAACCGTGTTGGATAAAACTACAACTCTGGAAATAAAGACATCCAACGAAAATATTAGATAAATAATTTGTACTGGGATATTAAAGCCTCCGAAGACAAAATAGTTAACGAAATTTTAAAACCATTATGAATGCTGTTGATAAAGCCACTACAGCAACTATTTAACATAGTTATTGAAATAAAAACAACGTCAGCACAGTGGTCGAAGTCTATTATTATACTTGTACATAAAAAGGAGACCAATGTGACATTAGGAACTATAAACCAATCAGCCTAATGACAAACTTGTATAAAATATTCTCAAATTTTTTACTCAACCGGTTGACAATAACTCTAGACGAAAACCAACCGAGAGAGCAGGCAGGTTTTCGAAATATTTTCAACAATGAACCACATACAGGTAGTCTATCAATTGATAAAAAATCCAATGAAAACGGGAAACCGCTATTTATGTGCTTTTTATAGACTACACAAAAGCATTCGATTCTGTAGACCACAACATGATCTGGACTGCACTAAAATAACAAAGCACTGACCAGCCAACCAGCCCTACATTAACGTGATCTGCAACATAATTATACTCTAAAGGCATATCCAGAATGTGATTAGAGCGGGAAAGCATGGAGTTCCCAATGGAAAAATGATATAGGCAAGGCGACCCTATTTCATCAAAAACCTTCTCGGCTGTGATCAGAGCCGGATTTACACATTTGCCGCCCGTAGGCTATTCAACATTTTGCCGCCCCTAGCGACCTAAACAATTCGATACACTAGCCCCGTCCCCCCTCTCTGCTCACAATAATACTTTCTTTCAGAAATCATGTCCGAAAATAAAAAAAAAGACGTGTGGCACTCGGGGACTGCCGCGGTAAAGCTATTGCATAGCATATTTTTTGCAAATACATAGAAGAAGATAGAAGCTATGCAATAGTTTAAAAATACTGATTGTACTGCAAATGAGTAAAAAGTAAGACAGTATTTTTTCTCTCCTGAAAAGTAGCAAAATTCAACCTAGAGATTTCTCTACCACGCTGCCTTCTCTATGTGAAGAAATATCTTACGAGCCAATAATGAAGAAGTTTCCATAATTAAAGTCATGCATACTTATTAAATATATTATTCCAAAGAAGGATGGCGACGCGTGACCCAGTTGAATAAAAAAAAACCAGGCCCCGTACATTAATGTTATTATGAATGTTTTAAATGATAATATTTCTCTAATTATTTCATAGGTCTCGTATATTTTTAGAAGTACGGACTCAAAAGTTCTATTTTTTAACAAATTAGTCAATTTAATTCAGGTTCGTGAAATGAAACTCAATACGCTGCATTTTGTCAGTCATCTGTCAGTCATGTCAACTAATGTCACGTCATTTTCGGTAGTCAACCGACATACCGACAATCGTGTTATTCTAATGCCTAGGCCGCACACATTGCGATAACCCGAAGATTCGCGTTATCCCGATGTGTGTAGCCACGTATTCGCGTATATTTCGGTGCTTCGTACGTCGAAGTCCTCCAGCTGCGAGGACTTCGCTCCGCTGCCGCTGTCGGTAAATTCTCGCAGATCAAAGCGTTTTATCGCGATGAATTTCGCTTGCGTTGAATATCGCCCGAATATTATCGCGATATGTGTGGCCCAGGCATAACTATCACAGGCTTCCTGATGAATATATGCATGATGATTTGGCCTGTAATATAGCATTTGCAGAAACATTAATCATGTAAGTAAAGCTATTAGTGAAACGCATTTTTTAGACTAATACTCGTATTTATACCTGACGCAATCATAATACAGCTGCGTTTACAGTAGGTATGTAGTTATTTAATTTACATTGTAGGTTAAGTACCTACACAATTTAACCTTTGTTAATTATTTTCTCCCAACTTCTGTACATTAAATACTATTTGTATACGTATTCTTGTAGCATAAGTTATCATTGCTAAAAGTATCTCTAATGAACGTAGCTTGCAAATGTTAAAAAGGCTGGGTAAATCAATGTATGGGACGTCGCCATTGTTCTTTAATTGCAAACACGTTAGGCCCCGCCCTATCCCAATATACTGAAACCTTGCCAGCCAGTACCCATTAAAAAGCTACCGAATGTCAAATTAGATTACTTTTTTATTATTCCAACCAGCATACTTTTCTGTCATAGGTGGATAAATGGAGGAACTATTTTTTTCTAAGAAAGACTGTCATTTTTGTTTTGGAAGTGCAATAGTGGCGCCTCCATTGAACTATTTTTTGACTTCGGTGGGGGGTGTTAGGTTTTGTTGGAACGGAATTTCTGCATTCCATGCTCAAGGCCCGCGATAAAATCTATGCAATAGCTTAAAAAACTTGCCCCAGAATTTGCCGCCCCTGAAATCTGCCGCCCTAGGCTCCAGCCTACTCAGCCTGCTGGTAAATCCGGCTCTGGCTGTGATAGAGCGTGTTTCCAGAAGTCTGAAATGGGAAAACAAAAAAGTGAAGATAGATGAATATTTCCTGAGCCACTTACGATTTGCTGAATGTGGTATTTGCTGAAAATGCATTAGACTTGGAATCCATGGTTAGCAAACTAGTAATAGAGAGCAAGAAGGTTGGTCTAGAAATAAATGCAACATAAAGGTTAAACATAAAGGTTACCTTACTAATCGTGAGTCTCATGTCATTGAAGGTGTAAAGATTGAGTATGAGAACATCTATGTTATCTCGGACATTTGGTTTCTTTTAATGATTGTACAGAAAAAGAGGTACACATAAGAATTTCATCAGACTGGAAAAATCATGAAATAAAGACATAAAGAAATGCTTAACATATTATGGGTGTCAAACATGGTATTTGAGTTAAATGGATGAAGAAAAAGTTCTACAAGAGAAAAATGCAGAAAAGTTTATCAGATATAAAAAAAAAAAAACTAAAAAAACACGCTTTTTATAAAAAACCGAACTAAAAAAATAGAAAATAAAATTTTATAAATTTAAATTAAGAATAGGGTTGAAAATTTCAATAAATAAATATAAATTAATAATAGTGTAAATAAATAAATATATGTATTTTATTTTTAAAAAGCGTGGGGTGCATGGGTCAATAGATATTATATATTTTGTAGATACATTTTGTATTGACAGACATGAGTTAGCATTAGAGATTAGCATTTTGATAATATCTTAGAAAGCACCCCACGCTTTTTTAAAAATAAAATACAAATATTTATTTATTTACACTATTATTAATTTATACTTATTTATTGAAATTTTCAACCCTATTCTTAATTTAAATTTATAAAATTTTATTTTCTATTTTTTTAGTTCGGTTTTTTATAAAAAGCGTGTTTTTTTAGTTTTTTTTTAACTATTATTTAATGTAACTTTTGACATTTGACATAGAATTGACGCAATGGCTTTTGACAGGACAACGTCTGTCGAGTCAGCTAGTAACAATATAAAACTCTCTGCGGTCTGAATTTCCGGTCATTCAAAGATACTTAGAGGGTTGATTAACACGTGTAGATTGTAGATTACTCCCTGTTTGCGTCTAAATAGGTTTTTACAACTTAAAATCTACCAAAATTCCTTATTAAACCGCCATTACAGAAACCAAAATAGGTATCCTGTGTTCAAAGGAAAGTCGTACGGACGTACGTACTGCCGGTACTTAAACATCTAATTGCAACTTCATTCATAACCTTACGCATTAAAGTTTTATGTATACATGGTTATACAGAAAGCGTATTAGGTCATAGTACTCATTATTATGATCAACTTTTACAATGGGAGCACCCAAATATACTGTTCCATATACTTTGTCGAGTGTCAGTGACATTTTTCTATGGAAAAGCTGTTTTTTTCGCGATTTCAGTGTTGTTCCCATAATAAAAGTTGTGCATATTGAACTATGAGCCCTTTTCGGCTTAGCATACCCTTTCCTTATAACCCTGTATTCATCTACTTCCTGCAATTTAATGATATTTTGAAAGTTTACTGCTTCCTACGCGTAGTTTCCTACATTCCTAAACCTATATGATGAATGATTCTCTGGAACAATCAATGGTTGTTGATCAAAGCGAAATCTTCGTGGTATTATTTTTTGATACATATGAGTCAGAGTAAATGAGATATTATTAATAAAAGAGAAATTGGAACGCAGTTACGCAGGTTTTATTTGTGTCTTTCAGTTTACTTTGTAAGTTTAAATGTTACTAATTTTAGATAATTTATTGAATCAGGCGTTACTTCGCGGAAGCTTATCTTCAAATAACTATTTTTTAATGTATTACTAGTGTAGAAACTGCACTAGAAATACATAAAAATAAATATTGAAAAATGTCAATGCAATAACATTCGACAAAATATATGGAACAGCTGTTTTTTTTTTCACGATTTCAGGGTTGGCCCCATAGTAAAAGTTGTTAATAATGATGAGTAGTATAATATGAGCCTTTTTGGGCTTAGCTTGCTCTTTCCTTAAATTAGAACCCTTTGTATTAGGTCAAATGCTATTTTGAAAAGAAGAAACAAAGTTGTACAATCTTACAAGCTTTTATATAACTTGCTTTGTTATGGAACAAAAATAAAATTCATAAATCAATTATTACAACTGAATTTTGAACCACTTTCCGATGTCTGACTGAGCTGACATTTTGTATAGGTACCTGTGTAACTCCTTTAAATATGCAATAAAAGTTTTTTTTTTTGATGAATTGAAAAATAGAGTTGGAGGTGGAGTGATTTTGCAGAAAACTGACAAAAAAATAAAAGCTAGGTACATTTTCACAAGAAATAAACCAATAAGGTTATAATTACGTTATTTTCATAATAAACTAATAAATCCCAGTAACCAGCAGTCCTATCTAATCTAAACGAGCGAAATGCGGCCGTTACTGCACGCGCGGATGTTGCTTTGATCTTGAAGTTGAATTTAGAACCGGAATTGGTTAAATAAAATATGTTATGGACTTATTGAATGAGGGTACTTCTTCATGGTCTAACTGGACACCTGGACTGTCTTACTGGTTGGTCCAACAGAAAAACGTTTCACACGTTTCAATAAAAACAATGCAAAAATGCTTCAAAATGTTGAATAATGTTTCAAAAATGGTTGTGGTCCATCTTCTGTGATAAGAAACTCTTTTCACGGTCTGGTTCATTTTCCAAACATCTCTTCCAGATCTAACATGGACAATGATGATTATGAGTCCTATTTGTTTAACTATCTGTTCAACCAGTTGATACCTATTGGAAAGAATTCTTCCAATTTGTTCTACTTTAATATACGATATTAACACGGGAATACCTCACGTAAAATTAAGAGGTCTATTACGACTAGTTTCGATAGTTGAACTAATAATTTTACCGAAAAATAAAGAGGGTTAAAGCCATCGATCAAGTAATCCGACTTCGGTGGTTAAAGCATAAGGGTTTCTAGACACCGAAGTCGGATTTTCTAGCATAAATTTTAAAACAATTAATTTATAGTTACCAAGTACCAGGATACCAAAACGATGAAGAGGTTATAACGCGCGACCCGTGATCACACTGTATATCTATTTTACGACAAAATTTATGTTATACTTACCTACTAATTCTTTATCTCACATCATTTCGTCAGTTCGTATTTTACTGTCCAGATCTAGGTCAACTAGTTCTATTTATTTAGTAGATGTTCGAGGCAGAGCTTTGTAAATAAATTACAAGATTTAGAGACTACGGCAGACTAAATTCAAAGTCTCAGCTTCAAAGAAAAATCCAGTCCTACCATCTTCATTTTACCTTGACCTTCTTTTCCGTTTTTCGGCAAACGCGAAAATCTTTACAGTTTTTACGCCTCGGTCAAGCACTTGTCGACCTTATTTCAAGGACTGTAAAGTTCAAAATTGATGTATAGACCAGTTTATTATAAACATACGAAGGCCCGCGGCCTTGCTTCGCCATACGTACCTCATAACCAGTCTTGTTTACTAAACAGTGTCTTTGGAAAGTTATGTAGTAATATAAAAAGGTATTTCGGTTTAAATATGAACTTTATTTCCTAGTAAACAAGGTAAAAATATCATAAAAATGGTATAGCAGATAAAAAAACCAGTAGCAATTTCCACAAAAATAACATACATCCATTCAACAAGTGCTCTCTTTCAACCTCTATTAAATATCGTATAAAATACATACTAAAAAGAATTTCGCAACTACAAATGTAAATGTAAAATAAATGTAGTGTAATAATTTCATCGAAACCAGCCATTTTGGTTGTAAAACAAGAAAGCGGCGTTTCACATTTTGAATTTCAAAGCTTCATTAAATCATTATATTTAAGTGCGTGTTAAACACAAAATGGCGCATAAAGAATACTAGAGTAGGTAGGTGTGAGAGAATAAAAATAAATTCAAAGAAATAAACTCATTCATCAAAACTTGTCAGCGTTTAGTAAAATTAGATTATTTTTTCAATGAAGTATGATTGCCAAGATGTTGACATTTATACTACAGTCGCGGGCATATTCCAAAACTGAAGCCGAAAAAATAACCCAAGAGAATTCCTAGATGAAAATCTGGCATAGCCAGTTTTATACCAGTGAAATGAGAAATCGTATAACATATTGGTTTTTAGCAGTGATAGGATAGAGTCAAAAATATGATTCACAAGGAACTCACTTTTTTGACGTGATAACGTCTTATAATTCGATGGAGCCGGGTGCAAGTACGAAAAAAGTGTGACGTATGTGCCGTTACCTCGATGAGGCGTTACCTCGCTCTGAGTGTGATTTCCTATATTCTATTTTTGAAAAATGAAACCATTCCATCAGTATTTTCTTATGACGTTGTCATGTTCAACTATCATCAGTAAACCGACTTTACAGACAACCGATTTTTTTTAAAGTTTGCGTGTGGTGTAGTGTGTTAGTAAATAAAAACTTCAGACTTTATTTAAAAGTAAAAATGTTAATTAGTTATTTACTTAATAAAATAATTATTTATGTCGATAATGTTTTTAAAGAAATATGATTTTTAGGACAAAAATACGAACCGTCATCAACCGACTGATACAATTTTTTGATTCTAAATTCGAACCGAAACTGCTTTGAACAGAAACTGAACTGAACTGTGCTTACAGAATACGTCCATTAATTTATTTCGAATGCGACAAAAATACAACAACCAGTAATAATTGGAGTGTGTAAAATGGCTTCGCTTTTAGAATTTCGTATTACGCTTCGAAAATATTTGTGTTTACTTTAGATAAGATTTCCAAAGAACCTATCAAAATTACGAAATGTTCCAATTTCGACTCTATTATGTTAAACATAAAATCAGTTTTTCTGTAACATTATTTAAAGCCTTACGCTCTACAAATTTTGTTATAGTGAGTTTCTACGCCACGTACTTAGTAGGCTTAAATATTATTTTTCGTCCTTTAGGATCAGAACCAGAATAAGGTTTATTTTACAACTCTGTATGTAGAAAACGATCTTAGATTAGGTATGTTAGAGTTCTATATCGGGCAATCAAAAGACCTATAACAGACAGTAGGTATACACGACGGACGGAATGGACGATACGTTTAGAAGACAACAGTGGGCCTAGCACAACTTTGACGTAAAAATACGTAGCGAGTATTCGATAGAAAAGTGTACGCCATTTACACCCGTCAGGAGCATACTTGACAGTCGTAAATGGCGTACACTTTTCTATCGAAAACTCGCTACGTATTTTTACGTCAAAGTTGTGCTAGCCCTACTGCTGTGTTCTAGAGTGGACAGTGAAGTGAAATTAGCAATATACTTGTACATATAATAGATTAAACAGCTTTTAACGCAGTGCGCTGCTCCATACAGCATTTATAAGGGGCAACTGGTTTGATACTTCACATATTCTAGCATATATCATTCTACTCATAATTATGACAAATTTATACTACGGGCCAATCCTAAACTCGACAGAAAAGAATCAGCTGTTCTGTAGAAAAATTACATTCACTCTCGACAAAATGCATGTGCAAATAGTCTTCAGTAATGTGCCAATATTGCTTCGGTTTGAAAGGCAATGTTTTTAGCAAAATTTCAGGGAAAATAAGAGATAAAACATTGTATATCTCAAGGTGACGAGCGCAGTGCTGTGCCACGCAGGTTTTTGAATTCAAATTCTGGGTGGGATTGACCTGTTATGGGCAAACGTGACGTTTCACATCAGGCGAGCGATTTGCTCGTTTCGTCACTCAATTGAATAAAAATAATGCGGCTTAAAATTCCTGACACTAGGGCCACTCGGCCTATACGATCTTACTTACTTTTAGTGAACTGTTAGCCCTTAAGGTTGATTATAATGATAGAGCTATCTTGAACCAAACAATATTTTTTCAAAGAAAATTCAGATAACTATAAATCAAAAAACTATCTATTATAATTTAACATGACAACCAAAAGCATAACATTCGTAACATATTTGTAATCCAGATAGTTTACGAAACTCATTTCACGGTCGCAAGTTTGTCGTAGGAAAATTCTAGTAAGTGAAACAAGTTGGGAACTCGTTCCGAGGGCAGACCGTGCGGACTTGATCGATTGCTTTCAGGGAATTGTGGACATCTCATTATGCTGTTGCGATCTACTTGCGTATATAGTTGTACTGTGTACCTTGATTAAATAATACTAGGTACATATATAGATTTCGGGACTGAGCTGAAAATGTCTGAATAAAACTACTAGATTTAGATATAATTATGTATATTAGTTTCCAGTGAAATTACAGGGCAAATGGGAGATTAAACAACTTATATCTCAGGGTGACGAGCGCAGTGCTGTGCCGCGCAGGGTCTTGAATTCTGCGAGTTCAAAATTCTGGGTGGCGCAGACCGAAAGTTCGAAGTTCAAATTAGAAAAAATCTAAACAAGGGTCCAGTAAATATAAAGAGAGGGTGAAGGAGGGCAGCTAAAAGTCTAGTAATTGGTTTAATACTCTGTTTCATTTAGCCTGCAATGTACCTAGTTTAAGGTAGGTACTTATTAGCCTGAGGCTGGATAGTAATTTAATCAAGAAATGCTTTGTTGGCGCTTCATAAATAAAAAAATAAAGATTATCTTGCTTGTGGAGAAAGCTAAATTGGGCAGTAAAAAAAGTTTAAATTAGTCAGTAAGTAAGTATTTTCTTTTTACATTTATTAAAATTGGGTAAAGTGAACTTCTCATGCTTTATTTGATGTTAAACGTCACGTTTGCCCATAACAGGTCTGTACCACCCAGAATTTACACAAATGAAATACACAAACACACAAATGAACTGGACTTAATATCCATATTCTAATTACTTCGGTTGATGCTAATTCGCTCGATGCTTTATAACAATTACCTACCTACCTACTTACCTACCTATCCAGCTAGCTAGTGCTCCGCCGTGGGGTCACTCGCGTGCATTCTATTCTAGTGCGCGGCATGGCGGCACCGATCCACAGCTGATCCGATTCACATTGTTTAGGCTTCTCAACAGATCCGAGATAAGATTTACTGGACTAGCCGTGTCTGTGGTTTCACCTGCTATCGAACTGGAGGATTTTCCCGAGATATAAAGTATCCTATCAAATCATATTTATGAATTACCTATGCATTACCTATGAATATATTCCTATGAAATCATATTTATGAATTACCTATGCATTACCTATGGATATATTCCTAGATAATGCGCAATATACCTACCTATATTAGGTTCATCAGACACATTCTATTATTTAAGCTACCTCCATACTTATACAAATACAGTAATTAGTTTAAGCGTGAAAAGGTAACATGCCTACAACAACACAGCTTCATTACAGACTCACAAACTTTCGAATCTATAAAACACTAGCGACCTGCCCCGGCTTTGCACGGGTATAAAATATAGCCTATGTTACTCAGGGATAATGTAGCATTCTAATGGTGAAAGAATTTTTGAAGTCGGTGCAGTAGTTTGTGAGTTTATTCAACACAAACATACAAAAATACAAATCTTTCCTCTTTATAATATTACTAGCTGACCCGTGCCCACTTCGTTGGGCATAATGTTAATTAAACCCGAAGCCTTCGCGCCCCGTCCGGACCGTTTTTTCTCTGATTCACTTTGCAAAACGGACTACCACGTAAAAGCCTTTTTATTTTTCGGTTTTTTATATAACCTATGACACTCAGCAATAATGTGGCTTTCTATTGGTGAAAGAATTTTTAAAATCGGTTCAGTAGATCCCGAGATTACCCCTTACAATTTAACAAATATACAAACACACAAACTTTACTTCTTTATAATATTAGTATAGATTAGTAATTAGTATAGATTGTGTTTAGTATGACGGACTAACCCCAGCTGTTTATCGCAGATTTAGTTATGATTAAGGCCTTTTTATGAAACAAAAAGACTACGACGTCTGTCTCTACCTAGTTTGTTAAATTGCTTGAAGATTGTTCAGTCGTGATAAGACAAAAACACAGAGATACTCGTAGCTCCAGACAGACACAGTTGATTTGATGCATGCATCACCGCAGCAGACATTACCTACTTTAAAAACACACTCACGACCATTCCACCAACAATACGCATCATTAACACTGCTAAGATCCCTTTTATAACCAATTTCCTTTAATTTGAGCATAAAATCAAGAAAACAAACAAAATAAAATCGTGAAAATAAATCATGAGACTACACAGCGCAGGTACGCGACCAAAATGGCGGCGCATCCACAAAAACACGCGTAAAAGTCATCTGGAACAATTATCTTGATGGATTTATGCTCTCTAAATGATATTAAATGTACAAAACATCGCAAAAATGTACCGAAACAACGTGAAAATGTACCGAAGCATCGTGAAAATGCACTGGAAAATCGTGAAAATGGTGTAAACACGGAGCTTACTTGGTTAATGTCGGATAAAGTTGTTTCTTTTTAACATTTTTGGTGAAACATTGTTTCAAAGTACCTGTGTATTTTGGTATACCTGAGATGAGTAGGTCATTCGCCTGAGTTTGCACCATATTGAAACAAAGCAAGGTTAAGGGAGAGATAAACAGTTTTCAGCTGTTTCTTCTTCGTATTTTCCCATTTATTAAAATCAACAGACAAAATTAAAACAATATTATATATAAATGAGTTTGAAATAAATGGTCCAGTTACTAGAGTTTTTCTTTTAGTTTATTTCTAAAAATTAAAATAAACTAAAAAAACACTGCTTTAAATTCCTCCATCAAACCAAAACCAAAATATAAATTTAGTTTTTCATGATTTTGTTAGCTAGTACTTTTTTTTCGCTCAGTGATTTTCTGTCTTCGATGCGCGAAAGAGATAGCTGACGATCGATAATCTCCGCCTTAATAGTAAACACGGCTGCTGTTTACGACTCTCACTCTTAACTTGACCCCTTTGTTATATGTACTTGCAAATGAAATGAAATATTTATTCATAGCATTGCTACAAGTCAAGAAAAAATATAATAGTAATAAATTTTAAATAGTAAGTTAAATAATTACTAGATAATAATTAGAAATAATACCTAATTCATAGATCACATATCGAGCCTTCGTATTCGTCAAGGTCGTAAAAAGGATGTATGTATCTTAGAAAGTTGGTTATACCCAATCAGGGTCATTATGTTTGACTTATATAGGGTTATTCATAATGGGTATGCAAAGCCGAAAAAGGCTCATAGTACTCTCATCATTACGAACGACTTTTACTATGGGACAAATTCGAAATTCGCGAAAAAAAACTCAGCTGTTGCATAGAAAAATGTCAATGACACTCGACGAAATGTATGGAACAGCTGATTTTTTTTCGCGAATTTAGGGTTTGTCCAATATAGTAAAAGTTGTTCATAATGATGAGTACTATGAGCCCTTTTCGGCTTAGCATACCCTTTATGAATAACCCTGTATATAGGTAAATATGTTTTTAGACCTACATATAATTTCATAATGGTTTGCAATAAAATATTGAGTATTATTTAAGTAACAACTTAGGTATAATATAACAGCTGATGCTCGTTATTTTATACCAAGTGCTACTTGGTCTTCGGCCTTGCTAAACTATAAAATGTATTCTACAGCGTTATGCAAATAAAATGGCACGCTAAGTCAAAAAGTGGTCATACTTTTTGAAAAACTTTCAAACTCATCATTTTGAACAACTTTTATTATGGGACCAACCCAAATTTCGCGAATTCTGATTCTCATTTTTTCCTAAATGATCGGATTTAGGAAAAGTACCAAAACAAAAACAATAGGTACTTTTTTTATTTAAATATAGAACGTTAGTTTCGCTGCTATGTACGTTTGTTCACCATCTTGCCTGATGGTAAGCAATGATGCGGTCAACGATAGAGCAAATTTTCCAAGAATATTACTCAAAGAACTATCAAATCATGGAACAGAACAGATTCTAAACTGTATCAAATCTTAACCTCAAACGCGTAATGTAACAATGAACCATAAAGTTTTTACAGCTTCTATTTGGCACGATATCAAACAAAACTAAACGGCGAAATGTTTTTATTAAATAATTATTCGGTTTATGGTACGGTAAACACCGTATTGCTGGCCTGCAGCCGGATTCTAGAGCATTCATTCATAAAGTACTGAAATCAGAAAAACAAATGAACATCAGAAAAACAAATGAGGATTCTAGAGCATTCATTCATAAAAATCGAAATCAGAAAAACAAATGAACATCGGAAAAGAAATTACCATCGTCAAAACAAATGAGGAATCGAAAATCGAATGAATGTCGAACAGAAAACTGTAATCGAATTGAATATTATTCAGTGTTTGAGGATGAATTCCTATCCGTACCTAAAGTAAACGTTTCTGGTGTCGGACGAAATTCTTCTCGGACAATCAGTTTCAGTGTTTGCAATTTTCAATATGATCAAACTCTTATCTGCTTGCAAAATAAACTTTTCACTTCACTTGCTCGTAAAGTCCTACTTTACGCCCTGTGTAGGCGGATTATAGCGGCTTTTTATGCTCTTGTGCTGAAAACCAATCTCTCTGAATAAAAAAAAATTACTTTTTTGCCCTTGTGCTTAAAAGTGGACTTTTACGCACAAGGGCGAAAAAGTAATTTCTTTTTAAAAAATAAAGCAATTAGGTTCAGTTTGTAATGTACTTTATGTATTCAGTTTACCCGGGTCTTTAATAATACCCATAGACCGTGATCGTGTCTTTCATAACACTAGAGTATTATTTAAGACCCAAATGCATTTTGTCGAATTTTGAATTTCGAATTCAAAACAAAAGTTAAAAAAATACAATGGCGGGGAAATGTTCATGTCGTTTTCTAGCACTCATTTAGTTGTTGTAATTTGCGAGATACTGAATTACTGAAAATTAAATATGTCATCAAGCGAAGATGAGACTAAATTAACTCCGAACACATTAATGGAAAGAAATGCAAAGGAAGTTATTCAAAAAAACGACCACTCTGAATATTGAACATTGTTCTAACTTCAGTTTCAATGTTTATTAAACATAATTTAGTAATTATTACTGTTTTATTTCCTCGCAACTGAAGTGAAAAGCAGAGTGTATAACTCGGGCATAAAACCCATTTTATCCTCGACTCTATATCCGCCCTCGCCTTCGGCTCGGGCTAGCTAAACGTCTCGTATAAAATGGCTTGTTTTATGCCCTCGTTGTACAATCTACTATTTACGGACAAGCGTGTGGAGACAGATAAAAAAAATACCTACTGGACTGGCTATCCTGGAGTTTTACTGTAACCTTAGTAAAACAATATGTTTTTTTGGATGAAAAAAAACCTTATTCAAGTTCTGGGCACAAATAAACTACCTCCAAAACGAAATATCTACTGCGACATTTCTTTTTCTAAAAATAAAACGATCCGTGACTTTGCCTTCTCCTTTCACAATTTAATTCTACCTACTTTAGTTAGTATACTTTAGTTCAACCTACTCTTTCTGTGGAAGTTATTTCCAAGAAACAATATTTCGCGAACTCTGAATAATATATTGAGGCTGTCTGCTCATTTCTATTCCTTATAAGGAGTTAGTAGCTAAGGTACTTCGTAGTGCGAGTAGGTAGATGTGGAATAATTTAGAGGCAATATCGTTTTATCGCAAACAATAGCGTATTGCCTTCTATTGCCTTAAGTTATTTAATTTTCGTAGACGGGTCTCATTGTTTTTTCATGATACTTTTTTTATTTCTTCGCATTGTATAGATCACATTTTTAAATTGGTGATTTTTGACATGTTGGAATTTATTACTAACTTATTTATTAGATGACTTCGGAGAGTTGATATTCTGAATGGAAATAAATATTCGAAATAGGCTTATAATAGAACTAAGAAAGATACAAGCTTATTCTTAACGATAAAAGTAAAAAAGTAAATAAAAACTTACAATGTAAATCTGGGTGCTTCATCTTCGACCACATCGTCACTTGCCGAAAAAACCGACTACAAAAAATCAGACTATAGTTTTTCTACGTAACATCCATCATATCGTTGTAGACAATGTCACCTGTAACATAATAAATCGATTGACACCACATTCATCAAATTCGTATGAGTTTGATCAGGTGCTACGGTGAAACTCATGTAATAGGTACATAGGCAGATAGGCACATAATATGCACAAAGGATAAGTATATAAAAGCAAAAAGGTACCTTTGTACCTTTTTTGCTTAGCGGTAGTATATCCGCCTTATAAGCCAGACAGAAGTCCCGGGGTGGATTCCAGGCCGGACAGAAGTTTGAATGTTAAATTTAAATATCTACTCTACTCGTAGGTCTGGGTGTTAGTTGTCCGTGTCTTTGTGTGCTCCATTGCATCCTCGACACAGGTTATTCTATAAGTATGAAACGTTATTTTTTATTATTTCTACTATTATTTAATCTGTGTCAATGCACGTAGACTAATTCTAGCCCAGCAGTCCACTCCCTACTAGACAGACAAGCTTTATGTATGGTATATCGCTCGCAAAGTGCTATGATTGTTTTATTGACCACTAAAATCGACGTAAGGCGGTTAAGGAGCCGTGCTATTTAATGCCCCTCTGTTTTATAGCTTAGCCTTAAGTACTTGTTCGACAATTTGTTTAATTTATTTTTGGAGGAAGCATACTCGTATTTAATATATGGGACACGAGTAGATTTTCAGAATTTTGAAATGGACTTTTAAATAATAGAATATGACGTTATTGCATTCGAAATACGAGTACATCCCAAGATAAAAACTTAAACTAATTTGAATAACCGACATTTGTTACTTACGAGAGCCTTAATTTGTGTTATATCTTTTTAAAATATTGAACTCGATCGAAAAAGGCAATTTATTATTAATTTGTTTTTTTTTTTAAATTGATGTTTTGCCGTACAGAGCACAGTAATGTATTTATGCCGTGGCGGCCAATAGGTTAATGGTCTTGGAAACTATGTTTATAGATAAGTTGCGTTTCACATGGGTTTCCCCATGACTCTTCTCTCTTCAAAAGACCGGGGCGCCAAGTCTAGCGACACGCTTTACTCCATGCTGTCTCTTTCGCTCGAATAATGTGCCATATCATTCTATCTTAGTCAAATTTTGTAACTTTACGCTGAAAAGCCTCAACGGATTGGGATGTTTGCTGTAGATTCTTCCACATTTTATACCCTGCCCATCTAGCCATGTTGCAATTCTGTAATCAAACGCTATAAAAAACTGGGAAAATATATCCGAATGACATTTCTGTCATAGAATTTAGAATCTATAAATAGACTAGCTGACCTCCGGCGGTTTCACCCGCTTTTTTTTTACTTTTTAACCTTCCCTGTATTAGAGCAAACAAAACAAAAAAAAAATCCAACAAAGCAGACCAAAAAGATCGCACCAATTTCTGAACACACCTATAAATATTTGACAACCAAGTGACACAATTTTTATTTCTAAAAAGACAAAAGAGATCGGACATCCCGAGTTTACCGTACCGATAGGACGTACTTCAAATGTTTCACAGGTAGGAACAGTTTGTATTGGAAAAATTGTCGATTTTAGTATTTTTCTTTACTTATTATTCATGTTTCTCACCGTTTAAACCTTCCCTGAACTTTTACAAATATTTCAAGATCAAAATTAGCAAAATCGGTCCAGCCGTTCTCGAGTTTTAGCGAGACTAACGAACAGCGATTCATTTTTATATACAAGAAAGAAGAAGAGAAGAGATTATAGAAATGTCATTCCCATACATTGTCCTAGTTTTCTAAACTTGGCTACGGGGGGCTGGATAAACACATTATTTTGTTTTGTTTTAAAAAGTTACGATTCCTCTATGATTATCGAATCAAACCACAGGACGCAACTATTTCTGAAATACGAAGGGCCTAGTTTATTCCAAAGTTTTCCTTGACCATCATAACATAACCTTCAATCTTTCAAAAATAGACCACGATAATATAAACCGACCAATTTATTTAGACATAGTCAATTTAGTAGCAAATAAACTTACATTTTATTTAAGAAATATTAAATTTAGTTCTCGCGATCATTTGGCTGTAAAACCATCTACACGCTAATTTCCAGCGGCTTTTGATAACAGGAAATAGATTGAAACCCAGCTGTTGATATGTTGTATTTACCGTCAGTGGTTTCCTATGCTTATTTATGTTTGATTTCATATAATAAGATGTGAAAATCATTGCTATTAGAAAAGTTTTGGAAGACATATGCGATTGCAAATAAATTGTTACTACAGAGGATTTTAGTCGGATTTACTTTTATTTATCATAATACTCGTAGTTCATTTCAATACCTTTTATTGTTTCTATGCACGCTCAAAGATGCTCAAAGATATTGTCATCTCTTTAAATATCTAAACAGCAATCTTAATAACGCTTATGTTTATGACAGTCACAATTCTGAAATTAGTGTAGCTTTATATTTCTTTGAGTCGCATTACTTATGAATAAAGATCGTGACCGCTAAATTCAATTTCTTTCTCTATTAAAGTAAGTAACTCTCTCTGGTGTCCGAGTTTTTATGCCTCCGGAAACGCATCTGACATGTCTTGGCGGTTGTTGTCAAACGACAAATAACGGAGGCCTTCTAATTTCTGGGTCGTCCGATCTACGGTAGCGGTCTGTTTTATAAATGCTACTCCCAGTGGCCTTCCGAAAACTGGCAGTGTTTCTCTTCGATGATCTTCTGCCACTATTATCTATTCACCGCGACATAAAACGCATAACAGACCGAGTTGTCGGTCAAAAGTAGTGTCGAAGCATCATATTATAACGCTTAAAATAATGGCACTCAACCTACTTAGTAGAAATATTTTATTTATTGCGTCTTTTCTTTCTGGTGGAAGCTTTTAGCGCTTATTGCCAACAATAAGATTCTTTATTTATTGTGTTTACATACGGATAGTTTGATGAAAAATAGTATTTACGTAAGTTGTTTGTTCCCTTGCGAAGTAGATTGACAGAAGTTAGGATAAATATTCTTTGTCCAAGCAAGATTCAGAACTTCAAAGGCGTCTTCAAAATTTCATAGCTACTGAGACCTGTGATATTAAATACAGTTCTTGGCATTTTTCTATTTATTAATCATATAAATCATAATTATTTATAGCTCCCTTCCTAGCTGTCTTTCCACAAAGTATATTTATTTAATTCATTGGATCAGGCGTTACTTCGCGAACGCGAGACAACCAGGGCGCTCGTCGACACGTCTCTACCTCCGGATTGTTCGTTTAGTTTAGAGGACTGCCTCGTTTAGAGGTTACACTTGTCGACAGGGGTTTATTTTCAAAGTTACAACATTATTTTTTGTTCCAGATTAATTAATATATTTCAGCTTAACGTTAATTCTGGAATAAGTAAGATTAAACCAAGAATTAAATAAAATCAATTATGTAATTAAAATACTAGACTTCTAAAATTATTTTAGTACCTGATGTGGTTTGGCGAAAATACATTTGAAATTCATCTGAAAAACCATTTTTTAGTCTATTATTTGAAAATCATCTTGCTAAATTGAGAGAGTGAGTTCACTACTCCTGTACCTCTTCTCTTCTTAACCTTCTCATCATCCACCGCAGACAACCTGACGGACCAACGAAGTTCACAAAATAAATAACGTAAATTCATCAGCACACCTCTGTTTATTTCAACGGTTACAAAAATAGGCCAAGTTCTCGTTTAATTCTATTTGAAATTCTTCCAACGGCCTTGTTTTTATGTTATAGTTTTGTTTATAAAGGGCTCGCTTATTTAGATAGGGAGCTGTGACGACGGATTAGAAACAGCGGGTTTAGTTCCTTATGGTTTTCTGTAGTGTTCGCGAATTTTTATGGTCGATTTGAACTGCGGTACCAGCTCTGGTTTATGTAGACCAATTCTCTGTAACATACAATTCACAGTGACGTTCGCGGGACGAGGTAAGTATAGGGGCTTATGATTGGGCGGCTTCGAAAGTCACTGAGCTAGGATTGGCCGGCTAAGGATACAGGATAGGTTACAGTGCTCCGAGCGTACTATTTTCGTGAGAGGGCAATGCATAAGATCTGTCAACGGGTTAAATAGTCTGTGATAGACGGAGCGAACAACTTGACTGTCGAGTTAGACAAATAAAACAACTAAAGCTAAATTCTCTAACACACTTTAGTTCTTTTTGTTTTCGATTTAATTATTTGCATCTTTCGGAAGATTTGTGAGACGATCAGCAACAACTGACAGCATTTTGCAGCAATTTGAGAAACGACGATTCAACGATATTCAAAATATTTTTTGTACAGAAACCTTCTAACGGCTCGGAGTTTACCGAGATTCCTCTCTTACACTAGGGTGGCCTAGCCACGCTACTCCTGACCCCAGAAACTGCCTGCTGATCTTAAAACAATGTAAACGTAGCCTTATAGCTTCCTAAATATAGGTACCTAGTATACAATATTTACGTGTATACCCAGCTCTGTAAAAGTCATTAAAACTGTACGAGAAACATTACGGACATTATGATTCACACAAAGTAATGGATCAGCTTTAAAGCAGTGCTATGATGAATCTTTCAATAGCGGATTAGCTCGGATTATTATTTTTACGATTACAGCAAAGATATAAAACTCAAAGATATGGCCATCCATGCGAACATTCACATCCCCAATTTAGAACTCTACAAATTAGCGCTATCTTTTGAAATATCGTTACATCGTTTTACCTAAATAATCAAAGCGTTTTACTACCGTATCGGAGTTTTGGCAGTCAACTCTCTGTCGAATCACAGTATATCCTTTTTGGGGTGGTTTAAAAAAATATTAGAGCAAAGTGCTGTCACTCTGCTCTAATATTTTGAGATGTAGCTCATTTAATTGCACATACCAAGTTAAATCAAAATCTGATGAATAGCTTTCGAATGAGAAGTGAAGTGCGTTTATTCGAACAGCCCTCTACAAATGACATTCTTAAGTACGACGACCGCACACCAACATGTTAAACAATAAACATACTTGTTCGCACTGAGCTAACAAACAATTTCAGAAACAAGGTCCGGTCCTTACTTATAACCCTATGGATTACAGACAGGCCGACTCGCCTACGTAACGGGTAACAGTTATAGCGAACTTGACGTACAAAATGTTTTGATATACCCACTACCGGTCAATGGTAGAATGTGGGCTCTTTGAAGGAAGTCTCGGAATTTCGCTGCATTCTTCCAGGTAGTCTAGTCTAATGAAGTAAGTTCTTGGTATTCGTGTTACGTGGTGTTACGTAGAAGATACGCTGCATCTATCAATAGTTATTAGTTATAGTTGTTTTTTTTTCATACGGATGCATGTTTTTTTTTTGTAATATGTACAGTGTTATTCATAAAGGGTATGCTAAGCCGAAAAGGGCTTCTAGTACTCATCATTATGAACAACTTTTACTATGGGACCAACCCAGAATTCGCGAAAAAAATCAGCTGTTCCAAACATTTTGTCGAGTGTCATTAACTTTCTATGGAACAGCTGTTTTTTTTCGCGAATTTCGGGTTGGTCCTATAGTAAAAGTTGTTCATAATGATGAGTACTATGACCTTTTTTCGGTTCTTTTCGGTTTCTTTTCCCTTTCCTTATAAGTTTTTAGAAGTTGTTTCGTTGTTTTGAAGATCTTCAGTACTTTATAGTTGACCGTGGATAATATAGTTGGGAAAATAATTACGTTTTTAGATATAGAATCTGTTCGTTCCAGCTCATTTACACAACATATAGACAGTGTTATATTCTCCTAAATACATGCAACAGATTCCAGCAATTCCCAACAATGACGGCATTCATTCACAATGTTGCGATTCTAACACCTAGTGCTAATTTGTGCATCGCTTCAGATCAACAAGGCTATTCTATTATATGTACGTAATGAGTTGATTACACGTAACGAGTACAGTGGCGAGACAGTGCGCTCAGCCGAGTTCTTGTTTCGTATAAACAGTTTGACGAGGCGAGACAGTCAGTAGAACCATGAATTGTTTGCACAGACGAGTATGCTATTTACTGTCTCACCACTCTACTCGTTACGTATAATCAACCCATAAGCAAACTCGTATGGCTTTAGTATCTGACTGAGTTTTTAGGCCGCCTGAGGGCCTCTAACATGGCTTGACGGTTATTGCTTTAAGACAAACAACTGGAACCTACCTTCTTTTATCTATATTCTATTCTATATTATTTTATCTATGTAGTGTAACTTTTTAACCGACTTCAATAAAGGAGGAGGTTATCAATTCGTCTGTTTTTTTTAATTTTTTTTTATGTTTGTTACCTCATAACTTTTGACTGGGTGAATCGATTTTGATGATTCTGTTTTTATTAGAAAGCTGACGCTTCCCATCCAAACCAAAGTCTTAAATTTGCATTAAGTACGTGCGCAACAAATAGATGAATAACTCAATAGTCGGTCTTTTGAAGTCGGTTTTTGTTTTTTGTTTTGTAAAAATAATGTTCTTGTTGTAATAATAATAATAACGCTTTACACGCATAGCTCCCCACTAAGATAATGGGGATGCGATGGAACACACACAAAGACAAGTACCTACAACTAACACCCAGACCCAGAGCAGATATAGTCATTTGAACCCTTGCTCCAATTTAATTTGGCCCGAGGACTTCTAATTTTAAAGGGTTTGTTGTGAAATCGGATATAACAAGACCTTTGCTCGACAAATATTTGAGGGTCTCTAGTTACAGGGAGAGACTGTATTTCCTTATTTTAACCTCCAACGCAAAAACAGGGGTGTTATAAGTTTAACGCGTGTACCTGTGGTATCGTGACTCCCAAACGGCCGAACTGATTTTGGTATAGTTATTTTTTTGTTTCAGAGGAGAAAGGGGCTCTTTATCAGATCAGTATGAACAACTTTTACAGTCCTTCAATAATAGTCATTTGAACCCTTGCTCCAATTTAACATTTGCCCGGTCAGGAATCGAACCCGGGACCTCTAGTGGAATAATAAAGATAAAACCTTAGCAAAAATTACTGGTGACCTAAAACAGTCCTTCAATAGGGCGGGATTAGGAGCTAAAGTGAGCACACTAATCCTAGCTTGGCCACCTGTCCGGTGAGCAAGTTCGTCAAATGGTTACAGAAAGGAGCGCAGGTCGTGTTGACATCTGTAACAAGCCTACAAAGTTCCTGCACGTGGTGGCGCCTGCTTTTGGTCTGGTCCCCTATGGAACAGACGTAACAGATACTTTTAGGCGCAATTTCAGAACTCCAAACCCTCCCATCCCTTTCTCCTCCTTCCAATCAGCGTGGTGGCGTGGTGGTCAGGTCACTGCGGGCCTTACATCTCCGGATGTATGGTTGGGGGGATGACCACCCACGTATTTTGTGCTGTGCGTGGGGGGCCCGTAGGTTGGATGCAACAAACCTGGTGGCTGAGTGATTGGTTGGTCTTTCACAACACTCCACTTTGGTGTGAATTTCAACCGAAACGGGAGGATATGGACTAGCCATACATATTCATTCAGCACAGGTGGCAGTCTTCCACTCCACCGGGCGAGAGGGGGGGTTTTAAGGGGCCTGCAGTCGGCGTCGCTCGCGGACCACGTTATGATTGGCGTGGACCTGGGAGCGGCGTCCGCCTCGTGGGTTCCTGACTCCGCCCTTCTATATCCGCTTAGTAACCCTGGTGTTGTAACCCAACATCCCCAATGGTGCGGGCTCCGTGGAGGGTGGGGATCTAAGCGGATGAACTAATAAATTTAACAAGTATGGATTTCACTTCAAAGCAATCGCAAACCCCCAGTGGGGAGGCGGTGAAGTACCTAGAGGCTTCAATCGAGGCTGAAGAGGGAAACACTGCTGCCTGGAAGGTCGTAAGACCCAAGGGTAAAAAAGGGGCAAGGAATGCGGGGAAACGGCCTACAGCTGCAACCTCAAGTTCCAACACCCCAGCTCCCGTGGTGGCTCACGTCCCGGGGAGATTAAGCAAAAAACAAAAACGCAAGCTGAGTCGTCAGCATCAAGCGCAGATGCGCCGGGAAACGGGTTCGGGCGGACCACAGCCAACGGCTGAGGCCCCTCCAATGAATAGACCGGGACCTAGCGCATACTGCCATGTGCGACGATCCGGCCAAAATGAGCCTGCTGCCGAGCCGCATGCCCCGCCAGCATCAACCGCAGTCTCGACTGTGGCGAATGCTGGGACCGATGGTTGCAGAGGCAAAGCCACGGGCTCAAAAAACAAAAACCAAAACAGACCCAACCGCAAAAAGCGTGCTGAGACAGCCGTTGTGAAGTCGGCGCAAGCCTCGGCACAAAATGAGCCCAGCAAACGCCTGCGGTTGGACGACACGACATCGCCGAGAGGCGAGTATAAAAAAGCGAGGCTGGACAACTCACGACGTGCCCAAACCAGCTACGCGGGGATCGTGAAGAGCGAACTCTGCGTAGCGGTGACGAGGGACGACAATGCCCAGCTAAACGAGGAACAGGTCACCTTAGTGAAGAAGTTCCTTCAGCGCAAAATTTTGGAGGGTATAAAAGACCCTTCAATCGCCTACTCGCCCAGCTTCAACGGCAAACCCGCCTCTGCAGATGGAGTGTTGAAGCTGTGGTGTGAGGATGAGCGCTCACTAAGGTGGCTGACCGAAACGGTAGATTCCATGCCAGAAATGAAAGGCACCAAATTCGTGGTGAGGAAGCAGGGTGAATTGACCCGAAGGGTGCGAGCGGCCCTGTTCCTTCCGGAGTGTGAAAACACCCTGGAGGACACCAACCTTGTTCTGGATCACCAGAACAAGTGGGCCCTCGTGAACACCTGGACGGTCTTCACCCACACGCTCCAGAAGGATGGGACCATGTTCCTAACTCTGGGTATCCCGGAGAGCGTGGTCCCGGCTCTTCTGGAGCGTGGACGCAGACTATCCCATAATTTGGGAAAGGTATACGTCCGCTTCTATGGAGCGGACGGGTCCCTTTCGGATGAGCCCCCCCGGAAGGAAGTCCCTACCTCGGCGGAAGGAATGGAGACCGTTCCTCCCGTGCCTACGCACTCGTCCCCAAAACCAGTGACATCTGATGTCGTGGTGGTGGGGATGAGTGTGGACCCGGAGCCCCAGAGGAGTGGCACGGTCGAGGTAGAAGAGCTTGTAAAAGAGCTGAAGCAGTTGGTAGGGGATAAGCCTGTTGATGGCGACCCCAACCGACTGTAACATCATACAAGCTAACCTCCAGCACAGCCTCACTGCTACGGCTAACCTACGCAGAGTGCTGGAGGCCCCACACAATGAGGAGACCGTCGCCCTGATCCAGGAGCCGTGGATCAGGGGTGGGCGTGTATGCGGTCTCAAAACGCCATATGGTAAGTTAATTTTAAACAGCACATGCGATAGCCCGCGGGCATGTATTTATGTACCGCGCAATGTCTCTGCAGTGCCCCTCACAGAATTCTGCTCTAGGGATCTGGCCACTGTCAGACTCCAGAACACCGGAGTCGACGGGGGGATGACGATCATCGCGTCGGCGTACATGCCAGCCGACGAGGAGATCCCTCCGACACACATTGTGGACTTGGTGAAATACTTTGAGCAAAACAACTTTAAACTAATTATCTCAACAGACACTAACGCGCATCACCCTTTATGGGGTATGCCAGTAGCCAACAACAGGGGAGAGGAACTGGTAAACTACCTTTTCACAACAGATCTCTCCATAGCAAACAGAGGAACGGAACCTACTTTTGTCACCAGTAGATGCCGAACTATAATAGACCTCACACTGGCAACAGGTAACTGTATAGAGACTATAAGAAACTGGCGTGTGTCGGACGAGTCCTCATGCTCCGACCATAGATGGGTGCGATACGAACTGCGAATGACCATCACACCGCCTTTACCTACACGCAACCCTCGGCGAACGGATAAGGTAAAATTTTGTGACTATCTAAAGCAACACCTTAGCACCGACGCTACGGAGGCATCAATAAACAATACAACCGACATAGAGAAAGCGGTCGTACAACTAACCAATAGTCTCACCAGGAGCTTTCAAGAGGCCTGTCCTCTATCCACCCCCAACAAAAGAGGAAATCAGGGTTGGAGCAGAGACCTGGAGAGTCTAAAAACAAAGGTACGTAAACTATTCAACAGAGCTATGAACACTTACAACGACGAGGACTGGAGCAATTATAACTTTGCCCGCGCAAAATACAAAAAGCGGATACGATCCAGGAACCGTAAGTCGTGGAGAAGGTTCAGCTCAAGCATAGAGTCAAACACACAAGCCAATAGGATCAGGAAAATTCTCGCGGCCGATCCTAACCGAGAAATCGGATCACTGAGGCTACCAGACAACACCTACACTAAAACAGACACTGAAACCAACTGTCTTCTTCTACAAACCCACTTTCCAGAATGCCAGATCGCTGACGCTACCACTTGGGAGGTCAACGACGAAGCGTCACCAACAGCTGACGACTGGTGGATCGCAAGAAAGGTAGTCACAAGGGATAGGATAAAGTGGGCAATAAACACTTTCCAACCCTTCAAATCAGCGGGCCTTGATGGCATCTTCCCAGGCCTGCTGCAATGGGGAGCAGGGCACATAAACGGAACCCTGGACCTCATCTTCACAGCTTGCCTGGCGTTTAAGTACGTCCCACTCGCGTGGAGAGAGGTCAGAGTTCTATTTATTCCCAAACCAGGAAAGAGCGATTATACAGAACCCAAAGCATACAGGCCGATCAGTCTAACCTCTTTCTTACTAAAAACCTTAGAAAGGCTATGTGACCGGTACATAAGAGACGACATACTGACTGTGACACCATTACACCCACAACAACACGCTTACAGTGCGGGCAAATCCACGGAATCAGCCCTGCACAAAGTGGTAAGCACTATCGAGCAGGATATCAAGAACAAGACGCTTTGCCTAGGTGCCTTCATCGACATTGAAGGGGCCTTTGACAAAACAAACTTTCGCAGCATCAAAGCAGCACTCAGAAGGCATGGTGTAAAGGTGACGCTGAGTGATTGGATCATCAACATGCTGAAGCTAAGAGCGGTGAGGGTGGACGCTGGAGGTACCACTAGAGCGACAGTATCCAGAGGATGCCCGCAAGGTGGTGTCCTCTCACCATTGCTCTGGAACATGGTGGTAAATGATCTAATCGCAAAGCTTAACGGACAACGCTTTCTCACGGTAGGGTACGCAGACGACCTGGCTATCCTCATCTCAGGACATTTTGCGAGCGTATCGTGTAACATCATGAACGGCGCACTACGGGTCGTAGAGAGATGGTGCACCGAATACGGATTGTCCGTGAATCCAACAAAAACACAACTGGTAATGTTCACAAACAAAAGAAACCTAGGGAGATACACACTACCTCACCTCTTCAACACACAGCTGGCCCTAACAGATGAGGTAAAGTACCTGGGTATCACGCTGGACAGCAAACTAAACTGGGCAAACCACCTCCAATGCAAAATAAACAAATCCATCATCTCCTTCTGGCAATGCAGGAAAATGATAGGGAAAACATGGGGACTAACCCCGAAAATAACGTTATGGCTGTACAACACAGTGATAAGGCCCTCCTTAACCTATGGCGCCCTAGTCTGGTGGCCTAGAACTAAACAACACACAACAATAAACAAACTGAAAAAACTCCAGAGACTCGGCTGTGTAGCTGCAACCGGCTGCATGAGAACGGCCCCTACGGCAGCCCTAGAGGCATTACTCGACCTGCCACCACTGCAGCTACACATCCAACAGGAGGCCGCGGCCTCTGCTTACAGACTCCGCGCACTCAATCTCTGGGAACATAACAGGAACGCGACCCACACCACAATCATAGAGGAATGTGCAGAGGGCAACCCAGATATTCTCTCTATTTATGACAGGGTACCCAAACAACACATCTTCACTAAAAGCTACAAAGTACAGCTGTACGAGGAGCCTAGTGAAGACACCAACACACAGGAGCTTAGGATATATACGGATGGCTCTAAAATGAAAACAGGTACAGGTACAGGCGCTTTCTCAGACGAGCTGAACATCCATGTAGCGTTAGCTCTAGGGACACACAGCTCCATCTTCCAAGCGGAATGTGCAGGTATCATCCAAGCAGCAACAGCAATACTAAACAGGAAGGTAACTGGCCACAATATCAGGATACTTTCAGATAGCATGGCAGTTCTTCGAGCACTGCAAAAAGTTGAGCACTCCTCGGGGCTAACAGTTCAATGTCACTGTCTACTGGAAAAGGTCAGTAAACTAAACTCACTGACCCTCCAATGGATAAAAGGACATAGTGGATCCAGAGGAAATGATGCGGCTGATGAATTGGCAAGAAGAGGCTCGGCCATGCGCCCCGTAGGACCGGAGCCAATGATACCTCTGCCTTTCAGCCAAATCAGGTCATGGATTCGCGAGAGAACGCACAAACTACACCAAAAGCTTTGGGCAAGTATGGAGGACTGCAGGCAGTCGAGGGAGGCCTTCCCGGTACTGAACCGGAGAACCTCCCGAAAGCTCCTCAGTCTAAAACGGGACAAGCTCCGACTCTTCGTCGGAATAGTCACCGGACATTGCCCATTAAACAAACACCTATTTACTATAGGTGTTACAGATAGCCCCCTGTGCAGAGGATGCATGGAGGCGGAAGAAACGGCCAAGCACGTGCTCATGGAGTGCGAAAGCGTGGCGTCCCAGAGAGCGAAGTTCCTGGGAAAACCGGGAACCCTGCGGGAGGCCTGCAGCGTGACACGCAAGCTGCTGGACTTCCTGGAGGACATCGGGTGGCTGGAGTAGCCGCCGTCACCCGCTCACGCAAAAAGGGCCGATGAACGGCCTAATTGCGGAAAAGAGCCCGCTCACCAAGTACCAAGTACCAAGTACAGTCCTTCAATAGTCATTTGAACCCTTGCTCCAATTTAATTTGGCCCGAGGACTTCTAATTTTAAAGGGTTTGTTGTGAAATCGGATATAACAAGACCTATGCTCGACAAATATTTGAGGGTCTCTAGTTACAGGGAGAGACTGTATTTCCTTATTTTAACCTCCAACGCAAAAACAGGGGTGTTATAAGTTTAACGCGTGTACCTGTGGTATCGTGACTCCCAAACGGCCGAACTGATTTTGGTATAGTTATTTTTTTGTTTGAGAGGAGAAAGGGGCTCTTCATCAGTATGTACAACTTTTCCTATGGACCAACCCTGAAATCGCGGAAAAAAAAACCAGCTGTTTCATACACTTTGTCGAGCGTCATTGTCATTCTATGGAACAACTGATCTTTTTTCGCAAATTGGGGTGAGCTGGGAACTGGGTTGAGTCTGTAAGAAAAGTGTTCAAAATGATGAGTACCTACCTACATACTACGCGCCTATTTCGGCTCAGCATACCCTTTCTGTATAAACCTGTATGTTTATCCATTGTACCTACTAGTGATGATTCTTCTAGCGTAATATATTAGATATAATAATTATATCTAATATATTACGTTACATAAAATATAAAATATATAAAATAAAAAAAAGTATACATAAAATATATAAAACTTTTTCGTTTAATATTATATTAAACGAAAAAGTTTTATCCATCTATTTGTATCTAAGAAGGAAAAGTTATAACCATCTATTTGTATCTAAGAATCGTTTAAGATATACTTAACATAAAGTATATCTTAAACGGATTTTAAGCACCCACTTGATCTGCAAACTTTACAGCCACTTTCTACATAGAAACGATCGCAACCTCAACCCAGCAGACCAGATCGCAACCACAATTGGAACGAGCGGATTTCACGTCGGACTACAATAGTGGCTTTCCAATAAACTAGAAATAACTCGAATCAATACCGACAGACTACAATACGGTGTGGTACGGGGCTAGTGCTGGTAGGTAGGTATAGGACTATAGGTAGGTAGGTAAATAGGTACAGATAGGTGGACAGGTAATTTTGGTTGGTGGCGTTTTAGACACAAAAAATTAGGTAGATATAAGTTTTAAATGAAAGGGTGCGCTAAGCCGAAAAAATATAGTACTCATCATTACGAAAAACGTTTACTATGGGACGAATCCGGAATTTGCGAAAAAAACAGCTCTTCCACATAAAAATATGTGTTAATGAGTACTATGAGCTCTTTTTAACCGACTTCAAAAAAGGAGGAGGTTATCAATTCGACTGTATGTTTTTTTTTAATTTTTTTTTATGTTTGTTACCTCGTAACTTTTGACTGGGTGAATCGATTTTGATGATTCTTTTTTTATTAGAAAGCTGACGCTTCCCATTTGGTCCCATTTCAATTTAGTCCAGTTCTGATAATGGCATCCATGAGAAAACCATATAAGGCTTAAATTTGCATTAAGTACGTGCGCGACAAATAGATGAATAACTCAATAGTCGGTCTTTTGAAGTCGGTTTTTGTTTTTTGTTTTGTAAAAATAATATTCTTGTAACAGATTCATTATAACAAAACCATTAAGATTTCTAGAAGAGAAAAGATTTCGTCCAATAAAAACCAGAAAGAAAGCATAATGTCAGCTGTCATGTGACATGTTAGATGGATGTTCTCTCTATGCGCATATTTTCCAGCCGACAGATATAAATTATACCGACTTTAAAAATGTGGGGACGTTCCGTGTCCAATCTAGGTCTAGGCTTGCGTAGCCAAAAGCGACCTTAAGGCTCAGGTCATAAAGAAGACAGTGCGTAGTTTAGGGCGGGACTATTTTCATCGCCCTTGACATGAACGCTTGCGACACGCGTTTCTCACGCTACGGATCGGCCAGAGTATGGTGGTGTGGACCCTCGGTAGTTACAACATTACTAGAACATAGTGTAAGTTTCTATCTGACGGTATGAGAATCAGGGTTACAAAGAAAGGGTAAGCTAAACCGAAAAAGGCTCTCATCATTGTGAACGACTTTTACTATGGGGCCAACCAGGAAATCGCGAAAAAACCAGCTATTCCAGAGAAAAATATCAATGACAATCGACAAAATGTATGGAACAGCTGATTTTTTTCGTGAATTTCGGTTTGGTCTCATAGTAAAAGTTGTTCATAATGATGAGTACTGTGAGCCCTTTTCGGCTTAGCATACCCTTTCCTTATAACCCTGTAGAGTGCATCACGCTCGGGTTCAAATTTCGAGATCGAGTCGGGAACGCGGAAATCCGACGCAAAACCAATTGAGTGGAGGACGTCGGATGTTGAGAGCCGGGTGGGAAATGAACCGAGCAGGGCGTGGGGCTACCGATCGCGAACCAGCGTTCCGTTAGCAAACGATCAATCCGTTGGGTCGATGATATCGGATCATTCATGGATGAGATTAAAATAAATTAATAACGTTTCACACTCATAGCTCTCCACTAGAATAAATCCTGTGTCGGGGATGTCATGAAACACATAATGATAAGGACAACTAACATCTAGACCCAGAACAGATATTTAAATTCATCATTCAAACATCTGCTAAATCAATTCAATGCCAAGGAAAATCCACGGCGTAAGAGTGGTATATAGTAAGGCGTCTTTCTACCTGTCCTGTAGTGGAAAGGGGATGGTAGAATAACGATTTCCTGGTTTTTCCAAGTCAAGGCGGCTACAGCGGCGTAAGTTAAAGTAAAAACTCAATTTCTAAAAAAATAGTGTTCACACACAGAAGTCCACAATTTTATTGTGATGACGTAGGCTTGAAACTGACCCATCTTCATACGTTGTACAGTAAAAAGCTTTCGTTTACTGTTCAAATATTTACTGATCCTAAAATATTTCAGTTCATTTTTGAAGTTCAATGTATCCAAGATTTAGTACCTACACGATTCGGAGCACATTAAACTAAAACTGTTTACTTTACTTAATCATAATTTTATTTTGGGATGTTTATTCTGAGTTATAACTAGGACATGAATAAAATGTTTTAATGTTTATTAAATAATTTAATCGGGTCGTAGTTTCAGATGTTTCGTTTCTAAAATATAATCCTAGTAATACTAAGAACATGAAAGTTTTGTATGTTTCGCGCAAAAACATTTTCGCTTGATTGGTAAATGGATTTGGAATCAATAGATTTGTTTATACTTACTTAGTATTTTTATTTATTTTATGCATATCTACAAAGCATGCATAAGGCATATTAAATGATGTTGAATAAAGAGGTAAGTCTATACTATCCTACTACTATTATAAAGGCGAAAGTTTGTAAGTATGGATGTATGTATGGATGTTTGTTACTCTTTCACGCAAAAACGGCTGAACGGATTTACATGAAATTTGGAATGAAGGTTGTTCATGGTCTGGATTAACACATAGGCTACTTTTTATCCCGGAAAACGCGGGTGAAGCCGCGGGGCGCAGCTAGTAATATTATAAAGAGGAAAGATTTGTATTTTTGTATGTTTGTGTTGAATAAACACAAAAACTACTGAACCGATTTCAAAAATTCTTTCACCATTAGATTGCTACATTATCCCTGAGTAACATAGGCTATATTTTATACCCGTGCAAAGCCGGGGCAGGTCGCTAGTAGCTTATATTTTGGATTAGTCTATAGGCTACTTTTTATCCCAATAAAATCGATTGTACCTACTCGTACCTGTAAGGTAAAACCGGAGATGCGGGTAAAACCGCAGTGCGTAGATAGTTTTAGAAATATTTGTTTTCAAAACCTACGCCGCGTATCGCGGTAAACTATAGGGACAGTAAACAATACGAATGTGGCAGGTTTTTTCAAAGTATCAAACTAATTACACCTAAATGCGATAATTTCTATTGGTTAGCACTTGTTCTAATTCAATTTCTGTTTGGATGAGATTACTCTTAGCAATAAGACCGTCTTTCGTACCTATCACTAATGTTTTACTGGTTTCTGGTGTTAATAAACTGTTGTTGTATTACATTGTAATTTCCCAAAAGCGAAGCGGATTCGGACTAATTTTGGTACCTTAATTGCTACCTTACTTACTATCTGAAAAAAAAACGGAAATACCGAAAAAACACAAGAAACACCACTGGTCCAGTTACTTTAATATTTCACCTCGCAAAGTAATATCTTGTTAGTTGAAATTTATTGCCGCGAATGATTGACGTGGCTTATTTTTTTACGTCAACCGCAGATGGATCGGCTCCGTAGAACAACGTCGTAAACTCGGGCCGTGGTTTCAACTAATTTATAAACTTCCAGCTCAATTTGGGCTTAAGCTTCTAGGAATAAAGTTCTCTAATTAAACTCAGAGGAAGTTGTTTTTAATTTGTTTTTATCTGGACCAGGGACCAGGGTTCTTGTATTTTCCTTAGATACTAAAGTCTGTGCTAAAGCGTAGATAATCATTGACAACTTATTGTTTATACTATTAGAAATTACGAGCAAAACAATAATAACGATTCAAAGTAATGTAAAAACTGGCAGCCTTATCGCTATGAGCAATCTCTTTCAGGCAACCTTAAATAAAAAAATAAGCGTGAATAAAAGAGGTCTAAAAATAAAAGAGGTCTATGAAAGTTTCTACCAAAAAAAAAATATTATCACACCGTTTTTCATCTCTTCTATGTATCCTCTACAATTCTACATCCTTAAGTTTACTGGAATAGATCGCCCATTCATATAAAATATGGTCGATAGTTGTTGCAATAGTTTTTAAGCGTTTTCGTTGAATCACAAATAAACAAGAAATCGATAAAGAGTTTATTATGAGTTTATTTATCTATCTTCATCTAAAGTGAGCTGCTGAAGTCAGAGTAAGTTATAACTATTATACTTAAATTGACCAACAGGCTGATTTAGCTATCCGAACATCGAATGGTAGGTATACGACGATTATCTTGGAAAAGTCTTTCGCCTAAATAATTCGAAAAAGTGTCAAATATCGGAAAGATTTGACATATTCTTTCCGAAGATAGCTGAATCAGTCTGTAGAACCAAAAAGCTCTTTCAAAACATTTTTGGTTGGTACTTTGAAAAGGTACAAAGTACAACGTGAGATAAGATAAGATATGGTAAGTCGCAACTAGTACGTTCTTACTGAAACGTTGTCGGATGAGGATTAAGAAAATACGTTAGTTGTCATGGTTAAAAAGTTTTTAGAATTTACTAAAAGTTGAAATGTTTTTAGGACACCTAATATAACCTATATGTTTTTTTTTTTCTGTAGGTACAAAATAAAACTCAATGGCAAACAAACGTGGTGTTGTATTATATCATTTTGGAGTAGTCCTTGTTAGGCCCCTCTTCCTGTCCTCCACAAGGGGACTAACAGGTGGATACCTTTACCTAAAACCACGTTATAATACTTGTCGTTTTCATTTTCGTTCAACAAACAAAGACAAAACACTTTTAGTTTTGTCCTTGTTTAGGTTAGAAAAGTGTAATAAAATGAATACCACTAGATCTATCTTATCTAAAAATTTATCACTTACCCTAATATCAACAGTCGCGCAGCAGATCTTGATTTTAAACAACTAAAATGTAAACGCTCTTTGATTGATAAAAATGAGAAAAATCACCGAACTTGCACAATTTTACACACAAATTGAGTACACCAAACGCAGCATTCCCAAAATGCGCGGAAATTAACTGTCACTTGTTAGTTAAAAAAAAGGGAAACCACGAAATGTTTTGGAATACTGAAATAACTTTTTCATGAAATTAAAAACTGGTTATTTACGGAAACGAACGATAAAAGTTAAAAAAAAGGATCCAAAGAAAAGTCACTTTAATCCGGTCACAGAAAAAACAAAAAAACAGTTCGCCTTGTTCTATCGAGCCAAAGAAAACCCAGAAAATCGTCTCAAAACTGTCCACTTGTTTCCAGCCAGTGATATCAAGAGCAGTAACTGGCGACCGCGCGCGAAACCGCAAATTCGGAACTCATTCGAAACCTACTCCAGCGCTGCCGGATTTTCAGTCATAAAAATAACCCGCTGATGAAAAACATCGGTTTACTCGCTAATGTAAACATCGCACGATCATCGTTCGCGCTTGATGAGGACGCGATCGGCACTGGCTAAATATAACGCGGCGTTCCGATGCATTGGTCATACGTGAAGACAGTAAGGACGTCTCGTAGAATGTACAATACGTAGGTACGTTATGTCATGCCTGAAGAATTTGACGTAAGAAGATTTGAAGTTCCAATAGGTCTAATATCTAATAGACTTGGGCTGGCGCGGCGCACGATGGATCATCAGGGTAGAGTGAAGCGCAACGTTAGAGTATTCCTGCATGACAGATTCAGATAAAGCGTGTTTTTGACTAAGCTTTGGTAGTACTCTGAGAGCAACTAACCGGTCTACATCTGAAACATTATTGGTTATGTATGCGGCTTATTAGCCAGATAAACAAAAAAAAAATATCGTACCGTAACACCATCAAAGATAAAAATGGTACCTATAGTTTCTCAAGAAGGCTTACGCTCTGTTAAGATTGAGTTATAGAACATTGAATACCTACACTCTATTCTGTTTCCATGTGGCGTTTAAACAAATGTTCTGGTTTCTTCAACTGAGCCAGGCATCATAAAATTGATTAATGGAGATCGCCTGATACAGAAAAGAAAGGTCACGATAAAGACAGACATCAAAACAAAACAAATGACTTTCCATACTGTCATTACGTGCTGCATCGGTTGGTAGGGATGAGAGTGATTGTACGATAACACTGCACAGATGCCGCTGATTAGAGATCGGTAGCCAAGATCGGGAACCCTAAAACAATTAGCACTAATTATTATGTTTGTACTGATGCTAGTCACGTGTGGGAACCCTAAAACAATTAGCACTAATTATTATAATGTTTGTACTGATGCATAGATGAGTGTTCTGGTAAATGTTACCAGTGTGATTGTGATCTAAGCAATTTTCTATTTGGCATTGTTTTGAATGCATCATTCAATTAATTGATTCAATTGATTAATTGTCATCCATATTTTTGAGTAGATTAATCATGATCTTGATCATTATTTTTGTGTCATGTGTAATGTGTATTTTTTTTTTAATGTAATTGAGTGACGAGAAGAGCAAATCGCTCGCCTGATGTTAAACGTCACGTTTGCCCATAACAGGTCTGCGTCACCCAGAATTTTGAATTCGCAGAATTCAAGACGCTGCGCGGCACAGCACTGCGCTCGTCACCCTGAGATATAAGTTGTTTAATCTCCCATTTGCCCTGTAATTTAACTGTATTTATTATAAAGTAAAATAATTCATCACGTTGAGAAAATCATTTTCCAATTCTTAGACAGCCTCATACTGCCGTCTTAAGCCCGGTATCTGGAAAAAGAAGTGATTTCTGTTTTTTCACGCATCAAATGCGTAATTTTTCAAGCTGAAAAACAGTTTTTTTTGAGATATCGCTCTTAGGCTTAGGACGGCAGTATAGGTGCATAGCGAGTATAGCGACACACAATACACGGTGTAATATACCTTAACAATGTTCAATAAGGTTGTTTTTTATTATGGGACAGACCTTTGCAGACCGTACCGCGATAAATTTGCTTGAAGTAGCTAGAACAAAACTTCGCAGCAAGAAAACACGGTGAGCTGTTGTTGCACAGCGGAAGAGCACTTTCTCATGGCCGATATGCTTGGCTATTCAGCTATGCTTAGGACGAATAAATCTGTCAAAGCGAAAACACGCTTGTCGAGGGTTCTGAACCATCGTATTTTAAACGAGCGCGGAACCCTAATATTGCATCTAACACAACACAAATCACACAACAAAACAACACAAAACTACTTTATTTTCTTGCTCTGTATACAAGGCTATAAGGAAAGGGTATACTAAGCCGAAAAGGGCTCATCGTTCTCATCATTATGATTTTTCGCGATTTCGACGATTTGTAGCGATAAGCATTATCTAGCGTTATACCAAATTTCAGACAGCTAGCTGTTATAGTTCCTGAGGTAATTGGCTGTGACATACAGACGGACAGACGCACAAGCCTCGCCTTAAGGGTTCTTCCCCAAAGGAGGTTTATGACCCTAAAAAGCACTTAACTATGGAACTTGGAGCTTCACTTGAGAGTTCTCATTCCAGACGTGGCGCATTAACCGTTTAACAACCCTCCTGGCTTAGTTGGTACCGCAATTACCTTGTAAATAGGGGACACGGATTCTATTCCTGGCTAGGTAGAAGTTTAAATTGTGAAATTAAATATCTACCCTTGGTCTGGGATAGTGTTGTAAAATGAACTTGTACATGTCTATATGAGTGTTTTGTAAGTTCCATGGCATCCCCGATATAGGGAGTCCCAGGGGCAAGGGGACATAGGTAAATAGGTATACAAGGACACAGTCCATAGAGAGTGGGAAGGTATGTTCGTGAAGCGTCATTAGTTTATTTTATCTTCAGTCACGTCACTTAACGTCAAACAAATCTGAAACCAAATGTAACCTTAACTAGTATTCTGTGTCTTAACTCACAAAATGGGCTCATGTTTGAAGGCTTTATTTGACAGATCTAAACTAATTATAAATGTATCTGTCTTTGTCATTGCAATCTATAAGACAAGGACACCAACCAATACTTTTAAAAAATTATCTGTCAATAATATACCTTCAAACTTGGGTCCAATGTCCACTCAAAATTTAATTTACAACACTTGAAATTCACCAGCTGTTGGAGGTCAAAGGGCAATAGTTCAGGCAAAGGACATTAACATTTGCCGTGTGAGTTACGAGACTACTCCCATTTCCCTATTTAATATGTATACGGAACCCACGTACGTTTAATAAAGTGTCTCTCGGGGTTTATATTTAAATCAGTATGGTACGACTATGGCGAGCCGTAGGTGGCGACATCTGGAATTGTGGTGTTACTTCACTGGACAATGGTAAAGCCATTTTATGTTTTAAATGCACCTACGCCTAATGTTAAAGGTTAAAACCATAGAGATGAATTCAGGGTTATAAGGAAAGGGTATGCTAAGCCGAAAAAGGCTAATAGTATCTATTCATTAACATGAACAAGTTTTACTTTGGAACCGAGCTGGGATTTAAAAAAATCGACTGCTCCGCATTTGTCGAGTGTCATTGACATTTTTCTATGGAAAAGCTGTTTATTTTCGTGATTTCCGGGTTAGTCCCATAGTAAAAGTTGTTTATAATGAATGATGAGTACTATGAGCCCTTTTCGGCTTAGCATACCTTTGCATTACAACCCTATATACAGATGCAGTTTTCTATAACACAACACATTATACAAGAACATTATTTTTACAAAACAAAAAACAAAAACCGACTTCAAAAGACCGACTATTGAGTTATTCATCTATTTGTCGCGCACGTACTTAATGCAAATTTAAGACTTATATGGTTTTCTCGTGGATATCATTATCAGAACTGGACTAAATTGGAATGGGACCAAATGGGAAGCGTCAGCTTTCTAATAAAAATAGAATCATCAAAATCGATCGATTCACCCAGTCAAAAGTTATGAGGTAACAAACATTTAAAAAAAAAAAAAAAAAAAACATACAGACGAATTGATAACCTCCTCCTTTTTTGAAGTCGGTTAAAAAGAACATAAAACATTGAGTCCTAAAAATTTTTAGGCTTTCAGGCGGCCTAAAAACTCTGACACCAAGAAGGTTTAGCAACTCGGCCTATACAAATATGTTCTTTTTAAACGGTTTTATTTAGCTCACGTTTTCTTTTTTCTTTCTTGGGTCAAATTTAGTAATTCAAATTTCACCCTCTTCCTGTCAACCGATTAATCTGAAATTTTGTATACACTTTGGATTTTGGTGACAATACAATTATTTTGTTTAGTACCTATTTGTAAATTGTCAATGCAATGGTCCAATCAGGAATGGTGCTTTACCTCGCTGAACAATGGTAAAGCCATTTTAGGTTTAAAATGCACCTACGCTTGTAATGTTAAAGGTTAAGACCATAGAGACAAATACATAGATGCGGTTATCTGAACATTGTATTATATTATTACTAGCGGCCCGTTTTCGGCTTCGCACGGGGGTAGACATTCATTTTTTAAACATTTTGGGATAAACATAGAGTAAATGTGTCTTGATGATATTTGAGCACGCAATTCAATACATTAAAAAAGTTTACATTGTCCAAAGCGCTTTATACCTACCTATTCTAAAATTTTAAATTTTTATTTTTTTGTTAATAACAAAAACAACATAAAAAAAATCGGTCCAGCCGTGACCAAGGGAAATAGGGATTCATTTTTATATAATTATAGCTGACCTGGCAAACGTTGTTTTGCCATAAAATAAAAATGATTTCTAATGACTATTAAAAAATAGGGGTTGATGATAGAAGGGTGAACATTTAGGGTTGTATGTATTTTTTAATGCCACATAAGCAACAATATAAGAAATAAAAAAGTTTAACCAAAAAATAAAAATAAATGTGAATGAATGAATATGAAAATGAAAAATAGATGTTGGCCGATTCTCAGACCTACTCAATATGCTCACAAAATTTCATGAGAATCGGTCAAGCCGTTTCGGAGGAGTACGGGAGCGAACATTGTGACACGAGAATTTTATATATAAGATGTTGCCTTCAGGCGGTTTAAGCACTCTCGAGACCTGAGTCTGAGTTTGACTCTGAGGTCTAGCCTCTCGGTGCCATGAGGTAGAAATCTGTTTTAATTACATGTTTACGTCTTTTCTAATTACGCTGTGAGATATGTGTGTCTTTAAAGAAAGACGTGACGCAGAACGACCATACGATGAGCATAAATAGTCATAAATAGCCATCAAAATTCCGATAAATTCACCTCAAGTACGGAGAACAGTGATAATCACCAAAAAGTACGATGATAAGCACCAATTTTTACGGTGACAACTATCATAATATATGGTTGTCATCGTAAAAAATAGTACTAGCACCAGTTTTTAGGGTGAGAACCATATCTATCTATATATATAAAAATGAAACCCGTTTTCCTTGGTCACGGCTTCACGCGTGAATGGCTGGACCGATTTCACTAATTCTTTTTTTGTTGTACCTATTTGTTATCATTAGGAGAAGGTTCTTACGTAAAAAAATATTAAGAAAATCTCTCAGAAATATTGAAAAACCCTAAAAACAGCCCTTTTCTTTTTCCCATACAAACGTTTTCTAACTAAAACGAGCTTTATTGCTATTGTATAAAGTTCATATTGAATTGCAAGCACTCACTGTTGTTTAAGCAATGTAGGTATGTTCCTAACGTCCAAGAGTCAATTTGCACTTTATTACCTCTGTACAAAGTTCAAATTCAATCATATCTATCAAAACCAAGGAATTTTAAAATTTCGAAGGATTTGACTCCAAGTCATATCAAATTAAAAAAAACAAAAAGTTGAAACAACAACAAACTGTCAATGTCAGTGTTTTTTTTTTCATGGATGAGTTTGCTTTTGTCAACTGATACACGAAACAAATTCGTACCTATAATTGTAATATATTATAAGTATAAAATTGAAAATAGCGTTTTGTGCAGTGTTTATATTTAATTAGGCAGTACCATAGAGAAGTACTGTATGGCAGTACGAAGTCTGCCGGGTCAGCTAGTATTATAATAGTTGTCACCGTAAAAATTGGTGCTTATCTTCGTACTTTTTGGTGATTATCACTATGCTCCGTACTTTAGGTGAAATTTTTCTCAGTATAGAAAACGAAATGCAAACTAAGTTCCTAATGGTGCGACTTATTAGCACCATTGAATCTGAATCATTTTATTTCTCCATTCGCCCCGTCCTTAAACATTATAAGTCTTTGATCAAAACTCATAAAAGTTATTTGAAACTTTAAGGGCCTTTAAATGCCTTATCTCAGATCAAGCCACTCTAACTTGATCTGAGGGGCTTATAAACACCTCTTAAAGTTAAGTGACATTGGTAAGTAGGTACTGCGCAGTTTTTCTTTTTGTTTTATGCAGAAGCTTAACGGCATTTTGTCATCTAAACAGTGGCGTAGCGTGACTTGGCGGGGCCCCGTATTAAAATTTTTGGAGGCCCTTTTGAAGGGTAAAGATTTCTCACAATAGAAACAAGTTATTATATAGAATATATAGAAATATTTATTCATCATAAATAACTATCTGTCACTTTTTCCAAAATTTTTACAAGCAATTCAAATTAAATGTACACTCTCCTTGCCTTTTTTTCGGCCGCAATAACCGAGATGTACCCTACATCTTTACCAACTTTTGACTTACGCTTTACTCGAAAAAAAAGAAATTACTTTTTATGACTTAGGTATATGTCATTTCTGAAATAAAAAAAAATTGGGAAGTTTATATTAATTTTAGCTTACTCACGTCGGGGGCCCTCGTGGCCCGGGGGCCCCGTATAATTGATACGGCAGATACGGCGGTAGCTACGCCCCTGCATCTAAACGAGGTTTATAATTAACGCCTTATCAATCATAAATTGTAACATTGCTACCAAATCACAACATTGTATACCTATATACAGGTACAGTATATACCTAGGGGCGTACCAGCTTGAGGCGTTGGAGTCTATTGAGAAACGTGCCAAAAAGCTCCTAAGCAAAGACTCACTTGTTCGGAGGGTGACGAATCAACATCGAGCTGTGCGCTCAAAACGCAGCAGTCTCGAGCGAGGCGCGCTGTGTCGAGTCGAGCTGTGCTAGGTTTTGGAGCACGCTGCGTGCCCCTCCATCGCCCTCAGACGTCTCTCTCACTCTCGTACTCCCATCTCGCTCGCACTAGTGTATGCGCGCACAAACAAACAAGAACGAACTAGTTTCATTCGCTCATTCACTACTGAGCTAAGCAAAGCGCAGCACAGCACAGCTTGATGTTGATTCTTAAAAAAACGTAGCTTAAGAAACACAGCACAGCACAGCTCAGTACAGCGCAGCACAGCTCGATGTAGATTCGTCACCCTAAGCTCCAGAGTCTCGAGCAGCGCCGCAGGGTTGGTAGTCTGTCGGTTTTCTATCGGATACATTTCGGGGAGTGTGCGTCAGACCTGCATGCCCTTATTCCCTCTAGCCCATTCTATTATCGGACCACTAAGGGCACAAAAAAGCGACATCGTTTTATGGTAGATATACCAAAAACTCGTACGAAACGCTTTGATTCCACTTTTATTGTGCGCACTGCCAGAGTGTAGAATACTTTACCCGAGTGGGTGTTTCCCGATAGATTTAATTTGGGTGTCTTCAAGTCGCGAGTGAATCGGTTCCTTCTAGGCAAGCGTGCTCCATCGTAGACCGCATCGTTGCTTAACATCAGGCGAGATGGCGGTCAAACGCAAGCCTATAATTGAATTAAAAAAAGGGTTATTCATAAAGGGTATGCTAAGCCGAAAAGGGCTCATAGAAAAATGTCAATGACACTCGACAAAATGTATGGAACAGCTGATTTTTTTTCGCGAATTTCGAGTTGGTCCGAGTATTAAAAGAGTTCGAGTTCGAGTATTAAAAGTTGTTCATAATGATGAGTACTATAAGCCCCTATTCGGCTAAGCATACCCTCTATGAATAACCCTGTATACTTTGAGTTATAAGGAAAGGTCGGTAAGAAATCCGTCGTTCCACAGAAAAAGTGAATAATACCAAACAAAATTTATGGAACGGTATTTTTTCGCGATTTCATAGTGAAATTAATTGTTAATAATGATTTTCCGCACAACCCTGTAATGAGTAACGTTCTAACTTTTGTATCACAAAATCTTTGAAGAGTTCACGATGCATGGCATAAGTTTTAACTCTAATCAAAAATCACCTTCGGTTATGGCTTATGGCTCAAATGACAAGGATAGAGTGATAGGCCAGGTAGGAAGTGCGAGCAAGAGAGCATGAAGTAAAGGGAGTCTTACGAGTATTATTTCTTTGTCCAAGTCTTATTTCATCTTTCTTCTCATTAAAAATTCATTCCTACCTACTTCGAAAAAGTCCTAATAGGTAAGGAAATTGTATTTTCTTCTAAATTTAAAATTTGCAGGGACCGGTTACATGACTTTTTTTTATGTAATTGAGTGACGAGACGAGCAAATCACTCGCCTGATGTTAAACGTCACGTTTGCCCATAACAGGTCTGCGCCACCCAGAATTTTGAACTCGCAGAATTCAAGACCCTGCGTGGCACAGCACTGCGCTCGTCACCCTGAGATATAAGTGGTTTAGTCTCCCATTTGCCCTGTAATTTCACTGGAAACAATGCCCTTCCAACCGGATCCCAGTAATGTTTGCACATTACTGCTTGGCGGTGGAATAACTGGCAACTGGCTTACGGTTATAGCACGTACTAAATAATGAGTATTAATGAGTATTGAACAACTGTCAAATCTGACACATGTTCTGAATTCCATCTACAAAACCTGTCGTTTGGTTACTAGGAAGAATCTGGATAAAACAAATGGAGTATGGGAATTTGGACTTTAACACCAGTTGTTACGGTTTAAAGTCCTTTGGTCTTTTATGTCTGTGTTTTAACGATAACAATTTGTGTCGTTTTATGTTACGTTAGTAATCCTATTGTTATTCATATAAAATTACCTGTAACCTAAAATTAGTGTTTTATAATTTGTTATTTCTCTGGGATAAGGGAAGGGGGTGGCTCTATGATAAACCTATAAACGTGCATATTTTTTTTTTAAATAAAAACATTAAACTATGTAATACTATGTATAGTTTTCATCTCTCATAAATTAGTTTTGCATTTCATAGCTAGTCATTTATCGATAGAGTTCGAAATCAAAATTTAGTCGAGTACCTATATTAAAGAGTAAAATAGAGGCGCAGTCGATTTTTATGTAATTATTTTTTTAAGAGTACCTAATACGTTTCCATCACTAGGCCTAGCAATTGCTCCACCAAGCAACATTTTTAACTAAAAAAAAAATATGCTGAAGAAATACTTTACCTAAAACATTCTGTATGCAAATAGCTTTTGGAGGTACCTAGTTATCTTGCTGACCTCGTGGTCATAATAACATTTAGTTACGTGAGAGGTGCCAAAACTAAAAATTTGCATCTTTACATAATGCCTTTATTCGCCGCCTACCACTGCCGTATCAAACTCTCTTTGCAGGCCCCGATATGTCTAACATTTCCCACCGAGCGTCCTACATTATCGATTGAATTAATACAAGCACCGCAACCGCTCTACCTAGGCCTCTGTTACCACGAAATACCTCCCCGTTGTGAACTAGTTTCTTAACACACGGCAAGGGAGGTAAAGGTCTCGTGGAAGTGGTGATCACGCACGCAGATCACGCACACAAGCGCCCACCCCCGCGCATGCGCGCTGAGCTCTCGCCACCCCACCCATTTCACTTGTCGTCCCGTCTAGCCAAAGCCGGCAAAATTCTCCTACACCCCCGAGGGTGAACTACAAAACGCAACAACTCCAAGAATACACGTATTTTACTCGTAAATACTCTAAATATAACGTTTTTTAACGCGCATCGCAAGTGTCTCGCTTCAGCTTTAATCGTCGCTTAACGTTTCATTAATCAATCGATTTAGTTTTAAGGAAAATCTAGTGCGAAAGAACAAACACGGAATTCGAATACGGAAGGAAAATGGCGGACCGCGGAGTTTTCGCTCAAAATTAGAATTCGATTCGGTTTTCAAATTTTGGCGTGAAACTTTAGTTTTGGTTGATGTTTTTGTAGTCGGCCAGTATGTTGGTGAGGACTTTTGGGACGGTGTAGGTTTTAGTCGCGAGTGCAAGGCCGGGGTAGAGATCGATACATGTGTAGTCTAGTCGGTCCGGGTGCCGGTGGTAGCAAGTTGGTACGCTGACTAAACTCGGGGACTGCTTTACATGTCAGAAGAAAAAGAAGCGGAGTAGTGCGCCTCTAGCGTCCGAGATGACGACGGAGACTGCGACGCCTACTCAGGTGAGTTTCACATCCCTATTATTTTGCCGCATTGAATCGGCAGGCGCTTTACTGGCCGTGTCAAGGACATTGGCCTTCTCGGCTTAGACACCTAGCTAGTTATATAACTGTTGAAGTTTCTGAAACGAATACGAATGCAAATAACGAGTAAGTAATTTGAAATGATAGTTACAACAATACATTCAATACAATGAAGACGGAGATGAAGAAGTTTCATGATGTAGTGTACAATGAAGATATTCGTTTTCATATAGAAACGGCAGCGCTTGGTAGCATCTTATTGATTGAATTGTGTGTTGCATTTTTCTCTTCGACCGACAGATATATAGAAAGAAGACAATAGCGGCGTCTACGCCCCGCAGCTTCGCCGGTTTTTACAGTATTCCGCATTTTCCGAAATGAAAATATTTTTGCCTATGTTTCCCACTACTTTCGTGCCCAATTACATTACTTTTGGTTTAGCTTTTTAGTGGTGAAAAGGTGTGAATGCCGAGACATTGCCGAGATTACTTTCTGATGTTTTTAAATACTATTGTGGTTTAGGTATTAGTCACCATCGTCGGAAAAACCTACATCTCAAGTTGTTAATTGAGAAATTTAACCAACAACGACCAAAATGGGGTTTGTCGACGACAATTTTTAAATAAGATACAATATAATACACGATACTCAATACCGTTAAATGATATACCTAACTACCTATACAAGGTGTAACGGAAAGGTGTAGTAATACTTAAGGGTGTTCTTAAGTAAGTTCTTAAGTGTTCACGTCAAAGTAAACAATTTTTGTGACACAACTTTGCTAAATTCGAGAAAAAATATCAAGCCTCCATACAAAATATTTAGTCACGTGATAAATTGTCTATGAAGATTCGATATTTTCTTTCTCGATTTTACCAAACTTGTGTTCTAGAAGAGGTTCACTTTGACGTGTAGAAGAACACCATTAATTATTACTACACCTTTCGTTAAACCTTGTTTAATCAACAAACCTGTTTTCATTGTCCACAAATGCGAAATTTGTCGATCGATATAAAACCATACTTCCACTGCTGTGATTGGCACACGTCACGGGTATTCCTTTAACAAGAGACAGAGCTATGCACACGACAAAGAAGGCTGAAGTTGATGATGTTTTTAGAGGTTTGTTTTTATTTAGTAAATATCTAATACAATTGTAGTATTATAGCTGTCATCAAATAAGAAGAAGCTAAGAGTGGCCTTAACCATAATAAGTACCTAAGTAAGTATTATTGAGTAGGTATGTATTAAGTATAATATACAACCAGATTTTCTCTCTCTCAATAACTAAGACTGTTTTCGGATCGACATGTATTTGTATTTCATCTCACATGCAAACTGTTTTTCATTTTCACCGTCTTCAACCATTCAATCATTATTTTATTTTATTTCTACGGATTTTGAGCATTTTCAGTTCCAAGCAAGCATTTTTAATAACAATTTCAATTATTATTCTAATAAAAAAGAATTAGTTTAATAAAAACGATAAGAAAACAACAAAAAACAATAAAACAGAAGACAGTCTGCAAAACAGTAAGCTTACTAAATTTCCAAGTCTTCAATAAAGTTCAATAGACTTATCTTTCCACTTAGACTTCAAACCAAATTTCAGTAATGAAAAGCTCGTTCAAAATACACAGTAACAAAGGAACAAACATCGGGAACCCCTGTTTATTTCCAGGCCACTTCCTTTATTCAATGCTATCTTTGTCTGCTTGGAGAATCCGATCTGAGCTGACTTTGATGGAAATTTCAATAAACTTCGATGGAAATTAAATGTTAATTATAAATAACTGGCTGTGATGGATCAGACAGACGGACGGATAGACGGAAAGACAAATACCGAAGTCTCATCATTAGGATTTTTACGTTTTGGTAAGGAACCCTAAAAAGGACCAGACAAGTTTTTGACTTTGAAATCTGGCTTGTTTTTATAAATATTTGGATTTTATAATACGGGACTACTCACTTATTATTGAGTGGAAGTTTTTGATCACATGCGGTTAAATTTTTCCTTTTTTTATTATTTTGCTATTTCTTTGCTTTCAAAATAATAGAAATAATTATCGGATCTCTTCTACGGTGTCAACAAATAGGAAGTTTATGGTTATCAGTGGGCGCTTACGAGCTGAAATGATGATGATTGATGATGTAAAATTATAGATACAAAAGACCTAACGTAACTTTCCTTTTTGAAGTCAGTTAATGATAAAATAACAACATACATAGTTCTGTATCTTGTCAATTGAGCAATAAATTAAAATAAATAGACAAATAACGCAATTTAATTTAAATTAAACATTAACTATGTTTTTTACTTTTAATTTGTCAAATCAGAAATTAATAACAAGCGAATAAAACTTCAATTTGACAAAGAGTAACGAGATTGGTTATAAAATACCGTAACAATAGAAAATGGAACAAACAGCAGAATTCGCGGCTTTTCCAGCCCACTTGGTTTCCTGAATGCCGTCCTTTGTCTGCTTCAGCTTTATGCTGCGATCCGCAAACATCCCGGAACGGGAACCAATCAAGCTTTGACAGGAATACAAAACATTTACGAAATGAAAATCAGAACTTTTTACCTACCAATTAGAACTTTTTTATCATTTCGAACTTTGGATTGTAAAAATTGCCAATTTTTTAAACCTTTGATCAAATTAGATGAAAATGAGACACTGGTCTAAATGATGAAACTTACAAAAATACCTTTATATCCTATTTTCCTACTAATATTATAAACGCGAAAGTTTGTGAGTATGTTTGTTGCTCTTTCACGCTAAAACGGCTGAACGGATTTACATGATATTTGAAATGAAGGTTGTTTATGGTCTTCATTAACACATAGGCTACTTTTTATCCGTGAAAACGCGGGTGAAACCGCGAGCGCAGCTAGTATTACATATTGCTGTAGCTTAACCGATTTATTATCACTTCGTGTTCAGTTAATATGAAACGTGCTCTCCATTCTAGAGCTTGTTTACCTCATTGTTTTTCGGTTCTTCCGTATAAAAATAACACAATATTTTTTGAGAAAAAAACAAAAAATACACCTGCAAAATGTAGCCCACACTTGGGATACAATGACGATTCTAACTTCACCTCGCAAATCAAAATCGGTCAAGCCGTTTAGGACGTCAACTGAAACCGATAACATTTAAAAAAAATTAAACGGGAACACTTACGTAAAATAGCGTTGGTTACTCCGACCAGTTTGGATCACATTTAGGTACAAGCGTGACGTATCCAGCCTGGCACTACGACGTAGTGACTACGCACGTAGTGACTACGTGCGTCGCGCGCAAGATGTCATCAGCGTAGCGTAGCGTAACCACGTTGCTAACAAGAACATTATTTTTACAAAACAAAAAACAAAAACCGACTTCAAAAGACCGACTATTGAGTTATTCGTCTATTTGTCGCGCACGTACTTAATGCAAATTTAAGACTTATATGGTTTTCTCATGGATACCATTATCAGAACTGGACTAAATTGAAATGGGACCAAATGGGAAGCGTTAGCTTTCTAATAAAAAAAGAATCATCAAAATCGATTCACCCAGTCAAAAGTTATAACAAACAAAAAAATAAATAAAAAAAAAACAAAAAAACATACAGACGAATTGATAACCTCCTCCTTTTTTGAAGTCGGTTAAAAATACGGTTTTTGACGTTTTTTGTTTTTGCATTTGAAAAATAAATAATAAATAAACATTTCCCTCCATTTGGGAAACCTGGTAAAAAGAGCCTCCTAAGAATCCAATTTTAATTTCGAAATCCTATCAATCAATTCAGACTCACGTTGAATAAAATTAAAGGTGCCACGGAGTGTTTTTCTTTGGTTTTCCATAAGAGATGGAATTGTACAAATTCGACCTTTAAAAATCCATTACTCAATTATACCTGACACTTTTTCTTGGAAATCGGTTGTTTGGTCTTAAAAGTGGTTTACATTGAAATACAGTCGTACGAGACATGATAATACGAGTATATGTTTCCTACAAACAAAATATTATCTTTAACATACTACCTACTGACAGTGGTCACGAAACGAGGACGAGGTAACAACACGCGCTTAGTATTGGCCGGCTCAAAATTCACCGCGCTAAGATTGGCTACCTCTAACTCTTAACTCTAACGGTAGAAATAATCAGATTTCAAGACCTACTCGTATTTAGTCGCGAAAGGCACTACACACGTACAGATAATTTAAATCAGTTTTATTATATCCATTAATTTTAATATAGTTAGAAAGAGAAAAAAAATAACATGGAGAATTTTACAAATGTGAGATTCAACAAAAAAAATATCAGAACGAAAGTCGATTTTCAAATAAATCACAAAAAATAAAAACATTTTAAACATTTTTTCCGCAAACAGTCAAATAAATCTAACCAATTAGCCAATCAATCATTACGTATTTTTCTTTTACTAGACTGGTAACTGTTACATGTAACCTAAATTTTAATAAGCAAGGTTACGGTAACTAAGCAATTTGTCGGCACATTAGGTGCCCTTGACACCGGATAGGGCTTCTGTATCGGCTCACCGGCCGCCGTGTATGGATTTATAGGGAAAGGAATATGACCTTTCCCTACATTTTAGTTAAGAAATTCAATGGCGTATGTAAAGTGTGCCGAACTACAACATGGGGCGTTTTAAAAAGGGTGTCTACAAGCACCTCTGTCTTACCTTTTGGATTCACTTGCATACCATCTGCCGTGATCTGCCGCAGGTCGTCGCTCCACCTGGCCGCTGAAAGCCGTAGATATCCACGCTTACCGATCTGCGTTCTCCAAAACCTATCTATCCCAATGGTTTTCTACCATTAGTTTGATAATGTATCAATGATATGATAGTGTTTTTATTTTCGTAAAACGTCTAAATACTTTTCAAGGTGATTTCAGTAAAAATATCTTTATTTTATTGAGTATAATATAGGCTTGCGTTTGATCGCCATCTCGCCCGATGTGATCTACGATTGAGCACGCTTGCCTAGAAGCAACTGATTTACTCGCGACTTGAAGACAACCCAGATTATATCAATCGGGAAACACCCACTCACACACCCCCACGCACTTACACTTCTTAGTAGCTTTTTTTTCTAAATTCTTACAACAACCTTCGCAGTTTTTGTTATAAATGAGCGCTACTACTACTACTACCATTAAGTATTCATTGGGATGGGACTAATGAAGACAGTTAGAAATGATGAAATCTTCTAAAGTGTCCTTAAACGACTTTCAACTGATTTTATCAGATGATTGATCCGTAATTTTGTTTTTCTAACGCTCTTATATTTTTACAAGCTTTTTTTTAACAATGTATGCTACTTAGTTGCTAGTTTGTTGAGGATAAATTATACACTGAATTTTGGAACCACTTCCCGAAGCCCAATTGAGCTTTTTGGCTTTTTTTTTGCCTGTGGATCCGATAGTCGCACATATTTTTTACAGAATTTGCTAGGTAAAAAAGAACGTAGCGAAAATTATGTAAATTTTGCAATTTGCATAAACGAATTAACTTTTGCGACAAAACCAACCCTTTCTAACAAGGTTTCTAGGGCAGAAACACCTAGAAACTGTTTGAGCCTACATTTTGTGGGTTATTAGTCCTATAAGTAGGTGTTTTAATCAATTAGCGGAATATGAAACGGGTGTGATGGGTGGGTCCAAGGTTGGCTGACTTTGGCTATAAATAGTGATATGCGCCGGGGGGCTGTGGACATGTGACCTGTTTTGTTCAAAAAAGAGGCTTTATATCAACCTACCTACCTCTTTTAGATCATTTTTATTTGGTGTAATAATTTTTTGTATTCATTTTTAACTCTCTATTTTTGAACACGAATTTCTATGAATTTCACTGTTTAATTATGATAGGCCGCAGCCGAAGGATCCAAAAGAAAAACCAAATTGACTTAAACTCTATTTAATGTATAAAATTATAATCTATAGCTACATTTCGCTAGGTAAATGTGCGATTGCACCCGATGTTAGGAATACAATGAATTATGAAGTTCGGTAGAATTAACAGCGGATTAAAGTAATATACTCTTGGAATTGAAGCGCTGACTCGAGGGCTTCATCGGAAGGTATGTTTTATGGAGAATCGGTTGCAACACCCTTGGATTGAAGCGGTGACTCGGCGACCTGTGTGGTCGGCGGCTCGTGGAATCGGCCCGACGTAACACCTCCACCCTCAGAAAGGCAACTATTTGAGAACTTTGAGAGCAAATGTTGCCGGTGCTCTAGTCTGGATTGCCAGGATTCTCGGCATCTTCATGGTGTTGTTCTTCCTCTTCATTCTGCACGCAGTTCATCTTCTTAAAATGATCGTAGTAGCGTCGTATAGCCAGTGACGCTGTTATTATCGGTGCGACCAATAAGGTTTAGATTGGTATCGTAGTATGGTATGTGTCGGTGCGATGGGATCTAGTTGTACTGCTGTATGTTGTAGCATCACGTTATCTTGATAAGTATGTAGGTTTTGTAAATTTATAGAGTTGATTTTCAGATGTGGCAGCGGTGAGAAGGTTGTTTTTTCAAGGTTCATCGAAATCTTCCTGATAGTCAAAGGTTGTTCTTCGATCTTGTCGTAGATATTACTGATAGTAAGAGTGTTCTATGAGCGGCTGACTGCGATAGCAAGGTAGCTTCCTTGTACCGTGACGTAGCTTTCGTGTCCACAGGAAATTGTATCTTCGTCGGCTGGGGGAAGGGGATAGCGTAATCTCTCTCGTTCAGTTGGTCCACAGCTCCCTTGGATAGCTTGATTGTGGTCATCTCGCAGGTGGTCATCTCGCAGGTGGTCATCGTCTCAGGTCTTCACAAAGGAACCATGTGCTGTACTTCGGACATTCTGTCTCTATTATACATGAAAGCCTGCCTGTTACTTGCAATAAGGGGATGCGGGGATAGGATAGATCGGTTGTTCTTGTTAGGGACGATTGGTGAATCTAAATAAATCTTATTCTATGGGAGATACTATGGGAAATTTCGGGGCTATAACTGGGCGTTTACCCGAAAAATAGTACCTAACCTGGTTTGATTACGTCATAGTATTCTTTGAAATGTAACTTGAATGACCCTGGGGGTAAATGAAATCTAACTTATTTATCATTCTATTCTAGCTAGTATATCTAACTATAATAATGGTGGGTGTTCGATGCACGCACGAAACATAAAATAGTTTTTACTCTTAAAAAAAATTCTGCCTTAATATCATCAGCATTTTAAGAGATGATAAAATTAAAAGTTGAGCGAATCTCGCATACTTGAGTAAGTTCATATCCCGATATGCGTCACTATCTAAAAAGAAGTTTTAATTTAGAATTAGTTTGCGTTGATTTTGAACTATTTGCGTTATAACTGTGTTATGCTGAACCATCCAATCTTAGCTGATGCTGATAATGATTGTAAAATTTGTCCGCGACTTTGTGTTGGTTTCTTTCCAGAATTTTGATGGCATTGTCAAATTTAATTGCGTCTGTGGAATCTAAATTGCCCGTTATACAATTATCGAGAGAACCTAATCCGTCTATGGGACCCCTCTTCTTACGATTAGGCTCAAAAGCGTTACGGTCATTATGTAGTTTCTCTGTTAGATAGTCAATTTGAAATTTATATAATAAGTCCGTATTGTTTCCGATTCTATTCATGTAGTCGGAGAGCTGGGTCTGTAAATCAGTAATTTGATTTTCAATATTGTCAAGTCGTGTGTTAAGTAGTTATTAGTCTAGTCAGTCCAAGCTTTCAAGTCGGATCTCTTGAGTTTTCAGCCTTGTCATCACGGTCAGAGTAAAAAATAAGTCTATAACAATTTAGCAGAGTTAAGAACTCTTTAAAGACGGGACTCAACCACGGGGCCGCGTTTTTTAGAAGTATAAATATAAATTGCTAAAACAGCTGAAACAGTATCTTAAATGTGCCGGGGGGCGAGCTTATGTCTGCAGGTAATAGAATTTCGAACAAAAACTTATTGATCTAGTTCGTATACTGCTTCCGCTTCACGGTCCTTATTACGATTTTGTAAAAGGTGAGAGCGATCGGGCTAGTTGCCTTCTATGTAAAAAAAAACGTCCGCATACTGAGCACACAAAGATTCAAAGTTCGCGCATTCCTCAGCGTTTAAGTAGGAAGTACGTGGTCGCGATAAGACTTCGTCGGCACGTGAGCGCAGTTGTGCAGTGCGCATGCACTCTTTAGAATGAACTCCGGCTACTATCAGTCGGTTCAACGAAAATACTACGCCGTGTGAGGATGGATTCACGATCTCAAGAATACCACGGTTGTTTCTTACTATTGTTAGGAAGTCTCGGATGACATGGTTCGACACTATCTGCTCAGGTACCTATAAGCTTTGTCGTCATTTAAATTAATTGGAAGTCTCACTAATTTCGAAGAATTAGCCGCGATAACGTCTTCGTACAAGTTAATGTTGCTTGAGTCATACACTTGAATAGGGTTAGCCGCTTGACGCAGTGATAAGCACTTTATTCTTAAGGTCAATCTTAGCTTCCCATTTCTTTAAAAGGTCTAGTCCAATAAGTCTGTCAAAGTAGTTTTGAAATCGAGACAGTTTAAAAAAAAAAATCAGTCTTGAAATACAAAAAGCACGGCAGGGAAACGAAATAATCATTGCGAGTAGTCGCATGCACATTAGTGACCACAAAAAAAATAAAAAATTGAAAGGTAAATTGGAAAAAAAAAAAATCACTGCTTCAGGGTTGATGAAGGACTGATTAGCCCCGATGTCAATCTGCAACTTTAAGGGAGGCTCTAAAATTTGGATGCGACGGAGTTGTCTATGTGTGTGTAGATTGACTTCTATCTTAAAGGAGAATGGGCACTTTTGTATGGGCGCCGTCCCCGTGTTGTATCAAGTCGTGACATATGTCATTTGAAAGATGATAATATTAGCTTTATTTAATTGTATGACTCAACCTTGAATGACGTGCAGGGAAAAAGATATGATCGTTTTTAGATTTAAAAAAATTGCTGATTTTTTGCTCTCTAAAGCTATTTATAAGGAATTTTATTAACATGTATGTCAAAAATAACTTTTATTATTGAATCCAGGGTTATTCATAAAGGGTACGCTAAGCCGAAAAGGGCTCATAGTAGGCATTATTTTCATTATGAACAACTTTTACTATGGGACGTACCCGAAATTCGGGAAAAATTCAGCTGTTCCATAGAAAAATGTCAATGACACTCGACAAAATGTATGGAACATGTAGAAGTCATTTTGACAATAGTTTGCAAAAAATAAAGAGTATTAAGAGTGCTGTCTGATAAAAGGCATTTTATGTCAGTCGCTATGTATCCAGTAGCTGAATATGCCCTCTCTGAAAAACATATGAAAAAGCTAGTCGTTTCCATTAACACCTACAAAGCTTTCACCAGGGTTTGGCATAAAAGCCTTTTAAGCAAGCTCCCTTTGTTTGGCTTGTTCACTTGGTTTGTTGCATGGATATCGAACTTCCAGCGGGATTATTTGATTCGAGCAGTGGTCATCGGTGGTTCTTTATCTGATTTAAAAGATATCAAGGCTGGTGTTCTCCAGGGGTCGGTGCTCTCCACAACGCTTTTCCTTGTTCACTATAATTATCTGCTAAAGCCTGGTGTTTTTGGGTACGCAGACGACAAACCGTTGCCGTTGCATATCCGACGCGCGGTTTAGCGGATGAAAAATCTAGCTTCCGAGAGAAGCCATGGTCAAGGCATAAGCTTGTCTCTTGGCAGTTTTCGATTGAGGCGGTACTAACCTGGTTAAGTTTGATGCGCACTATGACATTTTATTGAATAATAAAGCAATACCTACAGTAAAAACACGAGTTTTTGCAATCGGTATAGTATAAGATACACGTTCGAAAGTAGTGTTACTGATGGATAGTCTATTATGGATAGGTTTTTTTGAGATTGGGGGAAACCTTAAGAAAATAACCGGCTGCGTTGAAAGGCAACCGGGTCAAGGGGATTTTTTGTGGGGTTATACCTACTAAAACTACCTCTGTTACCATCCGCTGTCGGTGGTGATATGAGCACTTCATCATGTTTTCGATAGTCTCTCAGATGTGAGTGGTAAGATCACCAGTAGACCAGTTTCAGCAAAATCCGTACTGCCAGTCACTTACGAGGTCATTAGCTTCTCGGTACGCCAGGAGCTTGTTCCATAGTATGTTGTCTTGCAGAGTATGAATATGATCGGGATAGGCATGTAGTCAGATTTAGCACGACTACCCTTCTCAATAAATACGGTTCTCAATAAGATTTCTTAATTATTTTCTAGAACATCAATAATGTCGAAACAAGCCGATTTTATCGATAGTACCTCACACCGTTAGCAGTATTGTGACGTTTTGAGCCAAATTCATGGCTGGCTCTGCAAAGAAGGCCTAATTGACCACTATTTTTAAAGTCAAAAGCATTTGAAAAGTAAAACTCTCTGCATTTAGTCTATGATTGCTCTCTGCTCTATGCCTTTACTCTTATCTGTAACCATTATTTAAAGTTCATCTCGCTCGCTTTTATAGTGTCTTGGTAAAGGGAGAGATAATTAAAAAAACAAACTAGTTTGACGAAAGGTTTGGGCTTTTAACCCTTCGACAAGACAACTTATAATCTTAATCAGACTTCACTTACAGGTAAGTTCGCTTAATTTTTCAAATATTGATAATGATAATAAATCGATATCATATTATGGCATTATTCAGACAAAAACTGTCGATAATCAGCAATGTAAGGATTTTGGCATGTGCCAGTATAAAATTAAAATAATTACAACTCTATAAACGTTTATAAACAAACTATTATTATCTAATTGTTATAAGGAAGTGATAAAATAGTCACAGGAAATGCATACACGATAATAAAATTCGATAAAATAGTTTTTAAAACAAAAAAAAAACAGCACTTTTTAGAATCTAAAAACCGTCATATCTTTTTCCCTGCACGTCACTCAGGGTTGGTGTCATATAATTAAATAATGCTATTGTTATGCTCTTTCGAATGACATATGTCATGACTTGATACAACACCGGGGACGAAGTGCCCATCATCCTTTCATGATTTCTGGCCCTTCAGAAAATACTGGGAGCTATAACCACTAAAGAGTTGAGGGTTGTTTAAATAGTCATCGCCAGTCTGGTCGGAAAAATTATTTATTAAGGCTGTTCTTATGCCGTCCAACTTTCTGGAATACCTTTAGAATTTATTGTGCGGGCGGTTGGCCCAGTGATTTTATTTAAAATACCATTGAGTAAGCCAAGATTGATTAGTTCTGTACTAAACTACCTAAATTTTTATTACTATCTGCTAATCTATGCCTGCTCGATGCAGGGCTTAAGGATATTCTTCTTGGGTGAAGAATTTTGAATTAGTCTAGGTCTACAAATCTAAGTTCCAATTGTCTGCGCGATGCAGGACAAAAGGTACTTTCCAAGAATGAAAAATGTTTTAACTAGCCTAGGGTTTAAGTTGCAATTGTCTGCGCGATGCAGGACAAATTGAACTAGCTTATGTCTACCTATAATCTAAGTTCCAATTGTCTGCGCGATGCAGGACAATAGGTATTTTTCAAGATTGAAAAAAATTTTATTTTTTCACTAGCCTAGGGTCTAAGCTGCAATTGTCTGCGCGATGCAGGACAAATTGACAAATGCCTCTAATCTAATTTGCCATGGCCTGCGCGATGCAAACCAAATGGACAAATGCCTCTAATCTAATTTGCCATGGCCTGCGCGATGCAAACCAAATGGACAAATGCCTCTAATCTAATTTGCCATGGCCTGCGCGATGCAGACCAAATGGACAAATACTTCTAATCTAATTTGCCATTGTCTACGCGATGTAGACCAAATGGACAAATGGCCTAGTTCTACTAACAATTGTCTGCTCGATGCAGGACAAAAGGGTATTTTTCAGGATCGAAAAATAATTCACCATTCTAGGAGAACTAGGTATAAGGAGAGCAAGTACAGGAGCGATTCATGCACTTACATATATATTTCTTCTTGGTTTCCTCTGGAATCGATGTCTGGATTTGTCCTTCAGCCACGGGCCCAGGTTCATTTGGACAAAGCAGGAATAGTACGCGCCGCACTCAATAAGTGTATAGGCACGCACAGTACTAGGAAGTTCTTTCACGGACAGTTCACGTTACACGGACAGTCATGTTTCACGGATTGTTCGCGTCGGAGCACTCCTAGCTAACCTACTTTGTCCTACCGACTGCGCCAATTATGATAGGCCGCAGCCGAAGGATCCAAAAGAAAAACCAAATTGACTTAAACTCTATTTAATGTATAAAATTATAATCTATAGCTACATTTCGCTAGGTAAATGTGCGATTGCACCCGATGTTAGGAATACAATGAATTATGAAGTTCGGTAGAATTAACAGCGGATTAAAGTAATATACTCTTGGAATTGAAGCGCTGACTCGAGGGCTTCATCGGAAGGTATGTTTTATGGAGAATCGGTTGCAACACCCTTGGATTGAAGCGGTGACTCGGCGACCTGTGTGGTCGGCGGCTCGTGGAATCGGCCCGACGTAACAGTTTAAAAAACTTGAATGTTTTCACGTGGATATGTGATCCTACTTTTCGGCAAATAGTCCTTTAGGAATAATGTTTGTAGTACTAGACCAATTTGTGGTTAATTTCAATAATGACTTTAAGATCTTATATTGGTCTCTTGTATGTATTAGTATTATGTCACTGAATTGTTGTGGACAGGCGTGGCGCTTGACCACCTACTGAGTAAGTGTATATTTGCTCCATCACTCATCCCAAAAAGATTTTCACGAACCTTGTCAGTCAAAACTTCTTTTACCTTCGGGAAATGTAAGGAAGGCAAAGTAAGCAAAACAAAGAGAACATAGGGCTATTCAGTATCTTGTACATACCTATGAGTAGGTACTTCAAAATTAGAAAAGCTAACTCAATTTGACGCGCCTTTTTCATTTTATATGTGTCTACCTATTTACATGCAGCTTGTTAGAATTCTAAGGGCTCAATTAAAAAGGCTGCCTGGATTTACATATTCCTGTACAGCATACAGGGTTATTTTTAATTCGTTAAAAATCTCTCACGCCCAACTTCGCTTTATCATCCTATGTCAACTTTAGTTACATGACTTTTAATAGAAAGGTTCGCTTTCTTTCTTCTTCTAAAACAATATGCAGAAAATTTAAAAAAAGGGGTATACACCCATTTGCTAGAATTTCATTTGCCATAATTTTATCTGCTATACTGGTCAACAGACATAATATTGTTTCTCATAATTTTAAATGTTATACTCATTGTTTACTATATTAGTCACGTGCTAGAAACTTTCTTTTCCAGAAAGTCAATTTCAATAATATCATTTGTTATCATCATTGTAAGGCGTAATTATCGCCATAACATCATTTGCCATCGAAATTACTTCTAGAAAAAAATCATAAAATCGGTTTAAACTAAACGATCAATAGGTTAGGTTATGTTAGAACATGAAAAACAACGCACGAGCCGAGCGAGCGTAGCGAGCGAGCCGCGGCAGTGGCCGGCGAAGTGCTAGAAAGCCAATCGCTTTTTAGGACAAAGGCGTCAGGTTAATTTTCTACGGAAGCGAAATGGATCGATTAAAGTGATAAGTAGGTATTAGAAATAAAAACGATCAATAGGTTAGGTTATGTTAGAACATGAAAAACAACGCACGAGCCGAGCGAGCGTAGCGAGCGTGCTGCGGCAGCGGCCGGCGAAGTGCTAGAAAGCCAATCGCTTTTTAGGACAAAGGCGTTAGGTTAATTTCTACGGACGCGACATGGATCGATTATAGTGATAAGTAGGTATCAGAAATAAAAACAATTTTAATGGCTTTCTTTTTAATGATTTTTTTTTGGGCTTGGATGTATTTGAAATTAATTTAGTATGGCGTTGAAATATTCTGTTAAATAATATTATTGCAATTAATAAAATGGATAATAATACGTATGGCACTCGTATCATTATTAAATCTAATGTACGGGCAAACAAGAGTATGTCACATAACTTTTATGGTAAACAAACAATTAGGGCAAATGAAATTCGGGCAAGTAAAATTCGGGCATTTGAGAATTATTGCTTATATTCTTCGGGCAAACATTAGACAACCAAAAAAAGGGTTCTACATCAGTCTACATCAGTGACAGTAACTTTACGTGGTTTCAATGAGATAGGACATGTGATCCTGAGCAAAGCTTAGGAGCTGATACTTGTATCTTTTATTTTGTGAAATCTATATATATAAAAATGAAACCCGTTTTCCTTGGTCACGGCATCACGCGTGAATGGCTGGACCGATTTCACTAATTATTTTTTTGATGTATTTGTTATTATTAGGAGAAGGTTCTTACGGAAAAAAAATATTAAGAAAATCTCTCAGAAATATTGAAAAACCCTAAAAACAGCCCTTTTCTTTTTCCCATACAAACGTTTTCTAACTAAAACGAGCTTTATTGCTATTGTATAAAGTTCATATTGAATTGCAAGTACTCACTGTTGTTTAAGCAATGTAGGTATGTTCCTAACGTCCAAGAGTCAATTTGCACTTTATTACCTCTGTACAAAGTTCAAATTCAATCATATTTATCAAAACAGTGTGCGTTGGAGCACAGATAAAACAAAAAAAAGAAAACGAAATCGAATAGTTCATTCAATTGTTTTAAAATTTCGAAGGATTTGACTCCAAGTCATATCAAATTAAAAAAAAGTTGAAACAACAACAAACTGTCAATGTCAGTGTTTTTTTTTTTCATGGATGAGTTTGTTGTTGTCAACTGATACACGAAACAAATTCGTACCTATAATTGTAATATATTATAAGTATAAAATTATAAATAGTGTTTTGTGCAGTGTTTATATTTAATTAGGCAGTACCATAGAGACGTACTGTATGGCAGTACGAAGTCTGCCGGGTCAGCTAGTGCTTTATATTTTATGAAAAGCTATGAAACAGAAGTTTTTTGAGTACAGGAACGTATTTAAATAGAATATAATTTTTTATTCAAAAGTTTCACATCCATTTTCATATAACGAATAAAAATAGTTGCTACTGCTCCTATTTGGACTTGTCAAACACTTTCAAACAATGGGTATTATATTATTGGTGTCACTCATAAACGACGCTAGTTTAATACAGAAATGAAATAAATTGAAATTAGATCCACTGCTGCTATCGATTTTTGCTTATTTAAAATTAACCCTGTACACTGTACAGGACTCTTACATTATTAAAATAGCGTGTCTGGCATACAGTAGGGGTTGATTATGCACCCCCGCACAGGAAGGGTGCATGGTGAAATCATTCAGTAGTACGTGCTGCTTTTTTACGACAAAAAGGTAGCAATTTCGAAAATAAGACAAAATAAACATTGGTAGATTGGTACACCCACTAATGTTTATGAGAAAGACTAAATTCTTAGTGGAGTTTTAGGGCTAGTCTCTACGAGTATAAACCCACTTTTTTCACGCTTTTTATTAGCTTCACTTGTATATTTATTTTGTTTGTATGTTTATAACCGACTCCTTTGGGCGCGATTTTGAAGCGTATTATTTAGTTTGTCTTTTTTTTTATTCGGCTTGCGTTTGACCGCCATCTCGCCTGGTGGTAAGCAATGATGCGGTCTACGATGCAGCACGCTTGCCTAGAAGGAACCGATTCACTCGCGACTTGAAGACACCCAAATTATATTTATCGGGAAACATCTACTCGGGCAGAGTATTCCACTCTCTGGCAGTGCGCACAATAAAAGTGGAATCAAAGCGTTTCGTACGAGTTTTTGGTATATCTACCATATAACGATGTCGCTTTTTTGTGCCCTTTGTGGTCCGATAATAGAATGGGCTAGAGGGAATAAGGGTATGCAAGCATTTTAAACTATTTTTTTAAGTGAATGAAATGGGGAAATCTAAGAATAATGGATTAAACGGGAATGATCTGCTAAGAACGAAATCTCCTAACTAATTTTATTTTTATGTAGATGCACAGCGAATGATAAAACGCATAATAATAAGCCAGAATTATAATTTACGAATATTATACAATTCTATTAAAATTAGATAAAGATATATCTAATCTAATATATATCTATTTACTTAATAGGTAGTTTTTATGCGTCACTACGTGCGTGAAATTTACGTACACGGGGTAGTTTTTGGCTTCACTTGGATCTAAGGCTTTATCTGCCTTTCTACTTGATCTGAAGCCACTAATAAAGATAATAGTTATCACACTTTATTTTATCTTCCAACAGATTTTGTGATCAGTTAGAACGAAAATAAGAAATCAAACATACAAAATCACTACTAAATTATTATTATAACCTACTGCTCTCCCCCGGGGCAAAAGTCATGTTCATGTTGCGCACAGGGGGACGTGTCGATAAGCAATACGTACAGTCGACAGAAAAACTGTGTTTGAAGGTAGATTCATTACACAAAATAACACGAAGATATGCATTGATAAATACGAGTACATGGGTAACTTGGGTAAGTACAGAAACCTCACCGAATGAGATTTATTCTAGTTTTGGCTTTGTTACAATATAATTCTAAACTTTCACTCTACACCAAAGTATTAACATAAAAACTAAGACTAAGTACAATTAGATTTGGTAGGTCAATGGCGGCCTTATCGCCTAGATCAAATCCTTTCAGACAAGATTGGAATACGATCGGTGTTGTGAGAGTAGAACAATAATTCAATAGAATTTTGACAGCGGTCAAACTCGAGCTGCAAATCCTCTCGAATAAGAATGAGAACAACAAGAACATTGGGTTCTTTAAAAGGGCTGTTAATAGAGTCTTAAAAAGTTGGTAACGTATCCGTGACGCCTCTAGTGTTACAGGTATAGGTGACGGTGATCGCTTACCATCAGGCGGCCCGTTTGTTTGTTTGCCACTTACGGCATAAAGCAATCCTTCTCTCTCCGACTGTACCTACCAACTTTTCACTCGGGTTGCCACCCCACTGTTATTACTCTGATGTGGTTGCTTTCTAATGGCAGCCTTAAGGAATTATTAGAATTATAATAAAAACCTACTAGATTGAGATTTCTATGGTAATTGTGTACAACGCCGCTCGCTGGGGAAATCCGTTGGAAATCGCGGCATTAAATTTAATGGCGGATATTTGACAAGCGAAATGAAGGTCTCTGAAGTGGAAAGGATCGAATTGACGTTTTTATGTAGGTCTGTATTTCTATTATTATGCTATACAAGGCTATAAGAAAGGGTATACTAAGGCGAAAAGGGCTCATAGTACCTAGTCCCCATTGTAAACCACTATTACTATACGAGTAGTTGAGCTGCAGGAGTGACTGTTACAAGACATGACATATTGTTTGTTCTATGATAACAACCATTTAGCCAAGTCAGAGCCTTTCTAAAAACCATAACCATATCAATTTAACTTGGGTCTTACTATGGAAACTAACGTGGTTTTAACACATCGTGTTGGTGTACAACTTCGCTTCCGCCGTTTTTTCCGAAATTAGCGGCTTTATTATAAAATACTGGTTATACATTTATGATTCAAAGTATTGTCCATCGCTGGCCACTATTTTGAGTCTTGATCAAGTAATGCCTCCCATTCCGCATCTTCAAAGACCTCGCAACCGCAAGCGCCACGCTTGTTCTAGATGAAGATCACCGGATTTGATCGAATTAATGTTTACCTGAGTATTCCTGTTTTAATTACTTAAGTCTCTTTAAACTTTGGTAGGTACTGTCATCGCTTTACGCTGTGACTTTACGAGTACTTTCTAACGCCAATCAGTTTTAACTAACAAACTCATCGATCAATCTAAATAGAAAATATATACCTACATACAAACTTTATCAATATCTCAAACTGGGCCAAAAGCTTTGTTCTCGGATTTCAGGGACATATTGATTAGGATACAGAGGCTGAGGCCGTGAGGGAACTGCGTATTCGGGCTTTATTGAAAAGGTGAAGGTACTTTACTTTAGCAAAAAAAGCAGGGGTTAGCGAGGGTTTACTTTTTAGCCCCGACGCAAGTGTACTATACAGTCCAAGGTGTAATGAAAATGTGTATCTATGAATACTTTAAGGGTGTTCAGTGAACAACTTTTGTGATATGTTTGCTAAATTCGAGAAAAAAGTCTCCAAATTTAGGTTTAGGTTATGTTTAAGAACTTTATTATCACGAAGACAATTTAATGTCACTTATGTGTTAACATGGATTAACAAAAAATTTTTTTGTGTTCGTCGTCGCACTTAAAACACATTTTTACCCACTTCACGCATTTCTTTTCTCGTGTTGTTACAACAACTTATCATCGATAATAATCGAGCTAATTGTTTCTTAAATACGTGAAATGAGTTAACATTTTTTATAGATGAGGGTAGTTGGTTGTATCCACATCCATATCCACATCCATATAGAGTCTCCAGTCACGTGATCAATTTTTCTACGGAGATTTAATGTTTTCTTTCTCGAATTTAGCAAAGTTTTGTTCTAGAAGTTGTTCACTTTGACGTGTAGAAAAACACTCTTAAGTATTACTACACCATTCTGTGACACCTTGTATTTGTGTGAATAGCGTGCTTAACATTTATTACGAGGTAAAATGAGGGTTACTTGTGATTTCTATAGCTCACAAGTTACCCCTATTCTATGTGTCACCATATCTATATATATAAAAGAAAGTCGTGTTAGTTACACTACTTATAACTCAAGAACGGCTTTACCGATATGGCTGAAAAATGGTGAGGAGGTAGCTTAGAGCCAGGAAACGCACATAGGATACTATTTATTCCTATTATACTATTTATTCCTATTATACTATTTATTTCTATTAAATAAATTCGATAGCATTCAAGTGTGAATTGACATAAAACATAAGTCACTATAAAACGAGGTATAACAAAAAAGAATCAGACTTGGAATAACAAAACGACTTATTATACTCTTTGCGCAAATGACAGTTAAATTGTTAAATCAAATTGTCATCCATACGTCCATTACATATAATGGACGTATGGATGACAATTTGATTTAACAATTTAACAGCTAAACAGATTTTGACGAAATTTGGTATGAAGGTAGCTTAAGCCCTAGGTAATAAAATATGTAGATTACTTTTTACCCCAGAAAATTGAACGGCTTTCCGCTATTCTTGCAGGACAGCGGGTGAAACCGCGGGGCGCAGCTAGTCAATAAATAAATAGAAGGATCGATCCACCCTCGAACACTTCTCGGTAACAGCGGCGACCCAGTTTGTAACTGCATTTAGACTATCGATCTTGCATAGAAAATATATCTAGAAAAGCCTATATTTTGAATTCCACAGGGTACAAACTACTCGTACCTCCATACCAAAGCAAAAAAACTTTATAATACAGGATTATAAAAGAGTATGGTAAGCCGAAAAAAGCTCAAAATGTTTATCAATCAATTCGCGAAAAATATCAGCTGTTCCATAGAAAATGTCGATTATTCTCAACAAAATGTATGGAACAGGTAATTTTTTAGTGAATTTTCATATTGGCCCCATAGTAAAAGTTGTTCATGATGATAAGTACCTACTATAAGCCCATTTCAGCTTAGCAATAGGCTTGTTTCCACTAAGAATGAATCGGATGGATTGGAGTTTCTAATTATTGATTAAGATTATACAGATTTCAAACAATAAAACAATTTATCAAAATAATTAAAGATTATTAATATTTTTAGAAAAGAAAATCTTAAAAAATAGGCATTGAGTCACGTGACCGTGAACGCCAATCAGAAAATGTGACGTCACATAGTGGTATGCCGAAAAAAAACTTTCAACAAAACAAACTTTTGCCGTAAGTGAACACAATCGTTTGTCACTATGTGACGTCATTTACGTTGCCATGACACTTTCTTGTGTTTTTACGCCAGATTAAAAATATTTTCTTAAAACTTAAAATATGTGTTTTAAATATAATTTTTAACATGAAATATTATTTTTTTGGGGTAATACAGGTACTAAACTAACGAAATAAGCCATTTTTGAAATTTACGACACAGGCCTATTAGCATACACTTTCCTTATAAGCTTAAAACCCCCATATACAGGTTTAATAAATAATACTACTTTCCATCTTAACAAAACATTTCAGATCATCATTATTTTTTGCGATGTAGAATAAAGTTTACAAGTAGCCCCTTCTATTCTATTCTGTGTGACCATATCAATAAATAGAAGGATCGATCCACCCTCGAACACTTCTGGGTAACAGCGGCGACCCAGTTTGTAACTGCATTTAGCCTATCGATCTTGTATGGAAACGAGGGGTCCGTCCGATGACTTCACGCCCCAAGTAGGGTACGAGAATCAACGCTTTGGTTTCAAAGATAATCTACTAATACTATAAATGAGAAGGTTTGCCTGAAGTGTTTGTCTGATTTTGATAAATTTTATAGAGAAATACTCTTGGGCTACTTTTTATTTTCACCGTTTTTCCTCACCGCGCGAGTAAAACCGTCTGACACTAGTTTTTGTCATGAAATATTTTAATTTTATGAAGAGATTGGATGATAATCTCTTTTTAACAAGCTTTTATTTTAGTTTCGTCTGTCCTGTCAGTTTGTCTGTAAAGAAATCTCGCAAATCAAATTGGACCCATTTTTCGTGTATCAACTGAAAGTACTGAAGAATTTTGTTTATTAGGTTAAACTTGTATTGAGACTGACTTAATTGACATTTCATTTCTTAAATCTAATGGTTTGACGGACAGGCGTATCTTGCTATGAAGTGGAGTGTAGGCGTAAACATCCTGCCCCGTTGAAAAGCATCGGTTTTCAACCTTCTAATTCTTCTGCGGTGGGAAGTGCACACAGGCGGACTAATGGGCGGCGAAGGCATCCTCTGGAGGTGTTCACATCTGCTACTCGTGAAATTCCATCTTTAGGTCCGTAAAATAATTTAGAGATGCGTCCGAGTCTCCAGCAAAGTGGTGGGATGTCGTCCTCTTGGATCAGGACTAAATCTCCGACGTTTGGATTGGTAGAGCTCGTCTTCCATTTGCGGCGGTGATGCAGCTCAGCTATATATTCGCGTTGCCATCTCTTCCAGAAGTGCTGGTATATTCTTTGGACTCGCTCGTAGCGTTGAAGATAGTTTGGGTTGCAGTCATCCAAATCCGGTGAAGGCAAAGCAGTGAGCGCACGACCAATGAGAAAGTTTCCAGGAGTTAGGCAAAGGAAGTCGTCGGGTGAGGAGGATAAAGGACATAGCGGACGACTGTTTAATATTGACTCTACTTGTGCAAATAACGTTGATAGTTCTTCGTAGGTTAAATGAGAATTGCCCATTACGCGTTTAATATGAAATTTAGCACTTTTAATAGCACTCTCGAAAATTCCGCCGAAGTGGGGTCCGGCGCTTGGTGAGAGTTTAAATGTGATCCCGTCTTCACTTGCGAAATCAGATATAGAGTTAGCATTGGTTTTCAAAAAATTACTTATCTCTTTAGCACCAGATACTAGGTTGGTTCCATTGTCACAGAACACTTCCGATGGCCGACCACGGCGTGACACGAATCTGCGAAACGTCATGACAAAAGCGTTTTTCGTTAGGTCGGAAACCGCTTCAAGATGGACGCATTTATAACGTAGACACACAAATATGCATAAATAGCATTTTTCTAGCTTAGCGCCTCGTCCTTTTCTATTTAAAATATGGAAAGCTCCGGAAAAATCTAGACCTACAGACGAAAATGGGAAATTCGAGGAAACAACTCTACTGGCAGAACACCTGAGTGATGCAGCAGATGTGGCTCTACAACGCTACCCTTCGGCACAATTGGTTCTTCTGGGGGACTTTAATGCCCTCCACAAGGAGTGGCTGGTTCCACACCAGAAAACTGATCATGCAGGACAAGAGATTCTCAAACTTTCCTTAGCGTTGAATCTCTCCCAACTTGTCCATGAACCAACACGGGTGCCTGATATTGTTGACCACACTGCCAATTGTCTTGACCTGCTGATGACGACTGAACCTGACCGATACTCGGTGTCGGTATCCTCCCCACTTGGGAAGTCCGACCATTGTCTGGTTAAGTCTGTCTCAGTATACTCCCCACCTGATCAAAGCCCCAAGGGAAACAGGCGAATATGGAGATACAAATCGGCAGACTGGGACGAAATGCGGCACTTTTTTGCTTCATATCCTTGGCGGGAGGTATGTTTCTTCTCTGAGGACCCAACGGTTTGTGCAAATGCTGTCACCGAAGTCTTAAGTCAGGCTATGGAATATTTTTATACCATTTTCTGATAAGCCCATCTCAAACGAAGCTAAGCCTTGGTTCGGATCCGATTGCGCTCGCGCTGAATCCCATAAACATGCGGCATATGTGGACTGGGCAAATGCACGTAAACTCAAATCTGCCGACATAGGGACTAAAAAGAGGGCATTCAATTTGGCCGCCAAGATGTGCAAAAAAGCCATAAAGAAAGCATACTTTGACCATGTAGGACGGATTGGGTCAAAATTAGCTTCGTATCCGGCAGGGAGTAAAGCTTTTTGGACTCTTGCCAAATCGGTCGAGGGTAACTTTTGCCGCGCGTCACTGCCACCTTTGCTTAAACCCGATGGATCACTGTCTCATACCGCTAGGGACAAAGCAAACTTGTTTGCTAAACTCTTTGCGGACAATTCAAGCCTAGATGCCACCGGTCAAACACCTCCCCAATTGCCACACTGCGGGGTGCATATGTCCGATCTTCGCATTCGGCAAAAAGAGGTACTCTTGACGCTTCGTGCTCTTGACGTCAACAAAGCCAGTGGTCCTGACGGAATACCTGCAATTGTGCTTAAAAACTGCGCACCTGAGTTATCTCCGATACTTACACGCCTGTTCCGCCTCTCTTTAGCTGCTGGGATAGTGCCCAAGTGTTGGAAAATTGCTAATGTGCAGCCAGTTCCAAAAAAAGGAAGTCGTGCAGACCCGGCTAATTACAGGCCCATCTCCATTACTTCTTTGCTTTGTAAAACTATGGAGCGGGTCATTAACAATAAGCTCTTGGCGTATCTTGAAGCAAATGAACTCCTCAGTGATCGGCAATATGGCTTTCGCAAGAACCGGTCAACTGGGGATCTTCTTGCGTACGCTAGTTACATATTGAGTGAAGCAATTGAGATGCACGGAGAAGCACTTGCTGTATCTCTGGACATCTCTAAGGCTTTTGACCGGGTGTGGCACGACGGTCTCTTAAATAAACTTCCTTCGTATGGACTTCCAGCTGGCCTGTGCATTTGGATTTCTGACTTCCTGAGGGATCGATTGATTCGAGTTGTTGTCGATGGTTGCTCGTCAGATCTAATGGCTATCAACGCCGGCGTACCTCAGGGGTCAGTCCTCTCAGCAACACTGTTCTTATTGCACATAAATGACTTACTTAAGCCTGGTACATTTGGGTATGCTGACGACAGTACAGTTGTTGAGAGTTATAGGTCCAGTGCTCGAGCTAGCAGTGACGATATCCGACTGCAGAGAGAGGCCATGGTAGCCCGTCTTAACACTTCTCTTAGAGCTGTTTCTGACTGGGGCGACGAAAACCTGGTGTGTTTCAATGCCACAAAAACGCAGGCGTGTCTGTTCTCCGCGAAAAAGTGTCCTTTTGATCTGTCACCTACTTTCCGTGGTGTATCCATACCAATAGTTGACCATCTCGAGCTTTTAGGTGTCCATCTAAAGTCGGATTTGAACTTTGGCTCGTACATTGGGTCTAAAGCCAAAGTTGCTGCTAAAAAACTTGGCATCCTTGCCAGGGTAAGGCGGTACTTCACACCAGAACAGCTTCTAACTCTATATCAAGCACAAGTTCGATCGTGTATGGAGTACTGCTGCCACCTTTGGCATGGGTCTGCTAAGTATCAGCTTGAGGCTTTGGATTCCATAGAAAGGCGCGCCAAAAGGCTGATCAATAACGACTCTCTGGTGAAATCCAAGCTCCTGAGCCTGTCGCACCGACGTGAAGTGGCCAGTCTGTCGGTGTTCTATAGAGTACACCATGGAGAGTGTGCACAAGAACTGCATGACCTTGTCTTGCCTTCGCCGTTCTTTTATAACAGCACCAGACGCACGAAAAAGAGGCACCCTCATACGGTGGAAATTCCATGTAACCGTACTAAGCGTTTTCATTCGTCTTTTTTAATCCGAACGGCAGAGGTATGGAACTCACTGCCCGCGTCTGTTTTTCCTAGAAAGTACAACCCGGGGGTGTTCAAAAATAGAGTGAATAGGTTTTTCCTAGGCAAGCGTGCTACATCTTCGACCACATCGTCACTTCCCATCAGGTGAGATTGCAGTCAAACGCATGCCTAGTCCGATGTAAAAAAAAAAAAAAAAAAAAAAAAAAATTCGGTGTGACGCGCTCGGAGGGTAAGTTACCCATTTTAGGTTTTATTGTTTTACCTTGAAGACGTCTACATTTAAAACAATTGCGATAGGTGCGTCGAGCTAACATTCTACCGTTGATAGGCCACACGAATTCACGAATCGTCGCTAGTAATAATTGCGGTCCAGCATGTAGGTTGTGTTCATGTTCATATTGGAATAAAATTTTAGTGAGATGATGATTAGCGTGCAAAAGGATCGGGTGTTTTTTGTCAAAATTAAAATCTGAGGCGTCTAAACGACCACCTACTCGAATAACTTTGTCATCGCTGTAAAATGGACTTAGTGATAGAAGCTGAGATTTGGGACTCAAACATTTGTTTTTGGAGAGCAGCTCATACTCTATCGGAAATGACTCTCGCTGTGAAAATTGACATAAGCGTAGAAAAGAGTCGTTCAATTCATTGACGGATAAAAGACCTGTAAGTCGAGATTTAGAGTTTTTAATATTGTATATAAATCGTAGCATATAGGCTAATATTCTTTTTAGTTTAGTTAGGCTAGAGTAGTTTGTAAATTGTAAAATAGGTTCGTTGTTAGTCGTTAAGTTAGTTATTGTGATAGCTTTAGTTTCAGGTAAAATTTCATTTTCTATTTTAGCGTTTAGTAAAGGCCAAGTACTTTCTGGTTCTGATAGGTACGACGGACCAGACCACCACAATTCCATCTTACTTAGTTGTTGTGGGTCAATGCCGCGAGAGATTAGATCAGCGGGGTTGGCAGTGGTAGGCACGTGACGCCATGAAGTAGAGTCAGTAAGCTCACTAATTTCTAGAACTCTATTTGCAACAAATGTTTTTAAATTTTGAAAGCTACTGTGTAGCCAGGCAAGTACAATGGTAGAGTCGCACCAGTGTACTTCCTCTTGTATATTGTATCGTAATGATTCCCTAACCGATTTGCATAATTTAGCTGCCAATAGAGCGGCACACAGCTCAAGTCGGGGAATCGTAGTAGCTTTAATTGGAGCTACCTTAGATTTAGAGCAAAGTAATCTAACCGTTACTTCGTGGTTTGAATTTACAGACCGTAAATAGATACAGGCTCCCATGGCCTTCTGACTTGCATCGCTAAATGAATGTAGAGAAACAGACACGGGTTCATCGCAAAGCACGCGTCGGGGTACTTCGAGAGTCAGAAGACTGGGCACGGCTGTAACAAATTTATTCCAATCTTTTTCAATATTATCGGGTACTGGATCGTCCCAGGCTAGCTTGTGCAACCATAACTGTTGCAACAACATTTTAGCTTTAATTATACACGGACTCAGCAAGCCCAAGGGATCGAAAATTTTAAATAGAGCTGAAAGAATAGATCGTTTAGTAGAAGCTGTATTATTGGTTAGTGACGGCATTTTAAATGGAAAATGTAGCTGATCGTTGGATGGATCCCAGCCCATTCCTAATGTGGATGTCGATTCGCTGACTATTAATTGATCATTTGAATTAATAGCTGCAGACTTTAGTAGAGCAGTTGAATTTGATTTGAATTTTCTTAAATTTAGGCAGCCTTTAGACAAAGCTGCAGTTACAGTTTGTTGAATAAACTGTAATTTGTCTTCGCTATCTGCTCCTGTAATCAAATCGTCTACTAAAAAATCGTGTTGTATTATTTGTTTAATATCGGGATCTGAGCATTCTTCTCCGAGCTGCCAGAGACAACGTGTACTCAAATAGCTAGAACTTGCCATACCGTAAGTAATAGTATTTAGTCGCAGCGTTTTGATAGGACTGGATTCGTCTTCTCTCCATAGTATAAGCTGAAGATTTCGATCCTCATCATGAATCAGTATTTGCCGATACATTTTCTCGACATCGCCATTCAGGAGGTACTTGTATTGTCGAGCTCTGAGGAGAATGGAAAAAAGAGAATCCTGCATATTAGGACCTACCTGGAGAATATCATTGATAGAATGTCCCGAGGTCGATGGAGCCGATCCATCGAACACTACTCGAATTTTAGTAGATTCACTACTGTTTTTGAATACCGCGTGATGGCATAAAAAATATGAATTTTTAGGTATAGGTATAGGAGACTCCGATAGATGACCTAAAGCGGCGTACTCGCGCATGAATTCAACATATTGTTTTTTAACTATTGGTTGTCGTCTGAATCTTTTTTCTAAATTTAGTAATCTATTTTTAGCTAATGTATATGAGTCCCCGAGACAATCGGGTGAATCTTTGAGAGGGAGGCCAGTAGAGAACCTACCTGATTCTAAGCGGAAGGTGCGAGATAAAAAATTCGATTCACATGCCTTCTCGCTCTCACTAAGTTTTGATTTTAGTGGAACTTCCTCGAGCTCCCAGAACTTAGTGAGTTCTTGATGAATTTGAATATCGTCATCATTCGATTTATTCGAAATGATGGAATGGTTGCATTGTATAGTGTTGTTAGTTTGACTTGCCATCATAGGACCTGAAATAATCCAACCAAATTGGGAATTAATTAATTTCGGATTGTTAGGACCGAGAGTACGCTGCTCGCGGCCAATAATGTCCCAAAATAAATCGGCACCGATGAGAACATCAGTCGGCGCTGGCTGGTGAAACATTGGATCTGCAAGTTTTAAATCATTGGATATTTGTAATAATTTGGGATCAATAGGAAACTTTGGAATGTGACCGGTCAATTGTGGAAGCACCAGAAAACTAGAGGTAACTTTAAAAGCGTTAACTAATGAGTTCAATTGAGCTACACAAGATTCTGTGACTTTACCAGTCTGAATATTGCCTATACCCATTACATTGATACTGCAATCCGACCTGGATTGTAACGACAGTTTGTTTTTAAGAGACTGCGTCATGAATGAAAGTTGACTTCCACAGTCTAGAACGGCACGAACCTTTTCGGTTTGGTTCGTTTGAGGATTAGCCACCTCAATAAAAGCGGTTGATAGAAGCACTTGCTTCGAGTTTTGTTTGGAAAAATTGGCGATAATATCGTCAGTGTTGTCAGGCACGGCTGTGGCAACACTGGAAGTAGAAGAAGAATATTGATTATTGTTTGTATTGGATTGTTTGTGCGTGAGAGTATTATGTTTCCCTTTGCACTTTAAACAAGGACCTAATCGACAGGTTTGTAGTTTGTGACCAGCTCGTAAACAATTAGGACACAATTTTAATTTACGTACTGCGGCTATACGCTCATCAATAGATTTGGCTAGGAACGTAGGACAGTCATATATGCGGTGTCCTTTCTGACACACAACACACGTGATTGGAGGAGAGATAGTCTCACCAGCATCGCTGACGCAAGCAAACGATTTAGTATTGACGCGGTTGTTGTTTTTATTCATACTAGATGCGGCCCTGGCGGTAGAATGAGTAGCTGACTTTGGTTGGTTTCGGTTTACTGATTCAAGAATGTTAGCACGATCGATTAAAAATTTATAAAATAGCTCAAGAGTGGGTATATCGTCCGAAACGCTACGACATTCTTCCCATTTTAAAAGAGTGTGGGCGTCGAGCTTTGTGCTCAAAATATGGATAATTAGAACATCCCATTTATCTGTGGGAAGTCCGAGGCTAGATAGGGCGCGTAGGTTTTTAGAAATGTGATCGACTATAAATCTTAAGGATCCGTGAGACTCGCGACTCGCTTGTTGGATGTTTAACAAAGAATTTAAATGATGAGTCACCAATTGTCGCTTATTATCAAATCGATTGCATAGAATTTTCCAAGCATTCAAATAATTGTTATCGGAAACCTCAAAATTGGAAATAATGCGCGCTGCGTCACCCGTCAGGTATGAAATGAGGTAATGAAACTTATGTATTGGAGCGATGCGCTCATTGTTATGAATTAGAGATAAGAACGTGTCACGGAACTCGAGCCAACGGAAGTAAGAACCGTCAAACTTTGCAATTTGTATCTGGGGCAATTTAAATCCCATTGGGTTGTGATGATCGACATTACATTGAGCTGATGTAGAATGAGATGCATTTAAGTCTCTGTAAATGCTTTCCTCATGTTTACTTGAGTTGTATTTTTGTATTAGGCTCTGGGCAGAAGCAATGTTTGAAATAAATAGCTGCTCAATATCATCTCGTTCATCAACTTCTTCGGTTAAATTATTGGAGTTTAAGATATCAATCTGATTTTGCAAGTCATCATAGCGGTTCGACAAAGACTCAAACTTCCCAAGTTTAAGTGTCAATTCTGCTAACTCAGTTGATGTTAGCGTTTCTTTAGTTAGTAAATTATTTAAATAATTCTTAAACTTAGTTATTTGACCCTTTATCGAGCTACGTTTGACGAAAAGATCAAGTAAATCTTTTGCACTAGCATCGCCCCCCATCATATATTAAAATATAAATATGGATACTAAACTAGTGAAAATAGATGGGAAACTTAGTACAAAAAAAATCTGATTTTAAAATAAATAGCAAAAAAACTCTCACGCAATGTGCCGGTACCACCTTGATTCGGCTCTGACTGCAGTCTGGACTCGCTGTCCAGAAATGCTTGCAGTGCTGGATATTTTTCGTTGCGACTGGGTCAAGGTCGCTGTGATAACCCTGAAATGTTCGGCATATAGGCGTGAGTTTATTGCGAAAAAATGTCTTCTGACGATTTTTGATATGAAATTACGCAATTTGGACACTAATTAAACAATGAAATCAACATAAAATAACAATTTACGTGATATTTCTGCAAAATTGAACAAAATTTTCAAATATTTTTTTTAAATGCGGGTAGAAAAATAAAACTATTTTTCGATATTTTACAATAATTAATGAATTTTAAGCGATAAAAATGTTAGATTCATCTATAAAAATGGTATATCTAAGTAATTTGCACAAATAGTAGACAATATATAGCAGTAAATAGGTAAAAAGTGAATTGACGTGTTTGATTGTGAAATGGGTGTGGATGCACGGAAATGAAATTAGGAAGGAAACTTATCTGCATTGGCCTGTGCTGCGACACAAAACTATTGCTAATCGGCCGGCGGTGGCTGCAATGGATGAGGCTTCAGTATTCCCGTGGTTGTAATGGTTGAAGATGATTAAAATATTGCTTTAGTATTGTCACGGTCGCCAAGATGTTTATTAGGTTAAACTTGTATTGAGACTGACTTAATTGACATTTCATTTCTTAAATCTAATGGTTTGACGGACAGGCGTATCTTGCTATGAAGTGGAGTGTAGGCGTAAACAAATTTGTTTTTCGCGAAAAAAGGCTAGCATTAATGAAGAAAGTTTATTTCGCATTAAAACTTGTAATTTAAAGACGGAGCATCAAGAAACCACAAATAAGCCTCTAAATTAAAAGAAAACTCAACAAACCGTATTCTCTCGTAATTTGAAAGAAAGTTAAAACTTTCCGCGGCTTCCTATCTTTTCATTTCTACCCACTTTGCGGTTGTGAAATGCTTTTAATTTAAATGCCTTTCCTGGCTTCCACTTATCATGCTCATGTTACTTTGTGCGTATTCCACTAATCCTACTTCTTCTTACTATACAGGGTTATTCATAAAGGGTATGCTAAGCCGAAAAGGGTTCATAGCACTCATCATTATGAGCAACTTTTTGTACGGGACCAACCCGAAATTCACGAAAAAAAATCAGCTGTTCCATACATTTTGTCGAGTGTCATTGACATTTTTCTATGGAACAGCTGATTTTTTTTTCGCGAATTTCGGGTTGTTCCCATAGTAAAAGTTGATCATAATGAGCCCGTTTTGGCTTAGCATACCCTTTATGAATAGCCCTGTATACATCCCTACTAATATTATAAATGTGAATGTAAGTTTGTTTGTTACGCTTTCACGCGAAAACTACTTAACCGATCACCATGAAAATTTGTACACATATTCTTGGAGGTTTAAGAAAGGATACTTTTTAACACGCTTTTATTAGCTTCACCTGTATGTTTGTATGTTTGTATGTTTGTATGTTTGTATGTTTGTATGTAACCGACTCCTTTGAGCGCGTTTTTGACCCACTTTAATCGGTCAGATTTCTTTCAAACTTTGTAGATATATCGAGGACCGATGACAATACACTAAACAAATCGTGTTTTTTAGTTTTTTTAACTATTAATTTGTTTAACACGCTTTTTCTATAAAGTTTCTTTAACTTTTAATACCGTTTAACTTACAAATGGTAATTTCGTCATTCGTGTCAGAGAACAGAGTGGCGCAGTGGAAGCGTGCTGGGCTCATAACCCAGAGGTCCCTGGATCGAAACCACGCGCTAGAAATCTTTTTGCTCAATATTTTTTTGTTACGCATCAATTTTATTTTATGAGGTCTGAGGATCGAAACCACGCGGCTACAAATCTTTTTGCTCAATATTTTTTGTTACGCATCAATTTTATTTTTAATTTGCTTGAGCAGACGGCCAAAATCGGATAACACCAACACATTTGTACATATTAATAATGGTTAATAGTTAGCAAATCGAACTAAAAAGCGAAAAATAAATAATAGTTAAAAAAAAACTAAAAAAACACGCTTTTTATAAAAAACCGAACTAAAAAAATAGAAAATAAAATTTTATAAATTTAAATTAAGAATAGGGTTGAAAATTTCAATAAATATAAATTAATAATAGTGTAAATAAATAAATATACATATGTATTTTATTTTTAAAAAAGCGTGGGGTGCTTTCTAAGATATTATCAAAATGCTAATCACTCTACTCATGTCTGTCAATACAAAATGTATCTACAAAATATATAATATCTACTTATTGACCCATGCACCCCACGCTTTTTAAAAATAAAATACATATATTTATTTATTTACACTATTATTAATTTATATTTATTGAAATTTTCAACCCTATTCTTAATTTAAATTTATAAAATTTTATTTTCTATTTTTTTAGTTCGGTTTTTTATAAAAAGCGTGTTTTTTTAGTTTTTTTTTAACTATTATTTTATTTCTTTAAACGCGGGTGAAACCGCAGGGCGCAGCTGGTATAATATTATGAACGTGAAATTTTGTAAGAATGTTTGTTGCTCTTTCACACAAAAACGGCTGAACGGATTTACATGAAAGGTCTGGATTAACACATACTTTTTATCCCGGAAAACGCGGGTGAAACCGCGGGGCGAAACTAATTTAAAAGTCTGTGTTTGAGAAACTGACAAAGTCGAATGCTTTGGTAAAGTACTGTCTGCAAAAGAGACAAGTATACACTCTATTTGACGGGCATCAACCGTTTCGTGTAAACAGTACGTCATCTTTATTTTAACCTCTGACGCAAAATAAAGGGTGTTAGTTTAATTTTAACGTGTTTGTTTGTTGTTATGTTTTTGTATCTGTGTGTCTGTCTGTGGCATCGTAGCTTGGAAACATCGAAACTATTTAAATTTACATTTTTGTTTAAAAGGTGACTCGATCGAGAGGTTTCTTAGCCGTGATTCAATAAAATCTGATCGTTTGAAGATTATCAGCTTTTCTATAGTCGGATAAAAAAACCTGTAGATAAAGCAAAAAAAAATATGGTACTAGAATTTCAGGTTTCTTGATCTTCTTCTTTTCTGGACAATCCATGTTCAACTCTTGTAGGATATGCATACATGAATATGTATGTCTAATAGGTATGTATACATAGATATACTTACAATGAAAAAAAAGACGTGTGGCACTCGGGGACTGCCGCGGTAAAGCTATTGCATAGCATTTTTTATCAACTTATGCAATTATAATTATTTATTTATTTTATTTATGCAAGTATGGTGTTAGGTTATTTTCGTTACGGAATTTCTGGATTCGGTCTCCACGCTCAAGGCCCGCGATAGAAGCTATGCAATAGCTTAATAATACAATGAAAAGACAATAAATCTACAATCTACAGAACGAGTTTGACGTACAAAAGGAATATTATAAATTAAACATTTGAATGACGTGTAACCATTGGCAGTGTTAGTAGTATTTTCCTTTTGAGTGACGTCACCAATTACTCGAGCTTCACTACTGCAATATAAATGTATGTGTCGACTGACGATCGTTTACAAAAGCGTCTGACGTCCAGACCAGGGGCGCGTTGTTTGCTCGCCGACTCATTTGTCCTCCTGACTGTACTTATGTGTAGATTCACGTTACTGTTTGCGAAAGTACAGTCGGGGAGAAAATGCTTCAGATTTTTTTTCGGAGTCTTCGCAAAAAAAACTCGGCATGCAATATTTTTATTGTAGTTAAGTGTACTTACGTGTAGATTCATATTACTGTTTGCAAAAGTACAGTCAGGGAGAAAATGCTTTACTATTATTTTTTCAGTCCACGAAAATAATCTCAGAATGCTGTAATTTTCTTTGTAGTTTTTGAGATGTAGGAATCTTTTGCTGAGGTGTATCTAAGGAGCTTCAGTTGCTAGTTATTCAAATTTAAAGCACGCAGCTACAATAATGAAGTTAGCGATACTTAGAAGCAAATTAGGTATTTGTTTTAAAGGTCACTCTAGATTTAGAAACTTCTTTTAAAAATCAGTGACACTCGACAAAACGAAACAACGAACATATTTTTTCACGACTTCAGCGTTGGTCCCATAGTAAAAGTTGCTCACAATGATTAGTCCTAAGAGCCTTTTTCGGCTTACCATACCCTTTTCTTGTAACCCTGTATAGCATTATACAAGATGTGCCTAATTAAATCAAAAGCAAAACTTTACTCTAAGAGCGAGAGAGACGGCTCATATCTCTTCTATGCTTACACTACACAAATTATGTACCTAGGTACATAAGGCACATCTCCCAGCTTTTAGTCAACGTCACAGCTTCATTTCCGTTGTCAATTCGCATTTGTATTTCGGACTATTTCGTCCCAGTTTTCATTAACTCGACACAAATTAGGGGCGCTTGCAACTAATGAGCCGTGCGGATTAGAAGAGAGCTTTTACTGAGTTTTGTTTGTTATTGGATTATTTCAGGAAGCTTTGCAGTTGTAGTTTGAGCGTTACATAACATTATGTCACAAAAAATAGCTGTTCTATTTGCGAGTAGGTGGATTTCGAAGTGTTAACACATTCAATGCCACCATTATTTTGGAGTAGTGTCCAGCGATGCCACCCTATATAAAACGCAAACGAATGGCACTGGATGTTTTAATGACAGATAACAAAATTGGCTGTAATAAACAGACAGACGGACGACCACCGGAGTTAGAAATTAGAAATATTTATTGACCAAAAATAACGTAACGTTTAGAAACATTGGTACTTTAGAATTTTAGTTATTTCACTCTTACCATACAGACCTCACCATACCATACCATCACATTTATGGTAGTAAAAGTAGTTCGAAATCATAAATACTCGTACAGCGACCTCCTTTTGGCGTAATACCACCGTTCCGTTTAACCCGGTTTTAATATATTCCATACCATATCTACTATGCAGCCAGTCGGGCAATCATATTCCCTTTATTGAAATTCTTGTAAGCTGACGGCTAGACATTTATATTTATATTCTAGTCTGTCTGTCTGTACAGATTCACATAATCGGTTTTTTACTGAAAATGTCTGAAGAAGAGAAATTATTATATATTTTTTAATATATGTAGCTTTCTAGAAAGAAAGATAAATGTACTTGCTTTTTACTAAAAATAAAACACTTAATAAAAAACTATAGAAATCCAAATTAAAAACTATTGAATGATACATTAAAAACTAGTTAATCTCGCAAGAACTGGAAACTGACTAGACCGATTACAATACATTTTTTTAGTTCGTCGCTATACAGAATGGTTTAAGAAAAAAAGTGAGTGAAACCGCCGGGCGCTACAAGTGCATTATAACTAAATGCTCCGAATGGTATGAAATACCCAAACAGATAGACAGTATGTCATACCATCACTCATTCTAAAACCAATAGTTTTACTTCTAACAAAATGCATCGTCTTCCAATCCATCATACGGTGACGTCACGAAAGAGATGTGACGCTATCGATAAGTCGAGGGGGGTGCAATCGATTGACTGTTCTATTTATACAGGGTGCTTGGAAATGGCGTCCACCGTTTCTACGAAGTGCATTATTTATTAACCGTAGCTTCTGGGTATTTTATGTTACTTGTTATTTATTACTTATAAGTATAAGGGATTTGGAAATGGTTTTCGTTCTCAGGAATTACAATTATTTGCTTCTGTTATAATTATTATTGGCTTCTTTTTTTCTGATAGGGACAATGGTTTAACTGTTGACGATTTCATAACAACTTGTTATGATTTACAAGTAAGTAAGTAGGTACATCCTATTGAGTCGGATAGGTTGTTTTCGGAAAATGTATATTTCGACTTTAGAGGTAGTTTACCTAATGTACGTACTACGTATGTACTATGTATGTCAAAATCACGTTAGTTTTCATGAAGATTTAATTACAGTTAAATACCAATCCAAAAGTAAATAAAAGCCGGCTTTCATTTGCTTATGTAAATTTTTGTGGGGAAGTAATTTATTTGCTGCTGATAGCAAACGGACGGCAGTTAAAGAAGCAAACGTTAGTTTTAGGAATAGGTAGGTACTATATGTTACTAGTGAAAAGGTTTAAATTGGTAAAAATACAAAGCAGTCCTGCATGCCTTTACCTGTCTGCCTTTTTAACCGACTTCCAAAAAGGAGACGGTTCTCAATTCGACTGTACGTTTTTTTTTTGCTGTAAAGCTTTTCATAGATTTCCAAAACATCCTGTATAGAAATAGGGTGTATTTCGATAAACCATTTTTACGATTGCAACCCCACTGAGTGAACGAATTCGAGTAATGGAAACGTGGATGTCTTTTATTTGTATTTCGATACATTTCAAGTTTTGTAGGACCACTTTTGAATATTGAACGTTGGTTTCTACCGAAATGGTAAAATAAATAACTTCAAATGTGTAGTGTGGTAACAAAAAGCAAACTACAAACTTTTTATTTGGAATTTAAATTAAATTAGGGCCTTATACTAATTAAATACTAATAAAACGTGATTATATTAATTTGAGTTAACAATCTACAGCTCTGCTGAACTTTTTTTTTTTTTTTTTTTTTTTTTTTTTATTATTTGTGCTAATCCCCGAATATTTTTTCAGGATTGGATTACAATGCATAAGTTATGCTTATGAACTACCTCTACTTTATTACTAATCTAGGGTCTTAATATTGCTAATGCTTATATAATATTATTATATAATTTAACAATTGCTTATATATCTACGTTTTATTCCTATCTATTACTACTTTACACACTTGAGTACAGTAGTCCACAAACTCCACGGTACTCACTTTATTTGTTATCATATTACTTAGATTATCTGCTTCGATCTTTGTTCCAAGCTTTTGTTCCAGATTGAACCTAAGTACTGCGTGAATAGGGCATTGAGTAAGGATGTGCGGGATATCTTCAACAGCGCCTGGCTCACAGGCGCATGATGGACTCTCCTTACACTTGAATCGGTGCAAGTACTGGGAGAACCCACCATGTCCTGTGAGTATCTGGGTGAGTATACCCGCCGGCTTGGCCTTTCGCACGAACCGATACGCGCCCCTAACGTCTGGAAGAAACAGTTTAGTAACTGACGCGGTGTCGCCAGCCTTATACCTAGCGTCCCATTCTGTCAAGAATGCATCTCGTATTAGGCGCTTTACGTGTGAAATTGGACACCGGTCGTAATCTGGTTTCTTCTTCAACTTCAGGGCGGCCTCCTTGGCCAGATCGTCGGCGCGTTCGTTGCCCGGGAGTCCCGCATGAGCTTTGACCCAGAACAAGGAGACATCCTTTCCCTGGGTCAAAGCCGTTTGCAAATTATCCCTGACTTCGACAGCTAGGGGGTGGAGGGAGCCATGGTTAGCGACTGTCTCCAGTGCGGCCCTCGAATCGCTGTATAGACCGAAACTCACCTCCCTTCTCTTGAGGATTACGCTCGTAGCCTTGCATATGGCTAGCAGCTCCGCCTGGTAGACTGTGCAGTACGCGGACAGACTAAGTTTGAGGTTCTGGATTTCGGCTTCACTGTTCCACAGGGAAAGTGCAGCTCCAACCTTTCCCTCAATCTTGCTGCCGTCAGTGAAGATTCGCACCTCCTGCACATTATACCTGTCCACAAGGCTTTGGTCTATCAAACGGGTAAACTGTAAGTCCATATGCTTGGCTGGGTGAGAAGCTTCTGCAAATCTTATCGGGCTCTCGGTCTCTCTATCTCCTAGGTAAGTCGAGGACAACCCTCTCTTTACCTCGTACAGAGCGGCTGCTTCCTGTATTCTAAGGTCGAGAGGCAGTATTCCCGCCAATACCAGCGCCGAGTGTAAGGAGACTGTTCGGTATGATTTGCAGAGCTTCTGAGCAAAACCTCTCTGAACCGTGCCGAGTGATTTACGCACCCCGACCCTTCTAGCTGCGGGCGCCCATACTGGTGCCGCGTACATGATGATGGGCTCTATTGTGGCGGTGTAAATTGCGCGAATGACTTCGGGGTGTAGACCCCAATGTATTTTTGCGGCTTTAGAGAGCTGCTTGAAAATGTCGAGTGCTTTGCGACATTGCAGCGCGACGTGCGTCTTAAAATTTAGTTTGTCATCGATAGTCAGTCCTAGGATCTTGACCTGCCGTGACATGTCAACAGTCACTCCTCCCATGTTCAGCAGCGGGGTGTCGTATTTAAGTTTTCTGGTTATTACCATTGCGCAAGTTTTATGGGGCGCAAACTTCAGCTTGTTACGAACACCCCACTGCTGCACGTGGGCGAGCGCCGCGTTGGCCTGCCTCGACACGTCAAGTCCAGTGTCTCCGTCGAAGATTAAAACTACGTCGTCAGCGAAAGCCTGCACATACACCCCCTTTTCTTCCAATTCCCGCAGCAGAGGGTCCAAAAGAAGATTCCATAGGATGGGACCACCGATTGACCCCTGCACGCAACCTTTGTTGGTGCTCCTGGTGCATTCTTCCCCGGCGAATCTTACACTGACTTTTCTGCAGTCGAGATAGCTCTGCTGAACTTTACTTGGTCTAGTCGGTAAGAAAATGTGGTTTTTTTTCAAAGCGCTACAATCCTTCAGCTAACCATTTAGGTAACAAACGAGGAATTTATCAGAAAAATAGGCGTGACGAATTTACACACAGATACTTTTTTTCGTGACGAATGTATAACAACCCCACTCAACTATTAATGAAATATAGGTAGCTACTTTAAGTTTCGTATTAGATCAAATGAATGAATATCTAAGGAATGAGTATATTAGGGGAAGTCTGAAAGTAGCGCCAGTGACAGAAAAGTTGACAAGTAATCGTCTATCGTGGTACGGGCATATTATGCGAAGAGAGGAGGACCACATCACAAAAAAGACGATGAACTTGAGTGTGAATGGGTATAGCTGTAGAGGACGACCAAAGAAAGTATGGCTGAACTGTGTGAAAGATGATATAAAAAGGAAGAGAGTGTATTCAGATATAACGAGTGAAAGAGATGAATGGAAGAAGTGTACATACTGTACCGACCCCACGTAGGTGGGATAAGGGTAGGCGGATGATGATGATGATTAAATCAATTCGCGATCCGCGACTCCGCAAAATACTCGTTAATTATTAGTTAATATAGGTAATTTAAAACATGGTTATTACCATCCGTAGAGAGTAACTGAGACACAAAACAGCAACAACCTCAACTTATACACAATAAACATCATAACCTAAATTCATACCGCTACCACAGAATAAATAACAGTCCGCTACCAATGTTCAAAGTTACAGCTCTCCTAATGCTTATCTACTGCTCACATTCCATTCCAACGGAACAGTGTCCCAACAAACTAACAACCCCTGTCCCTTTAGAAATCACCGCAGTATGCACCCTTGCAGGGTAGCCACCCTTACAGGGTAGTCACCCTTAGGGTAGAATGGGGTGCGAAATAATTGCTCGCGTGCGATGTCTCTTTATGAACTGTTGTAATTTGGAATGTGGTATGTGACAGGGTAATTTTAGTACTCGTAAAGTATTTGGTATTTGTAAAGGATTTTCGGTGGTTTTTTTTTTCGAGGTAGTTATGTGACTCATTTTTTTAAAAGGGTGCGTCAGTGATCATCTTCATATTTGACTGTGGTGTCCATTTGTTTGACCTTTTAAAAATGCGAAAAGCATTTTGTGCGCAACACAAGCGATTGTGTCACGAGAATGGCATGAAGATTTTGTTTTAATCTGATAAAACTTTTTATTAACACGCTTTTATTAGTTTTACCTGTATGCCTGTAGCCGACCCTTTTGGACTCGATTTTGCCCTACTTTGAACGATCAGATTTAATTCAAACTTTGCACACCTGTCAAAGACCGATGACAATGCGTGTTTTTTAGTTTTTAAAAGTATAATTTTATTTTAATTGTCATTTGGCTTCGATTCAATAATTTGACACTTAAAGATAGGTAACTAGGTATGTTAATAAATACCATTTTTAATCATGAGATTTTATTAAGTATGAAAAATGCCATTTGCCCCCTGCTAAATTACGGCAACAGTTTCGCATTATGTCTGCGACAAACCCCATACATTTGTCATGCACTTATTTTGATAATAACAGTTTTTTATTAGATCTGTGTAATGTCCATTAGTCACACAATAAAATGATTATTCCCGCGAGAACGGAGATAATTTCATGGAGATTTATGGACCCGACCATTTTTTTAATAAACTTCTCGTTTGTATGAAAATTTTCGAAAAATAATTTCGAGATGAAACTTGTTGCTTCCTATTCTTTGGAAGATGAAAGTACCTACCAGATTGACCTTGAAACTGATTATAGAGAAATTGGCTGTTTGTTATTATGAGGTTTCGAACTAAAATAGTAAACAAAAACCTATCATGGAACAAATCTATACTAGGTAATATTATAAAGAGGAAAGATTTGTATTTTTGTATATTTGTGTTGAATAAACTCACAAACTACTGGACCGACTTCAAAAATTCTTTCACCATTAGATTGCTACATTATCCCTGAGTAACATAGGTTATATTTTATACCCGTGCAAAGCCGGGGCAGGTTGCTAGTAACAGTATAAGCCGGTAAACCCTTATTAAAATTTGCCGTTAGTCTGCTTCATCATTTTCAACTATTAATTCTAAATCTGTGTCCCACTGCTGGGATACAGATTTAGTCTACTTATGGAGCTAAAATTCAACTACGACAATTTAGGCGATTTTGTCTTAAAGATGGTAATAATATTAATGACGAGATGATAATTCGCTAAAAAGTTCCTATCCAACAAAATGCTTATTGAATTATTAATTGAATCAATTTAGTGTAATAAAGGTCTTATGCTCAACAAAATGTTTGTCATGCAATAAGTCAATTAAAATGCTCACTACATGGTTCATTTTATCAGCGTTCATGCTATTCTGCTATTTTGTAGCAATGAGAACTTTTCGCATTTCCCACTGGCTTCCAAAACATTCAAAACTGCATTTCCAACACAAAAGACTAACTCAAACCTCCAGTTTACTTCCAAGCCAGTACCCAGTTTAATGACTAGATCCAGTCACTAGCGCCAGTATAATGAGTGCTTATCCTAATGACTAGCCAGGCAAGTGTCGCAAGACAAAGGGTGCCAATTTATTTGGTACCCCATCGAGGTAGTTTCAAAGGTAAAGGGGCTACACGGGTATTTTTGAGTACTTTTACCTAACTAGTAGTTCTATAGAGGGTTGAAGTCGTATTTATTTTGTGACGCTTTTGTAATTTGAGGTATTTGCTTTGAAATTAGAGTTGAAACAAGTTTGCTTTGAATATAATGGATGTAATGATTGGACGTGATTGCCAGTTTCTTTGAAATGAGTTTTTTTTTTACTTTTTCGATTTTAGACTTCGACTTACTTGAATGCTCTATAAAAATTATTTAATTTAAAATACCTACAGGATGTTTCTGAATGCTGTAGTAATACTTGAGGATGTTCTTCTACACGTCAACGTCAACCACTTCTAGAACACAAATTTGCCAAATTCGAGAAGGAAAATATCGAAAACTTGCAAAAACTTTCTGAAAACTTGCAAATATTACGATAAGTACGAGTAAAGTGTACCTAGCACAACTTTGCCGTAAAAATACGTCAAAAATACGCCCGTCAGTCTTGACAGGCGTAAACCGCATACACTTTTCTATCGAATACTGGCTACGTAATTATTAACCGACTTCAAAAAAGGTCAAAAAAGGAGGAGGTTATCAATTCGACTCTATGATTTTTGGTCCCATTTCAATTTCGTCCAGTTCTGATAATGGTATCCATGAGAAAACCATATAAGTCTTTAATTTGCATTAAGTACGTGCGCGACAAATAGATGAATAACTCAATAGTCGGTCTTTTGAAGTCGGTTTTTGTTTTTTGTTTTGTAAAAATAATGTTCTTGTTTTACGTCAAAGTTGTGCCATGCCAACAGTTCGACCTCTACTTAAGTTAATAAGTTACCATTACTTACTAACAAGATACTTATATTTCTGTCCAAGAATAGACCCAATTTTATCGTCCATGAAAATACATATACAGAAATAATAGGCTATAAGGTACCTATTACCTTGAAGACGTTTGCGTCACAACCTTCCAAGGGAAAGTTTTTATGATACTAATAACAATAAAATATAACTGACTGTCTGTAATAATCATGAAGGATTCCTTCTCAGTTCTCACTGAATATTGGATGCGGATTAATTGTGATCATCAGAAAAGTAGGATTTTCATCATATTGGTTTTTCTCGCTCATAAAGTTTTGCTTTTGATTAAATAGGTACCTACATCTTGTATAAAGCTACACAGAGTTACAATAAAAGGGTTTGCTTAGGCGAAAAGCACTTATAGTACTCATCATTATGAACAACTTTTACTAGGGGATCAATGCCCGGAAATCGAGAAAAAAAACCTACAGCTGTTCCATAAGAGCTGTTTTGTTCTTAATTTCTAAGTTGGTTCCATAGTAAAGGTTGTTCTTAATGATGAGTACTTTGAGCCCTTTTTGGCTTATCTTACCCTTTCCTTATAACCATTTAGGTATATTAGTGAGTTGCTGATGCTCGAAAGTTTAGCGACGGACTCGTGGTCACACCGTTTTGCTACACCAGTGTGACTACGAGTAATTTATATTCCTCGTGGTTACACTACTCTGAAAAGGATCGAGATTGCAAGATACTGGACGAATAAATTAATAGGTTAGGTTATGTTAGAACATGAAAAACAACGCACGAGCCGAGCGAGCGTAGCGAGCGTGCCGCGGCAGCGGCCGGCGAAGTGCTAGAAAGCCAAGTAGTGTAACCACGAGGAATATAAATTACTCGTAGTCACACTGGTGTAGCAAAATGGTGTGACCACGAGTCCGTCGTCGAAAGTTTGTGCCCGGAGATGCTCGGCCTTTGATCGAAATTCGAGATGCAATCTCTTCATGTACTAACTTTGAATAGAGTCTTAGACATTTCGTTTAGATAGAGTACCTACTCATTTTTATAGTCCAAACCAAATAGTACACAAGTATAGGGTTAGGTACCATCCGTCCGGATTTTTTCGGACATGTCCGGACTTATGGGTTTCTTTCCGGATTTTGTCCGACTTTTTAGGTTAAAATGGAATACGAGTAATAAAACTAACATAAGCAGTATCAAATCAGTCTGTCCCGTAATGTATGTCGTGTAATGTGCCTGCGCAGTGCGCGTTTGTAGACGAAATAAAATTATCGGCGTGGACGGAGCGAGAGGAGCGAGAGTCCAATGTCCGGACTTTTATTGATGTGTCCGACTTTTTGCCCGGACTTTTCAAATTTTCATTTGGTAACCCTACACAAGTAAAGCAGACAGAGAAACTGCTTGATTTATTGCGGTAGAGGTCGTAACTTACCCCCAGAGGGCGCTACTGTCTGGGCGCTTCTACCTAGAGAAAGGGTTGTTGGTATGTATTGCTGACTTTGGATTACGACAGAAACAAATTTTGTATCCGACAGAAATACCTTGCTACATTTAGGTACTTTTTTTCTAGGATTTTTTTAGCTAGTAGTACCTACTAGTAGTTTTTAGCACTTTTCTGATACCAGGACCACAGACGTTAGAACATGGTTTTTGGTAAGAGCCAAAACTTTAACATTGAAATTAAGTATTTATAACCATGTTTTTAAAGTTGTATTTCCCTTGTCAACAGGCGGATGCCAGCACGGCGTTTCTCCGCGCGGCTCGTGCGGGCCAGATCGAGAAGATAATCAGCCTTCTCGAGCAGGGCGTCGATATCAACGTTAGCAATGCTGTAAGTACACTCTCCATCTCACTCTACAAAGCTATCTGCATGCTGTTCTAGACAGAGACAGAGAGAGTGGGTGGAGTTGGAGGAAGATAATTTGGAGACGGTGGCCACGACCTTCAGCATCAACTCAATGTTTTAATAATTAACGCCTGCGTCACTCCGACTACAAGATACTCGGGGCGGTCTCTGACGACATACGGAGTCCCATGTTCAGGCATTGGGTATCTGTACACATGAACGAAAACAAAAAGTGACAGCACAAAGTTTGTGTGGCACTTTTATTTTTATATTTTTTTATGGACGTGGTTTCACCCTTTTTACAGGTGAAACTATTTTAGGTAGGTATGTTAGATTCTCAATTTTAATTTAGTTTTTTACTGTGTTTTAATTTTTATTTTATTGGTTTTTTTTACGCCTGAAATAAATGTTTTTTATTTTTATTTATTACTTATTTATTTATTATTTAATCATTCCACTGTTATGATACCAGGTCTACCCTCAAACAATGATACTCCATTTAGCTGGCCAAATGCCGGTTGGTGTATTCACATAAGCACTTGAATTTATCTTTCGGATGTATGCTGGTTTCTTCACGGCCCTCGATTTCAGTCACGAGGAACTCGATTAAAGCAGGAGGAATACAACGCTAGATGCTCGGTGACAGACTTTCTATTTTAGGGTAGTGGCCCCAGCACTATAAAGTGCGACAACTAGATCGGTCTTTTTAATCCCACTTCTGAAACAGAATCTCTACCCAGAAACAGCCACTAACCTAAAAAACCTCTTAAAAGTCGCCAATAACCAGTATTAACCAGCTAACTGGTTCCAAAAACGTCTACATCCTCCACCAGACCACATACCGGCATAAAGCCCAATAAAAGTGTGGCACGCAAATATAACCAACACGCGAGACCCGTCACGAACGGAGTAAATTGAGTTGCCTTCTACATTGCTAATGGTATAACATAGGCTGTCTGTCTGTACAGTTGACCTCGTTTGGTGGAAATTGATTTTTCTTCTGACACTTTTCTTGGGGTGGAAGCTGGTAAAGACCAAAAACAATAAAAACGGATGAAGATCTAAAATGTAAGAATTTTGGTATATTTTCCTTTAAATCTTTCCCGTTTACTTTTTTTACATTTTTTTAGATTATAGTCGCTACAAAACACAAAAAAAACAGCAAGTAGATAAGGTGTGTCGACTGTCGAGTGATTATTTCTTCAATGTACATGGATATTCATACAATTCACAATCATTTCACAAATATACAGTAGGTAACAAAAGGACCATTGTGAACTCGTCAAATTAATTAAGACTCTTCACATTTATTGATATTTTGTCTCACTCAAAAAACGACTGTATTATTAAGGTACGAAGTCATATTATTCTTCTAAAGGCACGTAAGGGTTGGTTATCAAAGACCTTCATACGTCTACACATTTCGTGACAAAATTGCGTGCCCTCTCCACGTATATCAAAACCTGCGCCAAAGTGAACACTAGCAGCACACGTAAAATACAACTCTACTCCCAACAAATAAAACGCATTTCAGCTCGACAGGTCGGAGTACTTGATGTTTTGGACAACTTCGTTATGTTAAACGAAAATCAACTTTAGCTGGAAGAGCATAAAATTTGTTATAAGCCTGACGTTACCAGCGCGTTGAATTTTCGCAAATTAATAGTATAATTAGGTTACTTTACGGCGGTTACGTGGATGAGGTCAAAGCGTATGATTTTGTTTGCTCGCTAAAAGTTGCGGTAGGTATTTCGTTTAATTTTGCAGTTGTAAAGCGTTGGAGGTTCTGTTCTTAGTATTTTTTATTGCTAAACTTGATTTAAGGGCTCTAAGAATTTGGGAATTCTGCAATGAAACGACTATTTGTGAATCTTGAAAAGGACATAAAAATATTTTCATAAAATGAGTTCAAAAACCTGCAATTGGCCAGCCTAGTGTAAAACGGCCTAATCAGCCCGTAGGCCGATTAGGCCGTATTACACCCTCGTAAGAGTAGACCAGGTATCTCAGCAGTGGAGTGATTAAGGGTTGAGTTGAAAGAAATGACCACCATCATGATAGTAGCAGAAGACCCTCAAACTTTTAAATCATTTTACTGACACGAGCAAAACTCGACAATACTTATTACCTACGAGTATATCTCAAGATTTCATTCTCGTATACTTTTTAGCTTTTGCTCTGTTATTGGTTTTACGTGGATTTTATTCGGCCTAATCTCATTTACTAAATCCGTGAGTCATTTGGAAAGACGCCAAAGTTTGAAGGGCCATTAACCCTGCCCGGATGTGAAACAATAGCCCCTAATTTTCATTTGAGCCCAACTTCCGGTTGCGTAAGGCAAAGCTTTTTGTGAAGATGGAGCCTGGATTGCATTACAAGGACACTTGTGAAAACAAGAGGCCTTGTAGCTAATTGACAATTGGCCTTGGCCGGAAAAAAGTTGGGTAGGTTGAGAAAAAAGGGAGTTGGTCCCACCCTCTCCTTGGTATCGGAGGAGACGGAAAGATAGTTTGATGTACCCCGGTTTCCCCGTTTTTAGATTGGATGACACAGATTCAATTCAATTTACCCCGGTAACGCAATTAAAGGATCAAGTTTGAGCTTGACGCTTTGATAAGACAAAATTAACTCCGTTTAGTCTCGATAATTTCGTTTCTGATCCGAACAACCCGGGAATGGAACAGACTTCCACTGCCTTGTTTCCTAAAACATATTATATATTGGACTTTTTAAGGTCAGAGTGAATAGGTAGGTATCTTCTAAATCTGCGTGCTTTACCTTCGATCAAATCTTCGCTTACCAACTGGCGATTTGGTTTGCAAACGAGAATTTATTCGTGAAAAAGGGTTAAAAGAACTTAAGTACGAGATACTCGTACCAACCTATTGCTTTTTTTTTATTTTTTCATCGTCATAGTTTTCATCTTTTTCTTTTGTCTACAGAACGGTCTAAACGCCATTCATTTAGCGTCGAAAGACGGCCATGTAGACGTGGTCAGAGAGCTGCTCGACCGCGGGGCCGCCATCGACGCAGCCACCAAGAAGGGCAACACCGCCCTCCATATCGCCTCTCTGGCTGGACAGGAGGCGGTCGTCAAGCTGCTGCTGCAGAATGGAGCGCAAGTAAGTTATAATTTTTACCAGATTAAAGATACATTACTATTTCAATGAGTTAGAAATATTGTGTATTTTGAGCTCTCTTTTAATTGACAAGAAAGAAAGCTGGAAGTATTTGTTTCAAATAGGTATACAGAATAATAGTCTCCACATTTACCTACGCATAGTTTATGGCTGGAAGTGGAACCACAGAATTATTTCGTGGTTTTTATGAATCCAAGCTTCGTGTGCCAATCTCTAATCTCTTTATTTTTATTTATAAGCTCTCTAAACGAGAAAAATAATTGAAATCGAGGTTAAATGACTCACATAAGTGGATCGGTGTCATCGATTAAATGATTAATCATTATTTAAAAACTTATCTCATCTCATTACGATGTCTAAAATTACGCTAAAAGCATCGCAACGCAAAAATTACTGCTTCAATTTACAAAAATTGATGGCCTGTTTCCGTTCTTACATAATAAACTTTGAACATCAAAACATAACCGGTGATTGACTGGGAAAATGCTCTCCCATTTGTTTGTTTTGCTTTCAGTGAATGAAAAGTTTTATACTTATAACTTAAGACAAGGCCCTTTTTAAAAGTGATGCCAAAGCTTTTATAAGCTATCATCGCTATGTAATCATCGTCATGTATGTTTTGTAAGCTATTGTAGCTTTGTTATTTTGCCATTGAGACAAACAACATTTCAACTTTTCAAAATCAGCAGCTAATGCAGCTAAATTGTCTTACTAGCAAGTAACAACGATAACAATAAATTAAGTAACTTTTCGAGAAAGCTTGACAAAATTATCAGTATCAATGTTTTTAATGTAGGTAATTGAAATGTAAAGAATCAGTTGTAGCATATTATTATGTAAATAAGTATTTTAGAATGCCTTTTGTCCGTGTTTAGGTCAACATTCAATCCCAGAATGGCTTCACTCCCCTGTACATGGCAGCGCAGGAGAACCACGATGGAGTCGTCAAGTTTCTGCTCGCCAACGGTGCTAACCAGAACTTGGCTACTGAGGTACGTACTCTGCAGATCTGTAGGCCTAGCAGGGGCTGTGGATAGTTTTTTTTCTTCTCCTTTTTTATTCGCACGTCGCTGCGTCGATGTGGCAAAGCTAGAATACAGGGCTATACGGAAAGGGTATGGGTATAGGGTATCATAGTACTCATCATTATCAACAACTTTTGCTAAAGAGCCAACCCGAAATTCACGAAAAAAATATCAGCTGTTCCATAGAAAAATATCAGTGACATTCGACAAAATGTATGGGGAACAGCTGTTTTTTTTTGCGAATTTCGGTTTGTTCCCATAGTACAAATTGTCCATAATGATGAGTACTATGAGCTCTTTTCGGCTTAGCATACCCTTTCCGTATAACCCTGTGTCTATGTTTGTCTTTTTCGCGCGGTATTAAATCGGTGGAAACGCTATTTACTTAAGTATGTTCGCCGCGTGCTAGCCCTGCTGGAACTGAAACTAAATTATAAGTTAGTCCAAGCTGAGGGGCCAGCTATGGCAATCAATTCATCTAGTTTCTATAGGCCGCCTGTAAGCCTTTGACGAGGCCGAATTGAAACTATGTTAACACATTTAGATAGAGAATATTATTATAACGGAATATATTACTCTTCTGGCTATTGTAATAGAACCACAGTCTTCACAAGTATTGGGGAACTTTATCGGAATAATACAGACCGTGGAGATTAGTTCCTATATTGTCAATTTAAAATTTCTAGTCAATAAAGTATGTCCACTCTCCCTAAAACTTTGCTTAGTCTCTACTTTAAATGAGAACTTAACTGGAAATTTTATCAAAAAATAATGTTTGATTATCATGAAATATGACGGTTTTAATACGTAAGTAGTTCCATGTAATTAATCCAATTATGTATTGATTTAAAACCTAACTATTTCCCAACAGGACGGGTTCACTCCCCTGGCCGTGGCGATGCAGCAAGGCCACGAGAAGGTGGTGGCGGTACTCCTCGAGTCGGACACTCGAGGCAGAGTCCGCTTGCCTGCTCTGCACATCGCTGCTAAGAAGGACGATGTGAAGGCTGCGAATCTTTTACTTGATGTGAGTTTGTGTTTTATTTTATTTCTTCTGAAAACCGCATTTTTATGCTATAGATTTTGTTTAAGTAATTTGGATCTTTTTTGATAACAAAAGAGATCATAAACTAATTGGGAAAGTGCTAAAATAGAAATAGGTGGTACCTATGTAATTTCTGCTATTAGCTATTGTATTAGGCGTGCTGAAATAGTAGTAGGTAGCTCTTTTCAGTCTCAAAAAGAAAATCAACCAAACTCGCTATTTCAATAGCGGTTTGTTCCACATTTGCCGCCACATTCACCTTGTTAAACAGAGTTCAATAGATACTTAGTTAAATCTGTTTTCCTACCCGAGTTATTTTCTACCTAGGTCAATTAAATTGAATATTGGGGTGTTTGTGAGCTATCTAGGCTTTAGAAAAGTTACTTTTTTTACACAATTTTCATTACAACTGTCTAGATCCTAGGAAACTACGATTGAACACGATCACTATGAACGTATTTTCTTTGAGTTAATAGAACGAACTTTGGCACAGAATGAACACAACCCAGACGTAACTTCAAAATCCGGATTCACACCACTGCACATCGCAGCACACTACGGCAACGAGTCGGTAGCTCGCCTGCTGCTGGCTAAAGGAGGTGACGTCAACAGCGCTGCTAAACACAACATCTGCCCGCTGCATGTTGCTGCTAAATGGGGTAAGAGAAATAGATGGAGTTTGGAAAGAGAAAGGTGATGTGCTTTGAAAGGAAAGAGAGAGATAGAGGAATTCGTTAGCGTCGCAAGTAGGTATCGCAACGCATTATGGAACCAAGTCAGCAGCTTATTGCTTATCGACCTTAGATAATGGATAGCTAGCTTGTCTGCTATTGGTAAGTATAAAAGATGTCACCTGCACTAGTAATTGTGAAACTTTGTTATATTCGTCTGTGGTTCGAACAATTGTAACATTTTGACGATATTGTCTAGTTTAAACGTCAGCTTGCCAATCGACAAAGTTTCATACTTGCGCTGACCTTGCGAAATAGATGCTCAAGAACGAAAAATATAGAAGAGCAGTCAAAACATTTGTAGGATGAACTTGGACTGAAAAGATCAACTGAAACAGAAACCAAACTAAAAAGCTTTTTCCTCCAACCAGGTAAAGACCACATGGTGACTCTTCTATGCGACAACGGCGCGAACGTAGAAGCAAGGACCCGGGATGGTCTGACGCCGCTGCACTGCGCGGCGCGCTCCGGACACGAGAGAGTGGTGGAGGCCTTGCTGGACAGGGGCGCTCCTATCACGAGCAAGAGTAAGGTAAGGAACTGAGTGAGGGATTAAATGTGATTGAAACAATTGGTTTTGCTATTATAGTCCAGAGAATTAGATTCTTGCAATTTTTCACCACAAACACAAACAAAGACTGCAATCATTCATAAAGAATTGTTTTTTGTTTGTTCAAAAAATCTAAGAAAATGGTATTTAATATAATACATAATATAAAATGGTATTTAAAACAATTATAGGTTACCAGTTAAATCGAGCTCGTCTGATCGGCGAAACTTTAACCTTCATCTTAATTCAAAATGTTGAGCTTTGCTTACCAATTTCATAAATCCCAGTTTTCTTTGAATCTATTATAACAGATTCCAATTCTCTCACTGACTAACTACTTCAACTTTTCCCAACTACCCTCAGAACGGGCTCGCCCCCCTCCACATGGCGGCGCAAGGCGACCACGCCGACGCGGCGCGGGTGCTGCTCTCCCGCCGGGCGCCCGTCGATGACGTCACTGTTGACTACTTGACGGCACTGCATGTTGCCGCACACTGCGGACATGCTAAAGTTGCCAAACTACTTTTGGATAGGTAAGTTATATAACTAAGGTATCCAACTAAACCGGAAAACGCGGGTGAAACCGCGGGGCGCAACTACTTGATAAAAAAAGTTTATGACTCTGACAGTTGACGTCTTAAGTCATTGTCACTGTCTAGCTTTGAATAGCTTCAAATCAATCAAAGTCAATAACTTCAATCGAAAACGTAAATTACGTACAGTGCCACAAGTTTAAGTTGGCGGTGGCGATTTGAGGAACTAAATCGGCAATCTTGAAAATTCACTTTGACACTTCCGAGTTCCTAATAAACATCGTTGCGAATATTTTTGCTACTATTATATTTGCTACTGTGCTATCATCATGCCTAAAGTGATAAAAAGTGGTACAAGAGAAGCAGTTATAAAAGTACACAGTGGCGCACAGCCGCGCCAAGTTATACTTGCCGGACTGTAAACACACATTTTTCGTTATTGTTTTACATTAGGCAAAAATGGGGTGAATTTCAGTTTTATCTCGTGAAATGCTTACAAATATCATGGTATGTGGTAGCGAACGCTACGTATGTTAAATGAAAAATAGGTGTAAAGACGCAACACACAAATTGGTAGTAACTGTCTTTGGTGGTTCACTTCGTTTAGTCACCGGCACGCACAGAAATAAAGTGTTCATATCATATGTAAAGGGGCTAATTGTACGATCAGATGAGCTCTTTCAATTTTTTTTTTATCTTTAAATGGTAGGTACTTAATATTATTCTGATCATAGGAATGCCGATGCAAACGCAAGAGCGCTGAACGGCTTCACTCCCCTGCACATCGCCTGCAAGAAGAACAGGATCAAGGTTGTTGAGCTTCTTCTGAAGTATGGTGCAAGTAAGTGATGGCATACTACAAAATGTTAAGAAAATGTTATAACACTGCGCTGTAAGCAATTATAAACTAACCAATTCCTGCATCAGTCATCCAAAGTTTTATTTTGAGCCTTTTTTACATTTTTGTTTTTATTACTATGGATAATTATTTTTTGAAACTTACAAGGTTCATGTTATGGAGGCCAAACCCTACCACACTGACTACTACACCAAATTTTCATGAAGGATGAAGGGATCTAAATCTAAAGAAAAAGCTAATGGATTAATGGACAACCCCCTAATTATTTGACTTAAGACTATGGTAAGTATCTTCAGCTAACTTTTGTATTCATGCATCAGGTATCCAAGCGACAACCGAGTCTGGCCTGACTCCGCTCCACGTGGCCGCCTTCATGGGCTGCATGAACATCGTGATCTATTTGCTGCAGCACGAGGCCAACCCGGACGTGCCCACCGTGCGCGGGGAGACGCCGCTGCACTTGGCTGCTAGGGCTAACCAGGTAAGTTATTGGAGAATTGGGAAGTGGAGAGAGTACCTCGGTGAGGGCTGTGGATGAGTGCTGTGAGTGACATCCAAAATAAAGTTCTTCTATTTTACTAAGAAGTAAGTACTCCATCAGGGCTAGATATCAGGGCCCGGAGATAACTGCCTGAAAGTGAATGATTAGATCTTGAATTTGTACCAGTTCAACTTACAGCTGCTTTCTCACTTTTTCACTCTAAAACTCATCAATTTAAAGAGTTATTTCTTCTTTTAAGAATTTTGCCAGCTCTTATTTATTTAAAAATATTTCCGTTCATTACTATTCTGACCCCTCCATGCTTTACAACTAAGTCTATCTTTCTTAACTCCTGCGAGTGCAATTCAAAGGAGCAAGTTTCACTCAAATCCCCCATATCAATCCCAAAGAGGATCGACAACCACTTGCGATTCCACCACAGCCCCACAAATTGTTGTATCAAACAGTAGTTTACAAAAAGGGTCAAATAAAATACAATTATAATTCCACTAGGACGAACAAATAAAGAACTTTCTGTTCCCCACAGACGGACATAATCCGCATCTTACTCCGCAACGGCGCAGCAGTGGAAGCCAAAGCCCGCGAGCGCCAGACTCCGCTGCATATCGCCTCGCGGCTCGGCAACGTGGACATTGCTGTGCTGTTGCTGCAGCACGGCGCTGACGTCAGAGCGATGACTGCTGACCATTACAACGCGCTGCATATTGCTGCGAAACAGCATAATCATGACGTATGACTTTATTTATAAATGTTTAAAAAAATAAGTTTAGTTTTTTTTTAGTTTTGACGACAATAAACTGAGTATTTAGCTTCTTATTATTATTCTTAGTTAATTTATCTTTAAATATTTTTTTCCAGTAATGGTTTGGTTTATTATTCTTATTTGTTTACTGATACTTCAGACGCTACTGGAATATACTAATTTATAAGGACCTGGCTTCATAGGTTAACAAATAAATTTTTGTTCAGGTGGCAGCAGCTCTGATAGAGCATAACGCACCACTGACTGCGACCACAAAGAAAGGATTTACTGCTCTGCATTTGGCTGCCAAATATGGAAATCTGAAGGTTCAACCGCTTATACCTATCAATACTTTTCGATTTAAGCACTTATCAAGATATATCCTTAAGTAGGTTTAAAATTTACTTGCTGTTAAAATTTGAGTAAAACAGGACGTGAATTCAGATTATGACGAATGACAGAGATCAACTGACGAAACGTACATACTGTACCGACCACACATTTGTGAGAAGAGGGTAGGAAAATTTTTGGAAAGATCTATTCAACATTTTTTCATCGCTATAGGTACTCTTTTATACGTACTTCTCGTATATCAACGACGTGAATTTCAGTATACCCAACTCTATACCCACAGGTGGCAAACCTCCTGCTAGCGCACGGAGCGTCTCCCGACCAGGCCGGCAAGAACGGGATGACTCCGCTGCACATCGCCGCCCAGTATGACCAGCAGGCCGTGGCTTCTACACTGATGGAGAAAGGAGCTGATGCTAAGGTAAAGATTTGAAATGGTCTAAACAGCTCAATAGCCGTGATTGGTGACTTCAGTTGCCACGATTGTGTGCACAAATCTTCTCAAGCTCGAGCTAAAACATTTTGGCTGGACACTAAATGCTAACTGTGCCATGTCTTCGTCACACGTCGTTCTCCGAGATCTATGTGAAATGCACTAAAAACCTCAAGTCAAAAAATATCGTCCAATATTTATTTCGATGTTTGTCGCCAAGATAACCTTATGTTCCGGCAACACTTGAGCTAATTTCAAGAAATCATTAACAACATTACTTTGTAATATTTTGAAATCTAAAATTATCTTGATTGATTTCATTTAAAATATACAGAACTTTAAAATGATTATTATGATTAATTTCATCCAAAATTCTTCCATTTTTACACAGGCCGTAGCCAAAAACGGACACACGCCATTGCACATAGCAGCCCGTAAGAACCAGATGGAGACAGCGGCGACTCTGCTGGAGTACGGAGCCCTGACCAACGCCGAGTCGAAGGCCGGGTTCACGCCGCTACACCTCGCGGCTCAGCAGGTACGAGTAACTGCTGATATCGGTTTGCTGTAACATTGTACACGTAAAAATAAAATACATAGACCAATAATACCATAAGATCTCTTTTACCTTCTAGTTATTTGTGAAGTTTTTAGGTTCTAGAATAAATATTTTATAGTAGTAGAAAAATATGTAAAGTAGCCAGAATTAAATCTAAAGAAAATTGAAAACCAGTCATGGGATAACTAGAATGAACATACCAATTCGACTATCCTTACAAATCTGAACCACCAAATCTCTATAATAATTTTATTCTGAAATACAAAATGTAAGATATGAGAAAGTATAATGTTGAAGTGCCTGCGAGAAGTTTTGGAAACTCAAAAAAATTCCGTATAAAATAAAAAATCATCATAATGTAAATATCGGGGGACAATATTTGCAACAGTTTCAGCATTATACCAAATTCCAACAGGGTCACGCAGAAATGTGCTCGCTACTCCTGGAGCACGAAGCAGAAGTAGACCAGCAGGCCCGGAACGGACTCGCGGGGCTCCACCTCGCGGCTCAGGAGGACAGAGTGCCGGTGGCGCAGCTGCTGGTTAAAAATGGTGCCGAGGTATGATACTTATTTATTTGTTTATTTATTTATTGCCAATGTAGTAGATATCAAATTAAAAACTACTTTATTTCAGGTTAATAATGTACTTACACACAAAAATCCAGTTAAATTAAATGGCATAATAAAAAGTTACATTACTATATTATTACATTAAATTAGAATGACATATTAAAAATTTAAAATTTTTAATAAAAATAATAATATCTATTTACTGGATTAATTCTAGACAAAAGGAATACGGTAAAAAGTTCCATGATTTAGGTAGTCCATTTTATATGTTCCAACCCCCTTTTTTTTTTTTTTTTTTTTTTTTTTTTTTGACCCAGGGAAAATCCTTTATGGATACCACGCCCGCCCCGGGGAGGGCAGGGTGGTTATGTGGGAGTCTCCGCCCTAGTGGCAGCATACCCACTAAAAACCCTGGGAAGTTCCTCCAGGCAATGGACGGAGCCACGGGCCCATTAAATCACCGCAGCCCCGCCCAGCCTATGTCCGCCGTGAGGCAGACCCACCTCGGGTAGGGGGTGGCCACCCCCTCCCACTTCGTGGCGACGCGTCGGAACATCAGACGCGTCGACCACCCTGGAGGGCCCAATGCGAAGCAGCGGGTGTCCCCGCACCCGCCACTCCAGGCCCTCCTAGCGGAGACAGAGTGCGAGCCTTACTGGCCCCTCTGGCCTGACTCGCCCCCGTGTCCGCTCTTCTCTCTGCGGAGCGGGTGAGAGAAAGGGTCCCTCTCTCTCTCCCGCTCTCTCCCTCTCGGGGACTCGACCGCCGCTACCCGGACTGTCCAGGACGCCGGCCGAGTCTACCCCTCTGGAGGGCACAATGTGCCCCCCGTCGTCGTCCGCAGACGACCCCGAGCCCTACCACGTTCCCTCTCCACGGAGAGGTATACGGGAGGGCTCCTAGGCCCAGACCGCCGCTTCCCGGAATGTCCAGGGCGCCGGCCCGAGCCTCCACCTTTAGGGTTCCTCTTAGTTTCACCGGGCAAGGCGGCCCGGCTACTTATCCCCCCCGCCACGGAAAGGCGGGAACCCAATTCGGAGGGGATGTTCCAACCCCCTACCCTATACCCATACTCCCCAATACTGACGTCCAAAGCCCAAGAGCGGTGTCTCAAAGAAAAATACAAAAAAACTGTTCATGCGTCTGATAGCTTGAAAAAATTTTAAAAAACAGAAATCATATTTTTTTGAGATACCGCTCTCGGCTTATTAGAGCATAGGTAAGGCAAATGTAACCTAAAAGGAATTGAACTAGGTACTCAAAGTTGTAAACGATTGTAAAAGTTAAATAAATTGTAATTGTAAAAACTCACAGACCGTGGAGTCTGTGGTGTATAATAAACATTTAAACTACTTTTTGATTTTTAATTTTTTGTAAATTTCTTAGTTCTATTTAGTTTAGTTTGTTATTTTAAATTTAAGATGTAAATATATTTTATGTATTCTAATAGTCAATAAATACTTAAAATTTAAAGAAATAAATCTAGAACATTTTAAATAAAAACTATAATTATAGGTTGCAAGTCTATCGGTTTTTCATCGGATTTATTTCGGTGAGTGTGCTTCTGATCTCCATGATCTAATTCCCTCTGGCCCGTTTCTACTATCGGACTACCAAGGGCACAAAAAAGAGACATAATTTTATGGTTGATATACCAAAAACTCGTACGAAACGCTTTGATTCCACATTTATTGTGCGTACCGCTAGAGTGTGGAATGCTCTGCCCGTGTGTGTGTTTCCCGATAGTTATAATCTGGGTGTCTTCAAGTCGCGAGTGAATCGGTTCCTTCTAGGCAAGCGTGCTCCATCGTAGACCGCATCGTTGCTTACCATCAGGCGAGATGGCGGTCAAACGCAAGCTTATTATTAATAAAAAAATAAATAAAAACTAGGTACTCAATGATCGAACTCCGCAGGTGGATATCTGCACCAAAGGCGGCTACACTCCGCTGCACATCGCCAGCCACTACGGCCAGGCCAACATGGTGCGCTACCTGCTGGAGAGCGGGGCTTCCGTCAAGGCTCAGACCACTCATGGGTATGTTAATATTCTCATATTCTTACTACCGACCTGCCCCGGCTTCGCACGGGTATGAAATATAATCTATGTTACTCACTAATGATGTAGCTTTATATGGTGAAAGATTTTTTTAAATCGCTCCAGTAGTTTTTGTGTCTATTCATTACAAACATCCAAAAATATAAATCTTTCCTCTCTATAATATTTGTGTAGATTTATTTATTATACACGTTTGTTAGATTCAAGGTTAGAGATCGGCATTTTTATTGCCTTAGATACTTTTTGTTTCCGTAGGACAACTAAAGAACTCTCATAACCGAGACTGTCTTCTGCTGGTATTTCTATATGTATGACTGTATGTCATTGTCTTTTAATAAAAGACGACGGGCGAGAATCTTCCAGAGCTGTGTGGGATGAATCTAGAATAAATAATTTTAAGGCGACACTAGTAAAGAGGTAAAGTATGTTAGAATAGAAGAATAGAAAATAAAATTGACGGACTTATGGAAACTTCACAAACATCATTATATTGTATGACTAGCTAACTCGACAGACGTTGTCCTGTCAAAAGCCATTGCGTAACTATAGCAACCGTAGTATGTTGATGCTAACTTGTCAATTTATAATATATAATTTGCAATAAATTAAAATTGCGACTATAATTTGAGATTTAAACTATCCTATCTCTCAAGTTGGATCGAACTGCACATGGTGTGCGAATTTTATAATAATCGGTTAAGTGGTTTAGGAGTCCATTGAGGACAAACATTGTGACACGAGATTTATATATATTAAGATGTTTCCTCACGTATTAATCCTAAAATATATTTGAATGTAATACGATCCTAAACATTTATTAAAACCAAAGTTTACCGCAACCCTTGTCACAACTAAATAACACAAAACCCACCAAGAGCGTACAATTCATAGTAGGGTTCAAAACTATGTTGGAAATGAATTTGTTTTCATCTTAGCTACAGACCGCTACGCATTTTTTATTTCAAATCTTACGAGCATTTTGAAACCTTTAAAAAATTCACAATTACAAAGTTTCAAGACCAGCTGGATAATATGATTAATTGCTTACAAACGTTTATGTGACAATAAATCTAGGAGAAAGCACATACTTTTAGTTCGTTTTAAAAAACGTGATATATAATAACAAACAAAAAAAAACATACAGTCGAATTGAGAACCTCCTCCTTTTTTGAAGTCGGTTAAAAACTGTTTAACGCTACTTCCCCATCCCTAGACTATATTTATAAGAAGGAGTCAGTGTGCATTCATGTATGCTTTTGCGTCATTAGCAACCCTTCAGACTTTTCACCTGTCTTCACAATCAGGTCTCATTAAGGTATCCTCAGCTTTCTGAATATTCATTAAGATTTAGTATAAAAGCTAGAGCAGCTCCTGTTTAAATTCATTCTAACACCGTCTCTCACCGGAGCAACATCTACAGTGTCACTAGAGTGAAGTATCTTTGCAACATGAAGGTTCAACTGTTTCTCGGACTCCTGATCATCCTCGTCTCTTATTCCGCTGGAGAAGTCCACTTGTGTGGCAGGATTCTCTCTGAGACTGTGAATGCAGTTTGTGAAAAGTATTCTGTGAAGAGATCGATGTCGTACAACTCGGGACTTCAGCAGTACTGGCCGTGGCTGGGGCAGGACAATGCTTTGGCCTTAGCCAGCTCTAGAGGAAAAAGAGACGGAATAGCCAACGAATGCTGCCTGAAATCCTGCTCTATGGATGAACTTCTGTCCTACTGTTAATAAGTGTCTCTTGTTTAATACCACTTGTTGTAATTGAAGTGTTATTTGCTGAATAAATGTATCTTATGTTATTCTAGTCAGAAATAATAGTTTTATTTGAGTACCCCTTCAATTGTTCTATAGGTAGATTAAAAGCACTGTTTTACGTGTAATATACAAATTATTATTGTAATAAAATATACCGAAATCAAATAAAGCTGTGCCAATCATTATGTTGAGTTTCAATTACATTTGTCTATGGAATAGGTGCTTTCTCAATGATTTGTTCATAATTTTATGATTACGAGGTACCTTATAGGTTTCGGCAAAGTGTGCCCCAAACTTGTGCCTATGTATAAGTATTCCCAGTATCCAAAGACCGCTATAATAATAATAAAGCCCTTATATTGGCTTTATTTGGATTCCACAATTTCAAAATCGATCCCTATCACGTATGCTGAATGTTTATTTTCCCTCGCAGGTACACCGCCCTGCATCACGCGGCCCAGCAAGGACACATCAACATCGTCAATATTCTGCTGGAACACAAGGCAGATGCTAATGATACTACTACGGTACGTAATTTTAAACCTTATTTATACTACAATAGTGCTTAAAGTCGAGGAGAGTCTCCTTCTGTCAAATAGAGAAAGCGAGACAAACGCCAATTCAAATTCTAACCAAAAGACTCATGGACCTTGAGCTCCATTAGCAAATTTAGCTTTAGCATCATGGATTTAAGTTCAATTTCCTCCAACAGAATGGACAGACTCCGCTCGACATAGCCTCGAAGCTGGGCTATGTGACTGTAATGGAGACCCTGAAGGATGTCTCCGAACCTTCGATGACGGCGGCATCGCATGAGAAGTACAAGGTGGTGGCTCCGGAGACCATGCTGGAGACTTTCATGTCGGACTCTGAAGAGGAAGGAGGTAGTCAATCATAATCATTTATATTTTAGTTTTTATTTAAGACTAGCTGACCCTTGCCCACTTCGTTGGGCATAATGTTAATTAAACCCGAAGCCATCGCGCGCCGTCCGGACCGTTTTTTCTCCGATTCACTTTGCAAAACGGACTACCACGTAAAAGCCTTTTTATTTTTCGGTTTATTAGATAACCTATGACACTCAGCAATAATGTGGCTTTCTATTGGTGAAAGAATTTTTAAAATCGGTTCAGTAGATCCCGAGATTACCCCTTACAATTTAACAAATATACAAACACACAAACTTTACTTCTTTATAATATTAGTATAGATAGTATAGATAACTTCACCTTGTACCTATTTTTTTGTAACGGGGGAGAAATCTTCAAAAGATACCCGATTGTATTGGAGTACGGAGGGCACCGAGATCTCTCGAGGAACTCATACAGGTGGGTACTAGTACTTAGAATATAGGCAGAGCTCACGGGACATGCACGGAGCCGTGGTAGCTCAGTGGGAGAACCGCCGCTTCGCATTCTTGAGGTGGCGGGTTCAAACCCCGACTCGTACCAATGAGTTCTTTAGGACTTATGTACGAATTTATTTAGTAGTAGTAGATTTTTATTTTAGTTTTTTTTTTTTTTTTTTTTTTTTTTGGTTTTTTTTATTTTTGGCTTTTCGGTGAAGGAAAACATCGTGAGGAAACCTGCATATATGGCATATGCAACCTTTAATCCTCTCACTGCTGGGATACAGGTCTACCCTCGAAGGGTGATTAGGCCGTATTCCACCACGCTGGCCAAGTGCGGGTTGGTGGATTCATATACGCCATTGAATTTCTTCTCCGGACATTTGCAGGTTTCCTCACGATGTTTTCCTTCACCGAAAAGCCAGTGGTATGTAAATTCGTACATAAGTCCCAAAGAACTCATTGGTACGAGTCGGGGTTTGAACCCGCCACCTCAAGAATGCGAAGCGGCTGTTCTCCCATTGAGCTACCACGACTACATATATGTAGTTGCATATATGTAGTTCACGCAAAAAGGGCCGATTACCGGCCTAGTTGCGGAAAAAGAGCCCGCCCTTTATCCTTTTACGGGACATGCACTATTTCCACTACTCCTCGTCACAACGGCACGGCCCACACCGTGTCTTTGTCTTCACTGGGCTCGGCTTGATTGGGAGGTCAGATCCCCAAATTTAAACACCCTCTCGCCCGACGGTCCTCTTTTAATCAGTAGGTTGGGGATATCGAAGCCGTATTCTTAGACCCCGGCTCCTGGGTCCAGGACCTAGGCTAGGACGTCCTCTTCCTCCACTCCTCGTCGTCATCTTGTACCTAGCTTACGTTTAACTTTAAGTAAATGCTCTACAAAACTCAGCTACGCACTTAATCTTGAAGTCGTAGATACCTGCCACACCGAATTCGTTTAACCTACCCTCGATCCAGTATTTTAGCTACTAAAGAAACTATCACCATTGTATCTAATCTCTGCTATTTCGACGTGTTCTCTAGGCGAAGACACAATCCTCAACGATCAGCCCTACCGCTACTTGACGGCAGATGACATGAAGTCACTCGGAGATGACTCACTGCCTATTGACGTGACTAAGGACGAGAGGACTGAGTCCGCCCTGAGTCATAAGAACATTATGGAGATATCGCAAGGTAATTTTACACTTTTGTGCCAGGCAAATAGGAGATTAAACATCTTATATCTCAGGGTGAAGTTCATTCCACATTTTTGTTAAGCAACTAACTAGCAAGCGGGGTGACTAATAAAGCCTCAGTCAACTAATGATATTAGAACACTATTTTCGCAAAAAGAACAAAGTATTTAAAAAAAAAGATAATATAAATTATGTTCTATTTTGTTTCCAAGTCTTCCTTCAAACTAAATTGAACTATGTTTCAGGATCTGTGAACGGAATGCCGTACCAGCCTCAGCAAGAGGTGGTGGTGAAGAGCATCAGCCGCTACAGCACCAACCAAGCTCCGGAAGGATATTGCTACAACGTCGACCCGACGCAGCCCAAGTCAGTATTACATATCACATCTTATACTAGCTGCGCCCTGCGGTTTTACCCGCATTTTCCGGAATAAAAAGTAGCTTATGTGCTAATCCAGGTTTCAAGCTACCTTTATACTAAATGTCATCTAAATCCGTTCAGCCGTTTTAGCGCGAAAGAGTAACACACATCTATACATTTCCCGTTTATAATATTAGTAAAGATGTACATATTACTTTGGAACTCGACATGTATTTTTGAAACAAAAGACGATTATTGAATTTAATTCAAAAAAATTCAAAATAATTTATTCAAATATGGGTACATCAATGTACACTTATGAATGTCAAATACAATTTTTATGAATAAATTAATACACAATAAATTAAATGTCAAAGAAAATAATATTATTAGAATGTCAAAAAATTATATAAAATAACTGCAATGTCAAAAAATCAATGTATAAAATAACTACAATAGTAGGTATAATCAGTCAAGTATTATTATTACAGTCTAAATACAATTTTCGTAATGAAACTTTATCAAAGATTTAGAATATAGATGACTTTGCCAGATCGTTTCTTTTCCATACAACTGAAGATTTGCCACAAAGATTTCTGCAATACATTATGTTATATCATTTCGACAATAAGATTAAAGGACTGAGAAAAAAATACTAGTATTTTAACCTCTCTTCTTAGTATTTCAATTATTGCGATATTTCAATTATTTTCGTCATGTTTCGGTACTTTATTAATTTCATTTCATTCCAGAAAAAGTATGTTTTCTAATCAAACATTCATGCCCACGCTGCTTTGGATGCTATCTTAGGAAAAAGCTGCTGTGGAAAAAGTAAGTGTTTCGTTTCTTGCTTTAATTTTTTTAATTTTTACCAAATTTCTGTTTGCACCGAGAGACGATGTCATTAAAATTCTCCATAAGTATGTGTTTTATCAACCACAACACAAGCATTCTAAAAAGATAGATATAGATGGAGTTTGTCTCCAATTATGAAGTGCACTCTGACATACTGACGTTTCATGTACAATCTTAATATATATAAATTACGTGTCACGTTGTTTGTCCGCTATAGACTCCTAAACTACTTAACCGATTTCAATCAAATTTGCACACCGTGTGCAGTTCGATCCAACTTGAGAGATATGATAGTTTAAATCTCAAATTATAGTCGCAATTTTAATTTATTGCAAAATATATATATACTGATAATTTTTACTATAAATTGACAAGTTAGCATCAACATACTACGGTTGCTATAGTTACGCAATGGCTTTTGACAGGACAACGTCTGTCGAGTCAGCTAGTAATATATATAAATTACGTGTCACGTTGTTTGTCCGCTATAGACTCCTAAACTACTTAACCGATTTCAATCAAATTTGCACACCGGGTGCAGTTCGATCTAACTTAACAGATAGGATAGTTTTTAGGTTTTTTTTTTTTTAAATCTCAATTTATAGTGTCTACCCGTGCGAAGCCGGGACGAGCTGCTAGTGTACAATAAGTTTATACAAATACAATGAAAACAACAAACATCATCTTGTACTTTACTCGGTTGAATGTTCGCGAGCTTGAAACTGATTTCATATTTTCCGCTTATTATTGGTTCCCTTTTGTCACGGAATTGCTGTGCTGTTCCAGTTTCCTGGTATCATTCCTGGTGGATGCCCGCGGGGGTGCCATGCGCGGGTGCCGCGGCGGCGGAGTCAGGGTTATTGTGCCGCCACTCTCCGCTCAGCAGCCTACTAGAATTACTTGCAGGTACGTTCCAGAACCAGTATTATTGGCAGAAAAAGACTAAAGAAATCCCGAGAGAACCTTAAAAAGGTGTTCCATCAGAACCAGAACACTTGATGTTGAAGTAGATCTGTGTCTACAATTTAAAACCGTGTTTTTTTAATTCGATGATAGGCTTGCGTTTTTTTTTTTTTTTGATGATTTCTGCTTCATGGCAATCTGTTTTCCAACAATAAGCCACTTCTTTGTTTGATTTCTCAGTTTATGTTTTCCTCAAGAGCCACACTTGTGTGAAAATTCTTTTCACACGACTCTCTTGTTGTCGAGAGGCTTGCGTTTGACCGTCATCTTGCCTGATGGTGAGTGAGCATTGATGCGTTCTAAAATAAGATGATTCTTATTCGATACGAGGGCGATAGGTTCTGCAAAGGCGTCACAAAGGGTGTATTGTGCATTTTCCCTTGTCAACAATCACCCGAGAAAACGACTGGAGTTTTGTTCTGTTATTTTACAATGCGGTTATGTGCTCAATAATTTTTAGAGGTAGGATAGGATTCAGTAATTTGGGATAGTTCGCGTACTTAAAGATATCTTAACCGGTATTTCAGATATTTGAAGCCATCTCGCATCAACCACATGCCGCCGCTGATGGAAGGAGAGGCTCTCGCAGCCAGAGTTCTGGAAATGGGACCCATATCCGCCAAGTTTTTGGGGTAAGTTTTAAATCAATAATGGTTAACTTTTTCCTGGAACTAATCTGTGTATATACTTTGAAGCACACTTGATTAAAAAAAATGAGAAAAAAAACTTTTGCCAAATAGTTTTCGGTCCGAATTACTAACAAACGATTTTCGAATGACGTCGTTGCCATTCGGACATTTCACGAACAATTTTTTGTACAAATTCAACCGTTCTTTTACGTACTTGTACATCAATGTACAATTGTACACTTATGAATGTCTAATACAATTTTTTACGAATAAATTGTAACACAATAAATGCAATGTTAGTTTTTTTGATAATGTATTTTAACTCGACCGTCCCTTTGAATTTTAATCAAAATTTATAAAATCCGCGCGTTATTCCAGGCCAGTGATTCTGGAAGTACCTCACTACGCTTCACTGCGCGGAAAAGAGCGCGAGATAGTGATTCTCCGCTCTGACAACGGAACATCCTGGCGCGAACACAACGCGGACGCAACTGACGACGTCGTTCAGGACATTCTGCATGAAACCCTCGAGATTGAAGGTACTTAGGATTTAGACCAGATTTTCTTCTCGAATTATGATTTGACGACGTCTACAGGGTTTTACAGAAAGGGTATGCCAACCCGAAAGGGCTTATAGTACTCATCGTTATGAACAACTTTTACTAAGGGAGCAACCCAGAATTCGCGGAAAAAAGCTGTTCCATAGAATAGAAAATGATAGATAGATAGCTAAACTCTTTATTGTAACAAGGATACTCGACAAAATGTATGGAACAGTTTTTTTTTTCGCGAATTCCAGGTTAGGAATCCCGTAGTAAAAGTTGTTCATAATAATGAGTACTATGAGCCCTTTTCCGCTTAGCATACCCTTTCTGTATAACCCTGTATTACACTTATGTCCCCTCGACTGAATTCGCTCATAATTATAAATTGTATTTACATAACCGAGTACTAACCTACAATTTTTTTATTTTTAAATTTAATTTCAGGTATTCAAGATTTTGTCGAAAAATAATATACAAACAAACATACATGTGTTTGTTCCCCTAGTCTTTGAGGAGCCTGTCAATAAATTACTTAATTGCCACTAACGCCATAGCAGGTCCTAAGAAACTAATGCAAATTAATTCTTCTCTCAAGCTATCTTACTTATCAGTTCAAAACCGTGTAAAAGCAAAGAGCATTGATTTATCACAAATTTCAACAGAAACAAACGAGGAAGAGAAGGGCTGGGACGCGCCGCGAGTCACCAGGATCCTCACTCACGACTTCCCGCAGTACTTCGCCGTGATATCGCGCATCAGACAAGAAGTACATGCTATTGGGCCTGAAGGTAAAGAAAAAAATAAAGAATAAGAAAATCCAGATGGAGATCCCTCCTCTCCCCATGTAATGCGCTGTAACGTTTTTCTGTACCCCGCCCCCTCCCCCTCCTCTCTAGTACAAAAATTAGGTAACCACCAAGTGACCATTTTAACCAACTACGCGACCGTTCTGATTGGTTAAAAAAACAGTGTTACGTAACGCGTAGTTCAGAAACCCCCTCCCGCCCCTATAACCGTTTACAAGCCCCCCCCCCCCCCCCGAAATTAGTTACGTAATACTTGAACGCTCCCTTAAATAAAATAAGAGAGACAAGGAAATGCTGTAATCATATTTTTTCTAATGTGAAAAAAAGTGCAATGTTGAAAAGTTAAATTCTTACTAAGAATTATTATGATTTTTAAATGAAACAAATTAAGATAAAACTTGTAATTAAATTAGTAAAACTATCACTGTGCTAACATAACAATGATCGTGGTTGTTACAGGAGGCATGGTATCAAGCTCGGTGGTACCTCAAGTACAAGCGGTCTTTCCCCAAGGAGCCCTCACCAAGAAGATCAAAGTCGGCCTCCAGGTAAACCTGTTCAAACCTCGCACAGGTGTCAAAGATAAAAACTTGAGAAAGATCACTGTCAATAACGTTTCTAAGAAGAAAAGGTTCTCACTTATTTGGTAACTTTATATCTTGCATTGTAAACCATCTCGTATACTTGAGACCGACATGGTCGGTAAAGCAGACGGAAAAACGAATATTTATGGAACATTTTCGAAATTATTAAAAACTATTTTAGTAGCTTAGCACTTTTTAACAGTATTACTTCTTTAAAGTTTAAGGTAGTGGTTCAAAACTGTAAGAATTTACGTAGATTTGTGTGAAAACCAAATACTTATTTTTAGTAAGCCAAAGTGATTGTGTTCTTACCAATAGATTTATCAATTCGAAGTACAAATTTTGTATGCCAATTTTTTTTACAATTTGAATACTTTTGATATTGAATCCAATTAATATGTAATAATTGTCAAATTTGTATGTATCTATTCACGCGGTATAATCTGCCTATGTTAACCCCAACATAACAACTTTTTTATCAATTTGTATTTCACTATTTAGAAAAGTATTTTAATCAATCGTATTTATTGTGTCATCACATATCTTAATCGTATAACTCGATACAGGTTATATAACATCATTTATGAATGTATTGTGATTAGCTGTTACCAAAATAGTCTATATTTTAGCACTTAGGTTAAGAATGTATTCGTACGTTACTCCTTTTAGGGACAACTCATACCCAATAAATTTAGAAATCACTTAAAAATGTAGTCACATTTCTGTAGCTGAAATTTCAATAAAGGTTCGTGTATATGAAAAAATGTTTTCAATTTAAGCAAATTTGAATATGAAATCACTGCAAATGTTCAAAAGATGGGATTTCTCACACTGCGTGATAATGCGACTTGGAATTTTGTATGTTTGGTTTTCTTAGTCTCTAGTTGGTCTTTAGGCTTTAAAATAGCATGTTTTCATGATAACGGCTGTTTACATTTCATGATCATGGTATTAGTTGAACATTATATTATATTGTATTTAAGAGACGTACTTATATTGTGTTGTGTACTTGATCAGTATGAACGATTGTATTTGATCCTGGATTTGGAGTGACGTATTTATTATTATCTAATTCTACATCTTTATTTTTAAGATGACTGCTAAATTTATTGGGTACTGTATGTCTACGCTTTATTGTTATGCTACGCAAATATGAAGTTTATTTCCTAAAGACCAAACGTGAGATTTGCATGATACAATTGTTTTGTTTGCCATTTCGATATTTTAGCTTGTTACAGTATTTTGCATCTTGTTTTAAGCGCATGTGTGAGAAAGAGATGAAAGTTAACACTCAAATGTCTACTTTCATTTGATAGGCAATGCTTTTAATGTGATTTCATAACAATTCATATTTGCTTAATTTTGCACCTACCGCTCCTTATCACTTTTGATTTCATAACTATTATTTAACAACGCGATAACCAAAGTGTCAATAAAAATAAAGGGTAAGTTTCTTCAAAATTTTGTTTTACCACTTCGCACAGACTTCAGTTTTTCATTCACAGAAAGCATGAATGCTAAATCGATGCTAAATCTCGTTTGGTCTTTAGAACGAATTTCACATGTTAGCAACCAAGAATGTGAAATCGGTTCGCAGGCTCAGATCATAGATTCGGAATTGACCGCAAAGCTCCTCGGTCGCGGAGTAGCGGTTTCTCCAGTAGTCACAGTGGAACCGAGACGACGAAAATTCCACAAAGCTATAACTCTGAGCATGCCGGCTCCCAGACCTCACACTCAAGGAATGACGAACCAGTACAGCACCTCTTCAGCTCCGACCCTCAGGCTGCTCTGCTCCATATCAGGTACAATTACAATAGTTTGCTTTTATTTATTCGACAGATCGAATTTGTTAATGGAAACATCTTTTGATTCAAACGTAGCGTTAGCAGATAAATATTTTAAAGGAACACTGGGTATTATGTTATTAGTATAATCATTTTAAGAAGTTCAAGTCATTAAATAAGACTGGCCTTGCAATTTTGTCCGTAAAAGTTGTTTCCAATAGCTAACAGTTTTCTGTAAAGTGTTGCAATGGAGTATGGCTTCCGCTACATTGGTGATATAATGCTTTGCAAAAGAAAGGTAAGTTAGCCTATTAAAAGTACAAAAGCTTCCTCGCTTCCAAATTATACCTAGAATTACAGAACCAATCAGTAATTAAAAACCAATATTCCATTACAACACCCTAGTTATGTAGTTTTATATAGTTACGAGAAATCATTATATTGAAATTTATAGGTGGTTTTAATATTTATAGATAACAATCTACATGAGATCGGTAGAGCATTGTTTTTTGCTATTTTAAATTGTTTTAGAGTATTGATAGATTCAAAAATAACTAACGTTCAATAGTGTTGTATCTTTTCGATCATATCTAAGTGATTGGTTAGTGTAGCTAAAAAGTTTATTCAATCGAATTAGAGTTACATCTCCCAGTTTTATATACTAACATCGGGATGAGCATGTTTCGAAACAGAATAGTGTAGTTTGTAATCTCATTTAACAACAGACTAACATGCATAAATAGATTCGGTTAGGGTCGAAGGGATTCAGTCGCTTATAGCAAATACACGAGGCTGATGGGGCACGTCCCTGTGTGTGCGTTTTGTGCGTGTCTACATTGTCTTTGTTTTCGTGTGTTTGTGTGTGCACGCTCACCGTGTGGCGCATTTAAATGTGCTGCCATCTATCGGCGCGCACCATCAGGGGTATTTCGCAAACGATCTCTCGAAGGTAAAAAATTAGTAATACTATACAAATACATGAAACAAGATAAAAGTGTCGGTTTCAGTTTCACGTTTTGAGTTTCGAGATTATTTTTGTCCGATGCTCTTCTGTTATTTTTCACGGTCATTGTTTCGATGCGATATTTATACTCCACAGCTATACTGTATACAGAGTATATTTATCTACATTGTTTTTCTTCCCTCTATCACTTTTTGAATGCTTTTCCATATCTTGCTTTTCATACATTCTTCCTTTATGCACGGGCTGAAAATTTTACGCTTTATTAATTCACGTTCACTCTGTATCATACCGTTAACAAATCTTGGGAGTTCAAGAGAATGCACTGCGATGTGATCACTTAAATTTATCGGACTAGTACGATGTATAAATATAAATGGACGATTAGACTCGACAGACCTCAGATTGTTACATTGGCACAATGTTTAAGAACTTTATCACCACGTAAAATAATATTTTGTTAGTATAAGCGGTTAAATACACGGAGCAAACAACCACGGTGCCATTGCCATCCTCATGTCATTCAGCGTCGGTGTTCCCTAATTATTTTGTTGATTTGCTTGTACTGATCAAAATTCTTTTCCAAAACGGCCTATCAGTTCTTTTCACTTCATCTTCTCTTATTTTCTCATTTCTTTTCTTGTCATTATTCCACTTGACACAAATTTTGTTTCCGTCATTTTTATTTTGTTTGGGTTTATTTAAGTGAATGTCCTTCGAGAGATCCGTTTTCCGAAAAACCGGACTAGCAATTTTGATGTCGTAGATATCATTTTCATTTTGAAATATTAGCACTATTTTGTAAGAAACAGGTAACGACCGTACACAGTGTGCCACATTTTTAATCACTTTTCCATTCCTGAAAATTTTAATACAAAATTGAACGTTTTTTATTGTTTTGTGTGATGTGCCGTCTTTGCTTGTTGTGTGTTTGCTATAGGCCGTTTTGGAAACATTTTATGTTTTATTTCAATTTCGTTGATAACCTGTCTGTTTTCTAAACTTTCTTCTACATCAGTTTCTTCCTTACTTTGTGTTTCCTAGGTCTCTATCCAAATTATCCGAATGAAATTGACAACTACATACACATTTTTGATACATTTAATGAAACTTGCAATTAATTTAGAAAGCATTGTAGCAGTTAGTCTCAAACTTGACGTAGTAAAATTACAGTAAATACTGCAAATTGAGAGATAGCAAATATTGTAGATTTACCAGCCTGCTTTGGCATGAATAACGTAAACCTTAGTATCACCATTGACGCAGTTACAAATAGCAACAAAGCCGTTACTGCCTTAGCTTTCAGAATGGTACTAAAAGCAGTTTAGAGAAGTAAAAAAATCACAGAGGTATTTTTAAATTTCTCAATAACGATTTGGTGAAAATGATAACAGGTGGAACGAACAGAGCGCACTGGGAAGATGTAACTGAGAATACTCCGTTGACGTTTGTGAATGACTGCGTATCATTCACAACTACCGTGTCGGCTCGGTATTGGCTGATTGATTGCCGACATGTGGAGGATGCCACCAAAATGGCTACTGAACTCTACAGGTAAGGAACAACTAATTTATTTATTTGATGTTTAATTGACCAGCAGAATAGAAGAAAGGAGGTAGTATCACAGAAAAAGAAAACAAACCGTTATGCTTAGACTTGGTCGTCAGTCTATTTATATAATAAAGCAATGTACCCAAGTTTGAAGGCATTATTTGACAGATCTAAACTAGCTAAAAATATATCTGTCTTTATCATTGCACGCTATTAGACAAGGACGTCAATAGTTTTAGAAAATTTAAATCTGTCATAAAAAGCCTTCAAACTTGAGCTTGAGCCCAATGACTACTTAAGCTAAATTTATTAAGAATAAAGAATCGTTGAAGTCAAACAATTCAATCTCAACAATTCCAGGGAAGCGATTCACGTTCCATTCATGGCCCGTTTCGTCGTGTACGCGAAGAGAACAGACGAGAATCAGGCGCAGTTGAGAATGTTCTGCGTCACGGACGACAAAGAAGATAAGGCTTTGGAACGTATAGAGAGGTTCATACAAGTGGCTAAGAGCCGAGATGTAGAAGTAAGTGCAAAGTTTATGGTCTTTTAGATATCAATCGATAACCTTATGATATATTTATTTAATGATAAACTTACTGTGGAAGTGTAAGTTTAACCAGAACTGCAATGAGTCTAAGTGAAAGCTTTTAGTTGTAAATACCACACAACGATGATTTCCGTATTTGATACGATCAGTCCTTCAATAGATTACCGCACATCTAAAAACTGACACGATTGTTGGAAATTTGAGCGCTGCATTGATATCTGCACTTTTTTCGAATTGATTGTGATTCCGTCAGAATCACTTTTTTATTTATTAATCTACGAGCTTCAGTAAACAATATACAGTACTCAACAAATATTGAACTTATTTATTAACGCTCAGGTCCACGAAGGCAAGCCAGTGTACCTGGAGTTTGGAGGCAACCTGGTCCCGATAGCGAAGTCAGGGGAACAGCTGTCGATTCCATTTAGGGCATTCAGAGAGAACCGTATGGCTTTCCCTGTCATGATCAAGACTCAGGATCTGGAGCCGATATGTCGCTGCCAGTTCATGAGGGATCCGAAGGTGCCTAAGGGAGAACCTTCGCCAACTCCTGTAAGTATGAAAGTAAAATGTTTTACCGGTCAATTTCCGAATTGACGTTCCTAAAACCTAAACGCGACCGGATTAGGATTTCGAGTCGGTTCGGAATATACCGAGGAATATACGAATATACGTTAGGTGGTTGGAAGTTTAAAACCCGGGCAATGAGCATACTAGTTTTTCACATTCTTGTACATATTTACGCTAGATGAGATGATATCACGATCTAAAGTATTGTGAGTCCAGTTGTTGCAAAAGGAGTTCAACTCATCCCGCGATCTACGCCTGGGCCTACCGAGTGGTCTAACCGAGTAGAGTAAAGTAACGTATAAATTTATAGCAAAAAACTGTGTACAATGGTGGAATAAATCAATAAAAAGTCTCAACAGTCTTATCCTAGCGGGCATACAATGTAGTAAGATTTGTTATGAAAACATCTCGATCATCGAGAGTCGACCTGTGAAACCCACTGTGTAGCAAACTTAGCCCACAGGTCGTTGGACATGCGGTAGATGTGTTCGGCCCAGTTCCAATTCAGCGGCTTTATGACCAACGTCAAGTCAAATACATATAACACAGATTTTCGTAACACTCCTAAAAAAAAATAGAGCTTATCTTCGTATTTCTAACAGATTGCCGTGCTCAACATTATGGTGCCAGACGAGCCCTTCGAGAGAGTGTCCCCAGTGCCGGCAGACACCGTGCCGCGACGCACGGAGGAGCAGGAGCTGATCTGGAGACAACGACTCAATGATCCAAGGTAACATTGAACTAAGTTGTAAATAAAAGCTGTTTAAAAAAACAGTTGAGTTGAGAACCGTCTCCTTCTTAGAAGTCGAAGTAGAAGTAAAAACTTTTAGAAAATACAAATCTATTTTTATGGCGTGAGTTACTTGGAAATTAAAATTTACGACGTATTTTCTGCAGTTTAAAAATGTATAGATTTAGTGTCTACTGCACAGTTACAAGGTGACTCTATAAATCAATTTATCATAGAACTACTGGCCCTAGTGGCAAAATAGTCAAATACATGTAGATTTGGTTTACAAGTTGTACAGGTTCTTTGTGTGGATTGATGGATACACATTACATTACACATACGCCATTAAATTTCTTCTTCGGACGTATGCAGGTTTAGTAAAATTTATTTCTACCAATTCGCACTTGGCCAGCGTGGTGGAAATGGCCAATATTAATAACTCTTCGAGGGTAGACCTGTATCCCAGCAGTGGGAGGATTAAAGGTTGAGAATGAATTAATGAATGGGTTCTAAGTATTAATCCGTGTTTGTTCTAAAATTGAGCTACTCAAAATAAATCTGTTTAATAAAATTCACTTATCACCTCTCAGATTCGGAGACATCTGCAACCTGCTCGGCAAAGACTGGGTGGCTCTCGCTTACGAGCTCGGCGTCAGCGTGGCCACCGTCAACCAGATACAAGCGAAGAGAATCACGGCGCCCGAACAAGCGCAGCTGATGCTGAAACTGTGGAAAACGCAGTCTGGAACTAAAGCGCAAGGTAAAATTAAAAAAAAATTAATACCCGTTACCAATTTTCCGTACAGCCAGGGAATGGAATAAACTGCCGGCTTCCTCGTTTCCTGAAAGATATAATCTTGGGCTTTTCAAGGTCAGAGTGAATAGGTATCTTCTAAGTCTGCGTGCTTGATCTTCGACCACATCGTCGCTTACCAATTAGGCGAGTTGGTGGTCAAAGGCGGACTTGTTCGCAATAAAAAAAACAAGCTCTGATTGATTTGCTCGTCTCGTCACTCAAGAACATACAAGAAAAACCTAAGTAAACTAAATTACTTAATTGAAACGGGAGTGCAAGTTTTAGTGTTTACAATTGATGAGATAGAAAAGATTGAGATTGCTGTAGAAAATCAATACGTTTTTGTATTCATAACCAAAGCATCATTGGAAATTTACTAAGGGCTAACTGGATTTTTTTTTTTTTTTTATTCAATTATAGGCTTGCGTTTGACCACCATCTCGCCTGATGTTAAGCAACGATGTGGTTTACGATGGAGCACGCTTGCCTAGAAGGAACCGATTCACTCGCGACTTGAAGACACCCAAATTATTACAAAAGTTTACTTGCTCTACCTATATTATCCATTCAATAACCTAAACAATTTTATTGAATGTAGAATGTAGATAAGGTACTGAACGCTCAAAAGATAATTAGATAGGTCCTAGGTACCAGCCATCACACCACGCTCGTCATCAATCTAGGTCTAGGGTATTAATCTGTCTCAAAAATAAAACCGTTTAAAAAGAGGCTCATCAGTGCCTTTTGAGAAAGCGTATAACATTAATTTACTTCTTATAGATAATTCCCTGGAACTGGCTCTATGCCGCATCGGTAGAGACGATATCATAGCTCCTCGGTCGGAGATGACAAACGAATTGCGTATACAGCGGAACATTTATCAAGAGAGACAGGCTTCCGAAGAAATCGAAGCTTACAAAGGTAGGAAAGTAGTACCTTAAAACAAGGCTATTTTTTAAATAGTTTAATGCTAAGACAACATCATTGGTGATATCCTAGAATATTCTATGGCGAAGATAATTCTTTCAATCCAGCAAAGTATGCTTTGGTTTGCTTTTTTGTGGTAACGAGAACATCGTGTGCTAGTTTGAAGTAGTTAATTATTTAAATAAAATAAATCAGCTTACTCAATACCATGGTGTTGACAAATTATTTTATTTTACAGCTGAAGAAGACAACAAACTCAAAGATAAACAATATGACGAAGCGGATGAGATTTCCGAATCTCGTGACGAACACGACCAAGACGAAGCTAAATACTCACCAGAAGAAAAGTCCTATGTTGATAAGAGTGAAGTTGATAGAACTCCTACGCCCAGTGAAGAAAGTGAAGAAGATGAAGGTAAAGAAATAAATATGAATAGTTAAAATAAAAAATATTTTAGAATTTTAAGTTTTAAATTCTTCTAAATAAATTTATTTATTTTTTTCGCAGATGTTAAGCGTAGTGTGGCTGAGAGAAAGGAACAAATCACCAGAAAATTAAGTCAAAGCAAGATACCTGCTTCCAAACAGAAGAAAGAAATAAGAGAAGAAATTATTGAAATTAAGACTCAAATCAAACCAGACATAAAGAAATTCCAAGACATTGAACAACAGGTATGGCAAAAGAATAATTATTAAAATTAACAAATCTGTTCATTAACTTATGCTATAATACTTAGCTAACATTTTTCCCTGTTTTACAGAGCTTAGAAAAAGAACCAAAGCTAGAACGAACGCGTTCAAAGACTTCACCAGAAACTCTTGAAGAAGAAAAGGAGATCGAAGTTAAGGAAATTGAAATCAAAGAAGAACCTAAACCAGTTGAACGGCCAGTTGACCAATTCAGAAAGTTCGATCCGTCATCACCCGCCAAACCTACTCCTAAACATTTACAAAGACATATGAGGAACGAGTCTATGAGATTCCCTTCAGGAGACTTCTCAAATGTTACCATAACTCCAAGAAAATCGGTTAATGAGACCACAGAAGTTAGACATGTCACTGAAACGAAAATAGATACATTTACAAAAGAAGCTATTTCACAAAAAGAAATAGTCAGCTCTAGAGTTGAAGAAAAACTAGATGACGGGGAAAAATCCCCAGATTTAATTACAGATGAAGAAAGAGATATAGCTGAAGCAACATTAAGAGACAAAATTAGCACATTTGAGTCTAAAATGGTTAAAGAACCTGTGATTGAATTACCTAAAACTACGATAAAGTTGACAAAAGAAGCATTGAAAAAGCATACGTTAGAACAAGAGCAAGGTATCGAATATACTCAAGAATTTGTTATAGAGCAATCAAAACAAATGTCTAGCATAGAAACCCATACTATACATAAAGTATCTGTAGAGACTGAAAAACACGAAGAAAAGGTAAAATCTGTCAAAGAAACTATTCTACAATTTGACTCTCGAATAAAACCGGAAGATAAAACTAAGCCATTCCCAAAAACTATGAGAACTGACTCAACATTAGTTCAAGTATCGTCCGAAGAAGATAGTGAATTTTTAAAGAAATCAACAGATTCTGAAACTGAGACTGAATCTCAGACGACTATTAAGGCTGATAAACATGAACAGAAAATCAAAACTCAAGTTTACAGAGACATAATTGTGAAGAAACCTGACTCTAAGGATGGACCAAGAGATGACAAAATAAGCAGAACCTTAAATGAAGGTCACAAGAAAGATATTCAAGAAAAGGTCATCAAAGAACAAAAACTTCAAAAGCAGTTGACTGATGAATTACGAGCTAAAGTAAGTGAAGAAGATATTACAGAAACATTGGAAGAAAAAGATGTATCTCTGACTGAAAGTCGTGATACTACACGAGAAAAGGTGCTAATATTTTTAAATTCTACTTCAACTAGATTTAGGTCATTTCATTGGTTTGAAGGTCTTATCAATTAATTCTTTAAAAAATAAGTATTATTTTATTTTTGACTTTTTATTGTTTAATTTAAGGTTGAAACACAAACATCAGTTGCGAGTATAAGATCTGACTTTAGTAGACACACTAAGACAGATTCAATGGGATCAGACATGCAAGATCAAGCAGGGCGCAAAATATCTCAAGAGTCACCAATACAGTCTGCCACCGACAAAGCAGACTCATTAGCTGATTTGCATCAGAGTACTGAAAAAGATTTTAGCTTTGTGTCACAAACTGAATCCAAGGTACATATTTGGTTTTGTGTTTTATCATTAAAACTTTTGACGTTTGTATGTTTCGGCATTAACCTTTATTACCGTTACTCCAGGTTTACTCGAAAGACTCAAAGCTTCGCAGTGACTCGCTAGATGAGGCCTCTCAATTCTCAGACTTAGAAGATCAAATTGGCACAAGCCCAGCTCACAGGCCTGTAACTTTAGACAAAGATGCTGTTGCAAAGGCTATAACCACTACCACTACGGTCGTAGATAGAAAAGAAGCTACAACACGGGATCAAACGCTGGAGTTCCTAAAGTTTGAAATGGAGCATAGTTCACAAGTTCAAGGTCTATCAGATGTTGGACAAAAAGAAACAGATAAGGTATAAACAGTGTTTGTATTTAGTTTAGTTTATTTATTCAATGACTGTATACCGATGATCCATTTGCAGTTTTTTAATTGTTTGAATCTATAACTAAAACTAATCTGATTTTTTTGAAGGTTTCACCGAAAGAATCACCTGTAATTAGTGCCAAAGCTCGTCAGTTCATCGAAACTGTGCCTGAAGACGATTCAGTCCAAGAATGCTTCTTCTCAAAACGCATTTACTCAGACTCCTTAGAAGACTCTGAACATACGGACTCAAGGCGACATTCAGAAGCTGAATCTTTGAAATCGGATCAATCCGACCTAAAAGCCAAAATATCTTCGTCAGATTTTGATGAAAGAGCTGAGTATGAAGAAACTATTGACTCTGGAAGTGGGTTTGGTGACGAAAAGTTTGAAGAGAGTGTTGGTTTTACTTCTATGAGAATTGATCCTAAATCTCTGGAAAGTGAAAGAAAAGATTCTACGGATTCTGATAAAGTTGATGAGCCCGACGTTGTTTTTAAAAAAATGACACCAAAACGTCACTCAAGAACAGAGTCTATATCTATTTCGAAGCTAAGTGACTTGCAAGATCTCGATTTGCCTAAACCAAAACAAGAATTCCAAATGATCATTACTGAGGCTGAAGATGTTGATAGATCATTTGAAAAAGATGAAGCTTCTGATAAAATCTCTTCTGAAAGCAGCAGAGAGATTGAAATTTCTGACAGAAAGTCTTCTGAATGCATATCGGATAGAATTAGTTCTGAAGATGCAGTAACAGAAAAGAAAACTTCTTCAGAAGAAGAACCTATCAAAGATGGAGAGCAGTTGCTAGAACATCGAAAAGAAATAGTTACAACAACTGTTACGAAAGTTATCAAAGAAAGTGTCAGCGCAGATTTTAAGCCCACATGTGTAAAAGACGAAATTACAGACAAAGGTTAGAGTAAAATGGTTGATCTAAATGTCTTAATTTTCAAATCACATTTGTTCGAATGTTTTGATTATCTTTAAACCTAAGTCCTATATAACATAAAATAAATATTTTCTGACGTTATTTCCGATTTTAGTTGATATAGTTAAACGGCAGTCAGTGACATCTGCTGGATCAGGATCGGAGCTTCGGCTAGAAGAAAAGAGACTGTCCGATGCTCAAAGTATAACTGAGTCGCGTGACTATACATTTGAAGAATCTGAAGATGACATCGGTACACAAGGGACCCATGTTGACTTGTCTAAAGACAAAGTTGAAGCTAAAGTAGAAAGTGATAAGACCAAGACTGTGACAAGTACGTTCACTTACAGCAATATTTTCTCTTGTGTTGATGTGTAACGAAGTTGCAGTAATTAAATTATTATTTCAGGCAAAGTTAGTGATTTATCTAAACTTGCAAAGCTGACACACGGCGATTCGCTTGATGATGTTGAAGGTTTCCCAGAAGATCATGTAACAGATTACTCTCCTCGATTGCCACATATTCAAGAAATGGGGTATAAACTTGTTTTATTAATATGTACAAAAGATTCCAATTCAAAATGCCAATCAAATATTTACTTATTTAAATTTTCTTTCAGGGCTGTAACAGACAAGGAGATAACTATTGATTTCCTTAGTAGAGAACGAAAGGAACAGTTGAAACGAGAATCTGCTTCAATAGTAACTAAAGTAGAATCCGTTTTAACCGACGTTAAAGCGATTTCTGATGTTAAAGAAGCTATTTCATTTGAAACTACACCAGACAAAGCTGCAATTTCTATACAATCAACCAAAGTGGGAGCTACTTTAAATGAAACTAAAACAGTCACGGAAGAACCACTTAAAAAAATATCGGACTCTGAAATGACTCGAGAAGTCTCATCTACCATCGAAAAACCTACAAAATCTGAAACTATTGTTACAGAAACAGTCGTTAAAGAGATTGAAAAACCAACTGAATTTACAACAACACATGATCAATCTTCCACGTTTGTATACCCTACTAATGTAGAAACAGTTGTCACCAAAACAACAATACTTTCAGGAGACAAATTCGACGACAAGGTTCCTACTAGTGTGGTTGAATCTATTGTGAAAAAAGAAAAACCTTCAGTAGAATTCAGTACCAAAGTAATAGAAACCACATATACCGTTACTAGTAAGGAAGAACCAACTACTTCAGAAGTTACGAGAATAGTCAAAGACTATACGACAACAGAAGAATACACAGAAACAAGAAGCCAAAAGAGAGTAGGTGATAGTAAATTTGACGTCTCTAAAATTAGAACAGACACTAGGAAAGTTTGACTTCGAAGATATTACGGAGCATACTAAAGACCACAAAAAGTTTATTCCTAAAGACCTTGGTCTCAAAGAAACACCTGAAATTACCAAAGAACAAGTTCAACCTGTTATTGACGATATTCTCCATAAAGGTTCCATAGCTGCTGCAGCAAGAAGTCCTGTTATTGAAAAAGATATTAAACTTCTTTCTAAAGATGTGGTGGAGACTGAAAAAAGATCTTACGATGCTAAAGTTCCTATCAAGGACGAGCGAAGACACTCTTGTATAAGCCCAGCAATTTCATTAGAAAGAATTGCTGAGTCGGAAGTTGAAAGCGATGTTGAGGATGAACAACCAAAGCAAACGCTAATTGTCGCAGAAAAAGTAAAAGAGAAGACCCCTGAAGTACCAGGTGCTATTAAGAAATCTGATTCTGCTATGAAACAAATGGCTGACAATATTGAAATAATAATTAAGCAAGCTTCTGAAGAGGTGGACGTCTCTTCAGAAGAACACAACATTGAAGAGCCTGAACCTCAAGATATATCAGGTCGAGTATCTGTTGATTCAATTATTGAAGAAGCTATTACTACAGTTGAGGGTTACCTTGATCAGAAAGAAGACGATATTGCTTCTAAAAAAGAAATGATGTATGAAGAGACAAAAAGGTTTACGAAAGATAGACCAGGGTTGACAAAATCTCTTTCTCGTGATAGTGGAGAAATAGTCATCATGCCTAAAAAGAAACATGCAAGAACTTTTTCGGTACAGAGTTCTCCAGAAGAAGTTGAAGAACAGATTTACACAGATTCTGAATCAGGTATCACTTTTACACGAAATGCAGAATTTTTACCATTACATAATCCATTTCTTAAAAAACTCATATTTATTTGTCTAATGTTTTAGATATGGATAAGGCAAAAGTATTAGAAATCATTGAACCTAGTTCGGACTTTGACACTAGCAAAGTCCCAACATCAAGTTTTGACCCGAGAAAGATCCGCACGGATTCACTTGATGACGCTGACGACTTCCCAGAAAAAGAGGTAATTTTTTTACATTTTATAAATGTTTAAACAAAACAGACAATTATTATTTTTTATGACTTATTCTCATTTCATTTTAAATTACAGCCCGAATTCTTTGATGATACTAAGTTCGTCGAAGATATTTCTACTGAATACCATTCCAAAACAGAAGATAAATCTCAGATTTCTGACGTCTTTGCTCCTCCTCCGAGCGAAGCAGATCCTTTTGATGATAAAATAAAGCATGCGAAACTTATAGACAGTGTTATGCGCGGTGAAATAGTTTCAAAATCTACGACAGAATCATCAGTTACTACTGTGATTTCTACGCTAAGTAAGTCTTCAGAAGAAGAACAAAAATCAGTACTTGAAGATGCTACATCGGCAGATTTTTCAAAAATTAGTGGAGCAGATTTGGTGAAAGACCCTTCAAAGACTTCAATAGAGAAAGACGATTCTCGAATGGAAGAACCAATCGAAGACCGAGGAACTCCTGATTTATCCAAAAAGTCATTGGACTTGACAAAAGATTATTCAAAATCGTCAATCGATAGTAAGGACACCTCGAGAGATTTTGCTACAAATGAGTTATCAAAAGATTCAACAGTTGACTTGTCTAAAGAGTTTCCCAAGGCATCAGTAGAGAGTGTCAAAGAAACTTCGAGGTCCATAGATGAGAAGACATTTTCGGAAGATCATTCATCATTCGACGTTTCCAAAACATTGGCTTCAGATGCCTCTGAAGGCATCACATTAAGCAGAGAGTTTATTGAAGAAGAGAGATCAGTGTCACGAGTTATCAAAATTTCAAGCAGCTCTTCTCAAGAGACCTCAGTTCTTACTGAGAGCAAACTATTCAGTGAACATGAAGAAAAATCATTTGATAGGACTAAAGGTTCCGACAAATCGGAAACAGACTTTATAGGAGAAATGGAGAAGAAAATTGAACAGTTAAAAACTGAGTTCAAAAAAGAAGAAGAAATGTCAAAAGAGACAAGTTCCGCTGAGAAAGTGGACGACAAACCAATTAAGGAAAAGGTTAATGACGTAGATGTTTCAAAAGCAACTGATGGAACAGATCTGGAAGATCAAATGAAGGAAGATCCAGCACTTGTAAAAGAAGCAGAAGATGAAGTACCTGATATGAAAGAGCTAAACAGAAGATGCTCAAACCTGTTGGATGACATATCCCACGGAGCTTTAATTAGAATCGATTCAAGTCATGTGACACATGGTAAGTGTTGAAACTAATACTTAAACAACGCATTTTCACACCTTTCAGTATCTAGAGTTCGCGAGCACACAGACTATGTACTAATATTAAATTGTAATAGAGTGTTCTTATTATGATAATAAATAAAATAATTACTAACTATTAACTCACGCAATAACTTTAGTAATTACAAAATGCAACATTAGTTTGGAGTTCATATGAGTTCCTTAAAAAAGGTTACTGAAATAAAATAATATTAAGCACACCTTAGTAGATAGAAGACGCAACAACACACGTATGTTTGTAGATCTGGCTTCGAAATTTTCCAAGACTCCACCACCCTCACCAGTAGATTTAAATCTGAGAGATAAAGCAAAGGCGGAGGATTGTACTGGCGACAAGCACACCGGGCTACAACTTAAAGGTACGATATAAAATCTGCGTAAAATGTGTTGTTACTTGTGATCGCAGATTATCTTCGCAAATTCCCATCCAGTCTTGTCTACCACTTTTCATATTGACGTGACAACGTCTTATAAATTGGTTTGCCGGGTGACACTTCAAGAAACTGCGTTACGCTCCGCTCACGTTATGCGCTCACAATGAGAGCGAGTGAGAGGCACGCGTCCCTTCCACTCGGGCATGGTTAGCCCGCCTAAGAGCGAGAGAGACAGACATAAGTCGTTGTCACGTAAAACTTTCGCCCGTATACCGACTTTACAGGCAACCAATTTTTATCTATTGAAATTTGAATCTGAATTACTATAAAATAACATTTATGGCATCAAAGATTTTGTAATAATTCGATTTTTGTAAAATATATTGGAATCTGAATAAAACTACCACTTTTCATATTTATCTATTGAAATTTTAATCTGAATTATGTAAAATAACATTTATGGTCAAGGATTTTGTAATAATCTTTTTAATACTCGTATATATAAATTACGTGTCACGTTGTTTGTCCGCTATAGACTCCTAAACTACTTAACCGATTTCAATCAAATTTGCACACCGGGTGCAGTTCGATCTAACTTAGGAGTGTTAGGAAGGATAGCTCAAATCTCAATTTATAGTAAAAAAAACATGAAAAACTAGAAAATTTAAAAATACTTAAACCATATAGCGCTTTGGACAATGTAAACTTTTTTAATGTAACTTTTGACATTTGACATAGAATTGACGCAATGGCTTTTTTTTACCAATTCGAATTAAATAGTCATCGAGACAGGACAACGTCTTTCGAGTCAGCTAGTTAGATAAAAAAATATATATATTTGAATCTGAATAAAACTAACACATCATAAAACAGCTAGACCCATTACAATCATCCAACACAAATCACAAAAACTATCTCCAGTAATACACTGCAGCTACCAACACCAAACACAAATCGTGTCGCACAAAATCACCAACCACCACCTAGTCGTGACACTTGTACTAGTAATGTGATTGTTGTTAGACTGCCAGCTAGATGTAGTAATCACCATTCCACATAGGTTCCGATTCGTCGTTCCTGGACGCCAACAGACAGTCACCCAGAGCATCGTCTGCTGGTGACAGTATCACCAGCGAAACCGAAGCTCATCAAAGTGGTCAGTATTTTGCTAGTCACTAAACTTCCCATCATTCGAATGGTCGCAAAAAACTTGTCGAAGCCTCTGGATCTGATAGAAATTGTTAAGAACGGTTGATTTAGATTTGAAAATACAGCGATTCATTTTTAAGTAATGAATACTTTTAATGACAATAACATAAACTTGTTTCTTTCATACAAGTTTCTTGAAAGGATTTGCAAGAATTTCGAATTTGATCACAAAATGACAAGTTTTTAAGGCCAAATGTAAAGAAGATACCATTGTTCACAAAATAATCAAGACAAAATATGTATAAAAAACTTATTGCAAGCTTGTTGCAGTAAAGTAGTGGCAAAGTAGAGTCATAGCGAAACCTTACTCTTATTTTGGTAGAAACCATTGAGTACCCTCGTTTGCCACAGTCATTTTATTATATATTATATGCCAGTCGCATGTTAGTTTCATATATAAAGCATAAAATACCCCTTAATTAAAACCATTGTGTGCCTTTAATATTCCAGGATTATCAAACAACTTCATCTAAGCACTTTAGGATAGAAATGCACAAATAATGAGTATGACCCTTGATAATCTTAAACAAATGAAATAGTGCTTTGTCGCAAGTTTTTACAATGATTTGTAAGCACATTGTATTTTACTTTCTTTCTTGCGGAGCCCTTACGTTGCCATAGGTAAGTGGACCCACAAGCAGAACTGATATCATTTCGTTTTATTTCCTTCAATGTCGCTTTTTACTTCTTTAACGAGGAAGATTATTTCCGTTGTTTTATTCGCTATTTTCTACATGTATCATTCACATTTGAGTAACGTTTCGCTTTGATTCTAAATCTTCGTTTATTTTTACCATTTTTGTCACGAGGCTTCCATTAATATTTTGAATCGTTTTATGAAATATGAAAATCATAATTAACACGCTTTAGGCGCTTTCACAGCCTATCAATAATACTGTAATGTTCTCCACTTCATTTTACTTTAATGAAACTATTCGTACTTTTGGTGCCCTCTGGCACTAACTTTGTGTACAGCATAATATAAAAAAAAATATGTACATAACGCTGAACAACTGCATCTGAACTGAGCCAATGAGCTGAGTTTCTAAAATATATTGTTAGCCCTGTTAATAAGATTATTTCTTTGCAGAAGTACTGATGGAGGCGTCCAAAGTTCTGACAGCAGCCGCCAGACCCAAATCTCCTGTCAAACATCTAGCAGACAACCTAACTTTCGTTAATGTTGATCAACCAACTATCAATACTGATGCCGTAGCACTTGTGGATCGCACTATTGAGAAAAGTATCGATGTTATTGACCAAATTAAGAAAGAACAACTTGCTGTCAAAATGGAAGAATTGCAAAAGTCTACGTCATCAGAAACATTCTTTTCTGAATCTAAAATTGAAACTTCAACATCCTCCTCTTCTGTACATAAAACTTTTGAAGGCGGGGAATTAAAATTCCAAACGCTCGACCCTGAAGCGGTTATGTCTGATATGATTTCTAAATTCGGCTCTGCTGATGAGTATAGCAGCACTATTTTAACACACAAAGCAACAGAAACCAGAAAAATATCCGGTCAAGAGTTCTTTTCTGAAACGAAGCAAGTATCGTCGTCCGACGATGATTCACTCGTAATCAAGACTGAGACAACTCGTGAATTGCGAGGCCAAGAACATGAGACTAAAGAAAAAACCACTGTACGAAAGGAAGGAGATCAAACCGAAACCTCTCAGAAAAAATTGGAGAAAGCTCACGAAGCTTCAGCAAAACGGTCTGATACTGAAACAAAGACTGTTTTTAAAAGCACTGATGACTCCGATATAGTAAAAGTTGAGAGGGAATTTTCTGAACAAGGCCTTTATACTGGTCGTCAAACAAAATCAGAAGAAAAAATGACTGCCATTAAAGATGAAACAGTCAAAAAGAAGCATGAGGTGAAAATATCGGAAAGAGATATGTCACATGAACAATGGGGCAAAGAATATTTCACTGAGCCAGGAGAACTAGAAGACATTGTAGAAGATGAAGATTCCAAATCAAGAGTAGCTTTTATTGATTCTACCTTGAAAATAGTTGAAAAAGATGAAGTAGTGTCTAGTGTGGAATTATCAGAAAAGGGAAAAGTTGTGAGTTCGACTGTTGAGCATCATAAAGAGGTATCTGTGATTGAAAGCAAAGAACATGATGACCTAAGTTCTGATGCTTCTCACGCGCCAAGCTTCAAGAGTGAAGCAACTGAGCGTCGAGACTCTTCTGACGGGAGTCCTAAGAGTAAATCCAAATCTTTCAAAAAAGATGACGAAGTTTATGAAGTGAATTTCATTAAAGAAATCAAAATTTCAACATCACCTGTGAAAAGCACTTTTAGTCGGACAGGAAGCCAAGATACACATTCAGAATCCGAAGCTGCTCCAGATTTACCTCATGATGATAAAACTGGAGATACTCCTAAGAAAGAGCGAACAATGAGATCACCAATCAAACTGCCACAGCAACAAATCCAAGATCAAGTTTGGGAAGTATCAGTGCAAAAAGCTGACTCTTTTGAAGTCGCTGACGATATACCTAAGCCAAAAGTCCAAACACTTGTCGATACATCCAATATAACAACAAAAGATCTAGAAGATGACGCTGTTTTAGAAATCAGAACTGTTGTTGAAACTAGAACTGAGGTAACTAAGACATCCAAAACTGACATGTCACCAATTACTTTTGAATTATCTGATGACGTAAGTACTACGTCAAAGGATTTTATGATTAAATCTGGTGAAAGCCTCGACTCTGAATTCATGATCAAATCCTTAGAATCCCATGAAGGTGAAATCCTACTAAAATCCATGGAGTCTACAATGAGCGTTGAAACGTTGCAGCCCTCGGAATTTTCTACGGAGGCTGATTCAGCATACATTACAGGAACGGATTTCAAAAGAGAAGAGGTAAAACTTATAAAAGAGAAAAGCCTGGAAGATATTTGCAGCAGCGGTTACGATACCGATCTCTCATCTGCCGAGTTTCATGGAACGAAACTCGAATCAGAAAGGGTAGATTTGGATTCACTGATCTCGGGCCAACCACTTTCAGACTTGTCAGTTTTGGAAAAAACTATAGATGAAGTCAAACAGTCGCTTGAAGCCGCTCAAGTAGAAATCATCAGCGAAAAAAGCGATGGAAGCATCAAGTATAAGCAATCACCATCTGAGTTTCAATTCAAAATGCTCATGAGTCCTGAAAGGCCCGAAGCGATTGCTGAAGAATCGCAGCCACTGCAAGTTGAAGACAAAAAAGCTACTGAAAAAGATGAAACTATTTTAGACAGTCAAAAATCGGATAGTATTTCTCATAAAATCAGTTCCCAGGAAGAAACCAGCACCACGTCGGACGAAGAAAAAGATACAGTACACATCAAGGAACCTAGCCCACCTTTAGATTCTGCCGATATTTCGATCCGATCAGATAGTGGTCCACACTCAATATTAGAAACTGAAAGTGAAATAATATTATCTGATCGTGACGGATCATCAAAGGGTAGCCCTGAAGTAAAACTAAGGGTGCAAAAACATATAAAAACAAAATTAGGTGTAGGCGATAGACGGTCTGCATCCGAGATTGAAGGCTGGTCTAGTTCTGGCGAAAGCCACTATCAGAGTTTTGAACATTCTGAAAGTAGACCTCTGTCCTCTGATCTTGATGTCATGATGACTGCTCAAAGTGGTACTGATTTTGAGACTGCCATGACTAGTCACGACGTTTCATCTCAATCACTGAGAACGTCAAAAGATTACTACACTGCGGCTAGTTCACTAGCTTCAAGGGATAGTATGAGAAGTCTCGACTCTGATGGTTCTAGCCATGTAGCTAGCATTGATATATCGGACGCCTCAGAGACCCTCGTCCCTTCAGCTAATGAACTTAAAGAAGAACTAATGGAAAGCAGCACTTATGTTGAACATTTTCTTCATGAAGCAGAAAAAGAACAAAAAGTACAAGATTTAAGCGACGAAGAAGTATCTGGGGATGAAGGTACAAGTAAGACTGATGTAGAACATGTAGGAAAGATGAAAAGATCTCATGAGATGAGGTTTCTGCCAAAAGACTTAATACCGGAACATTTCCCTATAGAAGGTCTTTCGGAGAGCATTGATGTTGAAGAAGACTCAACTAAAGACAAAGATGGCTCTGATACTACAATTTCGAGTCAATTTAAAACAGATGAAATATTGTCGTCGTCTATCTCTAAACTGGACATGCCTTCGTCACAATCGCATTCAGAGCTTGACGAAATTAAAGAACAAGTTGTCACAAAAACATCAACTTCTACTGGTAAATTAGAAGCTGTGCCATTTTCAATCACAAAAATAGAAAAAACTCAACGTGAATTTGTTGACGTTGAAAGTGAAATCATACCTGTAGGATCATCAGAATACGAAGACATTGTCAGACATGGGAGTATAACACCTGAGCCTAAGAAGCCATCAACCGAAGAAACATTAGTAAGAACAATTATACACCCTGAAGAAAGCATCCCTCTCGGGACAGCCCCCATTGAAGTAGAAGAAGTATGTGAAAAGAAAATTGTGAAAGAAATAGCTGTAGTTCCTTTTCCAATAACTGAAATACCTGCAAGTCAAAGAGAGTTTGTCGACATTGAAAGTGATATTATACCAGTAGGATCAAAACAGTACGAAGAAATTTTGAAGTCAAAAAGTGATACGTCAGTACCTAAAACTAAGTTAGAGAAATCTGCGGCTACACCTGATTCGCAACTTGAAAGTAAGCAAAGCTCCACGTCTAGTCTTAAAACTCAAGATCATCTTTCAACTCCACAAACACCTTTATCTATACCCAGTCAAAGCTCAATTTCCACTGACAATGGCCGAGAATATGTGTTAGATGATATGTACGATATATCTGAGACACCAGAATTGAAATCTGATCTTGTTACCGAAACAAGCAAATCAGAACTAATAGTGACCACTGAAGAGCAAACTTTACAAAGTTACGAAAAAGACCAAGATTCACCAACGAGCGATGAGTTTGAAATGGTCGATAAACCAAGTGAAATAGACGACTTTGTAGTAATTGAAGAAGTAGCTAAAGAGGCTCAAGAAACTGATACAGAAGGAAAGAGTTTGCAAATTAAAGCACAAACGTATGTCAAAAAGCACGACACAGAGGTCGAAGAATACCTATCTAAAACTTCAAAGAAACAGGAAAGTACAAGTAGTGGTTCAGGATCAATGTCTGATGAAGACTACGAATCGGAACAAAAAAGGCTACAAGCTCAAGAACTAGCTGAAATTGAAGCTGGCAAGCGATGGATTCAAATGCAATTTGAAGGGGACCCAAGATATGACTACGAAAGGGTACCTCTTGAAGACATAAAAGAAGAAGAAATGACCGACTTTGATGCAAGCAGAATCGGGAGCTTGACTTCTCAAAAGGAATCAATTGGTAGTTTTGGAAGTTTTAGAAACTCATACGGGAGTTTATCGGAATCTGAAATGACATCGCGTATTAGATTTAGGGTTAAAGGTGAAAACGATGATATTTCTATTAGTTCTTTACAAGAGTTTGAGAACCTTGAAAGAGCACTCATGGAACAGTATCAACAAAATTCTTCTTCGTCACAGGATTCATTGAATGGGTCTCTACCAAAAAGGTATATTTTAAGTAGGAGTCAAGGTGATGATATTTCAATATCAAGCTTAAAAGAATTCGAAGGACTTGAGTCTGCTTGCCTTGAAGCATTGAAAGCGGAAATACTTGCCAAGCAAAAAGAAGCGCTTCTGCAAGCTGATCCTAAAGAAGTGAGTGGATTTTTCTTGGAAAAAGAAAAACGATCTTATAGTGGCAGCTCAGAAAGTAGTCCACCGCAAAAAGGAGGTAGTCCGAGCCAAAAAAGTAGCAGTCCATCACAGAAAAGTGGCAGTCCAAAAGTAGGCAGCTCCGGTAGTCCTTCCCAAAAAATGCTCACCGATTCAGCGGCTATCAGAAAGCTAATCGATAAACAGATGGCTTTAGAACAAAAGATGCAAGAACAGATGGCTCCTAAAGTAGTGCTGGTTAAGAAACACGATGAGAAAGGGGCTTTTTTTGTACCGGAGATAGAATCAGAGACATCTGAACCTTTAGGATCTAAACCTTGTGAAGTCACTGAAGAATGCAAGAAGACATCCACTTTCGTGTGCGCCGCTGCACCGAGTGACGGTTCGGCTGAATCTATTCCTGGTGATTGCGAAGAGATGATGAAGCTTTTAGATCAGGAAGATAAGTCTTCTTCGAAAAGCGAACCTGTGACCAGAACCTTCACCGACAGTGGAGTCATTGAAGTCGTTCGAACTACCACCGTTATTCAGCAACGTTTCGTAGATGGAAAGAAAGTATCGGAAACTGTGACTAGCACAGACGGCGATGGTGCTGTAGATATCCCAGCTAGGCCGAGACAGTTAGAAGAAGGGGTCATACAATCATATGGATCAGAAATGTCATCATCAATCACTTCTCAGCCTTCGGAACTCGACAGCCTTATGACTGTAATGGAACGTTCTGATGGCGAAGTAGTCACAGTTACGAGACAGACGTTAGTGATGTCTGGGGAAAAGCCAGAGGATTTGGATTTGTCCAGAGAGGGCAGTGTGGTGCGTGAGCTGTCACCCTCCTCCGGGAGGTCGGTAGCTCAGAGCGTCATCTCCTTCGGTAAACATTTTACAGATCCAGCTAGTGGCTCCTGGAGTGGTCAAGACGAGGAGCTGAGCTCGTCCGGTAGTTTCAGCAGGTTCGTAAATTTGCCTTAGTGTCATGTAAATTTAATGCCACAATTTGTTAAGAATATTTTCTCCTGTGAATTAAGCTTTTCTGTTATAATAAACGAAAAAAATTAAAATATTGTAACTTTACTTTTTCGAATATATTTTGACGAATTTTGAAATCAGGTTATCTTGATTAATATATTGCAATAGGGGTGCTCGCGCCGACCTGATGCTGGGCAGCACAGACAGCCTGGAGGCTACCAGCTCCAACGCCACCCGAGCGACGTACAACTACGAAGTGGACACCCCTATGACGGGCAGCCTTACTTCTGGAGGTGAGTGTTTTGCTGATGTATACTTTTGATTTTAGTAATCTTTTTGAATCTTTAATTCTTTCAGGTTATAGATTTGATTTTAGCAATCTCTTTTAAGCTGTACGTCTTGCAGGTTATTCTAATTTTGACTACCAAAAAGACAGAGTAAAGTTTTTCTGTATTTGTTAGTAGGTATAGGTATGTATTTTTGTCTGTTTCTGTGACACCTCATAGCGAATAAACGGCCTGATCGTATTTGAAATGTGAGTTCGTCTTCATTTCAAAATTGTCATTTTTATGGTAATAAAATCCCGCACAAAAAAAGAAACAACTTTTACTAACCGTCGATTTAAGTTTTAACTCAAGAATAAAGAAAAAATAAGATAGAGTTAGAGTTAGATAGAGTTCAAAATACTGCACTACGAAAATTATGCGAAAAGCTCTTCTGTAACTGTTCGCTAACACAGTCCCAGTTTGGCTTTTAGATTTTAGAATCAATTGTATACAATACTTAAAATAACAGCTATTATGGGCCCAAGTTTGAAGGCATAAGTTGCCACATCTAATTTTTCTTAAAGTATTGGTATCCTTATCTTATAGGTTGCAATGACAAAGACAGATATATGTTTTATCTGTCATATAAATCCTTCAAACTTGGGCCCAGTATTAAGTTTAATTTTTTAAACGTAAAAGCGGTAATGAGTAGCTATGAATTTGTAATTTTACTAACTAATATAATCAAGGTACTGTACTCATTGGCACACTTCCACGTACCTTTGTTTGCATGATCATTATGATACTTGCAACGTAAGTACTTCACCAAGTTACCATTTTCTGTTACACAGGCTTTATATGCTTCAAAAAGCACAACGCTATATGCGTTGTGCTTTTTGTGTATTCTATTCTTAATTTTATAAAACCTATTAGTTAGAAAAATCAATTAACTGCATATATAATCATCTATTTTATTAACAGAAATCAGAGTAGCTAAACTTGTAACACGTACCTATATCTTTAAAACATTCGCGGTTTGGACACATTATATCTTTTAATGCAAATCAAGAATGCTATGATATAAGTAAAACTGACCTCATGACCTGGCTTCCTTTAGTAGATGACCTTTAATGACAACTCCGATTTCTGTCCACGCCAATTTCAATCCAAACATATAACCAACGCTTGCTCATTCCCGCTTGTTTACTAACATGTATTTACTGTTGCAACCCCACCGAGCTTCGAACTAATCAGACAGTTAACAGCGAAACCGCCTGCAGGCTCGAACACGATGGTCTCGTCTCTGGACACCCTGGACCCGGTCACCGCGGTCCAGATGGAGAGTCTGGAACACCAGTCGATGAGCGAGCACCAGACTCAGGAGTATGAGGTGCACGAACCTGATTCCGATACGGAGAGACTGGTAAGCTTTCTTTTGTTGTATTGAACGTGGATCCAAAAAATTTACGGTTTTAATGTCAGCTTGAGATTTTAGCAAAGGATTATTTTAATTTGCAATAAACTTGTAATATTAGCAAGCTAATGCTAATGCTTACATTACTCTTACAGAGTTGAACAAAATCACTTGCTGATTTCGATCTAGTCATTTCACCAATCAAAATTAATTTTTCGTAAATTTTTAAGACATCCATATTGACACGACATGACATTGTATATGAACGTCTGAGATATAAACATTATAATCCGAAATTGAATTGAATAGAGTTGATTTAAAACTTCATCGATTTTGAAAATACTTATTGCGTCATGCTGCGATATGTAATAATTTAATACTATTCCAGGAGCTGGACGGTAGAGCCCCTCGCGCCAAAGAACGCACGATCATGTTCGACAGCACGGACACACTGAGCGCCGTCAGTGGGGACGGCTCCGTCAAGGAGGCTACCGTGGAAGCGCCGGCTGCCACCTTCTATATTGGAGATACACCTATCGTTAGAGGTAACATCCTGATTAAACAATATCAGTCATATAATGTGGGAGGAAAATTTGGCAATTTTTGGTTCTAAGGTTTGAATAGCTCAGAAATACTCAAAATTCTAGTTTTTGTTTACACAAAATTTCAAATGACAACGTTTTTTTCTGATAGGAGATGTGGTTGGCCTGGGACAGTCAAAATTCAATTAAGTTTTATAGTAGATGTCTTTACAACTATTTTGAGACCACTTAGTGTCTTCACAAGGTGTTCCGTGAATATGGAAAGATCGCATACTCACATATACATTAAATGATAACAGGAGACAAGAAAGAAGAAGAAGAAGACACCCAGCCCACCCTCTCCGGCAGCTGTCCCGCCTCCTTGCCACCTGCGCAGTCATCACCGCCAGTTCCTGCCCAGAGAAGGTAAAATTAACTTAATTAAAATAACTTTGAAGACCTACCTACTTTAAAAGCTAGCCCATTACTGTTGGAAAAACTACATGAAAAGTACTTTCCTCAAAAGTATCTTTAGGTACAATTTTCACAAGCACCGAGTTCCATAAAGTGTGTATTAATTTTGATCGTAATTGTCTAGTTCGAATATTACTTCTTTCTTTAAATTTTTTTTTAAAAGAAACATTTGAAAATATTGTAAATAAAAACATTCTGATTTATGTTCATCATTTTCTGTAAAAGCTTGTTAACTTTTGGTTTTCAATTCATTTTTGTTTCATTAATGTAAGTTTCTTCCCCAAAAGCTAAAGTATCTTTGCTTGGTAACTTCATTTTGTTATGTTTTCTCTTCTTACTTTCTTCATTTAGTTTGCTACAAAAATGTACCTACTAAGAAAACGAAATGTTGTTGCAGCTGCTATTGCTTAAGTCACTCTCAAGAAAAGCTCGACAAGTTAAATAGGTACAATACTTCTTTAACGTATTGCTTTTTCGTTTTATTTGCCTCATTTTCGCCATCAACAATATAATCGACATTTTTGTCAAGTATATATCAAATATCAAATCTTACTTTGCTTTCTTGAAAAATTTGCGTGGTTTTTTGAATGTTTTTGTGTGATATATTTATTATATGACAAATTAAGCAAATATATTTATATATATGAAATGCCTATTTAGCATGTAGAGTGTTATTGATTCTTGACGTCTATTATTATATTTCAAAAGGAAACTATACATATTTCGAAACAACTATATTTCAAACTATAGAAGTGTCAAAAACATTTGAAATATATTGATAGTTTCCAGAAATAACTCAATCTATTTGAACCAATAGCTTTAATATAACTTTTTTTTTCAGATCCCTGACCTCGCTAGCAAAATCTCAGCCTTCAAGTTTAGAGAAAGTACCTAAAAAGTAAACATTTAATTCATTCCCTTTTACTTTAGTTATTTTATCCTCTTTAGGTAATTCGTCTTGCAGCAAATGAGGCTTAGCCTAAAACGCACTAATGCTGATCACTTATTTCATGAGATCTTTAAAATTATTCCCATAAACTTTACTCAAGTATTATATAAACATTTATACACATGTAGTCGGATTATATATAATTGGTGTCTGTCTATACATACTTAAGCCATCTATTGTGATAGTTACTATAAACGAAAACTGTAACGTACTCGCAAATAAGTCCTAAAGAATAGTTGGTGCATTAGGTTCTCTTTTTACTTCGGAATACTCAATCTATATTAAGAACGTTCTTTATTTGTAGAGCCAAGTTGAAATATGGCTGAGAATCACGAGATTTTGGATAGTATTTTGGTACTGACTTTTGTACTGAATTGTCTTTAGACAAATGGTCCATGTTTCTTTGATCTAGATAGCTTAGCTTAGACTTGATGCTTTTTCAATAACGTTAACACTGTAGAACTATTGACTAATTGTAAGAATAATCTAGAAAAGTTTCAGACAGTTTTGATAATATCCGAAGAATTGGTAGATAGTTTTGCAAGACTCTTTTCATACTCATGATAGGTAAGGAAGAAGAGGAGAAGAAATTGAAGATCAAAGAGTTTGATTCTAGCACAATTTCTTGCGTAAATTCTAGATAGAGATACAAAGTGTAGAGTAAGTTAGCTGCTGTCTCTATAACCAACTGGACTATGTATTTGAAACTTATTTTGTCGGTGGGCATTTTGATTATTAATTTGATGTGAGCTGCAAGCTATTGATGTCTTTATTAACTAGTTATTATTGCTTATGGAGTAATATTTCGTTTCTAGTCATTTTATTAAAAATTATCCAAAATAAAAATATTTTATTGAATCGTTGTTAATTTTTCAAAAAATCGATTTCGTGTTATTTATTTGAGATTATACTTGTGCTATTTTATATTGAAAATTGTACCTAATTTTCGGTTTTGATATTTATATTAAGTCTATTTGAAATTTACATGTATCAGTTGGCCATAGACAACTACATGTAATAATTAAACTGGAATAAGGCTTGCTCACTTTCAATCGTTTAGATACGAGTAATGTTGAATAACCATTACGGTTTGTTATCGATATAGGGATTGAGAAGAGTGGGACCGATGATAAGACCTCGATACAGACCCGTCTTAAAACATCGATTTGTACAATCGAATATTAGAATAGGCTAAAATGAATCTCATCTACAATAAAACCAAAATTGATGACAAAGAAGTTTTAGCTGTTCCAATATTGTTTGAAGGTAAATTGAACTTTAAGATGAGGTCTCGAAGGTTCATGTTAGAGAGGAATGATGTTGATATTGAAACAATATGGTAAGAGACTGATATCGGTAAAGGCGGTACATGCTTAGCTAATACACTACAGTCGGCTGATGAAGCAATGTATGGCATATCAGCTCTGGAACCTTAATCAAATAACTCTTTAGACTTAAGGCTTGTATTTATAATAATAGTTAATATAATGGTCTGTGTGCTTAAGATCGGTGTTAAAATTTTAATGCTAGTGTCAAAATGTTGCTTAGCTCTTGTATTAAGTTTCTGAAATCGATTTAGTTGCGATGTTCGATTGTTTCACGTTGTATTTGTAATTGCTGAATATTCTATCGATTATACATAAATACTATTGAATATTGAATAAAAACGCTATGTCTCATATTTATATGGGTGTTTTATTTAGACCTTGCCAATTAAATTTATTTAGTATGGTGACTGTGAGGTATTATACTATAATAGGTACCTACTATAATAGGTACTAATTTTATTGTTGTGATAAATAAATGAAAAACACATTTGAGATACTATTTAATTTATTAACAAGTGTACTTTTACAAACACTTAAGAGTGTGAGATAAAAAAGTAAAAAACAATAATATTTATGCAAAGTAATCACAAGGAGTAAATTTATATAAGTAAACTAAGAATTTTTACAAAAATATAAAACCACTGAGTATTGGCACCAATGTCAAAGATCAGTAAAGTAAATGAAAATTCTTCAAATAAGAAATCGAATTCAAAAGCCCAAAACAAAACATAAAAATTTACATTCCACGATTTCTCATTCAAATTATTTTCATTTTTACGCTTATCATCTAAAAAAATGCTTACACTTACTATGGCATTTTAATTACTTCATTTTACGAGAGCAACAAATAAAGTTAACAAGTTGAATTCAACAAACAGAATAAATAGGTAATAAATAAGTTAAGTCTTTACTTTGGTGGTAATAACGCCTCATATGTTTTAAAGTATTAAAGTAAGAAAATAGTTGCTTATGACGAAGTAGTGCTGACTGGATGATGTCACAGAGAGTCGAATTCGGACACGTCACTCGTCTGTAAAAAAAAAATAAGAGAATAAAAAATTGGTAGGGATATGCAAAGTTGCTGATTTTAGATGAAAAGATAAAATGCATAGAATGGTGCTTTATACTAGGAGAATAATAAAACCAACCAGAACCAAAGATAGAACGGCCATCACCGGAATAAATTTTAAAATTTTAAACAAAATTAAGTATAAAGAGTTAAAAGTAATAACAGTAACACTTTAAGATATATGGAAGGAAACGATGCTAGAGACAACAATAACGGTGTTGGGTAAAAATGCAGATAAAGGTTTGTATAAAAAGAAAAATATGCTAAATGGAACGTTAAAAATACAAGATAGTAGCAGAACAAAATAATACTAGCATAGCAAGAAATTTAAGGAGAGTTAAAAGACAAAGACACTGAATATAAAATAGAAACATATTATACTTAGTAATAATGAAGATGATAAAAATACTGAATAGCCGGGTCTTGACTGACTGCACATAATATCTCGCGAGAATCGTTTCAAACTCGACCTGGATCGCAGTAAGTTTGGCAGCCAGAAAGAGGCTGAAGCTTACCTAGCTAGGCATGCTATTTCAGTCAAAATCCGGCTAATGGAAAGAAAAATATGCTCAGCGCAAAGATACGCACAAGGTCCGGTTTGTAAAGGTGCACGTGCGGTAGTAGGAAGGTGGAGCCAAGGTCCCGCTCCGCCATTGTGTTGGCCTCCTGTGCAAAGTGGGTGCTTAGTGATATAGCTTGTGATTACAAGGATCTATTCTAAAGGGCTAATAGGGTGTTTGTGCTTGTATGTTTGGGTAGCGTCATTCCAGATATAATGAAGATTGGGTGTGCTTTACCTAGCATACATCCGTGATAACCATTCCAGACAAAAATTGGAAGTACATACTACAAAAGTTTAAGGGTACGCACAGACCAAAGCATCTAGCTTGAATCCGTCGTGGCTTGTATAGTGGCGATCAGTTGCTGCAATTAAGAATATCTTGCTTTGTGCGTACCTAGCATAAATAAGAACAACCATATCGAATAGAAGACCATTATGAATAATTTAAATAGAATTAGGTATAGATGTTGATATTGGTTGGTATGTAAGACGAAATATTTCAAATACATAAAAATACTTCGAAGAATACAAGGAAAAGTTAAAAGGAAACAAATTCAGTTAGCTTAATAACTTTTTTGTAGATGGGGAAGACAAAACTAAAATTACAGACTCGGATCAAGCATTGATACTACGTTCTTTCATTACAGACATACAAACATGACTTATAGTCATTGACGTTTGTGACAGACAGACAGACAGACGATAATAATACTACAGACGTAGAGATAATCATAGAGATCTAAGAATAATTACCTGATGTGTGAGACGTGTAGAGGAAGCCGCTCGGCCTGTGCTGGCGGGGAGAGTGCCGCCCACGGACCGCGCTTCTGATAGAGTTCTGAAATTATACACAAACATATATGAACGCCAAGAATTCTCCATTGCAATTGGGTGAAGTTGGATTGCTACTTACAATTCGCCAAGTCTTCTTTCAGCATCAGTCCATTCGGAAAGATCTTCTTGGCTGAAAAAAATGTGAAAATGTCAAAAATTTATTTTTATAAATTAAACAAATGATACATTAAAGGGTATGCCAAGCCGAAAACGGCTCATAGTACTTACTCATCATTATGAACAACTGGGACCAACTCGAAATTCGCGAAAAAAAAAAAACAGTTGTTCCATAGAAAAATGTCAATGACACTCAACAAAATGTATGGAACAGCTGATTTTTTTTTTCACGAATTTCGAGTTGGTCCCATAGTAAAAGTTGTTCATAATGATGAGTACTATGAGCCCTTTTCGGCTTAGCATACCCTTTATAAATAACCATGTAGATACAATTTTATTAAATGTATTTATGTATGTTCTGAATACTGATAGTAAGTATGAATGAATATACAATATGTCCGGTTTCCGATGTCCGATACTTTAAGGGGTTAAAATGCAATTAATTTTATCGACAAATCACGGATTTTTTTTTATTTTTCTCATCATCTCTTATTTTATTTTTTTTGTTTTATTTCATTTGCTGGGATACCCCAGCAAATGCAAATGCGCGCTTTTCAAGTACGTATGTTTACACTGTCATAGCTCCTAAACTATCTAACTCACAGTTAAGATTTAAATGTACATTTATAGCAAATATTCTGTATTATTAAAAAAATAAATAAATAAAATTGGTTAACACATTGGTTTTTTTTTTAAACTAATAATCTGAAAAAAACATCAATTTGTTGTCCAATTTATTTTCTACAAAAATTATTTTTAATAATACTGAAACATTAAAAAATTAAAATTTGAATCTAGATTTATTGTCTACACTATTAACTAACATTTGAGACCACTTTTGTGTTTGTAAGTCTTCTAATTGGGTAGATATTGTTAAATTAATACAAGCACCTATGCTTCGCTAACAATTTTTTTTAAAGTGCTGCCATTTTTTTATTGATGGAGAAAAATAAAAAAAATCCGTGATTTGTCGATAAAATTAACTGCATTTTAACCCCTTAAAGTATCGGACATCGGAAACCGGACATATTGTATACGGTATGTATAGAATATATGAGAATAAGCATAAGTAGATACAACTATACCTGTAAGATTTCCTCAAGGAATCGAAGTGCATTTCAGCTTCTAGGTCAGCTTTGTTGACGGACGAAAGGTCGTCTCGGTCTTCCTTCATGATTGCGTCTTCAGGACGAACGGTGGTCGATACTTTAAACCCGGCTGATACTAGCGCTCCTGAAATGAAGAAATATTACTCGGACATGCTCAAATATTTTGTTGACTTTTCAGATGTTTTTCCAAAGTGAATCAACGATCTAGAGTAGTTTGTAAGGATCGATGCTGACATAAAATATTTAGTTGATGATCTTCCAACGACACATCCAGATTGATATTCGATGGTATTTGGTCTCTCTTGAAAAGGAAGACAGTAAAATAATAGCGATTACCAACCTTGTTTATGTCTATCTTTATTCAGAGCGCTGTACGATGACTCCAAGCTGTGTTTTCTCCTCATCTGAAATGAGAAGTATGCTCAATGAATTGAAAGACGATCAAATGCAACCTTTAGGTTTACTTTTTGATGAAGTATTGATTAGAATTAAAATCAAGAACATAATTATGCTTAAAGGTTTAAGAAAACGAACTATACCTCTATATTATCACGAAATACATACCTACTTAATTGTCGTCAATTAGTTTAAATTTTATATAAAATGTTTGTCGTCATTTTCACTACTAAAATTCATATTGCAAATTAGCCATTCCTTGCGTTTGTTGTCTGATGATATTCTTCTTTCATATAGACTTCGAATTCGTTATTATCATTATCTCTTACCTCATCATGTCTCGAATCAACCGCAGTAGCCCCCGACTCCAGATAGCTGATCAGTTTGGCCTCATTGCTAAGCTCGAGGCTCCTCTTCCGTGCCACGTTCTCCCTGGAGTCGTGGTGCGCGTGCGCGTGCAGGCGGGCGCGGGGGATCATGAGGGCGGGCGCGGGGGGCGGGGGCGGCGCGTGCGCGGGGGGGTCCGAGATTATGATCTTTTTCGAGGATGGTGGGCGCTGGAAGAAAGTAATTAAAGTTGTCAAAAGATATAAAGGCGGCCTTGGCCAGTTAGTCATATCAATGTATGTTACTTATATTGTCTGACTAACTCATTACAACATAGTACAACTTTTACTATGGGACCACTCCTGAAATTGCAGATGAATCAGATATTTCATAAATTTTGTCAAGTGTCATTTGCATATTTCTAAAAAGCTTAAAATACATTTATTATTAGCTGTAATGCTTACCTTAGCAGGCATATACGGTAGAGACGCGTTTTGCACGCTCGAGGCATCGCCGCCGTCTCCACGCTCGCTGATCAGCGCTCGTCTGTCCTGCCTCTGCTTTGATGGCATCGCTCCCTGGAAATGATACAATAATTATATTTTTAATGGCTCACATACTCTTGCATGACTTTTTGTATGTCGCAGATCGAACCTGGACCAGATTGGTATTTGGTATAACTATCTGCAGCGGAAATACCCATATATCTAATCGCGGTGGATTAGGGAAAGTTGTACATGAATGTATCATAATAAAAGAGCAAAACCGTACGATCGCGTTCGACAATACAACTAAAATTAATTTCACTAGTATTATAAATCTGCAAGGTTTGTTTTTTGTTAATCAATCAAGCGGCTGAATACTTGAACAGATTCCGATAAAATTTGATACGAAAGTAGCATAAATTCTGGTTTAACATTTAGACTACTTTTTATCCTGAAAAACGTTGACGATACCGCAGGGGGAAAAAAAATACATGTCAAAAATAATTTTGCAAGAAATCTTAAGACCGTTGAGAGGGATTATAAAACCGCTGTCGAAAACATAGTCATCAATACACTAACCTGGTGCAAGCTCGGCATGCTCTGTATGCAGGCCACTATAGACCGCGCGGGCGGGCGCGGCCGCCGCTTGGAGCACGCGACTACAGCGCACACCGCGAGCACCAGCGAGAGGAGCGCGCCCAGCACCACCAGCGAGATCAGCACCACTGGAATCAAAAATACATCATCTGTGAAAATTTCAACAGTCTAGCTATCACGGTTCATGAGATACACCCTGGTGAGAAACGGACAGATAGCGAAGTCTTAGTAATAGGGCGGGGGGGGACCCTTTGGGTACGGAACCCTATGACAAAAGTAAGTTTGTGAGGGCCGAGTGGCTAGTTTTGGTGTTAGAGTTTGTAGACCGCCCGAAGATCTATGCGTTGGCGGTTGTTTCCGGGACCTACAATTTAATGAACACCATCACTGGAATACGAACACAACAACTACTAACTAAATCATGTTTTTTTTAAACAATATGGGTAAACGAGCTTTTATTGTATTGTTGTCGTAGTTACGCAGGTTCAGCGAGATGACGGTCGAACGCAAGGCTATCTTCTTCTTCTTCTTTCTTTCTTTCTTATATATAATAAATAATAGTTAAAAAAAACTAAAAAAACACGCTTTTTATAAAAAACCGAACTAAATAAATAGAAAATAAAATTTTATAAATTTAAATTAAGAATAGGGTTGAAAATTTCAATAAATATAAATTAATAATAGTGTAAATAAATAAATATATGTATTTTATTTTTAAAAAGCGTGGGGTGCATGGGTCAATAAGTAGATATTATATATTTTGTAGATACATTTTGTATTGACAGACATGAGTAGAGTGATTAGCATTTTGATAATATCTTAGAAAGCACCCCACGCTTTTTTAAAAATAAAATACATATATTTATTTATTTACACTATTATTAATTTATATTTATTGAAATTTTCAACCCTATTCTTAATTTAAATTTATAAAATTTTATTTTCTATTTTTTTAGTTCGGTTTTTTATAAAAAGCGTGTTTTTTTAGTTTTTTTTAACTATTATTTATTTTTCGCTTTTTAGTTCGATTTGCTAACTATTAACCATCCTTAATATGTACAAATGTGTTGGTGTTATCCGATTTTGGCCGTCTGCTCAAGCAAATTAAAAATAAAATTGATGCATAACAAAAAATATTGAGCAAAAAGATTTGTAGCCGCGTGGTTTCGATCCTCAGACCTCATAAAATAAAATTGATGCGTAACAAAAAATATTGAGCAAAAAGATTTCTAGCGCGTGGTTTCGATCCAGGGACCTCTGGGTTATGAGCCCAGCACGCTTCCACTGCGCCACTCTGTTCTCTGACTCGAATGACGAAACTACCACTTGTAAGTTAAACGATATTAAAAGTTAAAGAAACTTTATAGAAAAAGCGTGTTAAAAAAATTAATAGTTAAAAAAACTAAAAAACACGATTTGTTTAGTGTATTGTCATCGGTCCTCGATATATCTACAAAGTTTGAAAGAAATCTGACCGTTTAAAGTGGGTCAAAAACGCGCTCAAAGGAGTCGGTTACATACAAACATACAAACATACAAACATACAAACATACAAACATACAAACATACAAACATACAAACATACAGGTGAAGCTAATAAAAGCGTGTTAAAAATGAATCGCTGTTCGTTAGTCTCGCTAAAACTCGAGAACGGCTGGACCGATTGTGCTAATTTTGATCTTGAAATATTTGTAAAAGTTCAGGGAAGGTTTAAACGGTGAGAAACATGAATAATAAGTAAAGAAAAATACTAAAATCGACAATTTAATTTTCCAATACAAACTGTTCCTACCTGTGAAACATTTGAAGTTCGTCCTATCGGTACGGTAAACTCGGGATGTCCGATCTCTTTTGTCTTTTTAGAAATAAAAATAGTGTCACTTGGTTGTCAAATATTTATAGGTGTGTTCAGAAATTGCTCGGATCTTTTTGGTCTGTTTTGTTGGTTTCTTTTTTTTTTTTGTTTGCTCTAATACAGGGAAGGTTTAAAAGTAAAAAAAAAACACAGCGGGTGAAACCGCCGGGGGTCAGCTAGTTACTGAATACAAAAAAGGTACACAATACTCTTTTAAGCTCAATTAGACTTCAAAAAATAGGAAGAAATGACTCGTAAAGACTCGTACTAAAAGGCAAGTTATAAGCTTATAAAATTGGAAACTATTAAAAATTTGACCATTAACTTTCTTTTCTCTATTGGAATGAATCATAGATAGAGCAATTTTAAAGGCTTATCTACAAGCAAGAGCTTCTAAACGTATAAAGTCTCAAGATTCCTAGTCAAGCGTAAAACAAAGAAGAAAACCTCACCCTTCAAGTTGATGTGGCAGGAGCTGCCGGCGTACCACTGGAAGCACTCGCACAGCACGCGCGCGTCGTCGCGGGAGTAGCACGAGCCGTGGTAGTTGCACCGCTCGCACCCGACTGGTTCCGCTATATTCAAGTAAAGAAGATAGAATCAATCAAACTATTTAAAACTGGCTGCACCCCGCGGTTTTACGTGGGTTTTCCAGGATAAAAAGTAGCCTATGTGTTAATCCAGACAAAGAACAACCTTAATTTCAAATGTATACCCTTTCTGTATTACCCTGTATAATAACTTGTAATAAAAAAATTAAGAGTGTCATGTTAAATTCTCTTAAAATATTTAAAATATCCAAAAAGAGGGTACTTTTATGCTTTTTCTTTCCAAAAAATTCTTCCTTACCAGAACAAATCCTGCCAGGATACAAGGTGTTGACGCTGAGGTCCGCGAACCCTTCAAGACAGCTGCAGGTGTACGTCCCTCGCAAGTTGAAGCACTGCGCATGTTCCGAACAATCGTGGAACTGACCGCTTGTGCATTCGTCGAAATCTGGAAAATATGAAGAAATGCTATAAATTCTCAAAATGTATTAAACTTTTAACTTTAGATTTAAACTTGAATTATACCGATCTATTTTGAATTGAGTGGATTTTGTAGTGAAATGGGATTCAACCTAGACAGAACAGAAGATCACAAATAACACAACAGAACTAGAAAACAATAGACTTATTTTGAAACAAACTTAACACTTTAACTGCTTTAACATGCGTTTGTGTTTTACCGCACAGTTATATTGAAAGTGGGCCGCGACTGTCGTGTGTAGTCGCATTCGTGTTGGGTCAAGGAAAACACAAGGTATGTATGTGTTTTCAGCAGTTAAAGTAGACTAGACTCGAAGGAATGTTTTTAAAATAGGATTTTATGCTATGAACGGATATTAAAAATGATGAAAAAGAAATTCTCACCGCTAACGTCCAGTCTGTCAACTAGCTCTCCTGCCGCGTGGACGTCGGTGCCTCCCAGGCTGTAGTTGTTGTTACGAAGGTACTTCTCTATCACTTCCTTGAGCCGGCTTTCATGAGCATTGTCTGATAGCTGGAATGAAAAATATTTATTTAAAATACATTTGAAAACAGTTATTTGACGATGAACTTCCACGAAGTAACGCCTGATTCAATAAATTAAATAAAATAGGTGTGTCTAGGTGAGACGTTACCACAGTTCAATAGGAAAATAATCTACCTGCACATAGAAGTCATTCATAACCCCCTCGTAAGAGTCTCCTCTGATACCCTTCATCTCCACAGGTTTGAAACCATTGATATGAACCCCATGGAAGACGTCCCTCAGGTCAGACTGCATCACCATTCTGTTGATGCCTTCGTGAGTGGCGACGGCGAGGGCCTGGTACTGCTTGCTAGAGTTGTCGGAGAGATTGGTGTGGAAGTGCAGCGGAGAGTTGCCCTGGGAGCCGAGGGCTAACTTCACGGAGTAGGTGTAAGTCGCTAGAAGAAAATAGAGAGAGTATATAACACTAATACCATGACAAAGCGAGACAATGAAAATGTTCAATGTTAGATTTTCTGTCTCACATCGAACTGAATCAACTCTGAATTAAAATTTAATGATAATGTTTTTCATGCAACTAAGTCCAGCATGTTTTTGTGTAAGATACTAAAATACCACAGAACGATCATGAAACTAAATCAATCAATTAATGTAAAAGGTAAATTTAAGCTTACGTTTACAAGGTCTGTCAGGGAACATTCTAGCAAAGCCAGGTCTGCAGACACATTTCATAATACCGTCTATCCTCTGGCATCGCTCATTCCTGGACGCCTTGCAATCTGGTTGACATTCCTTTCCAAATCCTGAAACATCATATGTCTTTTATGGTTTTTGTTCAGAAGCTATAAAGTCAAATGAAAAGATTCAACTTACCGGTAGAGTGCACGTTTGTGGTTTCTAGGTAAGGGGTACCAGCTAATAGTATCTCACCAAACAAGACCTGTGACACTCCGTTGTTGTTAACTTGCTCATTCCTTGTAACATCATAGTCGCCTGTATCAAGATCTGTGCTTATTGTCGGTGCTGGACCACCGTTTTGTGACTTATTCATCACAACAAAGAACGTATCACTGTCTCCTTCGGCTTCTGTGTCTATCTTTTGTACTTTTTCGGTCGTATCATGATCTCGAATAATGAGATTATCTTCTTCTTCGGAAGACATCGTTATATCATCAAGAGGTGTTTTAGTCTTAGCCGCTGTCTCCTGGACAGGTGTAGGCTCAACATGAGGTACTGGAATGTGTTTTGTAACAGTTTCCACTATGGTAGTAGGGTGCACTTTAGTATGAATTTCTGTTACTACGTCAACAATTGTCGATGTTTGAGTATTAGTCAAGACTAGAGTTTGAGTCACAGCCCCTTCAGATTGGCTGACTAAGCTTGTCTTTGTGTGCGTAACAGTCAGAGTGTGCGTCAAATTAACATAGCCGATGCTTGAAACGGTCAAAGGAGGTTCTGAAAGTGTCTTTGTAAGAGTGACTACAGTAGTTCTGAATTCTGTCTTAGTTGGTAAAATTTCGTCCGAAATCTTTATTTCATTACCGGCATGATGAGTAGAATGCAATATTGAAGTAGCTTCTTCTAAAGTAGGTGTGATAATATTTGCTGATCCCTTCTGTGATGTCACATCTACCTGTGACTTTGTTGGTATTACACTGTCTATCAATACTTCTGTTGGTTTAATATAATCTTCTTCTATAGAGGATTCTGAGCTTTCTATTATATTGGTAGGTATAATAGCAGGATATCTTGTTGGAATTGGTCTAACAATCTTCCTTATAGACGTATGTCTTGTTGGATATAAGACATCTGGACGAGTTAAAGTTCTTGTAGGACGGATGACAACTGTAGGTTTAGGTGGCAACTTAAACTTGCTAGTGGTGGATTTCTTGTCCTCATTTCTGAATGGATAAGGCTTGCGAGTTCTGTTCTTGTTACCAATTGGAATGACTTTTATTCTGTCTGTGGTTGCGTTCTCTTGACTCGATTCTTCAGAAACCGAATCAAGGATATCTGACTCAGTACTTGTAGTTGAAAGTTTTGTTGTAGATTCAGTGCTGGCATCCTTTGAGACCGCCAGTTTATCTTCCGTTACTGGTTTTTCAGATGAGATGCCATCATCGACATTCTCGAAAGAATATTCATTTTCGTATGAATATGGATCCTCCGACGATGGTGTTTCAGAATAGACAGGGGTCTTGGTTTGTTCTGTTTCAGATAATTGTACAGACGTGGGATCGAAGTTGAAGCTTGATGAAAATCCTATACCTGAGGACGTAAGCCAGCCAGAAGAAATAGGTGTGGGGAAAATAATGTTCGAAGTACTAGAAGCACTGGCAGTTGGAAGAATGTCAATAGTAGGACTAACAGCCCTAGATGGTATCTCTCTCGGTGGCGGCAGTAGCTGCGAAGAAGGTTGATCGTGGTTATAAGTTGGTCTTCTAATGTTGTTTAGAATATCATAAGTTGGTCTGTATGTCGAAATTTCATCCCTATTAATAGGTTTTCTGGAAGGCCTTGGTGGTAACCTCGGTGGCAAGGTTTTAGGAGGTTTTGTCCTATATGGCGGAGGAGTCCTTGGAGGGAGACCTGGTCGTGGAGTAAGAGGTATTCTCGGAGGCTGCCTCATTCCAGGAGGATTCCTCGGTGGAGGTGGACTCATGCCCATAATCATCTCATCATTAGTAGATGGCTTGAAACTATAATCTATTGTGGGCGGCGGTGGAGACAAATCAATAATCTCACTTGAAGATCTGTTAAATTCAGTATTATCAGCTGTCATCGTGAACGTTGGCAAAGTTGTTCTCTCAGGAAGTTTTTCAACTATTAATGGCTTCTTATCATTGATGTGAACTGTTGAAGTGATGATGTGTGAGCCATTAAATGTTTTTGTGTTGTTAAATCTTGAGTGATACACAGGCCTAGGTGGGTTCTTGTACTTGATTTCAGTTTCTGGTCGACCATAAGTTGGCACTCTTTGAGATGACGTTGGTAAAGTAGTTTTCATTGTTGATGGTGCATTCATTTCTTCCCCAATGTTCAAATCAAGATTGTCTTCATATGACATGTTGGTAGAGTTTTCTAAAAGTTGATTAATTTGCCAATGTGGCTGTTGTAGTTGATGATCCAAAACTGGTAAGCTACCCATTGTGAACGGCCTGGGTTTCATGTAAGGATTATTGTTGTAAATTGGTTTGATTGCGTTCGTTTGGAAGTTATTTGTTCTATTATTAGAATTAAAAGGTTTTTCCGTCTGCGTACCAGTATTATTGTCAACGAGTGGTTTAGCTGTAGTACTAGTAGTAGTTTTGGGCGTTTTTGATGAGCTGGTTGAAACGAACACTTCATCTTGAAGCAAAGTTAGCTCTGTGGAACTTTTTGTAGTCTGTTTTACTTCATTAGAAGCACTAACAACTGGTATTTTCATCGATTCAGAACTCACTTCACCATCATTTTCAATGTTGTCAGGATCATCTTCACCATCATAAATCTCTTCCGAGTTTTCATACACTGGCCTTACTTTTTCTGTACTTGGTCTGAATGTTTTTATAGTTGTGGTTTCATCACTGTTGTCTCTAATTGGTATATCGTAAGCAGGCTGTTGTATGACACCAAAGTTAGACGGCAAGTAATTATGTTTATTAGACGGCCGAACCGTAAACGGTGCGCTGCTTGAAGTTTTTTCTGTTACTTGTGGTTTTGGAATCGAAAATGGTTTTCCTTGATTGAAATCCGATATCGTCAATGGTTTCTTTTGAGACCAAAATTCTGTAGGAGGCTTGCCAGCGCTAGTTATTTTCTGACCGAATGACGGTCTATAGTTGTCACTGTATTCATGCAGAGGAATAACCTTCCTCGTTGTAGACTCACTTTTGATATCAATATTCTTAACATTATTTTCATCCACACCCACACTTGAATACCAGCCATGTGAGTTCGTAGGCAAGTTTGGTATGTGTTTTCCTGGTCTTTTCTGGTCAGTTGTAGTTTTAATATCAAGGACGTTTTCGGTTACAGGTTTGACATTTTGAACTAATTGTGGTTGAACGTTGTAATGAACATTATGTTCGTATTCATTCATCATAGGGAAGTTAGCATGGCTGTTTACTGATGGTGGAATAGATGGTCTTGTTGTAAAACTACTGACTGTTGGAGAAGGTGCTGCGGGTGGCCTTACTTGGTTTATTCTTATAGGTCTGTCATTATTTGTACTAAAGTAGTTCTGTCCTATAATGGTGTTTTCATTATCAGTTGTACTCTTATTCCATCTATTATCGCCTACAGAGACTTCAAAAGGCACACGACTATGTTCATCGTAAATTATCTGAGGATTTCGATTTCCATGCACGTTAAAGGTTTCTTGTGGAGACGTATTATCTTCAACTCTTATAGCAAAGTTAGTTCCTATTGGAATATTTGCGTTTAATTGGCCACTATTCAGAGTAGTTTCAACGGGTACAGGTACGCTAGATCCAATTACTTGGCTGGCTTCATTAGCATTACTTGCAACATTTGTAGCTGTGTTCAATGTAACTGTGTAAGAGCCTTCATTGTCTGTCTCAGGAGCTAAAATAGATTTATTTACAACTTTATGTGATGATAAAACTGGGAATGGGTTGTATGATTGGCTAATGCTTGTAGTCGTGGGTTTTGGAGACTGAATGTTGTTCACATGATGAGTATTGAAAGTGTTGTATTGAGACTGTGAAGGAGGCATCTGAATTGTGTAAGTAGGTGACGGGTTGTTATTTAGTCCTTGAGCAGCGAAATAAATTTCAGATGTCACTTTCGGTGGCAATTGCTCTTTTGGCACTGGATGTTGAATGTTCAAGAAGACTTTCATATCTTGCACTGGTTTGTGCTGTACGATTGGCCGCTGGTTGTAAGGCTTATCTTGACTAAAATGCATTTTTGGCGGTGGAGGTGGAACTGCAAGGAATTGTTCGTACTCTTTGTCTATAACTTCTTTACCCTTGTTTTTGTCATTATCAAGGGGTTTGACTTGGTTGTATTTGTCAAAGTCGCCGTTGTTGGGAGTGTATATTTTAGGGTCATACGCAGTTATTTGTGGACCAACTTGTACGTGCGTTTCTTGATTACTTGTCGGCGGAGGTAGCTTACTAAAGTCTGGGCGTTTATTTTCTTTCCATTTTAGCTTAAAATCGTTTCTGAACGAATGTTCTTTGTAAGATGATGGCGTATTTGGCTTATAGCTCTCTAATGGAGATTGATTATGAGGTTTACTAACTGGCTTATTATTGCTTGGTGCTACATTATGCACGTTTGTCATTTTAGGAGCATCAATACTAAAACTTCCAAAATAACCAGGTTCTGGGTACGGAAGTGGGTCATCAACGTAATCACCAGTTTTATGAGGTTCTGACGATCCAGCAAACACTAAAGCAGTGGAACTTCCGTGAGGAATCAAAACGTTAGCAACTCGCGAAGGCTGAATATCTACCAAAAATGGTTTATTAGCTTCAGAATCACCAGTTATTGTAAACTCTTCGTCAGTCCTAATATGAGTACTGACAATCTCTGAAGAACTTGGACTATTATCTTCTATCTCAATTTCTTCCTTAGTGTCTTTAGGAGGTTGAAACTCAACATGATGCTTTAATGGCTTGTTATTCGTTGGAGATCCAAAAGAGGGTATGTAATCTAAGAAAGCTGGTCTTCCATGATTGACTAACATAGGACTAGGTGGTTTTGTTGGTCCAGTCTTGTAGTCTTCTTCTGTAGGTGCATTAGGCATACGGTAAGGATATTGACTGTACTGATCGTTTAAAGGTCTTAAACCGATCGGAGGTCTATTTGGCTTATGTTTCGGCAGCTCTGGTGGCCTCAAGTCGTACGAGTCATCGACCTTAGCATCTGAGTAAGGTTGATCACTTAATGGTCTTTCATTTATTAGATATTCCTCATTTGCAGCAACAAAGCTATCTAATGGAGGAGGATTAACCGGGTTGTGTAATTTTATTCCACTTGCAGCCAAGGTTAATGGTCCACCCACGGCTGGTTTTCCAACAATGACATCTGAATTAGTTGTTATAATTTCACCAGGGCTAATAGGTATACCTCCGTTGACTAATGGACTCTCATGAATGATTTTGTGTGGGTGATGAGATTTAGGTTGTTTGTGTTCAGCAGCCCACACTAAGTTTTGATGTAATGTGGCATTTGTAAACACAGTCTGTGATTCTGACGTTTCCATCTCATCGACTGGTATATAAATAGGGAATGTGCCTTGTTTGGACTCAAAATCACTGTCTACTCTTTTGTTAGCGCTGTATGCAATTATTTTCTCTGTAGGTTTCTCTGTTGTTGTCGTTGTTTTTTCTACAATTGTATCTTGTCTCCTAATAAAACTACCAGTCATTTTTTCAAACACAGGAGCAAGTTGGGTTAAGCCTTTGATACCTAAGGTACCCAGTTTCAGAAGGTCTTCCACCAAAACCTTATTTTTGTTAGGTTTCTGAGGTTTAGCGGGTTTATTTTTTGCGGGTGTTTTGTTTGTGGCGGTAGTGGTTTTTGGCGGGGGTGGTGCTTGTTCGTTAGTCAAAAGTTCACTTTCTTCCACAGAATTACTATCCTTTTCATCAGAGTAATCGTTCATAACTTCAGTGTACTTTTCTACTACTTTATCGACAGGCGCTAGTTGCGTGGTGCTTTCAAATTCATACGGACCATATTGAGTATTCTTATCATCTTTATTTGTTGGTTTCAAATCAAGTTTTACTGCTCCATATTTAGTAGTAACTCCATATTTCGTTGGTGTGACGTCTATATTTGAATATTTTGTTTTCAGGCTTTCAGTTTGTGTGTGACTGCAAGAACACGAAGTTGTGGTGCAGTGCGAGTGGCTAGTTTCAGAAGGTTGTATGAGATCAAAGCTACCACCATCTTCTGAACTATCAATTCTTTTATCGATTTTGGCATAGTTGCTTGCATACATATTTATTGGTGCTGTTGGCTGTATGGTCTTCACTTCCATGTACTTTGTCTGAAATGATAAGCAATACAGTTAACTTTAAATGTTCGCCTATGTTTTAAAAATTAAAAATCTAGGAAGTCTACTAACTTAGTTTTAGGGAAGTTAAAGAAGTGGTAGAGTTAGGTAAAGCAATACGCATATAGGGTTTCTGGGATATTATTTCTGCAGGACTGACTGGATTCTGGAGACATTTAATCAACCAGGGTCCCAAATCTTACTTTCGTCGGCTTTAAATCTGCCAAGATATCTGGATACAAGTTTGTGAGAGACTCAGTTGTCACAACCGACACAATCGTCTCAAATGTCGATATGGCGCTGCGCTTATTTTGCACTACAGTTGTCAGATAAGTGTATGTGGTCATACAAGTCTTGATAATGTAGTTATGTTGCATCAATTGATGGAGCGGAAACAGAGCACTGATTTGCTGGCGGTTAACAAAAGTCGCAACAGCTGATGACAGTAAAGACTTTTTCGGTGATATTGACAACGATGAGTGCGTAGGTTTCATTGATGTTATGTGCATTACTTTAAGTTTGCGCTGAGAAAATAAAGCATAAACATTCCATACAATTTACTTACCCATAAATTAAATTAATTATGTCATTTAATTGTTCTCAGTGAATTTTATCTAACACTAATAGATACTACTCATTATACAAACCTAAAAAATTTGCAACAGATCAAAATTCACTACAATATCAATAGATAATGAAACTTTATCTAAAATATCGTCAAAAGATATTCAAACATTGTTTACCTGTTCTGGCTTTCCTTCGCCGTTCTTGTCTTTTACCAAAACTTCTACTCCATTGGACATGATTCTCGTAGCCAAGTTTTTCAGCTTTCTCTCATCTTCTATTGGTTTGTCAACAGTCTCAATCTCTCTTCCTGGTCTCCATGGCGTATTGTCGTATACTATTGCATTTGTATTGAATTCTGAAATGGTATTGAATATCGTTTTAACATTGATTATGTCAATTATTTTTTAGTTTGTATGAGCGTTCTTTCATTTTTTTCTTAAATACTGAATCAATTCAATGTGTTGAAATTAAGTATATTAGTTAAGCTCAGAATTAAAGGTTTATTAGAGGTTACACAAAAAAATCGCTCGCACAAACTTTTTATTGCAAATTCAAAGATTTTAGAGATAAATAAAAAAAATTATTTAAAAGCTCAATATTTTTACAATAACTTACATTTAAAGTAATTTAATTTTGGCCACTTAGATTTTAAAAATAATAAATCTATAGTTAAAATAATTATGGTACATTTTATAGTTAGTAAGTTCTCAGTTGCATTACAAACTACTTCTAATTCTATCTACAGATTATTCTATCTATTGTGTACTACAAAAACAATTAGTTATTTTACATCTTGTTAGACTAAAACTAAACACTTGCAGACTATGTACATCCAAAGTATTAATTTGTGATAGTTACCTACTGATATCAACTGCATGCCTTTGAATTGTATTCCCGTAACAATTTTTAAAATCTTAATAAAATGTAGTCAATTCTGGAGACTTGTGGGTAGATCTAAATTTACTTGATTTATTTTTATTAAGTTTAGATCTTAGTTATAATTATTGCAGACCGCAATTACAAGTTTTGTTTTTAGTAACCTCTGTTCTTCTGTAAGTGCCTTCAGAATTAGACTGATTAAACAATAGGCGTGACGAAAGATTTTAAAATCCTCTTCCATAATGTGAGTACACATTTACTATTTACAAAAAATATTTCGGTAATAAACTTAAGTTTAACGAAGTTTGAAGCCATTTTTCACATATTTTTTCAACAGTGCCCGAAAACAGCTTGCTTGTGTCATGGCGTCGATTTGACGTCACGGCTAGTAAACATGTCATTGTGTCTATGCGTGATGAGCGGCGGATGACCTGAGTTCACTGAAGCGTGACGTCATACGCTGTGATTGTTGTTTCTGACAAGATGGCCGATTGCTGTATTTTAATGTTTTAATTTATTGAAAATCTCAATAATCTGTTTTTTAAAAATAAAACTAAACATGTGTTTTAAATGAAATGTGTTTTGAAAGCATTGAATCGGCGATTTTTTGATACTGTCGTCATGCCTATTGTCTTTTCGTTAAAAAATACAATTCAAAAACATTTTTTAGCTATTTTACAAACTACAAATAGAATTAGCATCAAACACTCACCTCTTGGGTGGTTGGATGTTCGCAGGATTGGGGGGGTTGGAGCCATCCAGAAGTGGGATTCTTCAGGGGTCTTGACTACTGGGATCCGAGTCAATTCTCTGTCATCGTCAGTGTCCAATAAAGATTGAGCTGTCAAAGTCTTTTGTTAGATCAAAGCGTTATCGGTCCTCAATTTGTCAGTGTCAAAATCTTGGACAAAAATATATTTTTCCAAGTCTTATAAATATCTAGTTATCATGTTTGTCATCATTATAATTAGTCATCTTCAAGTCATAATGGTCTGTGAATGTTTTATGTTTGGATAGATTTTGAGTAAGTTTAATTCCTAAATTTATAATGAAACCACAAATAAATTTTAAACTTGTTTATTATTTTAACATTTTAAGTCGTATTTGCAATGTACAGTCAAAAGCAAAGAAGATTATGAGTATTACATGAGAAGTATATTAAGTACATTATGATCTAACTCATAAGGTAGCTTTTACTACCAACAAAAAATCGTACCAAATTAACATGGTAACATAGGAAATCATTTTTGGTGAACTTAAAATAAATGTTACGAACTAGTCAAGTACAAAAGAGTATTTAGATCCTAAAACTAATTTGTTACAACTATAAGGCACTATTCATAGTTATCTTACTATGATACAAAGTAAATAAATAACTACATCATTACTTTATACACCTAACCGTTCGATTTGTATTTCACGAGACATCTTCGACTAAGCTTTGTTCTATATTATTATCTCTAATGGCAGTGGGTCTCGCTAACTCCAGAACGTACGTCGGCGACGCGTCATACTTTATGTGATTGCTAATTTCGCCTACTATACTTTCGAGACTTTGCGTTTCTTGATTTGTTGCTGAGGCATTATCCAAAAACTTTTCTGTATCACCGACTAATGTATTCGCTGAACTTTCTACTTGGGAACTGAAAAGTTCGTCTACCGTTGGTAGCAGCGATGGAGATACTATGATATCTTCAAAATAAATTGCTTCGCGTTTTCTTACGGTTTGAGTTTCATCCGATATGACCGTTGATAGCACTGTACTGAATTCGCCAGGATGCCTTCCAGATACATACAGAGTCACAATACTGGTATGTTTCGGTGGGGCGGGTGGGGGAGGTGCTGGTTTAGGAGCTCTACCTCTAGTTCTAGAGCGAGGATTCTGTGCAGGTGGAGGAGAATCATCCTCATTCTGATCATCATCAGCAAAGTCTTCATTACTGTTCAAGTCCGAAAGAATGTTAGGCTTAGGACTGTTGCTGTAAATATCATTGTTGAGGTTATTTTTGTTGAAATTTAAATTATTTTGAGCTTGATTCAAGTTAGCTGCAAAAGCACCTAAATCAGCTTGAGATAATCCTAAGAGAGGGTTCGCAGTCTGTAAGAGAGCTTGCTGTTGCGGCTGTTGTTGTAGTTGTTGTTGTTGTTGGAGAAGCAGTAAAAGGGAGTTAAACTGTGGAGCTTGTTGTACAGTGGGTGTGGTGACAATTGTTTCTGTTACGAATTCAGTAGCAGTGATAACATTAGTCGTGGGATTTGAAATTGTTGTTAAAATTGCGACGCCTCTGAATGTTATAGGCAATACGGTCTCTCTGGAGTCTGTTACGGTTGTCACATAAGTTGTGGCGCGGGTTTTAAATTCTGTAACAGGTGTTTGTACTACGGGTTGCTGCGGTAACAAACCCTGTCCTTGTAATCCTAGGAGAGGGTTGATCGCAGGCTGTTGATTTCCAAGAAGGAGTTGTGACAAAAGCAAGTTTGCAAGAGGAACGTTTGAATTAATTTCGGGTGCAATTGTTTGCGTAACCGGCTCTACGTTGTAAACTGTGCTAGGTAAAACGTGAGCTTGAGATGTTCTACGGCCCCTTATAGTAGTAGGAGTGAAGATAACTGTAGTTGTAGGAGTTTCTTGGATGAGATACTTAATAATCCTTGTGGCCCCATTATCACCCAGCTCAGTTGATTCTGTAGCGAGCAGTAACTGTTGGCCACCTAAAGGTCCGATTGAAGTTGATATCTGATTCAATTGTAAAGTCTCCACTCTTGATGTAGCCGATATGACATTTTTGTACTCTGTTATCTTTCCATTAACAATTGGAATAGTCACTTCTGTAGGTATTTGATGAGTGATTGTAATTTTCCCATCGTTAACAACGTTGTTGTAATCCCTAAACCTTTCGCCGCTGTGGCTTTCGAAAGAACCTCTCTGTCTACTTGAAGCTCTACTGGTGGTTGTACGAGGTCGTGATGACCTACTAGTGCTAGAGCGAGAGTTCGATCGTGACGGCGACTTTGATCCTTGAAGTCTTGGTGCTTTGGGTCGAGCAGATAGAGTTGTTGTCCTGGACAACGGTCTACTATTTCCTGCTTTTGCTCTTTTGTAAGATGGTGCTGCAGCTGTTGTTGTTGTTCTACTTTCTCCTCTAACAATAAAAGACTGTCTTGGCGATGACTTTGCTGATTTAGATGGAGACGCAGCAGTGGTGGCTCTCGAGTTGATTGAAAGGCGTGAATTGTATCTGGCACGTTTTGGTGCTGCTGTCGATGGGGCTTCAGTTTCTGGTTCTGGCTCAGGTTTGCGTGTAGATCCCAATTTAGCTCCCGGCCTGCGGAAGTTATATTTACGAGTGCCATAATCTACTTGACGTTTTAAACGTCTTCTAAAAGCGAAAGGTCTTATTTGTACTACGTTACTCTTTCTAGGTGCTTCAGTTGACGGAGTTGACGGTACTTGACGTTCCTTTCTGTCTGAAGAATCGTAGTCAGTATCATCTTCAAATTCCTCTTCTTCTAATAACTCCTCACTTTCTTGGAGCTGCTCGTTGATTTCTTCTGGTTCAGGTTCTGGTTGTTTGAATAAGTTTCTTCTTGGGAATAATGCATTTGCAGGTCTTTGTCTTCGTAACGATAAGAGTGGATTAGTTGTAGACCGAGTAGTAATTCTTCTTGTGGTAGTCGTGAACCTGCCTCGTGGTGTCGTGGCGCGTCTTGAAGATGGCGTAGTCGATCGAGGAGCTATAGCAGTTCCTGGTTGTCTAACGATAGGAGGACGCCTAAACCGCAACAAAGGATTATTAGTAGTTCTAACCGGAGCTTCAGTTACTTCGTCTAAAGACTCAGTAGCAGTTTCTTCCTGTTGAGTAGCCAAAGTCTCACCATACTCATTCGGGTCGTTTGGTGGGAAACTGACAGATGCCGACGATCTAATACTACTCCTTCCCTGCTGCAGACGCGAAGATGCAGTTGGTCTTATTCTTGGTACGGCTGATCTGCTAATATAGTCTAAACTGTTAACCCTCCCTGAGCTAGACCTGAATCCGGTTCGTCTCGAAGTTGGCTGGATGGCCGAACCTCTAGGGAAACCTCCGGCTCTTGAGGCTGATGGCACATTTCCTGACAAAACTGAAGCACTACTGCGCCCATTAAAGCGTTTACCAGAGCTAGAAGATCCAGGGAATGCTGAAGATGGCTTTCTATTTCCACCAAAACCTGAAGGTCTTACTGATTTTAATGTAGGTGTGGCTGTCACCGTTGGGGTGGAATCTTGGCGAGTTATAATTGTAGCACTACCCGATAATGGTACTCGTTTTGGAACAAACGTAGGTCTATTCCTAGATGAGAAAGGTATAATAACTGGAGTTACAGTAGGCTTCTTTGGAGTAAATGTTAGACGAGACTTCTTTCGAGTACTACCATCATCCTCTTCTTCTTTTGCTTCTGTTGTTGTTTCTGGTTCAGATTCAGAACTTTCAATGACTTCTGGAGTGGAACTAATAACAGATTCTGTGGTACTTGTAGTCGTTTGAGTAATTGAATCCTTATTCAAAGTCTTGTTATCACTGGTTACTATGGTAGAGTCACCTGATATCACAGCTACTTGTGAAAACAGAATCTTTTTCTCGGTTTCTGTTGTAGTTTCTTGAGGCTTAACTTCTGCGAACAAGTTGTCAATGTATGTGCCAAGAAGAACTGTTGGAGAAGCTGAAGAGAGGTCCGGAAGTTTAGTGGGAGTAATTTCTTCCTTGACAACTGTCGGCGTAATGAAAGGTTTCTCCCCATTATCTTGAATTAGATTTTTATCAGCTGCTCCAGACGGCACTTTCCTGGCGATTTGATTATCTTCGACAATTTTAGAGTTTTCCACAATATTAGTGACAGTCTCTAAGCTGCTCCTTATTTGTGATGAATTTCCTGCGTAGAAGGTTGTGAAATACGTATAAGTCGTATAGAACGTTGCTTTTCCATCATCTTGTTCTAAGTTGTCTTCGATTAAAGAAGGTTTAATTTCTACTTCCAAATCTTTTGGTGGCAGCACACTATCAATTTCAATAGGAGTGGTGTCAATAGGGCTGATTGTGGGAATCGATTGCACTGAAGGAGTTACTACGTTTGACACTATTTCTTCACGGCTTGTTATTGTTGTTGACTTATCTTTATAAAGTGTTGTCCAATATGTAAATGTTGTGTAATAGGTTATCGGTAAATTACTTTCATCTTCAGGTTCTTTGTTTGGCATTATTGTCTCGGTTACAACATTCGTAATAGTTTCCAAGTGACTCTTGACTTTACTAGAGTCTTTGCCAATATACATAGTTGTAAAGTAAGTAAACGTCGTGTAACTTGTTTGCAAAAGAAGTGTGGGAGACGGCATTATTTCATCAATATTGCTCTCAGAACTGATTTGATCGTCTAGCACGTTATTATTTTCTAAATATTGCCTATCGCCTTTAGAAGATGATGATTTTACATCAGTGACGTAAGAGTTCTCAGACTCCAATGGGTTCGACTCAACGCTAAACAACATATCTACTTCAATTGGAGTTGGTTGCGGTATAGGTTCTTCTTTGATTTCTTTAACGGCTTGTCCACTACTCTGTTCCATAGAAACACTGGTTACCATCGAAGCAGTCTCTTCGGACTCTGCTGGAGTAGCAATTTGATCTCTCTTAACCTGTTTGCAGTTTCTGAAATCAAACTGAGCTTTAGTACTTTCTGTACCTAACGGATTAGACTTTGTAGGAATAAGTTCCTCGGGTCCAACATAGTTTGTATAGACTTCGCTTCTACTACAGACGTTAGCATCACTACCTACATAGATTGTTGTAAAGAAAGTGTACGTGGTAAAGTAAGTTTTAACTGAATCTGGTTTGATACTCGCGACATCGTCACCCAAAGATGGCGTAGGAGTTTGTGAACTATAAATGTCAGCTCCTTCTACTGATTCTATTACATCTTTGTGTTTGACAAGGTCTATAATGCTGTTTATTGCAAAACTATCAGTTGGGCGACCTGCTCCTACGCCAGTTGGAGCAATTTGATCTTCATTGAAAGCTCCTAATAAAGAAGGATCCAAGTCAGAAACATCAATAGTTGTCGTCAAAATGTTAGTTACTACTGACTTGTGACTAGCGATACTAGACGAAGAATCTCCAAAGAATGTGGTGAAATAAGTGTATGTCGTGTAAAGTGTTTTGTAAATAACATCGAGTTCATTTTCTATTTCTTCCTCTGAGATAGGTTTTTCAGTTGTTGTTGTAGATTGTTCGGTGCTTACTGACACTTCGACATGACTTTCAGTTGTGGTGGTCCTCTCAGTTGTTGTTGTAGTAGTTGTCGTCTGTTTTTTTTCTTCTACGTCGTCAAAATCTTCTGCGCTCTCAACTTCTTCAGAAGTTTGTTTATTTTCTCCACTATTTATTTCTTCTTGAACAGTTGTAAATTGCTCTTGTTCAACTTCAGCTTCTGTTGTTTTTGGAGATTTTTCTGTAAAGGGATCCAAATACGCCGGTGGTTTTGTAACTGTTTCTTCAGAAACTGGAGATTGTATATTGCTATGTACGGAATAATTTACATCAACGTTAACTACAGCTGTAGGTGCAATATCTAAGTTTGCTCTGCAGACAACATTAGTAAAGTAGCCTACGTTACTTTCGACAACAACGTCCGATTTAATAGAAGTAGTTGTTTCTGTACTTTCTAAGGGTATGAAATAGGTTGTCAAATACGTGAGAGTTTTGTAAGCAGTGGTCATTGTTGATTGTGTTTCAAGACCGTCAGTGCAAATAACATCTTCGTGAATGTCGCGATGCTCGTCATGGTACACATCTGGAGTTACAAATGGTTTTGATTCCGTAGTTGTCTCATAATCTTCCATAGATTCTTCACTGTGTCCACTTTCCGTAGTCGTTCTCACTTCTTGATCTTGTTCCGGTGTTGTCTCTTCTTCCTCTTCTTCTTCTTCTTCTTCTTCTTCTTCTTCTGGTTTTTCTGTCACTTCTGCTGCTGTGTTATCCGCTTCTTCTTCTGAAGTAGTAAACAATTCAGCAATGTCAGCTTCAGTAACAGCAGACTCTTTAGGAGTTCCAAAAATTGTGGACGAAGGCAAAAGATTTGTCAATGGTTCAGTGGCTTCGGAATTGTATTGTACAATGGGTATAACTCCCAAATCGTCTGTAATTCTTGTACTTTCAGTCGTAGTAATGGCAGCTTCAGATGGTTGTATAACATCCATGTTAAAATCGAAGCCGTGGTTATACTGTACACTTATTGAATCAGGAACTTTGTCATCAATTTCATACAGAACCTTTTTAAGACTTTCTTCATCACTGAAAAGTGCCTTTTCTGACCTGTAATCCTCATCACTACTACTTTGAGGGGTGACAGTGGTACCTGAATTTGCCTCATGGGCTTTGTAAGTGGAGGTGGCCATAGGAATGTCGGCAGAAAGAAACGTTATTTTAGTAGCTAATTTATCGACGGGTTTCGCAGATGGAAAGACATTAACCTCATCGGGATTTTGAGGACGAGAAGTTTCAGTATTTGGGGAAAATACTATTACAGTGTCACCGACGACGGTCGTGAAATCAGCGAAACCTTCGTATGTAAACGTTTTTTTTGGTCTCGGTTCGCTTTTTTGTCCAAATAATTTCTTGGGAATCTTCGTTTGTTGAGCTAATTGTGGCTGTGATTTTCGTGTTTCAACATTATCTATATAATAAAAAACTGGCGAAAACTCGTTCTTAATTGTGAACGTCGGTAAATCGAAATCGGGCTTAACTTTAACAACACTCGGTTCATCTGGCACATTTTTAACTTCAGTATCTTTGACAGGTTCAGTAACAGGTTCATATGCCTTACTCTGTCTATGTAGTGTATTAACATTTTCGAAAATAGATGGTTTACGAACAAAATCAAATTTCTTATCGTTTTCAAAAACGGGGCCGTCAAGGTAGTTTATGGCTTCATTTTGAACATATCGAGGAATTTCTTTGTACTGTTGTACTCTACGTCCTGTAGGCTCTTCGACAACTTGTTCCCCAATCTGACTGTCTGGCGCTGAAGGCGGACTCCAGAAACTTTCTTGAGTTGGTTTACTCGCATAAACTGTTTCAACTTTACTACTAGGAGCAAGATAATCTGTATTTTTAAGCACAAATTTTTCAGGGTCAATGTAACCTAAATCTTGCTTGACGTCCCATTCGCCATCGAAAACTGAATGAACGCGAGTAGGCTGAACTATTACTGGATCGTCTACATTTGAAGGCTTATTGTACAATACAAGAGACGACTTAGTAAGTAGCTGTGCGTATATGCGGCCATTATCTAGCGTGGTGCCTAGGATTTGAGTGGCGAACTCTGTAGTGACTCCATCTTGAATGAAAGTCCTCGCTGTTGACGTCAGTAGCCCAATGAGAGGCTTCACATTGTGGTACCTCCCGACTCTTGTGTTATAGTCATTCTTCTGGTTAACGAGTAGAACTGTCAAATCTGCATCATCGTCATTTATGTCATCGTCATCATTTACGTTGTCATCATTTAAGTCAGTTGCGTCATCATTGTCATGGTTCGTCATTGGATAGGATATCGTTGGAGGTGCGTTTTAATTTACAATAGTCCGTTTGAGTTGATCCACGACCGGGGATTAGATGAAAGAGAAAGAAAAAACATACAATTAATAATGCAATACAATAGAGAGGTAAATAAATAAGATACTAATAGAGACGACAATCTTGCAATCGTGTTAGCACTAATTTTTTACAGCTGAATAATAACGGTAGCATTGTCTGCTTGGCTTCTTTCAGATCAAAAATAATGCCATGCTTTTATTATTTAACAATAGGCTTGTCAAGCAAATATTGCAATCGTTATTACGTAATAATAAAGTTTTGATTTCTTGCTATTCATTGTTGGTGATATTTTTAAATGCGGCCCTAAACTTGGCTAGACACTTGTGTATCTTGATTGGTTTAGATCTAGTTTATCTATACTTAGTTGCTTAATTTAAAATGTGAGAGTTCTTTCTACCTAACTATTATCAACAACAAATCAATCTTATACACTATTCGCTAAGTTTGCGAAAGAATAAAAGGAAATTCGTATATGTTTGATAATATATATATATATATATATATATATATGTTTGATATATCAACACACACACTAAAACGGCTCAACGAATTTAGACAAAATTCGGTATGGAGATAGCTGATAGAGTATCAGATTAACACATGGACTTATGTTATCTCGGAAAACTTACTTTTCCCATAGAATAGCGAGTGAAGCCACCGGGAACGGCTAGTAATATGGACAACTCTTAAAATTCCAATCAAAATAATTCAATATTTTAAGTCTGTATGTACATGGCTTGAAAATCCAGGTAATTTGATTAGATGTTTAAATAAAGAAGTATTTAATTTAATTTTATAGTCCTAGAGCCGGAGTCTACATGACTCATGCCACTCAAAATTATCACCAACAATATAATCTGTCCCAAAATAGAACCATTGGAAAATAAATTAAGAGATAAACATCTCATGAACTGCCTTCAACTTATGTAAAACATCGAGGATAGTCTAAAAGTAATGAGGAAAAAGGCTAACAATAACAAAAAGAATTTGATTCTTTTAAATATAAGCTATGAACTTATTATTAGGAAAAAGCTTATTTTAAATAAATTGATAGGTATATTTCGAAATTAAATTACCCATTTTAGAACAACAGCAATGGATAACGACCATAGCTTATTGCCAAATTGCTAGAAAAAGAGCTTTGGCTCTGTCCAATCACACTAGTGGTAATGCGTTTAAAAAGTTAGGAACAAGAATGTTAAATTAATTTAAAAGGGTTCTATTTCGAGGCATTTTCTCAATCGATAGAAGTACTTAAATAAAATAAAATAAGATAATAGTCAAGTGTTAAATAGAATCAGAAAATAAAAGGAAGATTTCATACGAGTACATACGACAACATAATAGAAAGTAATTAAAAAAATAATAAGAACTTGTAAAGTTCATTCAAGCAATATTTTTACAGAAGAGTAGGTAAGGAGTTGAATGTGACTTCTTACCCCTGTTTTCCGGGACGCCTTCCCTTTTTATCCTAGTCGATTCTATTGATTCTTCTTCGTTTATTTCTGAAACAATAGGAAAATAACTATTAAATACAAGTAGCTACAAGAAACAAGAAACAAAAAGCGGGAAATTAAAACAATAAAAAACTAAACTTAACGTGTTTTTTAATTCATATAAGATTGGAATAATTTGTTTATTTGTATTTTTTTACATTTGAGTAGAGTGATTTAAAAAAAGTAAGTAAGTATATTATTTTGAAGGCATTCAAAATTTTAAAATTTTTGAAAATTGGTTTTCACGGTTCACGTCATGAAAAGAAAAGCTAACTTAAAATATATATATTGATAAAAAATAAACTGAGATAGCTGGTAATTCCATAGCTCCAATCAAGACCAACCCTTCTTGAACTCTAAAAAATAAAATTGCATCTTCTGACAAACGCAATCCCCAATGTAACTTTTCAATGGAAACTTCTCTGAAAACAATCATCGAAAATCCTAATGCAAATAACCACAATGTCATCTGTCAAATGCACTAGTTTAGTCACCCGGCTATGTCGTAATGCTGCGTTAACCCAGATGCATTGTAGAAAGCGATCCGGTCACAAGGTCGGCACTTATGTATAAAGTAAATAAGTAGGTACCTATTATATTTGTTTAACTAGCTGACGGATTTTGACACAGTATTGTCGGCTAAAGAGTTAAAAGTATCACGAAAACCACGTACTGTGGATCACAGACAAGGACAACCAATATAATAAACGAGAGAAAAAGAGATGGATGTATTGAAATAAGAGTATAAGGAAAGCGTATGCGTAAAGCCGAAAATGGCCCAAGTAGATATTCATCGTTATGAACTACTTTTATTATGGGACCAACCCGGAATTCGCGAAAAAAATCAGCTGTTCCATAGAAAAATGTCAATGACAATCGACAAAATTCTTGCTTGCTTTCAGCTTAGCTTACTTTCCGATAGCCCTGTATATCTTAATTTTTCTTGGTAAAATAATATAATTTTAAAAAGGTTGTTCACAAAATTACCAACAATTTTTAAAAATTATAAAAAAAAAACCTTTTTTAGGCCGAAGACCACATATGGAAGATCTCATCAATTTTATCGTAAACTCGTAAACAGAAAAGCTTTTAAGCGGTTTAAAACATTTAAAATCATTTTAACCACTTCCCAAGAAATTCTTTAGTACTTACCTACCTACTTTAAATTGCATGTACTTTCATGTGCAACAATTAAAAGTAGGCACAACTGAACTGTGAGAAAAACGCACTTGTGTCTTTTACGACTGACCATTGTTTATATTTTGCGCAAGTTTCCAAAGGGAAGGCATTGCTGACTACACAACTTTATATCACTTGAAACTTTTGTAAATAACAATTTTTTAAAACACTTTGACCAAGCCTCTTTACAGCTGCTTATAATTGCCTGGAAGATGTCGCTCGTAGCGATAAGGCTACCAGTTGTTGCACTAGTTTTAAGTGCTATAATCCCTTTGTTTGTAATTTTAGATGTGAACAATAAAGAGTTTATGTATCTGTCTATTCTTTTTTTTTCTGTTAACCTCCCATCCCTACTAATATTATAAATGTGAATGTAAGTTTGTTTGTTACGCTTTCACGCGAAAACTACTTAACCGATCATCATGAAACTTTGTACACATATTCTTGGAGGCATTAGAAGTAACATAGGACACTTTTTATTAAAAAAACAATGCGAGCGAAGCCGCAGGTAAAAGCTATATTAGTAAACTATAAACCTAGGTGTAAGATTCCCAGATCTGTTAAAATTAAATAAAATAAACTTCTACCTATCCATAAAATTGTTTTTGTTGTCTTTAGGTTAGTTTATCGATGTATCGAGTCTCAGCACTAAGCTCTACTAATACCATGCCCATAAACAAAATGTAGCCCAGACAGGAACCCCAGTTTTCACTGACACGGTATGTCCGAACCGGCACGGAAGCTACTAGCTACGAGCTACGCATAGTGATTGCTGACCAAAGAAATTGGAACACTGATATTAAATCTAGCGCCTATATTGAATGCAGGGTTAGAAGGAAAGGGTATGCTAAGCCAAAAAGGCTCATAGTACATCATTATGATAACTTTTATAATGAGACCAACCCGGAATTCGCGAAAAAAAACCGCTGTTTCACAGAAAAATGTCAATGGCATTCGACAAAATGATTCTGATATTTTTCGCGAAATTCGAGTTGGCCTAATAGTAAAAGTTGTTTAGAATGATGTGCACAATCATTTCTTTTCGGCTAGCATAGCATACTAGCTAGCATACCCTTCCCTTATAACCCTGTGTTGAATAAATTTTGAATCTTTATTTCTTCAAGTCGAGAGTAAATCAGCTTGTTTTATGTTATCGGTTTCATTTTTGGCGGAACACGTACATAAGACCCAATTCAATGGCAAAAACTAGTATAAATAAATAAATCATGCTTGACATTGGTCGGTAAAAGGTCAATCTGAATAAAGAAGATAAATAAACATAAAAACCACGATACAAAAAAAACACAAAAACGAAAAAAGCAAAGTTTAGGTACTATTCTATATTTTCCGACCAAAACCATTAAAACTAAGTAACAAAACAATAACTCTTGGCGGGAAAAGTGTAATAATAAAAGAACGAGACGGGGTTATAAACAAGTGAGAGTGAAAGAGATGCAAAGTTGAACTGTGTCAGTGGGTGAGTTTGCTGTGTCAATGCACTTGCAGTTGCAGTAAAAGCCACAAGCCGACCAACTTATCTATACAGTCGGGCGAGGGAGCCACTCTCATAGTTTCTAATGAAAGCCATAGAAATTTTTAGTTGAATAATTTAGTCAACTTTACAAATAAGTTGGTCACGCTGTATGTTAGTGCTAATGACGGATGAAGGTTCTAACGTAAAACTTGGTTTACGATTAATATAATTTATTTTTAAAAAAGCATGTCTAATTTTTAATCGATAATGTTCGTCTGTATGTTTGTATTTTTTTTAAGTATTTGTAAATAATAAGAGTTGGCGTCTGCATGCAAACTATTATTACAAGCTTTTACTTAACTTGCAATGTATGTTATTTAGCTTGTTTAGTCCAATCTTGCAACTGGATTTTAAACCACTTCCTGATCTCCGTTTGAGTAGAAATTTGGTACATCTACCGATAAGCAAGCAAGATGGTATAGGCCAAGTAACTGGCCTTGGTGGCAGAGTTTTTAGGCCGCCTGAAGTCCTCTGACATGGTTTAGCGATGTTACAGGACAAAGAGCTGTTAATAGAGTCTTAAAAGGTCGGCAGCGTATCTGTGACGCCTCCAGTGTTATAGGTATCCATAGGCGACGGTGATTGCTTACCATCAGGCGGCTCGTTTGCTTGTCTGCCACCTATGACATAAATAAAACAACCGGGACCTTCAATTTAACCTATCATTCGATCCACGGTAGCTAATAAAATGTTAAAAATGTCATTAAAGGCGTCGACGGATTAAAAATTCTTTACCATGTCACAATAGTTGGAAAGCGTAATGCTATGTATCATCAGGCGGTGGTACTTTTAGTTGTGTAAATACGCAGCCTTAAGGCTCGCACACCTTCAGGCGGGCCTCACCGCAGCGGCATTTCAAGCATGCTCCATCGTACACCGCTTATACACCATCAGGCGAGATGGCGGTCAAACCCAAGCCTATTACAAAATAGAAAAATTAAAAAAGTACAAATTCTTGCGGTGCGAGAGTTTATATAAAATGTACAAAAGTGATGCAGGAGGGTTTTGTCATGCGTCGCTGTGTGGTGTGCGCGAGGCTTTATTGTGAACTGTGAGATATTCTGTGGCGCAATCGTGGGACAGCAACACTTGCACCACTTGATGAGTGAAGCTACTGAAGATTTGGCAGAATGGGTGAGAGCAATTTGATAAGGTTAAGAGCAATCTGTCGATAATCGATATGGCGTGACGTGGCGTTGCCGTCAATTTGTAAGTTACGAATTTTGCTGGTATGGGAGAAGTCCACAAATTGTTATGCCGTTCAAAGGAAGGATTTGTAGGCAATGTTGGATTTACCCATTTGCCGCCCTAGGCCCTAGGTTTCAACCTACTCAGCCTGCTGGTAAATCCGCCACTGTTTGTAGAGCAAATTAAAAGGAGATAAAAACAAAAAAATATATATGGTAATAAATAAAAATAGCGTATCAATCTATTTCTCTAAAACTTCAACAAAACAAAGCTGGTTGGTCCCATAGTAAAAGTTGTTCATAATGATGAGTACTATGAGCCTTTTTCGGCTTAGCATACCCTTTATGAATAACCCTGTATACTGACACTTTCCCTGTCCTTCTTGTATCAACTCCAAAGTTTATTGCTCAGGTAGTATACAAGCGTCAACTAGGATATTAAATAGACCAGTCTTACCTAATAAACCTAGGTACCTAAGCGACACTGAGTAAACCTACTCAGTGTCGCAACGTCCCAAGTGTTCTTATGACTTCATAGAGTTAGTCACCGAAGTTATTCTGTTTGTCCTCGCCAAATTTAATAATTATACGAGTACCTATGGATAAAGGCCGAAATGCAAAGAAGCAATAGCAAAGAATGTTTCGATCTATTTTAAGCCAGTAGATAACAGCTCTGCTTCAGTTTTAGTTTCCATTTCATTAGTTTAGTCTCAGATTCGGTTTTAACTTTCATTCGGATTTACTTTCCTTTCTTTGGCCTATAAAATATTCTTCTCGGTCTTCTACAATTTCGAGACAATGTGGAAATGCTAGAAAATTCTACGTTGCAGTAAGTTTATACAAATTTTAGTTCAACTAACTAACTAGTTTTTAGTTTAACTTTGACTTGATTTTGACACGTGTTGTTATAACTACAAGTTCTACTATCTTATTATTGAGTACGATATATTTAAAGTTTCAATCACATCCGATAATCTTCAAGGAATAATACCTATACGTGAGAAGCCTCATGTCATTTAAACACCGAAGTCATGCATTTAAACAAACTTATTAATCCATTCACTGGCCGCAGTGTATTTTGACTTGGATTCGCTTAACCTTGCCGAAATCTTTAAAATAATATAAAACAGCTAGTTCTACACCTACTCTTATCTTAGGAGTTTTTTAGATATTTTGATCTTCAATTTGTATGAGGATGTCACGACCTCTGTTTTTGCCTAGCCAATTTAGGTAACAGGATTTACCTAAGTCTTTTTGAATAACAATCTTTTTTGTTTGTCCAGCTTTGGTGATCTCTTCTTCCTACTATTTTTTCCTAATAATAATGGCGTATCTAAACATACGCAGTATTTTCTTGGTCACTAGCTACGAGTACGTCCAGCTGTTTCACCCGCGCATTGATGAAAAACGATGGTGATAAATGATAAAAGGAAGCCTATGTTTTTTTCTGGACATCTGATAACATGTATGCAAAATTCCATGATGACCGGTTGAGTAGTTAGTTAATTGCTTTGGTTTACTCTACACACTATACAAAGCATTTTTTCGACACGAATTTGGGCGAAATACGAGCCCGAAAATGTGTATCCATACATTGTTTTGTGTGGAGTTTTTGGTGTAATGTCACAGGTAATGCGTAAAACAAAACACGCGCCGGAGAAGCGCCTTATGAAGAGACAAAGGCTATACCGTAGTTGTATATGTTAAACAATTTAAACGCAAAAGTTCATTGAAACGTTAGTAGGATGTAGGTATGTAGCGCACCGCATCAATGACTACCACTCATTCACACACAAAAGAAATAAGTAATTCTTTTATTTCACATTCAAAACTAGTTCCTCAATTGCAAAAGTATAACAATGCATGGCCGAAATCTCGACTATCCCTTGGTCCAATTAGGCCTTATATCACACCGTTGCGTAACACCGTGTGAGTCGAGGAAACGACGCTTCCGAGCATTCAATGGATTGAGAAACACCCTGGCTAGAGTGTCACTGCAGTACGATCAACAAATGTGAACAGTTTTACAGGGGAGGCTTTATCGTTTTTTTTTAATTAACATTAATTTTTTCATCATTGTCCTGTTCTGGAAAATCCCTTATTTGGGTAATTGTGCAAATGTAACAACCTGTTAGGTACTTAGGACAGTATTATTTGTCCTTAAAACATGATCCTTCCTTTTGTCTTTGACATAGTCAGTTAAAAATAAAGAAAATAGCACACCTAACAAGGGCAGTTAAAAATAATTTTGTTTGGTTTTGTAACGGACACGCAAAAACCAATTATGCGTGTCATAGAAGGACATCGGGCATACCTACTTAACTTCCGATTTTATTTTCTTTGTTTTGGCTTCGAACTGTTATTGGATTCAGCCTTTGAGGACGTTTAGGCGATTAAGTTTTTTTGAAAATAGGAATACAGATAATTAATATTATTTCGGACTCACATAAAAATTATGTACCTATGTGGGTGTCAAAATAATTAGTTTTATTCAAAGATTGGCTTTTGGTAATTTTATCAAGCGTGGAATCAATCTGGATTTTTTTTTCCAGTACTCGTTCAAGATTTTTACTATTCTTAAGCATTTCTTACACTAGAATTATCGACAGAAATACATTTCTTATCTTTAATAAGATCAAGAGAAAGCTCTAGAAATTGAAAACTTCAATAGCTAATTTGTTTTAACCTCAAAAATCTTCACATTATTCTTTATCTGTGACCGCATCTAACTTTTTCTTTCATCAGTTTAAAAAGTCAAGGTCATTTGCTCGCTCCAGTTTTTAAATAAAAGAATTTGTGGCTAAGGCAGGCCTGTCATTAAGCCGCAAGGTCTAATGCTCTACACCCACTGCGATGTAGAAAGACGACAACTATTAATTCTAACTTACTTAAATAATGTCGTTGATTGTATCTACTTGTTTTTGAGTGTGGGCTAATAATTTCAACATAAATAATAGTTGTTTTTTTTCTATAGATCTACTTTATTGTTAATGCGTCATTTTAAAGCTCGATGAAAACGTGAAAAATCCTCATGACAGAATATTTTGTTAGAAACTTAGGAGCAGAACTAATTCTTTCACAAACTTAAATTAGTAGCACGAAAATTTCACAAACCGACTCGTATTTAATAGGTAAATACTTTTCGCTCTAACGACAGTCAATACCATAGATAATTTAATTTTTAGACAACATTTTAGATTATTTGGATTTTGTTTTTAGGTTTTGCTTATAATTTTTACTTTATACAAAAATTAAGTGCGCAGTACTAACCAATGCACTATTTAGTAGTAAAACTCAAAGTAAGTAAGTTTGTATAGACCAAGTGTTTATCCCCAGCAATTGTAGAGTAGACTAGAAGTTATAAAAGTTGGTGAGTTTCGACCCTGGTCATTCCGCCGGCCGCACTTCGATTCCAGAAACAATGGCATGGGAAATAGAACCAAATATTTGCATATAATGCTGTTATTTAATAGGACACGCTATTTTGATGGTGTTTTTACTGTGGGACGCTTGGATTGGACAATAGGGAAACGACTGACATGCAAACAATAAAGTGTTAACTTGTCGGTTTCCTCTTCATTGACTAATAAAAAAAACACGAGACTTAAAAATCTTGAAGGATTTTCCCACATTATCTTCACACATGTGTTTGTTTCAGCTCGATCGGACATCAGGAAGTGGTTCAAAATTCGATCGCAAGATTTGAAATAAAAAAACGGACTTACATTTTTAAATTCATTTAAAACTTGGAATAAATATATTTACATCCCACCATCTCGGAAAGAGTATTTTTAATCTTCAATATCTGAGTGGAAAAGCCGTTTTTATTCTCTAGAGGATAAAGTAAATTGAATTTAGAACATCGTGTGCACTAAGTTTGTGAATTAAAAAAAACATTAAACCTATTTACTGCTACCTCTATGGTGCCGAATATATCATACAACTTTTTTTTAATACTCGGAACCTTCTTGGTGTTCTTTTTTCAATTTGCTTTGTACGCGGTTCTTTACGCGGCATTTTTTCACGTCATTGTTAAACCTTTTAATAAAAACAAGAAACTTGAAAACAAGTGAAAAAACTAAAATGAGTGATTCTAGCGACGAGGAAGTTTGTTTGACGCCAACAGAATTGACTGAAACTGTTAATAATGCGCAAATGAGCTTTTCCACTCAGATATTGAAGATTAAAAATACTCTTTCCTCGCTGAGGTGGAATGAAAAGTTACGTGTTGCACTCGAGTGCAAAGATTTTTCACCTCGTGCTCTTTTGATTCCCTCGCTAACGCTCAGGATTCTAATTTTGAATCACTCGCTGCGCTCGTGATTCAATTTTCGAATCCTTCGCTTGCTCGGTCATCAAAATTGAACACGCGGTTAAAAAGCAACTTTGCACTCTTGTATAACAAATAACTATATTCGTCCAAGCCAATAAAAATAAAAGTCTCGAATCTGTATTCGAAATTCAAATCAATTTCAAACTGCCACAGATTAACCTTATACTGAAAAAGTGGTCACATCGACCCCGACGAAAGCGTCATCAAGAGAAAGTACCTAGGTACTTACTAAAATATTTAAAAATAGAATTTCACATTTTAAAAAAATCTGTTCACACGCCCGATGTGATAATAAATGCCACTTAATCACGCTGTAACAAGCGCGAAGTCACTGCTGTTACTAAATATGTTGTCATACAAAAATCACCATTTCGATGAGGCCCACACACGAAAAACATTGTAAGAACATGCTGCCAATTTAAACTCTAATTTCACAGTAGTAAAGTCGAATACAGCAGCAAAAGTATCTTTGTTAAATTGTATTTGTTTAGTCAATTATACACACATGATTCATATTGCATGCAGTTTTAAAATTAATTGTCTGTGGTAAGTGATTCGGGCGGATTAAAATCGTGGTTGTTAGGAAATCGATTTTAAGATTCGGTGAGAACCAGTTGACCATGTATTTCCCTAAAAAATTGTTTTCCTTATGTGGTTTTCCGCCACTTTTTATTGTATAAACTTTTTTATCTTTTCATCTTATTCTAAGCTAATAAAGTAGAATCATGAATAGACTAGAAACAAACAACAAACTTACTTTTTCCTGCAAGCAACTTAGACTTTTTCTAAAATCGCTTACGCTTAAGCCGGTGACTGACCAGCTGAGCATTTTGCCGTAACGTAGCGTTCGAAGCGAGCGTGGTGGAGCACGCGGCGCTATGAGCGAGCGGATCGGCTCGCTGTACTGTAGGCCTAGCACAACTACGACGTAAACTTACGTAGCGAGTATTCGATAGAAAAGTGTATGCCATTTACGGCTGTCAAGAGCGCCCCTGACGGGCGTAAATGGCGTATACTTTTCTATCGAATACTCGCTACGTAAGTTTACGTCAAAGTTGTGCTAGATACACTGAACGTAACCGTTACGTTACGACGAAATGTTACAGGTCAGTCGCCGGCTTTAGAAATATCATAGACTGTCTGAGAAAGTCTATACTTACTGCAAATATCTGCCAAAGTTCAACGATCGAACGAAATTATAAAATCGAATCACATCTTTCAAACGCATTCGAAATTCAAACTGAAGTAGGCTCGAATAATCATGAGAGATGTCATCATAAAATTAGCATCATGTCTTCGCTCTTATTCATACATTAGGCTATAAAACTTAAGAACTATTTTTGCGTGGCTACATTTTGAGATAGGCTTGAATGTCAAGTACATGAAATCGATGGTTGTTCGCTAATTTTCGGTCACTTTCGAACCGAGGCCGTTGGCATCGAGGTGAAAGATTAATAATGGCCGGTTTACATTATTCCAGTCCAGCGATCCAGTCCAGTACTGGATTGCTTACTGGAAAAATGTAAACCGGCACTGGAATGAACTTACTGGATTCAGTACTGGACTGGATCGCTGGACTGGAATAATGTAAACCGGCCATTAGCATTTATTTTTGCTTGTCGTTTCTTTTTTTTCGGATTCGTTTAACCAATGAGTTTTTGGCGTATACGCAACAGAAACTTTTTTGAGATGTTACTGTTGTAGGTTCTACATTATTGTAATCTAACTTTATTAAAATATGTTTTAGTAATAACGATTTGTAATAGGGCAAACCTTTATCCTTAGACTAAAATAAAATGAATCATTTTATTTTAATCTAAGCCTCTATCCATCTTTTTTCAACAAAAGCAAGAATTTTACAGCATTTTTTTAAGAAGACAGTTTTTTTAAGTACCTCGCTTGACTACAAACCACTGTTTTCCTAACAAAGAAACGAAAACAAGTTTTTTAATAGTACTGAACTTGACTAGTAAGCACTGTCGTTAATATTAACGACTTATTACCAAGCCAAGTCTTACATGATAATAATCATAATCATGATATTGAGGTCAATGCATCGAAGCTATAGTAAGTGCCACTTATTCTGTGACTCAAGTAATTTTTTCTTGAGAGTGAAGCCGCATTTTTTTGGCCCCACCCACTCGTTAAATCTTGTCCCATAGTAAGTATGGTAAATAGTAATTAATACGTAACTTTGAACTGTCAAAATTTCACCAGTCACAAGCCTACTCGGCCACTAAGCCGGGTACATGAGCCTATGAATAATTAATTAATAATTATATTTACTAGTCGAGTTTCATTTTGCATTCAGTATTTTGTATTTATATTTTTTTTTGCAACAGCTTGTCACAAAAAATACACACATTAACCTCAGTCTGCGTGTTGATAGATTTCGAAACTATCAAACGTGTCGTAAGGCTCCATACATTACAGTAAAGCGAAGGAAACGTGAAGGAGCTTTACGAAACGTTTGATTGTTTTCGAAAACTATTAAAACTCAGACTAAGGGTAAGTACAGGTGTATTCAAGTCGCGAGTGAATTGGTTTCTTCGGCGGCTCCCAACGAGTCACAGTTACTCGTTGGCTAGGCACGCGTGCTCCATCGTAGACTGCATCATTGCTTACTATCAGGCGAGATGGCGTCAAACGCAAGCTTATCTATCATAGATTTAAAAAAAAAACTGACACATCTTTTCATATCATCTTCCCTAATACGCCCAAATATCCATGATTTTCTAATTTTCCGAACGTTTATTTCACAACCATCGACACCGATGTAAAGTAAGTTATCAGGAAGTGGGGAGAGGGAATATTCATAGTTATCGAAAAAGTTTACATATTTCATTCGATGTTTACGAATTCGATTGGATGTTTGTACTATTTGTGAAGTGAAAGAAGAAGTAAAATTACATCGCAGCAGGCTAACAATACTTTCTGACGTAAAACCGTCGATTTCTCAAATAAACACTTGAACTCTAAAATAAAACGCAAACAAATCCATTTGAAAATCGAAAGTGTTCTAAAAGTGGAAACTCAACAAAAAGGTCCGCTTCGGGCGACGACCGCGCGCAATCTACGAATCGGAGTTGCCATTATGACTGTTAATAAAACTAGCCGGGAAAATCTATCTAAAAGTCTTCGAGCTTTCGTGTCAGACAAAATATTCAGTACGAAGTCAGTAAGTTTGTGTATGTGTGTCTGTGTACACAGGCATCCATTACCTTACTATGAATACTAAATTACATACAGTATAATTATATTTATGTTAAAGCTTTTTTAGAACAAAAATTATTTTGCACGACTTATTTTTACTGTTTTTCATTTTTACTTTTCTCTATCTAAGTACTGACTTAGGCAGCTTAGGTCTAATTGGTTAGGATCGTTAGGATTTAATAACATATTTTCATCCCATAAAATGACATAATCGGTATTGCCTCACCTCGCCTGGCAACACTATCTACGAAATCTGCCGAACGCGCCAGAATGTAGGTCGGGGTAAAAGCAAAAAGCGCGCCAAACTGGTTCTCAATTCGAATTTCGTGTGACAGGTGTGTTTTCTCTTTCCCTTGAGGCGTTTCATTCGTCACTAGTAAGACAATAAAGTTTTTATACAGAGCTACTAACTTAATCGAAAAGCCAATACAAAAACTAAAAGTTTTGTAATTTTTTTTCGAAAATTTTAACGATAGATTTTCCATTCTGATTTAGATCTCTAAGAGCCCTACAAGTCACACATTGCAATAAATTGCGACAAGTTCTGGGCATACAACTATTGTTTTTATTTTTACATGACATAGATTTTTAGGGGCCTTTTTAAGTATTTTTTATTTTAGTCAAATGACTAATTTTGTCTAATAATTTTGAAAGTCAAAAGTGTAATCTTAATTTTGTATAATTTGTAGGTATTTAAAGTACAATTAATCTTAATCTGCCATACAACTTAACCTATAAAAGTGTATGAGACCCACCCACGGTGACTCCCAAGGAATGCACCACAACACGGCGGTGCCTCACAATGCTTTACAAGTGTATGTGGACCGACCTCGCCGCGGCCTTACTTTCCAACAAGTCACCCGGTCACTTCCTGTAGCGGGTACATGTGGGAATGTGGGAATTCTACTGATATTGTTATCACAATAATGTTACTAGTAGTTTGCTTCGAACTGAACCTCGCGACACCTATACTCGTATCTCTACAACCGCTCGACGATTTTATTCATACCTATTCGAATTTAAAAATTGTATTGAACATAAAGCCTGCAAAATTTCATGAAGAATGGATTAACTAATAAAGTTGTCGTCACACTTTAGAAACATCCAATACAAATGACACAAAATATGTACTCGAATAAAAAAGTTTGAATCATAAAGGATAGAGACTTGAATTTGAAAAAAAACTTTGAAATACTCTTAGAAACCATGGAATTTGTTATGTAGGTGGATATTATACCTTATAGGTACCTGTTATGCGCAAACGTGACGTTTAATCTCAGGCGGGCGATTTACTCGTCTCGTCACTCAATCGCATTAAAAAAACCTTGCATAAAAAAGATTCGATTTCTCGAATCACTATCAGAACTATCCATCAAGGTATGTCACCGTACAGAATCGAGAGAAGGCGGTATTCCAACTGACGACGTCCGATTTGCTTTCGGACCATTAAAATCGCATCAGAACTCTCCGATAAGCGACATTCTTTGCAATAGTTGCGATTTCACGCCATGCCGCAGAACAGTGCTTATAAGTTATTAACTTATGTCTGTTTGTATATCCCGTTGGCGCGTGCTCCGATTGTCTTTAAATACTAGCACATGCAGCAAGTAATCTGCGTGACTTGGGAACGCGTTCCCGGTTCTAACCGAGAATGCGTTCCGGTTAGAACAAGAGAACAGGACAGCTCTAGCTGTTTTTTTACATTTTAATACATAATAAAAAACCTCTGAGTAGTAATTTAAAAAAAACACAGTCGAATTGAGAACCTCCTCCTTTTTTGAAGTCGGTTAAAAATTACAGCCATATAGGCATTGGTGTTTATTTGTCTTTTTTACATTTAATACGTAAGAACCTCTGAGCAATAATTTTAAAAAATAACATTCGTACAGCTTTGGAAAACGTGTTTTTTTAAGTAGGTAGTTTTAAAGATATTTCTAATTTTTTGCAAAGGAGAAGGATATGAACGTACCTACATGATAAAACTTATTACAAAAGCTTTATAACATTTTACCAAAATAAAAAAATCGACATAAAAATTGCTGAATATATTTTTGGTTTCATTTGCTTGTTTGGTTTAGGGAAAAAGGCTAAATCCGCGAGGCAATGGTATTAAAAACCTTTAGTGAAAAGCACGGAAGTTACTTTACTTCGAAAGTGTACCGTAACACCGGCGTTTGCCGCTCGCGGTATGTGGAGCGAATGATCGATTTCCTCCTATACATGATGCTGTCATTCGTGCATGCCATTACTAATGTCTTGATGTACGAGTAAAGCTGACGCAGGCGGCAAAATATGGATAGTAAAGTATGGAATTCATGAAAGAAACTGCCTATACTTACAGAGTTATAAGAAAATTAAATAAATGAATAAGGAAACTATAAGCTCATAGGACTCGTCATTACGAACAACTTTTATTAAGGGACCAACCCTGAAATCTCGAAAAATTATCAGCTGTTCTATAGAAAAATGTCAATTATACTCTACAAAATTGGTCCCATTGTAAAAGTTGTTGTTCGAAATGTTAAGGACTATGAGTCCTTTTCGGCTTGTACGTTTTCTTATAGCCCTGTATTGTATTTGTACTATTTTAGCCACGACGCAATTTCATTGTATCGGATACTGTGACTATTAAGCATCGATCTGGTTTTAATTACAAGCTTTTATTTAACTTGTCGTGTTAGTTGGTATGGACCTTATGTCTGTGTGGCTTAATTCTTACAACTGAATTTTGATCAACTTCCCGTTGTCCAATTGACGATGACAATTCAATAAAAGCTTGTTTTATAATCTTAATTTGTTTTAATTTTAACACGCTTATATTAGCTTCACCTGTATGTTTGTAACCGACTCCTTTGGGCGCGATTTTGATCCACTTTAAACGGCCGGATTTTGTTCAAACTTTGTAGATAATCGAGGATCGATGTCAATAAATTATTATACAAAAAATAAAAAAAATATACTTATAAATATAATAAAATAATTATATGAAGCTAATAAATTGTGTTTTTGCTCCGAACGCGATTTCTACGATTACTGTTAGCTAAGCTGTGACTCGGTACGCGAATTCTGTGACTACTGCCGGCTAAGCTGTGGTTCCCCACGGCTACTGGTACATATTCTGCTACGTGCCGCGTTTGTCAAAGAGCGATGACAATGCGTGTTTTTTAACCGACTTCAAAAAAGGAGGAGGTTATCAATTCGTCTGTATGTTTTTTTTTTAATTTTTTTTTTGTTTTTTTTTTTATGTTTGTTACCTCATAACTTTTATTAGAAAGCTGAGGCTTCCCATTTGGTCCCATTTCAATTTAGTCCAGTTCTGATAATGGTATCCATGAGAAAACCATATAAGTCTTAAATTTGCATTAAGTACGTGCGCGACAAATAGATGAATAGCTCAATAGTCGGTCTTTTGAAGTCGGTTTTTGTTTTGTAAAAATAATGTTCTTGTTAGCTTTTTAAACTATTCTATATTATTTAGTTGTTACGGACTCTCCTTGCCCTTTTTTCTCTTAAATTTTCATAGCAATTTTGTGAAGATCATCACGGCCAAGAGGCATGGTCCGAAGAACATTCTAGGCTTAAATACCAAGGCTGGCGACCTTTGGGCTGTTGCAATGTGGAATATATTGTAATTGCGTTAATATAAGATGTTGAGGAGTCAGTGAGTAATGGTAGATGAGTGAACTTGTAAAATATATGAATGCGCTTCAGTAGGGAACAGAGAACGATTTCATAGAAGTAAGGATAGATTGAGGTTTTTCTAGCAATCTTGCAGCTTCCTTTTATTTACCATTAAGAAGAAAAGCATTTATTTTATTCGGCTGCTAATTAAATATAAGTGAACCGATTTTCATTGTGTAACCTAAAAATTTTACCAAAATGTCTAGTTTTCGAAAATTTTTCATCTTATTATACTACTATTATGATACTGTTACCATTTTGATGGATCTTCTTAGCGTCAGTGTTGTATTTCTTTTCTCTTACCTGAAACAAAAAGCATTAGATAAGTACAAATCTTTCATAACATGTTTAACAAGACCAGATTCAACAAAGATCAAAATTTTGCAAAACTTTACAATGCGTATTTCTTTAAAATTCGCATTGTAAATTAAAACCGTGTGTTAAATTTTGATAAACAGAATGTCGAACCGAACTCTGCCTGAGTGGGTGATCCCCATCGATACGATATGTAACCAAATTTGTTTTTCAGGTCGATAGTGATCCCCGATAGATAATTATATAGATAGGTAATATGGGTGTCGTAAAATCGCGAGTGAATCGGTTTCTCCTAGGCAGGCGTGCTCCATCGTAGACCGCATCATTGCCTACCATCAGGCAAGATAGCGGTCATCCATTAAAAAAACATGCTTCCAAAGCTACGATCCACTGTCTTTCACGGCTCTTGCACCGCCGCCACTTTAAATCACCTTGACTTTGGCAAATAAAGCACAGCTAGTAAAAGTCGCGTTTCCTTACTAGGTGAATGGCAAAGACCGAATAAATATGTAAAGTGGATACGTCTATCGAATAACAATCGAGAGAGTTCCTTGATGTCGGACAATAGAAAGTGTTGGTCATCAATATGTATGGGGTCCGATTTTGGTTTCACCGAAATTTCTGCACGTATAAATACCTACATAGCTATATGTAGCCATAGGAATCCAGATTTAATATCTTGCCCAAAGGGTGAGCATCGCCATACAACGTGGTAATGGGGCCAGCATTTTGGGAACAATTCCCACAGGCAGCGGCCTTTTAGATTTAGTTTAGTTTTATTGGTTTAGTTTTTTAATTTAATTATATATATATTATATTTTAATGTACTTTCTTAATTTAAGTCTCTTTTTACCTAATATATGAATTTTATGTTAAAAACATTAGTCTTACCTAATTTACAAGATGACTTTGTCTTAATGCCAAACTAAATTCATACAATTGTTATCTTAACCATCGTTTATAAAATATATCTTAACACAATAACTATTGGTCAAATCTGGTGGATGATCATACTGTGTTGAAACAGTTACTCAGACCTTTGCAGTTTTACCTTTGCCTTTGTGTTTTTTTCAGCATAGGATAAAAACCTAACAACAAACAACAATCTAGTAAAAGCTTGACTTTGTTGTAGACAGTTAAAAAACTATTGGCGACAGACTGTACTCGAACCTGCGAGCGAGCCACCCAACCAGCCAGGTAAACCAGAGTTTCTATCAAAGGCATCGATCGATTTGGGGGGAATGGGCTGAAATAGGTACCTATCGCACCACGACTCTAGATATAAGCCAAAGCCAGGTTCTTGCGAACAAATCACTGTTACAAGTCGGGACTTCCACGGGGACGTAAGAAAAATATTTTGACAGGTCCAATTTTTTTTTGTTTATTAGCAAAAGAATTTTTGTTTTTTTTTAAATGTTTTTGTTGCTCCTAACGGCGAACACGTGTCCAACTCTGTGTTCTTCTAATTTCTGTACAATACTCTCCGTGTTCTAAATAAATAAATTATTATTATTGTCTTTACTTTCTCCTGAATTCTCAAAACCTTTAAATTCTCACCAAAAGCTTAAGAAAATGACCTTGTCAAAGTGGACCTGTCCAATTAAAAGACCATTTAGCCTCGAGTTGGCAAATCATAAGATACTTTGAGTTAGGACATTATTTCAACGTATTTGGCAAGATTCTCACAGTCGTTCACACGCGACCGTTTGCTCATCTCCGTCGATTAAGATGTGGTCTGTTTTATGAGGTGAAGCGAGAATTATAGAGCTTTTATTGGACTGCTTAAGGAAGAGAATAATATAATGAAAGTAGGAAAATAAGTTCGTTTGAGCAGGTATCAGAGTTTTTAGGCCGCTTGAAAGCCTCTGACACAGTAGGATTAAGTGTGGCATACATACTTAATTATGTATGACTGCTGGTATGGTCTTTTCCTATGTGACAAATCGTTTGAACGGCAGCATAGCTTTTTCCAGATCTGTTATAGTGGAAATTGGGAAGTGAGAGCCTGTGAGATGTAGCCTACCTAGCCTGGAAGAAAACGTTCTTAGCGATTCTTAATCGTAATAATCTTTTTGATTGCAGTGTCTGGTTAAGAACAATACGAGTTCATGTCGTCAAAGGCGTAGCGTTTAAACTTTTATAGGTTGACTTTGCAAATAAATACTAGTGTCAAATAGCAAATAGTTTTCATAACTTATACTAAAACCAACTAATCGCTTGTGCGCACGCGCTATATAGGCCATTGGCACCGCTCTCGCGCACCGCCGAGCGTAAAAACGATACTTTATCATCACTTTACTTTGTTTAGTTATTTTTACCGACAAGTTGTCGTGTTAGAACATTTTGTAATTACGAGCAATTCGTTATTTTTTTTAATTATAATTGTCAGTTACGAAAAAAGTGCCGTAGGTCCAGCAGAGTGCAATTTTGCTTTATTAAACACAAAAATCACATGTAAGATTGATGTACGTTATACATTGATTTTAACTATTCAAGAAAAAGACGTATTCACATCAACGTCTGGTCAGTACAACAAAAATAGCCTGTCCCATAGTCGTTGTATAACTGAATTCCACTACCATTGTTACACATAATGTTTTGACATCATATTTTTGTTCATAAACTTGGGTGGCAATGACGTAATGGTTGGATCTGACTCACAGAGAATTGTCTATGCTCTATGAGAGATCGGTCAAGTGTCTATGTTTTAGCTAAACCCGATTCGTCGCGCCTCGCACTAGTCGCACTGCCTACATCCGGGAAGTTTCATATTCTCGTATCTCCTTTACAAAACTGCTGCTTCATCTTAGACCACATCGTCGCTTATGGGTTGGTTACATGTAACGAGTTCAAAGAGACAGTGCCCTCGAGCGAGTGTGCCCTTTTACTGTCTCGCCACTGTACTCGTTACGTGTAATCAAGCCATTACTAACAAGCGAGTAGGTGGTCAAAAGCAGACTGGAGAAAAAAAACACTCATCAATATTACGAAAATAGATTTCACTGTACTTTCAAAACCTTGTTCACACATAGCAAGTTCACACATCACAGGCCCTCTACTTAGTGAGAGTTAAATGTGCCAATGCCAAACGCAGGTAGGTACTCGTACAATGTGAGCATTCAACAATGAAAACCTGTTGATGCACACTTTCCAACCTGCAGGGCCCAGCCAAGTGCTCACTTTCACTGCGCAAGTGTGCAGGTATCTATTCAATTTGTTACCGCTAACTGTTTGGTAACAAATTGGAATTGGTTATGATTAGATCTTCAGTGGTTAGGTTTTATACGTTGGATCAGTGTGCTAGCTCAACTTTGACGTAAAAAAACCGTCGCCAGTACGAGTATTCGATGGAAACGTAACGTACGCCATTTACCTCGTCAGGGGCGATCTGGCGGGTGTAAATGGTAATGAGAATACACGCTACGTATTTTTACATCAATGTTGTGCTAGGCACACAGGGTCTAAGTTGCACAGGGCTGAATTGATTTGTTTCAAATTTTGAATAAGGTTTCGGTACCCTTGTCTATCGTAATAGACGATTTAAAGAGAACCTTTGGGCTCATGGATGGCTAGATTTGTAGATCAGACCTCAATCAATCGGGCCTAAGGAAGACAAAGATACGGTGCGGCTGGTATAGGGAAATAGGAGAAACTTCAAGAGTGCTGCCTCAGGCAACGTTCTTAGGATGTTCCGGTGCCCTCCGATAGAGCACTGAGGCAGGCCATGGAGAGAGTTTTAATAGGCACAATCCTACGTAAACTGGCTAGAACCAAATACAACCAGGTACGTTTAAAAGATTTCACCCACGTTACCAGAAACAGATGCTTTCTTTGGTATTTTCAACGAGTTTTCAGTTTTAGATTATTTTAGATAAATAAAAATTAAACAAGTTTAACTCGTTTTTAATCTCGCTTACACCGAAAATAATTCTTCAATTACAAATATTAAATCACACGGCTGAATTTCGACATGTTATTTTGCAACTTTCACTAGAACCTAAGCTTCGAGACAAGGTAACACCGTCACAGAATAAATAGAAGTACCGACGGGTCATTCACACACACCTTCACCTATTGCGCATGCATATTTTATTCTAAGGCAATAGTCCACTCCTTGGTGTATCGGAAATATCGCACTTAAATTACCAAATGCGAAAGTTTGTATGTTTTGAAGATCTTTCTTATCATTAGGTCGGAATAACTTATCCGTTCGGTGTTACAGGCAGGTAGGCAACAGTGATCACTTACCATCTAGCGGCCCATTTGCTTTGATTATTGCCTATAGCATAAAAAACTCGACTTTGTGGCTGCTGTATGGATTTTTCTTACTTACTTATTTGAAATTTAGAGCAGTGGGTCGAATGACATTCAAAATTATAGGCCCCGGTTAAATATTCTTCAACAACTGCTAAACTTTTAGGCGGTCATCAAATATATGGAAAAAACAGAAAACAGCAAGTAAAACTGCGGAACGCGACTAGTCACATCTGTTATGAGTGAAGCAATAGCAGAAGACCAAGTGACGCAAAAGCGCTCGACCGGAAATGATGAAATGTCTACTAAAAGATCATTCTCATAGTTGCTCAATTCACGAAAAAAATGACGGACAATCACGAAGTCTCTTTACGTAAAAAGCGCTGGAATTTCTTTGTTAACGTTTCGTATTTTAATAGCTTTGGAACGTGATTTATGTGTTTGTCAATCGGTAAACTTTAAATATCTTTATTGTTTCTTATTTTTACAGGATTATGATTATGAGTAAAAGGTATGCGAAGCCGAAGAGCTCTTAATACACTATGATCAACTTTTACTATGGGGCCAACCCTGAAATCGCGAAAAAAACAGCTGTTCGATAGTAAAATGTCAATGACACTGAACAAAATTTATGAAACAGTTGATATTTTTAACCGACTTCAAAAAAGGAGGAGGTTATCAATTCGACTGTATGTTTTTTTTTTATGTTTGTTACCTCATAACTTTTGACTGCGTGAATCGATCTTGATGATTCTTTTTTTATAACAAAGCTGACGCTTCCCATTTAGTCCCATTTCAATTTAGTCCAGTTCTGATAATGGTATCCATGAGAAAACTATTTATAAGTCTTAGCATTAAGTACGTGCGCGACAAATAGATGAATAACTCAATAGTCGGTCTTTTGAAGTCGGTTTTTGTTTTTTGTTTTGTAAAAATAATGTTCTTGTTTTCTGTATATTAGAGTTGGACCCTTAGTAAAAGTTTTTCTAAATTATGAGTATTTTAAGCCTTTTTCAGCTTAGTATACTTATAATTAAACTAGCTGACCCTTGCCCACTTCGTTGGGCATAATGTTAATTAAACCCGAAGCCATCGCGCGCCGTCCGGACCGTTTTTTCTCCGATTCACTTTGCAAAACGGACTACCACGTAAAAGCCTTTTTATTTTTCGGTTTTTTATATAACCTATGACACTCAGCAATAATGTGGCTTTCTATTGGTGAAAGAATTTTTAAAATCGGTTCAGTAGATCCCGAGATTACCCCTTACAATTTAACAAATATACAAACACACAAACTTTACTTCTTTATAGTATATATATATATATATATATATACTTATAACCTTATAACTTTGTCGAAAAACATATTTGTCTTTTCTTCTAATTGACAGACTTCGTTTCAGCCGCAGCTCACAAGCAGGTAATCGTAATCTTTTACACGTTATTGTAACAAAAAAATCAAAGAGATGTTTTCACTCTTCAACCACATCGTCATAATATAAGGTAAGTTATTCTAAAAAAACAACGTTCTTGTCTTCGGAAGACTTCACTTTATGTATTGTGTATTATTGATGTCAATATAAAGACGGCTAAGTCCGGTTTCTATTGCGTTTTGTTTCCAATTTTAGAAGAATAGAATCGCAACTTTTCTCAAGGACTACCTATCTCTCAAAAATAAAAATAGAAATGTATTGTTTTCTGTTTTCAATGCGTCGTTGTTTCATTATTCGTTTTATTTATTTCTCTTTCTTAATCTTAGTCTTTTTTTTTCAAACCAAAATTTTAGGTAGGTACGAGTATGTGTCTTCAATTTAGCGCAGTTTGTGAAAACAAAGATTTAACCTTGAAATTTTCTTAATTTGCACATTTATTTTAGTTTATCTAACGAGACGACACCTATTTCGCAAATAAACTATTTAGACAAAAACATCTTTCAAAGTTTCAACCATGTTGCAATGGCCATAGCACGATCTAATATAAAACTAATGATTAATAGCTAGTTAAGATGCGTGATATTTCCTTTTACATAATTAAAAACAAAAAGATTTATCTCTTAACCAATTGTTAACATGATTTTTTTTTATTTTCCATAAATCTTTAATCACCAAAAAGACTAAAAACCTCAAATTAAAAGCCTACAAAACACTTACGTCATCTAAAGGCATTTTGGGCTGGGTCCATAAGTCTTTGTCCGTTTTTACCGCAGTCTGGTCACGTCCATCTTTTTTCATCCGAGGATGATACCATATTCTATCTTTACTTATCGTAATAGTTGTTAAACACGCAAAAACTTGGCATAAAACACAGTTTAGAATTAAAAAACCTTGATTATTATGTTGGAGAGTCATTAGAATAAATGAAGCTGTAGGTTATGTAAATAATTATTCGTACCTACGTTGTTTTATTTTTAAGAGTAGTTTTATTGTTTGAAGAAGTAATTGTCGGAAGAACTGTTTTTGTAATTGGCTGGACATTTGCATGATTTACTCTGGGTTGTTACGTTTTAGCTTTTCTGGTCATTTGAAATTGCATTGACTCGTAATTTGGTAGTTTTAAGAATTAGGTTTTTAAGATTTAAGATTTTAGTTGGAAGGATTTGTTTGTTAGATCTAAACTAACTAAAATATATCTGCCTTTTATTATTGTTTGTTGTTGCAACCAAGACATCAATACTTTTAGATCAAAAATTAGATCAATCAACTTAACCTTCAAACTTGGGCCAAACATATAGTTTTTATTTTGTTCGCCACAATACTACCCTTGGCTTAGAAAAAAAAAAACGGGAAACAACGCAGGCGCAGCTAATCTTTCTCTTACTGTTATTATAAAGTTTGTATGTATGGATGTTTGTTACTCTTTCACGCTAAAAACCTAAAAACGACTGAACAAATTTTGATGAAAATTCGTATGAAGGTAATTATAACCTAGATTATCCGGGAAAATGCAGGGTGCAGCTAGTACTATTTAATATTAACCATTTTAACAAAACAACGTTGCACCTTCATTAAATAAGTAATAAACGTTACAAAACATTTTAAAAAACTGTTACAATACCAACACAAATTCTCGAATTTTCGTAACTTACTACTAAGCAGAAGTAGGTATAATTTGTCAGGTTAATGACCTCAAAAATCTGTGCTTAGGTTAACTATTACACGGAGTAAACAGTGCGTGTGATTACACAGTTTTAATGCTGGTACCATCTGTATGTAAAGTACAACCCGGTCACAGCCTCTCCCGCTTCCCCTGTCACCTCTCCGCGCACTCCCCGGTGCGACAGTGCGACTATATAAGGCTATACGCATTCCAGCGAGGTGCACAGATATTGTGACCGGGTTATACGTACATAGGTGTAGAGATGGGTGTGACGATTTAATATGGGAGTAGTGATGATCTTTATACATTTTATGAACTTACTAGCTGCGCCCGCGGTTTCACCCGCGGTCAAAAGGTTAACATGAGTTTTCCGGGATAAAAAGTAGCCTGTGTTAATCCAGACCATGAAAGACCTTCATTCCAAATTTCATTTAAATCCGTTGCGGCATTTCAGCGTTTAGTGTTAACAAACATACAAACTTTCACTTATATATTATTAGTAAAAGGTATGTTTTGTATGTTTAGAAAGTAATTCCAATTTTGAAATTATTTTTCTAATAGCAAGCTACACTTATCCTTTTCATAAAACGTTCAGTACAAAAGATATCAACGCGCTATTGAAAATTTATTCGCAACCTTTTATTAAAATGTCTTCAAAATTCAAAACGTCCGGATAGAAGATTTAGACTCAAATTACTTACATTAACTAGCTGTGTCCAGCGGTTTCATACACATGTTGCTAAAAAGTGGCGACCGTTTTTCTGGACCTCTGCTAACGTGTATGCAAAAATCTCGATGATCGGTTGAGTAGTAGACATGCAAGCGTAACAAACAAACTCAATTTTGCATTTAAAATATAAGTTAAGAGTTTGGATATAAAACGAGAAAATTTAACTAAAGCGCATATTCATCTGATTATTATCTTTCACGAACAACAAACAACGAAACAATTGTTAAACTCAAACAAAATGATGCAAGGTTAATGTAACAAACAACATAACAGATTGCAGTAACAACCGTAATATTATACAATTTGTGAATAAATTGTTTGTTTGCAAATAGTTAGCAATAGAAGAAGAATTCCACCATTTAATATGATACTTTGCTTTGATGAAGCAAGATGTGGCATAAAAGGTGTTTTAAAGAAGCTAAGACCTAAATGACTTGCCTAATACATACATATATTAGAAGCCGTGTGTGAACGTTTGTGAGTGTGTGTGTATCTCCGTAATTAATGAGCCGATTTTGATGAAATTGGGAATGGAGGAAGAAAACTAAGAGCTAAATGACTTGTACAAAACATGTAGGAGTGAAGCTGGATGAAAGGGGCCTATGTCCAACCCAACACTGGACGTATGATAACTATAATTAATTCGTTGAGTTTTATTAAATTTAAATTGGATTGAACGGTATTTAAGAAAAATGAGATAGAGTCTTTGGAGTGGTAGGGCTCTTTTGCAGACCCCGCCTGGGGAAGTACCACACTTTTGCCAGTTATTCCACCGCCAAGCAGTAATGTGCTAACATTACTGTGTTCCAGTTGGAAGGGCATTGTTTCCAGTAAAATTACAGGGCAAATGGGAGATTAACCAACTTATATCTCAGGGTGAAGAGCGCAGTGCTGTGCCGCGCAGGGTCTTGAATTCTGCGAGTTCAAAATTCTGGGTGGCGCAGACCTGTTATGGGCAAACGTGACGTTTAACATCAGGCGAGCGATTTGCTAGTCTCGTCACTCAATTACATAAAAAAAAAAGTCTAATTATATTGTAAGACCTAAGTATTCCTACAAGAAATCGTTAGTTGCGATAAGACCACTAATATCGGTATATATTATTTCTGTCACCTATCACTTTCATTAATAGACATAAGTGTGAGAGGGATAAAAAACAATGTCAACTGGACTTGAATTACCAGCTCGTTATCACAATTATCTACTTTTATACTTACATTATTTCACGTCCAATCAGTTAAGGTACAATTTAATGTTGCAATATGAAAAGAGGTTCAAGGCCGACCCGTATTAGCAGACTGGTTCCGTAGCTAATTATTATTTATTATGCTACTTGTCAATCTGCTTGAAATAATAGATTTAGTAACCGTAGATGGATACGTGCATTAAAATATGGAAATGTTAATTGGAGTGGACAAGTAGGATTTATGCAATTTATTATCTGTTGATCTATTTAATTGAGCAATAAATAAGTTTATGGGCTGTCAATTTTATGAAGGTTTTATTGGCCAATTGAATTCAACTAATTTAATTTGCTGAAATTTTTTCCTCTATATCGTTGGTCACACATCACACAGTCACTACACACTAAAATTTGTGTGAGAGGGGTTGTGTGACGTGTGTGTTTGGAGGTATCATATCATGGATATCTTCTTTTAAGTAGGTACTACAAATATTCGTCAAGGCACATTGCATTATCCTTCAAGGGTGGCGAGCAAACCCGAGGAGCACAGTTACCATTCCATTTCAAAAGTATTTAATTTAGTAGTTGGCAAAGAAAATAAAGAATTAGTATTTTGTTCTCTGTAACAGATCTTCCAAATAACAATACACTTAGCATAAAAACTAGCTTAAACTTTATGAGTTGTTTCATATATTTCTACAGTCCGAGACAGGCGCCAATACTATATTAAGGCTTGTTATTAATATATTCAATGTCCTAAATAGCCAAACTGCTTTTATGGACAGTATAACACAACAGAAACGGTATGTGGTCCGAATAACTGTCGTCCGTCCTTGTGTCGCGCCCACGGAACCCCAAACTAGGATTGTAACTTAACTGTAGAAGTCTGGTTGGGATTAAAAGGTTTGAGAGGTTCTATTTAAAATATATTAAATGCAAAGTTTTATAAATAACCTTAAATGAACATGTCAAATCAACTTAACTTTTTGTTAACTTTAATTTATGATTGATTTTTTTTCATTGAATATTGTTGCGACTTGACTTTCTTTAATTCTCTTTAATTTTATATTATACAATTATTATTATTTGTTAAATGTTTTGTTATTATTACCTATTATTTTTTGTAATTTTAAATTTTTATGTTGCAATGGTCTGCATCTGCCGCACGCCTTGGCGTTGCTGTAAGTGCGGCAGGTATCTAATATAAATAAATAAATAACTAACATAAACTCGTTTCAATTTAAATTATCCCTGGAAAATAAGTGTGAGTACTTTTAATTTCGTATAATGTTGCCAAACTCAACGATTGGTGCTGAAATTGCAATGCTCATTATACGGCTCGTTATTTAGAAATTAGATGAAACATAACGAGGGCTTAACCAGGTTATTGATTCGAAATTGTTGACAACTCTTCAAATAGTTAAATCGAAACTTAAATTTTCAATTTTTCAAAAAGAAAAATCAACAGTAAGGATCATTTTTTTGAGTCTAAACATCAGATTATTCTATGGGACGGTTTTTTTTTGTGATTTTAAAGTTGGTCCCAAAATAATAGTGTTTCAGAATTGTGAGTACCCTAAGTACCTATTTATACGATTTTTTTTGTTTTTATGTAATTGAGTGACGAGACGAGCAAATCGCTCGCCTGATGTTAAACGTCACGTTTGCCCATAACAGGTCTGCGCCACCCAGAATTTTGAACTCTCAGAATTCAAGACCCTGCGCGGTACAGCACTGCGCTCGTCACCCTTAGATATAAGTTGTTTAATCTCCCATTTGCCCTGTAATTTCACTGGAAACAATGCCCTTATAACTGGAACACAGTAATGTTTGCACATTACTGCTTGGCGGTGGAATAACTGGCAAAGGTGTGGTACTTCCCCAGGGGGGCTCTACAAAAGAGCCCTACCACTACAAACAACTACGTGCTTTCAGCTAAGCCAAACTAACAACCTTGTCAACTCTACAATAAGTATAGTACTCTATCATTATGCCGTCCAACCTGTCTCTACATTATGCAAGTGTCTTTATGCAACTTTGCGATACTTACTTCATATCTTGAGTGAATGGCTTGCATATTAAAATGTAGAGCTAAGCCAACTTTAAATATAATTTACTGCACTCCCTACAGTACATAATTACTTCGTATAGTGGAAATGTGAAAGTAATATTGAGGGCATTGTGACGGAGACGTGTAGAATTTCGACACTATTCAGGCGAAAAAAAACTTTTTAGTTACATGTCGTATTACACTGATATTTAAATCAAATTATAACAATAATAAGATAATTTAATGCAGGCATAAAAAACACTTGAAATAGTTATAGAATGCCATTATGAATTTCTATAACTTAATTTAAAGATTTAACCCTTTGACTCGGAAACGTCACGTGGTCGTCACGTGGTCACGTTGTCACGTGGTGGTAACAGTAGGCTCGGAACGCGTATACATGTGTACGGACACGCACCATTTTGAAAAGGTCTCTAAAACGTTCTTTTTTTAATCGAATGGGCGTAACCTTTTCATTGAAAAGGTCTTTAAAACGTTCTTTTTTTAATCGAATGGGCGTAATTTTTTCAAAATGAATAACGGTCGCAACGTACAAATGTGTACGCATTCCGAGTTTAAGTATGACAGATATTTCTCTCTCCTAAAAAATTGGAAAAATTAGTCGCTCTGGCATAATGCGTCGAAATCAAGAGCCTAACATAGCGCTAAGTTCTTCCAAATCCGCTTAAACACTTTTTGACCTAGGTAGCAGTATTTAAAAAAATGATGTTTTTCAGACCATAGACAAAATCGTGACGATTTAACGATATTGTTAATTTTAACCGTCGGTGTATCGATTAACAAAGTACCACAATTGTGGTTTGAGTAAAGTGTAAACATACATGTAAAGTTCACAGCTTATGTTTCTTTAAGTTGCAGTAAACAGACAATTAAAACACATAGTGCATGCTTAATTAACCAATCAATTAAACCGATAGAACGCTCGCTAATCAGCTGATTAGTACTAAAAACGATTCAACACACAACCAATCCTAATGTTTATTCACTTGACTCAGTTTTTTACGTCAATAGGTCATGGGACCGGCACAGTAACACATTGAGCTTCTGTGGAGACGGTAGGGTGGCCATGCGTTAGTTGTTGGCTATGGGTACAGTACCCGGCGATAAATATTGCACATCGACCTTTGGAAAGAAACAATCGGCTAATTTCGGCTTCGTAGAGCATTATCTCTGTCGCACACTACCTTCTAATAGATACTGGACTGTTTGTATTTCGTGCGACAGAGATAACGCTCTACGATGTCTCTTGTCTCTTTCAAAGGTCTATTTGCAATATTTATCGCCGGGTACTGTAAGTTGTTGGATATATGTATGTTTTTGGCTATGTGTAAGTTGTTGACTATGTATAAATTCAAACAAATATTTTTCAAATGAATTTATGGTATATTTCCGCCTTAGAATTGCGTCAGATATAAAAAGTAATTTAAAGATCATCTAGTATTTGATTGATTGTTTTAATAATTATAATTCTTGGGTCATTTTAGGTTTTGCAAAAATAAATTAAGGTTAGCCTGATATGATAAATCATTATTAATCGAACAGCTGTATGATTTTTGTCATACAGCTTTTCGAAGATGAGCTTCCGTGAAGTGATGCCTTTTTAAATAAATTATATGTCGCTTGTTGATTTTTGTTGTTCTAAAGGTGATAAATAAATCCAAAGGTACATACAATGACAAAATTTTAATTCAGTGTCACCAAATTTTTAGATTGCATTTTTTAATTACTTAATTATTAATCCCAATGCTTTTAAACAAAGACCTACTTAAAATGCGATAAAGTTTTGATTTCCTTAATACAAGCTTAAATACCAAGCGAGCTAATAATATCAATAACAGTCTTCAGAAATGTCAAGATTAAACCAAATCGAAATGATATCAATATCAAGTCAATGTTTGTGTTGGCTACCAAATCCTTTTGGCATATAAGTTAATATTTTTATGTTAATGGCTTTGATAAAACAAAATATTGCAGTTTTGATTTTTCTTAAATAAATCTTTACCGTTATTTAATTTAGAAAACTGTGAAAGCAATAGCAAAAAATTTTTATTGAAAAAAATATATATTTGTTAAGCGGCTTTAAAGTGTAATATGGCACTTAAAATTAAAAAGTCACTCTTTAAAAAATATGTGAATTTTGAAAATGATGGTCACACGATTGTATCAGCTTCGGAAGCGCGGGCGACACACTACAGTGCGTACGATACCCCATTGTTCTTTAGCATAGGGATGTTTAGACAATTACATCGATATCGATAAATCTAAAATACGCAATAATATAATCAAACATATTTTTTTTAATGCAAGGACTTCAAATAACTTAAGATAGGTACACGGATAAATGACTAAAAGTAAAACAAAAAACACAGAAAGCAATAAAGAAAAACATCCATATCAAAAGAAAAGTGTGGATATAATGTGAGCTGCGCAAGACTCGAATTAGCGCCAACGTTTCCAAGAGTATTCCAGTATTACGTATGACTGTTGTGACTATCACTTAAAGTTCAAGAAGTTGTACGAAGAATGCTATTGTATTGACTTTTATTTAACATAACAAAGGAATCAGCGAACATTTTTTCAACAATACTAAAACATTTATATCTTTCAAACGTTGACACCGATATTATTTAAATGTAACAAAAAGCTTTTATGATTTTTTGTCACACTCCATTCAAGTGAGATGGAAAGTGATATCGGTCACGAATGTTTCAAGGATCATCGAATGACATTGACAGATAATGAATTTGATTGAAAACGTGTTGGCAAAAATAGTTCTTCTATTTTTGGTTTCGTGCTGTTACTGTAAATTGCGCTGTTGTTAATCTTTGTGTTGGTTTTATTCTTTTGTTGTTGAGTTATTTAATTAATATTTAGCAATACAAATCATAACCCAGCAAATTAAATACTTACTTCCTATTACGTATTTATAAGATTTGATTGTATCCTAAAATGACAGCATTTTACTTTTAATTCACAGGTTTCGTTACAGATAGTTACAAAACGCCTACGCCTTCTCAGAGGCGTAGGCGAGAAATGGGCTATCTACTCGTAATACACCCAAGGGTAATAATTTGAATAAATAACAAGTGGAATAATAATATCGTGACATCTTGACATTTATTTTTAAAAGATGTCATATTGTTTTCGACCAGTTTTATCGATAACCGGTACAAATCACAGCCCCATCACTACAGGTTCATCCACAATGAAGTCGTATATGGTTTTTTCAACCAAACCACCGTTATTCGTCTACATTATTTCGTATCTTCAACGAAACCAAGATTAAGTAAAATGTAGGTAAAGTGAGAAAACGCAAGTTGTGAAGTAGTTGACCTTGACTTTGGCTTACTGAGTTGGTGGATTGAAGCTACTCGTGGATTGTATGATGAAGCTCAAATACTGGTTTTGGTGCCTTACCTGGAAAAAAACAAAAAAACACATATAAGACTTTTGTGTACATTTCAAATACTTAGATAGAATTACAAACTAACATAATACTCTCCCTTTAGACCCTCTATTTCACCCGAAAGGTCATGATTATCATCTTCATCATTAAAAGGCTTTTATATCCCACTGCTGCGTAGTCCTGTGTCTTACTGTGCCATCTCTCACTCACTCTCACTCGCTCACATGCCAAACGGATTCGACCTGCGTTTTTGACAATTGGGTAATGGGACCAGCATTTTGAAAACCGTTTCCACAATTCAGTAGTCTTCTAGACTAGTATACTCGTACATAGTTCTATTTAGTTTAGTAGTTTTATTATAAAGGCATAATAATAACGTGATGATAAAAACATGTTTTACCATGAATGCATTTTCTAGAGTTTCTAACTAGCTACCTACAAACCTGAGATTTTAAATTTATAACTTCACTTTTAATGCTTTCTGCAGACTCATTGAGAGCCAGTTCTAGAATCTAGAATACCATATTCTGCAGTTCCGCAAAGGTAAGCGTATTAACCATCTCTTAATGCAACATATAGACTAAACCAATGAAAGCGTTCGCACTGTCTCCTTTTATTTCTAAGAAATAAAACAAGACGCAGCACATCGTTGACATCAAATTTTATTCGGTCTATACGCAGTTCCGTCAACATACGACGACATTCTCAGTTTTACGAAAAGCCTAGTCATTTATTTATAAAAGCTATTTATAACACTTTGACAGTTTCAAGTGTAGGCTAAAATGACGCGGAATTAGTTTCACGATAAAACGGCACATCTCTAATGCACGACGCCACAAGACAAAACTATGCACCTCTAATTTCAGATCAAGTAGAAAGGCACAAGACATTTGAACATTCGGGTAGTTTTTATGCGTCACTAAGTGCGTGAAATTTACGTACACGGGTAGTAGGGTAGTTTTAGGCTTCACTTAGATCTAGGGCGGGACTTTCTGCCTTTCTACTTGATCTGAGCTTCTAATGCACGTCGCCGCGCCGCCGCGCCGTCGCTTGCATATGGCCTTGATGACAGATCACAAAAATGTGGGTAGTCTAAATACTTATGATATTGGAACAGTAAAGAACAGTACTTATGTGAAGTTAACAGTTATTGTATAGGTGTATGATTAGCAAGAGTTATGTAGAGCAACGCGTAATCCAGTCAGTTTTTAGGAAATCGCGAGGGTTTTTTATGTAATTGAGTGACGATGCGAACAAATCGCTCGCCTGATGTTAAACGTCACGTTTGCCCATAACAGGTCTGCGCCACCCAGAATTTTGAACTCGCAGAATTCAAGACCCTGCGTGGCACAGCACTGCGCTCTTCACCCTGAGATATAAGTAGTTTAATCTTCTATTTGCCCTGAAATTTCACTGGAAACAATGCCCTTCCAACCGGATCACAGTAATGTTTGAACATTACTGCTTGGCGGTGGAATAATTGGTAAAAGGTTACAACTGAGCGCTACTGTCAATCGATCAGAGCTTAATTTCTATACAACTTTGTTCTATCAGAATTCCTATAGGAATCTTGTTTGTCTCGACTTAAGTGTTAAAATCAGGCTCTGAAACGACTTTATCAAACCCACGGAGCAATATTAGACTAAATACATTTTCAAAACGTATTTACCAAAAGAGACTACCGAGTTCATACAATGAGTTTACACTCAAGTAGGTAACATAATAAGTTTAAGGAAATATTAAAACCTTAACAAAATACTAAACTTAAAATAAAGACACTCACAATATGAAGGTTCTCTACAAGGAACTCTAAACCGACACGGAACCCACTACTCCCAGTAAAAGGCCAGGTGTTGTTTACGACACTTGTCTACCAGTGGGCCGCAGAAAAACTGTTCCCATAAACCTACAATCCACTGCCCTAGGAATTGCAATACTTAACGTGGTTCTAGTTCCTAGTATTCCATATAAGAAGTCTGCAGTGATTACAGTAAGGACTCACACTCGCTTTCAATTGACGTTACGACTTACTATATGATTTAGCAATACTAGAAATATTGATAGGTAAAGTTTGTACGTATGTTTGTAGAAGGTAATCTCGAAAACAGATCCGATTTGAAAAATTAAATCTAAAAATAAAAAAACTTTAATAGTAGGTATTAATAAATGGTACTATAGTCGTCACAAAATAAGAAGCCCGTTTGGACGTTTGTCATTGCGACGTAACTAGTGATGTAACCATACGACTCGGTACTCGATACTCACGATAAATCAATTCAAGTTTGTATGAGTATTTGATCGATTTGATTTTAAAGTACATTGGATTAAGGTTACGATTCGAAAATTTAACTTAAACTTGAATATTATAGGTATATTGAAATAATACGAAATGGTGCGAGAGGTCAATTTGTCTTTAATTTAATATTTTTAGTTACAATAACATTCATTCAATCACAAATACCTAAACAAGAAAAAACGAAAGTTATTGAATCTTCATTCAATAATTTTCTTCGGATGATGAGCCAAAATCGTTAGTTGAGCTATCGTCAATTCAATAATTAATTGGGTACAAGTTACAACACTAATATTTGAAAAAAGAAGACTGAGAACGTAACTGTTTTTGAGAGTTTTTGACTTTGAGTTTTTGAATTTGACATTACATGCTACCATAAAGTATGCGCGAAAAGCGTTCCAAGTTACATTCTACGGTCTTTCTCAAGTGTCCAAACGGGCCTCTTATTTTGTGACGACTAATAGTAACCAGTATTATTGTAAATTTTCATTAAAATCCATTCATTAGTTTTTGCGTGAAAAAGTAACAAACATCCAAACTCACAAACTATCACAGTTACAATAAATTTTATCTTTTATATAAAAATGAATCGCTGTTCGTTCGTCTGGCTATAACTCGAGAATGATTGGACTGATTACGCTTATTTTGATCTTGAAATAGTTGTGAAAGTTCAGGGAAGGTTTAAAAGTAAAAAAAACAGCGAGTAAAACCGCCGGGGCAGCTAGTCTATATATATATATATAAATGTTATGTTGGTTTGTGTACGCTTCAAAAACTCAAAAAGTTCTGCACCGATCGAGCTGAAATTTTAGCATGATATATAATCCGCATCAAGGATTGTTTTTATCTATTTTTTTTTTCTTTTTTTTTTTTGATCCACAGCGAAGCGTGGCATGGAACAGCTAGTTTATATAATAATATAAGTGAGAATTAATCAATACCCACTGCTGAGTATAGCAATCCTCTTCTACATGTATTTGCGAAATAAACCCTTCTATTAGATTGTATCTTCGCAAATTAGGTTACGAACTTTGATGATTAGCAATAAAACTATAAACTTTGTAAGAACTAGGTAATTCATTAACTAACGTTATTTAAGAGCCAAGTAGACTGATTTTTATTGGTAATAAACATAATTATAAACTCGGTGTTTCATCAGGTCTATAACATCTAAAAGTGTATCATCAAATTATAGTCCTCATAATCTAATCCTATCTTATAATTTCTTATCCTACAAAAGATAAATTAGAAAACTATTTTATAAATGCGAAAGTTTCTATGTTTGTTACCACGTTTCTCCGTAACTACTAAACCGATTTTGATAAAATTAGAAGTAGAGCTTATGTCCTCGATTAACAAATAGGCACATGGAAACTGCGGGTAGTCTATGAATAAAAGTACCGTGACATATAGATGGAAAGACAGTCAAAGAAACATGACGAAACTATAAAGGTGCTACAAATCTCAAAAAACAAATATGTAGAATGATATTTGAAATGGAGATAACACACATGAATTCTACTTTTGGTTTCAGTAAAAGTAACATAACTAACAGTTCCTATAGTAAATCGGGTGAAATCGTTTGGCATAGCTAGTAACACTGGCACTTATCCAATAAAAAACAATCTATATTCATTGACAAACCACATCAAATCTGTTTAGGAATCTTGTAGCATTTAGCCCAATTGACCATAAGTTACACTAATACCATAAGCTCGTAAAATAAGGGCATCCACAAATAGAAACCTTACCGACCTGACTTAGGTTTTAACTTTAAACCTAAGTCAGTAAGTTCAGGACAATGCCCTTAAACTTTTAAGGCATATTTTTGTTGTCATGAACCTTGCATTCCGATTTTGGTAAAAATGAATAAATATATTTGTAACTAAACTATACATACTTAAAATATATAGTCGCAAGAGGATCTTTGCAGACTCAGTAAATATACGGGCTGACTGGTTAGACACTTGACATATTCTAGGTTATTATAGTACTCATCATTATGAGCAACTTTTACTATGGGACCAACCCGGAATTCGCGAAAAAAATATCAGCTGTTCCATACATTTTGTCAAGTGTCATTGACATTTTTCTATGGAACAGCTGATTTTTTTTTCGCGAATTTCGAGTTGGTCCCATAGTAAAAGTTGTTCATAATAATGAGTACTATGATAACCTAGAATATGTCAAGTGTCTAACCAGTCAGCCGGTATAATCTACCTGGCTGATTCTCAGTTAAAATACTACAGATATAGTACTTACTACTAATAACTTACTTACTTACTCACTTGTAGTGTAGTTATAGTACTTGGTTTTTATATTTTCAGTGTACTTTACTCGTATATTGTGTCTCACATTTTTTATTCTACCTCTAGAGTTTGTCATGTTTGTGTATTTTTATCGCTGACAGCATAAGTTAATAAACTAATAAATTACAATGAAAACAAAAATAACTCTGATAAACTAGTAACTAACCATCACAAAGTTTACGTCTAGTTTCATAGTTTAATCGAATCTTCAATATGCGTCGCGCTTTATCACCATTTAATCACTCGAGCCAATCCTTAAAGCTCGGAATCTTCGGACATTCCTCTCGAGGTTTAGCAACGAGTTTTTAGAAGATTGCCAAACGGCTAAGCGATTGCAGAACTATGTACAGACACTTAATTGAATAGTTTGTTGCCTATAAGTGAATATACTTACCTACAGCTATTTTGGCAATATATATTTTATTATTCTGTGACAGGCTTGCGTTTGTCCGCCATCTTGCCTGAGTGCCTAGTGCGAGTTTTTTCGTTCGTTCGCTTTAACGTAAAGTACAATTTGTATGGAATAAAAAACCGCACCACCTAGTGTTTTTAATAAGAACTACAAATACGCGATCAGTAAACGCGATCGAATAGTGAAAAAAACTAGCACTAGGCACTTTGATGGTGATGCAGCGGTCTACGATAGAGCACGCCTGCCTAGAAGAAACCGATTCACTCGCGACTTGAAGACACCCAGATTATAACTACCGGGCAATACTCGGTAAATATGCAATGGGAGCAGTAAAGCCCTGGTGTCAGAGTTTTTAGGCCTTCAAAGGGACTCCAGCCTGGTATTCATTAAACGAAAAAATTAATAAAATTCCAGTTTTTTTTTCGTCAAGTTACAGAAACATTTTTCTATGGAACAGCTAATTTTATTTCGTAATTTCATAGTTGGCTTATGGCCATAGGAAAAATCGATCCCGCAATTTCAGGATTGATTTGGTTCCAGAGTAAACACTGTTCATAATGATAAGTCATTCGGCCTACCTATTCAGCATACCTATTACCTTTGCCTTATATCCCTGTATTTTGATTGCTAAGGTGTGGCAAAATACCAAATTGTAAGCGACGTACAGAATTTTCGGTTTTATCCACAAATTGTCAACCTTGTGTTTAGGTAATTTGTTTATTTGTTTATTTGTATTAAGGCACAAACGGTTTACAATAAACTTAAAATAATAGACACAATTAATATACACACACCAATCAAGCTGCCACTAATATATGCAATATATAAAATAAAAAGAACAGGACGATAGGTACTCAGAAGCGAAACAATGTTATTAACAAAAAAAAAATATAAAATCATAAGTATAGAAAACAAATTAAAACAATATAAAATAAACTACTTCTGAACAAATAGGAAACGAATAGGTAAATATAATAAGAGTGAAATTTGATGTTTAAATTGGGATTTAGACAACGAAAAAATGTCGCAACCAGAAAACTGGTCGTTGTGCGACTTACATGCTCTGGGAACAAACGAATTACATGCATAATTTGTATTAGGAAACTTTAACTTACTACTTTAACTTTAATTTAGGAAACTTGTCAAGGTATGACATGGACCATCGCTGGTGGTATGTAGACCAAGGTTAAACGAGTGGAATATTCGAGAAAGGATAGATCAAAGGGCATCAAGAAACATATTGGATCGTTTTACAGCATGAGACATTGCTGGGAAAAAGTTGTGTTAAATTTCGTGGCACTTGTGAATATTTTATGCTAAGGACCTTATTTATAAAAGCTGCTTAAGTTAATCACTGTTTAAAACACTCTGACAACTTCTCGCTGAAGTGAAAAGTCGCGTACTAAAACAAGACGGAGAATTTTAAGGAGTGATTATGTTCTTAAAGAGTTTTTAAATGGTAAGTAAGTAAGGCCCTTTATTATTATGCATAGCATAACATTATCTTTATTGTCTAATTAGTTTATGGTGAGATTCTACCATGAGATGAGATGCCAAATAATGTGTAATGATATAAGTACGTGTAGATCTTTGATAAACGTGAAAATGTTTGTTACCTACGTGTTTGTTATCAAGCTCTGTAATTTAACGGATTTGGATGAACTTTAGTATAAACTTACTATTATCTGGTGTAACTAGAAAAACACTTTGTGCCTCAAAGTTTTGCCTTTACTAACTTTAAAAAACATATTTTTAGACTTTAACATACACTTAACTCACCCAATGACATGAAAACTAACAACAACCTAATTTTTTATTAGAACCTTTCTGATTAGGCAAATTAAACTAAAAAAGGTAACAAATGTAAAAGTTAAGTTTGCTGAAATAAAATATAACCACTTCTGTTTTATTTCAGTAAACAACAAATAGGGTAAAACCCGGATAGTTGCCCCACTTTTCGAAAAAGTTTTATTTAAAAAAAAATATGAACTTGCTGAAAATGATTCACCTGTATCTCACAACATAGGTCTTTTATCTTCTATAAAAGCCTATTTTTGTATATGTAATTAGCAATGGTTTTGAGTAAATACTGGTTTATTTCACCTCTCAGAAGAGGGATAGTTGCCTACTATGGCGGATACTAGCCTAACGTTAAAAATGGTTGGGTGGGATACTTGCCCAATGTGAGAATAGATGCCCGTCGGTTTTTTTTTCAAATAAAAATGAACTTATATTAATTTAAATAATCAGTTTTTATTATTAAATACAATCTTTTATTAAGTATTAATTAAGGTTAAATTATAATTATAAAATTATGACAATAATAGACTCCAAAAAAGTAAATAAGAGTCCAAAATAAAAATGTAATATTATTATTTATTTTGAAGATAGAACAACAAACAAAATTAGAATTAACTTTGGCATTAGCCTCTATTATGTAAGTATTCAGTCCGTATAACTTACTGAGATCCTTTATTATGTACTAAGTACTAAGAAAAGTTATTACCTAATCAACACTTAAAAATACTAAGGTTTTAAATTGTAAGAGTGAACATGTAATTTTTTTATTAAATAACTGAGCAATAGTGTTTTTGCATAAGTCCATTTCTAGTAAAAAGAAAAGAAAAAGAAAAAAGTGTTTTTAAACAATTTAAAGACACGTCCACATGCTCCATACTCGCACTCACCTGTTTCGCAACTGATTTGGTTCTGTGTTCCCCGCCGCAAGTGGGGAACACCGAAACATATCAAGAATCGTTTCGTATCGAGTTGCTCAGTGAATACGTGGCTTTAGATCACAAAAGATGCCGCTGACCGCCGCTGACCGCTGCTAGGGTTGCACTCGTAATGTTTTTACGAAATGTTTGAAGACCTGTATCTCAAAAACTACTAGCTTTTCTGGAAACTGCTAGAACAAAAGTTGTTCAGAATGATGAGTACTTTAACGGGTTTTCGGCTTAGCATACCCTTTCTGAATAACCCTGTAGTTACGGATAGTTGCCGCAGGGCAACAATCCGCAAAAGACAGTAGGGCAACTATCCGATTTGATACGGATACTTGCCCTTTTTATTTACGAAATAAATAAAACATATTTAACAATAAAACCTATTAAACAGTGCAATTTAAACTCTAATGCACTCAAAGAAATATATTTTTGACTGAAATCGCAATCAGTTATAAAAATATTTAACAGAGATTACTTACCAATATAATTCTGGCGCTCGTCAAAGTATCGCCGCGGAAGATATTTTCTCACAAGGACAAAACACGTGCGCCTACTTCAACGGCTTAAGCGGCACTTAGGCCTGCGCGGGGGACGCTTTTAATTATGATCAAAAAGAAACACTGTCAATACGTCTAACATAGAGAATTTGAAACTGAGGCATGTATCCGTCCGAGGCAACTATCCGGGTTTTACCCTAGTATTATACATTTTATTTGCCTTAATCAGTTATTTAGTCTAGTCTATTAATAATAGATGACCACATGTTAAACTAGTCTAAATAAAAATCCGAAGAAGTCAACAACGGATATCACGGCAGCACTTTCTAAGTCCATATTAGTTGCAAAACTGGTATCGCGAGACGCCATGGCATCCGATAGCTATCAGATACTTTCTATTGTCTATAAACATTTCGGTTATGAGTGGTGATGTCATTAATTACAGCAACAAAACGTTATAAGGGGTTAGGTACACTTATTAATACGCTTTTATTAGTTTGTCCTGTATGTTTTTAACCGACCCTTTTGGACTCGATTTTGCCCTACTTTGAACGATCAGATTTTATTCAAACTTTGCACACCTGTTAAAGACCGATGGCAATGCGTGTGTTTTAGTTTTTTAAGCTAGAATTTATTTTTTTATTCGATATGAGAGTGATAGGTTTTGCACTGGCGTCCTTCACTGGCGTCCGGCAAAGGGTGCATTGTGCGTTTCCACCTAGCCAGCGATCACCCGACCCTACCCAGTTCCTTAAGGGTTAAAGAGTTACGCTGATAACGAGCAGGTATAGAAAACAGAAGGCATGAGGTTTGGCCTTAACTTGATAACTTTATCACGATAACAAATAGAATATGTGACCATATAATCCGAGTTGTAATCTTAAAAGGTTGGCAACTATGCGTGAGACTTCCAGTGTTACAGGTATTGGGTATGATTGCTTACCATCAGCGGCCCGATAGCTTCTTTTGCTGTCTATGGCATAAAAAGCTATCGCCATACTAAAATCACTCGAACCCGTTGAGCCATTTCAGCGTAAAGAACTAACAAATACAGAAACGCCTTCTCACTCAATTACTACCCATTAACCAACCCACCAACCAACATGCGTGCTACAAATATTGTTATAACAGTGCATAAATCAGTCCACGTCATGATTCCATTTGCTAACAGTATGTTACTACCGAAATTCGCGTGAATATAATTATTGTGGCCTACTCCAGTCACTAAATTTCATGAAATTGAAGAGATTTTGAAATAGGTGTTCGTTTCAAAATCTCCAGGCGCAATGTAAATTGAGGAGTGGCTTGAGAGGCGCCACGGCGCCCTTACCTTCCGTCTGACGCAGGTTCTCACCGGACATGGTTGTTTCGGGAGGTACCTGCACCGAATCAGGCGGGAGGAAACGCCCGGATGCAACCACTGTGAGGATCGGCCGGAGGACACGGTGGAGCACACCGTGGAGGTCTGCCCCGCTTGGGTGGAGCCCCGCCGTGTTCTCGTAGCGGCGATCGGCGGCGGCGATCTCTCGCGTCCGGCCCTGGTGCAAGCCATGGTCCGGGGCGAGGAGGAATGGGACGCCGTCGCCTCCTTCTGCGAAGCAGTGATGCTAGCGAAGGAGGTGGCGGAACGTGAGAGGGAGAGAACCTCTCGTCCCAGCCGCCGCCGTGGGAGGCGCTCCGGGCGTCGGGGGTCACGTGACGACCTCCGGCCACCGTAGACGCGGGCCTGTGGACGGTGAGCTATTGGGCTAGCTCGCTGTCCGTCCGTCTTATGACGACACAGGCCGTGTCGACGGCGCGTTCGTGTTCCACGCGCGCCTCAAAGAGATGTCAGCAACATGGAAGGGGCCCGAAAGGGCCCATGCCCGTCGGGGCTGCGGGTAGAAGTTACCGCGGCCTCGGCGTCACAAGGGCGTAGAAGGAACATGGGTGGTTTTTGGTCAGTAGAAGTCTGACACTCCCTTCCGCTCTGCCCAAAGAGTGGGAGGGGTCATTTGATGATTTCCCACCCCCCAAAAAAAAAAAAAAAAAAAAAAAAAAAAAAAAAAAAAAAAAAAAAAAGGCGCAATGTAAAATGTCCATCAAACATTTACCTTTTCTAATACATATAATAATAATAACTTTCTTATTTCAGGCAATATAACTTGTACTACTACTAAGGCTGTGTATATAAAAGAGCGGCAAACAGGCTGAGGGTCAGCCTGATAGTAAGCAAAACCACCACCTATGAACACCTGCAAACCTAACGGCGTTGATGATGGTTTACCAGCGCAGAGAGGTGCTTGTAGGCATTTTTAAAACGTCCCACGTTGTAGTTCGTAACCTACATAATCTTGCGCAGGTGGAAAAGGGCGTTGACAGCGAAGAGCTTCCGTGTACCAACATTACAACCACGACCTCTCTGCCAAGAGAAAAAGACTAAGAAGAGGTACCTATCTCATTGCCACGGCTTTGCTGATTGGAGAACTTTTCAAAATAGAGAAAAAGAAAACATGCAGAGCTGAAAAACTAGCAACATTACGAGAAACCAAAATATAGCAGTGGACAAAAGATATAGGCTGGTGAATTGATGATGATGTCCTACCAAAAGATATGATAGAAAGTGGCCTAATTCCTGAATGAAAACATTGTATTCTCGACCAAACGTGGCATCATAAATGTCACTTTCTCAGGTCACAAGATCGCCGTGAAGTAGAAATATTCCATTCAACGCTGAATGCGCGATGGCGACCAAACTGGTTTAAAGTGTCAGAAGTCAGAGGCCAGGTGATCTTTACGAATAAGGATTACGACTATGTTGAGCGAAGGTCGTTTGTCAAAATGATGCGATATCCTTTGGATTGAATGAAGCTTTTTGGTAACATATTGCATATCAACCTATCAAATTTACTATCTACTGCCTTATTTACCCCACTGCTGTGTCTCTACCATAGGTCCTTACTGCGCCAATTGGTTCGACTCCTGATTTAAGTTATATCGCCAACCCACCTCGCTACTGTACGTTCAACGCTCACGAAGAATTTGTAAAGCTATCAGTGATATGTTTTAATGTAGAGAAATGCTAATATAATCGATTTGATGACAGTTTTATAAAATGTCTGTAAAAATATTTTTGAAACTATTAAATCTATTGATATTAGCCTACTTGGAGAGTTAATACAATCATTTGAATTTCTTAACCTTTCACCAGAATCGGCTACTGCTTGTAATAAAGAAAAGGTAGACAGAGCGATAGAGAGGATGAATTACAGACACTTCCATGGTTATCATCATCAGCAACCTTTAATCTTCCCACTGCTGGGATAAAGGTCTACCCTCGAAATGTGATTAGGCCGTATTCCACCACGCTGGCCAAGTGCGCTGGCCATGGGTATAATTATGAATCAAACAAAACGTACCTTGTAGTTTGATTCCAATTATGCGAGGATCACCACCGAAGACGATTTAATTATTACATGCAGCAGTACATGGGATTGTGCTATCTTCTTCACACCTTTAGATATTCACCACTATAAAATACAAAACTTGACTTCCCGTCTCCCTTCCACGACCGGAGAGGGGCGCCTGAAACTGGTCATTATTTTTAGAGATATACCTACAAAGGATGTTAACTGTGTAAATATACATTTTTGTTTCTTAGTTTGTCTGCTCACTCAAGGGTCCTTTCACAAGGGTGGGTTGGGAGTGTAATCGTCTTCGGTGGTGATCCTCGCATAATTGGAATCAAACTACAAGGTACGTTTTGTTTGATTCATAATTATACTTTGGATCACCACCGAAGACGATTTAATTATTACATGCAGATGTTTAGAGATCCTTCGTCAGACAAAGAGCTTAAAAACAAACAATGTTATAATATATGCCCTTCTGGTATTGATTTATGTTACCTACATTATTCAAAATAATGTGTTCCATAGGTAACTCTATCTTTAATCCATAACAATTTATAAAACTTTTAAAATCTCAACAAATAAGTTATCAATCCAATAAAAGCATTTGATTGATTAGATACATAATATATTATTATTAGTACCTATTCATAAAAAAATATTGAATATAGATTTTGCCACTTCACTGTTTTCAAGATTATAAATTTAAATATTCTCTATTTAAAAAATATATAAAGCAATCGCTCCGACCTGTAGCCTTCTCAACCTATTTTTGTTACACCTAAGAGTATGTGAGCTTTTCGCATTTTATGCGGATCTAGCATGCTAATAATGGTGATATGTTCATCCAGCTGTTTAGGATTTATTAATATAAACTCGTAAAACCGTCGCAAATTTGCAAGGCAGTTTATCAGCTATTTAAACTCACTAGGCATTACAGCCGCAAATAAAATTATATTTCTTACATAGATTCTATACAAACCATAGTTAAGGTTCAGATTATGTATAGGTATACAATTTATGTTACCCAGTAATGTTCTTAAATAAAAGGCAAGGGTTGGAAGGCACCGGACCGGGGTTGCGATGTTTTTCTTAAATAGGAAACTTTTAGGCTTAATCCCGGAGTGGTACTTACTCCATTTTTTTTTTTTTTTTTTTATTTATTTATTTTTTTTTTATTTTTTTTTTTTTTTTTTTTATTATTATTTTTTTTTTTTTTTTTTTTTTTTTTTTTTTTTTTTTTTTTTTTTTTTTTTTTTGTTAAAAAAGAAAAGAATCTCATACATTAATTCGCAAAATGCTCCACAGAATTATCATTAAAATTAATTCATTTTAAAATACTATTTTTAGGCTTCGTTTCACTCCAGGGCTATCTTAGACCATTCTCAAAATACTCCGAGATCTATTTTCAAACTGCTTCATCGAAAACAATAGAAATTTAATTTTAATCTAAACGGGTTATTATAGTTTGAAAGATTTATTTAGACCCATTCATTTAATTTTATTAAACTTATCGGTTGCATTTTCTTGCGGAAGCAATCGCTTGTAGAGTGCTAGTTTCACAAGATAAATCTTAAAGGGTAATTATCTGCTAAATAATTATTTAATTTAGAAACAAAACCCAAAATCTTATTGGTGTCCCAATACGCTGAATATTTAGTTTAGTATAAGTAGTATTTTTTATTTAGTATATGGTTTTAGGTTATAACCCGTCCACACTTTATAAAAATCTGTAGACACTATCATATAATGTGACTTTTGCTACTATGTTTATGGACAAAGCTGTTAAAGCTGTCACATAGTTCAAAATTTGTTGTTTTAATTAAATTTAAATTCTATATGACTCGCATTAGAATACTGAAAGTTACTGTTACTTTCTTGAAAAAATATCCGCAATTTAATACATATACGAATCATATTGCTTTGAAGTTTGATTCGCAGATGAAACCATGTCAATACAATAATTATGCCTCAAAAAGGTTTTGATTTATCATCAACTGCCTGGTAATCTCGCTGCCCCCAGAGTAAGGTCAGCGTGTAGATGCCATATTCTGTGAGCAAATATTTTATTCCAAATAAAAATATTTGTTCCGATACTATTAACACAGTTCACGGTGACTTTAACTTACAATGCCTGAGTCGGAGGAACACATAGAGAGGCAAGTTACTTGCAATTAACAATTTATGTTACTTATGTTCATATTCCGTGTTTATCTTACTGAATTCATGATTAGTAACGACGTAATCAGGCAATAGTAGAAATATTCCCAATCTCATAACATCGCCGAAGTAGTTCGTTATAAAAACCTTTATTCGATTTTTAAAGTAAACAATTGTTGCGTTATCTGCTCTTAAGAGTTTATGGCAACATTGAAGCTCAAAAATAAATATTTTGAGTCCTTGAAATGCAAATTTTAAATCCAAAGTATCCAATACAGCTCCAATTCAGTCCAATCGTCCCGTAAACTTTGCCCGTCAGGCAGTGCGCCGCGCCGCACCGTCAGCTACTTCGAAAAACATTTTATGCAACATATTTGATGTGTAAAAATGGAGCGAAATGAGTTCAATGTGAAGTCTTTGCTCTCATAAGTAAATTTTTACTGACTACGCTATAACCAAATTTTTAAAATTTGGAAATTATAATCATTAAAATTAAATATGTGCATAATATAGGTATCCAAGGATCATGTAGGTAGTTATAGTTACTCGTACGCCCATTTTTCCCATTCCAATAATTTTGTAAAGATGTACCAGTCTGTATGTATGCATGCGACGAAATTCAATCCATTTTGTTAAAAAATAAATACACGGATTTTCGATGAGAGCGCTTTGAATAGGGCTCTAATTAGAAATCAAATAATTTAAATAATTTTGATTTTTCTGATCTAACTAATTATTATTTAGAATTTAGAATAGAATTAGAATACTTAGATTTTAGAATTGATTAATATTTTTTATATAGTAAAGTGCCCTTATTGAATCGAAATATTTATTTTTGAACCCCAAATAAAACGGTGATCGCTGTTACCTTTCGGTATTTATTCTCATTTATATCAGATCAAGTATAACAGCACATAGGTATAAGAAAACAATCGACATCGACACGTCTCGCGTGTCGATATAAATTCCAACCCATGATTTTATTGCCAGGTACCGACTCAATAAAACGGTTTCTCTTTACAGTACACTCAAAACATTACTCTTGTATTCAAAATGATACTAAAAGAAAAAATTTCATAGAAATATTTGTAGGTCTTACTATTTCCTTATGCTCTTCCTTGACTAGCCATTTCCTGCGACTGTATTCCCGGCGGCGATCCCTCGATGCTGGTGCCTGCATCCGAGGAGCGGGGTTCTGACGCAGCTCGATGGCTACTCACGGAATCCCCCACACGTTTAAAGCTCCTCGTTTAATTTTGAACTTGACCTTGAAACGGCCCTTTTCGAAATTTTGGCCAATAGGTACTCGACCAGACTTGGCAAAAATAAAATGTTTTAACATTTTGTGTTGTAACACTATGTTGTGTCTGCTAACATAATATGTTATCCATCTTCGCAATTTCTGTTTCCTGTAAGCAACTGGCGTCTGTATTTCCTCTGACTATTGCCTTCAATGCACATTTTATTGATGCATCGGCTTCGTTTAATGCCTCTTCCTCTTGGCGGACCTTATAGCTTGCATAATCGACAGATAGACATAGCGCCAGTACTATATATTATAACCTCAACGCGATTTTCGCGGAGAAACTTTAACTTTTTACTACACACGATATACGTGGAGTAAATGCGCCTCAAACACGATTTACGTGGAGGGTTCATCACCTTTACACGATTTACGTGAAGGTAATGCAAAGGCTCAACATGATTTACATTGAGAATTAGTAGGTAGCCTCAACACGTTTTACCTACGTGGAGATGTTGACTTGATTTATTAGAAAGTATTAAAAAGCCTCGACATGATGTACATGGAGAATTAGTAGGTAGCCTCAACACGTTTTACCTACGTGGAGATGTTGACTTGATTTATTAGAAAGTATTAAAAAGCCTCGACATGATGTACATGGAGAATTAGTAGGTAGCCTCAACAAGGTTTTTGTGGAGTTGGTCATATTTACGCTTAAAAGAACTTAGTATTTTTCTACACACGATGTACGCGGAAAGTTCATTGTCTTAACACAAATTAAATCAAAGTAATATAAAACTCCAACATTATTTATATGGAGAATTAGTACATAGTCTTATCACATTTTACGTGAAGACAGTTGTGTAAATTAGACAATACGAAGAAATTATTTTGATACTCGACTAATAAGATAAACTAAGAAGTAGGTGGTACGTATAAATAAAAGTGAAATAATAAATCTTACAATTCGATCCTTCCAAATGTGCCAGTGCACAGAATACGTACTCGTAAGTGCCACCCTACTTGAGATGAAATCATTCCTGTTGTTAACTATTAATTAAACACAACAACAATAAAAACGAAGGAGTAGGTAGTCAATTATAATTTATCTTACCTACATTCATATTTCAATTCAAACCCAAAACTTTCTATCATGTTTAGTAATAACTTTAGAAAAGAGGGTAGAAATATATAGAAATTAATTCAATATTATAACGCTATGGTATATTAATTGTCTTGCAATTATTTTAAATATTGTATGTAGGTACGTCTATTTTACATACCTGATTTCCAATATCCAATACTATCCATTTCGAACTCGTAATTCCAGCAAATTATCACATTGTTGACGGAAACTCGACGACGACGAGCTCCTTAGCCCGTTTCGTTGCACTTTTCTGCATTTTCCGTACTCACTTCCAATTAGATCGCGTATATTTTTCTTTATCCTAACACTTATTCACTAAATCAATCCATGTGATAACAATTATTCACCGGATCAATTAGGTACGGTGTGATTCCGACGACACAAAAACACGTAATGACCAGTTTCAGGCGCCCCTCTCCGGTCGTGGAAGGGAGACGGGAAGTCAAGTTTTGTATTTTATAGTGGTGAATATCTAAAGGTGTGAAGAAGATAGCACAATCCCATGTACTGCTGCATGTAATAATTAAATCGTCTTCGGTGGTGATCCAAAGTATAATTAGTGTAAAATGTCAAACTGTGATATGAAATATGATGGGCCGTTTGAAAGTAGAAACATTAAAAGCCTGATGCTACCACAACAGTTATTCTAGTAGGTACGCTCGAGATAATTCCCCCACTCTCTGACATTTCTAGGAGATACAGTGATGGATATTATATCGAACGCTCCAGAATACCTTCTTATCGTGAACAATAGCTAATATCCACCAAACTACATGTCAACCTTTAAACAACTAATCCGACACGGCAAATCCGCTAATTTTATGGATGAGTAGTATGACCTTTTAAACGTCTTTTGTCCACTCCACATTTAACTTCATGTTACGTCCTTGGCGCCACTAATAGGTATCGAATCAGCTAAACTATTATACTTTCTACGACGCGTGTTAATTAACTGACCTTAGCTTAGAATAAATTCTGCCAATTGTTTGTCAAGTTAGAAATAAGTTCGTGCCAAAGATGAAGTAATTGAGTAAATATGAGTAACTGGCGTGCGACACCAAAACTGAGTGTGAAAGATAATTTGTACCCCAAATGATAACGATTATTTTAGATGGCAACACTTAATATTTCTTAATTTACTGGAAACCTACGCAGGACCTAACCTAATCCTTACCTAATTTCTGGGTTGGTCTCATAGTAGGTAAAAGTCGTTCATAATGATGAGTAGTATGGACCCTTTTCGGCTGAGCACATCCTGTCCTTGTGTGTAACCTTGTGTAACATTTTCTTCTTCTACGCGACCCGTGGCGTTCAAAGAGTAAAAGACAACCTAGCTGGATGAAGTGAGATAAAATACCTAGTAGACCGAGCGAAGAGATGTTCTAATTTTAAAGTTTTTTGTCGACTTCTGCATGGCAAGAATCCTCATGCGCGAAAACAGGACAACAAACATGCCTACAGGTATTTTGGTGAGTATCGTTTGGTTGTGTTTCGTTTGATGATTGATTGACAAATATATGTATAGAAGTTTAACCATGACTTGCAAATTTAAACCTTATTGCACACATTCTTCACTGACCACTCAATAATACCCTCAATTAACCATTGCGGAACTGGTGACACTACCACCTACAAGCTTTTCGAAATACCAAACTAGACTTTAAACTAAGTGCACTAGAGGTGGTTTTTGTCTGGTAGACTCGGCACGTGCGTCGGGTCCGGTTGTAAGGCAGTCGTGGCTACTTTCAATTTGCGAATCAAGGTCATGAGAAGTAGAAATTTTACGGTGATCCTGCATGTGTGGGCCGGGCTTTACTTCGCGTTGAAGTGAAGTGTGAAGATACACATCTTCACTCTTCTCTAGACTAGGGTTTTTCAACCTTTTTCATGTATGGAAATATTATGTAACAAGAACATTATTTTTACAAAACAAAAAACAAAAACCGACTTCAAAAGACCGACTATTGAGTTATTCATCTATTTGTCGCGCACGTACTTAATGCAAATTTAAGACTTATATGGTTTTCTCATGGATACCATTATCAGAACTGGACTAAATTGAAATGGGACCAAATTGGAAGCGTCAGCTTTCTAATAAAAAAAGAATCATCAAAATCGATTCACCCAGTCAAAAGTTATGAGGTAACAAACATAAAAAAAAATAATAATAAAAAAAAAAAAACATACAGTCGAATTGATAACCTCCTCCTTTTTTGAAGTCAGTTAAAAAGCCGGAAAGGGTTTATAGTCACTACTCATTGTAACTTATGAACAATTTTTACTATGGTACGAGCAAAAAAAAAAACAGTTGTTCCATTGAAGTGTCAATCACACTATTGACACTAGCCAAAATGTACGAAACAGCTGAATTTTTGCCGCTTTCAAAATTGGTCTCGTAATAAAAATTCTTCATAATGATGTGAGCCCTTTACGACTTAGCATTTCCTTATAAGTAATAAAACCCTGTATAATTTAAGTGAGTTTGTTACCTGCAACTAATACAACTTTATCACAAACTGTATGTACGGCTTTTAAATCGTTATGACCGAAAGGATGTACATATGATTGTAGGTACATAGTTACTGGCCAAGCTTCCTGCAAGGCAAGTCTACGTAAGCCAGACGTACCTCTGCAACTTTCCAGCGAGCATGTTAATAGCATAACAGCGGATGTGCTGCTGGTAATGGAGGCGTTATGGGGTTTCTACGTACTTTGTTGTTTTGTCCTCTATTTTACTGGGAAATAGATTATGTTACTTACTTAGATAGATAGCTTTTTTTCTCCACTCTCAACTTTTTTTTGATACTTATTTTATACTAGCTGACCCTTGCCCACTTCGTTGGGCATAATGTTAATTAAACCCGAAGCCATCGCGCGCCGTCCGGACCGTTTTTTCTCCGATTCACTTAGCAAAACGGACTACCACGTAAAAGCCTTTTTATTTTTCGGTTTTTTATATAACCTATGACACTCAGCAATAATGTGGCTTTCTATTGGTGAAAGAATTTTTAAAATCGGTTCAGTAGATCCCGAGATTACCCCTTACAATTTAACAAATATACAAACACACAAACTTTACTTCTTTATAATATTAGTATAGAAGTATAGATTTTTTATAATTGTTTGACACTATTTCGAAATAGAGAAGATTGGCAAAAAATATCCTCAATATGCACTATTATAGTAAACTGAATAACATTATGATTTTATCTAACTACGACTACTGTTTGTAACTCCAATGTTAATTACAATAACTACTTTTTATCTATTATACATATATAATCTTAGTATATTATAAATTACGTGTCACGTTGTTTGTACGCTATAGACTCCTAAACTACTTAACCGATTTCAATCAAATTGGCACACCGTGTGCAGTTCGATCTAACTTAGGAGATAGGATAGCTCACATCTCAATTTATAATAAAAAAACATGAAAAATTAGAAAATTTAAAAATACTTAAACCATAATTTAACTTTAGCGCTTTGGACAATGTAAACTTTTTTAATGTAACTTTTGACATTTGACATAGAATTGACGCAATGGCTTTTTTTACCAATTCGAATTAAATACTAAATAGTCATCGTTAAGACAGGACAACGTCTGTCGAGTCAGCTAGTATATGTATATATTATATATATTTTATATAGCAACAACCGCGAAGCCATATCAGAGGCCTAAAACTCTGACAGGGCTAGAACTTACCTACTTACTTTATCTATAAATAACTTTTCAAAAATATATTATAATTTGTTGCAATTCAATTTTTCAAGCACTCAAACTATTATTTATTCTATAGCTTGTCGCAGCGTCGATATAATTTTCATACCGTACAGCAAAGACCCGTTAGCACCGCTAGCTTCCAAACACTCCACTTATATGTGGTGATGAGCTGCTTTTGACGGTTACCTCATCTTATATAGTCTGGACGTAATCTGATCAATACTGTAATACTGTCAAATAGGGGATTTAGTTTTAAGTTGGGAAAATTACTGACACGCTTGATAAGTTTGAGCTGTAATAGGAAAGAAAGCACCAGATATGTGAGCATAGTAATTTAACTACAAAATCGGACAGTTCACAAATATTTCATGTAATTTAATGATAACGTTTTGAACATCGTCCAGCGGCAAAATAAAGACCGAAAGAAGTGGGGGGTTGTGAACATGGAAGAAGTATTTATAACGCATTTTGATATGGAACTAGCTTAAAAAGTAGTAATTTATTCCAAAAAAATAATATATTTGAAAATAACATAAATAAAGAAAAAGACAAGATCAGATGTAAAAAGTTATAGGTCGACACAAAGACCTAGGTTCAGACCTCAACAAACACAACACCGTTTGCACAATTCTACACAGCAGCTCTCACTTCAACAAAGACTTCCTTATTAAATCACAATGTAAACATTGCAAAATGAGAAACAGCCTTTCGTTTTCTAACTCAATAGCATGCATCGAAATGCAGGTTGCACAAGATGAAATGATTAGATGTTAAAACGGCGTGAAATGCGTGTTTTGTTGGCACGGCTTATCTAGATCTTGCTGTATTTAATGACAGGTGTGGCGATGTTCTTAGGAAACTGGAATGTTATTAAATTGGTGCAGCTCTGGGTCATGCAGACTAATTTTCTTTAGCATGCACAATTGCGTCGGTTGCGGGACTAGATAAGTAGGTATCCGTGCGTAGTACAATAGGACGGCTAAAAATTTTATATTGGCACAGACGGATGTAAATATTATAGCAAGGAATTTTTAGCATTTTGAAAAAAAAATGATCAGGTTTTTCTCCTTTTCCGTCCCTTAATAAATGGAAATAAATTAAGACCCTTCGCTGATTTTAAATAAACCTAATCTTGAACTAGACTGGTTCTGTAGGGTCTTGACTCTTTGAAAACCACTGAATCAGACCAAATCGATCAGACGGTCTCCACCATTCATATAAAATGAAACCGCGCACGTCGACCCCGATGTCTCAGGGTACAGTGGCACAGTGGTTATCGGTAGCAAACCGGGTCGCTTTCCTGCCCACTGGTGCGTGATCTGTTCCGTTTTGTAACCAACTATCGCAAGGTGAGCTGGTGTGTGGACACTGAACACTGAACACGACAAATGATGGGTTGATGCTCTTGATTCGGAATTACATCAAGGTCGCAGCTTTTTGGACCGAGCGAAGTAAAGATCTTAGAGACCAATGGGACCAATCAACGTTTGTTCATACAGATAAAAAAATAGATTTTAAAGGAAAGGAAGGAAGCCGAAAAGGGCTCTGCGATTTCAGAAAATATCGTCCATAGTAAAAATTCCATAGTTCTTAATGATGAGTACATAACGGCTGCAGAACAACGAAACATGAGTTAGTACGGTTATTCGGTTTATCTGATTTTCATGAAATTTTGTACACAAGTACATGTCGCATGCCTAATAGTAAGTAGCTTTAAGTAAGCACTACGCTTGCTGCAAGGTCTTCGAAATGCTAATACATTCCTTGCAGAACGACAGTGAAGGACTTATCGACGTAACTCGAATAACAAGGACAATTCTAGATTTAAAAGCTGAGAATTTTAAACATCGCAAGTTCAAACAAACTGCGGTCGTTATCACAGATGTTAAATCTTTTTATGAGCTGTAATATTAACAGAATCATTGGAATTTCAACCCGGATAATAGTTGCTGCTTGGCGGTTGAATAACTTGCAAAGGTGTGGTACTTCCCCAGGCAAGCTCTATATAAGAAGTAATTGCAGGATACATAACTGTTACTGATTATGTTAAGAATAGCTATTTAAAAATTTGTTGAAACTCGCTCTCTAACTCTATCTCTTTTCATCTGCGTTGCGTATTGTATAGCCCTATCTTTTCTCGACATAGCTCATGCAAGAAGTTTTTATGTTTAAACTAAGGGATCGTCCGTAATTAACGTAAGGCTCGAGAATGGGGGAAGGGAGTTCGGAAAACATCACTAAATATCACGAGGAGGAAGAGGTTGTAGAGAAATATCACGCGTATATATTTTTTTTTTCTTATATTTTTAAAATTATACTAGAAAAAGTTGCTAAAAACATTCGTGATTAATGGACGACGCCTAACGTAAAGTAGGTACCTGACGTAACTCCTAAAGTTCAAGCTTAATTTAAATTGCAAACTTTAGTTTTGCAACTTGAAATTATAAGCTAAAATTAATTTTGTTATTCAAATTTTGCTTTAGGCTGTAAACCTTGGATCTTGACATAACAGATTGTTTTACAAACGAAATCCACTTAACAAGTGCTTTTGCTCTATTTAAACGCAATTTAACTGTCCTATTAAGTCATTTAAGTCACCTTGGGTGTATTGAATTTGAATCTAACTCAGCGAGGACTGAAAGCAATTAAATGCGTTTAAGAGATTGCCTGAGTTTTAGATGCATGTGTTTTGCAGTTATTTTCCGATAAGGCTGAGTATTTTACCGCACAATCTTTTTACTGTTGCTAATATTTAGTCACTAAAATGGAAATACAATCAAAAACAAATTAAAAATTACATATTACAATTATTGTTACTCTGGTCAGTTTTGTCTATACGTTGACGATTTTTTGTTTTTTCAGAACGCCATTTGGCATTAAACAATGCCATACTTTTGTTCTTCGAGAAACTAATGAACATAATCAATCTAAGACATGTAGTGACTTGCTCTATTATTTCTTTTTATTGGGTCAAAAAAACAGTAACTAATGCTCATGCTGAAACGGCATAAACATTTTTAAGATCTTTGTTGAACTTTGAATTATTTTTGAACTTTTTATTTAAATTTAAAGTTAGTACCGTTATTTTTTTTACATAAATCGGTCCTCGCCTCGTAACTATATTAAATTAGAGTAGTATTCTTACAATCGATGTGAATTGTAAATTTGTGACGGGAACCTTCGAAGGTCGACCAGATTTGATATCCAGTTGCGAGTCAACGGCATTGCAAGGGCATTGGAAATAGATTGCAGTTGTTCCTTGTTCTCTGATAGGTTGTCAAAGATTGTTTATATTAAATTATGTAATTGGGTAGAATATTTTGCTATAAAATTTATTGGCGTAAAATTGTAAAGCAAATGTTTTGACAGACGGTTTTGCGTACAATTATTTCGATTAGGGAGTGACACTGGCTTTACAGGGAGCCCTATTTCTGCGAGTGAGATATAATATATTTAGTAGTCATTGTTGCTCTCATTGAAAATGTCATGAGTGAGGGTGCCACGAACATAACCTCGAGAGCCTTAGAATAGGGTCCTAGGAGATGTAGGTGATCTCCACAGTGAGAGACATGCTCAATTTCAAGTTGCGATTACTATCATTGACATAATTGCCATAAAATATATGTATATTCATAACCAGTCAGTATTTTTATTTCATACCTGCGCGGTAACAAAGTTAGGCAACGACTCGTTTAATATTTTTACATTTCAATTAACTTAAGTCAAATTGGAGTTACACGAGTGTAAAGCTTCAATTCCAACTTAACAAAAGGCGCTACCATTGCACATTCTGACCAAGAAAATTTCCGTAGAAAATTTTTGTTTCCTCATTTGGCGAACTTTACAAACTAGTTAGCCGATCTATATAGCCATACAAAACACAAGGTAACTCCGATTGACTTGTAAAAGTCTTCCTACAATTGACTGACGGATAATTGCAGGAAAACGACCAACGGTAACTTAACCTACTCGTAGTTCAGTGATGTAAGTATTGGAAGCTCACAGAGTTATACTGAGGGTTCAGTTACGATGCGCTTCCTGTACCCTTAGTATGAGTTTTGATAGTTTTCGAAAACTATCAAACGTGTCGTAAAGCTCCATACATTGTAATGGTTTATTCACGTTACTTTATTGTAATATATGGAGCCTTACGAAACGTTTGATCGGTTCGAAAACTATCAAAACTCGTACTAAGGGTACTGAGCTCTCCAGCTCAAAAATGTATGAAATATGCAAGTTACAGGGTTAGAAGGATATGCTAAGCCGAAAAGGGCTGATAGAACTCATCATTATGAACAACTTTTACTATGGGGCTAAAACTGAAATCGCAAAAAAATCAGCTATTTCATACAGAAATGTCAATGATACTCGACGAAGTGTATGGCACAGCTGATTTATTTTCGCGATTTCTGGGTTGGCCCCAAAGTAAAAGTTGTTCATAATGATGAGTACTATACGAGTATGAGGTCTTTTCGGTATAGCATACCCTTCCCTTATGGACCTGTAATTTCATACATATTGCCTTGTGGTCGTGCCTCCGAACGATTTTATAGGCTTTTATTTGGCCCTTTCTGTTTTTTGGGTCAAATCTTGCAACTGAATTATGAACCACTTCCCGATGTTTGATTAAGCTGAAATTTGGTATATTTGTTTAACTTCAATGAAACTGCAATGAAAGCTTGTTTTAAAAAAAAATTTGTTCGAATGAACTGGTTGTAAAATAAGCCCTTAGAGTCCAAAACTAGGTAACCGAGCTACCACTTTTTTCATTTCTTTTTCTGTACAAACTTACATTTATGGGGTAATTTTGGCCACAGGTTTGACAGTGGTTTGATGGTGTGGTGCGGTTTCTCCGCTCGATCTGAGAGAAAGTAAATGTCTACTGCATTCCATGTAGTTTTTGCGAAGTTATAGTTGTTGACGGTAAAGCGAGATTTCGGTTATCTGTATCTGAAAGTTGGGATAGGTTCTACAAATTTAAACAGCACGTAACAGTAGATACAAGAATGTATAAAGACTAACTGTTTTCACCCGCGTGGTGTTGCAAAACGGTGATGATAAATGTAGCCTATATGTAGTAGACATAAGCTATTTGTATTTAAAATTTTATCACAATTGGTTTGGTAGTGACGGAGATACGTGTTATCAGACATGCACCACACACAAAATTTCACACCTGTAATAGGTTTAGTAGGATAGGATAATTCTTCATGCCATATAGAAACTAACACAAAAACACAACACAAAAGAATAACACAATATTTTGCTTCAACGTCACCTATTTCCAACGGCCTTGACAACTCAATACCATCAATATTTTAAAGCCGCAGAAGCAATTGTAAGCCCAAAACTAATTAATTAGTCAAAGACTCACTTCCACACTCCAGTTTTAGTGGCCTGTCAATGAATTTCATGCTTTCTTTGGCCTTTTTACGGCAATTACGATGTTTACTTTAGATGTTTCACACGTTTTTGTTGGAGAATGTTTTAGTGAGTCATTTTGAGATAAATTTCGAGCATACAGTTTGATGTAAACTTCGAGTATTAAAACTAAGTTGTTAATGGTGGTTTATTGGGGAAAACTGAGTTCTAAGACATTTCACACATCGTCCTCAAGTCGTGTTTCTAATATCTGAGAGTGATCTTCTAATAATCTTTCGACGACGATATTCCGCCAACGCTTCTTATCTTAAGCAACATAAAGCGGTTTATAGATTGTGTCGAGAGTGGTGTGAATCTGATCTAAACAATGTATCGGGTTGCGGCCTCTTGAACATTATGAAAATAGACTAACAGGGAATTAGTCTACTTCGATTTACACCTGACATGTACTAAAATTAGTCCACTGCTGAATGTACTTAGGCCTCTTCTAAAGAATGCCACATGGCGTCTTCTATATTACGCATCCACTTGACACTAGTATGTGGCCACCAGAAACAAAGAGCGTTACTCAGAAACACTGCGTAAAGTTAAACACTGCTTAAAATGCTCTGACAACTTTTCGCGGACGGAAAAAGTCACGCGAAAACAAGATGGAGCCTTTTCAGCAGTGATTAAGTTTAATTAGTGTGCATAAGTAAGTTCCAAAACACCTTTACCACATTTGAATGACAACCAACGACCATTTACATTCTTATTACATCAAACGTAACAGCCTTAGATCCGCCTCCGCCGGTACAGTAGGACCAAAACAAGTTGATAAAAACCGAGATGTCTGCACGGACGATCACTTTCTCGCGGTGAAAGTGCCGGCCCCGGGGTCGTTCACTCGTGAGCAGGTGGCCTAATCGTCCTGATGGCTTGGTTATGGTCTATGGTGACACTGACAGTGACTAGTAGGAAGCTTTTTGTCGACAATGCAGTTGGTAACAAATTGGATCAACTAATCTAGGTCAAGCTATGATTGGAACCAATGGTTCCAATCATAGACATTGTTTGAGAGTGGACGTTAATGGAATGGACGTTTAGTGATTTGATTCTTGAGATAATTGAAGATAATTGAAGAATCTTAAACTGTTCCCATTTCCGGAAAATAATCAGGGCTTAATCAATGAAACAGCTTTAGACAAATGATTAACAGAATTCTCGAAAAACGATCACCACAAAGCTTAGACGCTGAGTTATTAAAGATTATCTAAAACACTTTTGTGGAGAGACTGTTAATATCTCAAAACCACAAATATTCACAGGCATATTAAGTACAGCTAAAGCTACAAGACTTAAACCTATAAAGTAAGAAGAAAAGACTACCAACAAAGTATAAGCACTTACGAATTGAACGACCCAAAATGACGCAAGCAACAAAAACCATATGTCAGGTAATCCTTTTACACCTATTTTACACCCAGCATGCTGGCCAAATCCGTCTGCGACCGATTATCTAGTTCATTGCCAAGTTGCGGTCAGAAGTAACACTCCAACTGAAGTGTGAAGTTGTATGCAAATGACTCTAATTTAAAATAAGCGAAGATGCGCTTGACGAAGCTTCTAAACGTTTATTGCGACAAGAAATAACATAGTTTTTATTTGAATATTTAAAATGGCATTAGCAATTCAGTTTGAAGATATTATTCATCATGCAAATTTAAATAATTAGATGTATTAAAAGTTCACTATTGCAGAGACAGATAAAGTACCAAAGCAGTTGCAGAATGGTGGCCACAGAACCGAAAGCAACTACCAAACTATCTAAATCTGCGCAGACCTTTGGATCGCTGGTCGGGTGACATTGAAGGCAGTGGATAAGACTGGCACAGAACCGAAAAAGATGGCGCGCTGAAAACGAGGCCTATACTTAGCAGTGGGTAGAAAATGGTTGATGATAATGACCCTTGTACTTCTAACTAAAGCCAAACCAGTAAGTTCAATTACATATTTCACTTAAATAGATTTCTCCACGTCCACAGAGAAAGAGTTTCATAAGAGGATAAGAAGTTGTTGATGAATAACTTCAGTTTTACTTGACCCTTTCTTACCAACCTAAAAATGAAAGTTACTTCATACGTAGTCGAAATGACTGACGTGAGAATATTCCTAAATTGTAGTGAATACAATACAATTGCAATTAACAATGAGTGTGTAAAAGAAAGCATTTTAATTGTAGGCGCTAGGCGGTTTCGTTGTAAACTTTTACAAAAGGTTAAATTGCGTTTTGGAAGCAGAGAATAATTTGAAACAATGAATATGGATAGTTGTAGCTGAGGTACTCAATATTTACTGTACTAACCACTGTTTTTAAATTTATTCCAACTATAATAACGAAAATCAAACGAAACGTTACCGTTAAACATAGTAATTGATTTGAAATTTGTTGTATGCATTTTATTGCGTCATTTTTTAATACTGCTTGCAACAATGGTCACTAAAACATAAAAAGCACTTTATTATGCCATAGGTGGCGAACAAGCACTTGAGCCGTCTGATGGTAAGCGATCACCGTTGCCTATAAATATCTGTAGCACTGAAAGTATCGCGGATACGTAGCCAATTTTTAAGACTACTAACAGCCATTTTTAAGAACACTTGTAAGAGCTATTGTACAAAGTAATACCTAAACTTTATGCCTTAGACTCTACATAAACCTATATTGTCCACCTCAGTCACAGTATATCTGATTTTTAGTGCAGAAAGATTGTACAAAAAAACCTTTACAGCAAGCCTGTACTCTTACCAGCGGTGTATAACTACCAGTCCACTGGTCAATCTCACCAATCCGTCACGGACTTACCTGCAATCAAGAAAACACAAATTAACAACCCAGTCAGTTTAATCAAAGTGAAAGTCAAATCTTCACAGAACATAAACAAACCAAAAGTAATCTCACGAGGTGCGAAGCAATATAACTCTAAGTACACATCATAATAGCGATTATTATTACTTATATAAACGTAATGAACCGTGAAATTTAAGCAGTGGTTACAGGAAACAATATAATAGTTCAATAGCATCGGCTGTCAGGGCTGCCGCTGCGGAAAAGGTATTGATGGACATTTAAAAATAGTGCGTGAAGGTTTTCTGAAATAGTCATTTGGGTTGACATACTTTTTTTTGGCTTTATGGTTGTCAGTTACTGTATTTTCAGGTGGATAATTCTGACACTAGGGTTAGCCGGTCAATACTAACTTTACTTCTTACCTATATTTAATTTTAAATCAATATTTTTCCGGTTTCAGGTAAACTCAAATCTAAATCATGTGTACTGAAAATATGAATTGTTTTAGTGAAAACAAATGAGTATTTCTAATGCACTTTATACACTTTCGCGATTTGTCCACATGTTGTTGTTACTAATACCTATCTAACGTCTCGCTAGATGAATAGCTTTTCTACTTTTGAAAACAACCTCTATGGCAAATCATTTAAAAAATATCTTGTTAGAAAACTTTCTAGTAGGTGCGAAATAAAATGATAAATATTTTGTAACCTAAAATTTTTTTCTTTCAGATTTCCTGAAAGTTATCTGCTTAAGCTTAACATAACAATAAAGTTACATAACAATAATTAAGTACATGTATAACTACTTGCGAACATTGTTTATTTATCAAGTAAAACTTTTATGCCTTTGTGTACGTATAAAAAATAATAAAGCAAACAATAAAACAAATTAGCTCCTTAAAAAAATCATTTCGTTCAACAGTCTAAATATTTTGTAATAGGTAATAATTGGTTGAAATGCAACTGCAGAATTAATATTGCAATCTTCAATGTCAAGATTTAAGTAAGTGGTGAAATGTGCATAACTGCAACTTGATAAATAATATTAATTACACGTCAATATTGGTTATTTTATTTATTTTTAATTCATTCGTTGCCTTTACTGGATGAGAAATTTTACCCGAATAAACTCAGTCGGTACGGACGGATATGAAAAACATGGGTAAACTAAATATAAACAGCAATAAGCTTTTGTATTTGGTATGCAGTAGAAGTATTAAGTAGAAATTTTAAAATCAGACCAGTCGTTCCCGAAACATACGACATACACCTACAAAAAATACTTATGAGCTGCGTTAAATCTATATATATAAAAGAAAGTCGTGTTATGTTACACTACTTATAACTCAAGAACGGCTTTACCGATATGGCTGAAAATTGGTGAGGAGGTAGCTTAGAGCCAGGAAACGCACATAGGATACTATTTATTCCTATTAGGTATACTATTTATTCCTATTATACTATTTATTTCTATTAAATAAATTCGATAGCATTCAAGTGTGAATTGACATAAAACATCAGTCACTATCAAACGAGGTATAACAAAAAAGAATCAGACTTGGAATAACAAAACGACTTATTATACTCTTTGCGCAAATGACAGCTATGTAATGGACGTATGGATGACAATTTGATTTAACAATTTAACAGCTAAACAGATTTTGACGAAATTTGGTATGAAGGTGACTTAAGCCCTAGGTAATAATGTAGATTACTTTTTACCCCAGAAAATTGAACGGCTTTCCGCTATTCTTGCAGGACAGCGGGTGAAACCGCGGGGCGCAGCTAGTAATACATAATTATGTTTGTTATTTGTTCGTGGTGAAAACCCTAGAAAAACTCCAGTATCCATGTTGTAAAAGAAATTATGCAGCGTGCATGAATGTGTGTAAGTTCCTCGTTGCATAATAATTCTAAAAGCAATCAGTGAAAGTATTACCTACTCCATATTACAGAGTCTTGGCTCATCGTGTGCTCTGGTCATACATGGATCTGAAGAAATTATTGTTAATGATGATATGTGGGTGATCATTAAAGAGAGATGGAATGATAATGATAGCTGTAACATCAGTATTGGAAACGTCTTCAATGAAAATGATAAATAAAAGGGTTTACTTTGAGAACAAGTTGTTGAAACAAAGTCAAAACAGGAGTCTGTTGGGTTTAGGTTTGTTGTAGGTGCGAAGACAACGCTAAATGTGTGTAATGATGTTGAAAGAAAAAGATACGTCATGTAGCTATGAAATTGTTTGTTGCTTAACAGACAAGGCAATTGATCAGTTGATCTTCTGATATTCAATTTCTCAACTTATAGTATTATCTAGCGAACCAAGTAGATATTACTAATTTACTAAAGCCGTAAAAGACATACTGTTTAAGAAATGTGATTTATATCCTAGACAAATTTGTTACAGATGAAGCAATTATGGAATAGATCGAACCGCTTTACACAATGTTGCTATACCTGATCACCTGATCAGGGTCAACTAAGGTTTGGATGTGAATCTCATGATAGTGGCAATAATACTTACGTCAGTATTAAGACAAGTATTTAAGTTAATACCGCCTCATAGTAAATCGCTTTCAAAAAAATAACATTGATATAAAACAAGAAACAGAACTAATCTTTATAATTCAAATCATGAACCGATCAGCAACAACAAGAATACAAATTCAAGTGAAATTCAAACAAAATTTCCACGAAAGCGAATCAAATCTCCGAGTTAATTTAACAGCAGTAATCTCTAACTGCTCTCCAATTACAAATATTATATGAACATTTGAATATTATCGAAAACTTGAAAACCGGTGAGCATAATTCGCAAGGCCCTATTAGCGTACAGTAATTTCACGTAAGGAATCCACTTTCACCACATGGCCACACCTATCGTCTGCATAATTTGCTCGTATGGGTGCGAATATGCAGGTTAAACGATATTTAACGTAAATTTTGCTATTTGTATGATGGTTCAAAGGAATGATCTGAATATATTCTAATGCATTTGCAAATAAGCGACGATAACGGTTTAGCATCTGCAGACTACCTAGATGGTAAACAATCTTCATCTATGGATATTTCTAACATTCTAACTGATCTCATTTCACACTAATGTCATAAATATAAAACTTGAAACGTGTGTAATGTGTATGTTCTCACTCAATCTGTAACGGCTGTAAATATTGCAATAGAATGTAATGTGGAAGGTTTTTATGGGATAGCATATAAAACTGTTGGATATAGATAGTAAAATTAAGTTTCCGCTCAAAGAGGATATAAATATACCTACAGTTTGTTAAACTTTGTTACTTAAAAGGTTATTACTATACTATATTACTATATTGTTACTTATTAATGGTTTATTCCATTAATGGAATAAACCCAGTTCTCAACAAGCGAAACACTCATTAAACTTAAATTCTTGCTATACTAAAAATTTAATTTTAATTGTTATACAAAATTACTATGATTTCAAAACTGTTTACACCTATCAAATGCAAATAGGCATTCGCAATTAAAACATTCATCAAAAACTGTTTAGCAACTTGCACATTGTAATCCGTAATTAGATATATTACGACCTGCTTGCGCGCGCGCAGCCAACTATGACTATATTAACTATTTACTAATCTATGTTAACAACATACTGACTGTTACTACTCTAGTAAAAACAATTAATAGTGAATCTGTGGCAGGCATCGTGGGAAACAGTGCAATGGACGACGCACGCGAGTGTTGACAAATTAACATTTTTCTTTGTGTTGGTAATGAAGGCGGTAACACTGATGACTAATGATGCATTCATGTTAGGAAGAAAGGGATCGAAGAAAGTAATTAGGAGTGGCGGTAAAGAGTAAAAGTAATTTTTCACGTAGAGATTTGGGAAATTGAAAGTGCTAACATGACGTCTGGTGTATAAGTCTTTTTTAAATGTGAAAGGAAGCTCGGTGAAATGCTCGTTATACACAAGAAAATGAAGCCAACATATATTTGATACGTCAATCATTTAAATTGTAATCAAATAAATGGAAAATGTCGTCAAGATCTTTAAAGATACTCGTAGAGAGGAAATCTTAGTTCATAAATACAGATTTGGATCACACTTTCTAAGAACCGAATGATATCAAGCCTGAACCACTGCTTGGAATGTTTGACCATTGGTGAGTAGTGGCCGAGTCAGACATCATGCAATTTAATAACAAGGTCATTACACCGTTCGTCATTCGGAATAATTTTGCAATAAAAACCAAATACCCATTTCCAAGTTATGTCAAATAACTACATAACGTGGTATTGTATCATTGAATTCTAATTTATGTTTGCGTGATCGGTAATGACCGATATAGCATTGACGCAGTCATATCTATTCCGTATTAAATCATGTACAGTAAAATTACATGATATTGTGGTTTAGATCTTAATGAAGGGTACGACTGTGTCAATGTAGATTTTTATAGAATTACCTGTTGTTAACCTTTTTTGTCATTCAAAAGGTATTCGGCTCAAGCAATCTTTCTAAAACACTGCCAAAAATCTTATGTAAGAAGGTGCGATGAGTTCCGTAATACTTTTTAATAGGTGACATTTTAGGAATCCCACAGGGTTCAATACTTGGTCCTTCATACTTTCTCATCTATTTAAAACACTTGTTTCATCTTTCACACTGGTTTAATCCGGTCAAAGCAAACACCGGTAAGACTAAGCTTTCTATACAAATAATGAATTTTAAACAGTCACGTTGACCTCATCGTTGGTCGAAAGAGAAATGTCATAGCGGCGTAATTAAGGTCAGATTTATGTTAGTTTTCTCAGAGTTTGTGCTTAGTTTCTAGGTATAAGTCCAGTAAATTTATTTTTATTAGGATTAAAATGACTAGAATAATTCATCCTCATAATATACTAGCTGACTCGACAGACGTTGTCCTGTCAAAAGCCATTGCGTAACTATAGCAACCGTAGTATGTTGATGCTAACTTGTCAATTTATAGTAAAAATTATCAGTATATATATAATTTGCAATAAATTAAAATTGCGACTATAATTTGAGATTTAAACTATCCTATCTCTCAAGTTGGATCGAACTGCACATGGTGTGCGAATTTTATTATAATCGGTTAAGTGGTTTAGGAGTCCATTGAGGACAAACATTGTGACACGAGATTTATAAATATTAAGATATATCTATAATAAATATATACTTTTTAACTTATAGTTCGAGTTTTAAGTATTGTTTGTTGTTTAAAAGGTACAGTTACTAAAGCAATTGTATTAAAGTATGATGTTGCAAAATGTTATATCCTGGTAGCGCATACTAAACCGCAAGAAGCTTTTTTTTTGTAATTTAAGATCTCAAACATATTCCAATATTTAATCTAATGATTAAATAATGCCGCAGAAGACGCCAAGCGGCGCAAATATGCGTCTCTTTCGAATGAGTACATATTTCTTCCGCTTGGCGTCGAAACTTTTGGTCCATGGGGTCCTAGTACTAAAAAATTTGTCAAACAAATCACACCGCGCTTAGTTGACGCCGCTGGTGATAAGAGGGCTGGCTCATTCCTCGCGCAAAGAATTTCACTGGCTATTCAGCGCGGGAATGCAGCCAGCGTTCTTGGTACTTTGCCACACGGGCAAAAACTACTTTTTGATTATTAACTTTTTGTAAATTTCTTAGTTCTATTTAGTTTAGTTTGTTATTTTAAATTTAAGATGTAAATATATTTTATGTATTATCTAATGATTTGTTAAAAGTTGTTAAGTGATACTTAAAACGTAATGCATCATATTTTTTGTCACAATCATAATTGCACAAAATGTCACTCTAAGAACCTGTATCAGTTATTTCATCTCCGCGACAGCCCATGGCATTCAGTACCAAAATATCTCACTTCCTACACCACCCAAAGTAATTGAACTATTTCTTGGCCTTTAGACGACCTCGATAACGAAATTATTTATAATATTATGTACATGTTACATACCAGTAATAAATACCAGTTATCTTAAAAGGCAGGTTTATTCGGGAATTGGCTTTAGACATGCACTTCCCGATTGCCTTAATTAGTATTCAGACTGTCAAAACTAATTTTGGATATCGTTGGCGGTGTCTTGATGATTCAGGAAAAGGTATCGGTAAATTGGTTTTGACGTAAAAGGTAATTTTATTGCTTGGAGACGGAGGATGTTCTAGAATTAATTAGTCTTGTAACTTGTTTGGTGTTCAATTTGAAGTATAGAGGTACTATAAAAAATTGGAAGTAGTCAAAATAACACAGACCTTAATACATATTATGACGATAACTGCCCCCAAGGAAAAAAAAAGGTTCAATCGCACAATTTAAATTAAAATAAACTCCATACACATTGTAACACATTTTACAAATGTCAAATATAAAGCTGTATGGCATAGCATCACAAAGTTACATACAATAACAATGATTACTAAAATTAATGACGTCCTATATATAAACTGCATATTACAAGTACGAGTATGTATATGTAGTCTCATATTGTCATTGTCTCTAAATCATACCTATTATTCAAACTAATGATCGATATAGATCTTCAAATCTTTGAACTAGTTTAAAGCAATACATGACAAAACAATAGATTGGTGTTTAATTGAACGTACACATGCTATAACCACATTATAGTGCATATTTTTTTTTTTTTTTTTTTTTTTTTTTTGTTTTTTTTTTTTTTTATTGACTGATTTTGAAAAACTGTTTTAAATTATTCGTTGGCATATGATTAATACACCACATGTATATTTCTGCGAAATTTGCAGTATATTACACCGACAATGACATTTATTGTGACATAATATTACGTATTGTTAGATCATAGTTGATCTATTGTGAGTTATGTTTTTGTTAGGTTACTGTAGTTAAGGTTGGGGCTTATTCTTGTCAGGTTAGATCTGCGGAAGTAAAGGAAGCTGTTGAAAGAAGGAAGTATGTTATTTAATTACTTAGCAGAATATCCGGTATATTTGAAATGGTTAAATAAAGCAATTTAAAAATGAAAGAAATCGATAGATAGATTGCCAAAATGTGTGCACAAGGACAAGTTAGTTAACTGGCTGCTTTACTGTAAGTCTTTGTAAGAATGTAAAATTAAAAATACAATCACTGAAAAAATGCAGTCAAGTTGGTCTCAAATTAATACAGATCAGATTAGATTTTGAAAACTACATCTTAAAACTCAACATCTTAGCATATTATTTTATACCGCAGCTTATAACTATTTAAACAATTCAACATCTATCATATTTTATCCAATAAAAACTTTCTTCAAATCTCATCAATCTCAAGACACAGTAGTAAAGATACAGAACCTAACAACGGAGTACACATAACATTTAGCTGTTGAATAGCGAAACTAAACGTGACTGCATATTTACCATACGGTATAAGAAAACGAGTCTTCTCAAAATACATGCTAATGGAAAGATCAATACAGCTGTCTTCACTTTCACTGGAAGCTTCAACAGATGTTTGATTGCTCCCTTACAAATTGTTCTGATTATGTAAAGAATGTTAGTGGTGTTTGGAATGTCTTCAACATCTTCATCATTCATTTAATTGTATGTTATAATAGATAATTTTCTAACATCTTCTCGTTATTTATCTCAACTAAGCTCTTTTTCCTTTCTATTCTTCTTTTTATACAACGAGTTCTTGTGGTATTGTTATTATCTCGTTTGTTTTTATCTTGGTCTTGACTATACCTTCAAGTTTTGAACTTAGCTAAGAATGTCTCAAGATTCTTTAGACTGTTTGAACAGTGTTTTAGACATTCAAAATAAACAAGACTCGTTAGAATAACGCTCCTGTTTTTGGGTTTTTAAAATCATTATTATATTGATAATCATTTAAATTTCCAACTCAACCAAGCCCACATTACGAACAACGGATTTCCGCATATTATGCGATACCTATCAGCCTTTAGCTACCGGTTTCATATACACTAAAATGTAAATAGCCCTTATACGTAGATTATTTGGTTAAAAAGAGTCTCGAATGAACTAACCAAAATAATGAAAACCAAATTACAATGGTTACATCGTAAAAAAATTACATCATCCTAACAACCTTTTTTATCTTTCAGTTCTTTCAAAGGACTACCATTTATCTATGAAGAATTTATAGTAAAAAACATGCAAGAAGCCCGAAGCTACTACCATAATAAAATCTATAACATATAATTTAATATTCATAAAAATCTCCTTTCAAATAACTAAACTAAAAATTAGAAAGCCGATAACATTGGTATAGCTATTAAACGCATCTACGCACACAGCTACAAATCTGTTTGTATAATATGTATATGCAAACAAGACGTGAACTCACACATAGATAGCTGACCTTTCGTATCTTGTGAAAGTCCAGTGTTAGGCCAAGAGCAAGCGGACAATCAATTTTAGTTCAAATTTTTAAGTTTTATCTCAATTTTATTCGTTGTCTGCCTTATTAAAATTTCGAGGTTAAGAATTAGCATAATATATACGAATGTTTTGTAATATTTGTGAATGTGGCGATGTTTCTGTGAATCTTATTGCCATTTTGGCGTGATTCAAACTATTGTGATAAATTGCTGAATCAATTTTTTACATAAATAAGCCACAATTTTTTTTTTTTATTAAAATCTTGAATGTTTCATTCTCCATCATTATCAGTACTTAAGAATTTTGCTCTTGTCGTTGCAGTAACTCTCAGGCTTGGCGGTCTTCTGTTAGTGTTTTCACCTCCTTGTGTATGACATCTGCCTTCTCTTTTATCTAAGAATTTTCTTCTTAATTTTCCTTATGCTTTCTTTCCTTCTACTTTGCCTCTACTGTACTTGGTTTACTTCTACGATAGTTTTTGTCAGTTTACCTGTTTATCAGTTTATCCAAGTTACAATCTACAATCGAAAACGTTTTAGAAAACTAAGACATTGTAGATTCTATATTCTATTACAGAAATGTGTTATTTTTATGCAATTGAGTGACGATTCTCATACATCGTTTTAATTTTCTACCTCTATAACGTCGGTGATTATGAGAATTGCAAAGTGGCTAAAGGAGCTGCTCATACAAGGCCTCTTGTTTCTTATGCTCGTTTATAGAATTTTAAATACTAGATTACTAATACATTAAACAAATTCTCGAGTTAAATTAAAATAATTTTGTCTTTGTCACAGAGCGTGATAGATCATGGCCATTTAAAAAAAACTTTGTATTTACAAGTAATAAAATTAAAGATACAGTCATAATTGTGAATGTGTTTTTAATGGGCTGCCAAGTAATAATTCTTAGCAAATCCACTGAATAAGTAATAGTTATTACGTAGGTAACTTGATTAAGCGTTTCACACTTATAGCTCTCCACTAGGATACCCTGTGGAACAGTACTGTAGGAACACTCACAAATACAAGGACAACCAACACCCAGACTCAGAACAGATAGTTTAAGTTCTTCTTTCAAACATCTGCCCGGCCGGGAGTCGAACCCGGGACCTCTGGCTTATAAAGCGGATATACTAGCACTGAGCCAAACAGATCGATTTAAATTGAACATATTTATGTTCAATTACATTCATCGATGTATGTTATGATGTTCGATATATGTTAATTTACCGATGAAGACTTTAATAGTCGCGTTTTACCTGAAATAAAACGCATATTAAAATACTTACCTAACTGGAAGCTTTATATGAGAGTGCATTTCCGTTTCCGTCGAGTTTTTCTGCGTTTTTGAATATTTAATTGCCTTGTAACCGGAAGTGCTAGGTGGCGCCACTGCAGTTCGCGCCATTTTATTTTCCTTAAAAAATCGTGCGCCATTTTAAATCATTGGCTCAGTTTCCGATTTTCCACCAGGTAGAAATTAAAGTGAAAGCTTCCAGTTAGGTAAGTATTTTAATATGCGTTTTATTTCAGGTAAAACGCGACTATTAAACTACTTGACCGTAACTGGAAGCTTTATATGAGAGCCTGTTTGTTATCGCCTGGTGGCGTCACCTAGAGTATGGTTTTTTAAAGAGTAACGCCAATGTGAGCAATAATTATAATACACATATAAATTAAGAATTAAACACTTTTGTTTAAAATTACTCACAAATATATTTCAATGTTCTCAAAAGGGTATACTTAGAAATATCATAAATCACATTTTCTTCTTTCTTATAATAAACAGAAAAAGTATTTCTCAGTACGAACTTTATTGTACTTCATATACATATAAATAATCAAATGGAACAAGGCAATTATTTTCTTTGACTCACTGGTACAAATAATTGTATTAAGCTTTGAGAATCATAGCAGTTGCGCCAAGATGTCATCGATTGACGCATATTCTAGCCAGCTTTTTGAAGCAACCGCTGACCGGATACTTTCCGGTGAAACTGTGATTATTCGTTCAACTAGACTAGCTATCAGTAATTTTTGAGTCAAATTCAGGTATAAATACTATAGCATTATCTGTTTTAAAAAATGGTTAAAGTCTAGCAACGTCAAGTTATGGACACGTCTCTCAGAGCACAGTAATAATAAAATCGCTGTGTGATGCGATGTCTGGTATAAGTTATTTGTATACTAAGATCCCAGATAAGAGATTTTAGACTTAACTGTGCATGTTTCTAGCGCTTCGATCCACCCTCACATCTCCACACTTCCAGAAGAATGTGTTGGACTTGTGGCGGCGGGTGTCCCGTTGATATGTCTATCAAGCGATTCTGTAAATTGTTCAGAGTGAATGGGGCTTCGAGCGCTCGGGCTCTCAAGTCTGCTCGCCAAAAAACTTTCTCCCAACGAGGAACTATTACTAGGTATATGCCTGTTGACCGATTCAGGTGAGCGAGTACTTTGGGAACAAGAAACGGTGGCGGAAATACCCATGCTAGCGGGTAGTTCCAAGGGACGCTGAATGCGTCGTGAAATAAGACTTGGTGATCCCGCAGATCGTGGGATACATAGTTGTGTACTACATGGGCCCTCTCTGACGCAAACAAATCTATCACTGGAGTTCCCCACTTTGCAAACACCATTTCCGTACAGACTGGTAGCAGGTGCCACTCCGGGGTTTGACGATAACGCGATAGGTGATCGGCATGATTGTTGAATTTGCCCGGAATATGGTGTATGCTGAAGTGTATTTGATAATCATCTAGTAATGTCAAAATTTGATAGGTTATGCTCAAAAGAGGTATTGATTTCGTACCTCCCTGTTTTCGTAACTGAGCCACTGCTGTCGTGCTGTCGCATTGTATTAGAAGCGAGCTGCCTTGGAGCAGATGGATATTGTTCTGGATAGCGTGTAGTATAGCCAGCATCTCCTTTTGATTGCAATGTAAGTGTTGCTCTTCTGGAGACCAATTGCCGCAGAGTGCCTTGTTGTCCAGTTGTGCCCCCCATGCTATATCCGACGCATCCGTTACTAGAAAGTGTACTGGCGGAGGGTAGTGTAAAGATGTTGATAGGTGGCAGTTCTGGAGCCACCACCTTAACTCGTTGTGGACAACTTGTGTCAATAGGTATGCTTCCAAAGATAGTTCTGGTAGTGAATTCAGAAACATTAAAGTTTGCCGGTAATTCAGTCGACCGCGTGGAACGACAAAGCTGGCAAAATTTAAGAGCCCTATTAGTCTTTGCAACTCTTTAACGGTTGCTTTTCTTTGTTCGAGTACGTGACTTACTTTTTCTTTTATGGCGCTTATCTTTTCGTTTGGCAAGATTTTCTCATTGATCCAAGGCCTCCAAATTATTCCTAGGAAGTTTATGCTTTTCTGAGGTGACAAAATTGACTTTGCATAATTTATTTGCCATCCTAACCGCTAGAAGTCGTAGGAAGCTCCTATGGGATTTCTTTATTTTTAGATGAAAGTAAGCTTGGGATAAATCGATTTTGCACATCCAGTCTTGTGGTTGAAGGAAACCTGGTGTTCGGTTCGAGTTTATGAGATGAAATGGTTCGGTCAGGACATACTCGTTGAGCGCTTTTAGATTGAATATTGGTCGGGCTGACCCGTCGGTTTTAGGAACCAGAAATAGAGGGGAAATGAAGCTTGGTGTACGCGGTGCTGCTTCCAGAATGCCTTGAGTTTTCATTTTTTGTATTACTAAAGACATTTTCGTTGAGACTGGGGTTTGATAGGGGCTTTTAACTAAGTTCGGATAAACAAGAGGGGGCTTTTGAACAAATGGTATGCGATACCCTTGAATTATTTTTAATATTATTTCTGGCGCTCCAAGTTCTTTCCATTGCGGGTAATAGTGCGCTAACTGACCTGCTCGAAACTGGTTCGAGTCATTGTTTTCTATTGTAACTATGCCCTCCTCTGGAAGCTCTGCGAGCATTTCCACGACCCCTGTTGCTTCCACGGTTAAGCCACGAGCTTCGGTTCTGAAATGACCTTATATCACGATTGACGTAAGGATGTTGAGTTTGATGAAGGGGAGGAGGGTAGTTTGCAAAGCTAGTCTCACCCTGCGCGGGTGGATAATCGCATTGATGTAAGTGCGTTCCGTATTTATAAGTATTTGTACTACCGCAGAGAGTTTCACGTGACGGAACTCTTGCTGGTAGATCACCTCTCCCCTGCGCGGGGCGGTGGTTTGCTTGTTTAGGCTTTGTTCTTAGGGGATGGCTAGATTTTACAGACCAGAAGGATTTATGCACCCCGCCAAGCTTTTCTAATGTCGATGTGAAAGATTCGGGATCAAATATGTGCGTCGCTGATGGCGGAATTCTCTTCAGTGTCGCTTTAACTAAGGGATCACAAGCTTGGCTCAGAACTGCTTCTCGGCGCAACTCAACACTTTCAGCTCTATGGCCACAAACTATTTGCAAAAGGTCGGAGGAGATTTTGAAAAAGTCTCCCTTCAAAAACAACTCGTCAAGTTTGCCGCTTAGATTGTCAGCATTGATATTAGAGTTCTTTGTCCACGAAAGAAGGTCACAAATGCCTTCCTGCAGCGTAAGTTTTTGTTTAAATAAGCAAAAAGTTATTGCAGCATACGATTTGCCAGCACTTAATAGCCGATGTGAGCCTTCAAACATTTTGACTTCGTCGTTTGTTTCTAAATCAGTAAAACCTGGAGTATGATTGTAAAGCTTTTGAGTCTCAGCATATCTTACATCAGACCACGAGGTACTGCCTAGTCGTTGAGCATCCGATAACATTTTCAAGAAATTATCTGGGGTCTTAGGGACAGATGGTTCTTTTAATTTTGTTTCTATGTCGAAAGCAAAAGTGTCGTTATCTCGAAATTCATGCTCAGGATCGAGTTGTTTGTAAGATTCGTCGTCGGGATAAATTGACACGCTGTTAAGACAATCATTATCATTTTTGTTTGAATTATTAATAATTTTTCTGAGCTCACCCATTTCCTTAAAGAGTAGATCCATCCGGGATTCGGAACGTCTACCGCGCTTACTTTTCTTATGCTTGCGCCGTCGGGACCTCTGGTTGCGGTCCGCTGAAGAGGATGAGCTCGAAGAGCTGCTGCTAGTACTGCTACTGGAGCTGCTTCTCTTCCGTTTGCGTGACTCGCCACTTGGGCCGGCTATGGCCTGTGGCTCGAACGCTGAGGCGTTCTCATTCATCTAGAAACAAATAGTTGTTAGATCCCAAAAAAAAATAAAAATAAAATATGCTAAGATATTTTCGACAAACGCTAGTAAGAGGTGTCGTATGATCACCTTTCCAAAAGCCACAAAGGGTTACAGGACCCCTGGCACACTGAAAAAACTTCAATTATAATGCATTATTAATGCAAGTTAATCATATCGAACGGTTAACCCGTTTTAAGTCATGAAGTCATTTTCTAGTAATTAAAATGTGGGTACTTACTGTATAAGTTGGTTTTAACACTAAAGTTATTTTAGAATAACTTTTAACGCTTCAAAATGTTACACCACTTTATAATTACACCACTTTATAATTCTGGATTAATTTATATGCAACAGCCGTACGCCAGCTAGGGGCTGTTACGGACTTGTTGCCTCGACGAAACTTAAAACGCCAATGATTTAAAATGGCGCACGATTTTTTAAGGAAAATAAAATGGCGCGAACTGCAGTGGCGCCACCTAGCACTTCCGGTTACAAGGCAATTAAATATTCAAAAACGCAGAAAAACTCGACGGAAACGGAAATGCACTCTCATATAAAGCTTCCAGTTACGGTCAAGTAGTTTAATAGTCTTAATTTCTTCTTTTTCCGATGAAAGGTGAAGTTAATTTCTTTTATAAGTTAACCAAACTTGAAATTGTTATTAATGTTGCTTTCACTTTCGATTTTAATCTAAAATTCTCGATTTCTATGAAATTATGTTTGGCACACGTACTAAATGCTTTAATAGTTGGATAGTACAAGAAATAAGAAAAGTGGCGTAAAAGAAGAGAGGTCTGTGCTCAGTTGTGGCAGTGGAATTTTTATTAACTTTTTTTTTTTTTTTTATTTTAGATTTTTCAAATCAAATCACAATCAAATAGTTTATAATTGTAACATAGCTGAACTGTAACCAATAACAATGTAACCCTCAGGCTCCTGAACTGGTTTAAACCGCATTTCATTGCTTGTTTATAAATTCAACTAAAAAATTCGTACAAGATTTTTTAACAAACAAGTGTTATTAAATCAATTATAATCGTTTAATAATGAGGAAGTACATACAACTAAATTAAATTGAAATTATACAATTGCACTAAGTAATTACATATATTTCAATTTAGTAAAACGAGTTTTTTTGTAACAAATATTTGAATAATTGTATTGACTGTTATACCTTGAACTTGATATATTATTATAATATACCGATTATATTGTTATATTCGTTTTTTTTTCGTAAATTATAACTACATATTTATATTATTATTAAGTAATATACGTACCTGCGTGCGGTACATGTATAAGAACCTTGTACCTATTTATTAGTTTTATGTACCATTTGTTTCTTTGGCGTACTATTACAAAATCTGTATCGTATTATTATTATTTTTTTAGTTTTATTAACTGATCACATGCGTGATAAAGTAAGCACGGACTTTATTTCATCATCATCATCATCATCATCAGCCCGTTATCGCCCACTGCTGAGCATAGGTCTCTCTTCTTGCACGCCATTCATCTCCGTCCTGTGCCAATCTTATATTTTAAACTAGCGGCTCGTCCCGGCTTCGCACGGGTGGACACTATTGAAGTTTTAGTAAGGATCCCTAATTTTTTCAGGTAATAAATATAGCCTATGTCACTTTGGGATAATGTAGCATTCGAATGGTGAAAGAATTATTGAAATCGGTCCAGTAGTTTTTGAGTTTATTCCACACAAACATCCAAAAATACAAAAATACAAATCTTTCCTCTTTATAATATTAGTATAGACTAATACAAGAACATTATTTTTACAAAACAAAAAACAAAAACCGACTTCAAAAGACTATTGAGTTATTCATCTATTTCTCGTGCACGTACTTAATGCAAATTTAAGACTTACCTATATAGTTTTCTCATGGATACCATTATCAGAACTGGACTAAATTGAAATGGGACCAAATGGGAAGCGTCAGCTTTCTAATAAAAAAAGAATCGTCAAAATCGACTTACCCAGTCAAAAGTTATGAGGTACCTAACAAACATCAAAAAAAAAAAACATACCTATCTACAGTCGAATTGATAACCTCCTCCTTTTTTGAAGTCGGTTAAAATATAAGATTACAGAGACCTCTAAATAACAATGACACCAATGAACAATGACGCTGCTATCTGATAATGATGATGATGTCAATTTTTAGTTTACTTTGGCGGTGGGGAAGAGATGGACACGCGATATGATAGGTATGCAATAGAAGATATAGCGGCAACATTTCCCCAAATAAGCTACTTTTACTCAAGTATCAAGTTTCACTAGGATGTAAAATGAACTCACACATACTCTAGACTAGATATCCTAGAGATCATTCTACTCTACTAGCAAAGTCAAGCCTAGCCCCATTTCCCCGGTTAATTCATAAAAAACCACTCAAAGTCGCCCTACGATTTATCGACCAGTTTATCGATATCCGTTAGCACATCTCTAGTAGTCGAGTGACCTAGTGATGTACAGGTTTCGTTGGGGTGTGGCCACACTGAGAGCGGTGCGAGTTGGTCAATGGAGGTTGGGTTTCAATACTCTCTTGTCAATTGAAACGTGCCTGTAAGTCTATCGGGTCACGAATGTGGGTTGCAAAAGGTTTGTTATATAAGTTTACTTAGATCTGCTTGAGCTTGTAAATCATATTGGAACCTAACTTTTGGTTATGTTAGCTGAAACAACAATATATTTTTTGTACAATGAGAAGATAGTAGGAGAGTAAAAAGCAGACACCTATTATATTTTAATGTTATAAAAGCCTAATTAATTACGTCGTGTAATTTAACATATAAAGACTAAGCTAAGTTTGACAGTTCTAACAATTATCTTTTCCTTTTTTTATTCGTCAAAATGAACAGAAATGCAGATAGTTAAGAGCTCAAAGATTACATAGTAAAGTTTATAAAATATAGATTAGGTAGTATTGTACCTACCGGCGGTCGTTGGTGTCGGCGAACTGTCAAATGTTTATGGGTGACGGGAAATCAGTGTTGCCAGTTAAAAATAAAATTACCCACCAAATTCGTTCGTAAACTATCGAAATAACGCAAGTGGCTCTTTCAAAACCTGGCTCCTTCATGCCACTTCTCCCCTACATTGTACATCCAACAGAAATTATATCTATGTATGCTAAGAACATGAGCGGTATCTCAATAAACGAGACCATAAATCTTTGCTTTACCAATACCTATCAATTTAATCAACGAAAACGAAATATCATCGAACCGTTATCGATCGAGTTTTCTAATTAAAAATTCGAAACTAATTATCAACTAATTAACACTCCCGCTAACAATCGGGACTCGCATAACGTATCTCGAATACGTCCCACTTCTGAACAGCTTTTCTTGCGGTCCCAAGCTTTTCTTCACGATTCTAAACGCAAAATCTTGTGAAATAAGGTTGACTTTCCTATGACATAAAATGTAAATCAAGCTTATAATTATATACGAGCGAATCTGTGATTGAGATCTCTATTTTTATAACGTCAAAGTTGTGTTTTCTTTGATCCTTATATGGAATGTGATGTGATAGTAAGGTGTTGATGACATTTGCCAGGTTATATAGCAAGATATCAGAGATGACAATAGAATTGTATCGAGTGATATTATTATCAGGACGAATATCGCTGAGTCATCGACGGCATTGTAGAGAGAAGAATACACGTAACAATAGACTGGCAAGGTTGTATGGATATCGCGAATGAAAAGAAGACTTTTTGCGAGTATTGAAGATAGAAGGGGCAAGATAGCACGTTGTGTTCCTTTATTCGATGATGGGATAGCGTTTGATTGCCATCTTGCCTGATGGTGATCAATGATGCGGTTTAGTATTAAGAATGCTTGCCTAGAAGAAACCAATTCATGTATAACATGAGAAATTAAGAAAAACTGACAAGAATAGAAAACCACTATCATGGCACACAGGAGAGGCAGCAGTGGGTGATCTTGATGATCATAGTGGAAAGTTAAATGGAAAGAAAGATGAGAGCAGAGAGACTAAAGAGAACCTAAATCAGATAAAAAAGAAGACAGATCTCATGTCATTATAGAAGGTGAAAACGCTAGCAGAAAATCGTGAATCCTGGAAATTACGGACAAGAGCAACGCTTTTCGATACTGATTGGTAAACGAAGTTGCTGCACGAACTATGATGACTCAGTGGTTGATGTGGTTTGATTTCACGCTGCAGAGTATAGAGTATCTAAGGAAAACTAAAATCTGTTGCTTAACGAAACGTTGCTTCCAGTGAAAACAAACATGAGGATGCACAAGAAGTTATGCTAGATAAAGCAATGCTTTGTAATGCTTTTATTGAGGGCATAAGATTGAAGTTTAAAACTAATAAAGATTCAGTGTATTGAAAACTTAACGATTGCAGATAAAGCCACAGGGTGCAGCTAATTTTAAGTGCTCAAATTGACATTTAATTTATATCAGACACAGGTCAGATAAATCTAGAAATTAAATCGTTCATCTTAAACTAATTAAAGTATTACCAAATGATATCTCGAAGAATGAAATAATTACGAAACAGATTTATACCTTCACGATCTGTCACTCAAATTAATTCTTGAGGAAAAAATTGTGTTTTGAATCTTTCTAATTGTGTCTGAGTATGACTGTTATCGTTGCATAAGTTTGGTTAAGACGTGATTTTAAAGGTTTTTGATACCTGTTAAACTCATTAATACGAGTAAATGTAATTCATCTAAATACAGATTAATAAGTAAGTATAAGATGTAAGACAAGTATATATAGATTGCATATAGATTATATAAACATAGCTTGGTCTATGTTGCATTGCTCATGCCACATAGACCAAGCTAATTTTGACTTGTATCTCAATGAAATTACAACTTTAAGTAAAACAGATAACAAATCTACATGACGGTACAAATTCCAAACCTCTATGTTCTATGTTCTCAATTTGTTCAAGAGGGATTCTAGTGGAATTATATTTGTTAGTACTATCCGACCCCCAATTTACGGGATCATGGTGGACTTAGCGAGTGTTTTCCGATTTCCGCGGGTTCGAAATGGGTACTCGAACTGAACAAGCCTTCCAGACAAAGCTTTAGCCACTAATCAAACCATACACAAAAACTATAAACGTCTTACATCCACATTAAAAGAATTCGGTTATATTGACGCAATGAAGCTGATTTCACTTTTCAACCATGTCGTGACTCGCCGCCACGAAGCTGTAGGCCGCCAACTGATGAGCGAATGCAGCTCCGAACACTGCAAGAGATCTGGGATGTGATATCATGGAGATTGTGATAGGAGGCGGTGAACTTTGAAAATGATGACGATTTTTTTGAATCTGTACAGCCTATCGACTTCATTCTTTGACGAAAAGTCTGAATTTCTAAGTGGTGCTAGGAATTCAGAATTAATTAAGGCGGCAGGTAGCAAGATGCGTAAGATCGTGCTTTGTGGCGTTTTTTAGGAGAGACCTATGTCCAGCAGTGGACAAACTTACGATAGGCTGATGATGACGACGATGATAAGAATAAAACAACACCTGACGCAATAAGAGTGGAAGTATGCCAGCGAGTCCACGTGCTCCGTTATTTTAGAGAGCTCGGCTGGTTTGGGTACACTAGCAGTTGGGAGACCGTGCACAAAACACCCCAAGCGTGACGTCGATACAGGTTGGATCACCCCCGGTAGTTAAAATTAGACTGAATAGTAGATAAAATAGGTTGCTCTATCCTACAACTAAAGGGCTATGAAGAAAGGTATGCTAAGCCGAAAGGCTCATATCTCTCATCATTAGGAACAACTTTTACTATGAGACCAACTCGAAATTCGAATAAAATCAGCTGTTCCATAGAAAAATGTCAATGATACTTGACAAAATGTATGGAACAGCTGATTTTTTTTACAAATTACAGGTTGGTCCCACAGTAAAAGTTGTTCATAATGATGAGTAGGTATTAACAGCCCTTTTTGTCTTGGCCTTTCTTATAACTCTTTATACGTTGTTCTAGACTATAACTATGCATAACACTGTAACGTTCTACATTTATTTCACCAATCAACAATGGCTCTAATCATCAGCAATGATTCCGTATATCTATTCACTAAATCAACAGTTATTCGGATCTGATTTCTTTGGTTATATGACAAAGACATATTCAAACTCAAGATGAGCCAAGCCGCGCTGCTTATGTACAGTTACCAAATGAGAAATAATAAGTAATTATTTATGATTTGGTTAACAGTTACGCGTACCTTTTTAGCGTTGTGTTGCGAGATTTTTATCGCGATTTTATACATTGTCCTAAATTTACTTCGATGTGTGTTGATGTGTATTTTTATGACGGTTTTTTTTTGTTATAATTAAACACGGGAATACTCACGTAAAAATTAAGTAGTCTACGACTAGTTTCGGTCACATTCGGTGACCTTCATCAGGTGAGTTTACAAACGTGTCTCGTTTTTTTTTTTACTTATTAGAATTATTATTTAATCCAATCAAACCAAACATTGGTTTGATTGGATTAAATATAATATGATCTCAGCCAGTGATAAGCTAATTTAAAAACCAACTTAAATGCATGCATATTAAAACCCTGTTTAAATAAATAAAAGATTTTTAAAAAAATGCATGCATGATAGGTTTTTAGGTTATAGGTTAGAATTAGATCAATCAGACAACTACACGGGTCTATAAAAAAGAGCATGCTAAGCCGAAAAAGGGCTCATAATAACAACTATGTACTAATACATAATTAATCAACTACTACTATGGGAGCAATTTTAGGCTAAGCCCTTTCCTTTTACTCCTGTACCTATGTGGTATACGCCTGAAAATATTCGCCATTTTATTGGTTACATTACGTATGTTTTTTTATACTTTTTGAGTATTTTTTTTTTTTATATTTATTCATGCAAGTAATAATGTCAATAGATGTCAAAATAATCGAATTATCATCGAAACACTAAGTAACTCTTATGCAGGCCGCTAACAAGATGACGCAACGCCACTTCACTCAATCCTTGCATTACTACGTTTCTTCACAATATTACTGCAATATTAGATGCAAGTCTTTATTATTCTTTCTATTTAACTGCATTGTGTACCTATTACCTACCGCAAAGCTTTTAGCACCTCATTAAAAGACTGAGTTTCACGACCTTTGGGTAAAATTATCAAATTATTAATTATTTAAATTTATCCAAAGGTCGTGAGACTCCGAAACTGTTAGGTAACTTTTTTAGAGGAGTTTTAAAGTGATGAAAGAATTGATGTTAAGTACCTACTTGCAAAAGATTAAGTTTAGTTTTAACGGAACTCTAGACTTAATAGACCTATAAACTTTTTTTGACTCATGTATAAAAAGTTTTCGGGAGTCCAAGTGATGGGCAAAGCTACAGCTGATTTTTAGTAGGTTTGAGCTAACTTAGGCCACTCTCCATGGAAGGGGCCAATTTTATCTTCTTGGTAGCGAGAAATTCCGAGAAATTAAATCTTCTTTACATTTATTTCAACAGTGAACTGCTCTACAGTTTTTTACTGGACAGTTAATTTTATTATTTAACCATTAGTTGACGTTTAGAAACTATAGTTAACCTTTCATCTATTCATTCTTTACATTTTTCACCTTAGGATGTAATGTAACTTATTAGAAATAAGTAAAGAAAATTGCCTTGCCAAGCTTCAGTAAACTTCGACTTTACCCCTAATGGCGTAATGGATGGAAACCCAAAGCGATCTTTGGTTATATTTGATCTTTGACTTTAAAATGTTTTTTTTTTAAATACTTTTGAAACGTTAAATGCTAACTATAGTTCTTACAGCCTGTCCTAGATGCTTATGTCTTAGATACTTGTATCTGGGTAAGGTAACATTACCACCTGTGACATTTACTGACCATTCACCTCTTATGCAAGTTGTTGCGATGTCAGGCATTGATCAGTCAGTAGTGTTTGATGTAATGATATATTAAACTGGGGACTTAAATTACTGAACTTTCAATGTGTGTCAGTTTTAAAGAAGTTCAAAGCAAACTACGTATTTCCGGGTCTATGTTATACAGGGTTATTCATAAAGGGTATGCTAAGCCGATAAGAGCTCATAGTACTCATCATTATGAACAACTTTTACTATGGGACAAACGTTAATTCGCGAAAAAAAAACAGCTGTTCCATACATTTTGTCGAGAGTCATTGACATTTTTCTATGGAACAGCTGATTTTTTTTCGCGAATTTTGGGTTGGTCCCATAGTAAAAGTTGTTGAAAGTAATGATGAGTACTATGAGCCCTTTTCGGCTTAGCATACTCTTTACGAATAGCCCTGTATATATGTATATATTATATTCTGTATATATTCTATAATATAGAGTTTTGGTTGTGTTAAATGGGCACACTCGGCCGATAAATTATGGTTCTAGTGACTGTCTCGCCTCGTCAACATGTTTGTCATGTTTGTTTAAAATTGAGTTGCAAGTCTCTACCCGAAAACTTACAACTACTTACTCGTACTTACTTACTTAGTTAATACATAGTTAGTTAGTTACCTACACACATTGCAAATAAAATAAAAGCTTTTTAAATAAAAACCTCTTTAACAGAGCCACAGGCATTAAAACTGTAGATAAAACTTGCAAACACATCAAAATTCGGCAGCAAAACTAACATCCAACAATTACGACAAATTAATTACGACTTCTAACTTATAGTTAACTTCTAACCGAATTAGCTTATATAACGGTACGGTAACATTAGTGCATGCACGTTGCGAAGGTACTAGCGTGCATTAAAGTCAAGGCTCTTTGGTACTACACATTCTCGTTTTGTAAGTGATTTACCCAATGATGCTCTTGCGAAAGGTCTTGAGGTCTATGATTTTATATTTTCATCAAGATTAGGTTAAGGAGTGAAGCGTGAGATTGTTGGCACCAAGACAAACAAATCGTCGGCTTACTGCAAGAAGACATTAACTGCGAAATCAGTGCCAACTTCGAGCATGTTTTGCTTGTAATCATTGCTTGAAAAAGATCACCGAATGCAGTGGCGGATTTACACATTTGCCGCCCGTAGGCTATTCAACATTTTGCCGCCACTACCGACCTAAACAATTCGATACACTAGCCCCGTCCCCCGTCCCTGCTCACAATAATACTTTCTTTCAGAAATCATGTCCGAAATTAAAAAAACTTGCCCCAGAATTTGCCGCCCCTGAAATCTGCCGCCCTAGGCTCCAGCCTACTCAGCCTGCTGGTAAATCCACCACTGACCGAATGTGCTCGAAACTAGTCCCAGTATCAGACTCAATTAAACTTGAGTATTCCCGTGTTAAGGTAAAATGTGTCAAAACCACGTTAATTTGCATAGCGAAACAGTTTTTGCAGTTTTGCAGTTCTTGCACTAAGCCGACGAAATCATATTTGTTTGTATGACCTGTATAATTTATATGCATGAGGACATGATGATAATAATATAAAAGAAGGCAGATGTCATATCGTTTGTGAAACACTAGCAAATATCCAAAAAGCTTGGAAAGCACTCCATCGACAAGAGCAAAACAGCTAACAGTTAGAAGTTTTTTTTTTTTTTTTTATGTAATTGAGTGACGAGACGAGCAAATCGCTCGCCTGATGTTAAACGTCACGTTTGCCCATAACAGGTCTGCGCCACCCAGAATTTTGAACTCGCAGATTTCAAGACCCTGCGCGGCACAGCACTGCGCTCGTCACCCTGAGATATAAGTAGTTTAATCTCCCATTTGCCCTGTAATTTCACTGGAAACAATGCCCTTCCAACCGGAACACAGTAATGTTTGCGCATTACTGCTTGGCGGTGGAATAACTGGCAAAGGTGTGGTTAGGCTACTAGATCCAACAATCCTATTTTATTTTTTTTAAATCAAGTCGCTCAGAATTTTTACTTAGACTAAGACTGATATAGATCCCAAGTTTTAAACAAATTTGAAAAAATAAAAATCATTTAATCTCATTTTAATGCCATTTCTGTAGATCATTAGTCGAATACCTCATTATGTATTTATACCGGTTTGGCATTTAATTTCAACAAAAGTGCCGAAATCTAATTGTTAATCAACGCATCGAATCGATTAATTCTCAATTTAAACAAACCTAAATCGAATTATAATCGATAACTAAAGAATTAGTAGTTCCGGGCCATTGTTTCTAAAATCGTCTAGTTTTAAGTTTCGCAACTCTGGTTAATTGCAGCTAGATTTTATTTGTAATTTTGAAAACTAGTTTGGTTAAATGGAGTTTTTGTATTTGTAATAATTAGCATTAATTGGTAATTTTATTTCTAAAAGGAATCTGGCTTTAGTCATTTAAATCTGTTAAAAATGAAGCCGCATAATTAATAGATAAAACTGGCAGGTTGGTATAGAAATCAGTTTTTTTTTTTTTGTTCTGAGCCAATGAAAATAGAGGGTTTGTTGTGGTTGATGCTTCGTTTTATCACGTTTTTCTTTCGCCATTTTTTTTAAGTCTAACTATACCCACTCTCACCCACATTCTACCATCAGTATACCCTGCGGGCCGTATGATAACTTTTGAAGAAACTGGCCTCGAATACAAGAAGTTTCATCAAAATCAATTGAGCCGTTTTGGAAAAAGTTTACGATTCCGGTCGATCAAACGTCGTGTATCGTACGTACATAAGTCTTCATTAGTGTGTTAATCAAACACAAAATGAAGTCAAAGCACAGTTATTTGTTTCTTTTCCATTATAGCATTGAGAATAAGAGATCATCTATACTTAAAACATTTTAATACAACTGCTCTTTGTAAAAACACAATATTCATCAAAAAGGTAAAAGTCAAGGATTTTTCCTCGAAGCATAATAAAATGGAGTCAGTAACTGTGGAACCTGTTTAAATGCGAATAATATAAAATACAAGAAAAACTATATTATGGGTTCTATAATTAAGTGAGAACTTCTAGAGCTTTTTTGAGGTTTTTAAGTTGAAAGTTTGGGGACAAAACCATAAACTAGATTTTTGTTATCTATGACAAGAGTAAACGAAAAAGTGGAGCGTTGATGTCTTTTCTATGGACGCTTTTCGTAACTTGAAATGAAGATATTTTTATATTAATAGTGTATCTTTGTTGTATGAAATAATAAAATATAGAACCTCAATACTTTTATTAAGGATTTATTAGATTAAAAACAATCAAGAATGAAGTTTTTAACTATGAACACTTTCATGTCTTCTTTATAATCTAACGGAATTATGGTACAAATTTTGGACAAGACCAATTAAAAAAAATGCAGTATGTCTAAAACGAAAATCAGATTAGGAATCTAATTATTTTAATTAAAATACAATTAAATTAATTGCAATTTTTTCCAAATCAGACGTAAAGTTACGCGAAAATATAACTTTTTTAATCGTTACGTCTTAATGAAAATAATGTCCAGAGCCGTTAATATTAACAAAATTAAAAAGTTACATAATTACTGCGTTCGAATATAATATCGACACCCAGTGCTGAAGCTTTACGCAATAAGTAGCGCTTGCGCGGAATTGTGTCACTACATACCAAGAATCGAGCGTTCAAGACTTTGCTTATTCTACTTTCATAATTAAACCTGTATTTTTAATAACTAAGGGCTAAAGCTAACAAAAGCTAAAAAACTCTTGAAATGTCGTTTTTAGAAAATCAACCTAGAAAGTAAAAAAAAAATATTAATTAAAAAAACTACAAATATTTACAGATTCTTTAAAGTGTGAAAAGATGTTTAAGATCATGGGGAATTTTGAAGTAAAAGATGTTACTGACATACTGTTACATTATCCCTCCATTTTAAAACTGATAAATCGTTTGAAAAAGTTGCCCTTAAAAATTATTAACTATCAAATTAAATTAACAATTTATTCCTTATAAATAAAAAGAGATTGTTTTCTTTCCCAATATTTCTAAAGTTTATTACGAATGAGAGAGATTATAGAGATAGAGAATTTATAGTTTTTGAATCTCCGATAGTTGATCGTACACTAAAGTTTTAGGTGTAATAGTTTAATTGCAAGCTTACCTTGACAAGTAACCAGCGCACAGAAGGCGACGACCACGAAAAAGCTCCAAATCCTTCTACTCTCCATTTTACACTCACTCAATCTCGGTTGCAGCATTTTACACTAACATTTCAGTTTAAAAAGTTCACTGCACAACACTATTGAAAAAACTTTAAATCAAAAATCGAATTTTGTTTAAAAAGTTTTATGTCATATTCGGATGACGTTTATACTTTTTTCTTTTTTGGGAAAGTACGAAGTTGTTGTCAAGAATTGTCGAGTGGTGCGGTCGCGACGAGCGTCGGCGCGGCTTTCGTTGGTAGAATGGCGGTGAGGTTCCTATCCCCACTTTGAATTGAGGTCTCCGGTACGCAACGCGTTTCCACTTCTTGTTTTGGCTTTTGAGGGCTTACGACTTGACATCCTGGTTAGGTTTGTAGTTTAATTGATATGAATAGTATTGGTTATGGTTGGCTATAGCTGGTCAAACTGATGTTATAAACGCAGACGTTTCTGTAAGCAAGTTGTTTTTGTTATACCTATATCTCCATTATGTAAAAAAAAGTGTAAAGGTATCTCTTTAATACGCAGGTACAGTTTCTCTCGGATAGTGAATAAAACTGTAGGGTGTAATAAGTAGATAGACTTTATTTACCAACATACTTTTGTTTGACTGTAATAAAAATAATGAAATGATGATGAAATTGAAATAGTTGGTTATCTTCTCAAAATTTCCATTTTCCATTAATTCTACTTTTTCTTTAATTAATTAATATACCCTATATATGCTAAGCCGAAAAGGGCTTTTAATACTCGCCATTATGTACAACTTTTACTACGAAATACTTAAATGCCGAACAAAATCAGCTGTTCCACAGAAAACACAACTTGACACTTGACAAATGTATAGAGCAGCTGATATTTTTTTTCTCGATTTCTATGTTGGACCCATAGTCAAAGTTGTTTATAATGACTATGACTCCTTTTTGGCTTAGAATACCTTTTCCTTAGAACCTTGTATAGAAATAGCGAATCCTGTCATGCTACCGAACACACGTTAAACATAGGTCCCGATTTTAAACCAAACAAAGCGTTTAGCCTTTAGGTAGCCAAATAATTGACACTGTACCTACTTGAGCAATCTGCTTAGACAAACTTCGTCCCATTCCGCATCCGAATCGATTCACTCGTCTAAGAGCTACGATGCCACACCCAGACACAGATGCCAGACTCACGTAGCGGTTTATCTAAAGTAGTTAGTAATTTAAGAAAGATTGCACTACGTTAATAATTTAGTCGAGTAAAGAATAACGAATGATTTACCAACTAAAATAGCTTACTAAATTATTCACCACTCGATTAAAATAATCGCGTAATCCGAACAAGGCTTTACCAGCTCGTTGACAATAAATAATTCGAAAGGTCAGTCCACAGATCAGCAATATGCCAGATAGCTACTGTTACACTCGCTATGATAAATGTTCAACTAGCAAACATTACAAGCGAAGTCGTAACCCAGATCTCAAGAGATTGATTTGAACTCTTTATATTTCGTTTCTGATGAATGATCCAAATATCAGTGCTAAATACGTTTTAAATTGAAAGAGTGATGATTTTTTTGACTTACATTTGATACAAATAAAATTGGTAGGTACCTACTACCCCACGGTGATTTAATGGGCCCGTGGCTCCGCCCATTGCCTGGAGGAACACCCCAGGGTTTTTAGTGGGTATGCCGCTACTAGGTAGGAGACTCCCACATAACCACCCTGCCCCCCCCGGGGTGGGTGTGGTATCCATAAAGGATTTTCCCTGGGTCACAAAAAAAAAAAAAAAAAAAAAAAAAAAAAAAAAAAAAAAAAAAAAGGTACCTACTACCTACCTACCTACCAGAAACATTATTAGATATTGAAGGAAAAAGACACCTTCGAACATTTACTTTTCGTAGCTTTATTACGTGTTTTCTATAACATGTTAGGTAACTACCGTTAAGGTAATTGAAAGCACTAAATAATGCCACATATTTTCAAGAATTTTCTCCTTAAAATTATTAGAAACTTAAACTTACAATGGTAGAAAAAGTAGAAATAATAAAAAATGTTGAAAAAGCACCTGAGAAAAAGCTCAACTGCCTAAAGTTGTACTTTAGCGCCATCTATGTTTTTCCATGTACAACGTTTGAAGTGTATTCGTGGTATCAGAATTATTACAACGAAGGTAAAAAGTGTGCCATGGAGTTTCAAAAAAATTTCGCTAGATGGCAGTAAATTGTATTAGTTTTATAGCAAAACTACAGATGGCGCTAAAAGTTTTTAAACGGAACTAACTTGATGATGAACTAAATAAATAATTGATATTTAATATTACCGATGTTCATTTTTATTGTTGTTTAAAATAATATTGCATTGTAATGTAACGGAATGTTATTGAAAATGGTTAAAATTTAAGCAACAAATTACTTTCAAACTCAAATTATGTTCCTTTCTACGCAAAATTGTTGCGGCGGTGGCGCTCGGCGGCAGCGGTGTTAACGCCAGATTTTCACGGTAGATGGCGGGCGACGTCCGGACAATTTATTGATAAAATAAAACACACAGCTTTTACATCACATTCATTCTGACTGTAACTGTAACTACAAGAAATGAATTCTGGTCTGAATAGAACGACTTCTTGCTAGATATTTTGATCATTTTATTCCGTGTGAGACTTGGTCTGAACTAGAAACGGCTGATGTTATGGGCACAGGGATAAACAGGATAAAAAGAACCTTAAACCAGTACTACCTACACTTCATAATACAGGTTTATACAGAAAGGGTATGCTAAGCCGAAAAGGACTCATGGTACTCGTCATTACGAACAACTTTTAGTATGGGAGTTATGGGCCAACTAGAATTCGCGAAAAAAAACAGCTGTTCCATACATTTTGTCGAGTGTCACTGACATTTTTCTATAGAACAACTGTTTTTTTTTCGCGAATTCCGGATTGGTCCCATAGTAAAAGTTGTTCATAATGATGAATACTGTGAGCCCATTCGGGCTAAGTAGCATACCTTTCTGTATAACCGTGTATACCTATTAAAATTACCAAATACAAAGTTTGCAGATATACAGGGTTATTCATAAAGGGTATGCTAAGCTGAAAAGGGCTCATAGTACTACTCATCATTATAAACAACTTTTACTATGGGACCAACTCGAAATTCGTGAAAAAAAATCAGCTGTTCCATACATTTTGTCAAGTGTCATTGACATTTTTCTATGGAACAGCTGATTTTTCGTTCTCGAATTTCGGGTTGGTCCCATAGTAAAAGTTGTTCATGATGATGAGTACTATGAGCCCTTTTCAGCTTAGCAGACCCTTTATGAATAACCCTATATAGGTAGGGGTATAGTTCTGTTATTTTGTGTATAAGAAAGTAGGTAAGTTGCAGGTTGCAGGTAAAAGTAGACCTCTGGGCTCGGAGGTGATGGTAAGTGGTGCTCTTACCATCCACCCAGAGTCCCGGGAAGACGACAAGATCAGCCACCGATCGCGTTGTTGCTGGCGGAGGTGTTTTTTTGGGTGTCGTACCCAAAGGGTAAAACGGGACCCTATTAATAAGTCTCCGCTGTCCGTCCGTCTGTCTGTCCGTCTGTCTGAACTGTGACAGTTAGAAAGTTGAAATTTTCACAGATGATGTATTTCTGTAGCCGCTATAAAAAAAAAATCTAGTTAACAGAATCACATAAATACTTAAGGGACTCGCACTTGGCCGGTTTTTCTGTAATAAGCTTGCGTTTGACCGCCATCTCGCCTGATGGTAAGCAATGATGCGGTCTACGATGGAGCACGCTTTGCTAGAAGAAATCGATTCACTCGCGTCCTGCACCCTATAAAAAAGCGTTTCATTTTAAAATTTACCCCTACCTCAACAAAAAAAAAGTAAGACACTTTTTTTACACGCTTTTTCTTGGCTTCACTTGTATGTTTGTTTGTATGTTCGGAACCGACTCCTTTGTTTTTTATACAAAGCGTATTTTTTATTTATTTTAGTCATGGATTATGTGCGTTACCGGTAACCCCATCATTACGGCACTTAGTTATGTTAAACCAACAAGAATTATGTTAAAAAGGACTATGGTGTCTTTTACTGCGGAACCATCGTCCATAAAAACCAATCTCGGCAAATTACGCCTATATTAGCGATTTGCTCGTCTCGTCACTCAATTACATAAAAAAAAAAAAAAAAAAAAAAATATTCAAGACTAGCTGCTGTTCCCCTTGCCACGCTTCGCAGTGGATAAAAAAAAATAAATAAAAAAAAATTAGCCTATGTTACTTTGGGATAATGTAGCATTCGAATGGTGAAAGAATTTTTGAAATCGGATCAGTAGTTTTTGAGTTTATTCCACACAAACATCCAAAAATACAAAAATACAAATCTTTCCTCTTTATAATATTAGTATAGATGGACTCAATGGTATTTGTTGCTACCTATAGGAAGGCAAACAAGTCGACGGCGACGGGCCGCCTGATAGTAAGCGATCACCATCATCTATCAACTGTAACGCTGGAGGTACGGGAGTAGCCGACCTTTGAAGAACCCCATGTTTTAGTTACTCAGAATTTCCTCCTTTACAGGGTTATACAGAGAGTGTATGCTAAGCCGAAAAGGCCTCATAGTACTAATCATATCACTTTTACTACGGGACCGACCCGGAATTCGCGAAAAAAAATGAGCCATTCCATACATTTTCTCGAGTGTCATTGACATTTTTCTGTGGAACAGCTGATTTTTTTTCGCGAATTCCGGGTTGGTTCCATAGTAAAAGTTGTTCATAATGTTGAGTACTATGAGCCCTTTTCGGCTTAGCATACCCTTTCTGACCCTGTAGAATAGACTAGAATATCATTTAGGTATTACCTATTCAAAAAGTCTGTTTCACTAACATTTTCAATTATCAAATAAAAATGGTTGCTAGGTACTGCTCCATTTTGGACTTGTCAAACACTTGTCAACATATATTATTATTTATAATAATATATATATTATTTATATTTGTCTCACTCAGCTAGCGACACTAATTTATCACAGAAATGATATAAATTAATATTAGTACCTATACGTATTCGTCTGAAACATTTCGTAATAAAAAAAAGAAATAAACAAATAATTATAATAAAAACTCATCTCACATTACAAAACGCCAAATAAAATTGTTATTGGACACATTCTTAGTGATTAGTTAACTAGAAATTTAAGTTAGATTTAAATTCCTTTTTAGCCTGAGGCTAGATTGAATTTTTATAAAAAAAAAAAAACAAAAAAACAAAAAAAAAAATTAAGCTTAATCGTAATCGACATCATGTAGTGGTTTAAATTCAGTTGCTTGTAATTATAAAGTGCGTATCGAGTCGAGATAGGTACCTACAATTTTTATCCACTTCCTATATGAACTACCAGCTGCACCCCGCGGTTTCACCCGCGTTTTCTAGGATAAAAATTAGCCTAAGTGTTAATCCAGACCATGAACAACCTTCATTCCATATTTCATGTAATTCCGTTTGGCCGTTTTTGCTTGAAAGAGTAACAAACATACATCCATACTTTCTTACAAACTTTCGCGTTTAGTAGGACAGTAGGAAGTAGCTATGTAATATTGTTAAAACATGTATTGTTTAAAAGGTACCTGTTGCGTCGTGAGTTTCATAAGTACTTACCTATTTACCTTTACGTAGGTATATATATACCTATATGCGGACAGTTAGTTATCTAGATATGTATCCACAGGTTACAGAATAAGTATTCATTGTGTGTAGTCCAAAAGGGATAAGTGAAGAACTTTGATTATTTACAGGTAAATAATCAAACGTGAAGAATAGAAACATTTTTATTTTTTGGTGATTTTAAATCCCTTATCGCTTATTTTTAAATGCAAACAGAATATTTTTTAAATAAAATAGTTTTAGGACATTCAGAAAAGTCCTGAACATGTTGGCAGCCTCAAACTTTGAACGCGAAAAATCGAAACTAATTAAGTATTTATTTCCCGTCAAGTCCTTTGTCGCGTGACCGCTCACAAATATGTAGTTTGAGTAATTTCTCTATGATACTAAACTTAATATCTACTATAAGTTATCATATCAATAAGGAAGCAGATAAGTAGGTATAATAAGTATTTACCTATAGCTAATACTAACTTAGCTAATATGAATAAATACAGGGCATTTATTGTATAAATACCTAGGGAGTGGGAACAGAACATACCTCGGCAATAAAATTAGGTAAATATACAAATATGTATTTATGTTGGCAACATTATTTCGCAGACCTTGAAAACGACTGACGGTAACAAATTTAACAAAATAGTACCTACACTCTAGAATTTCACAATACCTACAATTCAATTAACGTATAAATAGGTATTACGTTACGACGGTTACGAGTAAAATCAACAATCCATTCACAATTAGTCAAGACTAGACGGTCTCTTCTCTTCCATTCATTCACAAATTCGCGCTGCTAACAAACGCCCGCCAAAACCATCAGCAACCAAACAAGACCAATCAAATAGGTTCGCTAGGTTGGTAGGTATTAAAAAGATCCCATAGTTTCCAATGCTGGCTGGTAAGAAAAGAAAAAAGACAAGAAAGCGAAAGGTCGAAGGATCGAAAAAAAAATCCTTCCGCAAAGAATTTAGGTGTCCGACCGACCGACACCGTCTTGAGACCAAATCGGACTTGCTTGTTATAAATTTTGTGTAGATAACAATGCGTGCGTGTGGGTGTGTGGTACACTCGTTGACGAGTGTAGTTACGGCACGCAATAGCGCTAACAAGCGTGCGAGCGAGATGCGAGTGTAATTTGTAGAGCGCTATCTTGTTTTCGCTGTCGACAACATGGCGCGGTGAGTCGGGCTTGCTCGGGCGCAGGCTCGAATCGTATCGCCTGCCCACTCAAGGTTCGCTGACTGCCGTTCTTTTGTTTTAAATGTTGCCAGTTTGTGATAACTCCCACTTTAAAGACGAGTTTGTGGTCATAGTATAATTTAGATTTTTTTGCAATATAAATAAAGCAAATATTAAATAAAGGCTAATCATTCATTACGTAAACTTTGTAACCCTAACGGAATAATGTAATTTATAAATATTACTTAATTAATACAACTGAGTAGTTTTTAGCTTAAAGTATCTATCTACATACCTACTTAATTTGCATCATACTGACTAAGTAGCTGAGCCCCGGTTTCACCTGCGCGTTGAGGACTAACAGTAATGAAAAGTAGCCCATGTTTTAATCCAGGGCAAAAGCTATCTATATTCCATATTTTAATAAAATCGGTTTAATAGTTACGGAGATACGTAGTAACAAACATTCATAAACACACACAAACGTTTGCATTTATATTATTAGGTAATCATTATTAAAATGATAAATTACTTACGTTTCAATTTGTGCCATAAATAATAACTGTTAAGCTAATTAAACGCGTATGCGTAGGTATTAAGTTAAAATAATTATATGTGTATAATTATGACAAATGACAATCCTGTTAAACTAGGAACGGAATTGAAGTCAAGTAGGTATTTTAAATCATAGAATTCCCCGTATTATTTCTAATACAAAAATAAAAATATTAAGTTCTTACTTAAACTTTTGTACCAACCATATTTTATAGCAAACCTATTATTCTAAAAGCAAATGTTTTTGTGTATTTTACACGTCTGACCTACCTGGATCCAAAAGCTACAACCAATAATAAAATAAATACAAATCATCGTTATAAAATGAATGTGTGGAGAACCGGGAACGATTCCGGGAACCCAGACGAAAACAGCGTCAACTGAGGACCTGCTCAAACCAAACGTCTGCATACCGATCGTCGGTTTTTTATATCAGTGGTGCACACCGAAGATGTGTTCGTGGGAGTGAGACGGCGCGAGAGTGTGCGTGTCGGCCCGTTCCCGCGCACGCCTCGCCGTGCCGCTGTGTGCAGTATAGCCAGTACATCAGTGTACTCGCGGGATTCGGCTGGTCGCGGACCGCTCGCGTCGCGTTCATCACAAACCACCGGCGATAAACAAAATAATGATCAGTGTACCACAATACGTGCATCGCGAGTGCAATAAGCGACAACAGTGTGTGATAACGAGAATGTAACCTGTGTTGTGTCAAAATCAAACGGTGTGCGAAATCGTACGTGTTTTGGAAGTTGGCGCGTGGAGATCGCCATGCGAGTTGTGTTTAGGTATGTCGACCGATTAATTATGGCCCATCAGTGTCAGAAGGGGTCGGTGGCCTGCATTTTCGCCACCGAAAGATCTGTTCTATTAGAGTATTTTTGTACTTGCGGTGACATGCCGATGCCGCGGCGTTGCGAGGCCGCTCGGCCAGAGATGTTGACTAAGTTCGTATTTACATCCGTTTGTGGTCGTTTTTATGTGCATAGGCGCCGTGGTCGCGTGTTATCAGGGGTCTGGAAGTGTGTCGTGTAATTTATAATGTAATTAATCTGTTATCGGACCGATGCGGTGGAGTGGCGGGAGGTGAACTTTGCATCGCGCTCCGCCGGCCGCCGGCTTGAGTTTCAAATCTCAAGTTACGGTGTTTGCCGTGTTATAAGACAAGTTACACGGCAACGAACTCCTTCCAACAGCGTACCACGCTCAATTTTATAGTCAAACACAAAACGGTACAGCCAAAAACATAACCTAAGTAGAAATTCAAACTTTTCAAACTTCAAACTAGGCAGTAAAACAAAAGCGCAAGTCCAAAAGTTTCCCGAAAACATCCAAATAGGTAAACTGTTTAATAAAAACGTAGTTTATAACATTGAACTAACTTTATTAACACTTAAAAGTGCAATAACTACCTTCAGTTTTAATTTAAACCCTTTTTTACAACAAGAAATATGATAGTTCCTATTTACTTTGAGATTCTAGATCCTAGGGTAAAGTAGGCTAAAAGCGGCAAAGCGCCATAATTTGATTGACCAATGGTAACGTGCCTAAACTTTCAATCGTAGGTAAGGTAAGATACTGCGGATAAGTCAAATGAGAAACTAAATTCATAGTTAACTTTTTTATAATTACCTATATTTATCTAGTGTTAGTTTAGTTAAATTGTCAACTAAGATATTCACGATTTAGTCAAATCTTAAGTTCTTTTTAACCCAAATATGTAATTTTTGATGTGACAAAAATATTATGTTTTTTACATTTATTAAATGTATAGTTTTATTAATATCGGCTAACAATAATGTAGAAAAAGTTCGCGATGTCGTTTAATTTAATACCTCATAGGTATGCGATAAAAATGTATTCACGATTCTAAAACATGATGTTTCAGTTTAACTTGGACTATTATTTGTTCTGTGGTTCAATGTAAATAATGAATAAGATGTGGTATTGTACCTATGTTAATATGAAAGTTAAATCGCATTGAACAGTTTTTTTTTATAAATTTGGACGTAACTGTGTAATTACTATAAAATAGACCGTGTTCAAATTTTGTACGTCAAGTAGTCTGCATCGCGAGATTTGCGAGAAATGATATAAGATCTGTGCTTCATAGTAGACCGCATCATTTTTTCTGAATGACGCGAAAACTGGAAAATCGCCGATTACACGGACACAGACAGCTATATAGTTTAAATGTAGAAGAATTTATAAAAAAATAAAAACGGACGGATCGCCCTTTATAACTAGCAAACTTAAACAATTACAGTTATTTCTACTTAGAAAAAGCCACTTCCACTCGATAATGTCAGGTATCATAAAATAGTATTATTTACTCAACTGCCCCTCTAATTAAGTACCTTCAAACGGAATTATTTAAATGTTCATTACACCAATAAAATGACAACTGGACGAGACAAAGTTGATAATTGTAATGCCATTTATTTTTTATTGTCTGGAGACCCTAATAAATAAATATTCCGTCAAATGTGCACCAGCGCACCTGCTTTGTAAAAACTTGGGACATTGGCCCTGTAAAAATGTATCATAGCTTTTATTACTGTCATAACTTGTAGACATATCAAGAAAATAGTAATACTATAATTCTATACACATGTTGACTATAATATATTGTATATGCTGGGACTTCATTAATGTTAAGTTATTTATGTAGTTGTAGGCATAAAAAATGAGTTTAATTCATAATTAATACTGTCAAAAATGGTCTCATTAGTGTTTATTAAAATAAGAGCTATTAAATAGTTTGATAAAACATTTAAGTAATAAATCATTGAAATATTTAAATTAGGGTTGTTGTAACTATGTTTTTGAACGATTTATCAAATAAAGAAATACTTTACCTTTCAATATAAACAAACAAAAATTAATACAATATTACTTAAAACAAAATTTATAACACACTTTGCCCAAAATAAATCTTGCGCCCACTATTTTGTGTTCAAAATCCAGAACTTCTTGGAATTGAAACCAAGCCTCAACCATTTCTCAATACGGTCATCTCTGCGAATAAAAAAACTATTATTTACAACCTCTTTATACCTTTTTGAGAAAAAATATATTTCAAAATCCTTTTTCCTTTTTTACGGCGAGCTGTAAAACGCGACAACTGGGGTCACGAGCGGGCAGAACGGCCAGAAATGTTCTTTTGTCGAAATTTCGAGATTGGCGTTAATCGTTAATGTATAAAGTCAGTTAGCTTTTTGATGTTTGTGATTCTGTTAGGATAAGAGCAACCTAAAAGTGCAGACAAACTTCTGTAACATTTAATTAATATTGTCATAAAATTGGAATGTGGTTTAAACTCGATAATTCACTAGAAATTCACTAGAATGCTCATAAAACAAGCTAGGGAAGGGTAACATTAAAGTTAATGCTTACAAGACATGATCCATTTAAAATAGACGCATTTGCTAACTGCTCTACAATAATTTGATTCAAACTTCAACCGAACTCCTGGCAACTAATTTTGTAAAACAAATAATAATTGGAGACTTGTTTTCTCACGAAAGGTTCGACAATCGAAAGGATGCAATTGATCGACGATATGCTCGGTATTTGGTTTTACATTTTGTTCAGTTCAACAAAAATGTTGACAATGCTTTAAAGTGGTGACGTGAAAATTAAGGAATATTTTTTTCCAGGTTGCTCCCAATGTGATGCGATAAGAACTCTGTGTGCTATGGTCTCAGACATTCTAATCAATTTTTTGTTTAATTGATATGCGTAAAAAAATAAAACGAAAACGAAACGGGGCTGGCATAACAGCTTGGTGAAAAACTATTAGATTAAAAAAACAAAACAAATAATCTTGAATGTTTCGCGTTAATTTAATAGTAACTATAACGTATTAAATGTATGTAAATCGATACTTTAGTTGAAATCGAAACACATGGTCTACAGTTCGTTGAAAGAGATCTAAAGTGCTGCTTCTGAGAAACCAACAATCGTCTTATTTTGGTCGTTATCTCGAATGAATTATTCATTTAATCGCATTTCCTACGCTCGTCGAGTGGGATCTAATTATTTTTATACGACCGTAAATGTAAAATTGTCGATTCGCCTTTTGTATCTTTGCAATAAACTGGGAAATTTTAGTAGCATATGCTGGACAATGCAAAGTGAATTTAAAATTAAACATAAATTTTAGACGCATAAATATAAATTATAATCTATTTGATAGTCCAGTGAAAGTATTCAAAATTACGAGCTTGATAATTTATGCCTCTACACTGCACTATTCACAAGTTACTATACATATTTCATTTTATGGGTTACAGAATAGAAGTAAAATTAATTGAGACGACATTATCTGACTCAAGCTAAATACCCAGAATCGAGCTTCGTAAAATACAGAAGAATTTAGCTCCAACGTTGAATGAGCAGTTGAGCACCAAGCCAAATGAAGTAGTGGGACACTATTTCGCGAGCCCTCATTGTCACGTAATCAGAAAGAATGCGATGTTAGATGATAAAGGTGCATTGATTATGATGAAAAAAAAAGTACGACAAACAGTGAAGGTAAAAATTTAAAATGTATCCTAGAGGTGTGGAATCAATAAACAAAACTGAAAACTTGAAAATTCATTGAATAAAAGCTTTACATTTACAGAGACAGCTATTAAACGCGTGCGGTACGCTATGAGAACCAGCGCGAGACTCGAGAATGTTAATGCGCTCGTGTTGTTCGCTGCGCACACGCAGAATACCGAATGCGTTTTCGAACACGCTGCGCAACTCACGTTATCCTTTACAGCATCTACAAACTTTATAAGGCTTTTGAAACTTTGAAAATACGCTTCCCTTTTATCATAGAATAGGTAATAGTAAGTATAGAAGGATCACTCCGAAATACGCAAAAACCTTGGATAAGCTAAGCTATAGTATAAGGTCTAAATTCCTCGTTGAAACGAAATATGACGCAAAGCAAACCAATATTCTAGTTGATATTTTTAAAACGGCCGCGGGCTTGTTTGCTCTACAGAAAAACATGCACCAAAAATTGCAACAACAGTTTTCAACACCTATCGCCCATGTCTAGTGCCATTTTATCTACGTAATTGTTTTCTATGAATTGCTGTACTTTAATGGTAAGTGAAAACGATTGCCGAGATACTAGATGTTATTTTACTAGAAAGTTAACGCAAGAATAGTAAGTCGCAATGAAATGTGCCCTTTACGGCCCGCAGTCAAACCACGTTTACGATGCCCCATAACGCCGATAACCATACCCTTATATATTACAAATCTCGAACTCTCATCGTTATTCCAGGGAATTTGAATTGAGTTTAGTACGCATAGTTTGTCATTGGAATTCGAAATGTTTACGGCTTGTCATCAAAGGTGAGTTTTCATGGTCTCATATTGTTATTATTTTTATTTAACCTGGGTGTCTTACGGCTGAGCAAAGGTCTTACCTAATTATAATACCGTTAAATTCGTGGTACCATTTTTGCTGTCTAACTTTTTGTTTAAATTACAACCAAGTTTTTGCAATATTTGTCTAATATCATAATTGAAATAATCTGACTTGCTGAACTAATAACTGCATTAAACATTCCATTGAGTAAGAATATAATGACAAAATTATATGTAAATCACATAGGAGTCAAGTAAATATCTAGGCACTTAGAAAATTGAAAGCAAAACTAGCATATAGTTGTATTTTACTTGTAAAGTGAAGACCAAAGCCAATAGAGCAAAATTTCAGCCCAATCTATATATATGTGGCTCTATACGAGAGACTCGACGCCAATCTCAGTTTTATGATTACCATACTGGCCACGTATTATGTTCTTTGTTGGGCTCGTAGGTTATGTCACATAAAGCTCTGTGGCACATTGTGGAATCCAGATTGGAATTGGCCTTGATTCTTGATAATAATTCACATAAACTATTTTAAGCAAAACAATTTATTACGGATTAAATAAGGATAAATGAGATGATGCTTACTTGTACAGAAAATACATGACATGATAGGTACATTTTAATCTTTACCTGACTTGGAAAAGCTAGATTTAGGCGTGTCTTTTATCAAAGTTACATTTAACGCGATATCTCCGTTAGTTGTTTGATTTTAATAACTCTTATAATATACGAGTACAAAAACAACTTAGGGTATAAATAAAATTATATCTCACTAGCTGTTCCCTGCCACGCTTTGCTGTGGATAAAAAAAAAAATAGCCTATGTTACTTTGGGATAATGTAGCATTCGAATGGTGAAAGAATTTTTGAAATCGGTCCAGTAGTTTTTGAGTTTATTCCACACAAACATCCAAAAATACAAATCTTTCCTCTTTATAATATTAGTATAGATAATATCAATAATGAGCTACGATGAATTGCCAATAAATTGCCTAATCGACGACACCTTGGTGATACTAGCTTACCTCGACGATATACTCGTATTCACATACGACACCACGAAAAAATCAAGGCGATTGAAGTGCAAGGTTGCACTATTTTTTCTGGGAAATAATAATTATAAATATGTATTATACTTGTAAATTAAATTATTAAAATAAAGAAACCAACTGTAACGTTATAAATTCTGTTATTCAGACACCGTAATGACCGATTCCTAGAACAGACAGGGACTATACTCCACTGCATCCAAAAACGCATCGCAAAAAACGGACAAAATAAACATGCATCTACCCTGTTTACTTTAAGCCTTAAACTGTAGATTTAAAGTTTAAAATGTGGGAAAGAAACAGAAATTCAATTTGTGTAAATAAAAGCCCGCGCCAACTTTTTTTGTAACTTTTTCTACAAGGGCGCGTCTAAACGTCCGAACTTTGGTCATTATAATTCCTTTACGAAGCGCCCTGATGACAGATTCTAATTACTGTACGACTTCCACCGACAATGTCATTGTTTAATCAATGCTAATAGAGCTACTTAACGTTAATAAAGCGGGATGCCAAAATTGGTGCGCTCACCCTAGTCTTAGCTAATCCAATATGGCGGCAAACATGACAATGACAGTTATGACAATACAATATTTAGGGCTATTGGAATTCGATACCTTCATCTTTGTCATAATCATCATAATATTAATTAAACCCTTCTTAATTATCACACGACTGCCCAAAGGAGTGTGTGTGTTTTAGGTTCTAGTATGTTTTGTAGTTCACCCGATATTTACTTCGATTTAAAATTATTAAATCGTATTGTGTTTGATATCATGGTATCGTTAAAGTTCCTGAATCATTATCGATGACATGGGTAGTTTAAAGGTATAAAACAGAAATAGCCTCAGAATCGTGACAGCTCCTTAAAAGTAAGGTCATTCCTTTTCGTGACATGCTAAAAAAGTTTCCATTCCCAATTACGTAGGTGCACTCAACCCTCCGAATTCCGACGCATTATAAACTGGGATATGACTATAATAATAATAATCGTTACCACAACGAGCACGCATCTCCTTCGCAACCGGTTTCAGAGGTGGCAACCTGAGAAAAACTCCTTCACAACCTGAATTAAACCTTAAGCACACAACCAGAGAACACTGTATAAAAACTTCAACAGTATCTCGTTTAAAAATGTTTTGACTGCGCGTTCGTTGGACTCGTAAGAGGATTTCGTGTTATCTTCTTTGGGCTTACGATTTTTGTTATCTGTGCTGTGTCAAAGTTGAGGAAAAGCTTGCCAGAAAATCTCTGCATTATTTAACTCGATTTCTTAATGGAAACCTGTCAAAAATTTACCGGCGTACCTTTTCACTTTGCCGCCAAAAATGTCGCATGGTAGTTTGACACCTGTCGTAGGTGTGTAAATGTGTATAGGTAAATTATTTAATTTAATTTGAGTTATTACATTAGTTAGACTTACAGTGCAAAATGTCAATTTATTGTTATCGTATGGTATAAGATTAATCAGTAAATTAGCTAAAAACAAAGAAAACGAAACGAAAACGAGCACCGCTCGAGGCGTTCTTTAGCGATTACACACGTCAGTTTCAAAATGCATGTTCTTTAACTTGTGCATACGTTAATGAACGTTGTTTTGATTCAGTCGGGTTATCGTCTGAGTGCTATGCATGGTCAGTGGGGTCAAAGTTACGGATTATGAACTTTGTGGCTTCAGTAATAAGGATTGATTATAACTGGCTTGGAAACATACAGTGGTCCGAGCGTGAAGAGTAATTGGAGCTACTGGGTATAATAGGCCGGTAACAAATGTAGTGTGAATTGGCGGGAGACGGGGCTTAGCGAATTCTCATTTTAAAGCAGATTGATCTGTTAATTTTATTGCAAAAATGTTGTTCAAAAATCTACGAAGTAAATTGTCTATGTTCATGAAAAAAGGGAACCAACTTTGCCCTATCTCCTCTATCAGTTCGTTTCCTTTTCACGACTATAGATTTGTAGGACCTAAAATATTTGAAATGCTTATACTCGAACCGTAATTTAAAGAGTAAAATCGACGTCATTAGCTGCGTTTACAAACGAGGTCCATTCAAGTCACCTACCTGGTAACTTCTAACCGCAGACTATTTAACCGGTAGATATATATCATAATTATTCTCGTACGTCGTCTCTCAAATAAAACTTCTAACAACAACAAAAAACATATTGAACAAAAATTCTTTTTAAATGGTAATTAAAATGCGCGAAAGAGATATCAATACCAATAGCCAAGACTTGACCTTCCCTAAAATTAAGTACAAGCTTACTTACTTACTTTACCTTCCTCTATTCTGCATGGTTTTATTTTCTCTGCCATATAACTCCGCCTTCCCTTGCTCTTCATGCGCGATCTGCTAGTTATATCATCTTTGCCACTAACGGACCACAAGGACGCGAGACAAAAAATAACGTGAAAATGGCACCCATTGTTTCTCGGGACTTTGGGACATCGACATTTATGTTTTATTATTTATTATCCTATTGTTACAACGTCATTGTTACTGAAAATGGAAAAATATTTTAGGTGAGTAAACGTAGATTATGGTTAAAATTGTATTTTATGTTGTTAGATGTATTACAATAATAATAATGTTGTCCAGAAGACAAGAAGGAAGACCTAATCCCTAAGATACGGGTTAATTGCACCCAGTTTAGGAAATAGTCCTAAAATATTCATTCAGTCAGATTATTTGGTGGAATAAAAATTGATTTATTTACTTAATGAAGTGATGTATGAAATGTCTTAAAATTAGAGAACCGTATTTTTTTTTGATAAAATAATCATCATCAGCAGTAACAGTTCCAAATTACAATCTTTAAGTGACCATTTTTCTCAGTGCCGCCGTTCCGATTTCCAATCCCTAATTTCTTAAAATAAACCAGGAAAATGTTACTTGTACCTATTTCGTGTATTTTTTATTTTGATGCTAATTAAAGTATCAGCGTAAAAACAAAATGTAAGAAATAAAATAAAACAAACGCAAACAGAGTTATCAACCTGTAACCTGTGGCAATTAACATCATTATCGCGGGAGCTACATTTTAATAAGATAGGTAAGATACGAGTAAATCATCAATATATATAAAAGTGAAGGTCGTGACTGACTGACAGATCAACGCACAGCCTAAACCGCTTAAGCTACAAACTTCAAATTTGGACAAAAGTTTTATATCAAAAAGCGGACGCACACTAAGAAAGGAATTTGCCCAATTCAACCCTTAAGAGGGTGAAAAGGGGTGTTTAAGTTTGTATGAAAAATTTTTTTTTCTTTATGCTACGATTATCAAACTTTGCGAATATACTAAAGTTAAAAAAATAATTGACACCTATTTCAACATTTTTTAAAAATCAACCCCTAAAGGGGTGAAACGGAGCAATAAAGTTTGTATGAAGATTTTTTTTTTAATGCTGTGGTTATGAAACTTTGCAAATATACTAAACTTAAGAAAATAATTGACACTTATTTTTTTGTTTTTTGAAAATCAACCCCTAAAGGGGTGAAACGGAGTATTGAAGTTTGTATGGAGATTTTTTTTTTGATACTGTGGCTACGGCTAACAATAAAATTTCAAAATACTGCTACGCCTTATCCATATTAACTAAAATATCTAGTAAATCTATTGCAATAAATGCTTACTATGGCTACGTTTATCCTCATTTAAGTTACGGGATCATATTCTGGGGAAACTCTGTCGATGTGCAATCTACCTTTTTATTGCAGAAACGTTGCTTAAGGTCAATTTATAATTTACACAATACGGTATCTCTTCGTGACATTTTTCAACAAAATAATTTTCTCACTCTTACTGGAATCTATATACTAGAAATTTGTTTGTTTATAAGAAACAACGAAGATTATTTTTTTAATGTTATATCTAGTCGTGCTAGCAGTTTACGTAGTATCCATAAGTATAATATTTGTATACCGCAAGTGAATAATACAATGTATCAGAAAAGTTCCTACATAAGTGCAATAAAAATATATAACCATCTCCCTCTACACATTAAAACTTTAAAAGGAAGGAAATTCAAAAATGATCTCAAAGATTGGTTAATTTCCAAAGTTTTTTATAATTTAAGAGAATTTTTCGAGGATGTGTAGCATATTATTGTTAATATATAAGCATAGTTAATACCTATTAGATAATAAGCTCTAATGTTTAGTTTGCTATTAAATAGCAATATTGTACGCCCGAAATGGGAAAACTGTTGATACCATACTGAAATTACATTATAAGACCTTTGTACACAGTTATTACAATAAAATATATTCTATTCTATTCTATTCTACGAAACTTTGCAGATATACTAAGCTAAAAAAAATAATTGACACTTATTTTTTTGTTTTCTGAAAATCAACCCCTAAAAGGGTTAAACGGAGTGTTGAAGTTTGTATAAAAATATTTTTTTCCTAATACTTCGATTATTTAACTTTGCTATTGTAATAAGCTAAAAAAAATATTAGATACCTGTTTCATTATTTTTTGAAAATCCACCCCTGAAAGGGTTAAACAGAGTGTTGAATCAACGCATCAACATTAACAGATCAACGCACAGCCTAAACCGCTTAAGCTACAAACGTCAAATTTGAACAAAAGTTTTATACTAAAAAGCGGACGCACACTAAGAAAGGAATTTGCCCAATTCAACCCCTAAGGGGGTGCAAAGGGGTGTTTAAGTTTGTATGAAAAATTTTTTTTTCTTTATGCTACGATTATCAAACTTTGCGAATATACTAAAGTTAAAGAAATAATTGACACCTATTTCAACATTTTTTAAAAATCAACCCCTAAAGGGGTGAAACGGAGTATTGAAGTTTGTATGAAGAATTTTTTTTGATGCTGTGGTTACGAAACTTTGCCAATATATTCGTATATTAAAAGAAATAATAGACATTTATTATTTTGGATTTTGAAAATCAACCCCCAAAGGGGTTAAATGGAGTGTTGAAGTTTGTATGAAATTATTTTTTTCCCTATGCTACGATTATTTAATTTTGCAGATGTACTAAGATAAAAAAATAATAGATTCCTGTTTCATTATTTTTGGACAATCAACCCTTAAAGGGGTGAAACGAGGTATTAAAGTTTGTATGGAAATATTTTTTTCTTAATGCTACTATTATTTAACTTTGCAAATTTAATAAGCTAAAAAAAATAATAGACACCTAAGTATATTTTTGTTTTTGAAAATCAACCCCTAAAGGGCTGAAATGGAGTATTGAAGTTTGTATACAAATATTTTTTTCCCAATGCTACGATTATTTAACTTTGCAAATGTACTAAGTTATAAAAATAATAGATACATGTTTCATTATTTTTGAAAAAACAACCCCTAAAGGGGTGAAATGGTGTAGTAAATATAGTACGGAGAGAGAATTGTAATGACTCACTGACAGACAACGCACAGCCTAAACCGCTGGCCGTAGAAATTTGAAATATGGAGGGTGTGTTTGTCTTGATGAGTAAACGTGTACCAATAAAGAATTTTTTGAAATTCTACCTCTAAAGGGGTGAAATAGGGTGTTAAAGTTAGGATGGAGAAGCATTGTTTTTGACGTCACGGTATTGAAACTTTACAAATATACGAAGCTTAACAAAATAACGAACACCTATTTCACCATTTTTGGAAAATCAACCCCTGTGGGGGTGAAATGGCGTGGTAAATATAGTACGGTGAAAGAATTTGTTTTGATGCTAACTCAATGAAACTTTACAGATGTACTAAACTTAAGGCGGGTAAACAACATCAGGAAAAAATCCAAAACCTTCGAAAAGTCATATCCTCGAGGTGGAACTGCTAATTATCTCGAAAATTAAAAACATTTTTACCAAAGCGCTGAGACTAAAAAGTCACCAAAATCTCGGACCTTTTTGGAGCCATTAAAAATAACATAGTCGCCTCAAAAACATGGCCGCCATACAAACTTTGAGGGTCTATATCTCCGAAACGGTTGAAGATGGGTGGGTGTTTGACTAGATGTCATAGGAGTTAGCAAGGGCTACTTGATGGTTGTGGCAAAAATCCAAATGATTCAAAATGGCCGCCATTATTTTTTCTATATGATTCGAGGGGGCTGATTTAGCATCTGTTTTGGCATCTGGGGGTTTTTGGGGTCCCTGCTTCCATTGTATGACGCTTTTTACATGTTCTCAAAAAAGGAGGGTTAAATTAATTATCGGTTCCCGAGGTATAGTCCACGCGGGCGAAGCCGTGGGCGGAAGCTAGTGCTTGGATAAAAAACTCAGTTGCTGGTAAACCTTTGATCTGACCAACAAGTAACTATTCATTTGTAACTAGCTGCGCCCCGCGGTTTCACTCGCGTTTTCCGTGATAAAAAGTAGCCTATGTGTTAATCCATCCCAAATTTCATGTAAATCCGTTCAGCCGTTTTAGCGTGAAAGAAAAACAAACATGCATTCTTACAAACTTTCGCGTTTATAATATTATGTAGTAGGATGTACTCTGGCATGGCCTGACAGGTGTTGTTATAAGACTATAGGAGAAGTCGGAACGTACAATTTAACGTGCTACTCGATTCACAGTGACGCTCAACTATAAATGCCACTTGCGGTCACTCATTCGAAGACGGACCGTGTCGTAGCTGCCATCGGTGATCAGTTACAAACACCGAACCTACGCTACGTCCGCGTGTATCGTTACGAAGAACTGACACTGGTCAGTCAGCACTTTTACGATTGAGACAGCGATATTTAGCGGACGTCTCTCTTTCGCTCTTATATAAAAATGAGTGGCAAACAAGCGACGGGCCTGATGGTAAGTGGTTACCGCCGCCTATGGACACTTCCAACACCTGAGGCATCTTCAGTGCGTTGCCTACCTCTGAGGACTCCTAACCCTTCGTTTGAAGCGGCATCGCAATCCTTTCGCATTTCGACTTACACTCGCCAAAGTCTACGATGACCATGAGGTTTGTATCATAGATGAAGCATCACAGATGTGAAACGAAGCGTGCGGGTAGGTAAAAAAGTGTTTGTTCAGAGAAGCGGAGCGTGCGACTCGGCGCGGCCGGAACCGACCACCAATGGTGTTCGGACGGGGCGGCGAAGCCACAGATTAGGGGGCAATATAAGCATAGTATAGAAGCTAAAACTACTAATAGTTTAAGTAGCAGTTAATACGAGAGTGTTCACAGAATAATAGATTTATTTCTAACTAGCTGCTCTCCGCGGTTTCATCGGCTATTTTACGGGAACCATTAAGTTTTCCGTAATGTCAAAAAATCAAAATCACTTCAACCCTTTTTGCGTGATTTAGTAACAAACATACAAACTTTCACATTTAAATCAGTCCTAGGATTCATTCAACTTTACCATTTTAAGATTTTTTTTAATCAAATGTTTAATCAGTTTCCCATAGATGCTTATTGTTAACTGCATAGTTTGCACCGTGCCCACGCGGCGTGACGGTCGCTAACTAGCCCTAATTAAACCGTCGCTCGCTACTGTAGCCTAGTAATTATTTTAGTCTATGACGTTACCCACACATTTGCAATTTGCAAAGCACACATGTAAACAATGTTTGCACTTGCACAACAACCGCCTATGTTTATTTAATCTGGAGGCTAGTTTTTTCAGCGTTTATTCACTAACTATTGTTTTATAAAATGGCGAAAAGGTAAATACAGTTTAAAATACCCATACGCTTATGCACATGTGCTTTGAATTACTTGCATATTTTACGTATTCGAAACAATACTCTTTATTGATACGAAGAATCAACATGTTAATTATAATTATTAGTTATTGATTAATTTATCATTTTGAATTCATTATAATAAACCCTGACATGTAGCAATGCTCTAAATAAAAAAACATCTCATTTCAATACCACAAAAGATAGAAATAACTTCTTAATAGCTAAACTTAAAGCCATTGTTTTTGTAACAAACAATATAACAATTAGTTACTATGCAATTTGCATAGGTACACTTGTACAGTGCATATGTTTGTATATTTAAATAGAATGTTTGATGCTATCTTGGGACTAACATAATATCATTTTTAACCGACTTAAAATACCATTTCTAAATGCGACGGAATATAATACGGAATGCGACCAGACTGAAACGGACTGAATTTAAAAACAGCCAACTCAGACTTGACCATCATACTAAGTTACTGGGTATCTTACTTCCACGAAATAGACTACCCCTGATCGCTGACAAATCACAAACGACATTTAAAACAAACATTTATCAAACGTGACCCTAAGATGAAACTTGACACCAGCTACCGACTTCTTACGAAATTAGGCTGACCATACCCCATCACACCCTATCAAAATACTCCTTAACTCAACGGTATAAAGTTCAAAATGAAATACCTTCAAAATCCAAATTCACTATCCTTATCAATATTACTCCTTAACTCGAAGGCATAAAGTTAATTTCAAAATAAACGTACTGCCTGAAATTATTGCCATAAATACTAATCCTTATGTCAAAGGCGTAGAGTTCAAAGTAAAGGTCAATATTAGTTTTTACAGGAATGTGACGAATTTGTAACGCGAGTAAAGCGCGCATGTGTCAATGCTTTATTGAAAAAAAAGGAACACGTGTTTTTCGTCTATGGCAGGTTTTTAATTTGGGGTTCCCTGTGTAGAAAAATAATTAAGTTGGTATAATTTTCTTTCCTCTGTATACTCTTTATTTGCATTATGTATTAAAGTTGAATATTTTAAAGTTTTTTGTTATTGTTTCCAAGTATTTGACCAAACGAAGAGAGGTCTCAGAGTCGACGATAACTTTAACCTAACTTTCCTATAATCTACGTCTCTTTTTGATTACATATGAAAGAAAGAGACGGCAACAATTTTAAAGCTATCAAAAGTTAAGAAGCCATTTAGAGCCTATCCTAAATCAAAGACTTACACTGTAATGTAAACTTCGCAGAAACGCTTTTACCATAGACAATAAAAGGTGCACACTCGACAGAATGTCATTCGTGTATAACTTTAGTCCGTAAATAGGATATAACTTAGGGTATTAAACAGACGTTTTAAATAGTGAGTGAGGCTCGAAAACTGAGGCCGAAATTCGGCTTTAGGACAAGGACGTTGACAAGCAGAACTTTCTATTCGTCCATGCAATATTTGAGGTAAAACATTTTTGGGGAGTCTTCTCTCTAGCTCTCTCTCTTATAGCCATCGTCATCATCCACAGCATCACTCATTTTTTTATATATATGTTTTAGTATATTATATTTTCGGAAATGTAGGTAGTTTTTAGTATTTGAATGTATTTTATTCGAATGTATTACTAATTATTTATTATTATTATGATTTATGTAGGAATATATGACAGTTTTCTTTAATATTGCACACCCCGTTTTTATATTTTTTATCTATCCTCTCCATCCTAAGGTTGCCTGGAAGAGATCGCTCTTAGCGATATGGCCGCCAGTTGTCGCACTAGTTTTGGGTGTTATAATCCTTTTGTTTGTAATTTATGGTGTGAACAATAAAGATTTAATCTATCTATCTATGTATCTATCACTCTCCCACTGCAGATTTAGGCGTTTCTTCTATTATGCCATCTGCCTCGGTCACCAACCAAACGGATCAAGGGTTCGACTCGCAATTTTATGTAGCCAAAGTCACCCAAACGCAAATGTCGCCGAAAACTTCGCTTTAGTTACCAAAGCCGAATTTTCACCCAAAGCCGAAAACAACGAAACTCTAGTCGAAACTGTAAAACGGCTGGTAATATCTCGGCGTGCTGTAATGGGATAGGGTGTAGGTACCGCTTTATGGTAGTTTTACGACGGCTAGAGGATGAGGTGTGGCCGAGCTCAGTAATGTAAGGACTGAAGCGCTGGCCCTAAAGTTACCAGTAGGTACCGAAGTCTACCTACCTATTGGTAATATTGGGTACACTGAGAAAAATGCGCATCTAATTTTTTTTTTGAACATCCCTGGGTTGTACTTTCTAGGAAAAACAGACGCGGGCAGTGAGTTCCATACCTCTGCCGTTCGGATTAAAAAAGACGAAAACGACGAAAAAGACGAAATTCCACTAAAAGAATGACGAATTCACCTAAAGTACGGAGCATAGGTACTGATATCACCAAAAAGTACGATGATTATTAAAAAATTAGCTGTTCCATAGAAAAATGTCAATGACACTCGACACATTGTATGGCACAGCTGATTTTTTTTTTCGCAAATTCTGGTTTGGTCCCTTAGTAAAAGTTGTTCATAATGGTGAGTACTATGAGCCATTTTCTGCTTAGTATACCCTTTATGACTAACCCTGTAGTTCTATGCAAAACTAGATGAACTCTATGAAAATCAATTCACCGAGACCTCAGGTAGTTATTAAGCCCACACTCACACACTACGAACACAACACATGAACGATTTGCATTGTGCATAGCACTAATGAATGCGACGCGATCCCGATTATCGAAGCGAACCACGAGTATATCGAGTTGAGAATCGATTAGAATCGCAACAATTTCTCGATATTCGAAACAATGCGGTAACTTCATTGAGTATGCCGATTATCGTTTACTTACCGGCTTAGAAATTAGGGTTGGTAATTAAATTAGGAGACGATCAGTCACCCAGCGCAGTACAGTACCTATGACAAGCCAAAAAAACTTAAACACAATATAGGTACATTATCCATCGGTGTAGTTAGTAGTGCAATTATTATTTAATGGTTTTTACAGCTTGAAAGCCCATTTATCTGAGCTACAGTATTCACTTAGCTTGAAACTAAGCGAATGAAAGTTTGTAAGCCTCTGACAATATATTTTCGACGACTAGCAATTTGGAATCTCATAATCATCATCTTCTTCCCTCATCCCACTTAAGTATGTGAATGTACCTCTATTATTTATTTTTTCTCTCTCGCATTCGTCATCATATTTCAATTCACTCTTTTTATTCATATTTTTATTTTTCGAGACTGGCCTTAGTGTTCAAAGCAACTCTGTCAGAACCACTGTTATTAAGCCAAACAAATCAATAAATTACAGTAGTAAAGTCGTCTTGTCCAAGAAGTTTAATATTTGCCGTGAATTCGATAACGTTATCATCGCTGTAGGAAATTGTCAGTTTCCTGTTCGAAACTCGAATAAATCGACACTGATTTGATTAGTCATTTGATAAAAATATATTCATTAGATAAACGTGTTGGTTGAAATTACGCGTTATGATAATTGGGCCTCAAATTATCTGGTAGATTGAAATTATCTTTTCTACTAGGTATTATAACGACAACCGCTTCTGGGCCTCTGGGCTTAAATACTCCAATACCAGAGCCCGTACCATGAGTTCTAAGCGCGAGCATGAATTGGATCTGTTAGCTTTTTTCTCGCTTGTTCTCTAGCTGTCAGAGTGAGACAAAAGCCTGGGAAATACAATTTAGCCAGGCTCCTAACTATAATCTTCATGGCCCTACCTAAGTAATAAATCTACACGAATGTACGAATATTATAAAGAGAAAAGATTTGTATTTTAGGATATTTGTTTCGAATCAAAAACTACCGGACAGATTTTAAAAATTATTTCACGAATATACGAGTAAAGCTACATCATTAGCGAGTAACAGAGACTATATTTCATATCCGTGCGAAGCCGGGGCAGGTCGCTAGTAAGTTATAAAGATATTAAACAATATTTAAACTAACACTGGATCAGCAATTCAGCATAATAGACGTTTGATTGTTTTCGTCTGAAGCTAAATTAAGACGTTTCAACAACAAAATAGATTAACCCAAATTGTGAAACCACCTCAAAAATAAATTCTTAGATCATCATAAATCTCATAAATGATCTTCGATCAACTCGTTAATAATATAAAACTCGGACAAAAGAAAACATACATCTTTCATTTAAATAGGGCAATGTCGCCACCATTTTGCTAAAAATTGTTGTTAAAAATAAACCTGAATTCTTTCGTATATGTGCCAAGTGTCATCTGCTGGAAGCCATCAATTTAACGATCCGTGTTTTATTAGCTTTATTATACCTAAGGTAAGTCGTCTGGTCTGATTATTATTAGAAAACAACTAAAATTACTAAATCAGAAAGTCTCACAATGGCACCCAAAATATAGGGGGCGGTCACTAATCTTGGCCACGCATTATGTGGCCAAGATTAGATTAGGTGGCCATCACACCCGCGGCATTCCCACACTGAATTGCGATGGACATCCTCTGTACCAGGACCGACCCGGAGCGGGATTCACCGCCCTTTTTCGCGAGCCTCTTCCCAATCTCTAATAAGCTCGCGGGCTTCACTGCCCCAACTGAAAATATAGATACATATACATATATAGATAAATTCTTCAGTGTTCTCACCAGAAATTAACATCTTAAATCCTTAGGAATTTCTCCATACACACTACACATTACACAATCTGCTTGACCTCTTGACACAATGACAACTCTATATTGTATGGAAGGAAAGTCAGAGACCACCAACCTCATTTAGAAATACGCGTATTTAAACGCAATCCAATCTCAAATTAAAACCCATAAAATAAATCCTTTCAGTCGTTTATTTTAACTTCCAACTCGTAATCACAATAAGTATTGTGAATACTGTGATATAACTATTCAAATAAGTGAATGGTAAAGCGTGAATGTTTGTTTATTGATTCGACAAAACAGCTGAACGGAATGGAAAAAAAATGCTGCAAATATTGATTCAACTCAGCACCTAGCCTTAGTTAACTAGACCAAAAAGCGCTGCAATGATTGTCCATCTCATCGGCAAAATGATCAGCGATATTTTTAATACAGTTCAACATGGAACCTGCTCCTGTTTTTAAAGTCGTTTAAAATTGCTAATCAACCTAGAAATGAGAAAACAAAAACTTACACAGAAATTAATAAGAGAACTATGTGATGATGATGTATTCTTAACATCACTCAATCCATTGATATTTTTTCTTTCAAAAAAGTTGACAAAACCTCTTATCGCAAGCAATCTAATAGGCAGTAGCTAGTTCAGCACTACTCGCGATTTACACAGGTATTTCTATCACAGTAGATAATTAAAACGCATTAAACGGTCATTAATGAATAGGTAATTCAACGTCGGTTCATAATGGGTTTTATGGTTAATATTCTGTGTTTCAAACTTGTACTAAGCCATAAAGTTTTCGATTGGTAGCGCAATAAGTAAGGGGCTTTATTGCCTGCGTCGTGTCGGTCTTAATGAGGTATTGTAATTTGTGATACAATTACTTGGATAAAAAGATAAGATGTTGAATCACTTCTTAGGGAGAATCTGGTTTTATGGCTTTAAAAAGACTACTTCCAGTACAGAGTTCAACTTGATTGACTCTCCTAGTATGTAGTCTCTTAATCAATTTCTGGTGAGAACAACAAAGATTTTTAAAAGTTTCAAATTAAGTTTAGTGGTCAAAGGCAGGCTCATTCACGATAACAAAGAATTCTGAGCCGTGTGGATGAATCTTAGCATTCGTAGCTAAGACGACAAATTGACTGAACTGACCGACTGATAAATTTCAAACGATTTAAGTAAATAGTACAACACCACAACATGTTCATTATAACTATAACTTAAAATATTTCGGAAGATATTTACCTCAAAACGTCAAATAGCCCAGCCTACATCTCAAATCACTTTCTTCTCTTACACCTTTTCATTGCGAGAATACAATCTGAAAGGTGCATCCAATCAAATTTTTTGCTATCATCTCAAAATCGGCAAATCGCAGTTCTATACCTTCGTAACCCAACACCGGCATTGTAATGCATAGCTGGCTCACATTATGCATGCATCACACCTCCAACGTGGATGTGACTGTCGTGCCACCTACCATTACCACTATTAGTGGCATCCTGGATCATAGGCGACTTTCTTGGCTTACGTCGCTGGTATTTTCTGATCTAAACATCTGGAGTCCTAATCTAAGCTGTTTAATACAAGATACTAAGATAGGTGACCGCCAGAATGTTCTGTCCTATTAGAATTTTAGATTCATTACAACTAGGGCGCTAGTCGAATAGGTCCCTCTAAATCGCTGAATGGATCGCAACGGTTCGTTCACGTATAGAACTCAACATATTCCACGAAACGCGCACATAAAAACTTTGTCTTGAAGCCATTTATGGAATTAGTAAACCTAACTGACCAGTGTCTGCTGCTGAAAAAGTCGTCGGGCCTTTGGTCATTACACTAACCCTATTTTGGTTGTAAGAAAAGAACTTACAACACGCGTGCACGCATAGTCGCATATTCATAGACAAGACAATCCACTCGATGAGATGGTAACACAAGTCTAGAAGATTTTTTTGAATTCATCAGTGTCGAACCATAAAATCCACCTAATCATAGATGCATAACCTTAACCTTGCAAAAACTATTTGTAAATTAAACACTATGCAAATAAATTTTGCAAAATATTTTGCCCGACTTAAAAATTCCTCCGCCGCGCTCTACCTTACAGTCTTCATTTTAAGGTCGAAAATCGGCACTAACCTAAAAAACAAACGTGGTATTGCTGTCTGACACATCTTTTGGGTCAAGCGCCGCGTCAAGTGTACGTCAACAGTCTCTTGGCTCCTGGCCAAGTGTCGCTAAGAAAGCCCACGGGTATTGAGTAAGCCATTCTAAAATATATCAAGTGCCCTTCGGCATTGGAATTAATTTTGAATAGATGACAATTTGGGGGGTTTGTGAGACTCAAACCTCTGATTATTTTGGCCATCTCTACAGTTTTCTTCAATTAAGTATGGCTGAGTCCATCAAGTTTAGTGATAGAAGCAAATGAGGCTTTCGTAAAATACACTAGACTAGTATGATTCAACGCCAGCCACGCCAGACTCGGACGACCTCTGCACTTGAGCTAATCGCTTTCAACGCAAAGCAAGCAATAAGTACAGACTACCAGTCTTGGTACAGTATAGATCAAATAACTAGAAAATATATTGTCACAAGTTGGCCAAAAATGCGTGGGCTCTTAGTTTCAAACGCCTAACTTTCTTGTCACTGTTTCGAACAAATATTAAGTTTATCTATCTATTGTTTTCGTCCCTCGTCGACAAAAGAGTTGTTATTCAAACAGGTATTTATCTAATATAAGCTAGCTGGTATTACTTCCTCATTCTAAGTAAAATTAACAGTATTTTTTTCTCCTTTTCAGATGCGGACACAGTGCATCAACATTAGGCATCTTAAGTTAGTGACATTGTGATCTCTCAAAGACTAAGAACAAAAATGGCGGCGTGAGTTGTCATGGATGACAGATAGTGTTATTAGGGATGGGGTAATGGGAGCTGACGACTGAAGATGCCACATGCGCACTCGAGCTCCGCGGCGAGCTCGGGGGGTGATGACCTGGGCTCCACTGATGAAGTCAAGGTCTTCAAAGACGAAGGCGACGGTGAAGACGAGAAGCGGAGTTCGGAGAACCTTCTAGAAGAAAAGTCCAGTCTTATTGACTGGACTGAGAGTGAGGTAAGAATTCAATACCATACTACTGTGTTTTGTTTTTCAGTTGACTTTTGGGGTTTTGGGTTTATTTGCATACAAACAGTTTAAGCTGATTGTTCCGTTCAAGTTTACGACCACGGATTAGGCTTATCATTAGTGGGTGAGAATTTCTATGAGCGATATTTGCGCTAATGTGTTTACGGATATTTCCTTCTATACCAAGCAGAAGTCTTTGGGATGGGAAGTCATTGACTTGCTACGAGTGTAAAGTTGTGTTTAGTTTTGACTGCATTTTAATAGTTATTATTTTTGTTATTTATCGGTAATATTTAAAAGTATTACTGTACTCACTTTATATATTTAGGTTTGTGTTTGTGTATTGCTTCTTTCTTATTGCAAAGTTTATTACTTAGCTTTTATTTGCATAAGGCAGTTTTGGCTCGATGATTTCAGTTATGATTTTACACGTCTATTTTCTAAAATGTCACCTTTTCACAGTTTTGTGAATATGTTCTAATATTTATTTATTGGCAAAAACAAAGAAATTATTATGTACGAAGAACTTAACAGGACTTTTGGGTTTTTACATCGTCGATTCCCATACAAATCAATTTCGGTGGGAAATCGGATTGTATGTCTGCGACTCAAATTTTTGCATGTCTTGCTTGACCGTAACATTTTTACTATTTATTTTGCTTATTTTGGTTTAGCTTTTGATTTTACATGGTTGTAAACGTAGCTGTATATTGACATGCATGTTTTACTACGTCTTTTATTTGGACAGAAAATGTATAAATGAATTGTGTCTACACAATCAAGCTATCTCTATGGGCTTTAGTTGACTGATCTAAACCGACTCAAAATAAAGCTGTTTTTGTCATTGCAGTCCATTAGACAAGGACGTCAATACATCTAGCAAATTTAAATATCTCAACCAAAGCTTTCAGTAATGGCTTGAATAGTATAGTAGCCAACATCATTAGACCCGTATCTTCATGGTGGTCTCAAACAAAAAGGTCACTTACATGCTCAATTTTTTTCTAATAAAAATTAATTTCTATACAAACCTCTAACTGAACTACAAATAACTTCACGCGGCGCTTCGACTTGTTCAATTCAACAAAAAAAGGAGAAAAAAACCAATGGAGTAGTGTAACAGCAGGTGCCTCCCTCAGGTAGGCTTCTATTCAGTTGTTCCCCGTATTTATATCACAATACGATCAAAGGCATCACAAATAATGATTCAGCAATGTATTCTCTGTCGACAATACTTTTGCACATTCAGAAATGTGTTCTCTGTTGAAAACTACTCTAAGCACTGGCTGGAAATTCTGATACGCTCGGTGTAGTTTGTCTCTATCGCTCTCATGTCTTCTCAATGAAGCAATAGGGGATAGAAATAATATCAGTCTATTGCCTTAGAATAGCAACGCTGGGCGTATGTTGGTAGATTCGGTCACAATACGTATTTTTGTTGTGAATTCTCTGGAACATGTTCGTTTTGACGCATAATAGAGCTTATTGTGATAGCAATACAATTTTAATTGTATTGGTTGTATTCTATTTGTGCGTTTATTGGATTTTACACCTTCAAATTAACTATACAATAAATGCAAGCAGTAAGAGAGCTCTACAAATGTTTGTTTAACGTCGAAACTGAAAAATATCCTAGTAGGTATATTTCAGATTCCACACAAAATAGAAAACTTGGATGATTTTTTTTTTCAGTCTTTTAAATTAAACTTCTATGAAACCAATCTAAAAATATTTCCTTTTAAATAAAAAATAACTTTTAAAATCAGTATATAAATAAAGAAGATCCGTAATAAACATTAAAATAAAACTAAAAATTAAATTAAAAAAGTACTTTTACAAACGACAGCCTCACGCATCACGCTCTTATTTATATAGGTACTGATAAGGCTCGCTTCACACCTCCATAAAAACGTCGTAAAAACGATACCTACATCGAATATTATGTAGCGTCCAAAAAGTACGGAGCGTGAAATTCTTGAATATGCATAAGGTGTAAATGATGAACTCATTACTACAATTTGAGCGTACGGTACTACCACAAAACATTGAAAGTACAGAAGTTAAGGTTCATTGTAGCGCGCTCCGTCAACACACGCATAGACAGCTCACGGACACGAGTCTCGAAGCGCGCCAGTGCATTGCTGATTGATCCGAGAGTCCGAGACTTGTGTCCGTGAGCGATGTCGTATGCGTGTGTGCGTTTAGTACATGCATGAGCTTTACTTCTGCACTCTCTGTTTTGTGGTACCACCGTCGTTGTATGGTAAATGTTTCTTTCTCAAGATCGAGATCATGAACGCTTATTGTTCAAACGTGCGTTATCTATTCCTTCGTCTGCGTTGACCGTATAAATTAAGGTGCGATTGTGTATAAATTAGAAGCTCTGGTTGTTGAATTATTTAACTTGTTTTGGTTTAAAACATCAACAAGTAGCAAAGTAGGGCTGTATACATTAGTCTCAGAAACTGGCACCTAATGTCTTTGTCCACTCTATATATTCGTAATGGGTATTAGTGCCTCTTAATGTCATTGTTTTATGCATTATCAGATAAAAATAACGTAATTTCCGTTAATACTTCAGATCGAAATCTACGAGTATAAGCCGCCCCGCAAATTAACCCACAAATAAAATCGCTACGTCTCAAATAGACACATCTTTATCGCAAATTGCCCGTAAAACAAACAAAAACATACCACAAGGAACGAGACGAAATTTCACCCCAAACACAGAAAAAAAAATCACAGGTACATTTCCGAAAATGGTAAAAATATCCCACCCGGCATAAATTACTTTATTCATTGTGTTTCCGAAAACTCTATTATTCGATAGTGAGGGGAACAATGCGGGACTACCTGGCCGCAGGTACAGGTTTATCCCATAAACAATCTCCTACTGCTTGAGCGACCAACCTAAGTGTCAAGTTGACCAAATGAGGAACTAACATTTATCACAGGAGACCATCAGTTTAGTTCAGAAAATGCAATAGTGGCTCCCCAATTCAAGTCTGCAGATACGTTGGTCGCTGTACAATCTCTTACTGTCAAATCTATCGTAAACATTTGAAATGAAACCTTATTCCGTCGAATTAATTGACGTGACGGAAGAATTAACGGTAATGAGATGCACTTCGGTCATAGAATGGCCTACCTGTTCAGTGTTCAGTGTGCAAACATTCGAACACCTAAGAACAGCAGATTCGTCGTCCCTTTCACTGGTAACAAATGGGGCGTGAAGAGTAGTGATGGGCCATGACTGATGGGTAAGACAGTCTTGGTCTCATAAAGCTTAAGTTAGCTTCATATTACATTGACATTAAAATGTGTTTGTCTTAAAGACTGATATAATGATTTCATCCATTCTATAATTTAATTGTTATTGCTATTCTTTTTTCGTAACATCAAAATTGTTCTGTAAAATCGCGATCATTATAGAATTTTGTATAATTTATGTTTTCAACGTAGCTGTCAGAAATGTTTTGCCCAATTTGTACTAATCGCCACCGCCCACGCATCAATCACTCCCAAGTTTCGGTTTTCCATATAATAAACATTATAATTAAAACATTCTACAATTGAAGTTTGATTAAATCTAATTAATGGAAGTATGCTAAATGCATGCACAAATACATACAAAATGTCAGAACAACGGAGCACGCATTTTGATGCGACTTATTTACATAATTAAACAACTCGGGATACCGTATGGACATGTTTTAGTAATTATGCCTAATTAATTGCGTGCGAAATGTAGCTATTTACCTCTAAAATAATCTACATTTTGATCTAAATTTTTTGGTTTGCGCAACGGAGACCGGGGCTTTGCCCCCGCTGGCAACAACAACAGTAAGGCAATATTGCTCTTTAGCTTCATGTATTTATTTTTATTTACTACTCAAGTATTTTTTATGCTTTTTTACTTGAAGAAAATATAGCCTAACATAATAATTGATGAATGCAATTTAATGCAAGACTGAAAGTTATTGCCACAATTCCAAGACAACGTCTTTAGCACTCCCACAGTTTCCGTAGTCTTTCCCATCCCTACATGAAACACAACTAAACTTGTAAAGAATCAAAGTCACGGATGCTATAAATATTGGATTATACTTAGGTGCAATTCTCGTGCATGTCATAATGCCAACGATTATCCTACGTGATGTTATTACAAACACAATAGTGAGTCCAGCTTCGATTTAAGTTGAGCTTTTTATTTTTTCCGTTTGGAGCTTTTAGGGTTCCGTAGGTTGAAGTAAGTTTTGTTTGCAACAAAGATGGAGGTGTTAGTCGCAGATTCTTTCTAGTCAGTTTCACTGATCTGTCTTCGCATCAGATGTTTCTTATAAAGTCAATCATAATAATTATCTATTGTTGGATATAGTCCTAAGTTAAGAACTCTTGATTCTGCCATTCAACTTTATTTTGATTCTACGCGCTACGTGTAACATAAATATCATATTTTTCTTTGTGTTCGAAAAGCTACGCGCAATGATCAAAATGCTATTAGAATACACATCGCGATCATAGTATAAAATTAGTTTTTTTTTTAATCAGGATGCTTCACTTTACGGAACCCTACCACTCTATAAGCGATACGCTATTGACCATATTTTTTAGATTAGCGAGCTGGTTCTCTGAGAATTGGTTTCGATGTTTACGCCTGCACGGCTTTTGAATCAATGTTTTCTCAATTCTTTTTCTTTATTTTTACTGACTTGCCTACAACATGTTCGAAAATTTTATTTCATTTAGATCGAATGGTACAAGTATTTTGGCCCAGTTTGCTTTGTAGTCTGCCACTCTGTGTCCGTTCATACATTGTTCGCTTTTTTGCTAGTAAGTGCCATACATATTTGTTTGCTTAAATCAAGACTAAAACATGAATTATATGCAGCTGTGAATATCGTCAACAATTGCTTTCGCAATCGCGAGAAGCAGCAAACAAGAAACAGAAGGACCAGATAATGTCCATCTTCTGGTTGCTAGTAATATATCAACAATTGTTTTCGCATTCGTGAAAAGCAACAGACACAGCAGAAGGACTTGAGTTACTTTCCCATTTATATTAGTGAAGGTATTCAAGCCATGTCACAGCTACGTTACTGCCAGTAGTACATCTCCGGCGCTCCACCAATTCGAACCATCCGTCGGCATCTGCAGAATGGTGCCACTGCAAGGATCGGGGCCGGAAGCCCGCCTGACAAGAACGCGTTGTCCGCTAAATATAGATACACCACGCGGATAACTGCTGTACTGGGTTGAGGAACTTGGCGTTTGGACACGTTTTATGTCTTACTTAAATAGCTTAGTGTTGTGGTACAATGTAGAGGAACTTGCTAGGAGTATGTTGAGCATGTGTGGAGGAATGGAAGGGTAGAGGAAGGGAGATAGAGGTGTGGATGGTTTGACGGGAACGAACGGGGTGAAATCTGATATGATGGATGAAAGAGATAAAGACAGCGTTTCCAATGACTACATCTTCACGCTTCACAGATCATTTTATATTTTGTAGATCGTTTTATTTTATCCTATAGATATTCCAGATGGATTAGGCATCATAAAATCGATTATTAAGACGCTCATATAAATGACAAACTTCAAAATTACTTATTCCAATTGAAGACAAACGATGAAGAAATTTGGAAAAAAAACAGAACCTTTTCTACAACTTCTGGTAGTTGACGATTAAACATAGCCGATATTAAAAACAATACAATTACTCACCCGAGTTGAGAATCTTCGCTTTTTGATGTCGCGTCAGTCAAAAATTGAGCACGCTAATCGTAGTGACAAATCCTCGCCGATTTCATTTTCCAACAAATAAATGCTGGCCATCTCACAACTAACTTAGTCATCGCAGAGTCGCAGTCTACCTTCCCAGCCTCCCAAAATAACTGGCCGATGGCAACCGTGTAAACAATTAGCCAGAAACACCGTGCTAATGCGTGTTCACAATCAATTTCACAGCTGAATATGGTAAATCGAGTTAGAAGGAAGTTCTCTCGTACGCAATGTGGCTGGAACGCCAAGAAACGCAGTATAGTCGACGCTAAGTATGGACGCTTCTTTTAAAGAAACTGCGAATGTAGTCTAGGAATAGGATCATTGATGATGCAAGACTTCGGTGTCTAGAACAGATAACATCTTACGCTCTTGAATTAAGCAAAATAAGTACAAGTATGGCTTTATCGCTTGGTGCTTGCAGGGACAAAAATTAGCTGCATTGTAATCTTTGACGTGCGTGATAACGATAATATTATAAAGGGATGAGTACAGCCTTTTGCGTGCAATATTCGAGCAACATCTCACTCACAGCTGGATACTAGTACGTACTTAGTTCTTAAACTTGCAAACACAAGCTCATATTTTCTGGGGTCACGCAGAACCCGTTAGCAATCCCATCTCAGTTGTCTCTTTATAAGCAATTGCCCGAGTAAGGCTCAGAACAAGCTCTTCTTAAAATGCGCCCTAAACCAAAATGAGTACTCTCCAAAAGGTACACATTCCCAAAGTGTAGGGCGCATTTTAGGAAGAGCTCATTCTGAACCTAACCTATTTGTCCTTACTGTCATTCAGACCCGCTTGCACCATCCATTCGATACGCAGACCGCAGCGGAAATCGCTCGGCCATTACTTTTTCTGCATCCCATTGGAAAGCAAGACACCAATGAGTAAAAAACACCAGGATCGATTACTTCAATGGCCAATTTGAAATTAACTAGCCTCTCGTCGATCGTAACAAAATTGTTATCCTTTAGTACTGCTGCTGGTTTTTTGAGCGTTTGCGGTATGTTTGGAACTTTGCTGGGTTACATTGTATGCTTTATAATGACAAAATGTCGATGGGTAATCTTTTTGTGTTGCGTATTTGAGATACGTATAAATAAACGTATAGTACGTAATTGCTACAGAAAAGGTATTCTCAAGCTATTTACTTATGTTTTATCGCTTTTATTAAGATATACATACGTGAACAAAAACGATATCATCATTTTCTTCCAGAACCAGGATCTAATGTTTAAGTTATGATCTTTCTACACTATCGTAAAAATTTCGCAATATCATAAATACATTGTCACGGTTAGTTTTATTCCACAAAAAATATAAGATCCAAAAAATCGCTAAATGCATCGTATAAATCGAATGGAGAATCCTGTGCTTGCGGTATCTATCTAAAAAGCGTTACCTCTCCAGCTTTAGCCACAGATTAATCAACAGTCCCATCGTAACTTTACCTTGCACTAACAAATATTCTGTGTCTCAACTTCTATTTATACAACAAAGACGCATGCAGACGCCATCGCGTGCACACCTTCTAAATTACCATAATGCCAATCTCTGATGACGGGATCGGCTAACCAGGAGCTGACAGATCGGACGGCTTGATCATAGTAACTGGACCTGGTTAATGATCATCTTGACGTGATCTTTGAAAGATCCTGTTGATATGATTGGTTAGACTTTATCGCGAATAAAAATAATAAAAAGGGAGTAAATACAGATATGACGAAAGATAGAGATGAATAGAGGAATCGTACGCTTAAAGAAAGGTTCGCGCACGTTAGAACGGGTCGCATCGGTCCGCAGAGGCATTTTAATACCAATTTTGGCTCTGCGCCTCGCTTTAGTGTGCTATGGTTCATATAAAATGAAGTAAAGTGATGCAGGATGATGTTTGCGTTAATGTCCTAATGTGCGTGAACCTTTATACTACTGCCCTAATTAAAAAACAATGTCAGAAGGCTAGCCACTCAGTCCATACGAATTTACTTAGGTACTGTACTTATAGTATTGCTCATTAACGAAGCCAAACCAAACTTACATATAAACGTACGTCGATGACCGAACAGGTGCTTAGTTCTAAAAAAAATAACATGAAGGATGCCTATTAAACATAAAGACGGGCTATTGGTCCGTTTATTATCTATCCGCATAATCTGACGTCATAAACGAGAAAAGCAATCAGCCAGACTTAAGAACTACGTTAACTTTATTTCTACCTCCCCCTGTAATTTTCACACTATCATTATTGCAATACAGAGCCTCGCTACTGGCCCGCCCACTTTAAAACTTTTAAACGATAAATCGACGTAGATGAGCTGAGAAAAAGATCAAGTGTTTCTTAAGTAATAAGTAAATTGACCGCAAACCAAATATCATAATAGCCGTGAATGGAGAAGAGGTAATGTTGATCACTTTGCACAAAGACTAGTATGGAAAGAAAGAGATGCAAGACAAGAAAGAGATGACACTCCATTGACTGATTAAGAAACAATATCGTTCATAGAGGCCTAAACGCTGCTGGCTGAAAGAAATTGACTTAACTTTTTATTGGCATAACTCACCTCACTTTTTATTCACTTCACGGGGAAATAGAATGAAACCGCTACATATTTATCACGCCTTTCAAGCACTTCAACACCCAACTGATATACACGGCCATGTTAACGAAGAAACAGCAGAAAAAGTCAAAGATAACTCCTCCATTAATTCCGTCATCCATGCACGTCGCTGATCCAATGCCTCAACATCACGTATAATTAAATCAACACACATCCACCTACTTACACATACACAAACAGAACGCACACACGCGAAACCGCCACATGCGAAGCTGAATTAAAATTTATATCTCAATAAACCACACGCTTTTAATGGCTCCTTACAAATCCTCGTATTAATATGGCCTTGGCCGTATATTTAGACGATCTAGCTATTAGTATTGTCAATGGGGTCGCATGTGTTTGATGGTCTATGCCTGCTTAGCAGTCATGGCGTGTAGCTGTTAGGGTTCATTAGCGAAATATACGTTTTCTTTGAAGATGCGTAAGCGCAAATGTTTGGGTAGTTCAGGAACTAATACGTAGGTATCTTTGCTTGTTCCGCCATGGTTCGTCTAGCTGTACGATAGGTTACAGAATCAGATCTATTGGTCGTTTTTAGAGTTCCGTACCCAAAGGGTAAAACGGAACCCTATTACTAAGACTCCGCTGTCCGTCCGTCCGTCTGTCACCGGGCTGTATCTCAATTATTTCATTAACCGTGGTAGTTAGACAGTTGAAATTTTTAGTATAAATTTTGAAAATAAATATTAAAGGAGGCGCTCCCATACAACAAACGTGACTTTTTTGCTGTTTTTATAGATAATGTCTTCGTGCGCGAGTCCGACTCGCACTTGGCTGGTTTTCTATTGTATAAAGATTGTAGACTCTCTCATTCGCTTATTACAGTATCTACGAGTATTAAGCTGCTGAAGCAACTGTAGCTGCTAGTCCCGCAGCCATGCTCTGATACTTGAAATAACAGGGTTGCACAACACATTCCAAGCAGGGCGTCAGTGCTAATAGTATCGATCGCCTCCAAATCGATTAAAATTAAATCCAGGTCATATCACTAGCAGAACTCCGTGGCCGTGACATATACGCGTGTCAGGATCGGTATTGTGAACGATATTGTTACGCGAACAATTATCATCCACTAACGTAAAAATTCCGTGGTGAAATTTCACAGGCGGTCCGATGCAAGTCTGACATATCTTAAGAATAACACAAACTTTCACGGTCAACTATGCATTTAAAATTACAGAAATACCGAATCGAAAGCATCTGTGATCAAGTATGGCGGCACTAATCAGCCCAAAATCTCTATCGAGCGAAGATAATTTACAATTGCAATTTGCAAGATAGAGTCACACGTTCCAGGTATTGTGATCATAATGTTCTGATCATTTACATATTGGCAACATGCATTATCTGCATTCTGAAACGTATTGTGCAGCTTGACGAAATATGGCGAGACAAGCAGAGATCAAGAGTCCGTAAATAAATGTTGCTCAAATATGGTTCTAGCATCGACGTATCGAGTTGCAATTGCATATTTTATACGATACTTGAAGAAATCTTTAATATTCGAATCAAGATAAAGTGAACCAAAGACGATTCATAGAGTCGAATACAGGTAACGAACATATTGTACCGACCGACCCCACAAAAGTAGGATAAACATTGATTAAGCATATTTTTTTTCATGTCAATGGAAATACAGGTAGAAAGGTGAAAATTTATATTTGAGACTAAATGATCGCCATACTTCTACCCATTGAGGCTTATCGTAGAAAGCTTAGTTTTGAGGGAAAATAAAGTCTTATTTAGATTTCTATTATTTCATGATCACACCAAAAATTCGTTTCACAGTGTTTTTCCAGCATATTAGATCATGCCCTCCTATTCTCTTGAACCATTCACCAACCTTGATTAAATTCAAGACCTCCATAAAGTAATATCTAGAAACTAATGAATAAATCCAGCCGATCACAATTATGCTGCCATGTAACCGATCATACCTACAGATAACCGACCGTGTCAAATAAAGCATTTATGATGGAAACTACTGGAACCTTCATAGTTCATTGTTTATGGTTCGATTGGACAGTAGCTGAGAATCCGCACTTTGTGGAATGCTCACAGTTTGATAGGTTTATTAGTTAAAAGGAACCGACTATTTTTAAGTTCTTTGTTATGAGAGTGTTTTAGAAGCTACATCCCACTGCAATACAAAAGGGTTTCTATTATTTTAGTCCTCATGAGGTTTTGAGTACGAATGCAGGAAAAATCCCGAACTGCTAAGCCGACTCCGACCTGCTGTGACCTTGTCAAGCGCTGCACTTTGGAAAGCACGGCCTGCCTGCCTTCCAGCTCGACTCATCGATTGAGATGAAAAATGTGCCAGCCTCCAAGCCACTTCAATTTGCAAGCCTTTTTTTGAAAAATTAACCGCATAAACAGGCGATGTTGAAAGTTAGCCAATAAAAGCTTGTAATGAGGTGTGGTGTAATCATTACAAAACCGCAATAGATCACCTACTGTCCTTATCTTCCACGTCTATTATCGAAGTATTATTTTACAATGCAAATCAGCCTATCCTTGCAGCTGTTTGGTTATTAATTTCTCGAGCCATGTAGGGCTTGGTGTAGGCGCAATGTGTACTTCCTAATTACGATCTACTGTGGTTGGTTTCGACGTGGGCTTAGTTGGCTTGGCTTATTGGAGCTGGATGCGTTCGAAAGGGATTTGGTATTCTTTATAGACCTTTCAATAGCTGAATATGGTTGAAAACCAACGAACGAACCAACAAATTAATGGCAAAATAAAATAACGTTTTGTTTCACTTATGTGTGGTTCTGTTGACGTTTTCTTCTATGATAATGACACTCATAAATATGGCTTGCGTATTGTGGGGCAACCTGCTTAGCGTTTGACTGCCGATATCGATAGTGTGGCGTCACATACGATGGAAATGTAGTACGCGCGTTTGAACTACTCTTTCGTCCCTCGAAACTGCCTCAACGTCAACGCCCTATATTTTCCCCAGGCTAAAAACAGGCGTCAAATCCCGCTTCTGAAAACGATGCTAATTAGGATTTTGTATGCTTGTAGTTTCTACTTGCAGCTTTCCTTTCAAGCTTACATTTTCCTGCCACTTCCACCAAGACTTATATCCAAACAGTCAGTCTGTGCCTCTATGAATGCATTAGTTACGGGACTTAGTGCGTTCAGCATTGTTCGTTTATGAGTTAACAGAAACAAAGAACTGTTCAGTATTACGTCGTGCTGTGAAGTGTGCGAGAGACCTTAAAGTCAACTCCATTGAACTCGAGTTGAGGTTTCTGTAGAATTGTCCAGGTTAAACCGTGAAACGTAGCTAGTCTTACTGTAATAATATTATAAAGGTGAAAGTATGTGTGTTTGTTACTAAACAACGCTGAAACAGCTGAACGGATTGACACGAAATTCGGAATGAAGGTCGTTCATGGTCTGGATTAACACATAGGCTTTTTACTTTTTATCCCGGAAAACTCAGTTTAACCTTTTGACCGCGGGTGAAACCGCGGGGCGTAGCTAGTAAAATCATAAACGAAAGTGTTCATAAAAATCTGCGCGCACGAACGCTGACCCGTTATCAACAAATCAATAACGCTGCCGTCACTGTCCAATATCCCTGATAAATAATGATAGTGATAAGATATCAGCTGTCCAGGGCTGAACAATGATCACAGTGGAACGAACAACCGTTTTGGTGTACTTCACCTACTGTGCAGCTTATCTGTGGCACACGTGTAGAGATGTGCTGGTATCGATAAAAACTAAATCTGTTTACCGATTCGATACTATTCGATTTTTAAAATTAAGTGTGTTATGATAAAAATGTTGTTTGGTGAAATTCGTATGTGGCGAAGATCGTAACGTAACCAAGACCTTTATATTTAAACAATCGTGCGTTATCTATGTGTATGGCAGCCTTGCAGGATTATTAGGATATCGGCCTCGATTTCTATATCGGTAGATAATAATACTCGCTGATATCGCTTCCTAACTATATATACTTTTAATGTACTCAAACGAGTACACTAAATATATTATATATATATATATATATATATGGTTAGTACACTATTCCAACATTTTTACTTTTTAAGATGTACAAAACGTACTCGGTGTAGACTCCCCTAGCTTTACCATTGACGTCTTTACACATTTCCTCGACAAACATCATCAATATCAATTGTATTTACCCGTGAGTAGGCCACAAACAGAAGGTTTAATTCGCACTGTAATGATGAGATGAGATGATTGAAGCTTGGTTGTGTTGTGTCTCATGAAAATCTTGAAATTAGGTTACGTTTTTAATACATGACAATTTGCAAAGTGGTCGTTGTATGCTCGCACGAGTTAAGTACCTATAAACGATACGGACCTCGCAGGCTTCATGTAAAAAAAGTAATTATAAATTAATTGTTTTTATTTCAAATCTGACCAACCCTGCTAATTTCTTTTCTTACCAACTACCTTCTTTGTAATAACTACTTTGATCCCATATCATAATCGCTGCAGCGAAGCTTGAACAACATTCATTGTTCTCAAAAATAACACAATAAAAACTTTTCCTATCTAATTAACCGTATTCACTATTTACTGGTCCATTATTTAGTTATTTTTAACAGTTTCTTTGTTCAAGCGAGTCGTAAAGTTCGGTACATTGTCTTAGAGAGCGTAAAACGGTTTTTATTGTACTCTAAAATAAGTTTATATTGTGTAATGAGACGCCCGGCGCCGACAAATCGCTTTAAAATAGTAGTTCACTAGCAAGGAATTAAGAAACAGGTTTTTCTAAATATCGTTTTTATATGCACCTTTAGCCATAGACATAGTCATGGACTGGGAAGAAATGATTAATGGTCATTGGTCAATTGAAATTCGCAAAAAGGCGAAATACGTAAGTCTACGCGATGCTTTTTGTTGTCAGAAGAAGTGCTCTGTTCTTTCTGAAGAAGTTTTCGTCAGTCCTAGAAGTGTTCCACTTTAAAACTCGGGATGGCGACTCTATGCCGTCCATGCTGCTTCTAACTCTTGTTATCTTCTAAGTCTGTGTACGTCATCTTTAACCACATTGTCACTATCAAGCGAGATGGTGGTCAAATTCGAACTTATCCAAGATAAAAATAAATGGCAAGTGGGATCGCAAACTCACAACCCAAAAAATAAAATGTTTTTGTTGTTGTGTTGTGTTTACTCGTATTTGTCTATGTTGGCGTGACAAACATCAATCCATCCAAAGAAAAAAAATATACGTTTTTCTTATATTGCTCTTCGTATCAGAAAAGTAGAGACGATATTCGTGAATTTCCTATTGCCAAAGAGCTAAATAGGTCTAAACCCCAGACTGAACTAATTAACAGCTCAGTATCAATAAACAACGCCAGAATCGATTGAGACATAAAACCTCAAACTATCGATTACGACTCAATCGAGTCCAGAATCGATTTTATAAAAACAGATCGATAAATAAACTGTAGACTGGTTTAATTTTACTGCTGAAAACAAACTATTAAACGATTTTCTATCGTGAAATAGTTTTACTTTTATCTATTTGATTCAGTACTAAAAGTAATTTCTACACTGTCTATGATAGGTACTAAGATTTCAGATCTAGACAGTACTGAGGACATTTGTGCATCTACATTGTCACATTGAATTTTGCAGTTTCCAACACTCTTTCTTTTCAGGGGTTTCTCTCAGGAATGTGTGAGAATCTATCTGCATTTGACCATAACATATAATTAAAAATTGGATTGATAGGCGATGATGGAGTCTAAGAAGAAATATGTACGCGAAACGTGGTGAAAACACCTAAAATACCTATTTGATCTGACCTTCAAACTAATCAGCTTAATCTCGGGAAACAAAAAATAACGGTAATAGAATGATAAACACTAGTGGAGTAAATGTGCCTTAGTTCTGAAAGGTTGGTTCGGGTAGCTGTTGCTCATTGGTCAAATACTAAATCTAACGCAGAAAGACCATACATGATCAATATTAGCAACGCCAAACATTGTCACCACAAACTACCAGGATCGCATATCTCTCGACAAATATAAATTCCACTAACAGGACCCCCTCCCTGGAGTTTTACGCCGTCATAAATATGGCCCGCTCGTCAATTATGCGTACTATAGTTATTTCTGGCTGTTTAATTGCTGCGCATACGCAGACCGGCGTCGATTCTTTAGGGATTCTTTTTTCAAACGTCGATTAGCCGTTTAACCGCTATCATTACTCTTTTTAATCGCCGTTTTCTCTGCGGCGAGATTTCGTTTGTAAACATTGTTTATCGTCGAGTTTTCGTAATCAGTTACCTATAATAGTCGGTTAGACTTCCCACAGCCAGTTACTACAACTCTGCGTGTTACCTCTATTGCAGTACTTGTAACAGAGTTTTGGATAAAGATAAAAAAGTGTTGGTGGCTGAGGGTTATGTGTTTTTTTTATATGGTATATGCTCTACTTTTCTTAACTCTACATTAGTCACAAATCTCGCAGGCTCTGAGCAGTCTTATCTTCGATTTTCAAAATATTTTAGTCAAGCTTCAGTTCTTTACTTTAAACACTAGACTAGCACTTGATACGACAAGGAAGCAAATATGATGGCGTTGGCGACACACTGTTGATTTACCATTGCGTTGCTTGACGTGACGATTACAAGTGACAAGACAACTCGCTTATTATTGAGTCTGATACTCCGGCTACATTTTCAATAAAATCCGGTGATTTTCTTCAACGAATGAATAATTATAAGCTTGGCGCGTACCACATCCTGACTTGCACTGAGCCTCATTTTGAAATATTACCACTTAAGTGTATTTACGTGAATACCATTACTCATTAATTTGGCCAGTAAGGCAGTAACATAACACCAGTCGGCTTAAGCGATAAAAATTTCATAAGAATTCACAGTCTCGCGTTTGTCGGCCGCCTGCAGGCGCCGTTTAAAACAGTCCTCCGCTAATGCAAGCCGCCGTAATCCTTTGTAATAAGGTGTGCTGTGGCCGCGATTGTGCGGCGAGGTGTACGATAAGGATGGCATCCAGCGACACATAAAAATGCCACCGCTTCAGTGACACCTAGTACAGTCAAGTACAGTCAAGAAATGGACAGTCACTAAGAAACTAACATTAATAAAGCGCTTTTAAATCGGTAACTCTTACACATTCAAAGTACATATATATACATTTATTGTTGGCAAGAAATTATAAGTTTGTATGGAAGTGAAATGAACGGTTCACCTTTTTGGAGTACTGGCCCGTGATGGTCACTAGATTCGGGTCCTATTACTACTGTTTTCTTCGGAGCAATCTTTTTCAGTTTTATAAGATTTATCTCTCGCTCTATCCACAGTAGAGTGAACGAGAAAAAGTTCACTTCAAGCAGTGAAAGTGGTGACAGTCTGCTGTCACTGTCAAATACACATTGACACACCACCGGCCGTTACGCGTTAATCCTTTTGTCCCCGATTGTACGTGTTGGAGATTACTCACGGGAGCCAATATTTGAAGAATTCAACTTGAGCTTTAGTAAGAGATAAATGTGAACAGTATTTAGATAAAAGCACTGTTGTGCTTGTTGATACGGAGGAATTTGAAAACTTTTGAACAACTGTTGTACTTGTCGAAGTGATTTGTTTAGGTCCTTTTTTTGTATGTTCACCTATTAGTATTACTTCTCCGGCAAAGGTCGGAGACGTTATTCAGCAAAACACAGGTTTAGGTACTGTACTATTACTTAATCTGTGGTTTAGGAAAAGAGGACAGATCAGATCAGATACAATAGTCTTAAAAGGCGCTTGGATATTGGCGTCGATTTTGATGTTTCATTTATTAGATTAAATTTAAATTTGAAACAAAAATTAAATTTTCTCAAAATTTATACAATTTAATTTGTAAATTTTTTCATTCAGTAATTTGTTTGTTTTTAAATGCGCAAAAGAGATCAGACGACCGCTTATTTCTAAACTTAGTTCAACAAGACCTAAGTCTATTAAGCACTGTACTTAAGTAGTGAGTAATTGGTAGGTCTAAGTACAAGTAAATTACGGTATTTAATATTCATAAGCCATTAAATTTATGAACGTATCCTTTACTGACTTATACGATACGAATTCTACTTCATTAAAGGATCTATGTATGTATTTTTTTAAACGGTTTTATTTAGCTCACCCCGTTTGTTTTATTTATTCTTGGGTCAAATTTAGTAATTCAAATTTCACCCTCTTCCTGTCAACCGATTAATCTGAAATTTTGTATACACTTTGGATTTTGGTGACAATACAATTATGTTTATTCATTATCATTATAAATTCAAGATGGCCGCCGCTACAAAATGGCGGATAACGTAGGTTTTATCAATCCCATCAATATGGGTATCAAATGAAAGGGCTCAACAAGCAGAATACAATATACTATAAAAAATTGAAATACAAGATGGCGGCCGCTACAAAATTGCGGATAACGTAGGTTTTATCGATCCCATCAATATGGGTATCAAATGAAAGTGCTCAACCAGTATAATACAATGTACCATATAAAATTAAAATCCAAGATGGCGGCCTCTACAAAATGGCGGATAACTTAGGTTTTATCAATATGAATTAAACAGAATGCGAAATAAAAACTAAAAACTAGAAAATAAAAATAGGTAAAAAAACTTTTTAAGTTAAACGGTTTTATGTTAAAAAACATACATTGCAATGTTTAAGATAAATGTACTAAAAACCAAAAAATAATAAAATAGATACAGTCGTGGGAATTATAAACATAATGCATAGACTAGACTAAAATAAAACCGTGGGGAGAGTTAAGTTAGTTAAGTTAGAGACGTTGTGACGTGCCCCACTATTATTTTTTTTACTACAGTGTATCCGATTTTATAAACCAAGCTATTTTAAAAAAATCGTTTCAAAAACCCGAAACTCTCAACTAGAAGTTTACACCAGAAATGTTAAACTAGAAACGCGTTGAGCGTCGCGGGGGTATTTCGGTCAGTTTATATTTTTTCACTACCAAATCGAATCGAAGCCAGTATCACTGTATATTACAAGTTTTTGACTCATTGTGTTATAATTAGTCTCGATCACATTTGGTGACCTTCATCAGGTGAGTTACAAGTAGTCGTAGTAAACGACTTAATCCCACCAAAAACATAAATGTAAAAAAGGAGAGCCAAGTTCAATACAAAAATTATGCTTGGCTGTGGGTTTCGCCGCAAAAAGAATGGAGATCTAAATTAGTGCCAAGTTTGATGGTCAGTCCTGAAATTTATTTATGACAACATAAAATATCATTTTTCTTTTAACTTTTTTTTTTATTATGATGGATGGAACATATATTTATTGACTATTAGAATACATAAAATATATTTACATCTTAAATTTAAAATAACAAACTAAACTAAATAGAACTAAGAAATTTACAAAAAATTAATAATAATAAATTAATAACTTAGGATAATTATTGTAGCCTAAGGTTTGACTTGGCTTGTGTCAAAACCATGTTAGTTTCCATAGTCAAATTTTTGTCTTGTATTTTTGATGCAATGTATACAAATTAAATCGAATTCCAAATCTCAGTTTCAGTCTTCATCACAAAGTTGTCGAGATAGACTCAGTTTACTGGTTTAAATTTCTAAGCACAAGAATTCACTTGTAAACGCACCGTCATCCAGAACCCTATCAAACGGGAACTGGAATATGAATTCATCATTTCCCGACCCGACCCGTTGACTCATGTTCTCGAACAAATGTTATCTGTCTTCTTTTGTTTGTTTCTCAAATCATACCCAGAAAATAACCAGCTACGAAGACCTCCCGCACCCCCCTCGGGTCCCAACACAGACGGAGAAAACAAACGAATCTATTCACCATAACAAAGGTCGAGCTATGTTGGTCACTCGGTCCTGTGTAGTTATATCGTCTCGCCTCAGAATTGAAGTGATTTTCTCTTGTTTCAATGCGTTTTGATGTTATAACAAGTTTTGGGATTGGAATTTTATTTTCGTGTTTGTGAAAACATTAGTTTGACAATACATCGCTTATTTTGATCGCTATTATGTTCACAGAGGAAAAGTAGGCCTGATTATAAAAAATAGTCATAATGTGGGAAGAAAATAAGCCAATGGACAAAAATTGGCCAGGTTTTTCTACATCAGCAATATTAATAATCCTCACAATAAAAACTTGAAAGCTGTTTATTTCAATCGTACGAATTACTACCCATTTTAACATGAAAAGTACATCGGTGCAAGTTAACTGTGTTCTCATGCTAATTCGATATGCATTGCATTTTTGCAATGTAGCTAAACGGTGTAAATTAGATTACCTGCGCTTACTATGCAAAGTAATCGATGGCTCAGGAGCTTGGATATTGGCAGTTTATCGAGTTTATTCCTTCTCAAAAGCTAGTCTGAAGTCTAATGTCATCTCATTTCATTAACCCCTGCCGCAAAAAGGGGGATGTTATAAGTTTGATCGCTGTGTTTGTTGCACTTTAGCTCAAACGGATGAACAGATTTGGATGCGGTTTTGTTGTTTTAAAATCGAGTCAGCGGCTTGAAAATTATCAGCTTTATTTTAGTAGGGAGTTTTTAATTTGTTTTATTTCCACTTGTATCTAACTCCTACAACATTAGGTAAGAAACCACAGCTTATAAGAGATCGCTCGAGATATATATTGCACTAGTTTAATGCATTATTGTCCTTTTGTAACCATCTAATTATTTATTTATGGCTATTTTTATCCAGTTTCGACCCTAATATGAACCATTGCCCAAACTGAATGCAACTCTTCGATAAATGAGTCAAGAATTCAAGATACTAAATTTGAAGTAGATAAAATTCACATTGTTGACACCGAGGCCGCGTTTCAATAAATTAAATCACCCAAACCGATAATGCACAATATCAATTTATAGCCGCTCAAATGCGGACCGTGATAAGAAAATATGGAGTTGGACATAAACATTTTGATTTATCGATACATTTTCGGACATACGTTCTTTGTTTTAGGGCTATAAGTGTTATCATATCGGGCTTATCGCTTTTCAGAATTATTTTAAGGAACGATTGCATCATATTGGTTTCAGTCTTTTGCACTTGTTACGTTTTTTTTTTCAGTTTTTTAACAGTTCCTATAATGCTATTAATTTCGGTCTTGAGTCTTTCTTCATGTGTCTTTGCATAGTATAAAAATTCCGACATAAGTTCCAAAAAAACTCCTTGGTACGAGTCGGGGTTTGAACCCTCACGTACCGTGTATTATTTATTCCGTACGTACTTTTTATCATCTTCCAGGTCGAACAACTTCAAATGTACGACTCCTCTTCCCTCCTAAATCTAATTATAACAGAATTGTCCACACTCATTAACCGGTGTAACCACCTGTGAGCACTCCCCTTATCAACTCGTGTTAACAATTTTAACCTTTGATAACAATCAGTTTTACAATATGAATTTTAATGGTCATTCCTTAGAATAATTTTTATCTAATATTGCATTTATATAGTGTTATTCACTCGGTTTTATCATTTTATTAGTGGTGCTTGTGAGGAGTGTTGCCATAACGTTATGTATTGTAACGGACTGTTCCTTCTTTTGAGCACCGTTTGTAAAGGTCTTTTGAATACTTGTGCCTGTGCTATGAGCCCTTAGCGAGCCTGTAAATTCAAAGCCGAACAATTCAAAATTACCGAATGTGTCTAAATTAAACCAAATAGGTGGTCCACTCAAGGACACCGTTAAACACTCATTAGTTACTATACGTAACTTTCAAAATAACGCGTTACTTTTGAAAAATTACTCTGGCAACACTGGTTACACCGTCTATGACGCACTTCGCTAAATGTGCCAACAATCCCATACTGATACAAGCTGCATAATATGCTAAATTGGATAATTATTATGTTAATATCCAGGAAGTGGATTGGCTTGAACGTCCTTACGGTTAACTCTGATATCTGTCGCTTGAAATGGCTCTTCGGCTCTACCAGTGTTGATAATGCAAGGATATTTGAAAGTAAAGTGTATGTAATTGTTGATTTAACTATCTTGTTTTTTTTAAAGGTAATGCCTTTTTGTTTCTTGTCTTATTTCTTTGTAAAATGCTAATTAATGGAACCTGCTTTTAATCATTGCTTAAAATTCTCCATCTGGAGACAAGATGGAGAATTTTAATATTTCACGTCAGTGAAAAGTTTAAAGAGCATTTTATTTTAAGCAGTTATTAACTTAAAGCAGTGCTTATAAATAAGGCCCACAATATTTAGTTAAACTGTTCTACTAATCAACAAGATTACATCAATAAGATTTACTAATCATCTACAGTCATCATCAACATTCTATAGGGTTATTCATAAAGGGTATCCTAAACTGAAAAGGGCTCATAGTACTCATCATTATGATCACTTCTGCTATGAGACCAACCTGAAATTCGCGGAAAAAAAATCAGCTGTTCCATAGAAAAATGTCAATGTCACTCGACAAAATGTATGGAACAGCTGATGTTGTTTTCGCGAATTTCGAGTTGGTCCCGTAGTAAAAGTTATTCATAATGATGAGTACTATGAGCCCTTTTCGGCTTAGCATACCCTTTATGAATAACTCTGTATATCGAAAACGATGTTCAAACAAAAATCTACCAGTTTCCATTTCATATCATTATAGTGATTTAAATATCGTTTTTTTTTCTGAAGTATCATCTAACAAATGCTTTTAGAAAGAATCTATTGAAAGGTTAAAGTCCACCAATCTGAGAGCACTTAACACTTGAGTTAAACCAACGAAGATTGATCGCCGCCATTTATCCGTGTCCAAGAAACCTTTGAGAGAACTCTGATTCACATGTTCCTTACATTTATCCATTTTAAAAACTTTTATTTAACTTGCAATGTATATATGTAAGTATGTTTGTTCGGGTGGAATCTTGCAACTCAATTTTGAACCACTTTCTGATATCTGATTGAGCTGAAATTTGGTATACGTGTGTAACTTCGATGACAATGCAATAAAAGCTTGTTTTTAAAGTTAACTTAACCTTAGTATACACTAGTCGCGGTCCTTGGTTTCGCTGTTCTACAGGAGGTGTTAAAATTTCCGGGATAATAGTAGCCTATAATTATGTAGATCTAGGGTATGCTTCTTTACAAGTGGGCCTAAAGATGAATATGACCAAGACCAAAGTGATGTCGAACTTTTCTGGGACCTCGAGCCCAATTATGATTGGGAGCGAGAGCCTAGAAATGGTTGACAGTTACGTATATCTTGGTCATACTCTATCTTTTGGCACAGAGCATCAAAAGAAAGAAATCGCCAGGCGCATACAACTTGGATGGGCAGCATTCGCAAAGTTGGATGACATCCTCAAGGCACGTCATATTCCACAGTGTCTGAAGACTCGCCTCTTCAATCAGTGTGTCCTGCCCACTATGACTTACCGTGCCGAGACATGGACGCTCACACATGAGGCTGTGCACCAAATCAGAGTTGCATGTTGAGAGCCATGGAGAGGTCCATGCTCGGCATCAAGCTCCAAGATCGAGTCTGGAATACGGAAATCCGACGAAGAACTAAAGTTCGGGACGTCGGAACCGTTATAATGAAGTTAAAGTGGAGTTGGGCGGGACACGTTGCTAGGCGGGGAGACGCTAGGTGGAGTAAGGCAGTGACGGAATGACGGAATGGTGGCCGAGGCAAGGCAAGCGGAGCGTTGGTCGTCCGGCGACGAGATGGGTCGACGACATAGTCAAAGTCGCGGGTCGAACCTGGGCCCGATTAGCAGTTGACCGAGGCAGATGGCATAACGGGAGAGAGGCCTATACCCAGCAGTGGGATAGAGAGGGCTGTGGATGATGATGATGATGAGGGTATAAGTATAAGTTACCTCAATACCATGTCAAAATCCGTTTTACCGTTTTTGCGTGATTAAGTAACAAACATCTAAACATACAAACTTTGACATTTGAAGGTAATAATAGTAAGATTAACTAAGATTATACGAGGATTAATTGGACAGATTGCGCCTTAAATTCTTGTTTCATTGGACAGTCAATACGTAATCTATGTTTAAAGCCCAGTAATTATAAGTGATATCTATTAACAGCATAATAAAAAAGTAAATGAACAATCGAAGTATCGAAACGTAAAAGATAGTCGGCCGAGAACTCTGTATTAATTAACAAACTTTATTCGAATACGTCCCGCGTAATCCCATAAACATACGAGATACGATAGCTTTTGTAACACAAACGAGATTTTTATAATAAAAACTGAGAATAAACCGATATACACAACACCTGCTCCATCAAACACGAATGATCATTATGTTTATGCTCCTAAAATTCAAATTTCACCTTAATAACCTAAAGAAAGCCTTAGTGATAATGAAATGCGAGCCAATTTCGATTGTACGTCAAAAAATAAAGGCACAGAAAAAGCTGGCCGTGTCGAAGCGAACGAGGTATCGAACGGACGCCAATTAAGGCAAATGAGCGCTTATTCCTTGCCTCATAAATCGATATCACAGTTCCTCGCGAGTAACAGTTACGCCCTTAAAGGATTCGTCTCGACAAACCGTACGACGAATTGTATTTACACAATAACCAGCCTTGTTATAAAAGCTGAAAGTGTCAGAATTACGTAACGGTGGAAGCGTCTGTTACGCCCTGTCGGAACGCCCTTAGTGCTAACTAGACGGACAGAGATGAATCGATGTGGTTTTTATGAGAGCGAGCGGGATCGGAGATAAACAGTACTCTTGAAAAACACTTGTGAGATAACAAAGGCTGGGTTCCACGAAGACGTCCAATAATTTGTCTTTTTAATTTTACGGCGGACTGGCATAGCTTTTAAAGGCTATTTTTTTATTTCTACTCGACCTCGGTGAGTTCCATTAGGTCGGGTATTGGGGACTCATTACGAGAGCTGTTTCTCCGTGAAAAATCGTTATGGCTCATTGTTCGTTCAGCTCTCGAGAGTGAACTACATACGAACGTTTAAAACCTTTAGTTGTGCCTTCGTTGCTGTAACGAGCTTCATCTCCATAACTCCATTGAAATATTTCTGTATTTCTCATACCTGGCAACACAGAATATGTTAAAAAATAAAATAAACCTCAGAACGTGTCGTAATATAATAAGTAATGTGAAATAAAACCCGAACTAAGCACAATAAAAATGGAACGGACGTAAAAGGAGTCGAAACCTGTTCTGGCGTCCATCGGCAATCGGTTTAGTTGTAAAAAAGCTCGTTCCATATAATATTACCCATTACAACCCCGAGAATCACTGGTCGGCCAATCGTTGCGAGGAATTCTAAAATGGATCGCGATTTCGATTTTTAATTGTTTCGAACGATTTAACGTCCAGTGTTTTGTTACAAATTAAAATAAATTTTATTGGTGGAATTTGAATAAAGAATTCATTTGTTATTTTTTACCGTCACATTAATATTGACCAATATCGGATTTCAATTTGTAATGAATACGATTATTGTCATGACGCGGTAAACACGGCATGCGTTAATTCGGTCTCGTTAACGTGATTGCCCAACATTTACCGACTTAAAAAATAAGATTATTTTGACTTTGTTTGAAATTCGTAGATGCTGATATGCCACTCTGTTTTGCAGAAAAATAATTGGATCTCTGCTACTTTGTTATTTTAATTGTGTGCTCTTTTATAGTTTTGTGATATGTTCATTTGTGAGTCGAAGATTGAGTCAGATTTTAAGTCACCACTTTGTCGTAGCACTAAACGTGTTAAGAATCTTTGAGATTTTACACCCACGTAAAAAGGCAGGTGTTTGTCCTATAACACCTGGCAAGACATGTCAGAGACCGCTTGTGTTGATGTCGCTTTAAAATTCCAATACCAGGTCTAGCCACTGCCTATACAAAATCGCGTATTTAAAAAATAGGTCCTTAAATTTTTGCTACGTGAGATTATCAAAATTTGACACCCAATTGTCATAAAAGCATTGTACAAAATCGGTCCACAAGGGGTACAGGAGTCCCGTGGACCGTATTAGGGGTAATAGGGGTAAATCAGACCCCCTCGTGCGTGCCCGGAACTAACGACCGATTAGTGTAACCAATTGTGGATAATACCGCGGTAATAGCTGGGGTGTGGACGTTTATTTTTCGGTTATGATTCTTTTGTCGCGTGCTTGTAATATTTGTGGTTATAATTGGTTGTGGGAATTCGGGTCAATTGATGATCTGGTGTGTCAATCGGCTTGTGATGATGTGAGGTTTAAAAGTTGCTTATTGTAGAATTAAAAGTTGCACCTATATTTGACGTCTGAAGAACACCACAACGAAATAAAACGGGATTAAGCTTTTTAATCTCTGCAATCTCTCTAAGCAGAAAAAAATAAGAAGGAAGCAAATAGAATAGTGTAAATTGCAAACTGTTAAACTCGCTAGATATACAGCTTTTTTTTCTAGTTTATGTTGATTATGTACATTTTAGGCCTTATTTAAAAAGCTTCCTTAAAATTCTCTGTCTTATTTCGCACGTGATAATTCACGTCAGCGAGAAGTTGTAAGAGCATTTTAAACAGTGACTAATTTAAAGCAGCTTTTATGAGGAAGACTCTAAAGATGTATAATTTATAATGTATTTCAAAAACCAACCACATTCTAACAACATTACGAATCAATATACCCTGACAGACCACCCACGGGCCTAATCGGTCGCCGTTTAGAGTCACACAGTGTTGCATGGTCAATACAATGCAGATAGATTCAGGCGGATCACGAGCAGCATGGCGATGGGATTGCAGCCTTATCGGATAATCAATGTACGAAAGTTCGTATCGTACCGAACTTCAGGTTGTGGTATTAGCCAACGTGAAATTCGAGACGATGCGAATTTTTATGTCATAACACAATTTATGTCAACGGATCACAGGATTCAAGTGGAGATGGGCAAGACATGTAGTCGGAAGTGAAAACAGACGGTGGACTAAAGCAGGTACAAAATGGTGGCCGCAGAAAGGAAAGCTATCACCAGGCATATCTTTGGCCCGCTGCTGGTCGGATGACATTGTAAAGCCAGCAAGAAGGCAGTAGATGAGACTGGCACAGAACCGAAAAAGCTGACGCGTTGAAGATGAGCCTGTACTCAGAAGGGATGGAAAACGGTTGATAATGATGATGAATCCTTTTTTCTTTTATACAGAATAAATCCGCATTTGACCACCGACTCGCCTGTTGGTAAGCGACGATGTGGTCGAAGATGGAGCACGCAGATTTAGAACATAATTTTAATTCATTCATTCAGCTTTAAAATCATTAAGTTCAATAATTTAAATCCAGTTGCGTCACTTCGGGCCTAAGTTAGATTGCCCCTTTACGAATTTCATGAAGCCAGAATCGAACTTCAGAGAAGTTAGACGATAGAGCCAGTCGCCTGAGAGCTAATGTGGCGGGTTTTTGGCAAATGCTGGCATTTAAAGTAGAACCATTTGCTGCCATTTTAGTGTCGTTGACCTTTTTAATAGTCTGGGACATTACCTCTTTATGGAACCACAAATGCTGCAGTAAAGATTGAGCTGCTATTATTAAGAAAATAGATAGATAGATAAACTCTTTATTGTTCACACAGTAAATTGTATCTCGAAAGTATATTCTTGTTCTACTTTAAAAACCTCTACACTTTAAACTCTGTACCTTTTGCTATTTTCTTCTCATATACATATGACAAGATTAGTATCACCTCACTATCAAATATGTTTGGTGTAACTATAGTAAGATAGAAAGTCTAACCAAATCAAACTAAAATGCCGTTGCCATGTTTTCAATAGTATGCTAAACCATCTCTTCTTCACCATTATCATCATCCACAGTTTCTCTATCCCACTGCCTTTCTCCCGTTATGCCATCTGCCTCGGTCACATGCTAATCGGGTCCAGGTTCAAACATCTCTTCTTGTATCACTTCAATTAAGTCATTAGCTCAGAGATCATAAACTTGAAGAAATGCCTCATCGGCTACATCATTCAAACTAGAACTGATTTCCTCCCAACAAAATCATCCAAAAGTCATCAATGAAATTGAGTGTAAGTGACCACACCAGTTCAAAACCTCGTCGCTACGGTCAACAGACTGCTCAGTAAAATCATGAAGGGGGTCCAATAACTAATAACAAGAATACGAACGAGCTAACAAGTCTAACAGGGAAAATAAAAGCTACGCGTGATGCACACAAAACGCCTGGGGCTGCGCGGGCGCACGTACCGTTGGCAGGCGAAAATAGGTAATCATAGGTGTCTATTGATTGACTAATTGACTGCGTGTGTTGTTTTGTTTTTTAGATACAGTGTTTTCATTTTATGCTTTCGGTTTTGTTTTATGCTGGCGTTTAGACGATGATTCAGGAATGGGCTGATTAAGTATTGTTAGATGCTTTCTTGCTCCAACATTATTGTAGATGCTAATTATAAATTAAACACTGTTTTTACTTTAACTCGTATTGATTTACTTTAGGTCAGGTACCGATTAATTAAATAACAATGATATCGCAAAGGAGGCACGCCATCTTCCTTGATCGCGCCGGAATCGTCTCTCTCGCTCGCTCGCAAGCGGCGTAGTGTTGTGCCGGCGCCGTAGTGCTGTGCCGTAGCGAACCATTAATCGACTCTAGGGAGAATCGCCTAATAGTATGTAGTTGAGAATGCGTTTAATAGTTGAGGAATTAGGAAAAATAATTACTTCTTAGTTTTATTTTCGCTATGTTTGCTGCTTTGGTTAAGCTCGTTGTATTTTTGTTTTGAAATTTATACGAAATATTAAAACTGCATATGGCACTTGCTCATTTTGGATACTTCAGTATCCTTAGGACCACGAAAGTAAGACGCAAGTTTTTTTTTTAATCTCTATATTGACCAACGCGCAACTTGTTATCAAATTAATTTTAACAGCCCCTTGGTGTACAAAAAAAAAAACTTTGAACTAGTCAATTTATTCGAGACACTTTATTTTCGTCCAATTTGCTGACCGTAACCCAAAAATGCATAGAAAAGGAGGTATTTGCTCACACGGCCCGAACACGCGTGTGGCCAACACCGGTAGCGTGGGCAAACACCGCTGTTGACTGTACACCGTCGAAGAATGCCCGTGTTTGATGGTCTGGCCGACTACCTGGGAATTCGGGTGTGGATTTACATGTTGGAAATGATGGAGAATCATAGCTAAAAGTTCAAAAGTGGTTGAAACAAGCTTCTAACTGAAATTTGAACCACACACCCAGCTGCAGACAAGAGGAGTCTCTACCACAAAACACCAAGAGGTGATTTGTGTTTCTACTCTCTGTTAAATTTATACTATTTTAACCCACTGCTATCGACTGGATCTACCCAGCTCTTCAAGTATAAATACGTTTTTGCGTTGGCAAGTTTAACTGCGAGCTTTATTTCGTTTTAATCGACTTAAAACTTACTCTCGATTCGAACCCCTCTTGATTCGGATCTCTTCTCTTCGAATCGATCGATTAATTCGACGCGTCGATGTATGTAATACTATTGGAAGATTGGAACTGCAATATATATTATTTACGTGAAATAATCTGATAAGCAGGGCTTCCGAAGTGAAATACAAAACTTTATCTATACTAATATTATAAAGAGGAAAGATTTGTATTTTTGTATTTTTGGATGTTTGTGTGGAATAAACTCAAAAACTACTGGACCGATTTCAAAAATTCTTTCACCATTCGAATGCTACATTATCCCAAAGTAACATAGGCTATTTTTTTTTATTATTTTTTTTTATCCACAGCAAAGCGTGGCAGGGTACAGCTAGTTCTTAAATAGTTTAAGAAAAATAATCAGAATTCTCACTTTGTTTCTTTGAAAAAGTCAATACAAGTATTGTAGTTTACTTGTTTTTAGTTTTTAACAAACAAAAAGCACAAGAACACCCCAGAACGTTCTCGAGTGAGCACAAATTGCTCACAAGTGGCCGCGTTCGTAATTTAGTAATTTGACTAACAGCCCTCTCCAAAAATGGAAAGGTTTTACGCTCAAGTGGCTTCTACTCCTTGGAGCTTAGTCGAAGTTGCAATAAAAAACTATGTAGAAAAAAAAACGACATTTTGAAATAGGTACTGAACTTTTGAATTATCCACCAATGAGAGAAAAGCATAGGTATCAAAGGTGGGTTATAATATTTTATCTATTTGAAACTACCACAAGCTCACTGACCACAAGTATGCTGTGTCGATCGAATTTGAAGGACAGCATTTTTATTTATTTTTCCGAATATTAACGTTTCGTCACTCGACGACAAATTCAGGTTTATCTATGTCACAGTTTCTAAATCGCATAAAGGCAAGTCATTTTCAGACTTGACAAAAAACGCGAAATAAACATAAAAAGTAGATCTAATGAAATCCTTTAACGTTTAAATCTAGAGCAAGACTTCTAGGTTTAAAGGTTGAGGTTTCAAAAACTCATAAACACTGCTTAAAATTAGGTAACATTAATTACTTCTGCGCACTTAATTTTTATTCTGCAAAAGTAAAATAATATTTGCCAACCCAACGTTTACAAGTAAGTCAGTTACCACCGAAATTTTTAAATTTCAGCCAATTCATAACAAACTTTTGTTACCTGACAAAAGAAATACCACCCCGCGTTAAATCAACATTCATTGCGACACTAAACATCACAAGAAATTCAAATAAAGAGAAACCTTTAAAAACAATATCCATTCATATTTATCACCCCTCCAAAAGAACAATTAAAATAATGTAATTCCTCTTCCTCTATTGAGTGGAAAGAAGCCGGAGAAACTGAGTAAGGAAAACAAACGAAATTATATAAGTAGGAAAAAAGTAAACTTCGTTAGGGTGCATGACTGGCATCAGTATTGGAACGTGAATTTGGGAAGGATGGAGGTGGCACGTGTAACTTGTTTTTAACCGACAAGAACGGACGAAGTTATATAATCAACTATATACTCGTATGTATTGTTTTTGAATTTTCTTTTTTAGTGGAAAATATAATTTGTGATATCTGTAGGCACTTGAGTGAATTACTATATACGTATATCATAATAATAGTGATATAAAAATAAGGAAGATTTATTTTTAAGCCGAAAATTTTTTGGCATTGACGTTCATCGTGTTACATTTGTCTATCAGACGAACGTCCCGTTAATTTGCCAGTCTGCCATATCAACATTTTTGTAGATCATTTTAAATCCTGTCTGGATGACTGATGCTATTAAAAATCTTTCTCTTAGTACTTATTTTATTTGAAAGTAATCAAAATCATCCATATTCAATACGATCGATAAAACTATTTTGTCCATTATCATTGTATTATTAAGTTGTTTACCAGAAATAGAAGAAATAGAAAGAAATAGGTATGTCTTAGAAAAAAGTTAAACGAAGATCATCATTATCATCATCAGCCCGCGGTCGCCTACTGCCAAGCTTCTCTCTTTTTTTTGTACTCCGTTTGTGCCGCCAGTTGTTGCACTAATTTTAAGTGCTATTATAATCCTTTTGTTTGTAATTTCTGGTGTGAACAAGAAAGAGTTTATCTATCTATCATTTATCTAGGTTCTGGTCCAGTACTGCGAACTCTTACTAAGAGCCTAAACTGGATTGCCCTGGCTTTCGTCACGCTCTTCCAACTAGTAAAAAGAGAGACAAAAGCCAATGATTCAGTTCAGTCTCACACCAATGGTTCGCGGAACGACCCGTAAGCTAATCGTGTCTAGGCTCGACTCACTATTACTTAGAACAAGAAATAATTATGGTTTTACATTTACATCAACAGATTGGACAATAGTTACTACGTGACTCTGACTCATTTAAACTCAAGCTCAGAGACCCATACATCAAAATCTTAACAGGTCATTTAAAACACAATTTACTTAGAATCTGCCTGAGGGCGTCAATAAATCAAAAAGCAAATTGGTCGAGGTTTCCTGTCCCATAGCTTTTTTTGCAAGCTAGAAGAAAATGGCTTTGACCAGGTTTTTTGTGCTATGGTAGTTTTGGTCGGCTGGTAGATAACATCGAAACAGGTTATGGACTATAACATTTTTAATGTCCAACTGCATGACAGGTTTTTAGTAGTAATGTTTGTTGTGTAAGAAGGAGAATACTAACGCCAGAACGCAAAAGTTTCTGTGACTTATTTTGGAAATAAAAACGCAAATTTTCTTGGATTTCGTTCCAATTTACCTAACCTAACATAAAGCTTACTACATCGAATTCTAGTTTGTAAGTTCTGGTTTGTATGAATGTACGTATTATATATTGGCAATAAATAAATATAAATAAGTTCACATCGACAAACTTGAAAACCTTTGTTATTTTTTCAAGACACTCGTCTCTAAATAATTGTGATGAAAAAATACTAAGTAAGCGAAAATACGTTTTAAATTCAGTACGCAACCCAGCGCTCGAAACGTTTTCTGGGTGACTCACAAGCTTAATCTTGATTTACTAACAATGCCTTATTATATTCAAAGTAAAACACCCTGTAGTTCAATACAAGAAGCGGGTTATGGCACCGGAGATTTGGCACCAGACGACAAAAGTTGACAAAAAATTTTGAGCAACTGCTTGTTATACCCATGCGCCAAGGGTTCTGTGAAATACTTGTTTAAAATAACTTGGCAAAAGAATCAGTAAGTATTCGCAAGGTATTCTATTTGTAAAAAAAGGATAGCAATAATTTTAATTATATTCCCGCAATAATGTGTGATAAATACAACTCTTTGTCTGTTTTGTTTACAAATAATAAGGTACCTAAAAGGTGCAACCTTGAGTTATAAAATTCGGTAAGTAGTAGGAGAATATTCTATATCGACATACTATTCATTTAGAATACTTCTTATCTCGGAAGTGTGGGAAAACCCCAACCCATAAGTCATATCAATGTAAAAACGCGCATATATTCGGAATCCGTTTTCATTTCACCGATCGTCACGGATCCCTATAATAAGGACAATTGACAAATTTCACCACAAAGACACCGGATGGGCCTTACCGTGCTGTTTACCTTTATTTGTTCGAAAATAATTCACAAAAAATAAGTCGAGATTCAGAGATAAGGTGCTTAAATTTAAGGCGCGTCTTGCTGCGCTTAAGAATGATACAGACATGACAAACATTCCTTGAATATTTTTCCCTTTCAAATGTCGGTAAACTTAGTAATGACTTTGGTTTTCAACCAAGTTTGTCTCATGAAAATAGTCTCATAAAATTATAGTAACACACCCGCGGTCCTTATGGACCATCCCTCAGAAATCGCATATTTCTCAGGGATAAAAGTCTTTAGAAACTTTCCATTTCTTCCAGTTTATAAACGTTAAGGCCTTTAGGCTACAAAAACTCAAATAACTAAGATCAGCCTTTTGCCTAAACGAGCTATCTTACACATAACAACAAGAACATTATTTTTACAAAACAAAAAACAAAAACCGACTATTGAGTTATTCATCTATTTGTCGCGCACGTACTTAATGCAAATTTAAGACTTATATGGTTTTCTCATGGATGCCATTATCAGAACTGGACTAAATTGAAATGGGACCAAATGGGAAGCGTCAGCTTTCTAATAAAAAAAGAATTATCAAAATCGATTCACCCAGTCAAAAGTTATGAGGTAACAAACATAAAAAAAAAAAAATAAAAAAAAAAAAAAAACATACAGACGAATTGATAACCTCCTCCTTTTTTGAAGTCGGTTAAAAAATCACGTAATTCCGTTACTCTGTCGTAGAGGTACATAAAAACACAAACTTTTTGATTGTTTTTTTTTGCCATTTCTACACCGTTCTATGTATAGGTCTGACAACAATTTGAACTAAACTTCAAATTAGAATTCTGCCATTTCCACATCATTTTAAACACAAACCATCAATTTAACTCAACTTCAAGTTATTTAAATCCAAGTCATGTTCTGATAAGCAATATCACCAGCACAGATTGTGGGGTAAAAACTTGGCTCCTACCCCATATCTATCCCTATACATACCCTATCTTAATCCTCGAGACTTCGAAGGAGCGTCACTTGAGATTGTTTAAACTTAAGATTAGAAACAGCCTCGGGTAATCTGTTAAGAAATACGTGATTTTCGGGGTATTATACTAAAGCTTTAACTTGAGATTTGTTTGAAATAAATCTATAGAGTACCTAATGATATCGGTGGCCTGAGCGGTGGCTAAATGCTAGTGATTCTGAATCTGAACTAAAACTATTTGATTACACTGTTCATAGAGAATGATTTGTGTTATCCTCCCATTATTTTACGACTACTACAATATTTTACTTTAATAAGTAAATAGTACGGTGTCTAAATCACAAACTCACGGGCCCATAAATTCAAATTGCTTTCAATTTTATCATCTATTTCAGTAACTTGTACTTAAGAATCAAGAAGATAATAAAACCTCTTAGAGTAAGATTTCCAGCTCTCTAAATCTCCCATCACACAATTTTAAAATCAAAACTAGAACACCAATCTAACAAGCCAGGGTTACCCACCATAATCGGAAGCACCAAATTAAGCTCCATAAAATCCCGTGGACGCAACAATTTTATACCTACTCAGCCACAAAACAATGTTTATCCGAGCCTATAATGAGAGGAAACTGTTAGACTAACAAGATTTTTTAAACCTTAAAAAATATCCCCAATAAACCCTTTTTCTGTTAGGAATTAAGTCTATTTTGGCTCAAAGGATGGTGAACGAAAGGTAGTATAAGTTAATGGAGAATCCAAACTATAATAAAAAAATCTCCGACTCTTCTCACGCACACAAATCTACACGTTTACACGTCGTTTGGCCATGTTAGCCATGCGGCCTGATAGTAAACGTTCCAAATAAGACATAAAAAAACATGTCGTCATGTCTAGAACGGGAAAAGGTGAATGAACAAGCCAAAGTTCGCTCTTGGTAGCGGATAATGTCAAGAAAAGCGGTATCTTTCATACTGTAATTATGTCGCGCTCACGTGTTCAAGGTACCGGGTTCGAATCCCGGCCAGTGCACGAGGCGCCATAAATACAGGCCTCATCTGCGCGGGCGCACAGGTACGCCCGCCAAACGAGATCGGTCCTTTTTTGAAAAAAATCTCGCACAAACTCACATTTTCAACCTTAAACGTATCAGGACTGAGTCGACTTCAAAATAAACGGTATCGAGAAATCATTTCCATAATTCACTTTGGGCTTTCTCACTTCTGAAATAAAGCTTCTTTTTCGTAACGGCTATTCTTGATCCTTGCTTGAACTAAAACGGCATTTTTAATTCTATTTTGTGGCCGCTAAGGTTGGTAGTCTTTTGGAGGTCAGTAGCGAGTTTTTTCTGGCCATACCAGATTTTGGTCGTTCTTTTAGCTCCTTTTTTGTGACAGGCGCGAGGATCGGACGGTGGGTGTTTTGCGGGGTCACCGAGGATAATAACTGTAAATTATCGTCGTTTCGGTTTATTGAAATCTGTGCACGAGTTCTAATCAGTGTTTTTATTGCTGCAGCGATTGTGGCTGTTGGAATTTTGTATTGTGGTCACACTACTTTTCGGGTTCAATCTGGGTCTCTATTTATATTTTTCGTCTTATAAATCTATTTTTTTACAATTTATTATTAAAATTTGTTATTATTATATCAATACGGTGGTAATAATGAAAGATTAGTAGATGATCTTCACTAGTATCTCAGCGGTGGTTATTTCTCGTTACATTTTAACACAACAAAGCAATTAAAAAACATCTTAGTATAATTAATTTAACAAACATATATGTAAATGTGATTTAGATCGTGGGGTAGTTCAACTAGCTGATCTTAACATATCACTGACCTATTTAAAACGAACTTAACTTACCTAATTTGTAATTCTAAACAAGGAGCTAAAAAGCGGTACAACCTCTTTATCAATTTCCGGTACAAAAGCCCTTCTTAATTACATATATAAAAAAAATCTACGAATAATTCTACAGACAAATGAAACAGTAAGTAACTAGAGGTTACCTAAAGGATATATTGCCCCAATGAACAAACAGACAAAGTAAACTTGCAGCGCCAATCGTTTGATAGAAATCCGGAATCAAACAGCTAGACAATCGTGATCCACAATCAACTGGACAGAGACGGAAACATAATGGAAATACGAGTAAAAGAGACAGATACAGTTTTGTGACTTCATTGTAGTGGTAGAGTGCTAATGAGACGGGTGGGGTTCTAATTGCGTGCGAACAAACAAACTACGTGATAATACCTACTTACGTTTAGAATCAACTTCATTGTGTATGAAGTCGTTAAGTTAACTGCCAATTTTGAACGCATGATCATTTGTTTTGTGAGGTCCAAATAACCGGAAAACATATAAATGTCTAGTCGGACTGTGGGGATTTTCCGGTATTAAATTATTATCAAAGGATTTTAAACCCAAAAACGGAATTTTGTAAATAAAGCTGCTCTCTCAACTGAAAAGAGTTAATTCGTATTTAATCCGATGACGTCATCAAAAATCGAACTTCTATCTATTTGTACGTTTCGATTCGTGACCGACAAAAAAACAAGCATTGAAAGACCTGTCCGTTCTGGGAATCGAACCTGTTAGTATCACCATTTATTACGCCACGGGTACCGATGAATCGGTATAGATCCTATCGATACGAAATTAAATCGATTATTCTGTGTTCGTTACCAAAACTTACGGTTAAATTATACAAATTATAATTACGGTTTGGAAAACCGATATTTTTACATGTTCCATATATTTATTTTGAGAGACCGTTTTTTTTAAATCTGATAAGGATTTCGGGTTATTAATTTTAATTGTCATGAGTTGATTGTTATCATGATACTCGGACTCGATTTTACTTTGTTAAATTAAACGACATTTGTTCAAACAGTACTATAATTTTATCGATTTAAAATTCGATTGCGGTCACATCCGACTAAAAAAAGTTGACAGGTGTTTTCGGAAACACGTTCAATTTTGGAACCAACATCGGCGAAGATTGCGGTCCCCATATTCGTACGGGTAATTATGTAAAGCTGTGTACAGACTCTCAGCAATAAACGTCATGCAACGTGACTAAGATGTCACTGAATCCAACTAGGAGACAAAGGAGCCTCTTTATGAATTGAAATGACAAAGCTCTCATGCCTCTCGCTTTAGTTCGAAAACTGATAATTGACCGACACCTTGCGATGTACGAGTAGGTTGTGTTGTGCGTAGCTTTAACTGCCTTCGCAAAGGCCATATTGCCATTTCCATTGCACGCTACATTGCATGCTGCCGTGTTGCAGATAGTTTGTACAGAGCCTAACCGAAATTTCGGTTACAGAATGACGGTGCCCAATTAGTGTAACATAAACACCATTTTGTATGAGTTTTAATTTCATAACGAGGAAATGGCGTTCGATATTTTTATCGATTTGTTTATCGAAGTCGTTTTATTTTCGGACACTATTACGCTTTGAAGAAATGGATGTCGTAAACTTATGAATATTGGACGATCAGAGTTTATTATAAATAGAATTTACTCAAGACGTAGCGCTTGTGGCATAACTTGACTAGATGATTTTGATAATGTTATTCTGTTACTGAAATTAAGCAACTGACGAACCGAGTACACGGTGCAAGGTGTTGATAGGTTTGTGTTTACTGATTAGGCAAAAAGTGTGGACGCAGTGTCAAACAGCTAAGAAATCATGCTCTCTAAAAATAAGCTATACTTTATAATTGGGGTTTTCGTTATTATATTTATATAATATAATATATATAGATACTTACTTGTTATGTCTGTTGTAGTAAATTTATCTCTAAATAATAATTACATACTACAGTCACCTACTGAATATCGAATATCGGGCATGGATACGGCATACGAAGGTCGTTGACACCACGAATTATGTACATCATTTGATATGATAAAGATAAATACTCGTAGAGCATTTTCTTGGTAGTTTTTAGACTGAATGATGTCTAAATGGACAAATCGGTTTCTTTGTATACTTGTTTAAATAAGTAAACGTAAATAAACGTTACATTAGCTCCCACTTGGATATCCTGTGTCGGGGATGCCATGGAACACACAGACGAGGACAACTAACACCCAAACCCAGAACTGATATTTAAATTCATCATTCAGACATCTGCCCGGCTGGGAATCGAACCCGGGACCTCTGGCTAATAAGGTAAAAGGAGGATGTACTACCGCTGAGCCAAACAGGTCGTCATAACGTCTTATGTTTGTTTAACGATGACTTCAACTCTACTTAAGATACAATCTTTATATCGAAGAGAATAGTAAAAGTAAGTTCGAATAAGACGAGTAGCTAGTCCTGCTGTCAGATCTTTCAGGCCGTCTCAAGGCCTCTTATTGGGGAAGTAGTTATTTCTACTATTCTTATTATATTTTTTTTTATTCACGTGAGTATTCCCGTTTTAGTTTCAGCAAAATTTGTCAAAGCCACAATAGTTTCCATAGTAGAAGCAAAATCTGTTTATGTCAACAGTTAGGGGCGAAAAACTAGTTGGATGTTTACTTCGCGCTGTGTCAAATCATAAAGTCAAAATCACATTACAATAATTCATAATATTACGTACTGTAAGCAGGAAATGTCTATAAAATCTATGACATTGATAAAGTACTACAATGTAATTTAATACACTTGTTTACGTGGTTTATTTGCTTACAGCGAAATTATGGGATTAATTTAATAGCTAATATCTCAGGGTGATGAACGCTGTTTGCTGCCAAGGTTTTGGACATGTTAAAGAGCTCATCATTTAAGATGCTTACAAAGTGAGACGAAAGCCAAAGCGAACAAGCTCGCGCTAAGAGCCCACGCTACGGTTCCAGGAACTCCACGCACGTGCCATCGGCTTGCTTAGCTGGACATAACACGATATTTATAACTGAAACAACGTTATGACGGCAAAGATAACGTGTTATCACTACTGAGTAGAGATACCTGCAGAGAAATAGCTCCATAATTACACCGGGTTATCTTTGAGCTGTCAAACAAGTACTGACACACTGATAGAAAACAGTGGCGTTCGATCAATTGAAACAGAAACATGATAAGAGGATGTGTAGCAACTTTAGACGTATCATCCTGTAGTCCTGTGCGTAGACTTCCTCTAGCCTAGTTTACTGACACTGATGAAAAACAGCGCCGCGCCATCAAATAAAAAAAGTTAAAAATAAAATTAACTTTTTAATATTTTACACGTTGGTAAGTAACTTTTATAAAGATATTTCCATCTCTTGCCACGAGGTCGTCTCTCGTACGGATAACCGAACCTAGTACTCATTGGGAACTGTTTTGCGTTGCGATGCGTTTCCAGGAGTTATTTCTCTTTAACATTTTCTACTCCGCGTTATCACTGTGAAATGGATTTACAGTTTAGGTATAGCGCGATAACGCCGGTATTTGTTATAGCATCGATCAATGCTGTCCGCGGATTATGATATTGAGATTTACAAAGATTAGTTAGGTAAAATGCATATTAACAGCAGGTTATATTAGTTTTATGTCAGTTTTTATCCTTCGACCGATCTTGCTTAACACTTTAACTGCTGCTAATAATCACATGCGTTGTGTTTTACACGCCTGGCGTGTGTAGAAAAGAACCTCCTTCGTTTTGTACAATAAAAGTAAGTAGCGGACCCAGATCATGCTCGGTGACATTATTAAGTGAAATTATGGCTAATTTAAAAATTAACTTTGTAACCTATAAAAGTTTTTATCAGGCCATTTTCTACATTATTAATTTGTAAACCCATATTTTGTTAACGACACCGAAATGTCACACAAACATGACAATATTAGTTCAAAAGAAATATAAAGCTACCTTTGCTAATTAATGTTCATTAAAATTATCAATTAGACCACCCTTGCATTTACAACCCTAGCCTTTAACCATGGTATAAATAATAGTTACTACGAACATGAATTTTACCTCGTAAATAATTTAGTTCAAAAAAATTTGCATTCCACTAAAATGTACTTTGGCAAACAATTTTGATCCTTTATTTGACTAAATAAAACTCATTCTTGCTAACGATTTATATCACATTAAAAATAATGTATTGTCTCGTAGGTACTTCATCCAACCAATTTTGATACTAAAACACTTGTATTTAGATTCAGAGTCGTATAATCATTCGTACATAAGACATGTCATCCACATATTGCGTAGTTAAACGTATCTCTAAAAGCTCCTAATTGCTCGCTATCTATTTAAGACACTTGTTCAAAAGCACGCAAAAAATTGTTGTCGAATTAAAACGCGGTGCCTTGTTAGGCACTTGGCTTAATTGCTGGGTGTCTTAGAGTTCCGTAGCTAGAATGTGGGGTGTTGGCGCCTTTTAGGGAAAGTGTAATGTGACTTACGAGGAAGTGCAGAAATGGTCGGCAGCTGTCAAGTGACATCTGATGTAATTTGTAGAAGGATGTTCGTGAAATTAAATTAATGAATTCGTGGATTCAAAAGTCCGTTGCGTTGTTTCTAGTAAACATGTATTCTATTAATATTATAAATGTCAGGTTGTATCTTTTTGCTCAATCACGCAAAATTGGCTAAACGGTTTTCGATGAAAATTGATACAGAGCTATATACCGTAGATTTATACTTTTTGTTCTGGAAAAATTAACGGTTTCTGCCGAAACCGCAGTGCAGTTAGAAAAAACACACAAATGTATCAGAATTTCATTAATTTTAATAATGCATGTACAATGTACATTGTACCCTAAGCCTAACGTATAATTATCCACCCGCTCAGTTTAATAACTAAACATCAACAGTCAATTTACTTAACTTGTGCATTACATCCTAATCTGATACATTATACTCGTTGTATTATGTCGCAGTGCAAAACATTGAGCGTAAATAATCTTGATCCTCGCATTATTCCATTAATTTAACAGGAGCAGATCGGCAAGGCGATAACGCGACTCGATCAGTTACGACTAACTCGAAAGTATCAAGAATATATATCGCTTGCTTGAACTACTTTATTGCTGACATATCAACAGTATGTCAAACGTAATTAAATTAATATAGGGGGATGTGTCGATGTTTTTTTCTTTTTCTTTTTTCCCGTGCAGGCATTGAACCTGCGACTGTTACGCTCGATGTCATCAATTACAGGGCCTTAAAGGCTTTTAATTACCCTTATCTTGGCATCTAGTTGTTAAAGACGAATGTCAAATGGACTGAATTGGTCTGGTTTTGCGTTTTTATAGCCTTTCTGGTGGACATAAAAAGTACTATAGCGATAGTACTTCTAAATGTGTTTTAATGAATGGACGTTTAATTGAATTTAAAGTGTAGTCGTGTTACTGCTAAAGTAATATTTACGCTGCTAAATTATTATTTAGTACTTTAAGCAGAGTGTAAAAAAATTGCTGGTAGAGTTAGAGCTACATTAGTTCGCTATTAGTTGTATTTCAATAATAATTTTACTAGTTAAGTGGATGGAAGAGTAATTTAAATTGACGGTTTAAACGTCATTCCCATTATACGAGTAAAGAACTGGTGAAATTTGGTTTGGGATTTCAGGGTTGGGTTAATGGGTTCCCAAATAATGAAAGTTGTTCATAATGATGATTACAATGAGGCTTAGTTCACATTCACACCAATTCGGTGACTTTATACCGGGTTATTGGTCACTGAACCTATTCCTTCTAGTAGCTTATACGAGTATATAACCCTATGCAATGGTTAACCATTTTTGAGAAAAATTTAATTAAAGTTTTTTTATGTGGTTGGATAATAATAATAACCCTTTACTAGAAGAGATAGGTAGAATAAACAATAACCCCGTATAAGTATTAATATCTATAATTTTATTAAACGCGGGTCTCAAAAATAAATTGATAAACTCAACTACAAAAAGTTGTTCAAATTGATATTCACGCTTCGATAAACATACGAGTATACTCATGGATATTTTTTACTGGGGCTCATACAAACTTGTTTATTTGTATGATAGTCTGTTGTGACATCTATGCAAAATAGTTTATACAAAAAAAGCTGTCGCCTGTGACAAAAAGTCAAACAACTTAACTTTTAATACTCGCCATTCTATAATTAGATTAAGTCAGTGGGAAGTTAAAGAAGTATTTTATATTCTGAAGAGAGATGTTATATCGGTCACTGTCGCTCTTATTAGAAATGTCATGACAATGAGAGGGACGGAGATAATCTCGAGCTCCCAATAATAGGGACCCAGGTCTAATTTGTAAGTAACTGTGTAGAGTTTTAGATTCTTATACTCCAGAATACTCCACTGCATTTCTTGCTTGCTTTAGAAATGCGTAGGAGTTAAGTCGAAGAAGGTGTAAAACCTTACATACCATTTCGATGTGTAAAACGCAGACCGAGGCACACATAAAGCGAGTAATTGTCGGCTGGGCACTTTTTTCTCAAGTATATATGCCACAACGGTACCGAACGGAAATGCAAATATGTATGACAAACAAGTCCTCAACTCCTCAAGTCCTGTTCTCATATCTAAGGGTCGTTATGACAGCTTCCAGAACTCCTTATTACTCTCCAATGACCTACCAGTTTCTCTGCATAGCGTTTCGAAGCCTGCGTGTCCAGAATGATGCTAAACCAAATAGAGGAAACTAACTCCCAACTCCCTGCAAAAATCACTTCTGAAATTCCAATAACTCCTCAAACAGATCCATAAATTTACAGAAACGCTAAAAGAATCACAGGGTTGTCACTTCCATAAAACAATGCCCCGTAATTGATATAACCGAGGTATTTCCGCGAAGGGTCAGCCACTGTAATTGGTTGCCGCGGGCAAGACCTGTCTGTACGCCCCATTGACCGGTTAAAGTGGGCAGTAGGGCTGCCACATGCACGACTTTGGTACAATATTTTTTACTGTTTGTATGTGTGCGTTTCAATAAGCGTGGTAGATCTAATGTACACTTACACAACAACTAGTATTTCTCCAAAAATGTACTTCTTAAAGTAACCATTATTTTGAGGTACTTTGGAGTGTTGACTGGCTTAAAGCACGATCGGTCGAAAATGTATGAAACAGTAAACAGTAAAAATTTTGTGGTTTTTTAGGATCTACTGATTCGATTTTCAACCTAATTTCATAGCAGCGGTGTAGCTTGTAAATAATTATATGTATTTTGTGAAAAACTTGCATGCGTGTTCTTTGGTAATTTATTTGTGTTTTGTGAATTTGAAAATGTTTTTAAATAACGAGTTGTATTTTTCAAAAAATTACATCGGAATTGAATTTGTTTAAATTTATGTACTATACTTTTTTATTTAAGGTGTATTTTGGAAGTTTTTTTATTTTATCTACCTGTTAACCCATAACTTGAGCTCTGATTTCTTTCGCACAGGTATCCTCTAGTCAGGCGTGCTTCGACCGCCTCATCGCTTTTCATCAGGTGAGGTAGCGGTCAAACACGAGTCTATTCTGAAATTGAATGTTTGACATTTGAATCAAATGTCAAACAGTTACAGAATAGTCTTGTCAGTAGTTCTTTTGCTGTGATATTTTTTATTTTGTAGTGTGTTTTGTGTTCTTCCGTGTAGAGATGACGGTTGCTAAGACTGCACTCAGCTCTATGCTAATGTTTTGTAGAATTTTTTTTCATTGATTAATTTTTTTCAATGATTGTTTTGTAGTGTGACAACCCTAGCGCACGCATTATCGGTCTGTCAGCCGCGACTATTGCTTGTAAGTTTCATCTTGTTGGACACACTTAGCATACTCAACTCCGATAAGAAAAGCTTATGTTGTACCGTAGTGTTGTACTTTTATGGATAAACTAAATATGTACTGGAATAGAGTGAAACCATATTTTTTTACAAAGTTGTTGTTGACCTACACTGAGTTTTTCGATTTTAAATTTGTCCTTAATTGATTGTGGTAAATACGAATGGCATTATTATACAATACTCATTAGCCAAAATTAAAAATGAGATATTTACTCTTTATACAATTCTTATGAAATTTCTTTAAACAATAAAATTTTACACAAAATCAAATTGGACCTATTATCGGACTATTTAAATTAGCTAATTCCAAAGCATTTGACATTTATTTGTTCACTCTTATTTATTACAAAAGAGTTAATAAAAATATAAATATAGTAGTCATAAATGCTTTACTGAATCTACTACGATTCGCTCAAAGTTATTTTAATATCAACGCATATTTCTGTCCACATATTTACTCCCATCAAAGTGTAAAATGTTTGAGCCGAATACCGGCCCGTACAAAAATACCCCAACAAATACCTACGAAGCATGCGCTTTTATTGGCCCAAAATACGTAATTTCTAGCAAAACATTTTGGGGCTGATTGGGGAAATCAGCCCCGAAATTACCCTTGATTTGGAGTAAATACGTCCGAGTGGGGTAAACTGATTCGGAATCATCCAATTATGACCCCCCTGGTGAAGACGATTGGGGTAACTATTCTGGCGCTCGTGCGATATTTAGTAATCGATTGATTTGTCATGAGATTTATTCGTAAAAAATACTTTTTTAGTAAAGTGTCACGTCATCAAATTCAATTTCGGTCAAGACAAGAGAGTCGCTAGTAATGATCTGATTGTATTTGGAGTTATTTTGTTGTTTTCCTATCAATTGAATGAATAATGTGTTCGATGTATTTATTCTACTTCTCTTTCGTCACTAATGTCACTGTAGTTGCATGAATCCAAGTGCGAGTTACTAAGCTTGAATTTTTCTGAGTTGTGTTTTTGATTTGCTTATTTCATCTTGTACTCGTTATTTTCGATATCTTTCAATATCGAATGACTGAGAATATACCGTCGACATTACCAAGGTGTCGACGTGAGGTGTCTCGTTAGTCCCGTACCTGTTGGACACTTGGACATTACGTCACTTGTGTTTATCAAGCCGGAAGTCGTCTGTAGAGTTTAGTCAAGAGGTGTACTCTTATGTAGAGAGTTTTTTATTCGATGATAGTCTTGCGTTTGACCGCCATCTTGCTTGATGGTGAACGATGCGGTCTAAGAGCACGCTGGTCAAGAAGAAACCGATTCACTCTTGTCTCGAAGACACCCATATTACTTGTAAATCTATCGGGGTACACTCACTCGGGCAGAGCATTCCATAAAGTAGCGGTTGGCACAATTGAGTAGAGTGTTAGTGTTTTAAAGATCAATTTGTAACTAGGTATTAGATACTTTTGTTTTCGTATCCTTAGCTTCATTTTTTGGCATGAATTGATATCGCATGTATGTACATTTTTGTTTACTTTCTCTAGATTTTTTTAATGTTTTTTTGTTTGTTGCAGGAAAAGTCCGGAGAGCCCTACTCGGGAAAATTATCGGTTAAGTCCGATCTAAGTCCCGTTTTCGGTAAGTTTTAAAAAATGGATATTATTAATTTTATTTCATTTTAATTGATTTTTTTTCTCTACTTAAGATTTAAAACACGGACAATGCCTAAAAATCCTATATCAGAAACATTAAAAATCCCTGACAGTAACTTAAAGATATTGGACTCGGTCATTCTCACTCTTCTAAGTTTTCTAACGAGACAAACAGTGACCGAGAACCATACTCTAGAATAGAATAAGACTTAACAGTCGGTCCGACCTACACTGTACTCGTATCGAGTACAGTGGCGAGACAGTGCTCTCGGCCAAGTGCTCGGTTTGTACAAACAGTTTGACGAGGCGAGACAGTCACTAGAACCACGATTTGTTTGTTCGGCCGAGTATGCTATTTACTATTTCGCCACTGTACTCGTTACGTGCAATCAACCCATTAAGGTCGCTGTAAAGGCTAAAGACCTATAAAGACTAACGTATATTATTTCTTCAGCGAAACCACAGCACCAAAGAGGTCACGATAACCAACCACATACACTGCCATTGCCACTTTTACTATAATCGTTCTCAAAAATCTCGAACCCGATCGATTTATCGACAAAACTTGCTCCGAGCCTCTCAGTTCATTCTATAGTGATGTGAAACGTATATCCTGGGAAATTATCGCGGCATTTAATGCCCAGTCTCGGCTCACGGCCATTAGTCCAGAATTATGTGTGTTTTATCGTCAGCTTATAATCATCTGTCACTATCGTTACGTTTCGTATAAGTAATTTCATCTCGTCCCACCTATAATAGGGATGAGGTCGAACCAAATATATCGACCGACATTATCGATTTCATAAATAAAAGTGTTGGCGTTTTTATCGATAAAAAATCAATTCGTCGTGTTCGACGTGTATTTAAATTTATGTGATGGCTATTAAATCTATTAGCGCGGTAAATTTAACGCTTAATATGCATGGATAATGCGATTCGTATAATTAAATCGATGCAATATTGACACTATATTAAGTCAATTCGTCCGGAAATTTGTGTTTTTAATTTTATTACGACTACAATTTTGTGGTTATTTAGCATAATGAGATAAGGCTTTTAAACAGATTATATAAATATCATAATACTAGCGCACTGTCTGAAGACTATTTATAATCTTTGAATATGTCTTAAGTCTTAAGGCGTTCCGGGCCAGAGTTATTTGTTCCGCGCATTTTTCACATTTTTAATGATAAAAATGGTACAATGATACGTAAGCTAGTTTTGCCAGTCAGGATATATTTTTTTTAAGTAATACTTAATACAGGCTAAAATCTACTAATGGTAACACTGCCAAAACACTAGGAATGACTCTCCGTGGTTATCTACACCACGAATTTCTGATTTTCCGCATTTCCAAAAAAGCTTTGGTGCCCCTTATACTCGTAATTCACATTATTTTCTTGCAATTTAAAATCTTAAACAGACTTTATTATTGAATAGTTAAACAAACAGAAAAGAGTTACTATTACATATGTACAACATCGATTTGTGCATATAATGCGTATTGCTAAGTGCCAGCGCAAACTGTGCGTCTTGTCGCTGCGACAGCTCGGCAACGACTAGCTGTTGCCGAAATGTTCATAAAGATATAGCTTCACACACTTGGCCTACATACACCTACTTTGCGTCTTTTTGCAGCGATTAGACACAGTTACAGCATGAGTTGTTGCTTCGAAACGCTGCGGTCGCATTTTCATACATTGTTCAAATATCCGCACACCCTACGTCTTGTTGCAGCGACAAAACGCACAGCTTGCGCCGGTCCTTATACTAGACCACTACAAACAGGTGCATATCGTTAATCCTGTCATACGAGATAGTGTTTGACACAATCCGTTGCACGTGAGAAACTATTCGATAACCGGATGGATCTGTATGATTGATCGTAATGTTACATTATCGTGTACTGACAAGCAGATAACTAAGCTTCTGGAGTACAAACATATGTGGTAGACTGGACGAGATCGTCGTGACTAGTATTTCTGTGGACAAGACTGGTTTGTCTAATACAATACAAGATTGCGACTTGAAGAATAGTCTGTTCTGCGCTAAACTTTTTTTGTAAGTTAAATGTCTGACTCCACGGTCGTCTGTTGTTCTTGTTATGATGATTTTTGTAGCAGAAACAATTACTTATGAAATTGGAGATTTAGCAATTAGATAGATAGGAAACTTTATAGTCCACACCATTAAAATTAAAGATACAAACCGAAAAGTCTTACAAACTAGTGCCATGAATAGAGACCTAATCGCTAGAAGCAAGTACAATAATCGATAGTAAAAAATATTTCATCGACTATCGATTCACCCCGCTATCGACACCCCATCCCTATCGGGTCGGACGCCTCGTTATTTGTTGTTATTAGCGTTGCTTTCTGTTATTTTTACCACGGGATGTTTTCGAAGAACCGGTCACGGGGCTAATCTGATCGGCTCACCACGAACAGGGCCTTAGGAGTAATGCGAGGCGATGTGTGAACTTGGGAGCCTGGGCACAGAATGTGTCGCAGTTAGTACTAGTACTGCCAGAGAATAAACAATAGGTACTACTAGAGCAAAGCAGGAGGTAAAGTTGGTAATGCGAGGCGATGTGTGAACTTGGGAGCCTGGGCACAGAATGTGTCGCAGTTGGTACTAGTACTACCACAGAATAAATAATAGATACTACTAGAGCAAAGCAAAAGGTAAAGTTGGTAATGCGAGGCGATTTGTGAACTTGGGAGCCTGGGCACAGAATGTGTCATAGTTAGTACTAGTACTGCCGCAGAATAAACAATAGGTACTACTAGAGCAAAGCAGGAGGTGAAGTTCGTAATGCGAGGCGATGTGTGAACTTGGGAGCCTGGACACAGAATGTGTCGCAGTTGGTACTAGTACTGCCACAGAATAAACAATAGGTACCTAAGAGCAAAGCAGGAGGTAAAGTTGGTAATGCGAGGCGATGTGTGAACTTGGGAGCTTGGACATAGAATGTGTCACAGTTGGTACTAGTACTACTAGAGCAAAGTACGATGTGAAGTTGGTACTACAAGGAACTGTGGACTCTCTGTGAACTAGCGAGCCCAGACGCAGAATATGTCACTGTTAGTTAGTTAGTGTAAAGTAAGAAGTAAAGTTACTAATAAAATAATGAGTGCTGTAGAGTCGAGAATAAATAACGCAGAATTACTATTCTTCCATGCTAATTTATAATAAATCGTGAATCGTTTAAATGAATGAGAGGAAATACCTCGAGATAAGAGGATCTATTCAGATAAACTGCCTAAATTGCTCTGATTATATTTTATCCTTTTTTAATGCTGTAAGACGAGACATGTCATTTATAGCCGTCACGTCATTGATGATGTGTTCCAACTAGTTCCAGAATTGGAGTATCCTATCTCAACTACCGATATATGGCTCTTGGGCTCTTCTTAGATTTTCTTAATAAAAACTGCAAGTAATGGTAAATGGGGACGATGTACTTGAAATGATTAAAAATGTAAAAAATGTTACAGATGTAGAAACAGAAACTGCGCGGTTTAAATCGTAACTGGTTGCCGTAATAATTGTTTAAAGAAAAAATATTGTAATTATGTATGTAATGTACCTACGTACACGGTGAAAAATTACCAAGGAACCAATTATTTGTTAATTTTTAAGCACATAGAAACTAAATGGCCCTTCCTTAATAAATAAATAATATATTTCACCCTCATAGCTCTTCACTAGGATAACCTGTATCGGGGATGCCATGGAACACACTCAAAGATAAGGACAACTAACACCCAGACCCAGAGCAGAAAATGCCCTTAATTTTGGCTTAAAATCCCATATAAAGTTTTACGCTCTGCTGTAATGTTGGTAATTTTTATTTGAGTTCATATTTCAGTGCCAAAATTTCTTTGTAGAAGTTGGACATATGAGATAACTGTTCTTGGGGCAGCTGTTAGTTTTTTTTCTGAATATGTAATTGTAAAGGTAGCACCTCCATGCAGGTCTGTATTCTGTAATCAAGTTGGTAACGTTGTTCCAGTCAAAGTTCCTTGTCTCATCAATGTTTGATTCAAAAAATATTCATTATCTACCACAGAGTAAGAAAGGGCAGAAGCATAAGCAATTTACCACAGATTAAAGTTAGGAGTGGTAGCGCATCTTTTGATTTAGTGATTTATTTTTAGTGATAAATTCAATTAAGGATTACGACATATACGTAAGTGCAGAGAGTTATCCTACTTCTTCTTTACTTTTACTTACTCAATCACTCAAAAACGGCTAAGTGCATTTAGTATGGAAATAGCTCGTTTTGGCTTTACACATAGCCTACACTTATCCCGGAAAAGGCAATGGCGTCTGCAGGTCAGCGAGTAAAACCGCAGGTCCAGCTAGTTTTAATATAACAACAAAACGTTACGTTGTATGTTATTAATACTTTCTTTTTCTGTAAAAAATAATCATTCAGCGCCGCCGTACTGATACAGGCGACCTTAATCTGACGAGTCAAACTAAATAACTGTTACTTATAATTATACGTATAGACTGTGTTTAATGAAGGTATATGATAAATAAAGATCTGATCAAAATCTGGGGCACGGGAGTGCCTCTGCCAAGTCTAGCGAACTCCTTCTCTCAAATCTTACTAGCGCATTACTGAAAAGAATAATATTCCAGTATCTCTGTTTTTACTCTATGGTATCGCCACTAACTGCGCATCCCTCCAGCAGTTAACTGGCGTTAAGATAATATCTCTCATTATACTATAATACGAGTATGTAGTGTCACGGGCAATTAAATTGATTTCGGATGGATAACGTTAATTCATTACCTTAATGCCTTCATTAAGTAGCAATGTTTCATTGTTTATCGTAGTTTTCTTTTTTTGGGATACGGTGTTTTTGGCTTTGTGCGTTTGTGAAGTTATTAAAATTTGTTAATTTCGTCAATAACAGGGTGCGTACTGTGAGTTCTAAGCTTTATCTGGATTGTTCTGTCTTTCGCCTTATTCAGTCCGCTAGAGAAAAAGCTAGACAAAAGATAATGAGATTTAATTCAGGCTCTCGCTAAGAGATTTTAAGCTATGTTTCGGAATAAACCCCCTGAAAAGAAATAGGCCTTCGGTCATCCTATTCTTCTTACTTCCGTTTTTGATCGAGCTTTAGGGTGTCGTCAAAATTACTCGATATGAACTATGTCAAAACATCCAGCGGTACTAATTGGAAACTAAGTTCACTCATCTGGCATATGAACATGAACTTCGAAAATTGAAAGCTAGAGTGACGTCTGCTTAGTCCTCAATTCTTAATATAACCAATTACCCTGCGACAAAAAATGTCACCTCTACATACTATTGTTATTTAGAATTTTGGCATCTTTTGGCTTTTACTACGCCCAGAGTGACCGCTGCTCTTGCTTTAACCCCTAGGCGGTCGCTGCGGTTAGACTTGTTTTAATTCTTTGGTAGGCTTGTGTTTGACCGCCATTTCGCTGATGGTAAGCTATGATGCGGTCTACGTTGAAGCACGCTTGCCTAGTAGAAACCGATTCACTAACTACTACTACGTACGACATGGAGACTACGCAAGGCAAGACAATCAAAAGCGATAATCATTAGATAATATACAGACAGACGTCTAAACTTTGGCATTTGTATTGCTGATGCAATTTTTATTTGACCACTCATGCAATGTTCAGTTAGCGCCCTGATATAACTACAGATAGTAAACCTATAGATACCGCATTACTAGATTGATTGGTGCCACGAAGACTCACAATAGTTGGAGACAAAAAAAAACAGTCAAATTGAGAAAAGAGTTGTCTCAAAGTTGGGCTCGGGCAAGAATCTAAGAATAAGAATAAAATACATTTTTGTATTAAGTTATTTCACGCCAAAAGAATGACAAAAGAATGCTAACACTAAGTAGAATTACATTCGGTAGAAAGGGAGCGGCCTTATTGCCTAATGCGATTTCTTCCACATTGCTTTAAGAATAAGCTAGTGCGCAAAACAATTAAACATAGACAGAATTTTAATAGTCCCGGGTGCGAAATCTATTCGGTAACCTGTGGATACAACTTATCTTTAATACATACAATGTTATAACACTCGCACAGCCATCATAACGGATACCCCGTCCTTGTCTCTCTTACGTAAGCCATCATCTTTCTATCTCACGTTATAATTTGCGACCTATACCTGTTATGATTAGAGATGTGACTGGATATAGTTTTGCCGGATATTTGTGATTTTCCATATTCTATCGTTTCGTTTGGAAGTTATCGCTCTTACCGATATGGCTGTCAGTTAGTACGGTAGTTTTGAAGACATAAATATCAGATTTTATTTATAAACGCTACTTAAAATGCTCCAACAACTTCTCGCTGACGTAAAATGTCACATGCGAATATAAGACGGAGATTTTTAGGCAGTGGCTAACTTTAAGCGGGCTTTATAAATAAGGCCTATTATGTAGATTTCGTTAACAGAGCTTATAAAAAAGTTGGCTCGGGCAATCGCTGGTAAGGGGGAAACGCACAATGCACCCTCTGCGGGACGCCAGTGCGGGACCTCATGCCTCCATTCCGAATATGAAAAAGTAAGTTACAAACTTACATTATCACTAGCTGCGCCCCGCGATTTTACACACTTTTTCCCGGATAAAAAGTAGCTTATGTGTTAATCCAGGTTATAAGCTACCTTCATACTTTTCATCTAAATCCTTTCAGCCTTTTTAGCGTGAAAGAGTAACAGACATCCTTACACATAAACTTTCGCGTTTATAATATTAGTAAGGATTAAATTCACCTTAATATGATGTATGATGATATATTATATCATGTGTTGTTTACTTCTGGCGTAAACAAAAAGAGTTTATCTTTCTATCTCTCTCGCCCGGTGGTAAGTCAAGGTGTGACTGAGGACAGTTTGATCTAGAATTCTAGATAAAATTATCTTATACTTCTCACTTGTCATGATTGACCTATCTTTATTTTGATCTGATTTTGATATTGGTACTGTGGCAGTCTGGCAGTAGTATTTTTTCGTCCTCTTTATTTTATTTTATCTTTATTTTTAATACCTGTGAGTAGTCAAATGCATGTGAGTAGTCCAGTGAAAAGGAACCTGACGGGGATAAAACTCTTTTTTTTTGGTTATTTGGTAATTTTTGAATCCGAGGTCTCCTAACTTTATTTAAGTAAGTACAGATATTTTTAAACAAATCGAACCGTTTAACTTTAAACTAATTATTTTCCTATCAGGTCTTTTTTCGCTTGACTATCACATATTATGTTTAAAAGTTAGTTTGTGAGGTTGTATTTTGTTCTCAGTTAGATCCTAAACCTTTCATCCGATGAAGCTAAAACTTTCTAAATAATGACCTCGTTTCTGTTCCGAGTTAACTCCAAACCTACTAGTCCAAAGTCCTTCTATACGTACATATAGTTGTGTTAGTCGATGTTGATGAATCGATCCAACTTCGTTCTAAATAATGTACAAGCCCCGAGGCCGAGCCTCGTTCTAAGCTTCAAACCTGCGAGTCCGAAGTCTAACACTACACGAATAGTTGCGTAAACCTGCGAGTCCGAAGTCTAACACTACACGAATAGTTGCGTAAACCTGCGAGTCCGAAGTCTAACACTACACGAATAGTTGCGTTAAAAAGTGCCGGTTGCCGGAGTCGACGTGTCTCATCTCTATTTATAACGTAAAGGCTGTGTCATTATATCGCAGGTTCTAATTGGAACTTGATATGCGTACACAATTAGAGGCTTGTAGTTAGATTAACGAGCTTTTTACACTTGCTACGGTGGTAGGGTTGATGTAGGAGCGAGGAGCGTTTTTTATAGTTCCACGTCACAAAGTTGCGGCGTCCCTGCGGTTTTGACCGCTATCTTATAGTATCAGTTTATTTTTCCGGGATAAAAAGTACCCCATGTTTTTTATTTGGCTGGATACTTAGAATGGTAATTATAGGTCAAAAAGTCTTAGGATTTTCGGAGATGGGTCTAACCATTTCAAATGAGCATAGCCACGACAAAATGCTGTGATATTATCTGACAAGTGTGATATTATCGTTCACAGAAGCTTACTGTTCCTTGCTCCGGAAAAATTAGCACATTTTTACATGTTATTTATTTATCTAATGCGGGTTTCTACAATTTACCAATTACAGCAGAATTTTGAAGTAGGTTTATTCTTCCTTCAGTTAAATCGCTTTCGCTTATGACTTGACGGTTTAAGGCAAGGATTTAGGGTCCCTTGGTATAAAGTGACAATTATGACAACGCTCGTTTTCGACAGCTTCAAACATATTGAATTTCATTTCAAAAGCTTACTGTTTTAGCTGAGTTTATAACTATATTGTTAGTTCAGTCAGTTTACGAAAATATGATACTGACTGACTGACTACCGAACCACAAACTTTACTGATCTGTAGAGACCGGTAATGATGGAGCTTAAATAGCTGTGCCCTGAGGTTTTACCCGCTATCAGATTCGTTACCTTTTCAGAATAAAAAAGGCTTATTATGTTTATAAGCCACCACCATAGTCCTTACCACATCTATATCTGTTCAGCCGTTTCCGCTTGATCAAATAACAAATATCTAAAAACCCACAGGGCTTTATAAAAAAGACTGCTTAAAGTTAGTCACAGTTTAAACTGTTTTGACAACTTCTTGGCGACGTAAAATGTCACGTACGAAAGCAGGACGGAGAATTTAAAGCAGTGAGTAAGTAGCAGTCCTTAGAAGAGAGGCCCAGAAACTATAACATTTATATTATAGTACTACCTGCTCCGGCTTCGCACGGGCACGAAATATAGTCTATGTCACTCGCCAATAATTCAGCTTTATATTGGTGAAATATTTTTTAAAATCGGTCCAGTATTTGAGTTTATTTATTAAAAACATACAAAAATATTTTTTTTTCTCGTTATATATAATATTAGTGTAGTGTGTGTGATGGGTTCAACAGAACCACACACCCCAATGGCATGCATACCACGTCCGTTCCAGTCCACAGTTTTTACCTCGAGTTTTGTCCCGACCAGTCATTGGTTTGTAGAGTAAACTTCTCGGCTGTCGACACATCAATCATTTAAAAAACTGGGTCTGTATTGTGAAGCCTAAAATGTTTAATTAAGAGTTGGAAATTATAATCTTGTATTGTGACAGCCCTGTCGGCATGTGTATTCGATTCGTGTGTTTGTTTGTACGTATTTTTGAGGTAGTCCACCTAGAGCACCCGTCCGAATAGCACCTGCGCGAAGAGCACCCAGCCTAGTCCACGAAGAGCACCTATTTAACCACAGAGGAGAAAAAAGAGGTGTTATAGGTTTGAGAGTTTAGGTTTGGATCTGTCTGTGGCATCGTAGCTTTCAAACTGCTGGACCGATTTTCATTTAGTTTTCTATTTGACAAACACAACTAATAAACAAATATACATACTCAATAGCTTACCCGCAAACATTTATTTTGTGATTTATGGGTTGAATACACGTAACGAGTACAGTGGCGAGACAGTAAATGCTGGGCACACTCAGTCGACCAAACCAATGGTGGTTCTAGTGACTGTCTCGCCTCGTTAAAATGTTTACACATGCCGAGTACTCCGCCTAGGTCACGGTTTTGCCACTGTACTCAGTGTGCTCGTTACTAAAGTTGCAGTGAAAGACTGGATATGTAACATACATGCAAACGACATTGTACGCCGCAGCTAGTCGCACTCATTCTGCTGATTAATACCCTGCCCTTATTAAATTACATAGTTATGATAATAAGATAAATAAACACGTACATACATACATGGCAAGTTGACACTTGAAACTTAATACGTTGTTCGAGTAGGCATCATTATGTTCTTGTGAAGAATATTCATTATTATGAAGATATAAAGTTTACTGCACTTGATGATTAATTACATATATTTTTAAAACTTAAAGGTAAGTAACTCTTTATATGTAATGGTTTTTTTTCAGATAAAAAAATATGAACCGTTCTTGTTAATATTGATTAAGGAATAATAGTGTGCCCAAAAAGCGATAAGTACTTTGAAAATTAACGTGAGTTTTGACACATTTTGTTAGAGGTATAATTATATATGGGACTACTCATGTAAGATTAAATTGGAGTATCCGACCATTTGAAAGATATTGCGCATTGCGCCATCTGCTGATTAATCTTTAGTTTTCGTCGAGAATATTTTAAAAATTCCCACACATAAATACATAATAAATATACATTACATATATTTAATTTCATGTTTGTTATCTTGTATGTAAATATTAAATACTTTTTTGGTATACGCCTCATACAAGAATCCCAGATCCCAATCGTAATTGTAGATGATCGTTCCGATAATTTTCTGATTATTTGTTCATGTTATAATTTTGAGAAACCTACAGGCGCCTCATTATTACCGCGACCGCAAATATCGAGGTGTAGCATTATTTAGGTTCGACGCCGGATAGTGACTATTATTTAATCTGTGGTCAGGCCTCACAGGTAGCAAGCCTTTATGTGACTTGTATCTGAGTATTATTCTGAGTCATGTAGGGTCTGTCGAAGCCTGTTTCGAGACTTGCTGATAGATCTTAACTGAAGGTTTGTTCAAAGCTTTTTAGGGGCTAAACATCTAGCTGTAATAACCGCATCCTTGTTGTTGCCAAGGTATTTAGTGTGGAGACGTCAGTCTTATTAAAATAGGAATTGTATTATCATCATCAGAAACAACTCTTCGCCCACTGCTAAGTAGAGGTCTCCTCTTCTGCGCGCCATTTTTTTCGGTTTTGGGCAAGTCTCATCCACTGTTTAACATCTAGGATTCGTTTAACTTTATACTATTTCCTTCCAATATTTGGCACTAAATTGAAATAAATAAAGTACTTCATTGAAAATCGAGCAATAACTACAAAACCTACACCAAAAATCACAGCTCCGCTAAACATTTATCACTGGCTTTTTCCGTAATTATGTTATCCGACTCGCAAGAATCAGTAACTTGTGAAACCGGCCCCAAATCGCCAGGTTTTATATTGGTATCATATTTCATTTGATTATTGGTCAGTAACACGAATTCTTTTTATAACGACACTTATTTTGGTGCGAAGGTTTATATTCCGAACCTGATCCTGATCAATTATAATTATGTTTTTTACCTTTTGCGAAATCATGGTGTTGGTATGCGGTCGGTGAAGTGATGAATGAATTTTGATAAAGTGGCTTTTTGCTCAATGATCAGTGGTGATATTTTTGGAACTGACTGGACTCACTTCATGAGGGACTGTTTTTAGTAATCACACTAATTTATAACTGTTTGTTTTTCTCCCTGTATGTTGCCATTTCAAACAGACGGAGAGTCGTGTGTTTAGTCGTTGAAACTAAACGGGTGAACCAATAACAATGTAGTATCAAAAAGATAATGTAAATCAAACGACCAAAGGGCTGGTGCTTACCTCGGCCAGAGAATTAGTATTGCAATTCAATAAGGTAACGTCGCGTCGCCAGCCTAGCGGGTACCCCCTATCCGCGGATAGTGGGTACCTAACCTGAGCTAAGCTCCGTTTTTTACTTGTAATTTTATTATATTCTGTTTATGCCTATTTGTGTTATCTTTCACTAAGCCTTATTCACAAAGATGAATCTAAAATATTATTTTACTACATGACACCGAATCTTAAAAACATCTTCTTGATTTTTCAAACTTTTTATTTACCTTTTTAAATTTAGCCTAAAGTACCAAATTGCAGGGCGTGCAGCTGTCATAAAGCTGTAAAAAAATATAAATGCGAAAGTTACGTTTCAATTTGTATCCCAATCACACCAAAACAGCTTCTAAATCTAAAGTCAGTTTTGTCTGACTGAAGTCTGTTTACTCCGGAGTCTCATGTCTCATCATAGACGCATTACAACACCCCACAGCCTTCTCAGAACGCCAATCCATCCGGTGGTCCAGAGTAAAGTGACCTATGTAAATATTGGCCCCTCGTCTCGTCCGACCGTGTACCTCGGTAACTACAACTGTACACACCACCTCTTTGTATATTGATCGTGCGGGACTTAGATTATAACTAAGCTACTGGGTTTTTGGTAGTTGGCGAAGAGTTCTGAAAAATGGGCAAGCAAAGATTGAGTTGGGTACTCCGACTATACGGGGTTATAAAGAAAGGGTATGCTAAGACGAAAAGAGCTCATAGTATTCATCATTATAGACCACTTTTACTATAGCTTAGCTTAGCATACACTTTCCTTATAACTCTGTATATGTATAAGCCATTGGGGGTTTTTTTACTTGGCAAAGAGTACTGAAATAGGAAAATCGTGGAGAAACACGAGACTAATCATGATTGAGTCGAGTAGGTACTCGACTCACAGGGTTAAAAGAAAAGGGTATGCTAAGCCGAAAGGGGCTTATAGTGCTCATCATTATGAACAACTTTTCATCATCGTCAGCCTGTATCGACCCACTGTTGGGTATAGGCCTCCCTCTCCCTTATGCCATTTTACCCTGTCTTGGGCCAATCTTGAACAACTTTTAATAAACTTTTATTATAAAAGCATGGATAATAAAGAGTTTTTCTATCCATCAATTAATTACTCGATCTTTAAAATATCTCGCCAAGCAAATGATGTGTAGCAGGCTAGATCTGCAGTTCTCTGGTTTCACTGACGCGTTCATTCGAGAGTAAGTTCCAGGTATTCCACCTATTGTGAGCTTGACGTGTTACCACCCTCTATGTATGGGTTGATTACACGTAACGAGTACAGTGGCGAGACAGTAAATGGGCATACTCGGCCGAGAAACAAATCATGGTTCTAGCGACTGTCTCGCCTCGTCAAAGATTTTCGCGGGGCACTGTACTTTTACGAGTAATCAACTCCTCAACCGATGTATAACATCGAAGGAACTAAAGTCAAACGCCAATCTCAGTATCTTCACCAGAAATCGTAATCCTTCTCTTGAAACAGTTGGGTAAAACACAAATTACAAAGAAAACGTCGCGTCGGGGGGGGGGGGGGGGGTATACTTATCAGTCAGGAGTTATACTCATCGTGGTAGCTTAGTTGTAAATACTAATATTTAGAAACGGTCCCCCCGACGCGACGTTTTCTTTGTAACTAACTAATATTTTGTTGTAATTATTAATATTTTTAGCGGTGTTTTAGTTTTTATGTACAGGTTGTTAAATAAATCAAATTATTATTTCGTACTTTTTTTAGGTAGGTTTTTGTGTCGGGGGTTTTTTAAATTTTTAATTTAAGTTTTTATTTAATACTTTTTGTATGTTAGTACCAACATTGGTATATTAATTGTTTTTTTTTATTTATTTATTTTTTTTTTTTATTATTAATAAAAAAAAATCTAGACAGTCCTACCACTGATAAAATATCTTATATTTCATTTGACAACCATTTTGGGCACATTTGTAGAATTTTGGTTCTTCCATCCCCACTTTAACCCACCATTAAACGGCTCAATCGATTTTAATAAAACATAGCTAAGAACACTCTCGATTAAGTCTCCTTTCATCCAAAAAAAACTAAACTGAAATCGGTTCAGTGGTTCGGGCGCTATGATGCCACAGACAGACAGACAGACAGACAGACAGACAGACAAACAGACACGTCAAACTTATAAAACCCCTCTTTTGCGTCGGGGGTTAAAAAAACTGTTATAAATCTTTCCAACGAATTTTTTTAATAATCAATCGAATAAACATAATTGCAATTAACTTTATTGCCTTCATTACGATAATTTTATTGCGTCAATCATTCAACTATCTAATATAATTAATGGTAAATATTTTCGATTTCGACCATATAACATAACGATTCTAAAAATTATGCAGTTTCGCGGAAAAAGTAATTTTGAAACAGATATGATTTATTATCATATCGAAAAGAAATAAAAACGATCATTATCTCGTAGATAAAGTCCAATCGAAATGTTGTAAAAACACATTATTCCGCAATTTGATTGACAAGTAAATTAAGACCGTTTCTTGCGAAACACGGTGATTAATTTTAGGATTCCTAGTAGTTCTAAGACATTGTTGGATGGACGTCTGACGGGAACCTAAACTGAGCGAATCTTTATTGTGTTTAAAGGTGGTGTTACACCGACGTTATGTGGCGTTGTTGTGGCATACCACAAAAATATAGTCGAGTGTAAATAAGTAAAATCGGTAATACCATTGAAATATTCAAATGACTGGCTGATTGGCAACGCATAGCCTAAACCGGTGGGTCTATTGGTATGAAATGTAATGGAATTTCACATTATTCCATGTTGGTGAGCACTAACAAAAGAATTTAATAGATGCTATGATGCGATACGAGACTGAAAGCCCAGCAGCATTACATACAAAGCTTCAGCTTTCTGCCAGTAAAGTGGATTTTTTTAATCGACGTTTACATTTTATGCATTTAATTTAAAAAAATGATTTTTCTAATGAATAATAATAATTATATTTGTGTCCGGTTTATTATGTAGCCTGCCACAACATGGACACAGTGTAATTTCACCTTTACGATAAAAATGTTTTTGGCTTTTTCTTTTGTACTTCTTCTATAGATTGAGTCAATAGGCAATCCGTTGCTATGCTCAGGTCTTAATGTAGATACTGTTTACGCAGTTGTGTGTTTAATTTGTGACGTAACAATCATAATATCCGTGTTTTTGTGATACAATCTGATCTTGATTGTTTTCGTAGAACTCCCTAAGTACGGACGTTGTACATAGTATAAGTACTTAAACTTGCGACGTAGATGCTTCTGGTCCAAGCTACGTTTGTGGTTCCACATAAATGTACATTAAAAAAAAAATATAATTTTTTTTTTAATTCTTTTTAAATGTGTATATGTAACACCAAAATACATAATTATCATTCGAGTAACATAATAAAAATTTAAAACATGACTAGAAAAGAGCTGATATTTTAACGGTTGAGCCGATTTTCGTGTGAATAGCTACTAAGATCATCATGAGTCATCTTTCAAATAAAAAATCAATCACAACTGCGTCTTTTAATAGTTATGACGCCACAGACAGATACACAAATACACAGTCACAAAGATTAATAAACTAAGATAAAAAACATCCAAATAACGGCTAATAGGCCCAAGTTTGAAGGCTTTTTAAGACAGATCTAAATTTTCTAAAACTATTGGCATCCTTGTCTAATGGCTTGCAATGATAAAGACAGATATATTTTTAGTTAGTTTAGATCTGTCTTAAAATGCCATCAAAACTTAGGCCCAATATCCACTTTAATTAATTAATTTAGTCAAAGTTGGTATTCAAGCAAATAGCAAATGCAGTATGAAGTTTACAACTTTCACGAAACGAGTAGCACCAAAACTTTAAATTAATCAGACATAAAAAGCATTAAGGAAACTTACTAAGTAAGTATAGACGCAGTAAGAGATTTGTTAATTAGCAGAGGTGGATGGACCAAGACACGAGAAGGAAGAACAAAGTTGGTAGCAAAGGAAGTAGCATATGCACTTGCAGTATGAAGTTTAAAAGTTTCATTCACGATAAAAGTAACTTTTTTTTTTTTTTTTTTTTTTTATGTAATTGAGTGACGAGACGAGCAAATCGCTCGCCTGATGTTAAACGTCACGTTTGCCCATAACAGGTCTGCACCACCCAGAATTTTGAACTCGCAGATTTCAAGACCCTGCGCGGCTCAGCACTGCGCTCGTCACCCTGAGATATAAGTTGTTTAATCTCCCATTTGCCCTGTAATTTCACTGGAAACAATGCCCTTCCAACCGGAACACAGTAATGTTTGCGTATTACTGCTTGGCGGTGGAATAACTGGCAAAGGTGTGGTACTTCCCCAGGCGGGCTCTGCAAAGGAGCCCTACCACTACAAAACATAAAAGCATAAACTCCAACTAATAAGACATCCATAGCATTAAGGAAACTTACTTAGTAAGTACGCAGTAAGAGATTTGTTAATTAGCAGAGGTCGATGGACCAATACACGAGAAGAAAGAGTTAATCTTATGCAGAGCGAACTCTAGACGCAGCCGCTGGTGCTGGTACAAGCGCTCACAAAGCTGTTAGCGTTTTAGATTTTCTTTATAGTGAGTGTTTCTCCAAAGTGACTAATGACTAAACGTTTTGTACTACTAGGATATTACCGGACTTTACTCGTTGCACGACGAGCGACAAAAAGTAAAGTTTCAAGTTAATTTTCAGACATCGTATTTTATATAGAAAATGTATGATAAGCCAAAAAGGGTTCATGTTACTCATCATTATGAACAACTTTTACTATAGGCCCAATCCGGAAATCGCGAAAAAAATCTGTTCCATAGATTAGGCAAACGTTAATGAACTTTTTGTAAGGAACGTCTGAATTTTTATCGCGATTTCAATAGCGTTTTGATAGCGCTGGAAAATGGAAAACAGTTTTTTAGTTATCGCTCCTTTCAAGCTCTAAATAATTCTGGACTCTAGGCGAATCTGCAATAAATATTCTAGTCCAGCCCTTAGTTTAAAAGTATTTCGTCTAACTCCTTTTGTCCGCGACTGTACCGCAGCGCGCGCAATTACTCCTCTAAATTACTTTTCGTCGCCGTATAATTTTCTCGTCGCCTGTACTCGCCACCCCTTTGCCGTCTAGTCTAGCCGTATTCCGTTTATTTCTTTGATTGTACTTTGTGTAACTATGGCTTTATATTGTTTGAGGGAAAAGAAGTAAAATGTATCTAATAACATGTTGACGATAAAAGCTTTGACATAGAATAATAATATGAAATACTCTGTTTGCGGGTTCGTCCGTGTAGGCTTCAGTAAACAATACTATGAGATAACCCGCAGCATTTTTAATACAATCATTATTATCACTTCCGTTAAGAGTTACATATCGCAAATGCTTTTCTTAGTGAATGCGTACATTAAATAGAAACATACCCTCCAAATTTCACGTTAACGTGTTGTCACGTCCATATGAATAAAAAAGGAAATATAGAAAATGTTTGCTACTTTTTGTTATAATTAAACACGGGAATACTCACGTAAAAATTACCACGTTACTCGTAGTTTCCATAGTAAAATTGTTTGCTACTTGTTTGGAAAGTGGCGTGGTTTGGTGTCATATTTTACTATCACAAAAACTCACAAAGCAGCTTGGTAACAAAACGTTACAAAAATACTTGGAGTTAATAGACGTTTTTATTCTCTACTTTGTAAATTTTTTTTTTTTTATATAATTACCTAATCAAAGTCTATATCTCTATTTCCAGGTAAATTCGAACCGCATCCAGCAGCCGGCTTCAACATGGGTTACCTCATGACGCCTTACCCCTACTCCAACGGTGGAGCGCATCCACTACCCGTTTCAATGGTAAGTCTAATAACTCAAACCTTTTTATCATCCTACTGATGAACAGGAATCAGCAAGGAATAGTAATCATATCAACAAGGAATATTCGAATAGATAGATAGAAATTGGTTATTTTGAACGACTGTTTTATTCAGGCTAGTGTCAACTCCCGGTGTAGCGAACCCTCATCTTGTACCCACAGCAGGACTAGAGTTAAGGTATAAAGACCTTACAATATTATTATAATTCAGTTCGACCTTGAACAGCCCAACTTATTTAGCTCTGGATTATTCTGCTCTAAAGCAAACTTTGTACCAAACAAAAAACGAAATAATAATGTTCTTCGACACTTGCAGAAAAAATTGTCGAACTTAAAGTAAATTGGCCGTGGTAACAGTTGGACAGATGGACCGGCAAACACCGGACTCTCACCATAAAGATTCAATTTTAATATTTTGGTACGGAACCCTAAAACAAAGTTTTTTGTACCAATGCCTTACAATGTTTACTAAATCAATCGTATCAGGCTAAAATGCAATACACACCGAGCAGCGCACAGCACATACTTTTAATTTCTAGAACTTTATTAGCAGTTGGGTTCCGAACAGCCGTCTGAGTGGTCTATATACAAACAAACCCCAATTTGACCAGAACACCATTCTTTAAAGCATGTCAACCTTATCACCTAATATCACAATCGTTATCACGTGTGACATGTGCAAAAACATTACATTTAGTTATATCTCGTATCAGAGCTCGAGTTATCGGAGAATTATCGTGTGATCGTGCGTGTAAGTTGTGTTGGCTGCTGGTTTTGAAAATAACTAGTCGAGCATAATACAACTAACACCCACCCCACTTCACTTTCTTCTACTTTAGTGTATAGTTTATGGTATGAATAATAAAGAGTTTATCTATCTATCTATCGAAAGTCGCTATCCCCTAAACTCTTTTTAGGGTTACGTACCCACGTCATACGTCAGGTAAGAAACCCTATTGTGAGACTACCGTGTCGGTCTGTCTGCATGTCGCGGCCAAATATTTGTACTATATGCAGTTAAAAGGTGCAAATACACCAGAAATAATCGCGTAGTTTTAAATGGAATGGGATGCCATGGAACACTCGTAAAGACAAGAACAGCTAACACCCAGACCCAGAACAGATATTTAAATTCATCATTAAAACATCTGCCCGGCCGGGAATCGAACCCGGGACCTCCGGCTTATAAGGCAGATAAACTACCGCTGAGCTAAACAGGTCGCCAAATACGCTAATAGACTTACGGATAGGTAGGTAGAAGTAGAGCTAATAACTAATAACCTCCTTTTCGGAAGCATAGAAAGCAAAATGACCGAACGAACACTTGATCCTAGTTAGCCACACAAAGTTCATGGTAACGTAGGATGCCTAAAACTTCTCTAATTTCAAAGTATCTAGACAAAAAGACGCCTAATTTCTGTAGTTTCACGCTATCTTGAGATATGTCTTGATAAACTATCAGATAAACATTGCTTTGTATGTGTGCGTGCAGCTCATTAACGATGACGTGGCGTTAGATATATGTGTGTCAAGACTTAAGACAGTCCAGTCTCAGTATTATTTGCTCACTCTAGTATTAGATTAGATTTCAAGGATTTATAGACAAGGTCACGGATCGAAGGATAATATGTTTTCATTGCCTTAATACGCATAACACGTGTTAACTTTGGAAGAAAAACAAAAACTCGACTGAAAATGTATACGAATGAATTTTTTTGTTATACATAATTAAACACGGGAATACTCACGTAAAAATTAAGTCGTCTACTACGACTAGTTTCGGTCACATTCGGTGACCTTCATCAGGCGAGTTTACAAACGTGACGGGCTCGCGGTTGCGTCTCGTTTGGCACTGGAATGAATTTTCTGAATGATCTGTACGAATTTTACAACACTCGTAATCCAAAACCAGTCGATTCGTTTTGGCAATAAAAAGGCATATACAAATAAAAATAAAGACACATACATGAACCCGAAGAACATTGTCTTCCATTTAGACAGTCGGGTGAACTTGAATGAGTAAGATATTGGCATCGCTAAGTTTAAAATCATCATAGACAGCCTTCTTTTCTTTATTTTACTGCTAGGTATAGGCCTCTCTCTTACAGTGCATCTGTCTAAATCCTCACTTATGAAAACCTCCGCAGCCCCTCCGACGTCCTATGTTTACCAATATAATAACAAACACGTGAAGAACCGGAATGGTCCGCCGCATCGTAATTTAATCGAGCGCGATACTATTTTTATTGGATTATTTCTCGTAATAACCGCAACGGGTAGGGCGACCATTAGTTGGTTGGTTGGCATTTATTGATGGCCGGGATTTAATAGTCGTTGTGATTTTTGTCACGTCGTTTAAACCTGTTTAGGATTCGCCCTATGGCAGGAGACAGCATAAGATGAGGATGTTTGTCTCTTAAAAGGATTCAATATAAGATTTACAAAAAGTCGTTCTAGTACGACCTAACTAGTAATGGATCGTTACCCTAGTAAGACTATTTTCAGTCCTGCATGCCCTTCTCCGCGGTTCTACAAAACCGTTTTTTTTTTTTTTTTGGAAAAATATTATCTTATGTCCTTATCCAGGATACACTGTGGTAAGCACATGGATATAGCTACTTCCATAGCAAATTCCACCCAAATCCGTTCAACGTGACTGTCACTCACACTCACTGAGAAAAATGACAATCAAAATTCCGATGAATTCACCTAAAGTACGGAGCATACTGACAATCACCAAAGAGTTCGATGATTAGCACCAGTTTTTACGGTGACAACTATCATAAACTGGTGCTAGTACTACTTTTTAGGGTGAGAACCATATATTATGATCGTTGTCACCGTAAAAACTGGTGCTAACCATCGTACTTTTTGGTGATTGTCAGTATTCTCCGTACTTTAGGTGAAAATTTTCTCAGTGTTCTTATTTATAATATGATTGTATCACAAATGTATTGAATGCTGGCGACCCTACCGCCACGTGTTCCTGGCACGGCACGGGACGCCACCGGAAACGGTAACACAAACAGTTTTTATTTCTGTCTTCATCCTGCGTTTGTACGACTGTGCTGTCCTGTCAGTAAGATTATGTGAACAAAGAATATTAGGAATTATTAGGAAAATTGCCAAATTGGTTTTTTGATAAACTCTTTACCTGCCAAGTAAGTCAGGACTAAGTTTTTTTTTCGCGAATAAGTAACTAGGGGAGCTTTTATTTCTCTAAAGGTTCTATAGTTGCTTCTTTAGCCCTCAGGGTCCAATACTTGAGGTAGCGGAGAGCGATGTCAGATAGAGAACTGTCAAAGCTTCAAAGAAAGTTTAAAAATCACTAAAATGATTTCTAGTTTAGTAATTAAAAAATTGTTTTATAGCGAAAAAAACACTACCTAGTTCATTACGAAACTCAATTACCAAAACGTACCAAAGCATTGAAAAGAATTAAGAAAAATACATTTATAGGAAAGGCCACAGAATAAATAATGCCTATTGTGTGCAAAGGCCTAGTTTGTGGAAATATAAAAACCTCTACAACCAATACATAAATTGGCGACCCACGCAACGCAAAACCATTCACGATCTATTCAGTGATTAGACTTCGTAAAAGCACAAATAAACCCTCTCTACTAATTTATTGAAGGGTAGTTGTTAAAAAGTCTCTGAACGCCGCCGTTCAAAAATCGAACGTCGCCGCTCCAATATCGATACCTACCCCCAGAGCGCCAGTACGCATGCACCCGCCATTCAAATCCTTCTTCAAGCTATCAAGAAACGAAAAAAGAATTCGCCACGAAAATATCAAACTCGATACGCAACAGGTGGACATACGACCGTCTCATTCTTTTCTATGAGGTTTTAAGTTTCGTCTCTGTTGTACGGAAGCCGCCCCTATCGCCGCCCCCGCTTGGGCGGGAAATTTAAATGAAGGAGGGGTTGGGATGGAAATGCTTTTCTTTTTGCTCGCGGGGTGTATTTTAGGGCTTTTGTCTGGGTGAATGCGGCCGGCAATTTCGGGGTCGCTTGCGCTCGCTTCGTCTCGGGATTTCAAAAATCGAATGATTTTTTTTATAAAAAAATATATTTTGTGGCTTACTACGCGATATGTACTTAGGTTTAGTTTTCTCAGATTTTTGTTAACAAACATTTCCTGTTTGAGTTTGGTACTGTTTAAAATCTGCGTACTGAAAAATAAACAACAATCACCAACCAATTAAAGTAAAGTTTGTACTTATATTTGCTTGCCTATACTTATATTTTTCCAATTTTCCGGGATATAAGTACCCGTATCAGTCCACATGATACTCGCTTATTTCTTACCAAATTTCATCAAGGTCGTTTCAGTCATGTATCCGTTAAAAGGTAACGAACATAAAGAGCCACTTGCATAATATTTAATACTTGTTCCCATCCACTCCGGTGTTCCACAAACACACAGGACGCAGATAGGAAACAGTTTCATCGACCCCGAAAGTTTGTGTGTAGTCCAAAAATTATTATTAAAATCGGACTACTCTGTAAAAAGTTATAGTTTTACATAAAAAAAATATACACGCGTCGACTTGAGAACCTCCTCTGTTTTTTCGTTGGTTAAAATCTTAGTTTGATCTTTCAAAGAACCAAAGTTTTTCACAGAACATTTATATTTGAAAAGCATAGAATATAGCATAACTTAATTGCAAACCAAACAAATTATAAGACAAAAATAATACTAAGGAAGTAGAATACTCGTATATTACATTCGGTAGTACAGCGGTATTATTGTAAAACATAAAACTACATGAACAATGAACATCTCAATACCTATCAATAATATACAGTTATTTTCCGCTATTGCACCGATTGATAACGCTAATTAATTGCAGTATTAATTATTATTACTTGGTACAATGGTACTACATTGTCCGGTACTCGTGTGACGCTCAGTTATCGGCTTAGCTTTGATATTCAATTAGAGGACTTTATAGTGTTTAATTAGGTTTAATAGTGGTTTTTCAAACACAGGGTGATAAGGGGGAAGGGTGCTAAGTCGAAAAAGGCTTACAGTTCTCATCATAATGAACCAGTTTTACTATGGGACCAATACGGAAATCGCGAAAAAAAAAACAGCTGTTCCGTAGTTAAATGTCAATGACACTATAAAACATGGAACAGCTAACATTTTGTCGCGATTTCAGGGCTGGTTCGATAGTAAAAGTTGTTCATTGATAAGTACTATAAGCCTTTTTCGGCTTAGCATACCCTTTCCTTATAACCCTGTATTTAAAAAACAAGTATTAATTGGATATTTTAATTTAAGTCTTGTCAACTACGCGGAATCTCCGAGTACCTATCTATACTAATATTATAAAGAGGAAAGATTTGTTTTTGTATTTTTGGATGTTTGTGTGGAATAAACTCAAAAACTACTGGACCGATTTCAATAATTCTTTCACCATTCGAATGCTACATTATCCCAAAGTGACATAGGCTATATTTATTACCTGAAAAAATTAGGGATCCTTACTAAAACTTCAATCGTGTCCACCCGTGCGAAGCCGGGACAAGCCGCTAGTGTTAGATAATGTGAAAGTGAGTTGGTATGGACTGAGGGGCATCCCTAATAGGTATTGCTCATTTATTTGAAAGAGTCAGCCCTAGCCAATCTTTCAGGCAGCCTGACGGCTTCCGACAAGGACAAACAGGAATAACGGATCATCAAGATTCAAGAATTTAATTTAGAGGATATATGGTATGTAGGTATAACAGATCTTATAAAATTAAAAAATTGGTACCTTACAAACTACCTGCTTCAGAGGTGTGCAGAAGTTTAGGAATAGATTAGTTTCCAAAATGAATAATCACGTAATTTCTTCGTGGTTTGTGTTTCATCGTGTCATCAGTCTACGGTAGCTTGCAGCTGTAGTTCTTGCGGTCACCCATCCGAAGACTGACCGGATCAAACGTTGCTGGATCACTGAACTATTGAGAGCGTCTGACATAGCTTCGAAACAGGCTCTACATTTTAGCTAGATTCGCAAAATCTAAATTTAACTGATTTGCTTTTAACCTTGTAAAACTTTTCTATGTACTTACTTAGAAAAGTTTTACAAGGCCAAAGATAAATTCGTCAAATTTTGATTTTGTATTAAACATAAATAGGCATTTTCTCAAGTAAAAGAAAATAGTAAGTAAAGTTTTTAAGGCGGAGAAAAACTAACTAAAACCATCAAAAACTGTTATCGTAATAATTTCATTGTGTTAGTAGTTTTTTTAAATATACACTCAGCCATTTTATATTTTCAATGCGCGAAATAAATGCCAGGAACCATATATCTGTCTCTAAATATCCCCAACTAAAAAAACCTTATAAAACCAGCATAATCTCACGACGCATCACAACCACGTAAAGACAGCGTGACCAGACGGTCACCCTACCAGATTGTAAGCAAGGATCAAGATTTGTTTTAACCGTTACGTCTTACTTATCTCCTAAATGGTTACCGTAGTTAAGATTTTGTAATATTTTGGTACTTGCAATTTGTAGCTAAGTATAAGAATATAAGAGAGGTCTGTAGTCTGTACTCAGCTGAAGTGTGGATGATGATAAAGAGGGTGGCAGGAAGGCAGTACTCTCACAATCACACTGAGAAACATTTTACCTAAAGTACGGAGCATGCTGACAATCACCAAAAAGTACGATGATAGTTGTCACCGTAAAAACTGGTGCTAATCATCGTACGTTTTGGTGGTTGTCAGTATGCTCCGTACTTAAGGTGAATTCGTCGGAATTTTTATTCAATTTTTCTCACTGCATACCTCCCCACTGAGATACCCTGGACGAGGCTGGCACATAATTGGATCGGGTAGCGTGCAAGAATTTTGGACACAGAGACAGACAAACGGACATACTGATTTTTCTCGTCTACAGTTTTATTATAAGTAAAGATAACCTTGATATGTATTTACCTGTTTTATGGTGGAAAGTATGGACATTAAACAGCTATAATAATATATCTTAACTTATCTCGGGTTAGAAATTTCAATTTAAAACAAAATCTCGACCAGTGAAATTCATTTCTAAACCTCTCTTGTTACTATTCCGCCAGAGCAGCCATATCCTTTTGCAAAATCCTTCCGGATTTACCTAGTTATCGTCAGTTCAGTTCTCTAATCACTATAATGGCATTAAAAAAGAACATCCAACCGAATATCCCGATTCGTCTCCAATACCGTCCATAATTCCGTCCGGGAAAATCATTACACACGGCCCGGTAATTCGGGTTTCGAGAGCCACCCCAGCACCCTCCAGAAAACACCCTTCCCCACATCCACCCTTGCCTACCCACGCTGCATCTCATTTTCAAATACTATACTAACTAAGGCGCAATTTCTATACCTCTCATAGAGTGCAATCTGGGAGAATCCGGACTCTATACCCAAGCGGGTAAAGCACAGTTTCGCGCCAAATCCGAATGCGGTGGCCATGCCAATCGTAACTTTGTACTGTACACGGTAAAGTTAGAATTTCTTTGTCCTTTCTTCGCCCGCTTCCGACGGGGTGGCGGGCCCCGTTTTCCACTGAATAATAGAGGGGAGAATTTTCTCTTATTTTTTCGTGAATTTTTTATTTAAGAAAGGGATAAGATTTTAATGTTGGCGCTCCGTGCTTTTATTACTAGCGATTGTGAGATATATCCCCATTGTTGGGAGTCTTGATGCGTATGGGGTTTCCGCTTAAAGTGTTTTGTATGGCGATGTTTTCCGAGGACCGAGATGTGGCTTTAATGACGTTTTAGGATGTGCCTCTTGAAGCTTATACGTTGCTGTTTTTGGGTTCTTTACCTTGATGAAGGTTTTTGAGAGGCGGAGAACAAATGTCATTGTTACCTCCGAAATCTGCGAGAGTTTAATCTAGCAGTCTGTCCCTGTGTTATATATATTTCGTCTACAATCTGAATGCTTCCGTCTCGCCGCTTTCACACACGATACTCACTAGTGTAATCGTAACGCATGAGGTCCATTGAACAGCTATTTGAAATGGAAACTGAGCCATACTTCATTTATGTGAATTGGATCTTCACTTCAGCGCGTTTACTAAAACAATAGTACTAGGGATATACGAAATACTTTTGTCTATGGTACAGTAGCAGTAGTCTAGTGTATGATTACTTCAATACAATTGACTTATAAGTTTTTTTGTTTTCAAATCATGATTAAATTCTTAAGGCGTGGACTTACTTAGCGGGACGAGCGTTGTGGCTTGTGGTTTAGGAACACCAAATATACTGAAAAGTTTAAATTATTTCTAGCTCTAAAGTAGAAATTTAACCAAAGACTAATTAACATAGCATTAACAACAAAAAAACAAAAACAAAATAACAACTACAAACCAAAAAACAAGAAGACTAGATTATAGAGAGTCTTGACGCAATCAATTGTTAGTTCAATTCAAAAAGATCAAAGATAGTCCCACTTAGATAGATCCCATTATTAATCTTTATCTAATGTGAACTAAAACATAATCACGCATTTCCTCCTCCAAATATTACCGACTTGCCTAAAGCGATCCCGGAACACCTTACCCGCCAATCTAGTTTATCATCAGCTCGTTAGAGACCGGTCTAATCATAGAGCTAGATATGTAGAGGCGGTGTCCCGAACATTGCTTGATGCGTCCCAATGTGTTTGGTAGTTGTACTTGTAGATTGGTGCTATCCATTTGATGTGTGTGTTTCGGAACAGCGCGACGCGAGAAAACCGCGTGCCAGCAATACAAGCGTAGTCCTAACTAATATTATTAATGCAAGATCATCATGAAATATTTTATACACGTTGTCAAAAAAGATATGCTAGTTTTCATTATGATCACCACCGCGCGAGGGAATCCACGGAGCGCCAGTAGTACTAATAACACTTTATTGATACCAACTTTATTGCTACTTTATTGATTAAAAAAACATTTAAAATAGGCTATTTGACTGATTTTGAAAAACTGTTTTAAATTATTCGTTGGCATATTTATGATTAATACACCACATGTATATTTCTGCGAAATTTGCAGTATTTTTCGTAAAATACTGTGTTAAAATTTAAATTACAATATTCGCGCTAAACACGCTGTTTCGGTAATGGCGGACGACATGTGATTTGCGTGACGTCACAGGCAAGTAAGCAAACTTTATTCTTTGACAAACGTCAAACTTGTACCAAAGTGTACATTATAAAATCACACAAAGTGTCTTAGCATTAAACAATGTTTACTTGCGTGTGACGTCACGCGAGGCGTAGCCAATCACAGAGCGTACTTGTGGCTGAAGAATTTTAAAAAATAATTTGAATTTATTTTGTTTATTTTGAAAAATCTATAAATATTTTTGGATAAAACAGAGATAAATATGTTTTTTTTTGTTATTACCTAATAGAATGACCACATTTCGTAGCATATTTTTAATAGTGTCAAATAGCCTATTGCCAACGAGGTTGACCTGCTAAGTCTACAATATTGCGCGTCAAACGTGTTAGCACTATTGCACATTGTTAAATGATATTAATTCGCCTTGTCTTAAAGATTTAATATAAGTTTATGGGTCTAATGTGTATGCCGCCCACAAGCGGCGCTGGTGCCGGAAGCTAGGCCACATTCTCCGGTCTGCATGCCCTTGAACTTGGTTGACTCCTTACAACGCCTGATGATTGTTTGGTATATGTGATGGGATTTGGCGATAGTTGGTTGATTGTAACTGAAGCGATGTCGCGGGCCTTCCATAATATGGATAGATAAACTCTTTATTGTTCACACCAGAAATCACAGACAAAAAGGATCATAAAACTTAGAACTAGTGCAACAACTGGCGGCCTTATCACTAAGAGCGATCTATTCCAGGCAGGCAGGCATATTGGGGGTAAAGAGCTTTTATGTAACAACTAGCTGTTCCCTGCCACGCTTTGCTGTGGATAAAAAAAAAAATTTAAAAAAAATAGCCTATGTTACTTTGGGTAATGTAGCATTCGAATGGTGAAAGAATTTTTGAAATCGGTCCAGTAGTTTTTGAGTTTATTCCACACAAACATCCAAAAATACAAAAATACAAATCTTTCCTCTTTACAATATTAGTATAGACTACCTCTGTTTTAGGTCTCAAATATCAGTTTTTTTCTTTCATTAATGGACAGGGAACGATAGAGGCGATAACGAATGTCGATTGCTCTAGAATTAGAGCACTCATAGACTTTTGCGTAAGATTTTTTCTAAGTTGCCTTCCATTACTCCTCATAGTAGTTCCTTGCATTTATTTTAATTAAACTTTCTTCTGGAAAAAAAAAGTTTTTTTGTATTTTTTTTTCTAGCTTGAACCATACGTCACCAAATCGGAAGTACGAATCAAAATATTGAATACACGTTTGTCGGCACTTTTTAATTCAAAAACGCACACGCTTTGGCGGTACCGCTTTAGATTCTTATCGATTCATTGTTTTATTGTTTAATAATATTTTGATGGCTTAAGTGTCGAATCAATGTGTACTAATGCGGTGATACTAATGATACTGAGCCATGTATCTGTGCAATAAACTGTTGAACAAGGCATCAACATCCTTGGACTAATATTACATGATACATGTCGTGATTAGATACAAAGATACTGTTTATTTTAGGAAGATTCCCCGAATAGCACAGTTAATTGGTTTTACTCGTCACTTTATGAAGGTGTTACTTTATTCTTGGATTTTGCTTTTTTATGAGCCAGATTTTGCACAGATATATTGATGGTATCCTATGATAATTGGTTTCAAGAATTATATTTACAGAAATTAGATTAGAGAGTCAGATAAACAGAATAAAAATTAAAAAAATGTGTTTGTCAAGAGATGGACGCGTTGGTCAAGCGTTGATTACTTGAAAGTCTACTGTAAGTCATACAAAATAAGACTCAGATTTAAATGCTTTCGTCTTAGCCAATTCGTGATGAATAATGGCCAAGATTATGAATGAATTTTACTTTAGAAAAAACAACCGGAGTTGAGCAATGGTACCTTATTCTTAAAGTATTTTTAAGTAAAATTCTAACCGTCTAAACTAAAAGCAAACCTAAAAATTAATTACTCTTAAACCTGCCCAGTGTTCCGTGACCCACTTCATTCTTTACAAAACCGAGCAAACCCCTACGGATCGTCAATATTCAGCTCGCTATAAAATAATCAAACACAAGGGTTGACAGGGGAAGCTAGGGTAAAGTGGGGCGGGGGAGTAATACTTTTAAAAGCGTCATCCCGTCGTCGGCACCCTTCACATAGCTTTGTAGGATATCCCATTGTGAATACACTGAGATAGGAAAGTCATTATACGCTGATGTCCTTTTTAAAGGACCGAAAATGCGAAATGAAACTTTCGCTTCGTTTTCGTTTTAATGAAATTTGAATGCACTGGAATTTTTCACTCTATCTATTGTACTGCTGAAAATGGAAACTTTTTTAGCTTAATGTTAAAGTCATTTAATAGAAAACTGGATGCTTAAACTTAACGGGTGTTTTTTATTAGATTCTTATCTGACACTACCACAGGTATAACTAAATATCCTGGGTCTTATTAACACTGCTTAAACTTAATGACTTAATGCTTAAAATGTTTTGACAAAATCTTGTCGACGTGAAATGTCACCTACAATTAAAGCCAGATAATTAACCAATGATTTAGTTTTAATGAGTAACATCCCCAACATATCAACCTAGTTCCTATCTTCAATAGAACTACTCCTAAAATTATTTCATCTCACGACGCTTAATTTCGCCTAGCAAATCCAAAGCAAAATTCATCTAGTCTTCAATATCACCATAACACACCAACCCGTTTTCAATAAGATTGTAGATGCCGGGATGGTAATTGCCTAGAAAGTCCCGCGTGCACCCCCAGCCCACCTGTCCCCGGTATTATCCCCCTACGCTGTCCCACTTTGCCCCCACCTCCCCATCTCTCGCGTCTAGTCTAGATTTTAGATTCCAGACCTAATCTCGTTTCGAATGGTATTGTCGGCTTACGTCCGCACTCGTATTGAGTTTTAGAATTTTTGCTTCGTGCATTTTAAAGGAAAGCTTTTAGAGAGCAATTATAGTCTATGCATTTTTAAAGTTCAGTTTAGAGTGGTTTATGTCAGTAGATCTGACAGAAAATCTATTGATATCTAGCTTAAAGGTGACGATGTAGATACTTTCGTGTTTTACGATTAATTTGAAAAGTTTAGTTGATACAACTTGGCTGGAATGATATCTAAGTGTTTTTAATTTGATTATGTGTTTAAAAATGACAAAAGCTCTATTAATTAATTTGGTATTGTTAAAGTTAGTACAATAGGTTAGAACTGAGATCGACACAACCCTTAAATGCATACTGTATCAAAATGGAAAAGTTCTTTATTTGTGTCTTTATTTATGTGTCCGCGGTATCTTTTTAATGTATTGTTAATAAAATAAAAAAATATGTATTTAATTATCAATACTTTGAGCCTGTGGTCACCAGTAAACCATTTATTCAATTTAATCAAAGCCATAAAGTTTTTAGCATAAAAAATAATTCCCACATCAAAAAGACATTAATAACAATTAACAAGTGCATGTAACAGAGCCCTTTTATTGTAACCACTTGAAGTCGGATTAACCCTATCCCCACAGCTCTTATGCGAGCGTCCAATTTCACACCCAGCGGTACTAAAAATGAAAATATTAAATCCAATTTACAAACTTACCCCAGCTAACCCCTCGATTATCCCCGAACAAAAAAAAAACACGAATCATGACTATTATAACCTCTTAAACTATTGTGCGGTAATCGTCAATTCGATATAAACGCACAGTGGGCCACCCCGCTTATTTGCGCGCACAAAAAATATGAATATGATTTTATGGCAGGTTAAATCTATTGTAAGTGGGGATTATGTTAAGAGTAATGTTTCTAGTTGTGAGGGGCTTTAACGAGCTATTTGACGCCTTTTGGCATCGCGTGTTGTTCGCGGGACTATTCAACTCGAGATAACCCATAATTATGACCGATCTGGCCACAGCGGCCTTTATAAATGTTTGTTTTCGAGACAAGGGAATTATAATGATCAGTATTCTGATTAAATGGTGATTTCATTTTTGACGTCGCGTTTCGACGTTTTAATTTCACGCTTATTTAATTTTAATGTTTCACAAAAGAGTTGTTTAACCCAATTCCGGTGTTAACGTTATGCGTGTAGATTGTGATGTAACATTTTTACCTTGGGCTGATATTTGTTTTTTATGCTCATTAATATGGATAGGGTCCTCTAAAGCCCCGTGCCAGCCCGCATTAAATATGTACCCTGAACACATACAGGGCATATTAATTTTCATCGAATCCAGAATCAAAGGAGCATGTCCCGGAGGACACCGGCCGGCGTCTAATGTGCCCATTTTCTGGACAAAGCGGATTATTTCGAATGTTGTCATATCTCCAAGCTATTAACATAATGCGGTGACGCGATTGCCTTGTTTCGTATTTTTTGTCCGATATTTTTTCACGCCTGTGTCACTGTGTGGTCTGACACGTTAAACGATATTCCGAACGTTAGAATTATAAATGTTCCTTTTGTTTTCTAGGAAGCGCCGAGTCCTTTATTAGCACGATATGCGTCAAAGCTCAGTCATACCTAGCCGATATTCCGCAAACAGGTCTAATATTAGCCGTAGTCTTTAATAAACGCAAACAAACATATTTTCCTAGTAACAATAAAATTGCTTAAACGATTACCGACTCCCTCCGTTTGTACACAATTACGTAAACAGGGAAAAGAAAACAGTGAAAAAGAGTACAAAAAATAAAGGCGAGTCAACAATATTGTAAAGGCGAAAGAAAACAACGGGCCATTACCTCCGCGGCAGTTGCTAAACAAGGTAACTTTTCCCACAAAAGCGTGGTTTTAACGTTAATATTTCAAGTGCATTGTTTGAGTAATTGCGCGCTTCGCGTAACCCGATGGGCGTACTTCGTACTTGTAGTTGAAAAATCGATTCACCCATATTTGTTGTTAATTATAGTCGGTTGAGCCGTCTTTCCGCCTGCGCTGCTTCGAATACGATTTAAGACCCTCCCTGGTCCAATTACGAGTTCTCGAAAATCCCCCCTTGTCCTCCCTCATTTTTAGATCGAGCCTCGTTTTAATGACCTCTCGAGTTCCCGATGTTCATTTGTCGCGGGGTTTTTGCGTACGACTATTTTTACCTTTTTGTCCTGCGAATTGAGGTTTGAAGCACAGCGGTAGAGTCACTTGAGCTTAGAAAACCATTCGTTCGACTCCCGGTTAATGTGAAGTGATTGTGGTTTTTAATCAAAAGCTAAAACTGTTTTGTTCAGTACCAGAAAAATTCTAAGTTATTACTCAATTGTCTGAAGATATTGTATGAATTCCGATTCAAACAATATCTAACAATGATAACATTTGGTATATTTTTTTCACATACAAAAGTTTAAAAGTGTAATCAAAAACATAGATTTCAATTTCAAAATCTTCCCCATAATTCGAGCCATCTCACCCCATATTAAAATTTGTCCCCATTAGACTTCTATAGAACATTTCGCTGACACGAAGGGGCCTATTGTCCTGTTGTTTAGAATCCTGTAATTTCCTATGATTCTGCAGTTTGTCCGGGTTTTTAGTAATTGCACAGGGCCCGATATTAATTCACTATTTTCCCTTTGCAGCCCTTTGTATAGAATTTTTAATCTGAGGTAATATAGTAGTCGGTGATTGCATGATATTGCGAGGGATCAGGTTTATTGACTTTGTGAATTATTTTCCTTTTATGTCACACTGGGTAGTGGTTTCGAACCACTGTGCGTTTGCAAAAACTGCTTTTTCTTGTTTTGTGAACGCAATCGTGGCTTCAAAATCTCACTAATATTTTAAGAGTGAAAGTTTGTATGATTGTTACCACTAAACAACTTATATTTCAGGGTAACGAGCGCAGTGCTGTGCCACGCAGGGTTTTGAATTCTGCGAGTTCAAAATTCTGGGTAGCGCAGACCTGTTATAACGTAACGTACGTAACGTAACGTAAACGTTACGGACAAACGTGACGTTTAACATCAGGCGAGCGATTTGCTCGTCTCGTCACTCAATTACATAAAAAAAAAATGCTGAAACGGTTCAACGGATTACATGAAATTGGAAATGAAGGTCTTCCATGGTCTGGATTAACACATAGGCTACTTTCTATCCCGGAAAACTCATGTTAATCTTTTGACCGCGGGTGAAACCGCGAGGCGCAGCTAGTTATTTATGCTTCTTGTCTTAAAAAAAAATCTAGATGATTTTAAAACAAGATAATAATTTAAAAACCAAGATCCGATCAACAGTTTCAATAGACTTGAACAAACATATCAACTGCACTCTAAGCTCAACTTCAAATACATCTTCATACAAAAACAAAATCTACATTGTGAACTGTCCGCGCAGTACCTTCCCAGGGCGATATAACATGCAAAATGTACACTTCAAAATTAAACTCTATCTTAATAGCAACAAGGGTGTTCTCTCCAATTTTCGACAACATGTCACGAGCTTTTTAAAACGACATTTTAGAACACGACATGTGTCATCACATCACGTCAATGCAGGGATTATGATAACCATCGTACGGATGCCATCTAGCGTGGGGAATCACCCTTTGCGATCTCAACAACTACTTAACTCCAAAACAACTTACATCCTAACAAAAAACCAAACAAATTAAGTCTGTAGCGTAAAGAAATAGAGTTGGATTTTCAATGTAAGGTGGCGTGAAAAAGTGACGTAGAAAAGACAATTTAACCCTAAAAAATGGTGCGTGGACATTAATCCTCATGTAATATCGCGAATTTGTCATCGGTCCGCCGAATTTGGCTGCGTACGGGCCCATCTGTCAGCATACCCGATTCGATTTGCAGCCATTAGAGATGGTACAATGCCAGTGAAAGCATCAGTTCATTGGATGAAACAAGGACTATTGATTTTTTTTAATTTTCAAGGACAAAAGACTCAAGCCCTCAAGGCTTGAGTCTTTTGTCTGTGGATTTATGATGATATTTATAGTTGGAATGGTACGTGAATTTTGTTTGCTTTTTTTAAGAAATATCAAAATTTTGCATTAAAAACAATTCGTTTCGTGATCGCTACATTATTTTGTGGTCAAGTGAAATCATATTTAAATCCCAACAGTAACATTAAAGTTAAAAAAAAAGGAAGAAAAAGTAACATACGCATAAAACTTCCCATCAGTTGTTAAGTGTCTAACCATTTTTTTACACACTAATACACCAAATTGAACTCGATTATGCACTTCATGCATTAATATTTAATAACACTCGCAAGGGCACCCTTCGCAAACCCCGAATATGAAACGGTTAATAAAATTCACATAATATGATAGTGCCGTCGAAGCGGTAACAAATTGCCCTTTTTGACGTCTTATTCAGGAACTCACGTGTCAGTTGTCAGTGTCAGGCGTGCACGTAGGGTTGCCGCGTTTTTGTGGCGGATTTGGATTAACATACCATGTCAGGTATTTATGTTTAGGATGTGGTCGTAGTGTCGCTCAAAAGACGATAAGACAGAAGTTTAGTTAAATAGAGATTTATAGAACAGAATTTGACTTTTAGTAAAAAAAAAGCAGAGCTTGTAAACGTTTTATTTTTAATCGAGGTTTGCATTTGAGCGGCCTTTCGCGTGATGGTTAGCCACAATGCTGGAGTGCGCAAGCCTAAAAAACGATTTACTAGCGTCTTGAAGACACCAATATGAAATGTCTGTTTAAAAAAAATTACATGTAAAAGTGTTTTTGTTAGCAATTGTCAACCCTATTTACACGGACACGATGATAATAAAAAACGTACGCTCCAACGTGACGCGTGCCGTCTTCAGGTGTCGTGAATACGCACTCACCCTATTTTTCGGATTTTTTGCTCGTGATTATTCATGAGGTACTGTCATTTCGTGCACTATTTCCTGTTGTTGGTCAGTTTATGCCGACTGTCAATATTTATGTTATTGGTCATTTATTGGTCAATAAAGCGAAATTAGGGAGTAGGTTGGTGTGGTTGTTAGTGACTGGTGGGAATTCGATGATGTAATAAAGAGCGCTGCATGTATAACGAGGAAGCATTATTGTTTTAACAATTGCTGAATGAGGACAAAATATTGTCCTTATTCATTATCGAGATTAAACATTTTAGCACAAACTATTGCATTTGCTATACTTTGTGTAATGCTTTGAAGAAACATTTGTTATACAGGGTTATTCATAAAGGGTATGCTAAGCCGAAGAAGGCTCATAGTACTAATCATTATGAACAACTTTTACTATGGGACCAACCAGAAATTCACAAAAAAAATAATCAGCTGTTCCATAGAAAAATGTCAATGACACTCGACAAAATGTATGGAACAGCTGACTTTTTTTTTCGCGAATTTTGAATTGATCCCTTAGTAAAAGTTGTTCATAATGATGAGTACTATGAGCCCTTTTCGGCTTAGCATACCCTTTATGAATAACCCTGTATATGACCAGGTTACCAGATCGCTGTTATATTATGCTCTATAAGATCTATGGTTTCTATGCTTTATGTAGTTGCTACGAATGTATAATAATTTTGTAAGTAAATGAGTTCAGATATGCTAGTTGGCTAAGAGTAAAGCCCGTCACACACGTAGCTATAATATATATTAATATAAATATAGCGAGGCATATTACGATATATTTTCAATACAAATATTGAAGTGACCGCACACGGAGCTATAATATATATTATAGCAAGGCATATTCATAAATATTATAGCTACGTGTGTGACGGGCTTAAGTCTCTAGGTCCCTGAAAAGGCTTTTGACATGGTTTAGGAGTCTTGTTACAGTTTATTATATAACCGAGGTAGCAATATCGATTCCACTACTATTTTGACCACATTTTTATAACAATCACCAAGCTCTCCTTCCCGCAATCATAGATAACATATAACCACTAAATCTTAACCACTAAACATGTTCCCTAATAGAAATTGTGGTATCCACTTTTCCTTACCACAAAAATTTCAACGAAAACAAGTCCGTCTTTTGTACTAGCTGCTCGCGGTTCAGATATTATAACGTCTGATAGTATCCAGGATAAAAGCTGGGGATCTGTACTAAATTTCATCAAAATTCGTTCAGCCGTTTCAGCGATTAACAGTAACGAACGTACAGACAAACTTTCGCGTTTATAATAGCTTGATTACTCGATATCAGCGCCCGTCCCAGCTCATTAGGACCGATGCGCTCACGCCCGTCGCTCCCGTCCGCGACACGCGACGAGCCACCGCCACCACCGGCTGCCCGACGCAATGGGACATGCGTACCGGCTTTACGTCTAACGCAATTGGGACATTTAGCCAGAAATAAATAATTGGTTTAAAAATAGTGTCATTAAAATGGAACGTTCTGATTTTAAAAATCTGTGATGAATTGGTCACTCTGCGACCAAGCTATTTTTTATTATTGTGGTTTAGCTCAGTTTTTGCATGGCCAAAAAGGTCACAGAACGATTCCCGACCGGATCTGGGGACTCTTAGGTCTGGGTGTTAAGTAGTTGTCCTAACCCTTGTGTGTAATTCATGGCTTTCCCGATACAGGGAATCCCAGTAGGGAGCTATGAGTAAGACTTTATTATGATCAATCCTGAATAGAAACAAAAAGAAAAGTGTTATTGGACACATTCTTAGTAATTAGTTACATAGAAATTTAATTTAGATTAAAATTACTTATTAGCCTGAGGCTAGATTGTAATTTTATTAAGAAATGAACTTTAGGCGATTCTTAAAAAAAATCTTTAAAATTTCAATGGTTTCTACAGCTTACTAATCTTATATTAGTGATAAATCATTATCAGCTACCACTTACCCAGTTCATAGACACTAGACCACCTACTTATAACTAAACATTAAAATAATACGAGTACGTCTATCCGGAACAAAGCGCCGGTTTAGCATACGTCCGGCCATCCTAAACTAGACTTTCGTTGATAGAATAATAATCACTTCCTGGATATTTTGTTGCTTATAGCGAACTATTAGTTGCTAATCAATTTTATTTTATTTAATTATACATATATAGGGTTATTCATAAAGGGTATGCCAAGCCGAAAACGGCTCATAGTACTCATAATTATGAACAACTTTTACTATGGGACTACTTATTCCATTCTTTGATTCTTATATTATATACGTACTTATATACGTGCTAAATCGTAGGCAGCATTGCTTATCAGTCGACATGGCGGTGAAATGCAACTCTATCATTAAATAAAAACGCGATAACTTTTCCTATCTTGTCGACCTGTTTGGCTCAGCGGTAGTGTAGCCGCCTTATAAGCCAGAGGTCCCGGGTTCGATTCCCGGCCGGGCAGATGTTTGAATGATGAATTTAAATATCTGTTCTGGGTCTGGGTGTTAGTTGTCCTTGTCTTTGTGTGTCTTCCGTGGCATCCCCGACACAGGATTTATTCCTAGTGGGGGAGCTATGAGTGTGAAACGTTTATTTATTTTATTTATCTTGAGCAGTCGTTTAAAAACTTGCCTACAATTCCAAAAGTCACGGAATTGCACTCACTATTCTAGCTATAAAAACTACTTTTACCTCAAACTCCACCATGTACTTGTTTATCAAAAACATTGTACTTTAATTGGAAACATTAGTTACCTGATAAAACAGCGTGTTAACGTTAGTTACTAATTATTTCCTAGTATAAGCTGGGTTGTAAAAACAAACTGCGTCACTGCCACGGCAGACAAGGCGTCGCCTGGCTTGAATAACAATATCTAATAGATTGGAGCTGGGTATGACGAAAGTGCTTCAATACGTCCATATGGTTTACTTAGGATGAGTTGCAATGAACAGTTCCACAGTTATCATCCTCAAGTTGGTATTTAAATTGAGTCTCTAGGGTTTTTTAGCTGTAAAATCGCGTCTAGTACTTAAGTCTAGTGCTTACAAGAAACGATGAGTATTGTTTTATTTCTTGTTCTGCAAATTAACACCTGACTTAATCATTTATTATCATTTTACCGATAGACCATGCTTAAATTGAAAATCTCCGAGCTCTCAGCTTGATTAGGTCAAGCTGAGCTGAGCTAATGATTAGGATGTATTTAGAAAGCCAACTTTCAGGCTCATATCCCACTTCAGGTTAGGTTAGGTTTAAAATCAATTGACAAGCTCCTAATGCTTTGTTCCAGCAGCACCATTTGAGATCCATTTTCTTTTTCCATGTGACTTTTCCAAGATAGATTGTCGCCAAAATTCGAAGTATTCCATTATTAAACGAAATCTTGTGCTACGAGTATAAGTCAGCCTTCAAAAGTCAATAAACTATATTGATTGCTTATGTCATGGCCAAATATGCGCAGAAAAACATACCGGTTCTTTCGAGAGCGATAAATAACAAATATTGGATGGGTAGCATTTGCATTCGGTTGTTTGGTTGTTAAGCTGCGTCTTCACTGAGCTTAATGACATCAAGACCTAGTGCATAAAATTACATAGATCTTTGACCACATCGCCCGTCGCTTCGTCAGGTGAGATTGTGGTGAAACGCATGTCTACGATCTTTTCTTTTTTTTATTTGTTTTTTTTTCTTTTCCAATGCTCCTCGAGGAGGAGAAGGCAAAGGTCTCCATCTTCTTCCAGATAGCACAAACAGTCGAACACCCTATACGACAGATTACGGGTCTCTTACGTAAAAGAAAATTTTCAATGGCTTCAATAGTCATAAAAAGCGAGTTAAACAATTCTCCTTTTGTTTTATCAGAAACTACAACAAATTTTCCCGACCTTTAACTTAGCCAGCAACTGTGTTATTCTACGAAAATAAGCACCGTTTCACACTAGAAGATTAACTCGAGCCCCAGACGAGTTAGGCCCCAGTCACCCACATACGACATCAAAGTGTCACCTAGTTCCTTTAAAAACTTGCCTTGCCTACACCTAGCTTTAAGAGGTAAGGTGACAATCGTTTTGTTTTTCTTAGGACATTTTTATTTCTGAGGTGTCGCGTAACGTGACAAAATGGCGACTGGGGTGATCGAAGGACCTTGTTGATGCTGTTTGCAATATTTTTGATTTTTGACTATTTCATTTTCGCAGTGTAATATACTCCCTAAATAATCGAGTAATTAAATGTACTCTACCGACATGAGTCTCCTTAAATACTGAACAGAACTGAACTGAATGAAGACAGTTACAGCAATAACTTCGAAAATAAATAAAAAATCTGTGACTTAGCCATTTTGTTAACTTATATTTCTATTCAGTTATGCATAAGTCATAATGTAAAACTGTGTAACGCAGAATATATTCTGAGTCTTAACTTGCTAAAAAAAAAGAGTTTTTAAGAAATTGTCCTATTTTAGCTTGCAAAGAATGGTGATCCTAAATAGAAGCGCAGACAGACGAAATGAATATTTTATGTGTAGACGGGAGGCTTTTAGCGACGGTTTAGTGATTAAGGGTAAAGTGGGAACGGATTTTGGGACGATTTGCCGATCTCCGCTTTTGAGCTTTGTTTTCAGCACTTTCTGTTGTGTCTGAGAGTCTTAGTGACACTGTTTTACTTTTGAATCTTTTCTATCGATAAATTCGATTCTATATATTCTACTATGGAAACTAACGTGGTTTTGATTTTTGTTTTTTTTTTTAATGCCGGACGCAAAAACGACGGGTTGTTATAAGTTTGACGTGTCTGTGTCGGTCTGTGGCATCGTAGCCCCCGAACGGATGAACCAATATTGATTTTGAATTGTTTTTTTTGGAAAGTGAATATAGTCGGGAGTGTTCTTAGCTATGTTTTGTCGGGAGTTTTTATTTTTTTTAATTTAATTACTTGTCCATACATATATTCTTTTTGTAGTTTTGAGTTATTCTTTGTTTTGAAAGGGTAAGTATTATTGATTGTATGCTAGTCGTAAGCTAGTAGTAGTTTACAAGGAGACTATTTGAACCATTGAGTAGTAAAAAATGTGAGCCGTCACGGGACGCCTGGCAGATGTGAAACATCGACATTATTTTGTAAAAGTAATATGCAGAAAAGAAGAACATAATATTGTGATAGGAACTATAATATGTCATAATGATAAAATAAAATATTACGATTTTTTTTCCAGATAACGATGACTATTTATTGAATAAACATTTATTTTCATTAAATACAAAAAATGACGAATTTATTTCAAATCGTGACTACTTAATTCGTTTAATCAGTAACTCGTTGACTCGTCGTTGACTTCGGTACTAGTTATATTCGATGTTGCCTCTGAGGCCGTGCGACGCATGTCGTGGCGACGCGTCGCCACGGCATGCGTCGCTACGCCAGAAATCGGTTTTACGTGCGGCTATAGATGTTTCACATCAAAAATTTTGTTTATAATTAAAATAAGTGTTCTTGTGCCGTTTTATGTGAACTGCCATACCTTTTAACTACAGTATTTAAATCACGACCCACTTGCACTTTATTTGGCGGCTGCCTACATTTATTAAGCCAAGAATATCATTTCCATAAAATAATCTGTGACCCTTTCTGGCTGGTGCAATTATCTTGATCTCTCTCTCTCTCTCTCATTAGAAAAGTCATAAGAGTAAGAGTGACCGAGATAACATTGCAGAACAAAAACTAGCTAGAATTACAATGTAAGTTGTCCTACATCATTAATCTATTCAAGTGGCATCAGACACGTCCCGTTAACAGCAACAAAGTAAGCTATAATGCTCATAATCAACTAACGAGGAACGATACGCAAAAAAGCGGAAAAATACGCAAAATTGCACAAAAAATTACGCAAAAAGCGTCAATTATACGTCGATAGCAACTTGTACTGTCGTTTATTCTGTGACGAAACTGCCATTCTGCACGTACCCTTACATTAGCAGCCTTTATTTTTCTTCAGCTACCTCATTATGTGATAAATATTCGCAATTAATATTCTCTGGGCGGCCATATTGCGTATCGCGGTAGCATCGCCCCGCCTCCATATTAGAATAAAATTAATTCGCGAGAAACAAGGCCCGTCCGCACGTAATCCGGCTGACCTTCTCGTCGACCGATTATCACCCTTATGGCATACCAAATAGGGGTCAGAGAGAAGCTAAGAATATAGTCTTCTCGACTCATATAATTCCGAACGGCTAAAGTATAAATGCTACGGTAGGGCGATAATTGACCATACCGTACAGCAATCCTGTAAACACAGGTTTATACAGAAAGGGTAGGCTAAGCCGAAAAAAGCTCATAGTACTCATTATGAATAACTTTTAAAATGTGACCAACCCGGAATTCGCAAAATAAAAATCAGCTTTGTCATCCAAAAATGTCAATGGGACTCGACGAAATATATGGAACAGCTGATTTTTTTTCACAAAATCTGGGTCGTTCCATCATAATTATCATATCAGCCTTAATCGGTTTAGCATACCCTTTCTGTATAATCCAGTATAAATTGATATAATTCTTTTGCGCGCCAAAGTTCCATAGACAAGTTTCAACTATTTTTTTGTTTTTGTTGTTTAAAGCAATTATTGCCAAGTTTTTATGGATTTATAGGCCCCGGTTTAGTTTGATGGTGAATGTCATCGTCGTAAAATTTAAATGGTCGGTAAAATTAATAAATGTTATTGTATTTAGTTTTATGTTACGTGTTTAAATGACGATTAACATTGTGGGCACATTTCGGGCCCGGACGGCATTTTGTAATAATATAATTGTAATAATAGGCCCAAGTTTGAAGGCTTTTTAAGACAGATCTAAATTTTCTAAAACTATTGGCATCCTTGTCTAATGGCTTGCAATGATAAAGACAGATATATTTTTAGTTAGTTTAGTTAGTTCAAATAATGCCTTCAAACTTGGGCCCAATATCTAAAGGTGGCAATCTAATAATCTCTAAATAATTTGTCAATTATATAGTTTTATGAAGCAATTAATAGCAGCAATAGTTTAGATAGTTTCGATTTTATTCGATAATCAGAGGAATTATAACATAAGGTTTCTAAACCATGTTAGTTTTCATAATTAAATAATCCCGGGAGTTTCGTTATGATATTATCTTAAAAAAATTGCCAAAAAGTTCTTGTCAAGTTTTGAAAAACACGTGTGGAATGTTTTTAATTGAATTCGAAAATTGTAAAACTCAATTTTGTTTTCTATAAACATAATCGCAGTGTCAAATAAAATAGTTAATTAGTGACTTTAATTAATAAAAGTCAGTTAAAATTAGTTAGTATTTAGACAGTCGAGTTGGTGGTCTAACGCACACTAATATCGTTGAAAAACTCATATCAATACCGTTATAATAAATTAATAAAAAAAATACATTAAAAAACCGAATTTAAAAACCTAAGACCCAACATTTTCATAAGAAATAATAAACCAAACACGCTAATGTAAACCAAGCTTAATTCGTACGGTGACTATGACTTTGCAGTTTGTGGTCTTAGAAGAAAAAAGCTCTAAAAGCCATTGCACCCGATTATGATAATAATCTATCACGAACTCGAGTCTGTCTCCTAAGTTTGTTACTATTTCGAGACTTGAACTGATGTCGATCTTTCTATTTAGACAGGTACAACTGTTTTTGTGTGTTAAAACATTTTTGAGATATAAACAATTTAAAGTTTGATTTTTAAACTTGAAACTGTTTTTTTTATCGATTACTAGCTGACTCGACAGACGTTGTCCTGTCAAAAGCCATTGCGTCAATTCTATGTCAAATGTCAAAAGTTACATTAAAAAAGTTTACATTGTCCAAAGCGCTATATGGTTTAAGTATTTTTAAATTTTCTAATTTTTCATGTTTTTTTACTATAAATTGAGATGTGAGCTATCCTATCTCCTAAGTGAGATCGAACTGCACCCGGTGTGCAAATTTGATTGAAATCGGTTAAGTAGTTTAGGAGTCTATAGCGGACAAACAACGTGACACGTAATTTATATATATTAAGATGTCATTTTTGGAGTTATAGACCTATAAGGTATGTAACCCTTATGGTGAGACTCTTTGGTTTCTGGTCTGTATGTCACAGCTCTTTTCATTATTAGTACAGACAGTTGTTTAAACTAGATAATTAAAATTAGACTTAAGCATCTAAGCAATTACGCGACTACGAATGTTCTCCATAATACTTTTCTTATTGTTTTTATTAAGGTGAAGACACAATGTCAAAGTTTAAAAAAGTGAAACATTTTAACTAATTAATTTAGGCTTCGGATGTTCGGAATAATAAAACTATAGAGACAAACTTGCAATCATAACTTTATTTTTGTATTTGTATCTTAGTTTACTATAAAAGTATCAAAAAAACACTTATGTAGAATATAGCTTAATATATATAAATCTCGTGTCACAATGTTTGTCCTCAATGGACTCCTAAACCACTTAACCGATTATAATAAAATTCGCACACCATGTGCAGTTCGATCCAACTTGAGAGATAGGATAGTTTAAATCTCAAATTATAGTCGCAATTTTAATTTATTGCAAATTATATATATACTGATAATTTTTACTATAAATTGACAAGTTAGCATCAACATACTACGGTTGCTATAGTTACGCAATGGCTTTTGACAGGACAACGTCTGTCGAGTCAGCTAGTTTTTATTATATATTAAAATTGGTTTATTTTAAATTCTCCAGCAAAAACAGCTCTGAGCTTCTTACGAGCTTCAAATCCTCGTAAACTCGGCGACACGAGATGAAATATCTGATTAAATTCGAGATAATGCGCTCAAATTCTGAATTTGTCGTTCTGACTGCCAGCAATCCTTATGTAGGATGGAATAAGGTTCAAAATGCTGGTAAAAATCGATTACACAATTTACTCGATTTGGGTGTTACTTTATCGAATAACACATCAGAAAGCTATTTCCGTGACTTGGCTATTTCGCTGTGTTTTCTGTATGTAGATTTAAAGTTTGGGTTGTCAATTATTAAATTGCAATTCTTATTTATAACAAATTGACAGCTTCTCGAGCATATTGTTACTCACTTATGTCTTTTTAATAGCGACTCAAATTGGGTCTTCGCCTTAAACTCCATAGAGAGCCGATCTGGATCATTGTTGAATTTAGGCAAAAACCTAATTGTAAAATATCTTTACTTTTTGTGTATAATCGTGTTTTACTTTCGTTGCATCATATTTAATCTAATTTGTCTGTTACAGGTACGTACATTCAGCTCAACGCCTACCGTAAGTATGTGTTAATAAAATAAATGTAGTGACTACACGTTTTGTATTACTGGGATATTACCGGACATTACCCATTGCACAAGCGACAAAAAGTAAAGAGTTGCAAGTTTTAGTTTCAAGTGGATTTTCAGACAACGTATTTTATATGTCACCGTCACCCTCATTAAAATAGATACGAAAGTGACAGGGACAAAAGAAGTCGTTTGCTCTATTTACGGGGCGGTCCATAGAGATATGATTTTTCGTTCAAGGGTCCAGCAATCATTTTTTTTTTAATTTAGAGGGCTTTTTCGTTAAGAGACTACCATCGCCCAGGAAAGTCATAATAACAAAAACAAACAGATTTTTAGTATGTACTACTCAGATGTAGTGATAGAAATAAAGATGTTTATTTGGCACGTTAACAAGTACAGCACAAGTAACGTAAGCCTCATCATCATCATCAGCCTATCGTATCTTTGTCCACTGCTGGACATAGGCCTCTCCTAAATAACGCCACAAGCCACGATCTTCTGCCTATAACTGAATAAAAAAAAACAGTGCCACAAAAATAGTAGGTACAGTAAAATACGATACAGCAGAGTTACTACCCAGCATAATACCACAAACTTTGCCATGAAAAAGCGTGATAGCGCGTCGAAAAATCTCAATAGTTATGGCCACCTCACCTGGTCCGAATGTCCATTGCAATGCGCACCGCGTCTCGACTACGTGACGTTTACCCGCTCTCCAGAGGGCGTTGTTGTAATCTCAGGCGTAATCAAATTGCTAATGCTTGTCGACAACTAGAAGCGGCGCGGGCGAGGGCGCTGGTGTCGCTTGCTGTTGTTGCTCATATCTCAAGGAGACGAGCGCAGTGGTCGGTGCTGGGTCTTGAATTTTATAAATTCAACATTCTGGGTTCCTGGTGGTTTTAACGTCAGGCGAGCGATTTGCTCGTCTCGTTACTCAATTGAACAAAGCTTAAAATGCTATGTGTAAACGGGCTTTAATAGTAATTTTGATTCATTTGTAGCTAAAGGTCGTGTTAGCCAATTGTAATAAGGACAATAAATTATAATTAACATAAATGTCTGGGAAATTATTCTCCAATGATAGTCGTATCTCTTACTTACTCTAATTTAAATGAAAATCAGAAAGACAGGGACAGAACCAATGTTCCTCATTCTGGAAAATGCCCAGTTCTAGAGTTTGGTTATGAGTGTGTTTAATTCACCATCACACAAAGAGAAGTAGTATATTATTATATTTCATTACCTCTTGAAAGAGATAAAGGCAGCTGCGAAAATGTTTTCGAATTATTCCACGTCGGTTCTCAATTGCCACGGACAATACTCGGGCGCAGTTTTTGTAGGCGTACAGTCTGGAGCTTCAATCTAGTTTGGCAGGATGTTCTATTTTTGAAGTTTTTGTTTTATTTTCCTGATTTAGGATGTTGCGGTGCTTATAAATTGTCCATTACTATGTGACGTAGGTTATAACTTACGGTCAAAACATTCTAAAGTTCTTTGTTAACTTCTCTACGATAAGAAAAAAAATTGGTCAAGTTTAAGTCTTAGATGTTTCTGATTTAGATCGTCAAATTCTAGACAGCATCCTCTATCTATATTATTTATTAGCCTATGCTACCATTCCCCCAAACCTTTCCCTTAGAATAAAAAAATTAAAACAAATAAACCTAAACGATTCTTTTTTTCGTTTTTTAACCCCGGGAAAATAGAAGTCTATTAATTAAATTTCTTAAAGCTTCCTGCTGAAAAGTTCAAGTTTTTCGTTGATCAATAAAAATACAAATAAAAAGTTGAGATTCCTAAAAATGGAATTAGGTTGTCCGAAAAGTCAAGCGACTGCTAAAAATATCGTAAATCCAAATAAAAAAATAAGTTTGAAGGTTGAACAGGAAGCTCGATATAGACATCAAAGGAAACGTTTTGCTTTGAATAGCTGACTAAATGCAAATTGTAAGATAATGTCGTAATATGTCGTTTCACATGACACGCGCGTTTTTTATAAAACGTAGGAGGGAGGGTAAAAATAGAAAACTGTTTTTAATACTATTTTTTACGAATAAATCCGTGTTTGTCTACCAACTCGCCTGTTTGTAAGCGTCGTTGCGGTCGAAGTTGAAGCACGCATATTTAGAAGATACCTATTCACTCAGACTTTGAAAAGATCTAGATTTTATCTCTCAGGAAACAAGGAAATGATAAAAAATAATAAATAATAATATAGTAAGTTCGTGCTTTTACGTAAATAATGAGATATATTCTTTATTTATAGAGATTTACGAGTAAGTAATACAAGTACACTAGCTGACTCGACAGACGTTGTCCTGTCAAAAGCCATTGCGTCTATTGCGTAACTATAGCAACCGTAGTATGTTGATGCTAACTTGTCAATTTATAGTAAAAATTATCAGTATATATATAATTTGCAATAAATTAAAATTGCGACTATAATTTGAGATTTAAACTATCCTATCTCTCAAGTTGGATCGAACTGCACATGGTGTGCGAATTTTATTATAATCGGTTAAGTGGTTTAGGAGTCCATTGAGGACAAACATTGTGACACGAGATTTATATATATTAAGATAAGAACATTTAAAATTACTTAAATTAAAAACTAAACTAATCTAAAAGACCGCTGTCTGTGGGATTGTTATCAAAACGCTGGCCCTATTACCACGTCGAATGAAAAGAAATTCACGTTAAGAATTGTGTTCTCACGTGAAAACTGGTATTTCTTTAAAGTAAACATAATATTTCGTCATTAAATATACAATAAATACGGTTAATAGATGACTTTTGGCAATGGCAGTTACAATAGACATTATTGTATGTTATGTACACTTACGCAATGTTCATATTGTTGATAGATACTCGTAGAATGAAAATTCTCTTGGGTTTAATTTAGAAAATATTGCTTTGATTAGATGATATGAAGGGATGATAAATATAACAGTCGAATAGAACTTTTTTTAGCTGATTTGCTGCTATGAGTTTCATCAGGCTACATTAATAAAATAGATTTCTATCTTTACGTGTCGATAACAAAATTATTTGATAATCGCAGATAATATTTGCGTGTAATTTTAATTTTATCCAAGCTACCAACGAAATAATATTCATCCTTTTTTATCTTATCATATATTTTTTATGATTAATGCCATAAAAACACGAGTGACGAGTAACATTAAGAATTCACAAACTAGGATCGCGTATGTCACCTGTGTTTAGCAAAAAAGGGGAAGTAAGTCCTCTCCCTAATTACCATGTCAAAGGGCGCGATTGCCTGTCCGGGGACTTCGACCCGAGCGGTCACCCTACATTCATATCCTGGAAGCCAGTACGTAATACATTATAGATTTCTACTTTTACAATTAGTAAAAAAAATACTTTAAAAATAATTAGTCAACCACGATGGATATTACTTAAATAGAATGTTTTTTTTTCAGAAACCACTTTCCTAAAAGTCATTTCCTTTTTTATGAAATTACTAGCTGTGCTGTTTACTGTGTAAATACTAAAAACGGTGACGATGTAAGCTAGCCTATGTGTTAATCCAGGGCATGAATTATCTCTATTCCAAATTTTATTAAACTCGGTTACGTAGTCACGTGGTAACAAACAAGCGCAGATCTGTTTATGGGCAAATGTGACGCTTAACATCAGGCGAGCAATTTGCTCGTCCTCGTCACTCAATATCATAAAAAAAACATTCACATACATTTTCAGTTTGAGGGTTTTCATGCGTCCAACTTACGTCACTGTTACATTTTATAGTGGTCGACCCATACAATATGCATGGCATTTTTGCGAGTGAAATTACTTTTTAATTTGGCGTCGTCCGCTCGCCGATTGCGGTGACTAGGGTCCGGAGATATTTCACAGCCCGCGTCATTTGACATACCGAAAATGTTTCGCTTTGTATCGAATTCCAGTTTGTATTTCGCCCTAGTATTTTATCAGACTGCTTTTTTTTCATTGTTTACTAAAACATTTGTTCCCGGAACTATATTTAAATTCGGTTAGTACGTTAGTAACGGTTTTTATTAAATTTAGTTCCGAGAATCTATCGATATAATGTGAAAAACTTAAACTCTCTTGAAAAGCGTAACTGCCAATCTTTATTAAAAATTCTAAGTCTAATTTATTCTTATATTTTTATCTATATCTGATAGCTCATTTATTTTCTCCAAACTACCCACATTTCGACCGCAACCCTTCTGAAACTGAACTGTTCGCAATTTGTGAACGTCTATTATTTAACTAGAAAACAAAGCTAAGCGTCGGTAACCCAGCTTTCGCGTGCAGGCGCCGGCGGCGGCAACTTCAAAGGGATGGCAACCGCATCCCTCCCTACACCCCCTGAAACCCTGAGGCACTGAATTATTGTGGAGACAGTAGCGAGGGTTTGCCTAGTTTTCTTTTTCATTCATATTTAAACGATCAGACTGATAAAATTAGTTAGGAATTCCAACATTAGACGTTTTTAAGCTGAACCACTTATATTTTTTATTAAGTTACACATGTTTATACGATAGGTACATAAAAAATAAAAAATAAACTAATTTCCTTATTTTTTAAGCATAAGGAGATTTTCTTATAAGAGGGTTTATTTTGTTTTTGATCATCAAATTAATCGATGATGTCTAACTAAATCTACTTGGGATGGCACGCTTAAACCGCTGACTGGTTTCCGAACGAATAATAACTGGTGTAGTTACTGTTATGTATTTGAGGTTGATTTGTTAACGTCATACATGTAACATTAAAATCACTGTATGCGTATATCAAAAATGTCATCTAAAGCTAACGTACTGTCGATACGCACACAATGCCCGAACCGACCGCGACCGCGTTTGTTCATTGCGGCGGCACCTATGTATTTGGGGTACGGATCAGTGTGTGCACACCTTTAAATGCGACGAAGGCGACAATCCTGAAGGCAAGCACGGCTGTTTTATGGTTGAAACAGAATTTGGAACGCTCATACTTTAGCCATGTCCTAGTAGCGAGGTAGGCTCTTTAGATGAGGCCTTATTTAGTAGTTATGCTCTTTATGACGTTTTAGCTTAAGCTATGATAGTTTAGTGGTCGGACGCTGCAGGTTGTGGGTTCAATTCAAATCTCAACGACAAGCTTTAAGGTTGAGACTTCTGGCAAAGAAAAAGATTTTCTAGTGCTTGCATGGCTGTTATTTGCAAAGATTAACGTCCAACGTCTAATGGTGTTTTCTGACAGTGTCTCTTCAAAGTATGTAAGTTTAATCTACTGCTCAGCATCAGGTGAGATGTAGTCTTACGCCCTACTCTATCAGCTGAAAATCTAATAAGTTTAATTCTGTGCTTCCTGTGCAAAATGATACAACTTGACTTGAAGGTCACCACTTCCGAGTTTTATCATTTTGCACAGGAGGCACAAAATTGTTTTTCTAAACGCCCTACGGAGAATTGTTAGCACATCATTATTTTAATTTTCTCAAAAATCGTCTAAATGGTTTCATTCATCAATATACCCCTTGTTATAAACCCAAAAACCTCTAGAACGTGCCTGATTACCCGTCAAGGGAGCGATTACTGTACTCGTGCGGCCGGCAATTAGTAGCGATGGCGCCCAACGTGGGGCCGCGTGGTGTCGCATACATTGTGTGCCCTAATTACCGTCAAATTAAGCCGCAATTTGCGCATCTTGCTATAAATAACCATTAAATTAAAATTAAATAACCTTTTGCGTTTTGGAAAAGTGTTAATGTAAAATAACTTCTTATAACGTCTGTGTCTTTCGAAAGAAGTCATTAGATTTCAAGGCAGGTCTATAACAGGACAGGTGTACATAATAGCAATATCCGCCTTAAAAATGAATGAAAATGTAACAAAACTACACTACTGCTAAAGTATTCAGTACTTAACTTTTGTACTTGTATATAACTTGAGAGATTCAACTCGCAAAAGGAACGATTACTGCCTTGTTAGCTAACAGTTTATAACGATGGCTCCCAACGTGGTGCCGCGCAGTACTGCTTGCATTGAGCCCTTATTAACGCTATGTGACGCCGCAATTATCTCGTCTTGTTACTAACAACGTCAATTTTATTATTTAAAAATCTGAGTAAAATATTTTTTTAAGATTTGGTCCGATTTGTGTAAAAGGATTTTAATTTCTTAAAGTGCGATATGTTATTACTCATGATTAACCAATCGTTGTTAGATTGTGCCTACATAAATGATAAAAGAGTAGGTTTATAGATAGCTTTTTAAGCAACCGGTAGAAATATTTTTTTAAAACTTCATAATGCTGAGTAATAAAATATTGAATCTTTTTACTCGCCAATCTAAAGAAAATGGTTGTATCACGTATCTAAATACAATACACTATTATCCGAACCTCTGTTTACTTATGCCCATTCTTTGCCACCCATAAACAAACCTAAAACTTGAACACGAATCTAAACAGTCAATTCAAGTATAATGAGAGATATCAATATTCATACCCTGAGATAGCCACGTGCCGGATAGAAAGAGACAGGACATCCTATTCCACCCCTCTCTTTTGCACACACTTTAATTTCGAATGTTCAAAACAATCTTGTTGGGAGTCCCTTCTCCATTTAAAATTCGTACACGCTCCGTGAGTATCTACGGATGTTGTCGTTTTGAGTTTTTGTCCCGTTTTTCATTAAGGATGTTTGGTGATACGATGTAGGTGGCCACTGGCTTTGATGTTTGACAATTTGTCATTGAGGAAATCGTCACAAAATAATGAATTCATGGGTATGAAAATACATAGAGAAAGAATATTAATTTGTTATCGAAGAAGGCTACTGTTAAACACTATCATCTAATTTACTAAAAAGAAAAAAGTCTGATATTTTGCGCTAGTTTAGTAATATCAACTACCTAAAATCTTCAAATTCCCAATCACAATGATGTCACAGAATTAAACTCTGATAAAAATAAATTGTAAAGGATACGATAAAATGTCACCCTTAGCAACTCTTTACCCCTCTCTGTGACAACGGACAATTGTACAAATAGGGATAGTTTTTTAGAGGTTCTCATTTTATTTAGTTAATTAATAAGACCGAATTCAAACAAATCCAACTACTGATTGATACACTCAACGCGCGAGGGGCGTATTAGATAGGGTTGCCACTTGATTGCCGATAATCCCGTAATTTTTACATACTTACTTAACCTAAAGCATAGATTTGACAGAACTTTCTTTATTACTTTACTTCAGCTATGTAAATACTAGACAAATGTCTCTTTCAATCTATCCAATTCTCACGGTCGTGAATTTAACTATTTTTTATTGCAGTCTACGCTATAAAATGAACGAAATATTTAATTGCTACGGCTTTAAATTTAATACGGGCGTAAGCAATCAGTGGTGCATTTGCAAAGGTATAAGACAATTACAAAGTTATGGCTACTTTCATTGCGCACCAAAAACGTAAACATTGACACAAGCATAAACTCTAAATCTAAGAAAGCAAACAGTAACTTGGTAGACAACACAATCCACCAAATTACGGCGCGATGTTTCGAAAAAAAAAAACCTGTAACGGAAACCTACAATAAATTACGAATTCCCATCACGACAACCCTGATTCAAGTACCGCTCACTAGGGTCCGTTCGATCCCCATTGTACAGACCTACTTGTTTTTCAATACGACCCGGCACAAGGGTAGTTTCTATTATTTCGAATTGTGCCCATTATCCTCGCAGTACCAAAACGACGTAACTCACGCTCATTTGATTATGACTTGTGACGTTTTATCTCTGCTGGCGTTGTTTTGGTATGACATCCACTCTGCTATTGTAGGGGAGGTTGGTATTAATGATTTGTCATGTTTTGACCTCCGTCAAGTGACATTGTGTTATGGTACTTGATGACTGAATGATTTGGGAAAATTATTTATTAGTAAGGCATACGCATATCATGCAATATCAAATTGTATGATGAGAGGCGATCAACTATCGAAGAGTTACTTAGCTCATTTTGACAAAGATGACGAAACTCGTACGAAACGCTTTGATTCCACCTTTATGGTGCGAACCGCTAGGGTGTGGAACGCTTTGCCTGATTGGGTGTTTACCGATAGATATAATCTAGGTGTCTTCAAGTCGCGAGTGAATCGGTTTCTTCTAGGCAAGCATGCTCCATCGCAGACCGCATCGTTGCTTACCATCTGGCGAGATGGCGGTCAAATGCAAGCCTATTACTAAAAAAAAGGAATGTAAACGGTTCGTAAATGAAAGAGGTCCAATTAGACATTTAGCTGTCCTACTCCTAACATATGGACGGCTATAATAAGCTTCGTCTTTCGTGTAGATTCAAGTATGTAGTTACTTTCAAAAGCAGATTACTGCGACTCTTGAAACCATTTTCGTATGACCTTTTAGATAGATTTAAAAAAATACTTAAGCCTTCCCTTCCTATCTTCAAATTCTACTTGTGTTCAAATAACATACACATTACACAACCAATAATGCGGTCTGGCGCCCAAACCCCTGAAACTGTCTGAGTGAAAAAATACCCGCATTGAACTCTACCACTTTGAACTTAAGGTGATACTGTCTGAAAATAAAATGTTGGCTCTCTTGCCCTCTTTTCTTACGTTATTTGCAAAGTTGGGACCGCTGAAAGTCAGCTTTCGCGAAATTGACCCGCGCTTGGACTTCCGTCAAGAGCCGCCATTACGGTACCCTCATTTCCGGCGTGTCCGGGATTTCAGGACCATTACGGGCTTAGCTGCGCCTTTTCTTCGTATTTCGGCGTCCACAATACAATATTATAGCGGTAACAAAAGCCTGGAAATATTTAGGTCGATTTATTGAAATGTATATGCGGAGCGCACGTCCACTCGCAGCGCATCGCAAGCATCAAGTGAGACGCATTTTTAATTAAACGCCGCCGGAAGCCGCCATGTTGCAGCGCTTCCGCAGACGCCATCTTGCGGCTGCCGTTTGACAAATTGGAACGGGAGAGTGACGCGCAATTTTCCCGCCATTGTTCGCTTTTACCGCGCAACAAAATGAAAAGTCGCGTTCTGTTCTGTATTTTTTCTATTTTTCCCGAAATGTTGCGATCCAGTGTGTTGCCGCGTTATTTTTCCTATTTGTGAGGGTGTTCGTTGACTATTGAGTTTTATTTGAATTTTGGTAGTGTATGACTGAAATAGACGTGAAAAAGTCATTTGAATTTTTTATACGGTATACTGACGACAAAATATTTCTGTATTTTTTTTTCCATGTTCCAGTGGTATAGTTTTTATTTCATGAAACCTTGGCTGCGGAAAAAATATACAAGTTTGAAAACAAAAGAGTCCAAGCGAGTTGCTTATTATAGCTCCTATTGTGATCCAAGTTACTGGAAAACTTGTGTTTATTTACCTGCTAATTAAAAACGTAAGTATTTTATTCTCAGTTTGTTTTTAGTTTTCTTGAGGCATTGTTTGGTCAAAAATAAATGCTGTTGTCTAATTACGAATATTATTTGGTTAATTTTTAATCATAACGTCTTGTCTCGGCAAGTGGCCAGCTTTTCTGTTTGAATTACGTTATCGCATCGTATTAATGTTAATTTACGAAAGCATGTCTGTCTGTCTGTACATTTACTCGTAACTTTGCGTCTGTCTCGATTTGTTTGTCAGTAAAGGTAGCAGCTCCACAATCAGCCACATAAAAACCATCTTAATCTTAGGGCAAAGAAATAATTCATAAATAGCCTTTTTCATCTCAGAAAATGCTAAATCACAAATAAAGCCACCGCTAGTCTTTAACAGTTTTCAAATTGCGATAAACTCAAAAAGAACAATCGTACTAATCGGTTGCGAAAACAAACACTCTCCGACGATTTAAAAGCACATTACAGGAAAACTGAACAAATAGGATTAGTTATTCGGTTCGGACGGGAACAATTCTAACTAGTAACGTTTATATGGCGGGCTCATTAAAGCGGCGGCGAGATCAAAGGAGTCCGAAATACGCGCGGCAGACCTATGTAGACGTAGAGGCTCGTAGAGATGGATTGGATGCGATCGGAGGGAAATTTCGGGAAAGGAAAAAGAAGAATTGTGATTGGCAAAGGAAATAGAGGTCGGAATTGATCGCAGCTTGTTCGCAGAACGGCTATCGGAAGAGGTATGTGAAAGTTCAAATTTCGGAAAAGTTTAAATTTTAGGCAGGAGAAAAACCTTGTGTTCTACCAACTGGTCTCCAATTTCGCATACATATTACACACACGTTAATTGATGAATAGTTGTCGTAGTTGTCTTATTATTAAAAAGTGATCTTATCATTTTATTTGCACCTCCTATTATAGGTGTGTTATTTCGACCAAGTCTATCTCAGTACTGCCAGTGAAATATATGCAATTTTAATTTTACTTGTACCTCACTGTTTTCATTTCATTACCTTAACAAGACTGTGGCACGGTCTCTTCTATACATTTCCTAGCTCTCGCCACTTGTTCAACAGAATGGTCCAATGGATTTATGCTCCCGTTGACGTGCGTCTACTGCCCAGAGCCCAGCCTGCTCGATCATCGCCGTATGTGTGGTCCTTTTTGGATCGATCTAGATACAAACTACGAGTACTTACCCACTTATGCAGAAACGCTGATTAAACTTATCTGTTCCATATTTCCATATAATATGTGCCTCCTTTTTGTCCTTTTTTGCCATCGTAACAATTTCTCATTGACAGATAATTTTAAAGCATAGATTAGGTTATCAAGCTTAAATGCATGTTATTTTTTTGCAAGCATAATTTGCGATCTGTCTTGTTCTCGTATAATAGCAGTGTCTTACTATTTTTTATCTAATTTATTTAGGAATCTACCTAAGTACTCTAACACAATTCCCCTTTTCCATTATGTAGTTTATTTAAAAGTCCAAAACAAAGTTACTTCTAAAAACGACGTGTATAAAAGCTCAATATCTGTTTGTATAAATAATCCCGTTCAAATAATCCCACGGCCTACAAACATCAATACTTAGCAATATTCTTTACAACATTTTATTTACCCCAGCCATAAAACTTCCAATTACACCCATTAATAGACAAATATAATAATATTCTCTTATCGATATAATAACTGACATAAAAAACGTAAAAGTTTCATATAACCAGTCCCTATTAAGCCAAATTGCTATAAATTCTTCAGTACTGTCATATAGTAGTAATATATGTATGCACTTACGTTAATAGTATCAGGCATTGATTGCAACTAATTGGATCGTTATGTGGAGAAATAATGACCAATTAGTAAATTAAACGATGATAGGACGACGAAAAAACGAGGTTACGTAAGCTTTTTGTCTCATTATAGAATAGGAATAAATGTGGTCCGAGTAAACGCCCTTGGGGTACACCTTGAGAGAATTTGTGATAACACCTGTTAAATATGAATTTCAGAGACTAAATTGATAGAATTATCAGGAACTGGTCTTTCTCAGGTTTGTGTAGATTTTGTACCAATTTAATATTTAAATTAGATTGTTTTTTTCGAAATCGACATAATCGAATGCTTTTCTTCTTATATTTTTCGATTTACAATAATACAAAGACCCAAGAAAGAAGCATTCATCCTTTGTTTAGGGGTTGTTTCAAAATTAACACAAACTTTAAGGTTTCTGTTGTTCCCCCTCTAAGCTGGAGTTCATCCGAAGTTTCGTTTAAAAAAAGTAACATGTCTCGGTTTTACTACCGCCTATAAAACTAAGAGGTCGTAATATCGTCCGGCGAACGCGACGAGCGTTGGAATAACTTTCAACTTTGTTCGGATCTAGGACAAATTGGTCTATTTGTGAATTTTAATGGTCATAAATCTAGAAAACCATACGGAAAATGCCGAGGCGTTTAGTTATGATTTTTGAGTTATGATTGCCGGATTTTCTTGAAGTCGTATCCATTTTTTATTCCTGTCATCTTTGTGGAATTGGTCTATTAGTTCTAATTTAATATCTTATTATTGGTCTTATTTAATTTTTAGTTGCATTGCTTTAAACGCCTGTTGAGTGTGAGTTACATATTTAATTACTGTTTTATTTGTAGTGTTATTTATTATCATCTTTGTTACCTCGTTTGTAAATAGTATTCAAAACGAAAGTAAAATCTAACTGTAATTCCAATCCACAGCGGGGTGTTTCATTCATGTTTGAATCACAAATATTGCTGCACCAATTTTGTTGAAAAATCTAGACTACTCCCGCCATAACATCAACACGCTCACAAATAAAACCATTTCACGGGCGTTCCCAGAATTCATCTCGCTCTTTATTTTTCTCGTATCTCTATGTATTAATTGGAACCGCGTTAGGACGGACTGTCTACACGTTTTATTTTTACAAATAGTTCAGGCATCATATCTGCGTATATCATTCGACGGGCAGATTCCGCGGCATAGCGTACTGCCATCAATATCCTGCTTTGACGTTTTTATGCATATTTAAAAATTTGCTTTGAAGCCACCACTCTGTAGATTTATGTTAGATTCGATACACACGGCCGTCAAAATTGGGTAATAAGCATGCTCGATGCGTCGCTGACAGGACTATTTGTTCGGCGATCTAATGGCGGGTTCGACTTTTATGAGTCAACCAATGCCTTTAGCACGCTTATTACCATGATTGATATAAAAGGCGTGTAAAATAGCTAAATCTCTTGCCTATTGAATAGTTTAAACTTTAAACGATTTCACGAATTGACTACTAAGATGAGATACCGTGGAAAATTTCGAGTTGTCGAAAGAAACGACAGTCCCAGACCAATGTATCTGGACCACCTTGACAATTATTCGAATTTTAAGACAAGACAAATCAAGCGGGGTCATTCTGATCGCTGACAAAGGAGTCGAAGATTAAATGAAACAACACTCGCTCCCACAAGTCCTACAGTGTTTACTGACTATTATAAAAAACTAAGTACGACTATCAATACCCACTATTATAAAAAGCTAACGGGCCACTGAAAACTAAATAAGAGTAATGCGTTGTTCAAAGAAGCTTACACGGTCGATTTGCGCGCTGTCAACTGCACTCTTTTATAAATTCGTTCTATTATTTCGCGATGACAACTTGGCAAGTGTACTAGATTTCGTAAATTAATAGTATGAGGAAAGATGGCTATATCTCTATTAAAGTGGGTCGAGATTATAAAACAAGGTTGAATTGGAGACAATGTTAAAAAGGATATTTTAGGTTGTTTATCGCACCTAAAGAAAAATAGAAAAAATGTTAAAAGGGTTATGCGCTAACTTTATATATCTGAATCGCGGTAGTGTGCTTAGCATTTGCGGTATAACGCCTACTGATGGCGATTTGTTGGCCTAGTTTTGTTTACGATTACTTTCCAAATAAAAATATTTTTGTCAACTTGAATAAGTCCGCGGTTGACCACCAACTCGCCTGATGGTAAGCGACGATCTGGTTAAAGATGAAGCACGCAGACCTAGAAGATACCTGTTCACTTTGACCTTGAAAAGCCCAAGATTGTATCTCTGAGGGAACAAGGAAGCCGGCAGTCTGAAATGAAACTAAAGGTCTGTTTTCGAACCAAATAGATATTGTTTTCAGGAAAATCGTACTATTTTCAAGTCCGTATGTCACGTTGGCCATTTGGAAATACTTCGAGATTTATTAAAAAGCGACACAATTTGGCTATGGCCAGTGAATAGCTTATTTTCGTTAATTCGAATAATCACGTTCATAGATTTTTTCGCGTAGGAGGCGCGGGAACAATGATTTGTTGCTTTTAATTTTTTTATGAAAACATTATGGGTTTCATAATGCTTATTTGTATTGTCGTAAATAAACGTAACGGGATCAAAGAGAGACGTTATTCTTTTTGAAAATATTTTAATTTTGTTGGTTACGGGTGAGACGATGACACTTGAAGAAAAGAGAAATTTATTTGACGTAATTTTAAAATCAATTTAAATACCGATCTGACAATAATGTTTTTCTTACATTTTTCTTTCAAACATATCTTAATATATATAAATTACGTGTCACGTTGTTTGTCCGCTATAGACTCCTAAACTACTTAACCGATTTCAATCAAATTTGCACACCGTGTGCAGTTCGATCTAACTTAACAGATCGGATAGTTTTTAGATTTTTTTTTTTAAGATCTCAATTTATAGTGTCTACCCGTGCGAAGCCGGGACGAGCCGCTAGTATATTATAAAACAAGTGACCAGACAAAATAATTCTGTAAATATGATTATAAGCAGTGTGATAAAGAATGCTTCAGATAAAGTTAAAGAAGGACAGTGTGACAGACTTTTTTATTCGATGATAGACTTGCGTTGACCGCCCCCTTGCTTGGTGGTAAGCAATGATACGGTCTACGATAGAACTCCCTTATCTAGAAGAAACCAATTCGCTATCGACTTGAAGACACTTATATTACATCTATCGGGGAACACCCGCTCAGGCAGACCATTCCACACTCAGGCGGTTCGCATATTAAAAGTAGGAGTGAAGATTAAATATTCCCAAAAATTACTCGACAGAAATTCTCAGGTACCTAACTCAGTTAAATCACCAGCAATTTGTAAAAAACGTAAAACGAATTCGATTTTTTCCTGAAAAGCGCGCCATTCTCTTTTTCGCGATTTTTCCCGATCAATCGAGCGAAACTCGTTAAGTTGGCAGCTCTAACGAACAAATAGTACTAGAAACGTGTTTACGCTGAGAATACAACCGTGACGCAATTTGTAACACCCCCTTCGGAGGGGGGAGGAGGGGAGGACTTCAAAGGGCCGCCGACAAAGCGCTAAATAAGATGAAAAAAAAAAAACAAAAACGACAATGGACGGAAAATCGGGGCCTTCGGAATTTTTCGACATTCTTTTTAGTTTTCCGAAATTACGTTTCGATTCGCGAGACTTCGAGAAATGTCTAGTTTCCGTTTAGTCTGATTCGATTTTGTCGTTGCGTCGAAAAATGTCGATACATTTTTCCGGTTTCGAAGGTTTTGAATTTGGATTTTCAGCTCGTTGAAACGTCGCTCAATTTAATGTTGCATATTTTTGATGATCAGCACGATTTTAGAATCAAATTTTGAAGTGTATGTACTATTTGCAACTTTTATGTAAAATTTTCTTCGCCGCGCGCTTTCTTTTCGGGATTGCGGAATATGTCCTTTAGATTGTTTCTTTGTACATTTGGATTTCCTTTGGATGTTAAATAAGGACATTTTATTTGCAACCATGGAAACGATTTTGTGTCTCAGCTTATTCCAGTATTTCGTTCCCTATTTAAATATTGATTGATCGCAACTTAACACTCAAACAAAAAAGCAACACATTCGATTCACATTTCAAAAATACAGCAAAGAAAGTATTAAATTTTATTATTATCAATTCATGTTATCTACAAGATCTTACAAGGTTTAGTTAGCTGCTTGAAGATTATCAGCTTTTTCTAGTCGGGGTTTAAATTCAATTAAGTTGATTCGAAAGTATGTAATAAGTTTCCTATGATAGTCTGGGAATACGTGCTAAAACTTGCAGTGGGGGCATTCTGTGCCGTTCGAGATTATCTCCGTCACTCTCACTGCCATACCATTTCTAATGAGAGCGACAGTGACCGAGGAAGTCATCTCACTCGCCAAAATACAGGGTTACAAGGAAGGATATGCTAAGCTGAAAAGGGCTCATAGTACATCATTATGAACAACTTTTACAATGGGACCAACCAAAAATTCGGGAAAAAATACAGCTGTTCCATACATTTTGTCGAGTTTTATTAACATTTCTCTATGGATCAGCTGATCTTTATTTTCGTGAATTTCGGGTTGGTCCCATAGTAAAATTTGTTCACAATGATGATTACTATGAACATTTTTCGGCATAGCATACACTTTCCTTATAAACCTGTATAGTCCCAGGTGAAATTATCCCGATAATGGGCTAGAAGGAGTGTCGCTCAAGTATCAGTTACACTAGATTACAGATATCTAGACACGTTATCAGTTAATCCAACGTGGTCTTAATGACAGGTATACTTTGCAACTTTCAAATTTAAACCTTGTCCTTTAGGAGTTAGAGTGCAAGTTTGTAACACCTAGTTTGGAGCTACTTATCATCTTACGGTTAAATAGTGAGTCAGTGAGGTGCATTGTTTATAAAACGTAATTATCTTTGAAATGTTTTTTTATCTAGATTTTTCGAATTTCGAAATATGCGCAATGACACTCGACCAAATGTATGGAACAGCTGTTTTTTCCCCCGAATTCCGGGTTGGTCCCGTAGTAAAAGTGGTTCATAATGATGAGTACCATCAGCCCTTTTCGGCTTAGCATACCCTTTCCTAAAAACCCTGTACAACAATCAGTGCAGCCTTAAATTACTTGATATAATATTATCTCCACCATTGATAAGTTTCACCATCCAATTCCCAGACCTGGCTTCTTAATTGAAAATAAAATCCTAATTTTACACTAAAACGTTTTTAATTACTCTACATAAAACAATAAATTGTTCACAACTGACAGTTAAAGCGTTTAGCTCCATCTTAATGTAACCTTAAAAATAATCTCACCAGAATTATCTATTCAGTGAAAAACCTACCAGTTTTATAGCCCAACTATGCTAATATTTATAATAAAAAGTAAAATATAATCTGGGGCCAAGCGGAACATTAGCGGGACAAAAGTCATAAAGTGGCTAGTAGTGCAGAGCACCCAATTCACTTTAAAGTCCACTGGGAGAGCCACTGTAGCAATTTCTGCAAAATGTCTAGAAAATCTCAAAGAAATCTTTAGTTCTCTTATTTGGCTACGTTGGCAGATAAGTTTAGTTTTTACGCTCAGGATGCGGCTCAAATATTAATCTAAATAAATTATGATTTATTTGTGTAATTCCAAATTAAACTCAACTTTGGCGAAATAAATGACCGGTTGTTACGTTTTAATGTTTGTCATCCTGTTGAATAACCTTGTCACAGATTGAGTGGCGTTTGATCCCGTGTTGATTCAGCCCACTTTACCTTGTGCTTCGTAGATTCTTTTACATTTAAATTTTGAATTTCCGCTATTTGTAATTATCCAACGGCTACGCCTCTCTTTCACCGGCTATCCTACAGGAACCGTTCATTTTAAAGCGACATAGTTTTATGGTTGATGTACCAAAAACTCGTACGAAACGCTTTGATTCCACCTTTATTGTGCGAACCGCTTGAGTGTAGAATGTTCTGCCCGAGTGGGTGTTTCCCGATAGATGACTGGGTGTTTTCAAGTTGCGAGTGAATCGGTTTCTTCTAGGCAAGCGTGCTCCATCGTAGACCGCATCGTTGCTTACCATCAGGCGAGATGGCGGTCAAACGAAAGTCTTACTGAATTAAAAAAAACTAGTCCCAAGATATAGCCTAACAGACCTATAATTTAGAATATGACTAAGATATTGCACACCACACATACGGATTTTCGGTTAACAAAAAACTTACTATCGTTAGGTAAATATTTTAAAATTTCGTCAATACATAATCTTAATGTTTTTACATTTCTTACTATCCAAAGACCCTTGACATTGCCAGAATATTTGAAAAGTTCATGAACTCGACTTTGAACTTACAATTAACTATAGCGGTTTAAAAGTAGCTAGAACTGGCTCTAATATTGCATCTAAAGCGTAAAACTATTTGTTTTCCTACCATATTATCCTGCTGTGCGTTATAGAGGTCAAACCGATTCTCCGAAGCATCCGAAACAGTTTCTGTTCCCATCACTTCCCAATCCACAAAGTGACAGCCAGTAGGAATAAAAATATCGATTGGCTGAAAATGAGGACGCAGTTCTCATTAATCTTAAACCCATACGGAGTTCACACAAAGAGCATAACGAGTTCTAGAGTCGAAGCTAGGCATTAAAGAATTAGTCATCAAACTAGCTACTCATCCATTTTTAATCACCTAATGCGTATGTTTATTAGCCCGTCCCATAGCACCCACATAAATCTTCGCAATTATCAAATTCTCGGTCCCATCTCATCTGCATACAGACACACACACGCAAAAACAAGTACGCACGCGCGACGGCGAGATCAAAGAGAGCGCGACCCCTTTGTACGTGCCGACGACGCGTGCTGTCTTTTTCCTTTCTCTACGTAACTTCGTAAGATTGTGCAGGACGGAGCGAGATGGGTGTATAGCTGATTATGTAGCCTGCAATGTGAATATTTCACCTCGTTATCGAGTCTTGTTTGTGTTAGATAGTGTTGTGGGAGTGATTGAATTAGAATTTTCGATATCGATGTTTGTTGACAGCTTGCATTTTGTTCTTAGTAATCGGCATTGTTCCCGTCTCGTCAATGTCATGTTCAATTTCAATGGGAATGACTAGGGGCTTTAATGATATGTCTATTCACGAGAATAGTAATGCTAATAAGATTTGTATTGTTGAGTTTTAGTAGACTTCGAAAAAAGCTAACGAAGTGTACGGACTGTTTAAGTCGTTTAGGTAGCGTTACACATCTCTTGAACGGTTTAATACTATTATTGGAGATTACCAAAAAATATCATCGACTTTTCAAATTGATTCTTACGTTTAGTAATTTCAAAATTATTATCCAAACGTTTCTATTTTAATCATTATCATTTAAGAAAATTCGTACTAGCTTTTTAGAATTTCTGAAGCTCGGGTTTTCGCTATTGCGAAAAAAGGCGCTACCAGAAGCGTTTTGCAATAAAGGTGCTGTAAGCAACCAAAGTATTATCACGACAAAGTTAGTACTGCAACTGCATACTTCATTGCAAACGTTAGTTACGAAAATATCGATATCGATAAGTAAATCATCGATAATTATCTATCGACAGTGACCTAACCCTATGGCTGGTAGAGCACAGTGGCAACACAGGAATCTGCCGATATCGACGCTAGTAATTAAAATAGACTTATTGCGCTTGTGTTGTACGGACACCGTATATATTAGTAGGGCTGTCGAGCTTCTTTATGTTAACAGTGTTCCGTGCACCATTTGTGGTAATGGACATACTCGTAGTGCTTTCACGGCAGAGATTTAGAGAATGAAGATCATTAACGTCATTCTTCCTAAGTATGGGCATAAGCAGAAGCTAAAGCTTTACAGCTTCTGTTCCACGTCTTAAGAAGAATTCTTCAGACGTTTTTGAGTCTTGCTTCTTTGGCACTAAATTCAAATTATCTTATTAGTTTCACGCTCGATTTTGATCCCTAGAAGTTTTGCTGCTGTAAGTATCTTCAGTTCGTGGGATTCTTTTATCCTATTAGTTCATTCATCTTTCTTCATTTATTCTAACAGATACGTTATTTTTGAATGTAAGTAAAAGACATTTTTGATGCTAGAAATATTAAAGCTTACTTGAGGCTAGGTTTGCTTACATTTTTATTTTTTAGCTCAGAATTCGGGTTTCTATGGACGTAAAAAAAATATTGAAAATATTTTTTTTTATAGTACCAATGATTTTAAAAGAGAGATATTTTAGATTTGAAATTAATTTTTGTTTATTCTAGACTTAAGTCAATTTTATTTGATCTTCGACTCTTTTAACCCTTTTATCAGCCCTACAGCGACGTCCGTGTGCGTTTAAGTTTTTAATCGGTAGCCTATGGGAAATCAGGCTCGTAACGTGAGAAATGACTCACGCAGGTTAAGGATGAACTTCAATTATACGAGATTATTTATCGGGATTAAAATGAGAGATTGTTGGGCGGACACGATAAATCAGTGGAGTCAAATATTTAGATCTAGCTTACGATAGTCTGAGTTGTTGGAATATTTCGTAGTTTCTCTTTGAATTTCGAAACTCGCTAAAGAAATAAACGTTTTATTTTAGATTATTTTAAACTATTTTTTTTTTTTATAATGTACACTTTCTCAGATTTTACATGTTTTCAATAGATTTCTAAAACGACAGTTGCGAGATTAGATTCAGTAGGTTCAAAAGTCCATGCTAAGATTGGCTGTACCCTTCCTAGAGATTATTAAGACCGCCTTTTTTGCCTGTCTAATGTTTTACTGTCTTTATTTTCCGTTGTGGTGTCAATAGATTGTAATTGTATTTTATGTGAAATAAGAACTGACCTATCGGTCGGCTTAAAAGTTATGGGACCAATACTTTCTATCCCAAAACGAATTGAAAATCTGTCTTCAATTTTCGCGAACCAATTTTTCTTAACAAAATAAAGACAAGGAAATAACAGCTTGTTAAGACAGATAATACCGTAAAATCGTACGGTATAAAGAGAATACCGCATTACTCGGTATTAACCCTGAAATAACAGGGCGCGGGGTAGGCAGGGCCCGTTAATATTTCACAGAGAATAGGGCTGTCAACGACATCCCAGTTATTGAATTTGGTAGAAAGATAATTCATTTATTAAGGATTATCTACACGGCGTACTCCAATACATTTTCGACGAAGAACTTTTACAAGCAAAATAAACCTAAGCGTCACAGCACTTAGACACATTTACGCACACGCAAACTTAATTTCAATATCAATTTGCTTTTAAAATATGTTTTTATTATTCTTACGAATTGTATGATTTGTTCGTACTTTCTTCGACATAAAACTACATAATAGTCGTACAACTTTCCTTGAAATAGTATTATAATACAACAAAGAAGCCCAGTAAAATTATAGCTAGAATATCTAATCAGTTCCACGAAAGGCCAGCGTATGTCTATCATAATCACAGGCCGTGGCAGCCCTAAGTAAAAATGACATTTCCTACCCGTGACCCCGCGCATTACTTTTTCCTTTTGATGTGTAGTCATGTCTGAAGGCAATATAATTTTGTTTATTCCCATTTAATACGAGGTTTGGTCCGGTGCGGCTGACGGAAGAGTTTTCTAATTGGATGATCGCACTCGTGCACGTATTTATGATTACTTAGAATAGAACTTGGCTGAAGTCTTTAGATACTAAAGGAAATACATAATTCTGTTCGTTGAAGCGAAACGCTAAGAACGGCTGGATCGATTATTTCTTTGTACTTGTTCGCAATAGTTCGAGTAAGGTACTTGGGGAAAGAACAATTGGAAAGACCAAAGGCCGAGTCTGTTTTTTTTGTTTGATAGGCTTGCGTTTGACCGCCATCTCGCCTGAAGGTAAGCAATGACGCGATCTACGATGGAGCAGGCGCGCCTAGAAGGAACCGATTCACTCGCGACTTGAAGACACCCGGATTGTTGTTTCGGGCCTTCCGAGTCCTAAACCTACAAGCTGGAGTGGAGTTCGGGTATCAGCGAGTTTTAAGTAGTATCCTGCTACTTTACCTCTTTCCTAAAATAACAGGCCGTCAGTTTTACTCAATTTTTTTTGAGAAATACTATGACCTTAATCTTAATATAGGAAGGCTAATATAGAGGTAGGACATTTTCTTTAAAATATAAGACATACGGAGAGATATGCCTAGAGACAGTTGTTTTTTTCTAAGCTTACTAAAAATAAAACTGTATTTGTTATTGCGGTCTGTTGAATGAGGACATCAACTCTTTAAGTTAATTTAAATTTTTCAACTAAAGCCATTAGAATTAGCATTATTTTCAAACAGAAAATTAATGAAAATCTCTAAAGGAGCTTATTTTCATTACACATTATTTACTTAACTCGAAAAACATTTTTATAATTACCTTACAAAATCGACTCCCGAAAAACGGTTTAATATCAAAATAACCCTTACACCGCTGGGGGTGTTTCAGGACCCCCGGGCGGGGTTTTGCTAAACAATTCATACATTTATATTTCCTTTGAAGTGCCACGCCGCCGCGGGCGACACGTCAAATGCAGACCCCACCTGGCTGTTACGATGGAAAATTGGATTTTCTATGTGTTGCTGCCATGTTAAACTGTTGGCAAGATTTTGAACAAATTATGTTCCTTTTGTTTTGTAGGTATATTTTGTAAAGGAAAGTTTGGAGCTGGGTCGTAACCGGTTGCGTTTTGTCTGGGTTATTTCCTAAACAGTCACAGCCAAACGTGTCACAATGTTCTTTGGGATTTTTTTCCCAACTAGCCAAATTGTTACCTATTTACCCCACCTAATTTGGGAACACCCAAGTTAGGTGGAGTCGGCTTTTCTAATAAGTCCCAGGATGTTCTATCCTGGATTGTCTTTTGGTCTAGCTGTCTTTTGCTCTACCTTTTAATCGTATGGGTTATGCTCGTCCACCAGGTGGCTATAGCGCTGAGACTCGTTGGGGATCATTTTGAAAATAAGAGAACTACGTTTCTGTCTAACTTGACAATTTATTGGCTATGTTTTTTATTTTATTTTAACTACAAATTATTGTCCTATCTATAATCTAACATCTAAAATTCATGTCAAATTAAATGCCCAATAAAATACGTCAAACAAAACCCTCCAATCATCCTTATCAATCAATCAATCTAATTACAATCTCCATGTAAAAGTAACACTTGTCAACCCCCGGTCACGGTCGAAACGGCGCGGGTCGGAACGACCCCGTATTTAACCCTTTGACGTGTCGCGGGGTCTAATTGGCCCCTGTTTATTTAAACTGTGTCTCGTACAGTACTATTTGTCACGTCAGTTCCCATGGACATATTCCAATGGAAAATTAGAAAAAAATATTGAAATCGAAATAGAATAGATATGGTATAGATATTCGTAACTGCTAAGTTTACAGTACGGTCGAGGCAGTTCTTACAAGAAAACCTGTGTAATTTTGTTAATAACAGTTTTCCAATTTTTTTTTTTGTTAAGTTTTAGATGTACATTGTTATTTTGTAAATATTGCAACGATTTACAGGATACCTCTCACAAATCGATTCGAAATCGAATTTGAATCGATGCACTAGATTTTGGTTTCCTCATTTCTTTAGTATTCTACTTACAGCTTTCCTAATATTTTGACCTTATTTTATCAAAGATTTTGGCAATGTTTTGCCAAATCAGCGATTCAATCTTGATCGAATACTAACAATGAACAACTGATGTGATTCTAATACGTAGATCAACTTTAGGCAGTGTTAATAAAAAGCCCTAAAACTAAAATCCCAGAATAAGCCAAAGGCCCCAAACAATCGACAAAAGACGCCGCCGTCGCGACGCAGACGACACTCTTGTAATCATCCTACAATTATGTCTTTATGACCCTTCACTTACCATTTTCCATAGCTCTAATAGGTCTAGCCTGCCTACATAATTAGGGCCAGGTTAACGATCAAAGCTCTTTAACTGATTCCATGAAGGCATGTCATTTGACTGTTTATGAATATGTGATTTCGAAGTCCTTTGAAGGGTTAATAATATAAAATTGTGCCACTTGACCTTACTTGAGTTCACTTGTGTTGTTAATAACGAATTTTTCTTACCTAATTTAAGTGTGGTTAGGTGTGACTAGAAAAAAAAGGCTTAACAGATTTTCGTAAGTCATAGTAAAGAACTCACTGGATTAGGTTAGATTTTATAAAATCTAAATAGGTGGTTTGGGAGCTACGATGCCACAGACAGACAGACACACAGATACACAATTTAAAAGTATAAAACCCTTCTTTTTGCGTCGGGGGTCAATAAAAAGAAAAGCTAATTATTGTCGTTGTCCAGTTTCAACAATAATAAAGTTAAGTTTACGACATTTTGATAACGCACTTTTGCACACAACTTTTATTTCAAAACATTAAACAACCCTTTTAGCAAATTCCAAGGCATTAAGAATAAAAATAAGTACACCAGTAAGTAGGTTTACACCAAAATAATAACTTAAACCAAAGAGCGGTCATTATCGTATAAAAGTAACACCACCAACCACTTCTCGCTTAACACCCAAATTTGCGGCGTTTCTTCCACCCACTCCGGAAATTCTCTGCATCTCGGAATTAAAGCGAGTCAGCGCGATGTGATGACGCAGATACGGGAAAGAGATAGCGAAAGTTAATTTAACCAGTACATATTTTTTGAGTGGGGCATTCGAGTAATGGCGCAAGGATTTAATATTGTTAACGGAGTGCGAAAAATTCGCTTTTATTTTGCCACTTAATTAATTGAAGCCATGCTTGTTATCTGTTGAAGCTTTTATCGATAAGTTGATTTCCGCATTTTTATTAAAGCAAATACTTAATTAATATCAATCGTCATTGGCGATTGCTCGGTGCTCAAAGTCTATTTAGAGAAAATATTGGTTGAACCACAGAAAAAAAAACAAAAAAAGATATTGCAATAGTATAATAGAGTATACTTATCTAATCAAGGAGTAGAACAGACTGTCTGATTCCTGGTTGTCTAAAAGGAATCAGATACTTAGAGCATCTCTATATCAGAGCGAGTGGAGATCGTCTAGGTCTGTACTTCATCTTGAATCTTAAATTGGAAACTAGCTCTTTTTCTAGTTAGCTCTCTCGGTTTATTACATGTCATGTCATGACTGATGGATCAATCGAATTTTGACGAAAATTGGAGTAACAATGAAAATGAAGACAGAAAATAGGAGAAAACAGGTAGTAGGTAGTAGTATAAATAAAAAAAAAATGATCGAGAGAAAAAAATGCAAACAGACCAATCAGCACATTACTGGTTTGCGACCTGTTTTCTTCTCTGTTTTTCTGGTTGTTCTTTGCGAAAATGTCTACGTGCACCTCTATATCTTCTAATCCCTTCTGTAGCAGAGAAGTTGAGAAAAACGTATTGAACGTTATTTTCTCAGCTTCTCAAAGTGAAATTCAAATAATAAACCACAATCTTCGCATAAATAAGAGCTACGAGTATTTTACCGCTAAAATACCACATTTATACGCATTGATAACATACTTGGTGCTAAATGCATACCGCAAGCGTGCGCCACCCAAAATCACTCGCCGGCACCAAATAAAACATCCATAACGGGAATTTAACAAGAATTTTTACGATTAGCAACGAAGACAATCCTTGAGATTAATTTTAAACCCCGACTTTGCAGTTCAAAATTCGACTCTATCTTACTTGTTTTAAGGTTTAAAACGGGATAGAAGGAGGGTGTTCTTGGTATGGTGACAGCATTTGACGCTCGCACTTCTGAAATGCTTTACACGGTGAAAGCTCGTACGATGTAAATACTGACAGCGATTTGTCTTCGTACAAAAAGAAACCTAATTCTTGAATAGTTACTGACTAATTTGAATCCTACGCGTAGATAAAATTCAGGTCAGAATCAGGGTTTTACATATTCTTTCAGTGCTTTTCTATATTTATACTAATATTATAAAGAGGAAAGATTTGTATTTTTGGATGTTTGTGTGGAATAAACTCAAAAACTACTGGACCGATTTCAAAAATTCTTTCACCATTCGAATGTTACATTATCCCAAAGTAACATAGGCTATTTTTTTTTATACACAGCAAAGCGTGGCAGGGAACAGCTAGTATTTTTATAATTTAGTCTCCAACAGTTTTTTTTATGAAATTTATGTACTACTTGCCTCGATAGTTTTATGAACATTTTTATATCAGATTAGGCATGCATTTGACTACAACCTCACCCGATGGAAAGTGACGATGTGGTCGAAGATGTAGCACGCCTGCCTAGAAAGTAAACACCTGTGGTTCGAAAAAAGGATTCGAAAGCGGATTAACTGCACCCTTAGTATACTATCAAAACTCATACTCAAGTTATCATTAAATATACAAACAAATGTACATTTAAGTGCTAATTTATTCTCCGAGACTCATAGAATACTCCTCACTTCGCTCGGTCAAAAAGAAAATGAAGAAAGTTAATTTTATGTTATTGCTTTGCCACAGAATATATGCCAAAGCAGTAGCCAACATTTCAGCAGCAGGTACAATTACCTCGATCACTGCGATCCTACTCCACTGTGACGAAGATGTCCACGAATGGCTATGACTCCGACATTACATTACGGTCCTTTTGTTGGCACTGTCGTATAAATAAGTTTATAAAACGAAGGCGCTTCGTTATCAGCCATTGAGCGAGTGTAAGAGAAAGTGTGCAAAATATGTCGAGACGAAAATTCTCGAAAGCTTTGATACGGAAATGTCATTAAAACTAAATACCGTAGAATTTAGTTATACGGACATACGTTGATCCTCAAATATAGTTTTTTAAACGTATTTAGTGTTATAAAATTAAATCAGGTTAAAGCAACGTAAATTCACTGTCTCTAGATTGTCGCTGTAACCGGTTTCTACTGCATACAAAGATTTAATAAATAGATGTAGGAATGGCCAAACATAGTGTTATTCGTTCATAGATTTACATACCGACCCAGTTTCTAATTTTAATCACGAAGACACTCTAAATTGCGAAATACGAGTATATTATAAGAAAGTAACTTAAAACGAAATGTTTGACATTTTAAGCAAGTAGGCATGAATTCTGTATCTTCGCCATAAAGATACATAATAGTGTCCGACCGAATGTTCGGTTTCGGTTTCGTTTTCGGTTGAGTTTCGGCAAAAACACGAGTTTCGGTTTAGTTTCGTTTTCGGCGGCAAACTTGCCGAAACTACGACCGAAACCGAATGTGCATTCGGGAATTTTCGCACTGTGATCGGTCGTGTACGGCGCGTTAAATGAATTAAATAATGAATCCCATCAGAGCCAATGTTGTGATTCGCTTACTACCTCGTGTGTTCATAAGTTTTGAGACAAACTTTGTACTTAAGAAATTAAATAAAATATTACTGGCTGCTATTTATTTCTTTTTCCAATTTTGAATTTTGAATGTTAACTTTTGTTTTCTTTGATTTTCAAATTAATTTCTTTCAATTTTCTCGTGATGATTTCGCTATTTAAGGCGAGAAAAAAATCAATGGAGATTTTCCGTGAGGTGAAAACTTCGTGTATTACACTATCAAACGATACAAGGAGACAAGTTCTTTGCAAGATCACCAAAGGAGTGGTTGGCCACGCTCTGTGAGGACGCCTGCGAACATCAAAATCATCCGAGAGCTACTTCGCCGAAATCCATGTCGCACTCAGAAGAAACTAGCTCTGCAGACTAATATTTCCCGCGTTTCAGTCAACAGAATACTGAAATATGATCTTAAGGTAAAGGCGTATAGCCGTAGGAAAGTTCACTTTTTAAACGAACGTCTTCATTGCGACGCGAACGTTGTCCAATACTGCTTAGGAGGCACTAGGCACTATGCGAGGAAAATACTCTTCACCGACGAGAAAGTCTTTACTGTCGAAGAAAAGTTTAACCGACAAAACAATAAAGTGTATGCCAAAAGCAGCAAGGACGTCCCAGCTTCAGCACGGAATGTCTCGCGTACGCATCATCCGGCTAGTGTGATGGTATGGTGGGGAGTTTGATATGAAGGTGTCACTCTGCTCTATTTCTGTCAACAAGGCGTCAAGGCGAAAGCCTAGAATTACCAAAGTAACATCTTAGAGCCTGTTGTGAAACCCCTGTCCATACTTTATTTCACAACAAGGATTGGGTTTTCCAGCAAGACTCAGCGCCATCCCGTAAGGCAAAAATCACCCAAGCTTGGTTGAGGGAAAATGTGCCGGCCTTCATCGCGGCAAACGAATGGCCCTCCTCTAGCCCTGACCTCAACCCGCTGGATTATTCTTTATGGCTTGAATTAGAGCTCAGAGCCTGTCGAAAGTCCCACCCAAACTTGGAGTCACTGAAGCGAGCCCTTATCCGAGAAGCAAGGCGAATTCCGCTGGAAAAGATTCGTGCCGTCATTGATGACTGGCCAAATCGTCTAAGGGCCTGTATTAAAAATAAAGGTGGTCATTTTGAAAAACAATTATATTTTATTGTTGATTATTATTAACTTAATGTGTACTGAAAATTTTAGAAATATAAGTTAATTATTTAAAAGTTATACAACTTTTATTTCGTCTCAAAACTTATGCACACATGAGGTATGTTGATGCGCGGTATGTTGATGTAGATATGCGAAGACTGCTTATCTATGTAATTTAAGAGAAAACAATAAAGACGTGAGAGTCTTTATTGTTTTGTTTTCAGTCATGATTATAATAACGTTTTCTTTATTTTTCCCTCAAAATATGATCCTTGTAAGGAAGTTTCGGTTTCGGTTTCGGTTTCGGCCGAAACAGAGACCGTTGCCGAAATTCGTTTTCGGTTTCGGTTTCGGTCGTAAAACTAGTTTCGGTCGGACACTAATACATAATGATAGCTTGAACTTGAAGAATTTCGTAATGGAATAAAGTGTCGGGATCTCGCCGAATATAATTTCCCAGCTAATCATTCTTAACTCATATAAAGCAGACGGCGACATAAAACAATCATTAATTTGGGCTTAAACTACACGACCAGCTCACAAAACGTGGCCAAACAGACGAACTAAATTATTCTTTAGGAATCGTTAGGAAAAGCGACTGTGGCTCCCTCACTTAGCTGGCCCGATATGTTTGTCGCGTTTTAATGTCTGCTATCACACATTTGCCTGCACTGCACTGAGTCACTCTTGACTCATCGGTTAAGTGTACGCACAAGATTGAGATTGATGCGCAAAGCTTACACGATTTGCTCTCACATCAGGATTATTTGGAATCGACGACAATGTACCTATTTTGATGTAGGGTTGTCCTAATGGCAGTGGTGATGAGAGGAGGGGGTAAGGTAGGGTCATGACTCCGGCAAATTAATATTTAACGTACATTTGAGCAATAATCTCTAATTTGCTCCACTTATTTTACTGTAATTACGGGCAAAACTTAGAAAAAAACGTAACGTAGGAAAATCTCTGGCTAAGACGAAGATTAAAAATAATTTTATTCCATTGTCATCAGATCACAGGTATACCAAATTTCAGTTGCTAGATTTGACCCACACAAGCTTGTAATTAAATAGGGTGCAATTTTATTTGTTCAAAACTTCTCATTGTTTTGATCAGCCCTATTCTACTCTTTCACATAGCAACACATTCGTCGACAAATCGGTTATTTGTCGGCTATTCCTGGGCAAGGATTAAATGGAGACATGCATGTCAGTGGGTTGCACTTAGTCTAGATTTGTGCTCGTCTAGACTGAGACGTCTTATTGTTTAGTCTCGTTAGACTAAACTGATTTTGCATGCTTCAAAGTACATGCGTTTTGTATAGCTATGCTATGAATTTTGTCTGAAAGTTTATAAGCAGAATATCAGCAAATTGAGCATCATTATGCCAGAGAGGCAAATCAAATTTGGTATATTTTTCAGGAGAGACAGAAAACTGTTTTTTGATTACAAACTATTTCTTAAGTTGAACGCCGTACTGCACTATCTACCTCTATAATTTTATAATCTGTATTATACGACATCTAAGTGAAAAGTTAGACAGTTGTTGTCTCTCTGAAAAAGTAACAAAATGTTATACGCCTCTCTGGCATCATGCCCTCGACACCCTCGATATTACAAAATCAATGATGTTTACCATTCATACGCTATTTAAAGTCTCGTACATAAAAAATAACCAACGAAATACATAAATCCTCTGTAAACATAAATACGGTACGTTTTACGTACAATTTCTAACGAAAGCCTGCCGGTGGCACGTCAAAAACATAATTGGCATGCCCTTCAGTGAGGGTCGTGGGCTGGATGTGCCAGCTTCAGGAGGAATGGGGAGCTGCCCGCACTAGAGTTAGAGAGTGGATGACGAAGTGCGGTTCTCGTAGGCTACATACATTGGATAAAAACTTTGTTTTTTTATCCAGAATAACGTTTGGCCACCAACTCGTTTGTATGTATTTGGTTTGCAGACGATTTATTTGGTTAGGAATTTGTATAGATAATAACAACTTTATTTTCCGTAACTTTGTGAATTGTGAGTCGTTAGGAATTAGATTTATAGTATTGATATACAATACATAAAAAAAAAAAATCTTTATGAATGTCATGTTTAAATCCACGTCCGAATCGACTTTTAAAACTTTTTTTATATGTTGTATAGTTTCGATTTTGATAAAGTCAATTTAAGATTAAAAAGACGATTGTAAAAGGTATGTGTTATTTAACGATTGATCCAAAAATATACTTCTAAAAGCAGTATACTCGTACGCTGTAGGACTGTAGGTCGTAGGTATAATCGAAACAAAAAGCTCCACTCGCCAACTGGCCAAGTCATACGTTCCTCGCCAACCGGTCACTCAAAACGCTAAACCAAACTGCCTCTTCCTACACCATACATAGATCTACATGGAGGCTGCAGAGGTCAACAACCTCCTCCCCGGGAGGTTCAACCCTCCCGATATTTACAGATTTGAATATTGCGAGCCCCCGACGAAACTCACGATTAGATTCTGAGACGGACCGAATTTCAAGAAACATTTTCCGTATATTTTCATCTAAATTCGACTCGGAATTATTTTTCTCTACTGCTGCTGAAGTTAGAAAATGAAATTGTGAAAATAAATTGTTATCAAATAGCTAATGAACTGTTAACTGTTTTTGAATTCGTGTTGTAATACGGAAACCTTTTAAACGCAAACAACAACAAAACTGTATAAGCCAACGATTGATAAAAGTTCTTATTATTATTCAAAATGTTATTTTTAAATTAAAAGTTACTAATACTACTTTTAATATAAGACCCCATTATATCCCTTATGATGGATTAAAATTACACATACCTAAATAGTTTTTATCAAAGAAAACCCCATACAAGCGCAGTCATAGATACGGAGGGTATTTCCCTCGTTATAAGGTTCCGGCGCCGCTCACTTCCGGCTCGAAGGACCAATAGCGGAAGTGGATGAGAAATGCGAAATTGCGGGTAGATTTATTTCCTTTCCTTTATTCTTTTTGTGAAACTGATATTGGGCTAGCTTTTTATTATGTTATCATTCGAGTACTCATATTAAGTTATTATTATTATTTAAAGTAATTAAAGTATGCACGAAGTGTTTTTGTTTTTCTAAGAATACTATTAAAAATATAGAAGATACTTTTTAATAAACAGCATTCTTAAATGTTTTCAAGAGAACTCTTATAAAAAGAAACTTTTAACAAAGTAACAATTTAGGGAAGTGTTTTTATGCTTGCTCAAACTTCTGACTCAACTTTGGTTGAACATCAACAGTCTGAAGACTGCTCATCTTGGTATTCAGAAAACTAGACCATAACTTCCAAGGTCGCCGTCGCCACGCACACATACGCACTCCACCCCGACGCACACAAGCACACGAGCACCCTACACATGGTCGTCATGGCGACGCAGCATCCGACTTCCACGCCCACTACCCGGGGGCGAACTCTCAAGATATTACGCCCTACTTCGTTCGCATTGGCGAACTAAAGGGGTGTAGGTAAATTGCGACAGTGTGCGTCCGACTATGGCTGGATATCCCCAATTCCGCACAAATCTATCCTCGATGCAGATTTTCAAGGAAAATTAAAAAGTAGCGAAGTATCGCGCGTGCAAAAGCAAACAGAGCTGGAGTGGCAACATTCGCCGACCGCTCGTTAACAAACCCATTCAATTTGAAGTATTAGTCGATTGAGGCAACATTTCTCGCGTGCTATCGCCGCGAGTTCCAATTAGCAACTGGCGCTTGTCGCTCGAGTGGCGGTGACGTCGCGCGGCTTTCATAACTACCCTCTCAGCGATTTCTTCAATAGCCCACCTCTCCACCTGGCCTTCATTAGGGACCTCAATGTACACGCGCTCCCTGAAAAGGCGCCTACTAATTTTAAAAAATGCAAGTTTTAACGAGAAAAGTTGTTTAGCTAATAATAACTTCCAACTCGGCGCGGAGTAAGTTCATACTTTATAAGCGGAAGCGATCTAATTGCGCGATTTAATTTTTGAATTATTACGAACTGTCAGGCGAACAAAGAAGCGTCGAGCGTCTTTTGTTTCTACCGGTCGCGCTATAGACAAATCTTATTATGGAAATATTTTCAAATTAAGAACTGGCTGCTCCCGCATTATGCGTCTCCACTGTCATCATTGTCTATGGTTCTTTTTGTTCGTCCTCGCATGTCGAGGTTTTTCGACCACCGTTTCGGTTATATTTCTCATTCTTTTTTTCGAGCCGTCCCGAGCGTGAATGGCTCGCTTTGTTTGCTCATGTTTTATTATTAATTAGTGGGGCCTGCTTTGTTCGTGGTAATTATTGTCTTAATAAGCAGTTCCTGCTCGAATGTGGAATAGTGCTGAAGGGATTTGTCAGCCCTTTCGCTTTTTAATAGCCCTAATGATGTGGTTTAGAACGGGTTCGGATCTTCGCGTTTGAGCCAAAATTAAATTTCCGTTTTTGTAATAATGAATTGTTAAAAAGGTATGTTCTTTAGTATGTCTAGAAGTCTCAATGAATTGTTAAAAAGGTATGTTCTTTAGTATCTCATTTATTTCATAATCTGCCTTTTTTTAAAGGGTCTTTGTAGAATAGTAGACTGCAAAAATTACTTTTTGAAACAGTTCGCAGAGTTAATAGAGTTACAAAAAAATAGAGGTGCAACTTTTATTGGTGACAAACTTCAACTTTTTCTACTCACCTTTCATTCCACCTCCTAACTTTTCATTCCTATTTCCTAACATAAATAAAATGTAATAAAACCCCTCAGAGTCGTTTATTTCGCATAATAGAGTGGTGAAAAGAAGTCTCGTTTAATTAGTGTTGAGACACTCTCGGAAGCGACGCGGGTGGATGGCCCTTCACTGGCGTCATTTTGCATAATTGGGCGTCGAGGGTAGTACGAAATTTATACATTCGCCGCGCCAATTTACTTGCTAATGACGCGTCTTCTCATAGAACAGTTTCCGTAGTTTATTTGTTGCTTTTTGTTAACTTGCTGTGAATGGAGCGGGTTTTGTTTTGTTTGCTTTTTGAGATGGCGTTGATGATGCAGTTGAGGTTATGTCTTGCTAATTATCATCCGTCTTTAAAGTCTATTCACTGCTAAACCCTGTTCTTTGGACTGATGCCCGCGCCACTCTTAAGACTTACCCTTTTTCCGGAACTTAATTTTAATATATTGCTTTCTTATTGTTCACAGACGGGTAAGATGGGGCTGCCAGCGGGTGGGGGGCTATCCCTGTTCTGTCCCGGGGGTGACCTGGGGCAACCTCCACCAGCCCACATGGGCATACCGCCGCCTTACCAGCTAGATTCCAAATTAGGTAAGTACCTAGATTGCGAAGGTTTTTTTCTTACTACCTTATAATGTGTATAGTAAAACGCTTTCTGATTAAGTTAGCTATGTAGAGATGGTAGTTGGTAGTAACTAGAATTCAAGTTCTTTTTTCGGTTTCTCTATTTTTTCAATTCTAATTTTCTGACTTTCCAATATTTTTAAAATTTTGAGTTTCGAAAGTATTGGACGAAAATAAAGATTGTGTGGCCATCTATGACAGACCTTCAGACACCGTTCTACTACTACAGAACTTTTATCAAAATACCTTTAACTTTGTAAATCAATTCTATATTTTTATTATTCTTTATTCTTGCCATTTCTTGAACTTCCTACAACTTTTCAGGTTCTCTTTGCATTTCAGCGGCGGGGCTGGCGAGGACGCCGATGTACCCCTTCCCGGGGGGCACGTACCCGTACCCCATGCTAAGCCCGGAGATGTCGCAAGTCGCGGCCTCGTGGTGAGTCACTAATTTACAAATATTACTATAGTGCCGGCTATACAATCTTCGACGAAAGCCTGTAGGTAGAGACTGCGTGGGGAAGACGCGAAATTAATAAGACCTAAGACGATTCATTCAATTCATACTAGTCTTTGGACATAGTTGCCAAATTATTTTGAAACTTTGACAAGTTAACCTAAGAAGTTAACTACACTGATATCGGTTTCAAACTTTTATTTCATACTTTTTTTATTCATTGATAGGCTTTCTTTTGGCCGCCTTATTTAGAAACTTTCACGAACTTCGCAAATCCAATGTTCATTTATCATTTTACCACATAAAGTTTGATGGAACACGGATTTTAGTTCGAAGATTCTCCTACCATCGCTTATGCTACATTTTGCACTCACTGACTAAATGATTTTCTATGTATCGCCACATGTTTTAAGTCCAGATGAAGACTATGTTTAGTACGGTCGGGAAAGAGCAGAGCCGGACTACTTTATAGAAAGTGGGGCAACAAAAGGTACCACTGCCAGTGCCTGTGCCGGTGGACCCCACCGCACGGGCACTTATTTTACCCCATGTTCGCTACCTCACACACTTGACCGCTGCTGTTAGCTGGAACATTAACCGTCAGCTACTGGTTCCACAGGCACACCCCGAGCATGTACCCCATATCGTCGGCGGCGAGCGGCTTTCGGAGTCCGTACCCCACCTCGCTACCCATCACCAGTTCTAGTCTATCGAGGTGAGTAATCATTATCACTCTTGAATTGTGTGTTCTAAAAGTACGGTAAAGAATGATCTCTCGGACTTTACCAGGAAAACTTACACAATCATATTAGAATTAATATGAGCGTCACATTTCTCATAATATATAGGTACTATTAAAAGAGGTGCATAACTTCTACATCTAAGTACTCGTACAGTTGGTTTCCTAAAGTATGCCTAGAATGTGGGCCTGACTTTAAGTCATCCAGCTAGGTCTGGCTGTCTCAAACTTTGCCTATCACACGACAGGCTATTTGTCCAAGCAAATAAGAACAACCAGGTACAAGAAATACCAGGTGTATAAGTAGAAGAAAAAATCTTCGGCGCATCTAAAATCTCTGCGCTCTGACTGTCTTGATGCCCAGAGACTCCCACAGACGTTCGCCAACTCTTGAATATTTCGATCGAAGTACAATTCTGACTTATACATTGACCACAAAGTAAACTTGTTAGAAACGCTCTATTGATCCACTTATATCCAGAACACAAACAAGGAAAATCTTTACTAAAAACATGGTTGTTTTCAGCGAACTATACCGGTTCTCTCCCACGCTGGGCGGCGGGCTGGGCCTCGGTCTGGGGCCCTCGCTCGTGCCTCCGCCCCCGAGCAAAGCCGAGCTCGAGTCTCACCATTCACGATATGCGAGGTAAGAACATACTTTCTAAGCTTTTACTCTAAGACTAGCTGTGTCCTGCGGTTTCCACCCCCGCTGTGATGAAAAATGGTGACGATGATGAAATGTAGCTTGTGTTAATCCAGGACTCCAGGGTTTAAATTAACTCCTATCCAAATTTCATTCAAGTCCATCCAGCCGATACAGCGTGAAGGAGTAACAAACATACTAAGCAACTTACACTTTTACCTATAATAATAGTGAGATTTTACTTATAAATTATCAACACCTCATAAGATAGATAAATATGTAGATAGATAAACTCTTTATTGTTCACACCAAGCAAGCTGGACTGGCAGTGAGACAGTCATATCTTCCGCATAACCGAAGTAAAAGACAGATCTGCGGCCTGTATCCTCTGTTATTTTCGACAGAGTGAGAGGCAAGAGAATCTTTTAACAGTGGACTGATGAAGAAGCTCAGCTGCTTAGCTAATATTTAATTTCTGGTACACATTGCATGGCTCTAGCCTAATTTCTCGATAAGTCTTATTTAAGACGTGAAAAGACGATACATGCAATACGTAAGTCTGATGATAGGTATTTATTTGTAATTGCGTCGGTTCATTGTAGTCTAAATAAGAACCTTTTTTCGCGATTTCTATTAAATTTTTTAATATGAATCAGTTTTTATCGGAAAATAGGTAAAAATTATCACCCGATTTAGTAGTAGTAGTAGATCAGTGGGCCTAGCACAACTTTGACGTAAAAATACGTAGCAAGTATTCGATAGAAAAGAGTACGCCATTTACACCCGTCAGGAGCACACTTGACAGTCGTAAATGGCGTACACTTTTCTATCGAAAACTCGGTACGTATTTTTACGTCAAAGTTGTGCTAGCCCCACTGATGGACCATCTGAAGTATCGCAGTTTTTGTTTTAGGCAGTTACTCGTACGTCTAAAGTAATATTCGCCCAAACAATTTATGCACACAATAAAAAATAATATCGAAACATTTCAACGAAACGGACTGACTCGGATGACCATTTTACCATATTTATCGAGGACGATCTTCCCAATCGCCATCATTATTTATCCGATCTTATCTCAGGCGTTAATTACATAACTTTCAGTGCCAACAGGATTACACCCGTGAAAAAAGCGTGTTAAAAAATATCGCGTTTATAAAAAGTATGTGATAAATTCGAAACGTGCGCTTGGACATGCAATTTGTTGTTTTAAGGTTATGTTAAAAAATTGATGTAGGGTTAGCAAAATATATCTGGCGTTACTTTGTTTGATGGCAGCTGTAGAATTCATTTGTTTTATTAGAATTTCAACTATAAAGGCGGCAGGATATTAGTGGACAAAACTAGCACAGGTGCGAAAGATATGATGTCTAAAGATGAAAATTACATACATACATACATATTATCACGCCTCTTTCCCATTGGGGTAGGCAGAGACTACATCCCTCCACTTGCTACGATCCTGACATATGTCTTTCGCTTCTTCTACTTTCATAAGTGTTTTCATACAAGCTCGTCGGTCAAGATGAAAATTAATGGTGAAATATAGTTGATTCTTTGATTTATATTTAGAAACTAAAAAAAAACTTTAAATTAGTCAAACTTGCGTAGCCATCAAGGGGTCAATGTGGCAAAAGCTGACCTTCGTTCTCTAACAAAAAAGTACAAAATAAAAAAGTTTTTAATCGATAGGTACAGTGAACAGAAACAAAAACGAGTCAAAAAGGATGGTAGCTAAAAAAATAATAAAAAAAATACTCGTTCCATATTTCAAACTTTGCCAAAACAATCCCCTGTCCGATTCTATTGTGTACGGTCACACCCCACGCAATCTATCCAAACTTATCAGATCGTATCGGGTATGAAACGGCGCTGCCCACCCTTCAGTTGTATAGATCGCCGATAACATATCGAGGGCAATCCACTGTTATGCACACTATTATTATTGCCGTAGATATTTTAAAAGCATGTTATTTTCGCAAATGTGCTAGTAAAAGTTGTTTAAAGAATAAAAAATAAATAAATAATACCGCTTCTAATAAAAGTAGTCCCGGGTACTTCCGGTTCTTTATTCAAATGATTTTTTTACAAGTTTAAAAAGTGAATCAAAATAAATGGTTCGGATTAATTTAATGTCTCTAGTAACTAAAATAACATGTATGGACCACTTATGGTGATAATTTAGTATAGCGCGTTCTTTTATTTTTCGTTAGTATGGAACGCTACAGCTTAAAAATGGCACCTGATTGTTTTAGATTGACGAAGTGCAACGATGTAAAAATAAAATTAGTCAGTTAATGCAACTTGTCAGCTTTACCTGGTCTTACCCTATTTGATTCCTTCACTTTTAAACACAAGCTACCTTTTAAACAACACTCCTATTGTCACACTTCTTTTTACACACAAAAAGTTCCTCGTACAAGTAAAAATTTCTATGCCCAAAAATTCTTACTCTTTCCATTCAAACCGTGACCAGTCCAGACCATACATAAATAAAAAATACAGGTACCGTCATGTAAATAAGTCCCTGGTGGAGAAATTTAATTAAGATGATATATGAGAAGCTCAGACTTAACGGGCCACTGACGTGAGGTACCGTCGCCAAAAAAAGCAAGAAAAATGATTTTTATTACAAGATAAACATTCTTTATGTGACACAAAACAGAAATTAAGGATTTAATGTAAATGTCGCGGCGACAGTTGTTTATATTACGGCGAGAAGAAATGGCGGTGTCATTTATAGTTAGGATGGGATTAAATATTATTTATTTTTATTGGGTTGTTGTGAGTCGGTTAAAATGCGGTGTGGTCTTAAATTGTGTTGAAATTAAGTATAGTAGTTTTAAACTAATACGAGTAGAATTATGAGTAGTTTGGCTTTCATAACAAGATAATAGGGCAATAAAAATAATAGTCATGAATAAAGTGTAATAATTGCTTTAGCGTTAATTTATTATTGCGAAATGGACAACAATATTCAGTTTTTTAGAAAATCTTTGTTTTGATAATAACAGAAATATGAATGAACATGAATGATTAGGTATCTCTGCGTAGATCTTTAACCACATCGTCACTCACTAACAGGCCAATCAAAATTATCAAACGCAGAATTATTCACGGTAAAAAAAATCAACAAAACCACCTTGTAGAATTTACTGCCATGTTAACTTTGCTATGAATGTGTACAATTCTTAAATTTATTTCACTAATAAAGATGCCAAACCGTACACACCTTAATGCCTTATTCATTGTACCGACAATTTTAATAATGCCATAATAATAGTCCGATAATGATAATATCATAATAACTTTATCTGCCATCGGTACATAGCACATAATTACCGCGCAGCGCCGCCGTGCCTCGTTTGGACGCATGCGCATTGTGCGCGGGATTTTCTTTTTTTTTATCTTTTCCCATTTTTAAACGAAGGAAGTCGTATATTCGACTTCGTTTCGAACGTTCTCGGAACTAATTTAGTAAATAAAACTTTTATATTAGACAGTATAAACGGTTGTGTCACTGCCCGTTGTGTTTTATAGTCTCTATTTATAAGATTTTAAGATTTTTCTCGCGTGTTGCAGGAAGTCGTTTTTCAGCATTCTTTTGTGTTTTTTGTGTTTTATACCCGAGAATCGGTTATGGTTTGTTAATTTTTTGGATCGGGTGAAATCGAGTTGGACTATCTTTCGTCACCTCGACTATTTTGGGTAACATTTTTTGTTGATTAGTATTTATGTGCTTTTTAATGGGATGTTATGATATAAAGTCACTTTTGAAAGCGTTTCATTTTTGATTGAAATTACCTTAGCAACTAAGAGCAAAACGTTATTATTTACTAGCTGGTAACGAGTACAGTGGCGAGACAGTGCCTTGGCCGACCAATCGGTTTGTATAAACAGTTTGACGTCGCAAGACAGTTATCAGAACCTTGATTTGTTTGCTCGGCCGAGTAAGTCCATTTACTGTCTCGCCACTGTAAGCGACCCATAATATAAAAAGAAGTCCATGCTTAAATCTAGACTTCTTCTAAAAGAAGAAAAGGCTCGTAATAAGGTCGTTAAACCACACTGATATTCATCTATAAGATGGTTCTATAGAAATTTAGTTAATTTATAGCGTTTAAACTCAGCTTCGGTCTGATAGTATCTAATCGAACGCCATCGGGTTCATTCATACTGTACCTATTATATGATATCCTATTATATGCTTGAAATAGGGCTGCGAAAATGTGGAATGCACTTTGAAATTAATTCACTAACGAAGAACTAATTTGTTCTTTTTTGTTGTGTAATCAATTAATCGTGTATTTCGGTTCATTTAAGTATGTGTGGTTAATGATATAAATAAAAAATATTTATTCTTTACAATTGAATATTCCGTATTGAACCAAATTGTTCTGTTGTTTAGGAATATTGCGAAAAGTCGTCACGAGCCTACACACATGTGTGACATTTTGTAATCAGCCTATATACAATATTTCTTTTCATTTACATGTTTATTAAAACCGATATGCTTTCCGCATCTATTTACCATCAGTAACTTTTTGGAGATAACCTCCACCTGGCCAGATTCCTTTTCCTAGTTGGCAACACCTTATTTGCTTATCTATAAACGTCTGCTAACCCTTGCCATCAATCGCAGACTGCTTATATTACTAGCCTTTATTTGTCTAGAGAATAAATAATTCCTCTCATATTAATATAGCCGTCGATCTCGACAGCCCTACGTAGTCGCTATTCCGTGCGTATGCGCAGCGCCGGAAACGCGTCTATTCCCGACCGGACGCCTCGCTTGTTTATTGTCGTCTGTCTGGCCGTGTGTCGTTACCACCTAAACGGTATTAACATATCGATCTGGCTCATCCGAAGATAGTCCGGTTGATAGCAGAGTTATTAATTAGAGATGATAAAGCTGCGGGGAAATTAATTAAGTCAGAGACTGCTTGTTGCCAAATAAAGCTCTTTTAAATAATAGATGAATATTTATTGACGCGATTATAAGTACAAACTTAGAAAAAAAACATTACCTTGAACATTAATTACCCTTAAATTATTTTACTCATATTCGAACTTGAAATTTGTATTGGAATGAACTACTTGATAGCAAGAATTTATCCAGAACGGATCAACTCACACTCGAGTTTTCGTTGTTTTTTTACAAACATACAAATGCCGTTTTGTTGTAATACACACTGATACACTCGCTTCGCTCGATCAACTAAATTATACGACAATCAAGGAAACATGCATCTAGCTTATAAATTACAATGTATCAGTTGTTCAATAAGTATATCTGAATCTGAATACGTGTCAAAGAGACCCGGATCTCAGCATAAACGCTAAGTGCATAGGTCATCAGCGCTGATTTTCTGAGGGGCCATACGGATGGACGGCTTCGAAGACTTGGTCATTAGTTTAGTGATAAGGTTTTGTTCCGGAAGGTTTCCTGCGCCCAACGCTCCTTTGTAGAACTGTCATTCAATCATGTAATGAAAACAGCCCGTATTGCCTTCGAGTACCGAAGTCGGATTTAATCCGACTTCTTTTACTAAAAAAACTGCTGTTCCATACATTTGTCGAGTGTCATTGACATTTTTTATGGAACAGCTGATTTTTTTAGCAAATTGGTTGGTTCCATAGTAACAGTTGTTCGTAATGATGAGTACTATGAGCCTTTTTAACACGCTTTTATTAGCTTCACCTGTATGTTTGTTTGTATGTAACCGACTCCTTTGAGCGCGTTTTTGACCCACTTTAAACGGTCAGATTTAGATATATCGAGGACCGATGACAATACACTAAACAAATCGTGTTTTTTAGTTTTTTTAACTATTAATTTTTTTAACACGCTTTTTCTATAAAGTTTCTTTAACTTTTAATACCGTTTAACTTACAAATGGTAATTTCGTCATTCGTGTCAGAGAACAGAGTGGCGCAGTGGAAGCGTGCTAGGCTCATAACCCAGAGGTCCCTGGATCGAAACCACGCGCTAAAAATCTTTTTGCTCAATATTTTTTGTTACGCATCAATTTTATTTTATGAGGTCTGAGGATCGAAACCACGCGGCTACAAATCTTTTTGCTCAATATTTTTTGTTACGCATCAATTTTATTTTTAATTTGCTTGAGCAGACGGCCAAAATTGGATAACACCAACACATTTGTACATATTAAGGATGGTTAATAGTTAGCAAATCGAACTAAAAAGCGAAAAATAAATAATAGTTAAAAAAAAACTAAAAAAACACGTTTTTTATAAAAAACCGAACTAAAAAAATAGAAAATAAAATTTTATAAAATTAAGAATAGGGTTGAAAATTTCAATAAATATAAATTAATAATAGTGTAAATAAATAAATATATGTATTTTATTTTTTAAAAAGCGTGGGGTGCTTTCTAAGATATTATCAAAATGCTAATCACTCTACTCATGTCTGTCAATACAAAATGTATCTACAAAATATATAATATCTATTGACCCATGCACCCCACGCTTTTTAAAAATAAAATACATATATTTATTTATTTACACTATTATTAATTTATATTTATTGAAATTTTCAACCCTATTCTTAATTTTATAAAATTTTATTTAACTTTGAGCCTATTTTAACGCCCTGTTGTTTAGCTACGATGATGTGATCTAAGAAGCACACAGACTTATAACACTATGTTATGTTATATTTGCTTGACACCTCTCTTCCCCGCATTCCAGGTCACTCGAGAAAGGCAACAGCACGAACGACAAGCCAGCCGAGTCCAACAACAGCAAGGAACAGAACAAGAAGCCTCATATAAAGAAACCTCTCAACGCTTTCATGCTGTACATGAAAGAGATGAGGGCCAAGGTCGTGGCGGAGTGCACGCTGAAGGAGTCGGCGGCTATCAACCAGATTCTCGGCAGACGGGTGAGTTGCTGACGATTTCTGAAAATGTTTTGTTGTCGAAATTATTAAAAAATAAAAAAAATATATTCGAGAAACAAAACTATTTAAAAAAAAATTTTTTTCTTCTTAAATATAGCAGTTTGATATATGTACATATTTCTGTATTGACGATCTTGAAGTTTAGAATGAAAGATATAAGTTTCGGATCGATTCGAGTCAAAAGATATATTGAAATGCATTTGTGCATAGAAAGCATAGAAATGCATAGAAAGCATTAAGAGCATTTTTATTACATTACTGTTTTTTTTGTTTTACTTTTTTATTTATATCAATAAATCAATCGAATTAATTCCGGTGCTGTAAAGGCAAATCCTTTTTAATTCAATCTGTATTGATAACTAGCAAATAGCTGGTATTTGCCCACTCAATGTTTATTTTTATTTTGAATCCGAACGAGCATAAAAATATTTCGTACACGTTAAAAGTACTCAGAATTTTTAGCTTTTATTTTCTAGGTTATATTTCCTAAAAATAGCAACTCTGCCATAGCAGTTATGTGCGTTTGCAATCAAAGTAAAATCATTGTTTTATCAAAAAATATTTTTGGTTACAAATTCATAAATGAAAGTAAAATCTAGTAAAGTCAGAATTCAGAGAGAAGTGCAACTATGGCGTGATGAGAAAAGGACCTGCACAAAGAAAAAGACATCAAAAAATTAAGGACCGTATTTATAAAGCGTGCTTAAACTTATTCACTGCTTAATGTACAGGCGAAGTTGGGGGCCAAACGCGGACTTATTCGTGATTAAAAAATAAAATAAAAATGTTTCCGTCTTGTTTTCTTCGCACGTGACATTTCACGTCAGCGAGAAGTTGTTAGAGCATTTTAAGCAGTGACTAACTTTAACCAGGCTTTATAAGTAAGACCCTAAATGTTACAATCATATTCGGTTAATCAGACCCAAAATAAAAGCATAAGAAATCAGTGAAATAAGTTTCAAAATCTACTATCAATTCAAAATCATTTTGGTTCTATAGCTTTTTCTAATGTCAAAATAGTTGCGTCCAGCTGTTTCATCCGCGTGGGGATGATGATGATTATGATAAAGTAGCCTGTATAAGCTATATCTATTCCAAATTTCATCAAATTCCGTCCAGCCGTTTCCGCGTGAAAGAGTAACAAACATAAAGACAAACGTTCGAATTTGTAATGATAGTGTGATATTAACAATCGGTTTCTAACAATTCGTTTCAACGTATCATAAGATAATTTAAATACGATGACTTCTAGAAATACAATGTGAATGTAAATTTGAACATGCTGGATTACTCCTTTGTTAATCTTGTTAGGAATACAATCCATCACTCTATAAAGCTTATAGTGAGGGAGCTCTTGTCTGTTTCTGTTACTAGTCGGAGTTACCTTCTGTTTAAAATAAAATACATTCACAAAATGCAAGCTCAAATAAATTAATAATTCGTAGTTTTTATAAATAGCAATCAGTTGTTTGTTGTCAAAAAGAGATAGATATTAAAATGAAAAACAGCCACAATAATAATTATTGTGGCATGTGTATAATTATTGAAATTATAATAAATATGTAAATTAAATTAATAAAAGTCACTTAGAATTATTATTGATTACCTACTATAATCATCATTATATTTAGAAATAGTTATTTAATCTCTAATTTTTCAAATGTACGTGTTGTTTAGAGTGCCGTACATTTGAGAGTGTTATTAACTTCTTTTTTTAGAGAAGGTATTATTTAAGGGCGACGACAGTCTTGCGCCATTTAGATTAATTAATGGTACAATAGAATTGGGTTTAATCTATTATTGTGAATAAGATTCAAAGTCCACCGTGCTAGGTGGACATTGGTTTGTGTATGCTGGGGTGACTCCGACTCGTAATAATATCTGACACGACCTCCGTCACTATCAACAAAGCTTAGTTTGCATCAAACGGCGATGCGTGCCCAAAGCCAGTGCTATCGGCCATCGCTAGATGCATTGAATAACAAACACGCCGACTTACCGGGAATCGAACCCGTTACCGGCTTCCAAGAACCCGGTCTCATTCCTAACAGGAGTAACAACATGTCTTATTCATTGGATCAGTCTTGGCATGGTGCAGGTTCGAATCCTGCCACGGAAGTACAGGGGGGTCTCAAACTAGAATGCGAATGAATGAGAATTCTAGAATATTAAAATTTATTTAGTTAGATCATAACCATATAATCTTAATTCACTTTTATTATCAGCCATAAACGTTCCAAGATCAACTTAGTTATTTGTATTTGTGGTTTTGGACGGCCCTGTATTTCCTTCTGATCTATGCGGTCAAGGGCTTGAGTGTCTTTACCTATGATTTGTTTAGTTTGTAAAATTAAGAAAGAAACCTATTCTCCGGACAATGTTTTATGTTCTTTTGGGGTATAACCATACGTCGGTTAAGTAACATCTAATGGTTAACGCAGTGGCATTCATTGAGTCGAGAGGAACAAGCAAAGTACTATGAAAAAGCTCGACAAGAGAGACAACTCCATATGCAGCTATACCCCGGCTGGAGCGCCCGAGACAACTACGGTTACGGTTCCAAAAAGAAAAAGCGGAAAAAGGACCGCAGTCCCGCTGAGTTGGGAGGTATAGACCACGGGCCTGGGACGTCACGTCGGCTTCTGTACACTCGCTTCACCCATCACACGTCCTCTCCCATCCACTAACAAGGACCGACTGCCTGCTAGTCACTAACCGACCGGCTTGTACCCCCTAACGACTGAACCTTACCCTCCCGTATGAGTGTGTGTGTGTGTTCACATGGAGTTTGGACGGTGCCCGTGCTAGAAAAGCGGCTGGAACCGTGCTCACGAGTCGGGACCGGCACGAGCGCCGCAATCGATTCACCCGATGTGCAATCACTCGATTCGATTGAAGGGAATCGATACTTTCACATGGACAGGAACATCGCCCTAACGCACGCAGCGATTTCGAAATCCATGGGTTAGATTGAGCCTCTCCTGTCAGTCGAGTGATTGTAATATCAGGGTGTGATGGTGTAATCGCTTGCGTCGCTCTGCGCCGGCTAAGCCTGGAGACCTTAACGCGATCCCCTCGGTTCTCAATCTGTGTTTAAATGTGGTAGTTCCTTACGCGGGGAAAGGACTGTGATCGTCTGTTGTCCTTGAATGTCTGACCGTCTTTTCCCTTTGCAAGTGATCAGGCTAAGCTCTCCAGGTCTAGTTGTTTCGTGTTCTGTGTACCGTAGTCGTCGAGTGACCGTGTACTGTACACCCTACACCCCCGGAAACTATATTGGTTTATTATATGTATAGAGGACGCGACGATACCGACCGCAGAATAGGTTCTGTGAGGAAACTAATATTCCCAATTGGCCATTTTCATTCAGTAGGTAAATCAAAATTATTCAGTAGGCTCACTGCGGGCTGTTTTTCTAGCACCAGCGTAGGGTCCACCGTCGAAGTGCATTTCTCTTTTCTTTCCATATTGCGACGTACAGTGGCATGCGCTCGGCCGCGAGGAACAAGCAAAGTATTACGAGCTGGCGCGGCGTGAGCGCCAACTACACATGCAACTCTATCCCGATTGGTCGTCTAGGGCTAATACGCAAAGGGGCAAGAAGAGGAAACGAAAACAGGAGACAACCGATGGAGGTACTGCCTTTCGCTCCGTCGACGTCCTTCCCGTCCCGCCCGACACGACGCGACTCGGAAACCGGGTCACGCTTCCTAAACTGCCGAGAGCAGCCAACGTCTCGATGCGATATGCTCGCATCGTCTCATTAAAAAAATGAGGTCAATTAACGAAGGATTAAGTCCGGAGACGCTGGCCGCTCATCCCTCCGCCCCGCCCGCTCCCCTCCTCTCATCCAAAGTTCAATTGCTTTGAACTCCGAACGGTCCGAATAGTATATTGCAGAATGTATGGTTAAAGGGGTACCAGGTTGTAGACTATTGCAGAGCATTATTTTTCTTTATTTTTATGATATTTTTATCGCATTTATTTACGTATTTGCAATTAAGCGCTACGAACCACCCTGATGTGAGTGGTCCTTCGAAGGTTGTCCCGGTTTTTTGCTTTCCGTTCTGATCCTTGCGGCGTGTCGGGGAGCGTGCATGTGTCAGCAGTTCTTTTGCAGTAACGCTTCGGGAGTCCACATGCGCTAAAGGCTGGGACAGCCTTCCCGTGTGTACAGTGCAAGGAGTAGAGAGAGGCACGGTGTGCATGGTAAGAGCGAGCAGGATAGCGAGCGCTGGGAATCGCCACCGCCGACGACCGACTAGTCATTTCACCCGCCGATGCTTCTGTCTGCATCTCAATGATACTGGCCAACTTTTTTTTAATTCCGGAGAACCTATTCTGCTTTCAATTTGCTTAAGCCGTCATTTTTATTTCGATACGTAGTTAGTAATTTATTTTGGAAGTTTGCGTGTAGTATGTTTATTTGAAAACCAATGTTTTTTCCATTGACTCCTATTGATTTTGTTCCTTGTCCCGCCTGAACCTGCATGTTACTAACGGGTTGTTGCATGGAAGCTTCTTCGTAGTTAGATTGTACTGTAGTCGTTATTTTAAGATGCTTGTAAAAATATCCTTTCGTAAGTAATTGACGCTAATTTAATTACAAAACAGTTAATTTAAAGCTATTTTGATCAAGAATAAATAAAACACTTATATTCAGTTTAAATATTTGATTGATTTACATCAGGTCTTGATTTGCGAGCAAAGTGACTTTAATTTTCAAAGAAGTTACGTTTTATTTATGCGTCTTTGAAGGCATATTCTGACAGATTTTTAATGGAATTTTCAGGAAATAATTTGAAGAAATGCCGGGCAAGGTATGGCCTGGACCAGCAGAACCAATGGTGCAAACCTTGCAGGTGGGTACATTTATTTTCTATTTTATTTATTTTCGCTTCTACGCCAATTTTCGCGAACCATAACTTTAGTTTCTTTCATTGTTTCTATGTGGAAAGACTTGGCTATTTATTTATTATAGATCAGCCCGGTCCTGAAATACTTTGGCATTATTTACGTTCAACAAACTAAATAATCCCAAAACGGATCTGTAGATGTCTTTTCCGTTTATTTTCAAACATTTATGTTTATTAGTAAATTAAGGGTATTCGTGTAAGGCGATGGAGAAATTCAGAAAATGTGTCTTTTCACAAAGAAATAAGTTACAGTAGAAACAAGAAATAGATTTTTTTGAAAGTAGACCAGTGTGGATTAGCGAATATAGGAACTAGAATAGAAGTGGTCGGAGAAAGGCAATCATTTGTCGAAAAGAGACGCTTTCAAAAAAATCTTGACACATTTTCTGAATTACGCTCGCTTTTTCGTTCTTATTATGTTGAGATTAATCGAAGGTATCCAATATTTAATGATGTGTTTTTTCCACTCATGATTGCCGCTTCTCACGGATGCTGGACCGCTGGCACTATTGGTGATGTTGTACCGTTTTCTATCTATGTTACCATTGAAATTGTCAAACTCTACTTGGCTCGGTGCTTTTATCTACACTGAACCAATAATTTTTTGTTCCATCTTTTGAATCCCTATAATGTTTCTAATATATTTCACTTTACCTACTGATCCCGGACTATATTCGTCCTCATTATTATCATTTATAAAATTGATTACACAATCCAATTTCTTATCTTGACCCATAACTGTCTCGAATGAAACAATTTCTCTCAACTCTATTTACGCATTTCGCCAAACTCTCTTCGTCCTCTTTTGTCCAACTATCTTACTATCACATTGACTTTCTCCGTTTATCCAAACTTACTACCTTCGTCTTCACATCATTGCATCTTATTACTTCGTACATTTACTTGATTATCCAATTATCTTTCTTTATCAACATTTACTACCACATCGACTCCATCCTCCCTTTGACTTCGTCCTGTTTCTCCAAACATCTTACTACCTCTACCTCGTATATTTGGTTATCCCTTATCCAAACCCTTGCAACCTATCTTCCTCCAATTAAACCATTGCAACCAAACAGTCCCGAGACAAGTAGCGTAATGGTCTCCGGGGGGCTGGGGCTGCTGAGGCCGGAGCCGGCTACGCCCCTGCCTCCCGCGAGCCTGGTGGGTAGCCCCCCTCAGGAGCCCACGTATGTGAACCTCTAGTGCCGGCCTGCCCCCGCCGTACTACGGACCACGGTCAGTGATACTAGGTGTTGTAGGTAGTCGATGTTTGCATTCCTTTTATTCTTTTAGCTGTTTTGGTTGTCGACAAGTTTTGTAGGTGCTGTAACGAAAAGCTAGTTTGCGGAATTGTTTTTTGAATTATTGTCTGTTCAATTGACGACGATCACGAAGCACTCACGCCTTTTCTCCTTATACTAACAACGCAACAGTGCAGTGTTCAATTGCTGTAATACTGTATATATTGTTACGTCATCGTCATACTCTAACAATAAAATGCTTTGGCTAAGAAACGATGAGAAAGAGTTTCTATCAATCTAATCATAAGTATAACGGGCTGTGTCAACAGAGTTCCAGGACTAACCTTATTTGGGCTTATTATAATGATGATGTTGAGCAGAACCTAGCACCTTTACGCTGTAAGCGATTAGGAGAAAAGAGCGTGTATTCTATTAAGCTGACTATTCAATTATAGCTTTTAGTATTTTATGCCATTTCATATTTTGATGTAATTTATAATAATCGACTTTTGTTTTGTTAGGAATGGTTTTCGTGTTGTTGTAGGTAGTCGTTTGCTTTGATTTTTTGTTTGTTTGAAGCTAATTGATGATTTTGTTTTGTCTTCAAAAACGTGTGGATGAATGATTGTAGGACTTTTAGTCTAAGCATGGTCGTTCCGTTTTATTTTCAATCGTCCTAACTCTTTCCGGCATGGACTTAACAAGTGTTCGATGTCTTAGTTTTAATTTAATTTGTAGCTTTTGTAACACTTGGAATCACTTCGTAACCTTTAATGCAAATAAGTAATAAAATAAGAGTTGTCCTAGACGATGTTTTAATTGTAGAGAAGGAAACGAAGCGGTCCCAAACCACACCCCTGCGGAACACCACGTGTAATTTCAAACTTTTCAACAGGCGGAAGAAAAAATGCGTACGCTACATGGAAGCCCTGGCCGCCGCGTCCGGCACGGTTCCTCTGCCGATGGCGACGCCTCAGTCGCCTTGTTCTGACGAGGACGTGAAGCTCGAGGAGATGTCGGACGCCTCCAGTGAGGGAGACGCGGACACGCCTCTCAACTCGGCGTCGAGTCCGGGAGGTTTGAGCGCACTCTCGTCTCTAGCGTCCCCCGCGTCCGACCCTCCCCCCGCGCCGCCCCGCAACCCCGTCGGGACCAACCCCCGCGACGCGAACAACCCCCTCTCAGTCGGCCAGCTGACCTCCCAGACGTGGCCGCGCTCGGCCCAGCCCAGGCCCGGCCACGAAGTGATCTCGGTCTCATAGTGACGGCCACGTCCCGTGCCTCTCGCAACGCGGACGCGAATACAGCGACTGTCGGGTACTTCCGGTTCTCACGCGATATATTCTGTGATCATTTTAGCTCGAAGGACGTTACGCGATAGTACCGAGGTGAAATCTTTGTGGAGCATATCGCGGTGCTTATTAACAGTGCTTGAATGTCTATTTGTTCATTATTCTGGTTAGGAACTGGAAATATGCGTAGACAGAATCCTGTACAAATAGTTTGTAAGCGACATCTGTGTGAGAGAAGCTGAAGCGCCTTACAGCGCCATCTAACGGACACGCCCCGAACCGAGTCGTGTTGGTTGTGATAATGAACACTGATAAACCTTGTTGCTGTTCAAAAGTTTTATGATTATAAATGTAATGTAGTTCGGCTATTTCATTTATCGGGTGCTAGGGTTGACGACGTTAGAAATACCGGCATTTTTGTGTACTTTTCGGCGCTCAGTGCAGAAGCGATGCATGTTTTTTTTAGATTATGGCCTAACTTTGTGACCAAATGTTCGGTATTTCTGGCAGTCAATCCGAATTGTTACTTTTCGACCTGTTAACATAATACCCTGTTAAATCAGTCAAGTTTCACAGTGATCTCAAAATTGTGAGCCGAAATCGAGTCATTTATTATGCATTTGTGTAACTGTAACCCATACTTTTAATGCCCAAGTGTACTAAATAATATTAATCTAATCAGTTGAGTGCTACCGAGGGATATAGCATGTTGAAAGTCGCATGTAACTGCAAAAAAGACGAGTCGTCTTAAAATTGGCTTCCGAAATTAATTCAGAAAACGGATGATAACAAAATCTGAAGATACAGTTTGGTGTTGCAACTACATATATTATCCATAATCGAAAATTTAGTTATACCGTTCAATAGCTAAAGGATCAAAGAATTCGTTACAAGTTACAATTCATGTAAAGCAAACAGCCACACTCCGTTTTTTGGATATTTTTCTGGTTCTATCACTCAAAACTTAACCAACCTCCAAATGAAGACCTCCATTAGATTTTTCTTCATCTTACTAAAATGCTAGCGACTTTCTACAGTGTTGTATCGATCCGTAGCATTCATCATAGTACCTAGTCACATTTCCGTGTGCCATTTCAACTTGCATTTTTGATCTTTCATAAACGTAACCTAGATGGCGCTAAATGTACCGTTAAACTTTAATCGCATAAAATTAAGGTCATATAAACGACAAAACTATAGAATTACATTTTGAGTAAATAACACATAATTTTTTGATGGAATGAAATTTTTGATGCGCCATTTTCAGATTTGGATACTAAAAGTTTGGGCGATTCCCATTTTGTTTTTTTTTTCGATGTTATGACGATGCAATTAACATCTTTTATATCCTTTCTATAGCTGACGAATAAATTGAAAAAAATAATTTAATAATTTGATTGTATGTTGGGCATTTTAATCCTTTAACTGGTTTATTAAACTTTCTTTACAGTTTCGTCAGACAACGACAATGAGTTTAAATCCATTTTATTTTAAAATTTACTACATATATGTTTTAGTAAACAAGGCACAAAATTAATATTTTAACAATTGACAATTAACACCATTTTGCTCTCTTTAACTATAACGGCCTCAAGGACACGACTTGCGATATCTAGTTCTATTTAAAAATTGTTTTAACCAAGATTGTTACATTACCAAACATATTACTGTTGGAATTCGTGGTTTCAGTAATTTTTAAAAAGAACTGTACCTTATATCTCTGTGACTATGATATATTTTGGTTTAATCCGGGCCAAGGGACCCTAAATGAGGCCGAAAATAAGTGACTTTTCTTATTCTGTTACTGAATAAGAAACATCACTTCTTTTAATTCAGTTTTATGTTATTGGCAGCCAATTCTGATGGCTTTAGTAGATAGATGTAAGCTCACTAAGAATATAGCCTGTCTTTGTCATCGCGATCTTATTAGACGAGGACAGCAACAATTTAAGTCAACTTAGATCTGTCAACCCCATCACACCGGTGTATGCTTGTGTGATGTGCAAACTGTGTTTATGCTATCAGAATTGGTTGCTTTTTTTTATAATGTGACTGTGATGAATTATTGTTAATGTTAAAATAGATTCACAAAAAAGATTAGTGGGTATTTTACATTGCTTTAGTCAAATGCTCACATTTTCACAATGATAAAATAGCATCAAAAAGCCAATGGACTTACACTTTATTAATATGATCAGAATGAATAAAAGACTAAATAAACTGTCAAGAATTCAGTAAGTTGATTTTTTCGATTTTTCTGCTTCATTAAAATGTTATTTACCAAAATATAGTCATGGTCCTAGATATAACCATTAAAATAATATCGTTCGTCAATAAAGGCTTCTAATTTCCGTTGTTCGGCCTTCACCAGTAAAAGGTTCCATGTAGCATTAGTTTTCGACTTTAGTTCGTGTTTTCCCCTCGGGTCTGCGTGTATAAAGTAACTGTAAGGCGAATCGAGGGGAAAAATGTTTTTCCGTTGTACGGAACTCGTTAGACTGTCGTAGGTTAGTTTAGGCATGTTGTATGAGTGAAGGATTATTTTTAAAGAAACGTTGTGCCGATCCCTCTTTGGATTAAACCTTTTTGTTGCTATTCGGTTGTAAGTAGAAATTGAAATTAACGCCATGTATCGGTTTGTTCAGTGAAATGTTTTTCTTTTTTTTTTGTAGAAAGTAAATGATTTAATTTGAAGAGGGTGTCGGTACAACCAAACCACTGTATATGTGTAAGTACATACATGATGTAAATGTATAAAATATAGTAAAATAATCTAACTGTGTCATATTAGAAAATAAGTGTACTATTCTACTTACTTACGTATACATTATTGATATATGAAAAGTTTTAATGGAAAAAAATAGTTTAAAATTCAGAACCAGATTGGTTGGAAATGATATAATTTTTATAATTTGGCAACTCCCAGAGTATAGACGTCGAGTTTGTAAATAAATTTGTAATTCATGAATATTTAGGAATTTTGGTATAAAATTGCATTTATATATTATAAAATAAATATAAAAAGAATTAGTGCCCTCGGATGTTTTCGGATGGTTTGTTTTATCCAACGCATGATTTTGTTGATTACTTTTTTTTATTGTTATTATTAATATTTTATAATGTTGTTAACTGCAATATCTGAGTATTGGTTGATTTGAAAATAATTACGGTCATGATTTCTAATTGAACCATATTTTTAAAGACAATATTTTTGACGAAAACTGATCAAATATCATTTTACAACTGACTTATGATTTAAATGTGAAAAAATATCGATCATCCGTATGATTTTGCATACATTTGTGCAATAATGGGTACTGTATAGATTTAATTAGATTTTTCTTAAAATTAAGGCATATTGAGTTAATTTTTTTGTTCGTTCAAGAAGTTTCAGTTATGTTTTTTTTATCCGGTGCCAAAACCATCTAGAACCAACGACCAGGGATTTCGAATGGACAGTAAATAATACATATTATTAATATCTGTGCCAAATTTTTCCTATTATAAACTGCATAAACATTTCTGGTATTTAGACGAATACCTCTGAAGGACTTATGTTGATATATTTTATAGTTGTTTTTATTGTTAAGGGGGAACCGAAGACAGCTCTTATGGGCTAGTTATTTTTTTTATTAGAGAGAAATTGTCAAATTAGAGAACTCAATAGTAGGTCTGGTCCCGTCTTGTGTTCGGTTGAACGAATATTATTTTAATAAACAACTTAAAAATTGTATGAGCTCGTTTCATTTTCTGCGACTATCGCCCGCTTTCGTGTAACATGAATGTTTTGATCTTAAATACATTATACAATTTAAAGCGTAGCGTTTATGATGATCTTTTATTTTTGACCAAGAAGGTAGCTTTTAGGTATGATAATAAAGTTAGTCTTCGAGAGATTATTTCATCTGATCTAATGTAAGCTGGGATGAGGCTTTACCTTACCTGAGTGCCTAGTGCGAGTTTTTTTTCGTGAAGCTCATCTTATGAACGCTAGGTGGCGCGGTTTTTATTCCATACAAACTGTAGTTTACGTAAACGCAATCGTTTATGTAAACTACACGAAAAAAAACTCGCACTATATAGGCACTCTGGCTAATGTCAGAGTTAATTGGTCACCAAATACAATAAAACATGACATTAGACATAACTACTAGAAACTTTAAATAAAACACAAATAAGAGATTACACTGTTTATTTGTGACAATGCTTAAATACGGAAGAGATGTTTACAAAAATGTAAAATTGTGATGCAAGACTAGGTTAGGTAGTTATTTTAAACTGCACAAAAGATTTCGATTACTTTGTACTGTCACTAGTTAACTAAAACGACATTACAATATCTTTTGGCCTTATTTAATAGTTAAAGGACAACGGACAACAATGTATGGAGTTTGGTCCAATGACTCCACCACCAACTATCATCAAATAGGATGTAAGTAGATTGGCCCAAAGTTGCATCACTGAGTAACATTATTTTTTATCGAGCCACACTGTTACCTTATTGCCAGGCGAGTTCCCAACGAGTAATCACACATACAGTGTGGCATTGGAAATTGCTCAATAATAATTACTCTTTACATTAATTCTTTACAGTACATATAATCTCGTCAGTGGTAGATAACTGGACCATCTTTGCCCTTTCTCCTTTAACAGGATTTCACAAAAGTGACTGGAAGTAATATACTATTTGTAAAGTGCTTAGTATAAAAACAAAGTAAATAACGTCTAATACTTATCTAAAATTACAATAATCACATCAAGCACAACATATATTTCGAATTATCTAGATCTCAATTTTCTTAAAAAACAATGAAAAACATACTTTTAAATGCTTTTTGGTCAAACAAGTTTAGTTTCTGCTGCCATATATCAGGTATTAATTAACATCTTTTGGTGGGAAAGATTTTATTGTACATCAGAATTATTTAATGGGCATCAAAATTATGTCTGACTATGAATTGAAAATTGACAAGGCACAACCACTATCGAGATAAAATTAATTTCGCAGTCGATAGAAAATGTATGAAAAATAGTACATCACATAACGGAGCATTTATCGGTCATACATTTTCTATGGAGTACGAAAGATTTGTTCGCAATGGCCTGTTCTGCCGCGTGCGATTATCTCGGTCACTATCGCTCTCATAACAAAAATCGTAAGAATGAGGTGACAAAGATATTTCACGCATCAAAAAAGGACCTAGATCTCCAGCACAAATATTGAACAAACTGTGACCAATTTTGAAACCTAGTTAATTCTGTCAGACATTAAGATTTTTTGTGAACCACACCAAAATATTTATTCTTGTATAGTAGTTATTTTTGTCAGGACTTGGCCTTCAAAACAAGATTTACAGGTCTTCCATTTAATTCTCGAACAATGTTCTAAGGTCAAGAAAAATATAAAAACTAGAGATGTTTTCTCAAAAGCAACGCAACATGGTAATAACACCGTAATAGGTAAGTTCTTGAAGACGTTTTGGAATTGTTACTTGTATTTCAAAAATACTAATCAAAAAGATTTTTAAACTAAATCAAGTAAACAATGGTGTCGATTTAAAAGTTTTTTTTTAATGACAAATCTTACTAAGAGAATTGTCTGCATCTAAATAGTCTGCCATAAAACACAACCCGGGCAACAGCAATACAAGTGGAGTACATTAAAAATAAACTAAATCCTTCCTAAGCAAGCGTGCTTCATTTTCGACCATATCGACCATTCCAGCCAGATAATATTCTTGTCAAATGCTTGCCTAGTCAAATTAAAAAAATATTGGCTGGCATACAGACAAATTCCCACCATAAAGGTATATTTTTACCATTTTGGTATGGAACCTAAAAAAGATAGTCAACAACTTAAAAATCGACATCATACACTAATCGCGTTTAATATAAGACAATTATTAGGAAGAGTTACAATATTGGTAGTCAAGTTTTATTCCGAATAACTATAAACTAGGTTAAATTAACAGTCAATTTTAAACAGTAGTTTGGCTATAGTTTGTGTAGCTACCAAGGTAAAAATTTGAGAAAAATATTTTTTCAAAAACCGTCTAAAAACTTTTTTAAGTTTTCTGTAAATACCCATTAGATTAGGTTTTGTGTGTTGTGACAAATCGAAAATCGTTCGTCTAATAGTAAACGCCCAGTATAATTGCAAATAGTCACCAGAAAATCACACGGACAGCCGAATTGTATCTTTCTCTAACTTACACAAAAAAAACATTTCACGCAAAATATGTTATCCATCCCACTCTCGCAATATTTATACATCAATAAACTTGGTCTGTCTGTCTGTGATAATTTAAAAAAAATATTTTTTTAAATTTTCTACCTTGATGTCATTAAAATGCATAACTATTTATTTCAACCGGGGTCCACATACATCAGTCTATGTATAACTGAATAAATAACATTAATATAATAAAAACCGTTATTATGTCATGTACTAATTATAAATAAGTATATAACACACGTTAAATAATTATGATACTAAGAACGAAGACATTATGTAACTTTTTGACCGACTTCAAAAAGACAGTTCTCAATTCGATTGTGTGTTTGTTATCCGAATTCTCCGTTAATTATTTCAACTCCTAACCATAGATAACTCCATAGATTCCGAACTAAACTGATTAAAGCGCTCTTTACGTATCTCTCGACAGAAATGCCTGCCCAATTTCTCTGTAGGTGTTAATCTGTGGTTGGAACTGACATAATTTTGACATATTTTGATCTTGATGATCAAAAGGAGTTCAAGGAGGAGTTTTCAAGGAGTAGTAAGTATGCCTTAGTCTTTAGTATCTTAATTATTGGTGTCGAATAACCTAAGTTACAAGTCTAGAGTTAAGCTTTGGGTTACAAAATAGCCTTCACTGGTTCTCGACTGGCCCAAGCCTCCCCATGTGCTTGTGAAAATGCTAGGCTAAATACATATTACTTTCTACTACTACAGCTGTTAGATAGTTGATTGGTGATAAAAAGCAGCCTATGTATTCTAGAGTTAATACGTCCGTAGCTGTTTTTTAATATTAAAACCTTAAAAAAAGGCTTTATTATTTTAGCTTAGTTTATTATTTTGGCTTGTTTTGAAGTTTAATTAACCAATCCAGGGAAACCAATGTTACTGAAAACTGAAATCCATTGACCCGCAGTCCAAAAGATACGTTTGTAATATTACTTACGCATTTGTAATATTAGTATGTTAGTGTAATATAGTCTGTTGTTACTTTAATGCCGTAACGATGGTTATTTCAGAACAAAAGTTACAGTAACATTTTGTTGAGATTTCAAGTATATTGACACATTTCCACGTGGATTTCTTGCTACAATAAATGTAGACTTTCATATATTTTGAAGTTCTGATTGGCCAAAATTGTATGAAAAATAGAGGCAAAGTCAACCCCTTAACAATTGTTTTTCGAAAACAAAACATAACTAAGACAAAATTGGGTCTAACTAAACACTATTAATATAATATATAAACCCAAGATTTTCACAAGCACAACACCGTCCCACGCATTCTGAAGCTGCCCCGAACCGGTTTTATTCGGTGCAAACCAGTTCCCATCCGGTTTTGGCCGGTTCGATCCGGATTTACCAGAAGGCGGAGGATTTGCCACCGGGAGGGTTTCGGACGCGGACTGATGTCTTCGTGTCTAGGCCTTCGACCTCCTCTGCGAAAAGATAAAAGAGATTCGTTTAATTTTTGTTGTCCCTGTGGAAGTTGTCAAGTATCCCCCCTATCTCTGCTATACTCTTATTTTCTAGGATTAAAAAAGTGACCAACGATCAAAAGAGAAACGTAATTTGGTAAAAAAAAATATATTTTTGGGTTTGTCAAAAATCATGCAATGTAAAAAGGTTCATCTCATAACCACTAAGTATAGTCCAGTTCCTTAGCAAAATGTTCGGTCCCATCTGACAGAAAGCACGAAACGTGGCATGCTGGTAGCTTTTGTATGTGTAATTAAATCCCGAAGTAGAAACACCTCGGGAGACGATTGTTTCCCTCCCTCCCCCCCTTCTTGTGTCCCAAAATATGTTTTTTTGAGATTTTCTCGAAAACGGTTCAAGCTACGAGGAAGCTGTTCAAGCCAAGTATGTTCTCTATAACATTTTCTGCAATATTGTTCTTGGATGCATGTTGATAGCACTTATGGTTTTCGAGATATGCTTATATTAATTTCAGGCTAAACCAAAAAAATGACAATTTCTCTTAAGAGGCCTCGGTGAGCAGTAGATGATATCTTAGGTTTATAAATAAGTTTTCCCGAAGTTTTCAACATCGCTAAATCCCAGAACCTCAAGAAACACTTTGAAAAGAAACGGTGAGAGATAGAGGGGCGGGTACACGTAACTTTTGAAATGTAGATCAAGTATGGACCTTTCTGGGGAAATGATAAAAAGATGGCCGCCATACAAAAAAGTTTGACAGTCATCCAAATAAACACAATAAACGGAAATGCTCAGAGCTGTGGAACCGCTGTAGATAGATGGAGTGTGCTTGAACAAATATCATAGGGATTTATAAGGACAATCGAGATATAGCAACAAAAATCCAAGATGGCGGATTTCATATTTACGCCTCAATCGATCTTCCTAATTTTAAAGTAATCCTAGGATGGTGATATTTTGTATCTGGGGGTTCTTAAGGTCCTTAAATCCATTCCTGAAATTATTTTTTTGATTCGGCGATTTTTCAAGATGGCTGCCATACACTTGAAATTTTCCAAATACCAGTTTATATGGAAAACGTCATAAAAATGTAAAAATCCAAACATACTATTTTAGAAACAAATTTTTCAACGCCATCTAGCATTCCAGTAATGAAGTTCCAACCCTGAGTACTGTAATGCGAGCGAAGCCGCTGGTAAAATCTAGTTATTTAAGAAACAAAGATAAAAAAACACAAAATAAAAATTAGAAAAAAAGAAACTAAAGATAATAAAGCGTGTTCTCACTGCTGATGCTGAAGGTGGAGTGCTGCAGGTCCCGCACGCCGGTCTCGCGCATCTTGCGGCCCGTGGGCGTGCTGGCGCCGGACGACAGCCCCACGTTCTCCAGCTGCTTGTTTATCACCACCAGCTCTGTGGGAGAGGTGAGCTCGAATCAGCACTCGATTGTCACACTTGTCAAAAAAAATGTTTTGTGCCGTAAATCTTTATTTTATTGAAAAATGGTAAATAGCATTAAAATTACTGGGTCGCTAAATAAAACTGAACTAATCTAAAAGACCGCTGCTTGTGGGACTTGTTCCCAAAATGCTGGACCAATTCCATTACCCTTACAACTTCATAAATGTAATAAAAAAAAATGTATTTTCTTTAGAAAAACATAACAAAAGATGAGATGTCGATAAAGATTTTTCTTGAAAATAACAATAATTATTATTATTTTAATAATGTTATAAATGCCATGTCACATAATCGGCTGTCGCATTTACGATGATAATAACGATTTTTAACCGAAAAGTTTTTTTTCTGTTATGAATGAATAAAAATTTGTTAGGATGACAAAATTTGACTTCCTTCCAAAAGCTACTAACCGGAAACCGGGGAAGTCCCGTTGGTGTGTCGGGAGGGCAGGTTCTGCGGAGTCTCGAACTCGACCTCTTCGGCATGCGCGGAGCCTCCGTACACGTGCGGGGAGTTTACCAGCGTCTTCAGGAACTTGCCGTGACCTGGGGAGAACATTGGTATATACGTTTCACACCTGCAATGAAATACATTCAGTCAAAAAAGTATCGGGAATGGATGATTTGTTTTGGGTTCCAAATTCAAATTTTTGTTTTTATTGTTGTTGTTAGATTGGCACAACTGTTTTCCATTTTGGCGCGGAGTTTGAGTTGCGTCTGTTATTTAGATTAAATATGGTGATGTTTTTAGTTAGGTCATATCTAGTGTGTATTACGAATTTCATCATGGACAAAAACATCGAACAAAGAGTTTGTCTTAAATTTTGCATCGCCAATGGAATTTCGTGTTCGGAGTCACTAAAAATGTTACAGAAGGCTTACGGCGAATCGACTTTATCAAAAACATGTGCTTATGAGTGGTACAAAGCGTTCAAAAGCGGTCGAGATGTGATGGAAGATTTGCCTCGCTCTGGTAGGCCATCAACGTCTGCAACTGAAGTTAACATCGCAAAAGTGAAGGAAATAGTGACTGAAAATCCTCACTCAACTTTGAGAGAGATAGCCGCCGAACTTTCTGTATCTCACGAGTCGATCCGTACCATTTTAAGTAATCATTTGGGTATGAAACATGTTACCGCTCGGCTAGTCCCAAAAGACCTGAATTTTCTCCAAAAACTCAATCGCATGAGGACATGCTAGAACGAGTCGATTCCGACTCAACATTTATGAAACGCATTGTTACTGGTGACGAGACGTGGGTTTACGAGTTTGACATGCAAACTAGTCAACAAGCTTCGGAGTGGCGCCTTCCAACTGAACCGAAACCGAAAAAACCACGCCAAAGTCGATCAAAAGTCAAAGTCATGTTGACTGTTTTCTTTGACTATCGCGGTGTTGTGCACTCGGAATTCTTGCCGGAAGGTCAAACGGTAAATAAAGAATATTATTTGAGTGTAATGCGGCATTTAAGAGAGCAAATTCGACAAAAAAGGCCAGATTTGTGGAAAGAAAATTCTTGGATTTTGCACCACGATAATGCGCCTTCGCACACGGCCATCATTGTGAACGAATTTTTGACCAAACACTCAACAAATACCATCGAGCAACCACCATATTCACCAGATATGGCTCCAGTCGACTTCTTTCTTTTTCCTAAACTCAAATTACCACTTCGTGGCACCCGTTTTCAATCGGTAGGAGACATAAAGGAGAATTCGAGGCGAGAACTCAACTCAATTCCGGAGACAGCGTTTAAAAAATGTTTTGATGATTGGATTATTCGTTGGCGTAAGTGTATCGTTTCTGAAGGAGCATACTTTGAAGGTGATAAAATAAATTTGGATGAATAACAAACATTTTGTGTATTATTGATATTTTCCCGGTACTTTCTTGACAGAGTAGTATATACCTCTAGAGTTCTAGGGGAAGTGGTATGCTTAGCCGAAAAGGGTAGTATTCATCTTAATGAACAACTTTTACTACGGGACCAACCCGGAAATCAAGAAAAAAAAATCAGCTGTTCCATGCAAAAAGTTTATTGACCTTAGATTTTTTTATAAAACAGCTGTTTTTGTTTTGATAAATTTTGAAAAGTAGTTTTACTTGAATCAATGTATAGAAGCCGCCTGCAAAATGTCTTCAGTGTTTTATAGTTGTCCCTGAATATAAAATTGAAGATTACGTTGTGACGGTGTTGAGAAAAGCTCTAAGTATTATCTGGTACATACCTTCAGCCACTCTCAAGTCTCCATCATCCAGGCACACCCGCCCGCCCACGATCACGTACTGAGGACTGCCCACCACGTTCTGGCCCTGAAATATAACATACACAAATATGAAATAAAAATTTATTGTAACTAAGTTTTTCTCAAGTACACACATAAATGTAGTGATTCTCAAACCCACGACGTCTGTACAAGTCTAAACTATTGCAAAACTAACCTAACTCACTTACATCTAACGTAAGTTTCACCAAATTCACCCGTCTCACCTCGATTACATTAAAGTCCACGGCTTCAGTGACTTGCAGCGCTGATAACTCGATGACACCACAATTACACTCTCACCCTAAATTACACAATCTCACCCTAAATTACACAACCTCACCCCAAATTACACAACCTTCCTTACTCACTTCTAACCAAAATTACACTAACCTCACTCCAAATTACACCAACATCACCCCAATTACACAACATTACCCCAAATTACACAATCCACCCCAAATTACACAGCATCACCCCAAATTACACAACCTCACTCCAAATTACACAACCTCACCCCAAATTACACTCACCTCAAATATATTAAAGTCCACAGCATGCCGGTGAGTGGCCGCCGAGATGGTCCGCTCGTGCCGCGGGTCCCACACCACTATGTCCGCGTCCGCCCCCACATCCACGCGGCCCTTGCTGGGGTACAGGTTGAAGATCTTAGCCGCGTTAGATGAAGTCACCGCGACGAAGCGACACGGGTCCATAACGCCTGGGAAATGGAGAAAAAACAAGATATTTGAATTTGAATTAGCCGAAAAAGGATCATAGTACTCATTATTACGAACAATTTTTACTATGGGACCAACCCGGAATTCGCGAAGAAAATTCAGCTGTAGCAAACATTTTGTCAGGTCTCTATCAGAAACTTTTTCGCAGAAAGTCAATTCAGTTTCATGACATGAAAGTAGGATCGAGCGTCATTGACATTCTCTATATAACATAACAGCTGATATTTTTTTTGCAAATTCCGGATTGGTCCTTAGTAAAAAGTTGTTTTTAGTACGACGACATCCTCGAATATGTCAAGTGTCGAACCCGTCAAGCTGTATAAACGAAAAAGAAGTAACCGAACCGAAAGAAGAAGCAAAGAAGATTATAGTAATGTACCAGTGTTGACCGCCTTCTGCCACAGAATTGCCATCCGGTCCTCGACCCCGTTGACCCCGTTGGGTATCTTGGTGAAGTTTCCCTTCCCAAGCTCCTTGTCCTTCTCGTGGAAAGTGCAGTTGTCGCTGCCGATCAGCTGCAGGTGATCGCTGGGGAAATAATCAAATACATGTAAAGAAAAATATCATTACTATTTGAAATTTACGGCACTGTGCGTCGTCGGTAAAGCAGACTGACTGTCACAGTGTCGGTGGCGGAATCAAAGATGGCCGGTGTTTGTTTACGAAACCTCGGAAACCTCGGCTGGATAATTAGTATTGCTACTCAACGAGGTAACGTCGCCAGCCTTTTGGGTACTCTATTGGGTACCCGCGGATAGTGACCTAAGCTGTTTTTTATTTGTGATTTTATATTCTGTTTATGCCTACTTATATTAAGGCCGTCACTAGGTTTATTGATCAGGTAACACAGGTAATATAATATAAAGTACTGACTCAGCGAGCGCGTCCACCATGGCCTGCGGCGTGGCGGGGTCCGGCCGCAGGGGGGGGGACAGCACGTGCGCCGCCGCGTGGCGGAAGCAGGCGTTGTGGTAGTGCGAGCCTGGGGGGACAATCACAATTACTTAGAAAAAAAAATGTTAGAAGAAGACGAAATTTGATAGAAGTAGCTTCTCAACTAACACACTGGTTAAAATGGGGGGTTCCCAACCAGTCACACCAAAACGAGTCACAGTGTGACTCGTTGGGAATTTTTTTCCCAACCAGTCACACTGTTACACGAGTGTGACTGGTTGGGAACAATACAACACAGAGCTTTCAGGTTTACAGCGAGAATAATGATATGAAAATACGTTTGCATTTCAAAAACAGTGTAAATTACACCTCTAACCTGTAATTTCTACGAGTGTTAATTAGCATTTGTTTTACTTTTGTGTGAAATGTGTGGTTTCTAAAATGTATTTTACTTTTATCCTCAAAAACGTATATTCCTATAGGAAAGTGGGTAAATCAACATAGCGTTAGTAAAAGACACGTGCCATCAGTGCCCACAGTGGCGGCGAGCGTCTCCCCGTAGACGGGCTGCCGCTGCCGCTGACGCGCGCTGTGCAGCGCCTGGACCGCGCTCTTGGACATCATGTGCACGATGTAGAGTGGGGAGTTGGCCTGGAAAGTAGAGTAGTTTAAAATGGGAAGATAAGGGTGTCCCTGTCTCAGGTTATTAGCCTCACTGTGCATGACTCTTGACTGAAAGTATAAGCAAATCAAATATTCATAAATAAAAAAAGGATTTTAATTAGTTTGTTTTGTTGTGTTTGGTGCTAAGTTTTTTTTTTTTAATTGAGTGACGAGACGATGAAATCGCTCGCCTGATAAACGTCACGTTTGCCCATAACAGTTCTCTGCACCTGAATTTTGAATGTTTAGAATGCAAAACTCTGCTCGGCACAGCACTGCGCTCGTCACCCTGAGATATAAGAGGTTTAGGGTGACGAATCAACATCGAGCTGTGCTGCGCTGTACTGCGCTGTGCTATGTTTGGTCAACTCGCTCGTCTAATATTTCAATGAGGATAGAAACAAACCATGCTGTGCTGCGCTGTGTGAGGCTACGCTCTGTTTAAAAACGCAGCAGTCTCGAGCGAGGCGCGCTGTGTCGAGTCGAGCTGTGCTAGGTTTTTCAAACATGGAGCACGCTGCGTGCCCCTCCATCGCCCAAAGACGTCTCTCTCACTCTCGTACTCCCATCTCGCTCGCACTAGTGTATGTGCGCACAAACAAACAAGAACGAACTAGTTTCATTCGCTCATTCACTACTGAGCTAAGCAAAGCGCAGCACAGCACAGCTTGATGTTGATTCTTAAAAAAACGTTGCTTAAGAAACACAGCACAGCACAGCGCAGCACAGCTCGATGTTGATTCGTCACCCTTAATCTCCTATTTGCTCTGAAATTTCACTTTATTTCTCTTTCAAATCCCAAGTTACCTGGTTGGCAATGACACAGGCCCGGTTGACAGCCTCCCCCTCCACCTCCTCGTCGCGCGACAGCGCGTGCCCCTCGGGCCCCGACACGCCCCTAGCGAGGAGCTTCTCTATGTTGCGGGCAATTATGTGCCCGTTTTCTGCGTGAACCTGGAATGAATGTTTGAAAATGGAATAAGTCAGTTTTTTTACTAGTTCTTCAGTTTCTCTAATCAGATTGAACAGTGGGTCTAAAACAGCCGCGTCGGCTAAATTATATTATCATTCATTTCACAAACCGTAAATTGGCCACATACTGGCAGTTCCTCACATGAATCTGCGTATAATTGTATCCCGGAGTTTATCAGTTTGTCAGTTTTCAATGGATTTTCTGTTAATGAAATACATTGAATTTAATTCGAATTAATTTATGAAGTTAAGCCGAATTGCCAATGATCTGCCAGACATTTTCATACTATGAATTGCTTTTGAAGAAATTGCTTAAAGCGATCATTTATGATCCCTCAGCGGCTTTATTGTCCAACAGGCTGGTAATCTAAATCCACTCTGTAATAAACCTTACCAGCGGCAGCGCCCTCAGCTCCTTGCAGGCCTCAATAGCGCCGTACAGGTCGTAGTCATCCAGCATCCAAGCGTCCTTGTAAGCCATGAACATCTTGAAGGAGTTCACACCGTATTGCTCAGACACTAGAGTCTCCATTTCTTTGCGCACGGAGGGAGACCACCAGGTCACGCCGACGTGGAGGCCGTAGTCGCAGCACACCTGGAATATTTAGCAGCGCCATTATGTCAGCTCAGCGATTGATTATATGGGCAGGTAGCTCAGTGGGAGCACGGCCGCTTCGCATTCTTGAGGAAGATTTCAAACCTCGACTCTTACCAACGTGTTCTTTGGAACCACTGTCTTTTTGGTGAATGAAAACATCATAAAGAAACCTGCGTAGTGCATACGTCCGCAGAAGAAATTCAATAGCGTATGTAAATTCACCAAGCCGCGTGTGGTGGAAAATCCCAGCAGTGGGATGATTAAAGATTGCGTTGATGGCCGTTTGTTACCTCAACTCTTTTCAGTTTACTCACCTTGTTGTCTGCCTTCTCCCTCCAGTTGTTGTAGGCTTCAATCAGCGATTGGCCCTTGTTTGGCAGCACGAAGTCAACTGGAAATTACAGGATAAAATATTGTTACTTTGATCATGACTTGAGTACTTGTTTTACTTAAGGATGTGTGAAATAAGTATTGCACTCGTGGTTTATGATTGGCCGAGAAAAAGTAAGCGGAGCTTTGGTTGTTCAGAAGCGAGATGTTTAAAGATGTTTTCAGAAGCGAAAAGTTTATACGGATTACTATTATAAAGTTGTTAGCAGCCTCCACGCCCATCATCTCCAGCTCCAAGTACGTACTGAGACCCCTGAAGCCTAAACTAAGCCAAGGACCTTCCGAAGCCACTACCTCAGTAGAATAGACCAGCACTTACTGACAGCAGCCCTTATATAGAAGTCGTCAGCAGCCTTCTTCGCGTCCTCACTCCAGCTCGAAGTGCCCTAAAGTCTGATTAAGCCAGGAACCTCGTACTTAAGAATAAGTTCACTTACTGACAGTAGTGGTGCCCCCCGCGACAGCCGCCCTAGTCCCCTTATAGAAGTCGTCAGCCGTCTTCGCGCCCATCATCTCCAGCTCGAAGTGCGTGTGGGGGTCGATGCCGCCCGGCATGACGAGCTTGCCGGTGGCGTCGATGGTGCGCGTGCCACCTGGGATGATGAGGTTTCGGCCCACTTGCCTGGAAAAAACAGAAAATTAAAATGATAATGCTATTGTTTCGTAAGGCAACGCAACAAGAGCAACGCTCTTAAATTTTGTATGAATGAATTTGTGTAAATATTTTTGTAGAACAAAATGAAGGCGTTTTGATACGCATTGAGTAATTTTGGTGTAAATTTACAATTTCCCTTGGGTGTGCATTTTTTTGGGTGAGCTAGAGAATAAATATTACTTTAAAAAAAAGCAAAAACAGTCGAATTGAGAACCGTCTCCTTTTTGGAAATTGGTTAAAAAGAGCCAATGTTTTACATTACACGAAATGAAACGTTAACGTAACACTTGTGCTGCCACCTAGCGCACTCAGGGTGAATTAGTATCACCCACAGTATAGTGTAGAGTTGGTCACTGCAGAGTACAGGTCCTACACAAATCTTTAGTTTGTACCGAGATGGCAGCACTCGACAGCAGAAATAAAAGATTTAAATAGTAACTGCTAAACTGATAGTCAACACACGGCCTAAACTGGCGAGTCTAGGACAAAGCAAATGGATCTGCCCAGAAGAGTTTAGAAACATGAAAAATTGCACGAGAGTTCCTTATAAATAGAAGGAATAACATTTAGGGGGTACAACCTTACAAATCTTAAAATTACTGTCAAAGTTTGTATGTTTGGATGTTTGTTATTAAATCACGCAAAAACAGCTGAACCGATTTGGCTGAAATTTGGTTGGAAGACAGCTTTATACCCTGGATTAACAATATTAACATATAGGCTACTTTTTATCCCGGAACCTCCAACGGTTCCTGTAAGATAGCGGGTAAAACGGGCGGTCTAGTAGAGAATAATACGAGGCCGAAGTCCGAGCCCTATTCTGCCCAGTTAGATATCTCGGTCACTGTCGCTCTCATTAGAAATGTCATGACAGTAAGAGTGACGGAGATAATCTCGAGCGTCCAAGAATAGGGTCCCAAAACGTACAAACTCGCGGATCGGGTTACCATATGAAAATTTGAAAAGTCCCGGCAAAAGGCCGGACACATCAATAAAAGTCCGGACATTGGACTCGCGCCCCCTTCATGACATTTTATTTCGCCTATAAATCGCGCACTGCGCAGGCACATCACACGAACGGGGATAAACTAATTTGATACTGCTTGTGTTAGTTTTATTACTCGTACTCCATTTTAACCCAAAAAGGCGAAAAAATAGCCGCGCGAAGTCCGGACAAATCCGGACGGCTGGTAACCCTCGCGGACAACTACCAACTAAAAATAAAAATGCTGAATCATTTCTGATACAACGTTGATTTATAACAACTAAGCGATTCAATTGTCCAATTGTTACAGTTAACGCTTACATCGAGGTTAGTGTATTTGACCCTTATAAGTGATGCGGGAACTTAACTATTTTGATGGATGGACCCGCCGCTTTTTGTTAGTATTTAGTTGTTATAATTTTAGTAAGTAATCTCACTCAGTACAGGGTTATTTATCTTTATGAATAACCCTTTATTAAGTGGGACCAACCTAAAATTCGCGAAAAAAAATCAGCTGTTCCATAGAAAAATGTCAATGACACGACAAAATGTATGGAACAGCAGAATTTTTTTCGCGAATTTTCGGTTGGTCCCATATTAAAGTTGTTCATAATGATGAGTACTATGAGCCCTTTTCGGCTTAGTCCCTTTAGTCAAAGTTTGTATGTGTGTTACAATTACAACTAAACGCTGATACGGCTCAAGGGACATGAAATTTGGAATGAAGGTCTTTCATGGTCTGGATTAACACATAGGCTCCTTTTTATCCCGGAAAACTCAGGTTAGACTTTGACTGCGGCTGAAATACGGGGCGCAGATAGTAAAATAAAAATATTAAGCCTCTGCTTATATTCTAAAATGAAAAATATGTATATTACAAGTACAAGTGCTAATAGTAAAAGAAAAAATAAAGAACTGGAAACTTAACCACAGAACTTGCAAAGTATTGCAAAGTGGTTCCCAAACTTTCTTTGACTAGAGCCATTAGGCCTTTTTTATTAACTAGCTGACCCGACAAGATGTTGTCCTGTCTTAACTATGAATATTGAAGTCAAATTGTCTTAAATTTAGTAATGTTCCACTTAACTTCTTCAATGTTTTATTTCATAAGAACCTTCTCCAGACAATAATTAACACAACAAAAAAGAATTGGGGAAATTGTTCTATCCGTTCACGCGTGATGGCGTGACCAAGGGAAATAGGGATTCATTTTTATATATATAGATAATTATTCAGCAAATATTTTAACGTTTTTAAATATCGTCTATATATTTATTAAAGTACTTTAACTACCATATTTAGTGCCATAACCCCTGCATTAGCGGAATTATGCAAACTCGCACTGTAGGAAATTATTAGGTATTTATGTCAGTCTGGTGTTAGTGCAAATTGCAAACAAAACAAACAACAAAGACAAGCTGACATGCATTTCCTTTCCCGCCAATTGCGTAAATTGACATTTGAAAATGGAACTTTTTTATTTTTAATGAAGACACCCAGTGCCAGCCAGTATGGTGGCGCGGATGCCGGCTTGTTACCGCATTAGCTGTTTCCGGCGCGCGCGCACGCATTCGAATGTGAGCACCGGAACGCGTTCGAGTTCTTAATTTAAAAATTTGAATGCGACACTTCGGCGATTAAATTAATAATCGTTAGATAGATAGATAGATAAACTCTTTATTGTTCACACCATAAATTACAAACAGAAGGATTAAAGCACCTAAAACTAGTGCAACAACTGGCGGCCTTATCGCTAAGAGCGATCTCTTCCAGGCAACCTTAGGATGGAGAGGATAGATAAAAAAAAAATATAAAAACGGGGTGTGCAATATTGAAGAATACTCATATAAACCTACATAAAAAATAATAATAATAAATACTTAGAAATACATTCAAATAAAATACATTCTAATAAGTACATACTAAAAACTACCTACATTTCCGAAAAGACATATAATATACTAAAACGTATATAAAATAAATATATATATATATATAAATATATAATAATACTAATAGGGAAGAATAAAATACATAATAAAAAAAAAACAAATCAACAATTAGTGAGTAATAATAAATAAATAATCACTGAGAAAATGGCAATTGCGACAAGTGATGTTTTTTTAATTGACTTTTAAAGCATGCAAGCGATGTAGCATTTCTTATTGTCACAGGCAAATCGTTCCACAGCTGAACCGCCTGGAAAGCAAAGGATTTGCCGTAAAAAGTTGTACAGCGCGCGGAAGGCGTCTTAAGGGAGAGGGTATCTTTAGATCGAAGGGTATGGGAATGAGAGGCATGCCAGAAGGCGAAGAGATCTTTTAAATAACGTGGGGTAGATGGATTAAACAAAATATTGTAGAGAAGGGAGAGGATGTGAGCATTCCGCCGAAGGCGAATGGGAAGCCACTTGAGTTTTGCGCGATAATGAGATACGTGGTCATATTTGCGTAGACCAAATATAAACCTAATACAGTAATTTTGAAGGCGCTCAAGTTTATCTAGCTGTTCCTCAGAGAGATCAAGGTAACAGGCGTCAGCGTAATCTAAGATGGGAAGAAGAAGAGACTGTGCGAGTGTAACTTTGGTGGCAGTGGGCAAAAAATTTCGAAGCCGTCTTAGTGAACCACCAGACGCAAACAATTTGCAGCTAATGGACTTAAGATGACAGTCCCAGCTTAGCGTACGATCAAATATAACGCCAAGGTTTTTCACCGATTCGCAAAATGGTAAAATAGCTCCATCAAACACTACATTCGGTAATGTAGCCCAGTCAACTCTCGAGATCATGTAAGAACTGCCTATAACAATAACTTGCGATTTCGTAGGGTTGACTTTTAAACCATAGGAATGGCTCCAATTGATAATTTTGCACAGATCAGCATTTATGGTTGATATGGCTGTGCCCAGGTCATCGAGCCGGGCTTGCGTATAAATTTGAAGATCGTCGGCATAAAGGTGGTAGGAAGAAGTAAGGTATCGAGATATGGAATTAATAAATATTGCAAAAAGAAGAGGAGACAAAACGCCGCCTTGTGGCACACCAGCCAGTGTAAAACACCAAGAAGAAAAATAATCTTCAAGGCGTACACGCTGTCGGCGTCCACAAAGATAACTGTGAAACCAGTCGACTACCGATGAAGATATGTTAATAGAGCGCATTATAGCCAACAAGATGTCGAGGTTTACGGCATTAAAAGCATTACTGAAATCTAACAGGGTTAGAACAGTAAGCTTGCCGTCATCCATACCCAAGCGTATATCGTCAGTGATCTTTACTAGAGCAGACACAGTACTATGCCCAGGACGAAAACCAGATTGGAGAGGATTAAGGAGGTCTTGCCTGTTAAGGAAAATATTTAGTTGTCTGTGAACGAGACGCTCAAGGACCTTGGACAAGAAAGGAAGAATGGAAATGGGTCGATATTCAGAAAAGGATTTAGGATTAGGTTTCTTAGGTAATGGTAGGATCAGCGCATCTTTCCAGATTGCGGGATATACCCCAGTTGAGATGGAGTTGTTGAATATTGTGCAAAGAATAGGAAGGATGACGTCAAGGATGGGCATAAGCATGTTCCGACTAATACTGTCACCGCCAACTGCATTGGAGGAGATCGACATTACACTCTTCTTAACATCGCATTCAGTAAATCGATTAAAAACAAAAGGAGGAAAATCGGGAGTTGATATGGCAGAAAGATTAAAGATTGTCTTGTTTTTATCCGCATCTGACATAGCAGAGACGGAAGAAAAGTGTATATTTAGAGCGTTAATATCAATGTTATTAGGAACAGAATCCTGACGTGGTTTGCCAATTCCCAGTGATTTAAGGAACTTCCAGACTTTAGCTGGATTATCGTCATCTACAGAAGCATGAATATGGCGTCGCATTGCATCCCTACACACCTTATTGCAGCGATTACGTGCTTGAACATATTTAGCTTGGTTAAGATCGGTGGGACGCACCTTATACCGAGTTTTTGCCAAAGCTTTCTTATGCATCAAAGATTTTATATCACTAGTGAGCCAAGGTGCAGGAAGATGTTTAATTTTAATAGCACGAAATGGAGCATGCACATCATAAAGTTGCGTAATCAATGTGTTGAATATGGCTATTTGATCATCCACAAAAACAGCGTCAATGATGGGACCCCAGTTTATCCTTCTTGCATCTTCAATGAGAGCCTCACGGTCAATACCACCAAAGTTACGTTGCAGAATGATTTGAGGTTTAGGTTTAGGAGGACGAATTTTATAAGAAAGAAAAACTAAGTCATGATAGGAAAAGTTGTCGGCAGAATATTGGCCGTGCTTAGCAACATTGTTAGAGGAAGAGACGATCATCAAGTCCAGAAGAGATGGGGTACAGTTAGGAAAGTGATGCGTAGCATTCAGTGGGAGAATATGCATGTTAAAAGACTTGACTATGGATTCGAGACAGGAAGTTCGGTGGTCCTTCTTAAGGAGACATGTATTGAAATCACCCATGATGATGGAGTGATTGTAAGAAGGAGTGAAATTATTTAAGATGTTTTCGAAAGAGGAGAAATAATTAATATTTTTTGAAGGGCAATAATAAACGCCAAGGAGAACTTTCGTATGAGAGAGAAGTACTTCGATGAAAAGATGCTCACCAGCATTTGCAGGAGGTGGTTGTGGCGATTGGTTTAAAACCGAGAAGGGAATATTAGCTTTTAGGTAGATAGCCACACCACCGCCTCCGCGGGACTCGCGATCGTTTCGAACGAGAATAAAACCGGGAAGAGAAAAGGACGTAGTTGGAAGACAAGGACGTAGCCAAGTTTCGGAGACTAATATGGCGTGAATGTTACAGTGATCTAGAGACGCTAACATTTCTGGATAACATGACGGAATGCTCTGCGCATTTATATGGACAACGTTGAAGTTCTTAGCTACATCAGAAAAACTGCATTCAAGGTAGTCAGACAGAGGAAGCAAGCTGTCAAAACTGTCGCCGCTACTAGTCGACGACGACGACGACGACACTGCAGAAAGATATTCATCATCATCATCGCTATTGCCATTGTCGTTGTTAAAAATATTTAACATGTATATAAAAAAAAAAAAAAAAGTAACAATAATAATAACAGTAAATGTAAATGTATATAATTATATTATAATTAAATTATATATATATGTACTTATATATATAAAAAAAAAAAAAAAAAAGTAAATAAATAAAACTTTTATAAATTATTTAACCTACACAGGCTAAGACTAATCAGAAAAAACCAATTAATCCATCCACCTGCCGGTTGTGTCGGATAGAGATGCTAATAAAACATAAAAAAACAGTACAAAGAAATAAAAAATAATAACAATAATGAAAATCAAAAACAGGAATCATGTTTGTGAACATAATCCTAGCACACAGTCTTCAAAAGAAATACAAAATTGAAATGGCAAAAACACTATGGCCTGGTTCGCTAGCTTTTTTTTAGGTTAATTTGACATTATGTAAAAGACAAAGACATGACAAATGCAGCCGAGCTGTCATTCTGTCATAAACAAAACTACAATTGAAAGGCTATTCGACGCAAAGTAAATAAATAAAATAAAATTACCCTTTACTATGAACAAAAACTAAAAAAAAAATTGTAAAAAGAAGCTAGTTGTAAAATCGGGTGATTAAAATAACATTCAATAGTACCTACCCTATATCGAAGAAAAAAAAAAAAAATGCAAGACCAAGCAAGCTTAACAAAAGTAAAACTAACATGAAAAAGTTCACAATGACGACGATTACTGCTTCGACTGGACTCTACGCGTGACTCGCGGAGGCAAAGTCTTCTTCTCCAAAGTGACTTCAGGCTTCTTACTCTTTAAAGGCTCTGAGGTCTGGATCCTGCTCAGCTCTCCAAGGCTGCTGATGCGGTGGCGTTTGTCGTCTGGACCCACTACAAAGACATAGCCATCCCGTGTCCAGCATTTATTTACGCCAAAACGCTGTCGGGCTGCCATGAAAGTGTCATGTCTAGGCTTCGTTAAGAACTCTGACACTGTGATTCCGGACCCCTTGAGTGCTGTTTTTGCGAACCACAACTTTTGACGGAGGGCCATGTCACACATCTTAACCAAAATTGGCCTGGGTCTGTCGATACCAGATGAACGGCCCATACGATGGCACCGACCAATATCAGAGGCAGAAAAGTCCGCTACCTTCAATTTATCACACACAACTTTCACTACCGTGGCTGATATGTCTTCATCTTTTCCTTCGGGCACTCCATGCATCAGCAGGATCTTTCGCCGGGCTCGCATCTCCTGGTTATCGGATTCCCTTGCAAGCAGGGTGATTTGATCCTGGAGAGACTTCATGGCCAGCAAAATATAAGTCCGGAAAGTTGAAAACTCTGCCGCCAACGATGCAGTTCCATCAGAGGATCCCGATTGTTGCAGCACAGCTTGGAAATCGTCCATCCTCTGTAGAAATAGAGCCTGCAGTTGCTCCTGGGATTCCAAGACAGCTTCCATTTGGTTTTTTGAAAGTGAGGTTAGAGTGAATTTAGTCACAAAGAAAATGTGATAGTACTGTGTATATCGTTGAGAATAACACTCCCGGACAGGTAGTTTACTAAATAATTTTAATTATACATATAAATTGTGCTCAGAAGACTTTTATTTTAATTTTTAAATAATTTTAATTAAGAGCAATATAAAAGTGGTGTGTCATCGGCGACTACCCGCGTCCGAAAAAAACGTTCCGCATCATTCGATATGAGCAATGAATGGCGTTGATCTATCAGGCGTTAAGATTTGGACAGTTTGTTTGCTGCTTTATTGGTGTTAGAAAAATGCATTTAAGACCACACAACATGAGATATTTTTATAGACAGATTTATTTAGGATCACAGAACAAATTATAGTATGTGTTAAGTGAAAGAGCCAAGGGAATCTTGATAAAATGATAAATAAAACTCACGGCGTTTGATGGTAACTCTAGATTCACTCATTCTGCCAACACTACAGACATGTTGGCTGCACAGTTCACACTGTATCCTTACTGCATCGATTATTTCTTTGACAATATAAAAAAAAACTTTACAAACATTCTCTTCGAATTAAAAGCTTTTAGCTAAGAAATCCAATTTCATTTTATACCAAAAAAAGTTGTACTTTTTGCTCAGGTAGCGCCAAAATCGCGTGTTCTTTTAATATTGAATCCAATTTATTGGTTGATGATACATTAGTGTTTTTTCTTCGGGATTTTCTTTTTAAACCATTCCATTTATAGGTTCTTTGAAGTCAGGAATTGGATCACGTTTTATGGACTGATCCATCAAATTCATCATCGTTAAAGTAAAAGGGATTTTATTTTGTGATGTTTATGGGCTAGTGATGGGATGATACTCACCATTTACTCGATTTTTTTAAACGCATCTTTTACTGGTCGTTTTTGATTGTTTGTTATTATAACGTACAAAATGAGATTATAAGGAGACAACGAAATAATGTGTACAAAATAATTTATTTTTGTTTGATGATAGGCTTGCGTTTGTCCGCCATCTTGCCTGATTGTGAGCAATAATGTGGTCTAAAATACCTAATTTTATCTACATATTAAATTTTGTACCCTATACAGGGTTATTCATAAAGGGTATGCTAAGCCGAAAAGGGCTCATAGTACTCATCATTATGAACAACTTTTAATATGGGAACAAGTCGAAATTCGCGAAAAAAAAATCAGCTGTTCCATAGAAAAATGTCAATGACATTCAACAAAATGTATGGAACAGCTGATATTTTTTTCGCGAATTTCGAGTTGGTCCCATAGTAAAAGTTGTTCATAATGATGAGTAATATGAGCCCTTTTAGGCTTAGCATACCCTTTATGAATAACCCTATATAAATATTATACTACTAAAACACTAATTTTACGAATTGAATATGTATGACTGTATGGCGATACTTTCGCATTTAGTCGATAATTCTCGCGAATACTCGAAATATACGCTTGTCAAAAATCGATTCTCTACTAATCTACTTCATATTGATATCAGACCTGATTTTGGACTCAACAAAGTTGCAGGTAAATTAATCTTATATATAAAATTCTCGTGTCACAATGTTCGTTCCCGTACTCCTCCGAAACGGTTTGACCGATTCTCATGAAATTTTATATACATATTCAGTAGGTCTGAGAATCGGCTACTATCTATTTTTCATACCCCTAAGTGATAAGGGTTGTCCACCCTTAACATTTATTTTTTATTTTTTGGACAAAATATTTTTTTTTTTTTTATAATGAGGTATTAAAAAATACATACTTACAACCCTACATTTTTACCCTTCTATCACCAACCCCTATTAATTTATATGGCAAAACAACGTTTGCCGGGTCAGCTAGTTAAATATACATTTTTTATTTGCTCGTCAATGGTATGCTATGTGTTAGTAATAGTCGATAGCATGCTTTGAAATGATTATGATAAATAAATAAATATTCACTTTTGGCAGAGATCTTTTATTTCAGGCTCATATTTAGGTTTATCAGCGTCTGTCTTTAAAAGGAAAGGGATAAAAAAATACTTTTATTACATACGAAAACTATAAAGTGACACATCAAACAAAAGCGGCACCGTTTCTGTTATTAACATTACGAAACTCCAGTAATTACAATGCGGATAACCGACAGCGTATGCGTTTTACTACACCTCAATTTAAAGTACGACTAAATTAATGAGTCATCTCTATGCGCCAAACAAAAGCCCCACACGCAACAAGGGTGATATTCTTTATCACAAGTTTTTTTTTTAAATTTAGCACCACACGCGCGTGCCAGCGTTCAGCCTAAAGTAACCGCTAGCGGTTCGCGAACCCCACTTTGAGAATCCCTGGTCTAGAACAGTTACATTAGAGCTGGCTACTCAGCCTTACGAACTTTTATAGCCAATAGTCACTAACCATATACAGACAACCATATATCTAACTTTCATTCCATCTATTTGTATACAATTCAATTCCATACATTTCCAATCATCATATTGAATGAATATGTACATATATAGACTTGAAGTACAAATATGGCTTAGCACGTGATAACCATATTAACTAGATGTATATTGTATAATGTATAACCGTTGAATGAACTACAGATGTAGCTCCAAGAATGATGTAATGGTAAACTAGGCAGATGGCGAGTTTTTGAACCGTTTCTTGTACCTTCATAAAAGAGGTTCCATAAACGCGAAAAAGCCTCCTTTTAGCTACTAACTCGCTTGTTGGTAAGCGACCATTTTGGTCGAAGATGAAGCACAGGATTGAATGAAGATTGTAGATACAATTTGTATAAAGTTCGTAGAGTTCAGAGCCTAAAGAGTAAAGACCATAGGCGACAGAATTTTGTTGCCACATCATAAATCGTCGGCTTACTGCAGCAGTGATTAACTGTAAAATCTATGCAAGGCTTGACGCCATTTCAAGTGCATCACGCTTGTCATTATTCTTCGAAAAATATCACCGAACGTATTCGCAACTAGTCTAAGCATCAGACTCAATAAAACGTGTGCAGATTCGTGTTAATTATGAACAAAAAAAATGTCATAACTTCGTTAGTTTTCCTAGTAATTTAGTAAAACAGACTTTTTGCAGTTAATGGCTTCTTGCACTAAGCAGACGAAATACCCCAGATGACCTGGTGTAATCGATCCACCTAAAATTGATTTTAAAATTCCAGAATTGAGGCAAATAAAAAGATTAGCATTGATTTTTAATTAGAGATTAGGCCCAAGTTTGAAGGGATTTTAAGACAGATCTAAACTAACTAAAAATATATCTGTCTTTATTATTGCAAGCTATTAGACAAGGATGCCAATAGTTTTAGAAAATTTAGATCTGTCTTAAAAAGCCTCCAAACTTGGGCCTATTAAGTAAGTATGTTTAAATAGGCCGAGTGTCTAGCCCAATTGTTAGTTTTTAACCCATCAGAACGGAAGGCCTCAGACATGGCTAGACGGCTTTTATAAATACAAAAGCATGCCCCGACATACCTCTAATTAATTACTTTAAAAGCGTGCTTTGTGAACTAGTCTAAAAAGGAAATAAGTATACTAATTTAATCAATTAGTCCGTATGTATAACTAACGATGCGTCTAATTTACTAACAGCCGCTCTATTTCGAGTCACACCCTGTCAGGTGTCAACCAAACCTTAATTAATTTAGGGTTTTACAAACAGGCGTTTTCTTTTGTCAACCAGACAACTAAAACAAGCAAAAAAGTGGATCAAACACATAGTTACCACTGGCGGTTTTTTTATTCTTAATAGTTATAGGCTTGCGTTTGATCGCCATCTCGCCTCATGGCAAGCATTTATGCGGTCTAGGCTGGAGCACGCTTGGTAAAAAAAAAGAAAAAATGATGTAAAAAGTTTCCTTTATTTTCACTTTATATATATATGGTGGTGGCCTAGTGGGTTAAGGAAAATTGCTCAATGCACCAAAATGTTGGTTTGTGGTCAGGTGTTTTTAAGCCAATAGGTGATAAGCATCTCGGCTGCCTGAAGGTAAGCGATTATCACTGCCTGTGATACCTGTAACATCGGTGGAATCACGGAACGACGTGTGAACTGTGAACTCTTGTAACCATGGTCACTGTGTATTAATTTATTTAACTGTTTAATTATTAACTTTAAACTAGTTAAAGACTTGTCAAAACGGTTGTTTAAAAAATATTGCTTTGTGAAGTTTCAGTGAATTTTAGGCGATTATAAATCTGATAAGTAGATTGTCTGCTCCGGGTCTGGGTGTTAGTTGTCCTTGTCTTTGTGTGTGTTCTATGGTATCCAAGTGGGAGCTATGAGTGTGAAACGTTATTTATTTTATTTTTATAAACAAAGTCATAATAAATAGGTATTTATTGGACGCCTACACTGCATGACAGCATACAATGCTGTCATTTTACTGCATCGCCTTGAATATTTTACATATTTTACCGAAACTATGCAAGTTTTTATCACATAGCGGTGCGCCAGGGTTTACTTGCAATTGGCCTGATTTTTGAGATGAGTGTCCAAAGTCAGGTCTATTTTGCTAATAATAAAAAAAAAAACGGAATTTGGCACCATTTCTATCAATCAGTATCAATACCTATCAAACATTCAGACCAGGTCCAGACAGATAGCCGAAAATACCCAGAATTTACTTTGGGTATTTGTGCCGAAAGTCCCGAAATATCCTTGCTCCGGGTAAATCCGAACGAGCGCACGGTTTTCCGAGCTAAAAAGTAGCCTATGTATAAATAAAGAGTTATACCGCTATACCAAAGTTCATCTAAATGCATTCAGCCAGTTTTGCGTTATTGAATAACAAACAAACACTTTCACATTTACAATATTAGTGGGATGAAATGATTGGTAAAAAGTGTAAAGTGAAACCATAAAATATAAATCATGGTAGAACAATGCCATTCCGCCCGTTTGATAATATCTCGATAAGATCTTGCGTGCTGCGTTGCCGAATAAAAGTTTACGTAACGGCAATGCCCAACATAATGGCAATGCCAAAATGTCACGCTATACAAAGTCACGGAATCCTGTTGTGCATATCTGACGTACGCAAGTTCGTAAATAGAACACATTTAATGCGGTGTTTATATGGAGAGATTACCCAACTACCCAGGAAGGAGGGCAATGCTTGGCAATGCTTCAGATTTTTAGGGTTCCGTACGCAAAGGGTAAAACGGGACCCTATTACTAAGACACCGCTGTCCGTCTGTCACCAGGCCATCTCATGAACCGTGATAGTTAGACAGTTGACATTTTCACAGATGATGTATTTCTGTTTCCGCTATAATTAACAACAAATACCACCGAAGTCGGATTATACTAGATCGATGACAATTATTACTAAGAAACAGAATTAAAAAAAAATATTTAAGGGGGCTCCCATTCAAAAAGGGTAATTGTTTTGCCATTTTTATAGAATGATACGGAACCCTTCGTGCGCGAGTCCGACTCGCACTTGGTCGGTTTTTTCTTGTTATTCAAAATGCTTTCTCGAGCTTTCCTTATCAGTTCTTTGTTAATCCAGCAATTCAGACCATGGGTATATCTTGTCGATACCTTGGCGTGGCAGTTACGTCGACTGAGCAATAAAGCCGGTTAACAACAGACCAAGGTAGAAACAAATCACAAACGATACTACATCGACGGTTTATAACTTGTGTTTAACGAACGTTTAACACTTTGACTGCGGAAAACACATACCTTGTGTTTTCCTTTGTGCAACGCGCCACACGCCGCGACAGGCGCGTAAAATACAACGCATTTGACTTAGCCGCACTTATAAGGCAAGCGCATGTGATTGTTAGCCGCAGTCAAAGTGTTAAAGATTAAACGAATTCTGTAAAGTTTCTGTAATCGTAACTTGGTCGGTAAAGTTTTACATTCTTCGATGAATGAAGTCGCATAAGCCCCAAGAACAATACATAGTTAGTTTAATGGTGACTTCAAAGTTTTAATTTGTACTTGAGCATGGCATCAATACTCATATCAAACATGATTTTAATAAACACAAAAAAGTGTAAAAACATTTTTTTTATCATAGCCAAAAGGCTGAGAAGCGATACCGAACAAACCGACACTGAAAACTTTTCAACGGAGTACTTTTTCGCGTAGAATCTTGCCACCGCGATACAAAAAACGCCGCTCGTTTGTGTGCGCCATCTAGCTTTTCTGTCGCGAACTAAAACTACATCTGAGTTTTGAAGTCGTTTATCTCTTATCACAATCGACACAGCTACGTATTATCGTGGTGTTATCAAAACAATAAACAAACCTTCAGCAAGGGAAAACAATACTTTTATCGATGTTATAGAAATTATAATAAAAGTGGCGGAGAAATACAATGGCGGTTTGATGACAAAGCAATCGAGATAAATTAAAATGATGGCCGTATTTATAGGTAGTTTAGTTTATTAATGAAAGTGACTGCGAATGAAGCTAAGTCAATGCTGAGACGCAGTACAGTACAGAAATTGCAGGGCAGAGCAAGCGAGACAGACATAGAGCAGAGCAGGACAGACACGTCTGCGTCGCTTTCTACACCGCAGTACGCAGCTCTCAGTACGTTCATGCATACAAAATCTATGCCCTGCGTGGACCTACCTTTCAGCATACGCTTCGCCTGGAAGTCGGACATCGTGAGGCTAAGAAAGTAGCTATCAAAATCTCCTGAGAGAATCTCGCACGTTGTCACGTAACAAGAGACTGGTAAGAAGTGACACGCACGTGGCTATTGTCATTTCATAATAAGTGATTGTTATGGGAACTGTTGACGAGCGTAGAAAGTTCAGCCGTAATTAAACGCAACGTAATTAATTATTTAATTTAACGTATTGACTTGTAGCAATGCTATGAATAAATATTTCATTTCATTTCATTTCATTTAAATCGTACGGAGCAATAACAAAAACATGCATCTTTATTAGTGAAATGACTTAATAAATAACCCATAGAATAGAATGAAATGAATAATCAGATTTTAGTGAACCAAAAGCTTTATACTTTTTTTATATACAGGATAAGTCCGATTTTAAGGCAAAATATTTTTGCATGAAATTTTAATAAGATAAGTTATTGAATTACGCTTAACAATCTTTTTCTACAAGCTTTTTAATTTAACTTGCAATGTATGCCAGTTTGTATGACTGTTTAGGTTAAATCTTGCCTCTGGCTTTGAATCACTTCCCGGTGTCCGATTGAGCTGAAATTTGATATAATGCACACCAGTGCTGTGCAACTGCGATGGCAATACAATAAAATCTGTTTTTTAATTATTTTTATAAATTAACTTTTATAACATCGTCGATCCGACGAGCTGCAAAGCGACCCAGCCCCAGTCCGGCCTCTAGTTTTAACAAAAACGCCAAGTCAATTTTCCCAAACTATCCAAATTTGGCGTAGACAATAGCCTATTTCCAAGTTGATTTATCAGCTCGTTCGAAGATCTTGCAAGTAAATAGACCACCCACGCACTGCCCACATTTATTTACCGATGCACCGAACCAGGTCGGGGTAACTGTTTCTGTCGCAAATACGAAGCCGCGTACATTACCTGCTACGATTTGTGGTTCGGTAATCTTTGTGTTTACTCGACTGTCTAAAGGAGCGTGGTATTTTTCAAGTGGATGTAAGTTTTATGAACTGGCCGTTTCTGGATTGGGATCGGTAGATCTCTAGTCTTTGTATTTGTATGTTTCACACTCATAGCTCCTCACTAGGATATCCTGTGTTGGGAATGCCATGGGACACACACAATGACAAGGGCAACTAACACCCAGACCCAGAACAGATATTTTAAATTCATCATTCAAACATCTGCCCGGCCAGGAATCGAACCCGGGACCTCTAGCTTATATAGCGGATAGCGCCGAGTCAAACAGGTCGTCCAAAAATGGGATTTGGATGAGCAAACGTAAGCAGTTAACTAGTCAGCTATTGAAAAACTTCAACGGTAATTGGAAGTAGCATTTACTAGCGTTTCCAAGAGGCTTCTAGTCTGCGACAGCATTACTGTAACTATTCCCTCTTGGCGGAAGTAAATCCGTAGTAACTATCGATTGGCTGTGGTCCAACGGTTCGCAGAACCACTTTGAAGTTCGATACCGCAAGAACTGTTGAGAATGTTTGCAACAGCTGTTCGGAGATACTTTTCTTTAGTTTGGTTTAGCCTGAATCTATTGCAGCGCTGATGACTGATGGATAGCTAGCAGAAGCGTACTGTTACAAGAATGACAGAGATGGAAGATAAAATCTGCATGAACGAGACAGACCGCAAGATGTAGAGAGCTAAAAGAAAAGGGTGTGCTAAGCCAAAATTGGCTCATAGTACTCATCATTATGAACAACTTTTACGATAGGACCAACTCTGAAATAGCGAGAAACATTTAGCTGTTTGATACAAAAATGCCAACGACACTTGAGAAAATATATGGAACAGCTGATGTATTTTTTCGGGTTGGTCCCATAGTAAAAGTTGTTGATAATGGTGAGTACTACGAGCCCCTTTTTAACCGACTTCAAAAAAGGAGGAGGTTATCAATTCGTCTGTATGTTTTTTTTTTATTTTTTTTTATGTTACCTCATAACTTTTGACTGGGTGAATCGATTTTGATGATTCTTTTTTTATTAGAAAGCTGACGCTTCCCATTTGGTCCCATTTCAATTTAGTCCTGTTCTGATAATGGTATCCATGAGAAAACCTATAAGTCTTAAATTTGCATTAAGTACGTGCGCGACAAATAGATGAATAACTCAATAGTCGGTCTTTTGAAGTCGGTTTTTGTTTTTTGTTTTGTAAAAATAATGTTCTTGTTGACTTAGTGCTGACAAACTTAGACAGTTTTCACAAGATGGAAATGTCAAAAATTCAAATAACGAACGGTCGCTCTCAAAGCAGACAGCGAGTGAGCATTTGTAGATAAACACATACTCACCATTGTAAATATGTAGCAATCAAGTCTGTTTGTCTAAGATAACGAGCACCATAACTAAAGGTTAAACCCATTGTTAGTTAAACTCGGCCTTGAGTAAAACAACTCTTTACGTGACAGACGTAAAGGTTTTAGAAATAATTATAAAAATAGGGATAGTAAGTTGTCGCATATGTTTTTATTCTTTTTATGTATGTATTTGATTTTTAAAATATCTTTACTTTACATAATACATTTAACTTATAAAACAGACATAATCAGATAATATAAATAACTCAATTTAGTTTGACATGAACAGGCTAAGGTCTTCTTTATTAGTCTTTAAACAACAAATGTTAGGGTTTTATTTTATATTTTTTTTAACTTTAAATTAGTATAGGCGTCTATAAGTACAGATAAATATATTGCACTATTCTGAGTCTTTTGTTCCAGACTGATATTTAACAGGTTACATGCTACCTAATGTACTAAAACTTGTGTTTTTTTATTGGAAGGCTGACGTTTGCGTTAAAAGAAAGTCGATTCCGATCACAGCAACAAGGCTACTGATCTGGGTGACGTTATATGGTATAAAATATAAGTACGATGTTCTGAAAGATTTGCGTGTTGTAGACGAGTTCACTTTTAATACTACGAAAGCGTAACCAAAGATCGAACGTGCATTGGCGATTGTTTCATTTTACTTTTTACATCAAATCAGAATCAGAAAAGCTATATGCCAGATCAGTAACGAAACAAGGTCATACCGTAATATACGGCTACAGGTCTGGTATATTAATCGGAGATACAGGTTGACTGAATACACTTGACATAGGTATTCTAGGATATCATAGTACCTACTCAATACTCATCATTTCGATATTACAAACAACTTACGTTGGAAGTGGAACCAATGCTGAGAATTATCTAGTTGTTTCGTCGAGAGTGAATGTTTTTTTTCTATGGTACAGCAGATTTCTTCTTCTCGATTTTAGGGTTGGCCCATAGTAAAAAATAGTTCGCTTACTTGCGTTTTAGTTTATTATGCAGCATGCTTGCTTTTAAGGTCATGATTCACTCGCGACTTTTTCAGGAAAACGATTTTTGGCTGCATTTTCCTACACTCTATTTCACATCAAAATAGTATCATCTTCAATTTCATCATTTTCAGCCAGGAACCGTCCACTGCTGAAGATAGACCTCTCCTCTTGTATGCCATTTTTTGTGTGGTCTAGTGGAATATAAACCACGTTTTGGATCTATCGATGAAGGAAAATGAAGAGGGATTTAAGAACTTACTTGATGATGCCATCCTCGATATAGACGTCAGAGTCTTCCATTCCGTCATCGTTGACCACCCTGCCATTCTTGATGAGAAGGCGGTTCTGCGAGCTCTGGAATAATAGAAACAAAAATTCTTACAAACCGAACAGTGTTTTATGCAAAGGGTAACTTTGACTGCGGCTAATAATCACATGCGCTTGCCTTAGGTGCGGCTAATAGTCAAATGCGTGGTTTTACGCGCCGCATTCGAAAAAAAAAAAAAAAAAAAAAAGGAAAACAAAAGGTATGTGTTTTCCGCAGTCAAAGTGTTAAATGTACTTATAGTATTCTGTTCTAGATGCGTGAAATTATAGATTTGAGCTAATAAATTTTCTTCGTCGTGTTGACGATTCATTGGTAGATGTTAATATTCTTTTTCCCAGTGTTTAACTATTGCTACGACACAAGGACTGGCCTTAGAGAAGTTTTGTATTGAGTAAGGATTCCGACACCGAGGTCACTAGAAAAGGTCCATGTCCATGGTCTCCATAATCTTCGCGGAGTCCGAGTATCCCTGGGCCAGGTGAAATATGATGAGAGCAGCAGCAGTGCAAAGGCCAGGGTACTGCGGTAATCATCATAATACAGGGTTATTCATAAAGGGTATGCAAAGCCGAAAAGGGCTCATAGTACTCATCATTATGAACAACTTTTACTATGGGACCAACCCGAAATTCGCGAAAAAAAAATCAGCTGTTCCATAGAAAAATGTCAATGACACTCAACAAAATGTATGGAACAGCTGATTTTTTTTCGCTAATTCTGGGTTGGTCCCATAGTAACAGTTGTTCATAATGATGAGTACTATGAGCCCTTTTCGGCTTTGCATACCCTTTATGAATAACCCTGTATACTTATCACACATGATAAGCCTTCCATAAACTGATGGAATGAACTGTCAATCAAATGAAATCAAATATATTTATTTCAAAAAGAAGAAAAGTACTACTACAGCCTTAAATTCAATAATTATTCTATGAAACATACAAAAAAGAAAAAACAGTGAGCCCAAAACTAGGCTCAAGGTCTGTGTATCTTGGGGCTCGAGCGCGAAAGAAACAGTAACAGTCACAATATGAAAAAATACAAATATGTGAATATGTGTTCCGAACTTCCGAACGATCTGACGCCTGATCTTCTATCATACGACGGGGATAGTAAGACACTATTTTCAAGAAAGTAAAAGAGCCAAATTAAACTCACATATTTTGATACAAATAGAATCAACACAGTTTGTTTCTTTTACTTCCATGAAATTAGATATTCTGAATCGCACTGCAATCTTTATGAGCAGCCGCCTAGCCGTGGTGTTTCTCATAAAAGATGCATTCTTTAATAAACCTTATGATTGTTTTTTTCAAAGGCTGCATCCTGCATGGCTGCTTCCCAGTGGATATGCATCCACTGGGAAGAGAATGTTACGAATTCGTAGCAAGTTATGAGTGAACAAAGCCTAATAATAGCACAGCATCATTATTTTCATAGCTTAGCACATCCGAAACAGATGCACAGATGAACTCTTTATTGTTCATACCAGAAATTACAAACAAAGTAATAACGTTTCAAACTAGTGCAACAACCCTGGTCGCTAAAACAGTTCTCTTTCAGGCAAAATAGTTAGCGATTTTACGTATACAGGATGACTGAGTAGACACTTTAGCTTTAGATATATAACCTAGAATATCTAAAGTATATAACCAGTCAACCTGTATACACTGCTTGGATTTAACTTTTGCGCAATACAAAAACTAAGTGCACAATGCACAATATTATTTAATTTCACTTAACTTCATTTTCAATTTCATTTCACTTGGCATTAACATTTAGGTTATCCAACTGATTTCAATCAATTGCAAGTGATGCACGACAAATCAGTTGACAATGCCTGTGACGCCTGTGACCTGTGACAGATTAGATAATAGCTACTACAGACCCAAGAGCAAGGTCGGGGCACAATGCTCGACATTTTGTATTCTATATAGGTACGTAGCATTTAACTAACTTTGTGGTATATGGCCAACGACTGCCTTTACCATTGCAGTTTCAGTCAACTTATTTGCACAAATTGTGCCAATAAAATGATACGCCATTATAGATGTGGCTTTGACCGGACCAATCAGCATTCAGCATCCCACCCAGTCTCGAGCATCTTAATTTTTTGTTCGAAATTTGTATTGATATATAAATTAAAGCAATGATGATGATGGCAAGATGGCGGTCAAAGGCAAGGCTATCATCAAATAAAGAAGTAATATCTACAGGGTTTTAAGTCGTCGGTAATGATAATCCCCCTGACGCATCGCACCTTACTGGGTGTGGAGTTATTGTTCCCCATTTGGAATGAATTGGATGAATACAGTTGAATACAGAAAGGATTAATTAAATACAAATACTTGTCGAAAAAATATTGGTGTTGATGTTAGTCGAAAAAACATTGGTTTAATAAATGTTGGCAGAAATATAGAATAATTTTGTGCAGCATTCGTCAAGCCAATGGGTTGACGATATTTTTAAGAAACGCAGGTCGAAATCGTACCAAATAGACTAGATAAATATAGCAAGAAAGGCCTGGTCTTTTCTGTAGAGAGAAGTAAATGGTTGTAAATGATTATATAATAGTTACTTGATTATGACACAAAATAAAACAAACGATAACCTTTCATCGTTTACCAACTTCATTTTCAACATAAATACTACTTTCCGTGATACAAGCAATAGAGACATAGAACCACTAATAACAGTAATATATTTCTTCTATCATCTACTATAACTAGTAGTTTCCCACACTAATGCTGTAAAATTACACTTATTATTTATTCACTAAGGAAACGTAGCTGCCATTCACTAGAACTACTTTCCGACAAGAAACCAAATTTCCGATATAGAGGGAATAATAGAGGCGAAATGGGGTAACCTTGCGGCACGCCACTCCGCCTTGAACTTGCGGGCACTTATCGAGTTTATCAATAGATTTTATAGTCTTCAGGCGATTGAAGCCTATCAAGATAATGGATTACACTCAATTGCAGTAAAGTTTATCTTTGATTGGTTAAATATAGGTGTCGACCTTCAAAACGCCTTTTTGCAGATAGGAGTTGATGCAAAAACATTTGCGGGTTCCTTATATTTTGGTGCATTTGTAAGTTATTGGTGACTTTATTTATAAATTACGAATAAGAGCTATGCAATAACAAAGAAATATTCTTCTTCTTCTTTGAATTCCGCTCCTATTGGAGTTTGGACAACATTAGGGCAATATTGGCTCTCGAGACTGCCGCTCTGAAGAGCGAAGTGGTCCTGCAGCCAAACCAATCAATCAATGCAATCATTTATTAGCAAAGTTTTGTTTTCAGTGTAAAACGATCATCTAAATGTACAAAATAATAATAATCCCGCATCAAAACATTGCATTTCACAAGAGCTAGATTCTTCTACACGTTCAAAACAAAGAGAAATCCCTGGATGTAATACAAGATTAGTATTATCCTGGTATAACAAGCTAAGAATAACCCAGACCTAACCGGTTAGACTGCTAAGCCAAACATGGTATGCATTATCCTGAAATTCCTTCAAACTTTGAAACACTCACTTTAATAACGACTCCCGTCACATTTTTCGGAGTGGCGTCAACGATCATTTTTTCAAATTTCGACTGTTTTAATTCGAAAATTTCAAAAAAGGAATTTATGTTTTAGTCCAATCACAAATCGAATGCCGTTTACGGCGACCGGCGCGCCTCACGGTTGACGGGCTGAAACTGAAAATGTGATGCCGAAAATAGGTAAGCTGGCATTGCTCGTCCCCCTCACTTGTAAAGCAGGTTATTTGTTAAATGAAAGTGATAGAAGATAGCGTGATACAACTATTTATAAGCATAATCTTATGCACGCTGCACGCATATCAACGTCAGATAATATCGACAACTTGAGTGCGTTAGGGAAAATGAATAATGCTGGCTTTCCTGATAGCGAAATCGGTTTATTTCTTTTTGCTAATAAAACTTGTGTTTGATAAGAAGTTGAACGAGTAGTTACTGCATTGAAATACAATGTACCTATTGTAATTGTGCATTGTTTCGATTTGACTGAAAGTGAATTTTCACTAAAGTCGAGTGAAATTATGTTGGAGTAAAGTGACAGAGTGAGGGTTGAAACGAGGTCAATAAAGATTGGGTCGATACTTTCAACAATACGGGTTGACCCTGGACCAGATAATTTAGTACTGGGGCAGATGGAATAAAAAGAGGTAAGAAAAAGAAGATTTGCGAAAGAGTTGGGGGTATATAGAATAGAATTAATACTGTAATATCGAAGAATGTTGATTATGAATTGCTAAAACAAGTAGATATATTCCTCAAGGACTAAATACTACTTATCAAGATTGTTATTTTATTTAGGTCTGAATCACGATAATACCAACAACAAACCAAGGCAAGTCTTATTATTCAATCATTGACTTGAAAGCAAAACCCGACAGAAAAAGTGGTTCGCATTCCCATAGTTACAAAGCGAGAAAAACTAGATCAAGATTTCCCTAGAAAAGCGCGCCAAACGGCCCCCATATTAGATAGACTTTCCCATAGACAAAAACGGAATGTTGGCATGGCAGACATTGAACTGTCACTTGTTGACAGGGCTATCAGAGCTATCAGTGTTAATTAAAAATTTAAATTGATGGCCGAGAAACTGTAGACGTTAACCGTTAACCTAAGTAAAGCTGTTAATTAAGTTAACGAAGAAAGATGATGTTAAATAGAAAATAGACAAAGTGACAAAACCGTATATAGTGGTGGTGTGGTATAGACGAAAGGCATTTGTGCAATGAAAAAATGTAATATTTGAAGACGTCATCTTAGCGAGAGAGCCACTGATTACTATTCTAAACAAGGTGGCAAGTCTGATAGGTTCAACTTCTATTCTAGATTTATGGCTCTTGTAAATATGCTTCACAAGTTCACAAAACTACCAATGTAATATACCAATTTGTAAGACCAATTTGTAAGGTTTAAACTTATTATGACCAGTGAATACGAGTTGCTGAGTATTAACATTTTAAAATAGTTTTTTCACGGTCTGCCGCTAAATCAAAAACAACTAATACATCCACTTTGCTACAAATTTGAGGTGATCTATTTATTTTTCGCTGACACGAGACATCAAGCGCAAAAGGAAGAGAAATCAATCAGATTTTAGATTTACCTACCTTTGATAATCTTAAAGTGCCGGTACATAAGTCGAATCTGCCAGCCCTAGCTAACGCCGTAATTAAATTGAAATCAATCACAATTGCAAATGCACTGCAATTATAAAGTTATTGTCATATGTGAGACTGTTTTTGTTGACAGTCTTGTTTGCGTTTGCCATGCGGTTGTTTAGATTTGATCTTAGCATGCGATATGCAGATGTTGAATGTGGATTACATCAGCATCGCTGTTGAGATTTTTTATGTTGTTAGCTCGTATGTGGCGAATCTGTTATATATGGTACAGAATCGGTAGGTAATAGTAGGTATGCTTTCCGGATAAGTATGTAGGATTTCTCATGACCTAATAGTTCTGCAAAAGGTTCGAGATTTGTTGACGTACTGTAAACCTGTACGCGGTTACCGATAATAATACAAAAAACAAACGAACATGACAGATGAAATGAAACTTAGGCCAATTAGAGCAAAATTTCAGGTGTGCACTGACGTTTCGTTCTCTTAGTCAATAAATTTGAAAGATATGTTATAGTTTTCAAATCACAGTACGACCAACCATAGATCCGTAAGATTGCGAAAACTTTCAAACTGGGTCATTTCTCTATTTTAAATTTAGCTAAAGATGTTATATTTTGCAATACAAACATGCTCGAATGGTATTATACTCGTATTTTAACACCAAGCTCATAATTCCACAGATTTTACGCTTGCGACTTCCTTCTTAGTTTACGACAGTACAAAGTTACTGGACCGTTCAGGGGGTATTCTGGGCCGCTCGAGATTATCTCTGTCATGAAATTTCTAATGAGAGGGACAGTAACCGAGACAATATCTCACTCACCAGAATAGAGATTTGCACAAATGCTCCGCACAAATCTGACAGCATTCAAGACTTTCTCTATGCTAATGTTTTCCTCGTAACACTATTTGTTATTGTTTCCAAGCAACCATATAATTATAGGTATCTTAATGAGTTACCCAAGAAGGCACAATAGGCGAAACCAGAAATGTTGCTAAACTTAACTTCAAGCTTTATAGTTTTGCTACATAGTTTCTTGTACGACGTACTTTTCAACAGCCCGGACACAATTTGTTAACAAAGTAAGAAATTAATGAACTTACTACAAAAACAATAGTTATAGCCTGGGCAGTCATAAAAATAATTAACATGGATTTGCGGAACCGAGGAGATGACAACATTTGTTGAATTGAGTAAGGGAACGTCAATACAACCGTCGTATTTTTTCGAGCATCAGATCAGGCGAATGCGTTCCGCGTACGTGCGCCGGTCTCGTTCGAAAGCGAATCTTGCATTGTTTGTTATATTACATGCTAATTGGTAAATTACCGACTTTAAACCCGCCTTAGTAATAGTTATTGCGGCGTTGGACTATGTGATCAGGATCGATCATGATATTCATGCTCTTTACCATACCCTTTCTCCCATTGAGCACGTGGTACGTGATGATCCTACTAACTGTACACTGAGAAAAATTTCACCTAAAGTACGGACTACGGAGCATACTGACAATCGCCAAAAAGGACGATGACCAGTTTTTACGGTGACAACTATCATAATATTTGGTTCTTACCCTAAAAACTGGTGCTAGTACTAGTTTTTACGGTGAAAACCATTATGATATCTAGTTGTTGTGAATTCATCGGAATTTTGATTGCCATTTTTCCGTGTAATGTTCTATGGAAAATCGTTCCATCATTTTTCTACTCTCTTATAAATCTCTCTCACTTAGTTACAGTATTGCCAAGAGATAACCGTAGCAGAATGTTTGCTTAACTAAAAGCTAAAAGGAAAGCCAGGAGTATCGGATTTCCTCTTCTAAAGATAGTATGTTATTTTGACCTCTGTTTACTTTATTGTCCATTGGATGTGGTTGTTTGGTTGAATATCTCTTTCTTTGTCTATATTAGATTAGATGAGGTTATTTTTGAGACTGTAGAGTTAATGTTGGTAACATTGAAAGTTTTGTCTAATTACATCTTTGCCGCTTTCTGAAACAATATGAAACTTACTACCAGTTTCGCAAGGATCAATATTAGGACCTTTGACGTTTCTAATAGATGAGAAATCTGATCATGCTGACAAAGAGTACTTTATATATTATCTAGAGATTTAGTTCAGCTCTGAGTATATTTTAATATAATAAAAGCAGTAAAAATATCGGGAGTTCCTCAAGGCTCAATACGAAGACCTGTGTTACTCTTAATGCATACGAAATATGCTAAATATAGTTCTGAAATCTCGCGAAAACCAAAGAATTATGACAGTACCTACCTGTAAGTGATATAATATCATGAATGTATGTTTGTATACAGTTTCAACAGGGTCGAATGTCGCAGAGTGCAACGCTCTTACACAATGGTACAAAACTGGGACGGGTAAATCTTGTCATATCACAATACACTGTACCTATCTACCTTACTTTAGTCTCTTTTACATCTGTATATGTTTAGGTAAGGTTAGGTCAGATTTTAGTTTATTTTATAACCTTACAAGTTAAGGGTATGCTAAGCCAAAACGAGCTCACAGAACTCATTATTATGAACAAATTTTAACTACAAGACAAACCTCTGAATAGCGACAAAACCAGCTATCTTCTTCTTCTTTTTTTATTACTATATAAAAATAAGTCGGGTTTTCCTTCCTGACACTATAACTCCAGAACGCACGAACCGATTTCCACGGTTTTGCATTCGTTGGAAAGGTCTCGGGCTCCGTGAGGTTTATAGCAAAAATACATAAAAAAAATTCAACAGAAAAGCGGGAAAATCTTTTTTCACGCACCGGCGCCATCTACTTAAAATATTGGTTTGTAGTACATGCTATGTATCAGAGACGATGTCCACCCGTGCGACGCCGGGATGGGCCGCTAGTTCCGTTTAAGTATATTGCCTAGTGTCATTGTCATTTTTCTATCGAACAGCTGCTTTTTTTCGCGATTTCCAGGTTGGTCTCATTCACATAGTAAAAATTATTCATGGTCATGAGTAGATATGAGCTCTTTTCAATTTAGCAAACCCTTTTCAACTCTGTATAGGACACAATGTGACTTGCTAAATTGCGATGTTTTAGCTTACTACATCTTTCGTAAGTGGGGGAAAAACTAGACAACGGTCATAGCAATTGGCTACGTCCCTTTTGACCGTAATCTAATAAATTGTGAAATACGGGAAGCGAAAACTGCTTACATTTGAGAGGATGCCAAAATGGATACGGTCTTATGGTTAATCTTGTTTACTGATGTTTTTTTTTGTACAGGATTATGAGGCAGGGATATGCTAAGCCAAAAAAGACAATTAGTACTTAACTCATCATTATGAACAACTTTGATTAAGGGACCAACCCTGAAATCAAGAAAATTAATCAGCTGTTCTATAGAAAAATGTCAATGACACTCGACAAAAGGTGTGGAACAGCTGATTATTTTTTCTTAATTTCAAGGTTGGTCCAACCCTGACCAGACCTCGGGCTTATAAGGCGGATATACTACCGCTGAGTCAAATAGATGGTATTGGTTATTGGGACCGGCCGTAATAAATCCTCGTTTGATTAGCATTCGCCTGTCAGTTAGCGACGACGATGTAATCAAAAACATTTTACACATAATGTTCGACAATCTATATAGTTTTCTACAGTAAAAAATATATTCCAAATGGTTTATACGACACAGTTTTTAAGGTAACAAACAAAAAAACCGAATCAAAATGCTCTCAATTTTGAAGTTACAAACATTAAACATAACCGAGCGAGTTCAGAACCTCCTTCCTTCTTAAAGTCGTAAAAAATATATTTCAACTAGCTGACTCGACAGACGTTGTCCTGTCAAAAGCCATTGCGTAACTATAGCAACCGTAGTATGTTGATGCCAACTTGTCAATTTATAGTAAAAATTATCAGTATATATATAATTTGCAATAAATTAAAATTGCGACTATAATTTGAGATTTAAATTATCCTATCTCTCAAGTTGGATCGAACTGCACCCGGTGTGCAAATTTTATTATAATCGGTTAAGTGGTTTTGGAGTCCATTGAGGACAAACATTGTGACACGAGATTTATATATATTAAGATTTGCTCACCATTTCGCGTATCCGTCAAGCTGACTCCAAAACAAATGCTTAACTGAGTGTTACCATTACAATGATAAGAAACTCGTATCTCACTGTTATTGTAGGTCCATAACCTGAAAATAGTTATCTGAACAATAACTAAAACTGTATAATAAGAATAAGATGTTATGAGGATAAGTCAATATGTAATTCTGTTTTTCTATTTTTTATTTACAGGGTTATACAGAAAGGGTATGCTAAGCCGAAAAGGGCTTATAGTACTCATCATTATTAACAACTTTTACTAATAGACCAACCCGCAGTTCGCGAAAAAAAAATTAGCTGTTCCATACAAAGATGTCAATGAAAATGTATGGAACAGCTGAAAAATTAAAATTATAAAATTCAATTTTTCTCAGAAATGGTTAACTTTTACATAGGGGTTTACTCGTATGTGGTCTTTGTTGATAATTTAGGTTCAATAACAAATAACCTTGTATTTCATACTTGTCATACGCCTTGGCGTTTTTATAATGCGACAAGTTGATAAATAAATAACAGAACGTGTAAGGAATAAGGATGTCACTTTAATGGATACGTTATTGTCCTGGGAAAATACTAACTCCGCAGTTTCCCCCACGGATGGAGCATTAGTGTCCGCAACGAAGCGTTGAAAATGCGTTTACTGCTGTGGCTTCTTCAAGTAATATAACTTTTGATATCGTTAAGTAAGTATTTTTTTATTTGAACAATATCTATAATATAATAGGGCTTGTTAAGTCGACAAGAGCAGATAGTGAACAATTTTTGCTAAGGGATCAACCCTGAACCCGCGAAAAAAATCAGCTGTTCCAAACATTCCGTCTAGTGTTATTGACATTTTTCTATGGAACAGTTGATTGTTTTACCCGATTTTACAGTTTGGTCCCATAGTAAAGTTGAGTAGTAAATGATGAGTACCATGAGCCCTTGACGGCTTAACATACCCTTTCCTTATAACCCTGTATAATTATATCTCTATTTAGGTTTCCGAAACTAATTTGAACTCAAGAGTAACTTTGTAACTTTGTAAAAAGGTAATCGCGCACTTTATGTTACGACTGCAAATTGGTCGAACGGACCAAAATAAGCCAGACCATAATCTCAAACCCATTTAAATTCAAATAACTTAATATAGTAGACGCACGCTACCTTACACTTACAATCAAAAAAACGTTTAATAAAATTAACTTTACGTTTTACAATTTCTGCTTTACGTCAAAGTTTAATCACAATGCGAATAAATATCTACCTTATTCTGAAGCCCTTAAGGTAAATATTTTTATAAATGCACGTGTTGCAATTAAACATAGACCTAAAGCAAAATCGTTTTGCTAAAATAGAGTACAACCAAGAAAATTAAGGTCTTAATAATGATTGTAATTGTTGCTCTAATCTATGTTAGATTGTTTAAACATGCCGCCAGCGAGATAATAATGTCTTAATCTACGGGGTGTTCCTTCAAACGACGTACTCGTACATATTCTAGGATATCATTGTAATTGTACTCATCATTTTGACCAACTTTTACTATGGGAACTACCCTGGAATTGCGAAAAAAATTGCTGTTCAAATCAAATCATTTATTTGCAATACAATTTCATTACATTCTTAAAAATAATGGTTTTGAGTACTTGTAATTAGCCTGCAAGCAGACGTGCAAATATTCTAATATTTATTTAGGGTTTATCTTTAAAATTCATAAATTCAGACAGACTTGACAGACAAAAATTGACAGACTGGCTTCAGTCTGTCAATGATTTTTGAAATTTATGTCCGTTAAGCAATTTTATGTCATAAATTTGGTACATTGTTATAAATAGAAATACACTTAGTATAAACATTTTTTTCGTAAATATACTTACGGGCAGGAAGTTGATATAACAAGTTTGTGAACTTAGCTCTCTTTTGCCGAGTCATAACTTCGCTTCGTTTTTTAACCGACTTCAAAAAAGGAGGAGGTTATCAATTCGTCTTTATGTTTTTTTTTATTTTTATGTTTGTTACCTCATAACTTTTGACTGGGTGAATCGATTTTGATGATTCTTTTTTTATTAGAAAGCTGACGCTTCCCATTTGGTCCCATTTCAATTAATTTAGTCCAGTTCTGATAATGGTATCCATGAGAAAACCATATAAGTCTTAAATTTGCATTAAGTACGTGCGCGACAAATAGATGAATAACTCAATAGGTAGTCGGTCTTTTGAAGTCGGTTTTTGTTTTTTGTTTCGTAAAAATAATGTTCTTGTTAAAATAATCAGGATGGTCTTTGGTAAAATAACAAATTGCTTTTGTGTTCCATACATTTTGTTAAAAATCACTGAACTTTGTATGGAACAGGTTATTCTTTCGCGATTTCAGGGTTGCCAGCATAGTAAAAGTTGGTCATAATATTAAGACGAACGATATCCTAGAATTTTTTCAGCTGACTACGTAGGGAACTTAGCACTACGACTTTCCATCCCTGGTTGAAGATCCAGAGGCAGGCCCAAGGCAAGGTGACAAAATGTAGTGCAAAAAGACATGAGCGAGTGCAATGTTTCCGAAGACGATTTCAAAGATAGAGCGAAGTGGAGAAGAAAAGTGAAGCTGACCCTACAGCATACGAGTACGCTCTGCCCGAGTGGGTTTTTCTCGATAGATATAATCTAAGTGTCTTCGAGTCCCGCCCGAATGAATTGATTTTTTTCTAGGCAAACGTGCTCCATCATAGATAGACCGCATCGTTGCTTATCATCAGGCGCGATGGCAGTCAAAGCCATGCCTATTACTGCATATAGTAGGCAGGAAGAGAAAGATGTCGTCGTTAAATGAAGCACCCCGTATACTATATCAAAGTTTCTAATGCGTCCTAAATATCTCAATGGTGTTCAGTGTCCGCTGTTCATCTAAAGATTGGAGATTATCTTATCTTTGGTGAATTGGGGCAGCTGGCGTGGCGTGTTTTGGATTAGACAATGTTTATGTGTTTGGCTGACTAAACGTTTCTTGCATGTTGCACGTTTGAGTTTTTATTTATATCTTTGCTTGCTTTATTGACATAGTTTTCATTTCCTCTGCTAATTTTTTATTCGACTTTCCATAGACAGCGCATGTAGACAACAAAACGATATGAACTTATTCTTCAGTCTTTCTGCGTCCATTTCTGGAAGTCATTCTCAATAAATGGTTTTTTTTTTTTTTTTTTTTTTTTTTTTTATGTAATTGAGTGACGAGACGAGCAAATCGCTCGCCTGATGTTAAACGCCACGTTTGCCCATAACAGGTCTGCATCACCCAGAATTTTGAACTCGCAGAATTCAAGACCCTGCGCGGCACAGCACTGCGCTCGTCACCCTGAGATATAAGTTGTTTAATCTCCCATTTGCCCTGTAATTTCACTGGAAACAATGCCCTTCCAACCGGAACACAGTAATGTTTGCACATTACTGCTTGGCGGTGGAATAACTGGCAAAGGTGTGGTACTTCCCCAGGCGGGCTCTGCAAAAGAGCCCTACCACTACAAGCTTCCGTATTATTATCGATTTGGCGTTTTGGCGCGTAGCCTCGTGATCTTTTATTTGCCGATATATCAGCTTGTAAAGAAGAATACCCAGTTCATTGGGCGAGTTTTAGACATGGACGAGTTGCCCCTTAATCTTACAAATCCTACAAGTTAAGTAGTTCTAATAATAGTAAATTAGGCTAGAACTAGAACACTAGACTTTCAATCGCTTGGTGCATCATCTAGTTAAATCGTATCGAGTTTAAAACAATCCCGATCTATTCTGAGCCTGGTGGAACGGAAGGTGGTCTCACTGTCTAGGTAACTGTCCAGAATAAACAACAGTTACTACAGTGCAGCGCTGCAAGTGGGTCATAGTGACGACACCGTATTAGCAGTGTTTATGTCATAGTTAGTTGACCGTTATGCAATATGACCGGGTGTAGATAATGGGATGGCTGTCTCAAACAAGTACCGATGAGAATACGGGAAGTTTATACAAATTTTGGGCATGAGCTTGCTTTTTATGCCTCTATCGTTGTTTACAATTTTTATGGTATCTTTGTAAATGAAACGTGCAAACGTGATACAGCAAAAAAAATGAGTAGTCTATAATATTCCATATTACTACGGCACATACCAACCTAAATTCAATTAGCACTGAGCCACTGATATTATTATGCATTTTTAAAACGAAAAGTCTAGTGTCAGCCCAGCGACGCGACGGCATAAAAGAATTAGACTTTGTGAAAGGATGCTAAGATTACAGAAGCTGAAATTGCACGTTTGGCGAAATATGTTCTGGCCAACGAACTTAAGACATAACCTGCAGCTCCTTTAGATGCAGACGGGTAACTTACGTCGTATCAGATTTGCGACAAGACACCTGAGATATTTCATGTTATGCCAGCGACCCGTTTGTTTGTCTGCAAGGAAATGTGGCTGGTGTTTGCGAATTGCGCACTGCATACACAATGAAGATTCGCAAGACAAAGATGAGAGAAGGGAAAGCAAAAATATGTGGAACGAAATAACGTACTTAGATTACTTAGTTATCTTTTGCCATTGTCAGTATAGTTCCGGCAGCTGTACTTGACACTCGAGGACTAGTTTCCAATGCTACGCCTAATTCATCTATGATCTTCATGCTGTCACCAATTGTAGCCGCCATTTGATGTTTGTAAAGGTGAGGTAGTTGTTTTTGAAATTCAAAATAAGCTTACGTTTGACCACATTTTGCCAGATATTAAGCAATGCCAGTTGATAGTACCTACTACCTATCTAGAACTAATAGGTGTCTACTGTAAGTGTGCTCCATTAATGCAGTAAAGAGTCTGATAAGGATAATCTTGGTTATAGCATTAGTTTAGCAAGCTCTCTTCCTTTCCTCTGAACCTTCGTTAAACCATCCAACCCGCATCCGATAAAATATTATATTTTTCAATCTTAGCAAGCAAACAAAATTCATACCGCAACACACAAACAAAGCTTTTAAATGCCTCTTCAAAACTTCCCTCATACAAAGTTACTCCAGCCCCGAGCATTTCATTTCCCGTGCTCCTGACTCATAATGGAACTGTCTAGCAAAGCACCCTAATGTCTGGAAGGGGACCCGAGGCGACACACAGTGATATAGTGCTGACAGCGAGATTGCCATCTACAGGAGGTAGAAAGGATTTGTTTTTCATTACAACAGCTAATCTAAAATCATCAAGAATTGATATTGATGACAACGACGATGTACTTACGAAGGGCAATGAACGGTGGTTTGTACTTGGTGGATTGAAGCAAAGAATTGATAAAGGCTTATGATTATAATGAGATATCCTTAGAAATTGCTAAATAAAATTAACTTATTGTATACCGTATTTGTATGCAGTGTCTTATATATAATATATATATATATTTTTATTTTTTTTGTTTAATAAAATCAGGCCTTCAAGTCCGAGTAACTCATGCTTTGAGGATTCATGATTTATATTTTGGAAGTATTGCTGTTTGTCTAGGTTTGTCTCAAGCTTTGTAATGTTCGAGTCAATTTATCGGTTTATTAAACTCTATAAAGCTGTTAATCATCTCGTCGGTACAATTTTCGGCTCTTAGATAATTGAGTGAGTCAATGCAGCCGAGTAGATCACCCACACTCGGGTTGTTGGCTTCTGATGATGCCATGGGTCTCGGATTACTTGAAGATATTGTTTTACCATTTTCCTTATCCATATATTAAACTTGAATTTATAAAAACTGAACATTTCTATACTAACAATAGTGAAGTGGTTTTATTTACAGACTTAAATTATGCAAATAGATGAATGGAAGAAGTGTACATACTGTTCCGACCCCACGTAGGTGGGATAAGGGTAGGCAGATGATGACTTAAATTATGCAAATAGTATAGGTATGGGAATTAAAATATACATAGGTACTTAAATTAAGAACTAAGATATGAAAACTAAACTAATCTAAATGGCCGCTGCGCTGCCTGCAGGAATTGTTCCCAAAATGCTGGCCCCATTAACACGTTGTACGGCGATGCTCACAATTGTGTTGCTTCTTATTATTTATTTTTTGTATTTTTGGTGTCTGCCATTTTCATGGGATTCTCTACACAAGCTTTCGTGCTTCTCACGAGAAAACTTTCGCTTTGGTCTTGTGAGCTTAAAATGGTTAGCAAACATTACAATCATTTAAACAAATACTACTATGTATTTCAAATAGAAAGTGTTTCTCTTTGGCGTTACTGTTCAAATAGCCCTTAAAGTTCATGACGTAGCACTATTTTTAGGAAAATTACTTAACAAAGCCTAAAGATAGAAGAGTACTATATAAGACTCATCACTTGAGTCTAAAATGGTGTGTTGACAACACCACTTTAGACTTGGATCTTTGACCATCTATCAACCAAATATCTACAGTAAACAAATCTAGTTGACAGATATCTTTTCAGGTACAAAATCTTGTAGCTCTTTACGTTCAATTTTGTATATGAGCGACTTGTAACAAGACCTTATTTCGTCAAAGCACGTTTATAAATTCCATCGGACCATATTGGATAGCTCGACGAAGGTTTGTAGATATCACCTCCCCTCTTCCCAATTTCATCAAGTGACAACGTATAGTAAAAGAGGCGACGGCCATTAAAAGTTCATATTATTATGTCTCCTTGTTAAGTCGTCGACCCTCAAGTGCTCAAGAAAAACAGAAAAATGCCAACAAGTGTACTTTTGCTACCATTGCTGAATAGCGACCCCAATATTGTAGCTCTGTTAAGAGTAGTTATGACGACTTGATAGAAAATCTTTTTCTACTAAAATAGTAACGTGGTAAGGTATTCATCATCAGCAAAAAATGATCATGCTGCTTGCATTACGACAGCGAAAATGAAACTACATTGCACCCACTCGACGGTTTATGACGAAAATCTTTGTAGTGGCCATCTCTCCGACTATGACGACAGATTCTATCAGCAAACCACTTTACTGTCTCTGACGCGCGGCCAGATAGGGACAACATCCGCTATGCCATTGATTTTTCAGTTGAAATGCACTCTGTAGTATGTGTAGGAAGTGTTACAGTAAGTTGTAGTTATAGACTTCGATCAATAAGATTAAGGTTGATTGAAGATTGAGATTTGGTTGATTAAGTGACTAGTATTTTGCGTGGCGGCGCGGGCCGCTTGCGGAAGTTCTTATAGTCCATTATTAGGTTTGATTTGAAAGAAAATATAAAATTAAGAGCATTATTAAAAATCAATTTGAATTCGTTTAATTTATAATTAATTTGCTTTAGACTAAAACTTATAGCTTGGTAATAAAACCAGACATTAATAAGTATTAATTTATAACAAAATACTTTATTTCATCTCACTGAAAATGACTACATTTTATTAAAGCTTTGGAGTTGTATTTAATTACGGTACTCACGCACTAGTCGACCAGAACAAATCCCACATGAACCATAATGTTAATTATTTTAAAATGAATACCGTAACTTATAACACTTCTTTGAATGACAATAAAATAATACATATTTGATTTTAGACACGTAAAATCGAATTTTATCCAAATATCAAACGAAAACCGGAAACCAGCACAATAGTAATAATTATTGTAGAACTAGACACAGTACTACCACTGATAAAATATCTTATCTTTCATTTGACAACCATTTTGGGCACATTTGTAGAATTTTGGTTCTTCCATCCCCACTTTAACCCACCATAACTCTTAAACGGCTCAATCGATTTTTATAAAACATAGCTAAGAACACTCTCGATTAAGTCTCCTTTCATCCAAAAAAAACTAAACTGAAATCGGTTCAGTGGTTCGGGCGCTATGATGCCACAGACAGACAGAGAGACAGACAGACAGACAGACAGACAGACAGACAGACAGACAGACAGACAGACAGACAGACAGACGGACGGACGGACAGACAGACAGACAGACAGACAGACAGACAGACAGACAGACAGACAGACAGACAGACAGACAGACAGACAGACAGACAGACAGACAGACAGACAGACAGACAGACAGACAGACAGACAGACAGACAGACAAACAGACACGTCAAACTTATAACACCCCTCTTTTGCGTCGGGGGTTAAAAATATATTCTAATCAAATAATAAATAAAAAAAACATAAATAAAAAAAAATAAAAATAAATAAACAATAAAAATGACACTCACGAAACCTTGAAATAGAAGCCCTTGGATAAACAATCACAATATTTTGACACAAACAAGTAATAGTTATTAAGGTAGCCTTGGAAATACCTTGTCACGATTTTGTTCATTGAAATCCAAGTTATTTACGAATTTAACGATACAAGTAACCGAGACTAATAAAAGAAAATGTCAAGGACAACGTAACAGAGCCAAGATTGTAAGTTTTGTGAATAAGTGACATGGTATTGTTTATGGTACAGATTTAAAGTAAAGAGGTCTCAAGGTTATGGTTTTATTGGCCTATCAGTACCAATGGACTGTGGTATTATTTAATTCGTTTTATCGTCGCTATTAAGTTTGTTGAACCTTAGAAAGTTCATGGAGACTAGTCTCAAGCCCTTTAGTCCGACTTTTTAGGTCACTCGTGATATTGCTTGGCAGTTGTTACAATATTATAGGAGAGATCAGCTGGCCTACAATTATTAACGTATCACCTACGGTAGCGGTTATCTCTGTGGCTGCATAGCATATTTTTTAATAAGATCCCTTGGCTTACGGACGGCGGAGTCTATATATTGTTTAATAAACCTTTATAGCAGCCAGTGTAAGCAAGGAGGGAAGTATATTTTGACCTTATTAATAAAATAGGTCTTCACTAAATTGTGAAGTGACGTGTGACATTTTCTTTCACTTACCAGCAGAAACTATAAAAAGCTAATGAAGCAAATCGGATCGTTTGGTTCCGCTAATTGTAATTAATTGTGTTTATATCGAGTCTATCGACCGTGCTGACCCCAAATACTTTGCAAGTAGAATCACCCTCGGTTGTGCCGTGAAATGTCTCGGGAAGATAATAAATGGTAGGGGAAATTTGGCCAGGGGTTGAATTCCTAATTCTGATGACTCAGAAATTTTCCTAAAATTTTAATGAAACAGAGTTAATGGTAAATTCCCAAGTTATTAAATAGCAAGACATTTTATTCAATTTAAAACTTTGTTCAGAAAGTTTATTTTTATTTTTATTTGATTAAGTGACGAAACGAGCAAATCGCTCGCCTGATGTTAAACGTCACGTTTGCCCATAACAGGTCTGCGCCACCCAAAATTTTGAACTCGCAGAATTCAAGACCCTGCGCGGCACAGCACTGCGCTCGTCACCCTGAGATATAAAGTTGATTAATCTCCCATTTGCCCTGTAATTTCACTGGAAACAATGCCCTTCCAACCGGAACACAGTAATGTTTGCACATTACTTGGCGGTGAAATAACTGGCAAAGGTGTGGTACTTCCCCAGGCGGGGTCTGCAAAAGAGCCCTACCACTACAAAAACAAAATAAATAAATGTGCTGCGTCCGTAAAATATTAAAAGAAATATAATATTCCTGTACTTAAGTCAACTTTAAGAAGCTCGGTATACATTAATGTTTATTTAAGTAATTAAATAAAAACTTAGTAGGTACGTCAAATCACTTCCCGAGTTTCTATAGATATTTATAGATATTTATATTGCTGATGTAAACCAATTTATTAATACATAGTATGGATTTGACTTGATTCATCCAATATACGTAACAAATCGAAATCGTTCCTACAGCTATTTGTGTGGTAGTATTTCAGTGTATCCCTCATGAGTTGATTCCTTTTCACGCCAGAGTAAATCAATAGCAGCTCGCTCAGTCTTTCACTCATTGTGAACGTCTCGAATGCAGGTCATCAACTCCAGTCTAGGGTGCATAAATTAGAACTTTCTAGACCGTTTCCAGCATGTTTTAAATAGCCGTGTTTAACGAGTGCGTAAATCAACGGTTATGGCTTGTGGCCCTTTGTGATAGGGGAGGACCCCATGCCACAGATGATTTAATAGTGACACGGTAAGAATAGATTCTGTGATGGCTTCAAGTGAACGCTAAGTAGTAATGGGGTAACATTGAGCCTCGAGATTATATCGATATTTTTTTTACAACCATACCAATAAATGAGAGGGACAGAGACGAGAATCACACGCGAACTGAATTAAACTTTTGTTTTGTCTCGTCAAAAAAGAGAAAAAATACGCAGAGCTGACTCGCATAGGCATTGCCTAGTAGTAGGAAAGTTGATAGATTAAGCCCTTCACAGACTTTCTAATACAAACAATCCAAGCAGTGGGATATTATTTAAGTGATAGTGATGAGCTATACTGTCGACTTTCGAGATTTTATCGATTATTTATTTTTGGATTCGCGCGCGGTAAAAGTTTTTATGCTTTTCTACCATGTGCGATTCCACGAACCATAACTTTAACAGTCCCTTGAACAACGACTTTTTATAGCCTTGCCATCCCACTTTTGTTCAATAAGAAACAGCAAATCCACAAAAACCGTTACCACAACACTAGCGTATTTCTACAGCCTAATTTAAACTATATTACCGACCACTAAAATTCAAAATGGGTTGCTTCGTTTTAAGGAAATGTCATGTACTGTCGGAAAGTAAAAGTCAAGACCGGACGCTACTAACCGTTCTTTATTCAAATCTGATTAGAATGGGTAAATGTTAATTAGTAGAAAGGGCTTTAATGAATGAAATTGTTAAAGTCGGGACGTTTAATGTCTGCCGTACTGTCTAGGCTTGAACTTTCTACTTAAATTTAAGAGCACTTGTCTTTTACTTGTGAAATACTTTTTTTTTTTTTTTTTTTTTTTTTATTCTATTTTTTTTTTTTGGGGCTTTTAGACTACAAGTCTATGCCAGCCCCATCGTAACCTAACACATAATACAATTTACTAACTAATTATAACAATATACAACACTTAACTACTCCAATCATCCAATTAATCAACTTGGTAAATTAGCTGTACTAGACTGACTTACGGCCTGGAGAAAAGAGTTAACCAGGCCGTAAATCAATCCAGCCCCCTTGGAATTGGGGTCACACAATAATTCTTGGATTACTCCCACATTGGACTCATTCACTCCGAGTTCGGTAAAGATTAGTTCTCTCTCCACCTGATTCCGAACACATTCCATCAGTACATGGTACACGTCCTCGGGTTTGTCACACTCCTCACAGTTAGGTGAAGGTACTTTTCCCATCATGAATCCAAAAGCATTTAATGGAATGTGTCCGGAACGTATTCTGTGTGCGATGACAACTAATTTCCGGCTAATAGCACCTACAAACCAAGGTGAACGCTGAGGCTGGCTTTGCATTACTCTGTACCATATGCCTTTATATTTGGATCGTTCATCGAAATACTCGCGCCAACTGTCAAAACACAATATTTTATATTTGGGTAAGTATTCCGTATGAGTAGGTACAATATATATTTCCGATCCATCGGTAGCTGCAAGTTTTGCAAAGCGGTCCACCGTCTCGTTGCCAGATAGCCCAATGTGAGATGGTAACCATTGCATTTTTACATAAATTTTGTGAAATACTAAACTACATATTACATTAAATGATAATTAGAAAGACCGTACAATTTCTTACAAATGGTAATGTAAAATAATAAATAATAGTTAAAAAAAACTAAAAAAAACACGCTTTTTATAAAAAACCGAACTAAAAAAATAGAAAATAAAATTTTATAAATTTAAATTAAGAATAGGGTTGAAAATTTCAATAAATATAAATTAATAATAGTGTAAATAAATAAATATATGTATTTTATTTTTAAAAAGCGTGGGGTGCATGGGTCAATAGATATTATATATTTTGTAGATACATTTTGTATTGACAGACATGAGTAGAGTGATTAGCATTTTGATAATATCTTAGAAAGTAGTGGTTAGTAGTGGTAGGGCTCTTTTGCAGAGCCCGCCTGGGGAAGTACCACACCTTTGCCAGTTATTCCACCGCCAAGCAGTAATGTGCAAACATTACTGTGTTCCGGTTGGAAGGGCATTGTTTCCAGTGAAATTACAGGGCAAATGGGAGATTAAACAACTTATATCTCAGGGTGACGAGCGCAGTGCTGTGCCGCGCAGGGTTTTGAATTCTGCGAGTTCAAAATTCTGGGTGGCGCAGACCTGTTATGGGCAAACGTGACGTTTAACATCAGGCGAGCGATTTGCTCGTTTCGTCACTTAATCACATAAAAAAAAAAAAAAAAAAAAAAAAAAAAAATATTAATTTATATTTATTGAAATTTTCAACCCTATTCTTAATTTAAATTTATAAAATTTTATTTTCTATTTTTTTAGTTCGGTTTTTTATAAAAAGCGTGTTTTTTTTAGTTTTTTTTAACTATTATTTATTTTTCACTTTTTAGTTCGATTTGCTAACTATTAACCATCCTTAATATGTACAAATGTGTTGGTGTTATCCGATTTTGGCCGTCTGCTCAAGCAAATTAAAAATAAAATTGATGCGTAACAAAAAATATTGAGCAAAAAGATTTGTAGCCGCGTGGTTTCGATCCTCAGACCTCATAAAATAAAATTGATGCGTAACAAAAAATATTGAGCAAAAAGATATCTAGCGCATGGTTTCGATCCAGGGACCTCTGGGTTATGAGCCCAGCACGCTTCCACTGCGCCACTCTGTTCTCTGACACGAATGACGAAATTACCATTTGTAAGTTAAACGGTATTAAAAGTTAAAGAAACTTTATAGAAAAAGCGTGTTAAAAAAATTAATAGTTAAAAAAACTAAAAAACACGATTTGTTTAGTGTATTGTCATCGGTCCTCGATATATCTACAAAGTTTGAAAGAAATCTGACCGTTTAAAGTGGGTCAAAAACGCGCTCAAAGGAGTCGGTTACATACAAACATACAAACATACAAACATACAGGTGAAGCTAATAAAAGCGTGTTAAAAAGAAAAAAATTATTCAAAATACAAAAACGACACCTACCTAACCATTGTGAAACCGGTAAGTAGGTGAAAACTATTTAATATTAGATTGAATTCTCGCAAGTGCTTCTTATTCTATTCAAAACAGCACCCACTCATATTTAGTAAAAATAATAAATACCAGACTCCATAACAATATTATTCCAAGTGTAACGGACACTTGCAGTTTTTACAAAATTCATCACCCAACTGTCATTTCAACTATTTCAAGAGCTTGGGCTATATTTAAATATGCGCCATTGATTTTATTAAGCGACCTTGACTGTGAAATATACGAGTATTTAAATCTGTTTATTTATATTCCTTTTTGCAAATATTTTTCGAAGAGCAATTCTAAAATTCGTATCTATAAATTTGGCCTTTAAAGAAATGATAGCTATTTAATTTTAATGACTTGAATGTAGCTAATTAACAAAACTATATTATCTATCAAACAATAATACAAGTTGTCTCTACGAGATAGAACTCAAAATAAAAATCTCGAAAATTTTTTAAAAATTATCTTAAAAGTATTTTTAAAAACCGTGCCCAAGCCCAAATACCAATCATTAGAGGATCCAGACAGCCCCTTTTTGATAAATGATTTAAAATATCCCTAAACGTGACGTGCGTTATTTTTATTTTGTTTCTTTGTTGCCTAAAATACACTCCACAATCTTAGGAGCGGTTTAACAGTTTAGACAACAAGTATTATTACTAGCTACGCCCTGCAGGCCCACTTGCTCTTTTAGAGGAACTTGTTAGTTTTACCGAAATAAAATGTAGCAAATCTGTTAATTCTGGGAATACCGAATAAGCTAACTCTATATCAAATTCCATCTAAATCCATTGAGCAAGCCCAAACGAAAGCCACATACTATCTAGTCTATCTATACTAATATTATAAAGAGGAAAGATTTGTATTTTTGTATGTTTGTGTGGAATAAACTCAAAAACTACTGGACCGATTTCAAAAATTCTTTCACCATTCGAATGCTACATTATCCCAAAGTAACATAGGCTATAATATACATATATATATTTTTTTTATCCACAGCGAAGCGTGGCAGGGAACAGCTAGTAACAGAATAAAAAAAGTCAGTAAGTGTGAAGAAGCAACAAACATACGACCCTTTCCAATAAGCCAAAACGTGGCTCCTAGCGTGAAGGATAAATATTTAACTCTGTGTAAACCACTTCCTTGTGCCGCACTCATAAAATGTATCGTAAAATTCCAACTGTCTCGTACTTCAAAAAGTCACCGTACAAGATTCACTTTCTATCAGAGAACCTGTCACTTGAGTTTTTCGTGCTTGATATACGGAAGAAATATTAAAGCTGCAATGTGAAACGGAGAGAAATTAGTAATTTTGCGACGTTTTTATCTAATGTTTTTATTTATTAGATTACTAATCACGTTAATGGTTTAACTGTCGTCGTATGTATAAGCATCGAATTCAATTTATTATGACTTGTGTTTTTACAACTAGAACTAGAAAATGGGTGGCCGCGTCGACCAAAAATCGAGTCGTCTAGTGCGCGATGACTCCTGACTGCGACAAACTTCAGCTAGAAAGAATTAATAAATAAAATAAAGCCTAGACTGGACTGGATGTATTTACAAAAATATCTGTACTGGATTTTATTGCTTTCTGCTTTTGTCTCGTATTCGCGAGAATGCGACAACGCTACCATACCAACTAATATTATCTCCAGATTTGATTTATGGAGCCACCATCACAATATCTGCGCTAAACCAACAGCCTCCCGCAGAAACTTTTAGTTCCTTCATTTCGCCAACTGCACAGAAAGGTTGTCAAACATCTGCGCATTCAGGGTAGGTTGGTCATTTCTCCAAAGCCGTGCCTTACTGCGCATGTCACGATCAGTACCTACCAACCGTAGGTATAGAATGTATAGATACCTAGACAGAGGTAGGTATTCTGCTGGGGTCAATGACCGTGAAGTAAGCGAGCGAGAGCGCGGATTTCCGTAGAATAATGAGATTTGAAACTGTATCAATTTTCTACGTCTATGGGGGAAATTTAATTAGGAATGTAGATGATATCGAGTCTTTTATATGGGTATTGTATTAAACTTGTCTAATAGGTGTGTATTTACAGCTACAGTTATCATCATCATCCACAGCCTTTTCTTCAGTCCCAGTCAGTCTTCGAAGCACTTCATATTGCGGAAGACAGGAAATATTGGCGCAGTATCGTTAGAGAAACGCTAGGAGATAAAACATGAGGAACACGATTTAAAAGACTCAACCTTCTTTATCCTACTGCTAGGTTAGGTTAGGTTCTCTTCTCGTCTCCCCCGCCCGGCGGGTGGGGGATGCGTAAATGCATTTCCCCGCGACAAAAAAAAAAGGTTAGGTTCTCTTGCTGTGTCATGTGCCCCGGTCGAGAATTTAAGCTTTGACAATGGGCTTGAGGATGTTTCTAGCCAGCCGGTTGTAGCCACGATAGCCAAGCAAGAAACCATCGGAGCGTCTAGTCGTTGTAATCGAACAGTACGTCGTGTTGTGTGAATGAAATAATCTAGGTATAAAACTGGGTTTATATTGTGATTTTTAAAAGAAAGAAAACTTGGGTAACTAAATAGGCTACGTAGGTACTTACTTATTCAATGTAACAGTTAAGGTACATAGGTATTACCTTGTGATAAAAGTGTTTGATAATAACATAGGTACCTACGATGTTATGTTATCGCCGGCATAGTTAATATACCTACCTATTCAAAAAATATGAAATATAATGATGTACATACAGTTTAATTACTGCTATGTGCTATGTATATGGTACGTAAATAGGTAAAAAAATAAGTATTTTAACTCAATTAATTCGTAAATACTTACCCGGTGGAAATAGGGTTACCAGATGAAAAAAACAAAAGACCGGAGAAAAGGCCTGATTTCCATGGAAAAGTCCTGAGATTTTATACAGTTTGAGAATTTTCTTTGAAAAACGTATGTATTATCGTTTTATACACTGCGGATCTACCTAGCTCACGCGTTGCAACTTGCACATCGCACTCAAAGCGGCGGGGCGGGGGGGTGCCAGCGGCACCGCCCGTCGCTACGCACGCAATTAAAGATAGGTACATATCTTTAAAATGTAAACTGTGTTTTATGAAAAATCGTGAGATTTGCAAAATCCGGCCGCAATCCTGAGAAAGTCGAAAAAATCCTGAAATCTCAGGACAAATCCTGAGATATGGTAACCCTAGGTGGAAATGAATGTTTATTTGTTAGCCAATAAATTAGGTAGGTGTGTCAGTGAGTGACATAATATATAGGAGTGTAATACACTATTATATACGTAGACCTATGTACTTGTATTACATACATACACCAGACCAGCAACACCATATAAAGATAAAGTACCTACCTATGTTTTTTGTGTCGAAGAGAAATATCTAGCTCTCTTAGCAGCCGGTATCTTGTTAGCCGGGTTATGCGAGATCAAAATTGTATCCATTAAAACCCTCTGGTGGCCTACCTTGATGTTTGACATAACGTCCAGGATCTCCATAAAAACACACCGGTGGGCACAGCACTCCGCTTCAGCTCCTCCGGGATAGCTAAATGATGTCCCAAAACACTTCCCTTAGCCTTTTCGGTCTACGTTATTATCAGTCCTTACATTACTTTGGTATGTATTATTATTTAATTTTGTCTCTAATTAGCTAGCTAAGTAAGTACATACCTACCTACTCTACAACGCGTTCCTAATCTATTTTACAAGCCGGCAACCTAATTTCGAGCAACAAATAGGTCAGTTTTAATCCCGCTCACCAATTTGGCAGGTCACACGCTATCCCAAACTAAAGGGAGATCCGACCGACACAAAATGCGTGTAATAAAGAATTCGTGTGAATCTTTTATTCGCAATTTTACAAAAACAACAGCAGGTGCGTGCTATGAAACCCTTACCTGCAAATGTATCGGCACTTTCTTTACCGGCGCGTTGTTCATTTTCACAAAAACACTGATGCACTAACACAAAGTTTATTTATAAAATAGTGTGGGCGTTCCCGCGGTTATTAAATTTCGCAAAATATTCTGTAGAAAACAGGCACACAGTAATTCAACTATCGACTAAAGCTTACTGATTTTTTTTCAATGAGTTCATTTTACTACAGATCCCCTCCACGGCGCAGGCGTAAAACGCGCCCTTCGTTTTGGTTGGCTGGTGAGATTCAGTTCGGTCAATTTTCTATGCGTCTTATAAATTCGAGTTGAAATCGCTAGATGGCAGTGGTACAAATTAACAACTTATAATAGCTGAAGGTTACAAATAACTGAATTGCTATTTTGTTCTGCAATTTATTGGCCTCCTTCAAATAGTTCATTTTTTCTCCGTTTATTTTTACCGATTTGTAATGAATTTAGCTCATCTCAAACCCTTTATAATTTTCTTTTAGATTAGTTCAATGCAATTTCAATAGATGGCGTCAAAACAAATTCAAAATGGATTACACGTTTTAGTTTCCCATTCATGATGCAGACGTAGTTCAACCTAGATTTGCTAGATGGCGTAAAACTCAATTCGTTCCCGATCATTAACAAGATGGGGTAGCCTTCAGCTATCCCGTCCTCTTTTCTTTCAAAACAAAATCGAGCCATGCGGCGGACACGGGCGTATATTCCGTTGAAATAATTCGCGAAAATTAACATTCCTTTTTTAATTTAGTCTAAAACATTAAAGTGTAGTGTAGTGCTACTTTCTGAAGAATTTAACACTAATGCCAACGCTACATCTGAAACCAGGAATTACGGTAAAAATAAAATTTTCTCTTTGCTTAGTGTCTTTGTATTATTAGCATAAAAATTAGAGTAGGTAAGCGTTTTGAGCCGTTTTTGTGGCACCATCGATTGCTCCGCTTTTCGATTCTATTTTAGGCAGAAGTATCATGGAAATATGATTTATTTTTAACGTCCCAGTAGGAGATAAGAATAAAAAAATGTGAATGAGTGCCGTAAAAATGCTTTGTATGTCGCTTTGTGAAGTAATAGAAAAATCTTAGAAAAAACATTTACATTTTGCCCTATTTGTTAGCTTAAGATAATGATTACTAAATAGTGTATCTAATTTTGAATCTTATCTCAATGCCGTTAAATTCAAAATCGAAAATTCGAAAAGTTAGTGTAGCTGAAAAAAATCTATATTATGCAAATCGGCGTAGCGCATTTTGCATTTCGTAGAGACTACGCTCTACGCGAGGAGACTCTACGACACTACGTTTGTACGGCTATGTCGCAGAAGTAGGATTTTCAAGGACGTGCGTCCTTGCCTTTATCCGACAGCTTAAAAAGCGGGTGATGTTTTCGAGTGGATAAATAAGTATGTAAGTATGTTTGATTGTTGTTATGTGACCTTCAATCACCTACGAAAAACGCTAAATGCAACCACGTCAATAGCATACTAAATACGACTAAAATTGAAATACCGGTACGAGGTATATCGTAGGTTATGAATGAAGTGTTAAAATAAATTAGTGAATTTTTCGATTTTCAAAAATTAGTGTCTCGAAACGTATGCGTTTCAGCAACTTACCATTTTGCAGGAAGCCTTCTTATAATAAGACCTATCAGAGAAAAAAAATACGAACCGCGAATTCGATTGGTGCATTTCTAAATTTGAGCCGAGAGACCTTTTCCACATGAAGTAAAATAAATTAAATAGTTTTAGTTCAGACAAATTAGTTGAGTTTAGATAGAAGTAAAAGAATCGACACCACGAATAATACAAATTACAACTGACATACTACTTCTCTTTATACTCTACAAGTAAAAGGTTGAAAGAAAAGAACCTTTTTCTCGAGGACTTTTAAAGATTTTGTCTCGGTTCTTTGTTCATAAGCACTTGTTCGAAACTCCTTCAATACCTACAGTACAAAGTTAGGCAGTTTCCGTCCCTTAGGAAATGTTTTTTTATTCATTAAGTATGGTTTGCAAAAAGAAAAGACAAGACGAATAAAAAGATGAAAAAGATTTTCGAAGAGATGACAACTTTTGGTGTAAGTGACTTCATTCAGAGTTCCGATGCTTAGATTATTTCTAATTGATCTGGGCGTAGAAGGTACTATTTTGAATTGTTTAGGTCAGTAAAGAAAATTATTTTAAAGTAAAATAAAAGTATAAATCTTGAACATCTTTAGTGCACATTCAATTTTATCATATTGGGTATCTCCAAGTCGCGAGTGAATCGGTTCCTTCTAGGTGTACGTGCTCCATCGCAGCTCCCTCATTGCTCACTATCAGGCGGGATGTCTAACGGCAAACGCAAGACTATCGTCGAATAAAAAATAATTAATAGTTCAAAAAAACTAAAAAACACGCTTTGTTTAGTGTATTGTCATCAGTCCTCGATATATCTACAAAGTTTGAACGAAATCTGACCGTTTAAAGTGGGTCAAAATCGCGCCCAAAGAAGTCGGTTACAAACATACATACAAACATACAGGTGAAGCTAATAAAAAGCGTGTAAAAACAACGAGGTGATCAGAAAATACATAATACCAAAAAGCCTACGTTTCAAAGCTCAAAACCTAAGGTTGTGTGTATACGCAAACATAAACGCACGACAATGACTAACTACGCGCCGAAATGTTACTCGCATGCCGCTTGCTTACTGTAGGCAAACTTTTCCATGCTCAAAGTAGCTGCTGTGTTATTCCATAGTATCTGTTATCTCCTTTCCAAAATTTCAGCGTGAAGTAGAAACAAAGAAACACCCAAAAACACAAACTTTTGCATTCATAATATTACTTTGGTGTAATTGCTAACTAGCTGCGGTTTCTTCGGTTCGGTTCTCACGGTTTCTCTAGCTAGCCTACGGAAACCACATGTTGGTTGTTGGTCTTTGTCCTATATGATTTTTTAGGGTTCTGTTCCGTGCTCTTTGAAAATACAAAAGGTACGTAGCCCTCGACATGCGAGTTTTCGTATTGGCAGATTTATTTTTCATTTCGCCATGTTACGGGACCAAAGTTCGCAAATGTTATTAATCTATGCCTCTAAGGTATCTCCTTCCATTTCGAATCTCTCTTTCTAGCCAGTCGAGAGAAAATAAGAAGAAACAGAGTAAAAATAGAATGAAGCAAATAACTCAATCTTATCTCCAAGGTAATCTTGATTTATACAGAAACACAATGACTCTGTTAACTTTGTACGTGTATACTTGACACCATTTGGGAAAACCGCGAATTTTTAAGATACGGGTATGATACAATATATTTTTTTTGCACATACACATTACATACTAAATACTGAAGTTTGAAATTTGGTAGTACAAGGTTCGCCTTATCGCCTACAGCGGTTTCTTCTAAACAATCTTTGGACTGAAAAGACTTAAAACCGTTGGTCGTACTGAGTGGTACATAGCTTTATTTTTAAAAGAAAAATATATTTAAATCTGCATGACAATTTAATGCAACCGTATTTAATTGTTTTTTTTTTCTGAAAAATTCTTTAAGCAAAGTCGAAGGTCGAGGTGCGGTCCCTACAAAGCATCAACATGAAAATAAAATAGGTTTATAGTTTATACTAAGTACAAAGCCTGCGAAACGGAAGGCCGAACCCGAGCAGAAATACGCCTAGTAGGAAGACTGGCATAAGCTAGTAAATTTAGTAATTTTTCAACTTTTACTATCAACAAATTCAGCTTTTTTTCCTCTTAGTCGAAAGTCGAAAGAAAACCAGCCATACATCCCATACATTATACTAGTTTTCTATTGCGTTTCGATTACAGAATAGCAACTTGGCTAGGGGGGCAGGATCAGATAGTATAGTAATGACTGGAAATTGCGATTAAATCCGATGGAAATCCCTATAAGTCTTACCAAGGACTCTCCATAAAGCGGCCCTCTATAAAGCCACATTACAGTGCGACCTTACCCTTAAAGTGGTGAGTTACGATCGCATTTTCTGAACAGAGCGAACAACCAGCCATGGAAAACTTTAGTTCCCTCATTTGGCCACCTGCATAGATAAATTGGTCGCACTATTGAGTGCCCGAGTTGGCCAAAAGACGGAACTAAACATTTCTACGCTAGCCTGGCAGTTTTGTTCAGAAAATACAGCGGTGGCTCCCTCACTAAATGCTCAGGTAAGTTGGCGACTTTATCGATCTCCGTTATCGCCATTCCACTTATCTTTAAAAGCTTTTTTATATTGATTCAGTAATGTTTACAGATAGATAAACGGTCAATGTCAGGGCGGGTGGCGACAACAACATTTATATGATCAGACCTAGGCGTCAGTGTTTTGAAAAGCGGGAGAGTCAAGATTCGTTGCGGACGCTCATCATTTTTTTTCTTGCTTTTCATGTTTTCGCTCAAGAAATGTACTCTTTACAAGGCGAACTCTAATTCTTTGGAGATTTGTCAACTAACTATGAAATAGACCGATGATAGTTCTGATTGGAAAGATAAGAAACATTGTACGTTGCGGGTACAAGCAACAATCAGAGTCAATACTTGTTAACTACCTAAAATATGCTTATAAGATCTGTGTGCAAATATACCTAAATCATTCCAATAAATCTTTGAGTACCTGTTCAGGATTGTATGGCGCTCACATCTATGAGTCCCACATGTAGGAAGGTCTCTTCTGGTTTAGTTTCTTAGTTAGTTAGTTTCCTTAGTTTCTCGTTATTCCGCTCCCGCTTCCCGCACCGCTGTCGCGCAGGTTTTGCCGTAGCCTTACATCACTGTTTTCCTTGATTTGGCAATGTTGCCAAGGTCAAGGAAATCTTTGGCCCCTAAACTTTCTACAAATTATTTGCTCACGAATCACGAACTATTTACCGAGGATTAGGAGCTTTGTTTCAAACTTTTCTATTTGAGGTATTGGATTTTGGATTGCTTTGTTTTCGCTTATCAGATATTCGTTATCGATTAATGGTATCCAATTCGCTAAAGCTAAGTGGACTTTGGTCAATTGTAGGTTCAGATTCAGATATATTTATTAAACAACTTGATACATTCCTTCATTTACAATTAGAACTATCAGTTTATCCTCATTCAATTTATGTCAAGTAATTTTTAATTAATTAAAATTACAATTTCAGTTTTTTTTAATCGCGAATAAGTCCGCGTTTAACCACTAATTCACCTGATGTTAAGCGACGATGTGGTCGAAGATAAAGCACGGAGCACGCAGATCTTAAAGATACCTATTCGCTCTGACCTTGCAAACCCCAAGATTGTATCTCTCAGGTAACAAGGAAGCCCGCAGTCTGCTCTGCTCTGCTCCATTCCCTGGCTGTACGAATCGAAACGTAGATTCAAAACGTTTTAAACGAATCCGGGGAAAATCTACGGTGTAGCTAAGGATAGTAGAAAACTAGAAAATAGAGTTAAGTTAGAGTTAGAGTAGAGAAAGTAGAGTTTATTTATTGTATTGATTTCTATTTATCTATCTAAGTATCTACCGTAAAACGGGGTGAATAAAATCGCAGGGATGAATAGATACAAAACTAAAAATGTTTTTCTACAGACTAAAGCCAAATATTTCGAAAGAAAAAAGTACCGAAAGTTTTGAAACCTTCACCCCCTTTCACCTTTCTTTGTTCTTTTTCGAAATTTTTGGCTATTGTCTGTAGACAATCATTTTTGGTTTTGTATCTATTCACCACTGAGATTTTATTCACCCCGTTTTACCGATACCTTTACAAATATCTTTGTCGTCCTTATCAAAGAGGTTTTTACTGTATCCTATACTCGTACTATACATAGTAGCTAACTTCTACCTACTTATAAAATACGTACAGAATGTACTTATAGGTACATAGTACATACTATAACGTAGTAACTATGAATCCAATGACGTAAGCACATACACTAGATTATCTGTTAAATCCAGTGTTTGTTTGTTCAAGATTTAAATGGAGGCGTTTGATAAAGTGTAGTAGGAGGATTCTAATAGCCAGGTGGCCGGGATTAGCTGAGATTAAATGGTGTTCTAGCTCGAAATAGAAGCAACGTAGATAAAATCTATTCGAGAATAATTTAGTGTTTTATCTTAGGAATAAATGTGATAATATTATATAAAGTACTTCCACACAAACTTTATAGCATTTATTATAGAGGTATTAGTGGAATAGAATAGGAACTAGGATGTCACATTTTATATCTATACTAGGTATTAATCATCGCGAAAAAACGATCTACCTGGGTCTCGCCTCCTGTAAATCAAGTTACGAGTTTTCCCAAGTTTTCCGAGGAAAGCGCGGTCGCCCAGGTGCTACTTATTGTAAAATATTGCAAAGTATTATTTGATCCGTGTTTGACCACCAACTTGCCTGATGGCAAGCACGGTTTCTTCAAAGATGAAGCACGCAGATATAACAGATACCTATTCATTCTGACCTTGAAAAGTACAAGATCATATCTCTCAGGGAACAAAAAGCCTGAAACTGTGTTCCATTCCCTGGCTGTACGGATCAGAAACGTAAGATTCAAAAAAAGTCTAAAGTCAAAGTCTTGGCTGTAGGGGTCAAAAACGTAGATCCAAAATGTTTCTTAAAATATCGGTTTTCTTCGTTTCAGATGGCGCGTTACAAGAAGACCGGTCTCATGGATGACGACGCAGGCAGCGTCAGCTCGATCCAGCTCAACGAGGGCGTCCGGTCCGGCGGCACCCATATACGGTACCACATGGTGAGTTTAATCATGATCATATGAAAGTTATGCAACCTTTAATCCTCCCACTGCTGGGATACAGGTCTACCCTCGAAGGTAGTTTAATCTCATTTAATCTACTATATAAAAATAAGTCGGGTTTTCCTTCCTGACGCTATAACTCCAGAACGCACGAACCGATTTCCACGGTTTTGCATTCGTTGGAAAGGTCTCGGGCTCCGTGAGGTTTATAGCAAAGAAAATTCAGAAAAAACGGAAAATCTTTTTTCAGAACAATGTCCACCCGTGCGACGCCGGGATGGGCCGCTAGTGGGGTATAAATTAGAGCTCACTTGACCTCGCACAAAATATGATAATAAATTCGTTTTACTTTCGCGAAAGTTACAAAATTGAAAAGACTAACCAACAAGGTTTGCAAGAAGCGTTCTTATCGCTAAGAGGGGATCTCTCACTCGATTATCTTTTGAAAATCGTTGATTTCTGGTTTACCTCACTGCCTAGTCCTAGAAACCAGAAAGGAGGGGATGTTCTCTGTATCGTAGGTAAAGGCACCTACTAAAAAAGGAATTTGCGATACCTACTTATATTTCCCTAAGGCGGTAAACGGTTAATACGTTCGTGCGAAAAAATAGCCGTGGCCGTGGGTAATCTTTTTCATCTTTTATGTATAGAAATCAATCGCTATTCGTTAGTCTCGCTAAGACTCAACATCTGTTTGGCCGATTTGAATTTATCTTTTGGCTTTATTTGCTCTAATAGACAAATAGATAAACTCATTTTTGTTCACACCAGAAATTACAAACAAAAGGATTTAATTTTAATACAGGGGTGGTTTAAAAAATCCGAGTAAAACCGCGGTACGCCATTAGTAAAAATATAGTGTTTACTTAAGCTTGTAAAGAACACGAGGGTGCAAGTAGAAGCAAGTCTATAATAAGAAACTTCTAAATCTCGCTTTATATCACAGCAACGCTTCACTGAGTTTCCGCCTTTTGCTATCAACTCTACACAGGCGCTATTGTTCTTCACCTCCGCCCCGGCCCGCTCTATTTCATTGTTCACTAACCCGGTAATTTTGTATCCAGTATGACCCATATAAGCCACTAGGGTTAACTTTAGTAGTTACGGTTATTCATTCTGTGAACAGTAGACCTCGCGAGAGTCCGGATGTTTGTGCGTTGGTACTCGCGTACAGGTCGCACTTCTCAACAAATCTCGACGAAACCAAACTCTCGGTATACAGGCTCGTATAATTTTTAAGCATTTAAGAACGTGAGTACCAACATAAAAACAAACAAAGATCCGGACAGATGAAAGCAAATTTGGCCAGTCGTAGCTGAGACGCTTCGCTCGCTCGGTCAATAAAAATTACAGAATAAACAGAGCACATGTCATTATCCACCGGTAAACTACCTACCCAAAAGTCTGGTTTAAAGTCTTAACTAGGTTCTGACTAGCGGATCCAAGCATAGCGGGCTCTAGCCCGGCCGAGTACTCGGTTTGTATAAACATTTTGACGAGGTGAAACTGTTACTAGAACCAACTGGTTTGCTCGGTCGAGTGTGCCCATTTACTGTCTCGCCATTGTACTTGTACAACTCCACCGAGTCGCAGGGAGTCTTAGCAGTGGCGTAGCGTGCCTTGGCGGGGCCCCGTATAAAAATTTGTTTAGGGGCCCTTTTGAAGGGTAAAGATTTCTCACAATAGAAAAAATAAATAAAATTATACGAAATATTTATTCGTCATAATTATCTATCTGTCACTTTTTCCAAAATTTTAACAAGCAATTCAAATTAAATATACACTCTCCTTGCCTTTTTTTTGGTCGCAATAACCGATGTAGGGTGTTGTCAACTTTTGAACGCACGCTTTACTCGGGAAAAAAGAAATTACTTTTTTTGACTGATGTCATTTCAGAAAAAAAAATTGGGAAGTTTATATTAATTTTTGCTTACTCACGTCGGGGCCCCCGTGGCCCGGGGGCCCCGTATAATTGATACGGCAGATACGGCGGTAGCTACGCCCCTGAGTCTTACAAACACAACATGCTTGTTCTCGATTTTGCGTCAGAACTTTTTAAACGTAAAACTTTAAAAATAAAGTGTTAACAAAACTATTGCTTACGTCTATACTCTACACATGCGTTAAAGTACTTTAGAGTCCGTTCATACTATGACACCTTTTATAAAAATATGTATGAAAATATGTATAAAATGTCATGCGGGGCTATTAGGTACGTCTGCGGGGTTATTACGACTTTTGTCTATAACTTATGTACCATAATTTATCAATAACGACATCTATGGGCGGAAAGTGGAAAAAGAAAAAAGAAGTGGCCCATAGATGTCGTTATTGATAAAAAAAACATTATGATACATAAGTTATAGACAAAAGTAGTAATAACCCCGCAGACGTAATAGCCCCGCATGACTAATATATTATTTTTTATGTAATTGAGTGACGAGACGAGCAAATCGCTCGCCTGATGTTAAACGTCACGTTTGCCCATAACAGATCTGTACCACCCAGAATTTTGAACTCGCAGAATTCAAGACCCTGCGCGGCACAGCACTGCGCTCGTCACCCTGAGATATAAGTTGTTTAATCTCCTATTTGCCCTGTAATTTCACTGGAAACAATGCCCTTCCAACCGGAACACAGTATGTTAGTAATTAGCTACCTTCATACCAAACTTCATTCAAATCAGCACAGACGCTTTTGTGTGATTGGGCAACAAACATCTAAAGATTCAAACTTTATGACTGAGTCTGAGTTTAATCTTGTGCTATTATTTTATTCTGTGGTTTACTATAAGCTCTGAATGCTCTGATTAAAATCGATTTCATAGGTATTGTAGATAGTTTGCAAACAATACTTGGCTAAGTTCGTTGTTATTTGTTCTACTCGTACAACAACCGCTAAGCCAGGTTAGAAGTCTTTACGAACTTACTTAGTAGTTCTCAGGAATCCTAGGTCTAAGTTCTAAGGCACATGTACGTAGTAAATAGTAGTTTTTGTAATACAGTTTGCTTAGTGTTGCCATCAAATTAAAATTTCCCACAAGAAAATATAAGCAATTTTGTCAATCATGCTAATAATCAAATTGAGGAAAGATTTTGGTAAAATTACGTCGGCTACACCACCTATTGTGATCTTCATCAGGGAAATTATGTACAAGTGTGACGTATCTAATTTTTCTAAAAGAATTGATGTCCTTGTGTAATAGGTTGCAATGACAAAGGTATATTGTTATAGTACCTAGAACAAAGATGTATATTTTTGTTAGATTAGATCTGTCAAATAAAGCCTTCGAACTACCTAAATAATACTCAAGGGTGTTCTTCTACACGTCAAAGTAAACAACTTCTAGAACACAAGTTTGATCAATTCGAGAAATAAAATATCCAATCTCAATGGAGAATTGATCACGTGACTAAATATTTATTTTGTATGGAGACTCGATATTTTTTTTCTCAAAGGTAACATAGTGCAAACGAGCCCTATAAGTACAACAAACCAAAACCACATTGAAAGATGAAATAATTATATTTACATACAAAATATCAAATTTACACACGAACGTTTGCGGTACTAATATAGTGACGATCGGACAGACATTCGCAATGTTCTTATTAGCGATCCCTGTTTGTTTAACATTTTAGTACCGGTGCAAAACGATATTGTTTCTGGGTACATTTCCATTCTGTTTCCTCACAATATAATACATAAAAAAAGTAATTTCGTAAAAGAAGCCATCCATAAAACACGTCACACGTTAAGGGGTCGACAGGGGGTTGACGAAGTGTGACATTGTGTGACAAGGGGTGAGGAGGGGGTCTTAAGTTTTGTGACGTCATATTTCAAAATCTATTATCTAATCGAGTTTTTTTTAATTAAGTAGTTTCTGGATGTACAATTGTCACGTCACACTAGATGAATGGGAGATGAGGGGGTTTAGATTCTCATAAACATGATCAACTGTTAACAAGGATATAAGGGCGGGGTTAAAAGTCACGCAACTTGTGTGACGTATATTATGGATGGTCCCTGAGCCGAGTGGTTAGCTGCTGGCAGAGTTTTTTAGGAATACAATTTTTTTTAGTACGTATTTTATTATTTTATAGCTTATGGCTCGCAAACCCAAATTTCGATGGTCGATTGTACTGCACACAATGCAATGCGATAGACTTTCCTTGTTGTAAGCCTATACTTACAACCTACCTATGTAAAGGAAGACAATGGGCAAAAAAATATACAAGGTTTAAATGTAAAAAAAATATATAAATACAGTGTTATGAGAAAAAATAATGCTAAACCAAAAAGAGCTCGTAGCGCTTATCATTTTGAACAATTGTTACTGTAGGACCAACTCTGAAATCACAAAAAAACAGCTGTATCATACCATATGTCGCATCGTAAAAATTGATCTTAATGACGAGTACTTTGACCGTTTCGACATACCCTTTCTTTATAAACCTGTATTTTGAAATACCTACGTAATTAGCTAGATACGTATTAAAATAATGTGATCAACTCTATTAAGTTTAATCATGTTTTTATCATAATATTCACTCAATTAGCATATTCATTGGTTTTTATACGGATGCGCATACGCACATATTCCGTAGGTGTGACGTCGTTGTAATGATTACTGAGTCTATTTACTCAATGGATTACAAACTAAATTATATTTTTTAAAAGCTAGCTATAAATATGATAATATACAGGGTTATTCATATGTTAAGCCGAAAAGGGCTCATAGTACTCATTATTATGAACAACTTTTACTATGGGACCAACCCAGAATTCGCGAAAAAAAATCAGCTGTTCCATACATTTTGTCGAGTGTCATTGACATTTTTCTATGGAACAGCTGATTTTTTTTTCGCGATTTTCTAGTTGGTCCCATAGTAAAAGTTGTTAATAATGATGAGTACTATGAGCTCTTTTCGGCTTAGCATACCCTTTTATGACTACTTTATTTTTACTAAACTTTTTGCCCCAATTTCCAATTAAAAACGGGGCAGTTGGATAAAAACAAAGTATTCATTTCAATCCATGGAACCAGTTGTGCTATCGCCAAAACAAACGGTTATTTATATTATATTAAACAACAAAGGGGCCATCCAGAAAATACGTCACAATTTTTTTCTTATTTTAACCCCCACCACCTTGTCACAGTTGGTCTCATTTGTGAGGGAGTCTCACCCCCCTAATGTGACGTTACAATTTTCACTTTTAATTTTTAACTATTAAGATTTTAAATGTGACGTCACAAAACCTAGAACCCCTCGCACAATGTCACACTTGGTCGACTGACCCCTTTCAACATTACGTGTGACGCAATTAATGGATGGCAATGGCAAACCATTCATAATCGTCTAGCATTGCTCTTAGATTAAACTCAAAACACCATTAATAACAAAGAAAATAAACCATTTAAATACATATGTATATGCAAAGGTGCGCAGCACGCACAACCGGTCGGCGACATTGAATTTCCTTACTCTTGACTTCTGACCATGAATATGATCTAACGCACTGAAAACTGTATCACGACATACGTATACATTATACGTATAGTCTAAAAGTACATAATACACGAGATCAGACGATATAAAGCATTATAATCTCGAGTGTGTCGGCTCTATTCAATTATGGATGGCGATGCGCACGCGCCGCTATTCCTAATTCGAATCAGTCACGCGGCGACCCTTCGCGAAATAGGACGTGTTGTAAACACTGTTTACACGTGCCTATAAATAAACAAACCTTTGAAAATACTTTGTACGTAACGAAAACAGATGGGGGAAATTGACGCGCCCGTTTGAAAATGTTGAAATTTTGTGTGAATAAATTCTATTATTTTGGTCAACGCTTTAGTTTACGTAAATAAATAAATGATTGCAGTAAAAAAATAACAGTGCTTGTGAATTTTATAAAGCAGAAAAATGTCGGAATAAAGCTGAGGATATACGCAAGGAATGGAAACCAGCAGAACAGTTCAGAGTGCTCTCCATTAACCCAAAATAATAGATAAACAAACCGATAATTTGAAACCGAGAAACACCCACAAGGGAAACCCGAAATCGTCCCAAACAACTTGATAACTCTACCCAATTCCGACAACTTACCAGCTGGCAACAAGCCAAAACAGATCATGGCGTCCTTCCCGGATCCACAAACCCCGGACTCTCCAGAACCGAGCACTCCAAGGTCGCCTGGAGTCGAACCTGTGACCAAATTCAACTTTCTGAAGCAGCAAGCCGCGAGGAGAAACCCCTTCGTGAAATCACGACCATCCTTAACGAGGGAAAGCTCTACCGCAGAACTGTTTTCAAGGGAAAATTCGAGCAGTGATTTTTACCAGAATTCGAGATTGAATCTGTTCGATACTGCGCCTAAACCGGAAGTTTCTGCAAATGGATTTAAGCAGGTAGGTTTAAACAATCTTACCTTTTTTCTGATCAAATTTAACTTGAACTTAATTCAAAATTCTGGGTGGCGCAGACCTGTTATGGGCAAATATGATGTTTAACATCAGGCGAACGATATGCTCGTCTCGTCACTCAATTGCATTAAAAAAACATTGCTACATAAAATGCTGCTAAAATGCTCTGACAACTTCTCGTGAAATGTCAAGTGCAAAAATAGACAGATAACACTGATTAAGTTTAAGCATTATTTGTAAGTAAGACTCTAGGTACCTTAATGAGTAATAAGCGATTGATTGACCGTTGATTGAATCAGACGTTGATTGCGGAAGTCCATCTTTAAATTTGTTTTCAAATTGAATCTCCAGTATTTTTTCCTTTGCAATATCGGGTCTAGTAGATACTATATGGAATGAGAGGTCAAATATATATCTATTGTTTACTTTAAATGTAATTTAACCTAAACTAACAGAAAAAGAAAATCAAATACAAAACTAAAGAGCCGTTTTCAGGGTCAGATTTCAAAAAACTCCAGAAGATGGCGTTACTAATTTTGGTCTAGGTTAATTTTATTTTTTTAGTCCATTCTTTTGGCCACATATTTCAACAATTGTCTAGCTATCTGGAACTTCTTTTGGACTATATGTATTTAAGTCCGGAAGAAAATAAAATTTGTTCTACAAGAGACTCTCTAAATACACAACACTTGTCGACCCAAAACGTCCTTAAAAATAGAGAGCCATCTGTCAAGTCCGTTCGAAAAACTTTTTTTAAGCCTTCGTATAAATCGTTAAAAACAGTATGTTTATAAACTGTACAAACAACATTTAAATGTGGCCGTTACACCGACTATCTTTCTAAAGTGATTGGTCCGGCTTTTGGTCGTATCCCTATTCTACTGAGTTTGAATTTTTCTTTTAAAGTGTCAATAAAATGGCACATTTAAAAAGGTGATCGCAAAGAGTTTAGCCTACGCATAATGAACTTACTCACTCCGTAATGAACATGGCACTTAATGATGATGAGTCGCCATAAAATGTGATTGTAGTCTTAGGTTACATTGAGTGGTCATAAAGTGCTATTGATATGTCGTATGTATGATTGAGTGGCTACAAAGTGTTATTGATTTGTCTTATGTATTGTATTGAGTGGCCATAAAGTGCTATTGATATGTCTTATGTATGATTGAGTGGCCATAAAGTGCTATTGATTTGTCTTATGTATGATCGAGTGGCCACAAAGTGTTATTAATAATTATGTCTTATGTATGATTGAGTGGCCATAAAGTGCTATTGATATGTCTTATGTATGATTGAGTGGCCATAAAGTGTTATTAATATGTCTTATGTTTGATTGAGTGGCCATAAAGTGTTATTGTATAGTATGATGCAGCCGGAACACAGCGCTAAATTCTTAGCGTCGGCGGTATATTTTATGGTAGCTAGACATCCGAGAACCAAGAACTAGGTAATATCCTGAAACCAAGAACTGATTTCCTCCCAGCGCGTCGTGGCGTTTCCTTCGCAGGAAGATCAATTCTAATATCCTGCAAGCAAGATTAGTTTCCTCACGACGTTTCCTTTGATAGAAGATCAAACTATGTATAATTGTATATCATACTTCATTGTTAGGAATTGAACACATCTGCTGCGTGGAGCTCGAGCGCGTCAATCATAGCCATCAACGCTTTAGTAATATCTTCATCATTCGTATACAGGGTTATAAGGAAAGGGTATGTAAAGTATAGTATAGCATAGTACAGTACTCAACATTATGAACAACTTTTACTACAGGACCAACCCGGAAATCGCGAAAAAAACAGCTGTTCCATAGAAAAATGTCAATGAAACCTATTCGACAAAATTAATAGAACAGTGGAGCTAGGACAACTTTGACGTAAAAATACGTAGCGAGTTTTCGATAGAAAAGTGTACGCCATTTACGACTGTCAAGTGTGCTCCTGACGGGTGTAAATGGCGTACACTTTTCTATCGAATACTCGCTACGTATTTTTACGTCAAAGTTGTGTTAGGCCCACAGCTGATATTTTTTTCGCGAATTGCAGGTTGATGCCATAGACAACTTTTTTATAATCATGAGTAGCATGAGCCCTTTTCGGCTTAGCATACCCTTGCCTTATTTCCCTGTATTTTTAAACGGACTCTACTCATACAAAACACCCTTTCTGTAACCACGTAACTAAACCCATTCCCTTTCTAAGTACACCAACAATGCCTATTCAGACAATCACATTTCAGCCGCAGATTTCTGTCACGGACTGAGTTACTGAATAGACATCTCCTATTTGTATACAGGGTGCGGCGTAACGAGTGGATAATCCTTTACCTACGGCTGGGAGACATCACAACTGTTCGGAAAATTACAATTTGTATTTAGTAAAAGAATTGTATTGGACAATTTTGAAAATTTAAAATTAGTCTTCAAATATGTCCAATAACTTGAAACCCGTGACACTTTTACGGAACACAAATTGACTTTTTCCGAACAGTCGTGATGTCCCAGCTGTAAGTAAAAGTGTGAGTGGGTGTTCCCCGATAAAGATAATCTGGGTGTCTTTAAGTCGCGAGTGTATCGGTTTCTTCTAGGCAAGCGTGCTCCATCGTAGACCGCATCGTTGCTTACCATCAGGCGAGATGGCGGTCAAACGGTAAAAAAACAAAACTTATGTTACGGGAACCGTTATAGTTATAGTTATAGTTATAGTTTTAGTTTTATTTCAGTACCAAAAAAGCACATGTCAAATTACATTTACAATTCCAGAAAAATTAATGCATTCAGAACAAAAATAAAATAAAATAATTAATAATTAATTCGAACAATAAAATACGCTTATACTCTAGGCAGAAACTCATCTACTCTATAGAATGATTGCTCAACAAGCCATTTTTTCAACCGTATCTGAAACGAGTTTCTTGACGGAGCGTCTTTAAGTTGGTCTGGAAGACGGTTGTAGACGCCCATCGCCATCACGTGCACCTGCTTGGACTCCTTCTCCAGCCGGCACGCGACCGAGCGCAGCACGCGCTCGCGCCGCGGGGCCGGCTCGCGCTCGTCTCCCAAGCACGGGTACTCGTCCAGGTGGTCTCGCGCGTACAGAGCTGCCCGCATTATCACCAGGCATGGGACGGTGAGTATTCCCATGGACCGGAACAGAGGCAGAGCCGATGTCTCCTGCGGCACTCTCACTATGGCTCTTACTGCTCTTTTTTGCATTCTGAAGACGCGTTCCCATTCAGCCGAGCGAGCCCAAAACTCCACGCCATAGTCCAAAAGAGAGTGCACAGATGCGAAATAGCAACTCCGAACCATACTCTGCGGCAAAATCGCTGATAAGCGCCACAATGCAAAGCATGCACGCCCGACTTTTTGGCAAAGTCGATCAATATGTCTCCCCCATGTGAAGGAACTATCTATCTGGAAACCCAGGAATGTTGTTTCCCTCACCTGGTCCATATTGTCGCTTCCCAAACTGACGTTGAGTGGTTTTCTTCTGTGACCTGAGAGGTCAAATTGAACGAAGTGAGTTTTTGTTATGTTTAGGATCAAACCATTGATCTTAAACCAATGATTTAACTCACCCGCTACTCCGTTCAACCTTCTCTCTAGTTCTTCTACAGTAGGTGCGGCCACTACCACGGCGGTTAATTTGTCTAGGGAAAATATTGCTGTCTTGGCAAAACATTTTCCTTGTTAAAAATATTTCTCCTCTCTAACTAGATAAACAAGCTGTCATGTTAGTTGGCTGTTTAAACATTCATTCGGCGATGCTAGAGAAGCTAATGGGCTCCATATAGGGGTCGGTCGGCAGTCGGCACACGGTCACCGTACTGGGAGAGTTCTGGCGCTGGACTGTGAACTCTTGGCGCGAGACTAAACTGATTGCACAAAACAATCGAAAAATTAGTAGCATGTAGGATTGTAGGTACTCGGTAGAGAAATATCCTACTAAAATTATAAATGTGAAATTTTGTGCGTTTGTTTGTACTCAGTACTCAATCACGAAAAACGGCTGAACAGATTCGGAAGAAATTTAGTGCGAAAGTAGCTTATACCTCGGATTAGGCTACTTTTTATCCCGAAACCGCGGGACGTTACTACTATACAAAGAAAATAAAATATACAAATTGTCTATGTCCAAAACATGCGTGAACGGGAACTACATTTTTCACACATTAAATCAATTGGAAACTTCGTATTTTCAATAGTTTTTTGCTAGCGGTACTTTTATACATACTACATATGATTAATTCTGTGGCGTACAAGACTCTTGACCGCTCTTTGTGCGGGCGGATACATACAATTAAATAGATAGAAGGAAACTCTTCATTGATGTCCATCAAAATTATAGATAGTCCTTAAATAAGAAAAGACTTAGAAACCTAGCTACAAGTGGTGGCCTTATCGCTAAGAGCGATCTCTTCCAGGTCCAGGCAACCATTGGATGGAGAGAATCACGTGTTGTCTAAATTAAAATTATAGATAGCAACTAAGAAAATACTTACGAACTCGTGCTACAAGTGGTGGCTTTATCGCTAAGAGATCTCTTCACTACAGGATGGAACAAATTATGTTCATAATTACGTATAATTATTTTTTACAAAACAAAAAACAAAAACCGACTTCAAAAGACCGACTATTGAGTTATTCATCTATTTGTCGCGCACGTACTTAATGCTAATTTAAGACTTATTATATGGTTTTCTCATGGATACCATTATCAGAACTGGACTAAATTGAAATGGGACCAAATGGGAAGCGTCAGCTTTCTAATAAAAAAAGAATCATCAAAATCGATTCACCCAGTCAAAAGTTTTGAGGTAACAAACATAAAAAAAAAACATACAGACGAATTATAACCTCCTCCTTTTTTGAAGTCGGTTAAAAAAAGCTAGTATACAATGGTGTAAACGTTTTTCTATCTTCATTCTTTATGTTTTCACACAAATGCAAATAGACCTCTCTCTTGACTACTAGAGTTAAATATCAGACGTCACCAGAGTAAATCTGGCATTACTGGCTGCTTCGCCGTTACTCTACATTCGGTGCAACATTATTGCTCTCACATACCACAGCCGTGACACATACCTAATTATAATTATACAAAACTAGGTGCGCCCCGCGGTTTCACCCGCGTTTTCCGGCATTAAAAGTAGCCTATACAGGGTTATTCATAAAGGGTATGCTAAGCCGAAAAGGGCACATAGTACTTATCATTATGAACAACTTTTACTATGGGACCAACTCGAAATTCGTGAAAATCAGCTGTTCCATACATTTTGTCAAGTGTCATTGATATTTTTCTATGGAACATCTGATTTTTTTCGCGAATTTGGAGTTGGTCCCATAATAAAAGTTGTTCTGAATAATGATGAGTACTATAAACCCTTTTCGGCTTAGCATACCCTTTATGAATAACCCTGTATGTTAATCCAGCCCATGAACAACCTTCATTCCAAATTGCTTGTAAATCCGTTCAGCCGTTTTTGCGTAAAAAGACAAACATACATCCATATGTTCTTACAAACTTTCTCGTTTTTAGTAGGACAAAACCATATTTACTATGGAAACTAACGTGGTTTTGACACATTTTTAACCGACTTCAAAAAAGGAGGAGGTTATCATTTCGACTATGTTTTTTTTTTTTAATGTTTGTTACCTCATAACTTTTGACTGGGTGAATCGATTTTGATGATTCTTTTTTTATTAGAAAGCTGACGCTTCCCATTTGGTCCCATTTCAATTTAGTCCAGTTCTGATAATGGTATCCATGAGAAAACCATATAAGTCTTAAATTTGCATTAAGTACGTGCGCGACAAATAGATGAATAACTCAATAGTCGGTCTTTTGAAGTCGGTTTTTGTTTTTTGTTTTGTAAAAATAATGTTCTTATGTTAGAATTAACACGAGAATACTCACGTAAAAATTAAGTTGTTTACTCGTCGTTTAGTTTCGATCACATTCGGTGATCTTCATCAGGTGAGTTACAAGCGTGACGCGCTCGCAGTTGCGTCTCGCCGCTCGCCTCGCATTTTTACGTGAGTATTCCCGTATTATAACAAAACTATATTTAGACAATTGTTATTAGAACACGAGTAAATACTGTAGGTACATCAATTAAGGCTATGCTATTGTTTCATCCGATATTTTACAGGAATAGCTAGCTTTATATATCACCCGCTTTTTGATGATAAATGGCGATGTTGATATGTAGCCTATTAATCCAGGGCAAAAGTTAAATAAATAAATAAATAAAATAAATAACGTATCACACTCATAGCTCCCCACTAGGAATAAATCCTGTGTCGGGGATGCCATGGAACACACACAAAGACAAGGACAACTAACACCCAGACCCAGAGCAGATATTTAAATTCATCATTCAAACATCTGCCCGGCCGGGAATCGAACCCGGGACCTCTGGCTTATAAGGCGGATACACTACCGCTGAGCCAAACAGGCCGAGTTATGTTCATTCAAATCGGTTTAGCATTAATGGAGATAAGTGGCTACAAACATGAACACACAGAAAGTTTCCTATAATTATAACCATTTTACTATGGAAACTAACGTGGTTTTCACACATTTTTGTTATAATTAAACACGGGAATACGACGACGACGACGACGAGAGTACGTTTTACGTGAGTATTCCCGTGTTTAATTATAACAAAAATTATAACCATTACATTAATTTGTCTTAAGTCGTTGAAAAAAGTTTATGACAACAGTAGAGCTACATTTTTTGGAAAAAAAAATCTTGCCGGAAGAAAAAGGGAATGCGTTTGTCAAACAAAAAGAGCGAAAGAGTTAGTTGTCAATCGTTTATCTCCTTCTAAAAGGTCAGTGTACAATGTACATTGACATTGAAAACAATGGACTTTGACTCTATCGCGTAGAAGCTAATTAATTAGTGTACTAATGAAATAGACAAGATGGCGGCCAAACGCAAGCCTATCATCGAATAAAAAAAACTTAATAACAACATTGATTACTATATAGGGTTATAAGGAAAGGTTATGCCAAGTTGAAAAGGGCTCAACAGAAAAAAGGACAACTGAACGACCCACCCTACTAATATTATAAATGCTAAAGTTTGAATGAATGAATGTGTGTTATCACGTGTCTCCGTAACTACTGAACTGATATTAATGAAATTCGAAATTAGGTTTAGAATAATATATAGGGTTATTCATAAAGGGTATGCTAAGCCGAAAAGAGCTTATAGTACTCATCATTATGAACAACTTTTACTATGAGACCAACTTGAAATTCGCGAAAAAAAATCAGCTGTTCCATGCATTTTGTCCAGTGTCATTGACATTTTTCTATGGAACAGCTGATTATACATATTTTCGCGACTTTCGGGATGGTCCCATAGCAAAAGTTGTTCATTATGATGAGTACTATGAGTCCTTTTCGGCTTAGCATACCCATTATGAATAACCCTGTATTAGGCTACTTTTCACCATCACCATCACCGTTTTTCAACAGCACGAGTGAAACCGCAAGGCACAACTAGTGGTAAACTATTCCTCTCTGAGTGTAAGATATCCTTGTAAATGTGTTTGATATCTTCTTCTTAATATATATAAATTACGTGTCACGTTGTTTGTCCGCTATAGACTCCTAAACTACTCAACCGATTTCAATCAAATTTGCACACCGGGTGCAGTTCGATCTAACTTAGGAGATAGGATAGCTCACATCTCAATTTATAGTAAAAAAACATGAAAAATTAGAAAATTTAAAAATACTTAAACCATATAGCGCTTTGGACAATGTAAACTCTTTTAATGCAACTTTTGACATTTGACATAGAATTGACGCAATGGCTTTTTTTACCAATTCGAATTAAGTTTAGTCATCGTTAGGACAGGCCAACGTCTGTCGAGTCAGCTTATGTATGTAAAAGGAAGGCAAAACAAAGTATGTACAGTAGGGCTAGCACAACTTTGACGTAATAATACGTAGCGAATTTTCGATAGAAAAGTGTACGCCATTTACGACTGTCAAGTATGCTCCTGACGGGTGTAAATGGCGTACACTTTTCTATCGAAAACTCGCTACGTATTTTTACGTCAAAGTTGTGCTAGGCCCACTGTACAAGGAACTAATTATAGAATTGAATCGTCAATCAATTGTGGATGCCAGACACGAGACATCTGTATTATCAGCTGTACTATCATAGTACAGATATAGAATACTATACATCTACAGGGTTATTCATAAAGGGTATGCTAAGCCGAAAAGGGCTAACAGTACTCTTTATTATGAACAACTTTTACTATGGGACCTACCGTTTGTCCTAAAATCGGGTTTGGCCGGCAACAAATATACTAATTTACTCGTAATTTATCATAGACAAAACTTGCACATATATTACACCGAATTCGGCTTGATCGATGACATATTATGACAAAAATCAAGCCAGAAATTCTGAACAACATCGATTTACCCTCTCTTAAGTGTTGGCACTCCAAAACGCTGTTACGTAAATGCAGATCGCCACAAATAAACTTGTCTAACTAAACGAAGCCTGCATTCAATTTGTAGCCCATCAGTGGCCCTCATTATCGTCCAAACAGTCTGCTCCGACATCTGCTCTGATAAGCTAATTTGTTTGAATTGCGCAATAATAGTGTTTCTAAATTGCGCAGAAGAGCACTCTATCGAGGCAGTGATATATTACACTTGCGTACGGGGCTATGAGGATAGGGTATGCTAAGCCGAAAAAGGCTGATAGTACTTCTCATTATTGACAACTTTTACTAAAGAACCAACCTGGAAATCGTGAAAAAAAAACAACTGTTTCATATATTTTGTAGAGAGTAATTAACATTTTTCTATGGTTCCATAACTCCCATAGTAAAAGTTATTTTATAATGATTAGTACACTATGAGCTCTTCTCGGCTTAGCATACCCTTTTCTTAAAACCCGGTATAGCCAACCCTACAGTGTTAGCTGATCTACAGTTTATTGGTGTCTACATCAATTTTTTTTTGCCATTGCTGTTTGTTGCGGTTTTTGATAAAAAAAAGGCATTTTAGCAACAACTGTAGATTTTTGATAGGTTTTACAGTTTTCTACAGTTTTTTACTTAGACTGGGTTGGCAACACTGTACTGTACACACTATACACGTTTACTCTTATAACCATTATCATTAGTCCACTAAAGGATTTTCCTAAGGCACGCTAATTAACCTAATGCTTGGCTTTTCTTCTCCAATTTCGTAAATCGACACTCGACGACCCAGTGGTCTACAGATCACGAATTGACGATCTGAAATATAGAGTTGGCATATGGATGAATTGAGTTGGTTTTGAAATAGTTGGATTGAGTCGAGTCTATTGTTCGTTTTTAGCCCAAAAACAAGCAAAATGCTTGTTATATAATTTTAGGGTTCTGAAACTCCTTTGGGGAGAAACCCTAAGGCGAGATTTTGGTGTATGTATGTCAAAGCCAATTATCTCAGGACCTATAAAAGCTAGCCGTCTGAAATTGACCGCATGACCGCAAAAAATTACTTATATCTCCGAAGTTTACCGACGAAAAATCTAAATTAATCCAACTTGGTAATTATTGAACTAGACAAGAAAAATACGAGTATAGCAAAGTTTCCCGACTCAATAGTTTTTCTTAAAATTACAAAAATATAAAAAATAAAAGGGTCTTGCTTCAATGGTCTTAGCCATATCATCACAGTTCCGTAATTTGTATTTTATAGTAATATGTATTGATTTGGGGTTCTGAAACTCCTTTGGGGAGAAACCCTAAGGCTTGATTTTGGTGTCTGTATAATATACAGCCAATTATCTCAGGACCTATAAAAGCTAGCCGTCTGAAATTGACCGCATGACCGCAAAAAATTACTTATATCTCCAAAGTTTACCGACGAAAAATCTAAATTAATCCAACTTGGTAATTATTGAACTAGACGAGAAAAATATAGCAAAGTTTCCCGACTCAATAGTTTTTCTTAAAATTACATAAAAAAAATAAAAGGGTCTTGCTTCAATGGTCTTAGCCATATCATCACAGTTCCGTAATTTGTATTTTATAGTATTGATTTGTGATTTGTGTTGTCTTAAATGCGATGTTAGGGTTCCGCACAATACGAAAGTTAATCGGGACATTTTGTTCTTGAAGCATGGTGTTCTTCATCGATATGTGAGTTTTTAATTTTGGCAGATTTATTTCAATTAGTGAGTCGAAAGGATCAACAACCAAGGTCGATGGACTTGTTTAATTATAAGAGAAGAAAGAAACTGATAGAGCATTACTTTCACATCATTTTGGCCTCTCCATTTCTGTCTTTCTAAATATTTTATACCAAGTTTATCAGCTCTATGAATAGGCCTAGCTATTGTGAATGCATACACTTGTATTGTCGTCCTATTCTCCGTTCTACTCTACGGTTGGTCAGTCGGAACACTAGATTGGTGAATAAATTGAGAAGCAGGGCCTCATTCTGGCCAGTGACATATTATCTCGGTCACTGTCGGTCTGACCACAAATGTCATTACCGCGAGAGTAACTGAGATGATCTCGAATGGCGCAGAATTACCGTTTTCTTGGCGACTGGTTTGTAACGAGTAAATTCTCGTTTAGTTCTGTGGTCTGGTGGGAAGCAAAATGTTGGAGTTTATGGAGGCTGAGAAAGAGGTAAGAAATATAGGACTTCTTTTACATGATTTCATTTAACTTGTCCTGTCAGTGTGTATGACTGTGTGGGTCAGAACTTTCAACTGAATTTTGAACTATCTCCCGAGGCTGGGACTTTGCTGATTGAGCTCTTTTTTGGTATACCTGCGTAACTCATTATTTTCTTAGAATTTGCCACTAAAATATTTATCTCTATTTCTTTCTTTTATAAATTATATTAGTCTAAATTATAATTATTATCAGCTAACAAATCTAGTCGTGCAAAGTTGATGTCTGACACGTTTTGATTTAAAGCCTCTTGTAGAGAGTAGACCAGGTTTATTATTACTTTATTATCATGTTCTTACGTTTGAAGGGGGTTGTGTTTCTTCTCTTGTCACATTCCACGAACCGTTTATTATTATCTTTGTTCAATTCATATAAAATTGGACGGGAGGGGGGTATTTGTAGGCTTTTTTGATACAATGTATAAGATAACGGTTTTCTTAACTGGATCAAACACAAGTAAAAGTTAAATCGATTTTTTGTGCAGTTTAGTGACAAGACGAGCAAATCGCTCGCCTTGTCACTAATGTTAAACATCACGTTTGCCCATAACAGGTCTGCGCCATCCAGAATTTTGAACTCTTAACAATTCAAGACCCTGCTCTGCACAGCACTACGTTCTACACCCTTAGATCTAGACACGCGGTAGCGTGTCAAGCCAAGTTCAAGTAACATATACTTATACAATTATACATACAGACATACATATTATGTTTAATCTCCTATTTGCCCCGAAATTTCGCTGGAAACATTGTCCTTCAAACCAGAATACAGTAATGATTTATTTAAGACTTATTTCGTTTCAAGATATCGAGACAAGGGTTCAGATGCAATTTTTTTCGTGAGCCAAACTGTCCTTAACCTTGTAAATATTATTAAAATATTTACCCTTTATTCTGTGCCATAACTTCAAATCGCATATATTCTGCTCCTCTGAGCGCAAACATTTCTTGAGAGGGAAACATGATCTATCAAAGGGTTGTATGGTCTGTGCATACAATTTAAACCAATAAACTTGGAATGTCCGTTTCCCCAATCGTAAAAGGTGATTATTTCGTTAGCATTACGTGCGTCATATTCGCCTTGAACTATGACAAGGGCTTGGCTAGTTTATATTTATGTTACCTATTGTAACTATGTTCTCACTAGTCCTATTCCTATTAATACAAGGTTATAAGGAAAGGGTATGCTAAGCCGAAAAACACTTATAGTAGGTAGGAACTCAGCATTATGAACAACTTTTATTATAGGACCCTCAGAATAATGCTTTAGTTATTATTCTGAGATAGGACCGGCCCTAAAATCTAAAAACAAGGCATTACAGTATTTAGTTCCGTACATTTCCTCGTTGACACTGACATTTTTCTAATGTAGAACAGCTAGGTTTTTTTTTTCTTGCGAGTTCAGGGTTTGTCCTATAGTAAAACGCTATCTATAATTATGAGTACGACGAGCCCTTTTCGGCTTAGTGTACCCTTCCTTATAGCCCTTTATTATAAGGTAGCGGCTCGTCCCGGCTTCGACGGGTAGACACCATAAATTGAGATCTTAAAAAAAAAAAACTAAAAACTATCCTATCTGTTAAGTTAAATCGAACTGCACACGGTGGGCAAATAGTAAGTAGTTTAGGAGTCTATAGCGGACAAACAACGTGACACGTAATTTATATACATATATGTATTAAGAAAGATGGAAAAGTTTGTGTATGTTTGTTACCACGTTCTCTAGAATAGAAAGGGCTTATGCCCTGGATTGACAAATCGGCCACTTTTCATTTTCATCGTTTATCATCACTGAAACCACGGGTCGTAACTTCTATAGGTACATAATTATAAAACTGTTACATCCCTCATTGAAGCGCCGTGCCAAAACGCGGCCGTACGACTCCATCATATAAATAGATGTGCTAAATTAAACTGGCGCCATCTATCAATCAAACGAGCAAAAATTAAACGCGAAGGCCAAGCGTATGCTGAGACGCAGGTGACGCAGCACAGAACAGAACAGATTTTTTGCAGGGCAGAGCAAGCGAGATAGACGTAGAGCGCAGAGCAGGACCGACACATTGACTGCTGCTTCGTACAGTATCAAAACAGCAAAATCACGATTTTGTTTCATTGTAGCAATTATTATACAAACATTAAATTTAATATACTTCAAGGAAAACTTTATATACATGAATCTAAAAATGTTTTCATGTTTTAATCAAAAAAATTGATAGTACACATATTAATTTACTAATTAAGGTCAAATTGTGACTTTAAGTTACTTTACTGTGTTCCGGTTGGAAGGGCATTGTTTCCAATGAAATTACAGGACAACTAATATCTCAGGGTGACGAGCGCAGTGCTGTGCCGCGCAGGGTCTTGAATTCTGGGTGGTACAGATCTGTTATGGGCAAACGTGACGTTTAACATCAGGCGAGCGATTTGCTCGTCTCATCACTCATTACATAAAAAAAAAAATCTTCTGTAAACATGCCTCTTGTAGTTTCGGTACTGTAACATATATTATGTAGGGGCAGCCGACATGTCTGCGTCGCACCTGCTTGCACCGACACGTACATACGCAGCTCTCAGTACGTTCATGCATTACTAAATCTGCCCTGCGCTGCATAGACCTGCGTTACCTGAATTTCAGTATACACTTAGATGTATGCTGAAATTCTTTATGGTAAATGAGCAAACAAATAAAAAAATCAACAAATGGTTCTAGTGACTGGCTCGCCTCGTCAAAATATTTAAATACAAACCGAATACTTCGCCGATGACACTGTCTCGCCACTGTACTCGTTATTCAACTCATTACAACTCTATCTTATAAATAGAAGATATACTACATTAAACTGGCGCCTAATATACCAATCAAATGAGCAAAAATTAAACGCGTAAACGTTCTTTTTCAAGACTACGAAATGGCGAATGGAGAAACGTTAACGTTTATTATGGCCGTAAAAGAGCCATCACGTTCCGAACCATTTTTACGATCAATAATAGCAGAAAACAGTGTAATATTCTTTGGGGAATTCTAGAAATAAAATTTAATTTTAAAACTTAGTTTTCGTTTAAATTTTATTTACGAATTCCATTGAAAAATGTCAATGACACGACAATTTTTTTTTCCTTTCGATTTAGATAGTTGCAAAAATCACACAACATACACTTTCAGACTAGTATCATTAATTTTTTTTATGGAACAGCCGATTCTTTTTAGCAATTTCCAGGTAGGTAGGTACTCCCTTAGTAAAAGTCCATAATTATCCATTTTCGGCTTAACATAATCCTTTCCTTAAAATCCTGTATAAATATCTTACAACTATTAAAATAAAATGACTATTAAACTAAACCAAACTAAGCTATTCTTCAAGTCCTCTACTTTAGGAACTGTTCCCAAAAATAAAATAACAAATGTTTTTCTCCATCTTTCCCAGGGTGTCTCCTTCATCGGCTGGCACTCCCGGACCAAGCTGGAGCGGATCCTGATGGTGTTCTGTGGAGTCACCCTGCTAGCCGTCATCCTGACCGCCACGCTGCTGCTGACCACGCGGTCACCTTCCTTCCTGCCTGTGCCACCTTGTTATCAGCCTGAGAAAGGTAAACTAATGAAAAAACATTTCCCACTCAAAGTTCCCCACTAGGATATGGCAATTGGCACCCCCTGTGTCGGGGATGCCACGGAACACACACAAAGACAAGGACAACTAACACCCAGACCTAGAACAGATATTTAAATTCATCATTCAAACACCTGCCCGGTCGGGAATCGGGCCCAGGACCAGGACCTCTGGCTTATAAGACGGATAAATTACCGCTGAGCCAAACAGGTGGTCAATTATTTCCATTTTTTAGGTTTATAATATTATACTCGTAAATGTCAAAATTTGTATGTTTGGATGTTAGTGACTTTGGATATTTGTTTCTCAATCATGCAAAAACGGCTGAACGGATTTGAATGAGGTTTAGTATGTGTATAGCTTATTCCCTGGATTAACACATAACATAAGCTACGTTATATCCCGAAACATGCGGATGAAACTGCGGGGCGCAGCTAGTTAATATATAAGTAAGTTTTATCTGCATTGTGTCTGTCCATCTGTCTGATTATAAACTTTCTACGGTCTTGGTTTGTTTGTCCTATAATAACAACTGTCTGATAAAGTCCCGAGGCCTTTAGGGGGCTTAAAAACTGACTGACATTAGCCACTCAGCTTCTATGAATTTATTTACTTTTTTTATCGCGAATAAATCTGCGTTTGACCACCAACACGTCGGTTTGTAAACGACTTCTAGACTTTTAAACGACAAAACTGTTGAACTAGGTAGATATTCAACTGAATTTCGAAATTAAGAAATCGGAGTCAAATTAGCCTAAGGGTGAGGGCCCTAAAGCATTATATACGGCAGGAAGAATTGGCATGTATATTATGTTTGAAAAATGTATTGGCTTGTGTGACATGTATACAGGGTTATTCATAAAGGGTATGCTAAGCCGAAAATGGCTTATAGTACTCATCATTATGAACAACTTTTACTATGGGACCAACCCAGAAATATCGAAAAAAAAAACAGCTGTTCCATAGAGTCAATGACACTCGACATAATGTATGGAACAGCTGATTTTTTTTTCGCGAATTCTGGGTTGGTTCCATAGTAAAAGTTGTTCCTAATGATGAGTACTATGAGCCCTTTTCGGCTTAGCATACCCTTTATGAATAACCCTATATAATGCATAAGATATGAGCCGGGCTCATATCTGTCGAAGACAAAATAAGTGATAACTCTACAAAACATATAGTACAAAGCTTCTACAACTATCTCTTATGTTTATAACATTCTAATATCAATCTTGTTTCCCTTTTTCCCCCGTTCTGTAGTAAAGAGATCAAAAGAACCGTAATTGTAAGAATGGAAACAACATTGGAAGGACCTTAGAGCAGGAAAATTACGCGCAACAAAGGAACAAACAGTGAACGATTTCGTTCACTGGGAACAAAAATGTTTGTTTCTTTTTCTCATATAGGTACCTACCTACATAGGTACATACGCTCTATACATGGTTACAAGGACAGGGTATGATAGCTGCAAAGGCCTCAAAGAACTCATCATTATGAAATACTTTTATTAGGGGACCAACCCTGAATTCGCGAAAAAAAATCAGGTGTTCCATATTTTTAACCGACTTCAAAAAAGGTTATCAATTTGACTGTATGTTTTTTTTTTTATTATATTTTTTTTTTATGTTTGTTACCTCATATCTTTTGACTGGGTGAATCGATTTTCATGATTCTTTTTTTATTAGAAAGCTGACGCTTTCCATTTGGTCCCATTTCAATTTAGTCCAGTTCTGATAATGGTATCCATGAGAAAACCATATAAGTCTTAAATTTGCATAAAGTACGTGCGCGACAAATAGATGAATAACTCAATACTTAGTCGGTCTTTTGAAGTCGGTTTTTGTTTTTGGTTTTGTAAAAATGATGTTCTTGTTTCTTCGTCAGCTTTCTAATAAAAAAAAGAATCATCAAAATCGATTCACCCAGTCAAAAGTTATGAGGAAACAAACATAAAAAAAAAAAAAACATACAGACGAATTGATAACCTCCTCCTTTTTTGAAGTCGGTTAAAAATAATGTTCTTGTTGTCGAGTGTCATTGACATTTTTATATGGCACAGTTGGTTGCTTTTTGCGATTTGCGATTGTGATTTGTGAGTTTCGGATTGGCTCCCTTTAGTAAAAGTTGTTCATAATGATGAGTACTATGAGCCTTTTTCGGCTTAGCGTACCCTTTCCACATCACCTTGTATACAAGAACATTATTTTTACAAAACAAAAAACAAAAACCGACTTCAAAAGACCGACTATTGAGTTATTCATCTATTTGTTGCGCACGTACTTTATGCAAATTTAAGACTTATATGGTTTTCTCATGGATACCATTATATATCAGAACTGGACTAAATTGAAATGGGACCAAATGGGAAGCGTCAGCTTTCTAATAAAAAAAGAATCATCAAAATCGATTCACCCAGTCAAAAGTTATGAGGTAACAAACATAAAAAATAATAATAATAATAATAACAAAAACATACAGACGAATTGATAACCTCCTCCTTTTTTGAAGTCGGTTAAAAATACAAATAATAGGTACTCTTTCTATCTTTACAACATTTTCTCTAGAATTTTCCAGAAAATCTTACTCTAAATTACATTTCGATTTGAAGCCCGCACGAACTGAAAAATTCCACCTACCCGTAAACACTATTTTCTCGTTTACCTAGACACTGGTCTTGAATACTAAACACTTATCGATCGATCGGTAAAGCCGCATAGCAAATAGCTAGCCAAAACTCTGCATTTTAAACAGAACTACCTGCGCCCCGCGGTTTCACCCGGAGTCAAAAGGTTAACATGAATTTTCTGGGATAAAAAGTAGCCTATGTGTCAATTTAAATTATGAAAGACCTTTATTCCAAATTTCATGTAAATCCGTCGAGCCGTTTCAGCGTTAAGTAGTAACAAACATTCAAACTTTCGCTTTTATAAAATTACTAAGATTTTACGCAAAGAACAGAAGAAATAATGCCGGCTCGAAGGACCAAAAACAAAAGACAAAAGAAAATAACTTTTATGCTCATTGCTAATTGGTTTTGGTACTTATTACTATTTATTTGTTGCTTAGATTAACAAAAGTCACTAAACTTCAGTACAATACAAAAATGAAGAGCGTAGTAGGTGCTCACTAATAGGCCATAATGGTAGGTACAATTGGTATTAAATCATTGGCTATATTGCAAGCAAATGATTCTGGAAAACCCAAAATATGACATAATGGAATCAAAGAATCTCTTCAATTTCGGTACACATTCTGCGTGTAAAGAAACGTTAAAGGCAGAATTCTCTGTCAGTTTACGTTCCTTTTTAAACTAATGAATGAAATCTTTTCCAATCAAGTAGAGAGCCAGCAAAGCTATAGGCAGAAAGCCCAGAAATTAGGTTTACGAATAATACCTTGTCCCTCGAGATTTCTCGGGCGGATGGCTGTCACGCCATAAAACCCTCTGACATCGCATCATAATAAGACAATGAGAAACCCATAAAAAGGAATTACTTAATCAATTTTGTTGTTAGGGGAATAGATGGATCTGTTGTTATGACTCTTGTGAGGGTGCGGTTTTACCTCGTTTTGGTGTATAGTTTCTTAGGTTTAGGCGTTTTTAACCGACTTCAAAAAAAGAGGAGGTTATCAATTCGTCTGTATGTTTTTTTTTTTTTTTTTTATGTTTGTTACCTCATAACTTTTGACTGGGTGAATCGATTTTGATGATTCTTTTTTTATTAGAAAGCTGACGCTTCCCATTTGGTCCCATTTCAATTTAGTCCAGTTCTGATAATATTATCCATGAGAAAACCATATAAGTCTTAAATTTGCATTAAGTACGTGCGCGACAAATAGATGAATAACTCAATAGTCGGTCTTTTGAAGTCGGTTTTTGTTTTTTGTTTTGTAAAAATAATGTTCTTGTTAAAACTTGGACTAGCCAATTGAGTCCCGCGGTTTCACACGCGCGTTTTTGATGATAATATTGATAATAAATCTTATAAATAAAATTCTCGTGTCCTCCGAAACGGCTTGACCAATTTTGATGAAATTTTATACGATATTCAATAGGTCTGAGAATCGGCTACTATCTATTTTTCATACCCCTAAATGATAAGGGTTGTCCACCCCAAACATTTATTTTTATTTTTTGGACAAAATTTTTATTTCTTATATTGTTGCGTATGTGGCATTAAAAATACATGCAACCCTAAATTTTCACCCTTCTATCACCAACCCCTATTTTTTAATAGTCACTAGAAATAATTTTTATTTTATGGCAAAACAACGTTTGCCGGGTCAGCTAGTAGTCTATAGAATTTAATGTGCTTCTGACAATGGAAATGAATTTCATGACGATTGGTTAAGTACTTATAGCGTGACAGCGTAATAAACAAACAAACACACTTTCACATTTTTAACAATACTAGCTTCGCCCTGCGGTTTCACATGTGCAGTGATGAAAAACGGCGATGATAATGAAAAGTAGCCCATGTCTTAATCCATAGTATAAGTTATCTCTATTCCAAATTTCATTTAATTCCGTCTAGCCGTTTCAGCGTGAAGGAGAAACAAACATACTAACAAAGTACTTTTATAATACATACTAGCTGACTCGACAGACGTTGTCCTGTCAAAAGCCATTGCGTCAATTCTATGTCAAATGTCAAAAGTTATGCTATTGCGTAACTATAGCAACCGTAGTATGTTGATGCTAACTTGTCAATTTATAGTAAAAATTATCAGTATAGGTATAGATAATTTGCAATAAATTAAAATTGCGACTATAATTTGAGATTTAAACTATCCTATCTCTCAAGTTGGATCGAACTGCACATGGTGTGCGAATTTTATTATAATCGGTTAAGTGGTTTAGGAGTCCATTGAGGACAAACATTGTGACACGAGATTTATTTATATATTATATGATAAGATAAGATTAGTCTAAAATGAAATCTGGGAAACAGTAAGTACTGCCCATTTGTCCTACTTTTCAGTTTCAATTCTGCACTTCAAAATGAATTCCCAGCGAATAACTAATTAGATCTTAGCTACAGTAATGCTGTTTTAAATAAACACAGATGATCTCAGCGACCCTGCTCTAGTTAACTGGTTGATTGAACGATATGCTTTTACAGTTTGCATACCAGCTAATTAGGAAATATTGCACTATAAACTATGACTACAGGGCTATAACGAAAGGGCAAGCTTAGCTGAATAAGGCTTATAGTAGATACTTATCATTATGAACGACTTTTACTATGGACCAACCCTGAAGCCGAGAAAAAAATATTAGCTATGTTTCATACATTTTGTCGAGTGCCATTGACATTTTTCTATGAAACAGCAGATTTTTGTCACAAATTCCATAATGGTGGGTTGGGTGGTTCATAATGGTGAGTAGTATGAGCCCTTTTCGGCTTAGTTTACTCATTCCTTATAATCCTGTATAAGCACATACGTATTACGTAGTTCAGTTTACTCCGACGTTTTGTAAAGGGTGTACAAACTTTCCAACCGGCATTACGTTCCATAGAGACTTGTTTATGTTTTTTAATCTTTTTAACCGACTTCAAAAAAGGAGGAGGTTATCATTTCGTCTGTATGTTTTTTTTTTTTTTTTTTTATGTTTGTTACCTCATAACTTTTGACTGGGTGAATCGATTTTGATGATTCTTTTTTTATTAGAAAGCTGACGCTTCCCATTTGGTCCCATTTCAATTTAGTCCAGTTCTGATAATGGTATCCATGAGAAAACCATATAAGTCTTAAATTTGCATTAAGTACGTGCGCGACAAATAGATGAATAACTCAATAGTCGGTCTTTTGAAGTCGGTTTTTGTTTTTTGTTTTATAAAAATAATGTTCTTGTTTTTGTATGTTTTTGCCTCGAATAAATATTTTTCTATTGTCTCCGAGCTGATAAAGCATCGTCAACGCTAGTGTTGCACGTTTTCAGGCGATAGTTTGCTTACCATCTGACTTACCATCTGCCTGTTCTTTCTATTTATAAAAAGCGTTCAGCGGTTTTACCAGGGTTTTCCCAGCTATCCCGCACTATTTCACGATAACAACACAATCTTTTCCGGATCTATTTCTATGTTTTGTGTTTAATTTTTAGTTTTTATTTACTGGCTACGCCTCTCGGTTTTCCCCACTATCATTCAGGAACCAGGTATAATTTTCCGAGTTAAAAAGCACATAATATATTTAAATCCAGAGTATAAGCTACCAAATACCAAATTGCATTTAAATCTGTCTAGCCAATTTGCGTGATTGAGTTGCAAACATACAACCTTGCTAATTTATTGTATTACTGGGTTAGAAGTGATGTTCCACGACCGCCCTGTCAAAAGTGTTATGACCATAAAGAAGGAGATTTTATTTACTTTTAAATATATTCTCGTGTTCGTTTTGGAATCGGTGGCAAAAATAACAGTTCGAAATGTCTTAGTACATGTGTACACGTTCGTATGTCACACATGCGAAAGATTGTGGGCAAGTGGCGTTTTTAACACGCTTTTATTAGTTTCACCTGTATGTTTGTAACCGACCCTTTTGGACTCGATTTTGCCCTACTTTGAACGATGAGATTTAATTCAAACTTTGCACACCTGTCAAAGACCGATGACAATGCGTGTTTTATAGTTTTTTAATTTAACTGTTTTCGTTCCCAAAACGAACGCGAGGCTTGATGTGACTGTCGCCGTAGGGTCAAAAATATCTATCATTCTTTCTTTCGCAAACACGACGAGGTGTGTTTAAGTTAGACGTGTCTGTGTGTGATGTGTTTGTCTGTGGCATCGTAGCTCACGAATGAACGAACCGATTTAAATTTTGTTTAGTTGGAAAGGTGAATTATTCGGAAGTGTTCGTAGCTATGTTTGATAAAAATCAGCTGTTTCAACGTTGGGGGTTTTCTAAATTTTACATTTAATTATCCAAAACTCAAGCAGTAATGTGCAAACATTACTGTGTTCCGGTTGGAAGGGCATTGTTTCCAGTGAAATTACAGGGCAAATGGGTGACTAAACAACTTATATCTCAGGGTGACGAGCGCAGTGCTGTGCCGCGCAGGGTCTTGAATTCTGCGAGTTCAAAATTCTAAGTAACGCAGACCTGTTATGGGCAAACGTGACGTTTAACATCAGCTGAGCGATTTGCTCGTCTCGTCACTCAATTACATTTAAAAAACCAGTTTCCATCTCCCATTCCAGACACAGACATCTGCCTGTCCAGCTCCTGCATCTACACCGCAAGCGAGGTCATCCAAGCACTGGACGAGACCCAGGACCCTTGCGAAGACTTCTACGAGTTCGCGTGCGGGGGGTGGATCAGGAACAACCCCATACCTGAGGGGAAGTCCAGCTGGGGGATCTTTAGCAAGATTGAGCTGCAGAACCAGCTCATTATCAGATATGCTCTCGGTAAGTTTTATGGCGGACTGGCGGAGTAAAATGGTCAAGGTACCATTCTTTACCAATAAAATTATTACCATTTCATTTCATTTCCATCCAAAGATACATGCCCATTTTTTTTTATTTCCACTTAGGGATTTTAAAATGCAAAAGGTTGTAACATACACTAAAAATCCGCAAAAGAGATAACTGTTGACTATTAATTTATCACTGTAAGTATTAGGTCTTTCTTAACCTTTAGTTACGTTTCTTTACCTTTAGCTTTTTTTTGCGATTTTAGGGTTGGTCTCACTGTGAAAATTGTTCACAATATTGAGTACCATGACCCGTTTTCGGCAAAACATTTCCTTTCCATATAACCCTATCTAAGTAGGAGCAGAATAGATTCGCTGTAATTTTTATTAAGAATCTCTTTATCAGTACAATGACCGTATTCTCAGAAACTTATCAAAACAGAAATTCCTATAACCTATGTTATGCAGAAGGTCTTAGCTATGACGTCAGCAATTTAACACGCTACGTCAGACCACAATTATTATGAACCATTGTTTGTTTCTGTTGCCACAATAGGCAACTTATAATAATTGCCAGGAAACGGCGCTTCCTCAGAATTTTGGTCTATGTGCTAAAAATGTGGGAAAATATCGGAAAATTAACGCCTGGTAAGCCAAAACTGATTGGCGAAAAATTGCTGCGAAATCTGTTAAGTGTGTGTCCTTCAGACTTTGTTTTGACTTTACGCCTAAACGGCTGGATGGATCTTGATGAAAGGATAGGAAGTAGTGAGCATTATCAGGATGGATTTAGAATATTTTTCTTATTTCGAAAAAGGTGTGAAAAACGGGAAACAACTGATATCCAAAGTGAAGACTGCAGTGTACTTCGATTCTCGAGGACATTGTCGCTTTCATGGAATTTCTGACAAGAGGGATAGTAGGGCGATAATCCTAATCTCCCCATTATGCAGAGTTCCATTCCAAGTTACTACGTCTTAATATACGGGTAGAGCTCATCACACTTACTCATTACACAATACCGTCAATACCTTTTGGACTTTTTTTCTCGGTCGCTTCCTTTCGGGCCGATTTTGCTAAGTTTCGTTTGGTTGCATTTTTATGTCTTTGGGTCACAATTCTTATAATAATAATTTTCTTTTATCAAAATACTTAGTAGATAATTTACCCGCGGCGCTTGTAGTTTACATTCTTTATCGATAAACACTGATGTTGCTGGTGCAAATGTACTAGAAAAAACGCCTATGTCGCAGAATCAAAACAAAAAATTACTTCTTGAATTTAAATACGATTTTCTCGTAAGTTATTATGACAAAGTTCTTAAGACTAAATAGGTGTATAATATGGTAAAATTAGAGCGGTATTGTGAATTCGCAACGTATATTATTATCGAGTTTTTATATGATGGAACAATTAGTAGTTGCGTCGCTAACTCGGAATTTGCTGTTTATTTAAGGTTTCTAATCCAGTTAGTTATAGCTTTGGTAAATATTTATTTTGAGTTTTGGTCGGAAAAATTGTAAAAACTTTTTTATGATTTTTGTTTGTCTATTTTTTTCTTGGTAATTTGGTGTGCCAGGAAGAGATCGCTTTTAGCGAAGGGGCCGCCTATTGTTGCACTGGTTTTAAGTGTTATTAATTTATTATCCTTTTGCCTCAGATCGTGTGAACAGTAAAGAGTTTATCCATATTTTTTAGTTTTTTTTTGGCCCAAAATTAATCGATAGATATAAGAAGATATATTGCCATCAACTTTTAGGTTTAGGGTTTCTTTTCTTCGTTATAAAATATAAACAACTCAGGATTAGCTTTGTTCCATAAAATACCGGCTTAGATTAAACTTTGGCCGTAAAAAGAAAAGCAAAAAAACTTTGAACAGACCAAATCGTTTTATGTCAGAACTTCTTGGTTCAGTTTACATATTTTATTTAAAAGTCGTTATTATATGTTATTATTCTTGTATGTGTGGGTGTGAGGTGTTTAGCATAGCCTTTGTGTAAAAAAATGTATTCTACCTTATTTGCTCTACTTTTTAGCGCACGCTCACTAAATAGTTCCATACAAATTCGGTTTTTTGTAGTTTTGGAGCGAGAATTGACCATGTTTTTCGAACTATAAAACCTGTAGAAACTATTGTTTATTCTATGATATGAGTAAAAGCAAATATACATGATATTATGTATAATAGGTACCTTATAAGATGGTTTTGTTAAGTAATTCAGCCAACATGACTGGTTGAACATTAGAGGAATGATCAAATCTAATTTATTTCGACTAATAAATTTCGAAACGAGGTTGTTTTATGAAAAGTTTAGTTTGAAGTGAACTAGATGGCGCTGACTGTCGATAAAATGCGCGGGCCGAAGAGCACCGTAGCAAAGACCGGCTGCCGGTTGTGTTTGAGGGGATAAAAGTGGGCTATTCCCACCGAAATCGGACTTACATATTTGATCGATGACTATTCCCTTGAGTTAGAACGGCATGCGGACTGCACCCCCACGCAATCTACTAGTTTAAAAAGAAGCATTTATTTTTAGAGCACGCTTTTAGAGTTTCATAGTAAAACATAAAAACTTCTATGAGATCGTTTTGCTATACTTTGGCACTTTTGGCAGGTAAGAAGATGTTGAGAAGTTGAGATTGTTAAAAGTGCGAACATTTTTTGTATTGTAGGTATGAAGAGGATTTAACCATGACAGTATGTTTAGTAACAACTCTAAAACAAATCTAACAAATCTAAAAGTCTAGTAATTTACATGTTTTTTGTAAGAAAATTCGATGAAGGTCTTGTCATGAAAGTAGCAATCGTAATACCTAATCGTCTAAAATGCGTAGATATTACAAATCGCAGCTCTCGGTAGAGTTATGCCCTAAAGAATTGGTTCTGCAAATATCTCACAAAAGTAACTCTTCACGAACTATGGTTTCTGCTTTTACGGGTTTGTTTACTCATACATATTGGGTGATGTGACGTCTTTAGGGTCAATACTCACTACAGAACATCATCATAATAATCAAGGGCACCATCCCAGAGAGACATAAAGTTTAGCTATTTTTTCAGGAGAGACAAAAATGTTTTACTTTTTACTTGGATGTCGTATCATTCTGATTTATTAAATTAAATTAAGTATAGAAACTCGTACATACTGCACATTCTCTCATTTATATATAAAAAAGCAGGCTTCAGCCCATCTACCTATGCATTATTTTTGACCACATCATTGCTTACCAACAGGCCAGTAGGTGGTCAAGCGCGAAATAAAAGAATATATTCACCGTTCCTTATACTATTATTATTTAAGGCCTTCGATATAGCCAATTTTTTTTCATGTCGTTGTTTAAGTCTATGTCCCAGTGTCTTTACTTCTTAACGAAATGTTAATCGAACGTGGTGGGTTTGCAGCCTTTTTCTCGTGAACTTGTCCTAGAACGTTTACTCTGCGATTACTTTTATGGGATCGACTATAGTTGCCATTTGAATAATACGTAGATAGATCGTAGATCTACGTAATATAAGTCATATTATACGTAAAAGTTAGTGGTGGCGTTTTATATAACTAAAATGCCTATCTATTTTTTATGCCAAAGGCGGCAAACAAGCAAACGGGCCGTCTGATGGTAAGCGATCACCGTCGCCTGTAACACAGGAGGCCACTTATAAGACTCTATTAATAGCCCTTTTGAAGAACCCAATGTTGTAGTTACTCGGGATTGCGGGGAATATAATTTATCTAATTAAAGATAATACGCAAGCAAAATTTGTATTGTTTTGAGATCTCGAAAACGGTCTTAAGATTTCGATGAAAGCTAAAAGTAGGTACGCAAGTTTTAGAGGCCGAAGAATCGATCTACCAAGGATCCGATTTTTCCGAACAAAACTCCGTCTAGGCACTGTCTTGCAAAAGACTGAACAGTAAAGTATTAAGCACAAAGTCTAGCCTAGATATAAGCCTATAGTAATAAAGAGTACTGCAAGAAAGACATTCGTTGTTGAGCACAATGGCGCAGCCGCGACAAGTCATACTCGTATATTTTGTCCGACTGTATAGAAGTTTAAATAATAAACACAAAATACGCACGTAGATTGTAGATGTATTTTAGTAAACCATATACGTACGCTTTTTGGGCTAAAGCATAGAATAAGTAATAGTTTTAGTTATGTGAATGGTCTGTGACATTAGTTAGGTCACTTGTGGTCAAGGTCTTGGAACCATTTGCACTATAAGATGTAACATACTTGCATTATATACTCGTAGTTATCTACATAATTAGTTGAACCTATGTAACAAAGATTAATATTACTAGTCTATACTATTGATATTCTTTGTTGTTCAGGCGTTAAATTGTAGACCCCGGATGTTTATTCTTGAACAACCACCTCCAGTCATGTAAGAGGCATTCAGGCGGCCTAAAGACTGACAGGCTAATCACTTGGCCTATTCGAGCTTACCTACTTTATTGTTCACAACCGAATTAAATATAAAATAATGCTTAAAACAATTGCAGAAATTGGAGGTCTTTTGGCTGTGATCTCTTCTGGTAACCTTGGAGAACCTTAGCAACCTTGGATACATGGAAAAAGTAGTATAAATAAAATTCATATTTACAAAATTCAGACAAATCTATTAGAAAAAGTCACAATTTCTCCTGTTGTCGTTGGAATCGAACTACATAACTGTTTATTCGTATTTATCAATATATTTTTTCATTTTTCAGAAAAAGTCAACGTTTCCAACCGCCAAGACGCTGAAGCTAAAGCCCGTATCTACTACGACGCCTGCATCGACACCAACGAGACGATTGAGAAGCTGGGCGAGAAGCCCCTGCTGAACGTCATCAAACAGCTGGGAGGGTGGACCCTCCTGCCTACTACTATGGGGAAACAGAGCACGTGGGATCTGCAGAAGTTGACACAGGACGTGCAGAACACGTGAGTTTGATTTGAATATATGATTTAAATGTTTATAATGAGAAGTCGCTGCTGAATGTCATCAAACAGCTGGGAGGGTGGACCCTGCTGCCCAGTACTATGGGGAAACAGATCAATTGGGACCTGCAGAAGTTGACGCAGGATGTTCAGAATACATGAATTTGAACTAAATAAATGGTAGACTTCTTTTGTTTATTGATAGGCTTGCGTTTGATCGCCATCTCGCCAGATGGTAAGCAACAATGTCTACGATGGAGCACGCTTGCCTAAAAAACATTTAAACACGACTTGAAGATACCCAGATTATCACTTATTCGAAAACACCCACTCAGGCAGGGCATTCCACATTCTAGCGGTTCGCACAATAAAAGTAGAATTAGCTTTTATGGGATGAGACTGGCATAAGACGGATAAAGATAAAGAGGAGCCTATACTCAGCAATGGGTTGATGATGCAAATAAGGTTGATGATGGTTAAAAGGATATTTATATATCTACCACTACCAACATGCACTTGGAATACGACTAAATCACCCTTCGAGCATAGACCAAGTATCTCAGCAGACGAATGACTTTTCTGGAGTACAAATCCTGAACCAAAACAATCCTTCCAAATCTTAAAGTAATACATCCTTGTTTCAGGTATAATTTAGGAGGACTGTTCAACTGGGCTGTCACAGAAGACGACCGGAATTCATCCAAACACGTTATCGTGGTAAGTTATCTTTAGAAACTCAGACCACAATTACGCTAAACCGATCAAGAAAAGGTTGCACTTTGTCATCTGCACGCATAGTATTTACGAACTGGGGTCATATTCTTGTTAGTGAGACATTATCTCGGTCACTGTCGCTCTCGTTAGAAATGCCATGAGAGTGATCCAGATGGAGAAAAGCGCCCAAGAGTAGGGAGCTGGGTGGCTACGACCACTCTACCAAGAGTGTAAACTACGCTACGTCCAATCAACTCTATCGTACGACTTAGTACTTACACAGGGTTATTCATAAAGGGTATGCTAAGCCGAAAAGGGCTCATACTCATCATTATGAGCAACTTTTACAATGAGACCAACCAGAAATTCGCGAAAAAAAAATCAGCTGTCCCATAGCAAAATGTCAATGACACTCGACAAAATGTATGGAGAACAGCTGATTTTTTTTTCGCGAATTCTGGGTTGGTCCCATAGTAAAAGTTGTTCACAATGATGAGTACTATGAGCCCTTTTCGGCTTAGCATACCCTTTATGAATAACTCTGTATCTTACGGCCGTAGTTAAAATATTTGGCTGTGACATACAGACACAGACACTGAAGTCTTGCCTTAAGGTTATGAACCTCCTTCGGAGAAGAACTCGAAGAAGGTTCATAAGTTCATAACCCTAATAAAAAGTCTACTCGTATGTTCTTTTAAAAACCAAATTCAAACATTCAGGGCCTACTCTTCTTCCATCCTACTCTCCTCTTCATTCCATACTTAAATATTTTACTTTTTTAAGCTCGACCAAGGTGGCCTTAACTTGCCAACAAGGGACAACTACCTCAACGTAACAGCTCACAAGAAGGTTCTAGACGCCTACCTGGACTACATGACTAGGATATGCATCCTGCTCGGCGCTAACAAGACAGACGCCAAGATTCAGATGACCAAGGTCATCCAGTTTGAGACAGATCTGGCTAATATTACCACGCCTTCTGAAGACAGGTAAGTGCATTTTCAATATCTTTAGGCTCTTATTGGTTTACAGTAATACCCCGGACTTACGCGATAGGTGGGACCAAGCGATAACAGTGTAAGTCGAATTCGCGTAAGTCGGGGTTCAACTTTGCATATAAAATAAACTTATTGTTTTGGCCTCCTGGATGACATAATTAAAGATAATCAATAATGTGCACTGCGTACGTAAAAAAATCCACGCGTATAGTAACACGTTCGACTTCGAACCTATCGTAAACCGAATATTGACTAGGCGGAGTGGACGCTGCGATCAAAATAAAAAACCGCGTATCTTCGAATTCGCGTAAAACGGGGTAGCGTAATACGGGGTATTACTGTACTTACTACACATCAGTCGCAATGTGTCTTGGGTACAAAATACGAGTAGATACTCGTATCTATTACAAGTATAACTGCTGGAAGACTAGCCCGAAAGTTAGACTTTTGAGGTACTAGCAGTTTTAAAATATCAAAATAATCCTAAGCTATTGGCAATTGCTGATTTTGGCAATATCCGTCATTTTGCACTATCGAGGAACTTCTTTTTCTATGTTTTCGACTTTAGTGGTTTTGACTTGTTATCTAGAATCATCACTAAGGACTGCTTTCTGATGTTATAACTTTTTAATGTTTTAGGCGAGACGAAGAAAGTTTGTACAATCCATATACCATAAGGCAGTGGCAGAAAGAAGTGCCATTTTTGAACTGGACGATGTTCTTCAACGACGCGTTTAAGCTAGTGAATCGGACTGTAAGTTTCTTAGTTAATAATTTAGTTTTTGACCTTCTGTTAATAAGGTATAACTTCCTCTAAGCAAGAATTCTGAAATCCATTGAAATCCATTCTAACTTAACTTATTTTGTTTCATAGTTACTATTAATTTCGTCTTGTGGTATTTTAGAAGGTTCAAAGATGCTTATGAGTAAAAGAAAAATATGCTTATTTAGGTTTGTAATGGTCCTTCGAGCTTGTGTTACGGTGGTTGTTCCTCTTACAGATATCTGACACTGAGCGGATAGTCGTGTACGCTCCAGAGTATTTTAAGAATCTTACCAAAGTCATGAAAAAGTATAGCAAGACTGAAGAAGACCAAAGGTATGGTATTCTGGCAGCATTCACTTTTCATTCAATTTCATCATATTTATAAAGTAGTACTCATGAGGCAAGTCTGGATTGGAAGCTTTCCATAATTATTGCATATGTGACTTGCAGCTTGCAGCGACTCTGTACTTGCATCAAAACAAGCAAGCAAGGTGTGATCGCTTACGTGAATTCCTGCAAGTTTCTTGACAAAAGTACAAGAAATGCTTTGAACCCATCCAAAATTTTACTTGCCCGTACTATGTGGAACTTTGATGGTTCATTATGGTCAGCTAACTGTACAAGTGCTTATGCTTATCTTATCTTAGGCATGTTTTGCTGGCTATACACTCGTCAAGACTCATCGAGGCAAGCCAAAGGCGAGCGATTACTAAAAAACGCTCTCCTCAGGTTACGCTCGTTGGAGATTGAGTGTTAGAATTTGGCGGCTGAGTTATAACTTGTCGGTTTTCCCGAGCTGTATGAGTGGATGTCTCGTGGCGTCTTGGCGAGACTGCATGGGGCAAGCAATTATCTCGGTCACTGTTTCTCTCGTTAGAAAAGTCATAAGAGTGAGTATGACCGAGATAAGATATGGTACGCGCCAGATTAGGAAGCCATGTTAATTGTCCCTTTCTGTTTCCAGAACAGTAACAAGCTACATGATGTGGCAAGTGTCCCGCTCTCTGTCCACCTACCTGTCCAAATCGTTCCGCGATGCCACTAAGATCCTCAGAAAGGCGCTCTTCGGCAGTGAGGGCACTGAGGAGTCTTGGAGATACTGCGTCACGGATACTAATAACGCTGTTGGTGAGCCAAAAAATCTCCATATCCTCCACTTAGCGGAGTAATTTTAGTCGTTGGCTTAGTGGACTTGGTCGGTTACTTTATGGATAATCTGTTTCTAATTATGGCGATTCTGTCATAGTATCGTGCTGAATGATGTCACTGATCATGGTCTTAAAATATTCATACATTTAGTCAAAACTAAAGTTTAGATTTACGTTTAGCTTTGGTACCTATTCCATTTAACTTTTCTGGTACCTTATTTGTTACCAAACAGTAGTAAGTAAAAAAAAAACAAATTAGTAAAAAGTTGTGAACAGCAAAGATAAGTAGTGTGGTCAATTGTAAAATAATAAGTTGGTATCTAATTTGGAGACCTGGACGCCGAGAGTGACCGTGTAGTTCAGAGGCACTGTTCTGAACAAGCATGCCTTACCACCAGATTCTTAAATCTCCTCCTTATTTCACCACACCATAGCCTTAAAAACCCTTACAAACCTTCCATGGCTATGTTCTCAGGTTTTGCAGTAGGTGCGATGTTTGTCCGCGAAGTGTTCCACGGCGAGGCGAAGACTCAAGGCGAGATAATGATCGACAACATCCGTAACGCGTTCAAACGGAACCTCAAGAACTTGGACTGGATGGACGCGGAGACCAGGAAGGCTGCTGAGATTAAGGCTGATTCTATTACTGATATGATTGGTAAGGAAACCTATGATGCTATGAGGAACTTGCTTCCATCTACGAAACTGGAGCTACTCTGATAGCTGGTCCAGAACCTATTCTATTATTCTGATGCTTCAAGAATAAGCGATGCTTAGGTAGATGCTGTCAACTTTTTATCACAAGTGGAACAGGGTCGGGGTACGCAACTAAGGTGGTACAGTTGGTAGCTACATATAGTTACGGTTTGCCGCATTCTTTCAGTGATCAGTGCGACTAATTTCATCAGATTGGCTTATGTGTCCACCTCGATGCCGTGATAACTGGTGGTACCTATATCTACCTCATAGTATTGAAAACTGATACCATTTGAATTTCCAGGTTTCCCCGACTACATTCTCCACAAGAACGAACTGGACAAGCAGTACGAAGAGCTCGTGGTGAAGCCCAACGAGTATTTTGAAAACAACATCGCTTTCAACGTGTTCAGCCTGAAGAATGACTTGCAGAAACTTGATAAACCCGTCAATAAGACCAAATGGGGTAAGCATTTTTTTGTAAATATTACTTAAAAAGTGGTTGGATGGATCGGATGCAAATGACAGAAAACGCGTAGGTCAGATATCCAAGGGATATGGGAATACGGGTCGGAAACCTCTGCAGCTGTTTCAAAAGTTCATTGGCTTTTGACCATCAGGCCACTTTTTATGGAACTGGGTAGGGCATGTGTCTTTCCGAATTCGACCTGGCAGCGAACTGGATGATGAATTGAAATAATATATAATTATGCTTGGCTTGAGATAAAGATTGGACTGAAGAACCTTCTTTGGAGTTTTTTTTGAAGCAAGACGCTTTTTGGCGTTGGCTTTTTTATTTTTTATTCGCTGTTCGAATTGAATTTTGCTGACTGAGGAACAAAAACTAAACAATAATTTCCTTTCCAGGCATGACTCCATCAACAGTAAACGCGTACTACACTCCAACAAAGAACCAAATCGTCTTCCCAGCTGGTATTCTTCAACTGCCGTTCTACGACGGAGACAACCCTAAGAGCGTCAACTATGGAGCGATGGGGGTTGTAATGGGACACGAGCTGACGCATGCTTTCGATGATCAGGGCCGGGAGTATGATAGGTCAGTGTTGGGTATTTACAAATGTAAACCTTTAAATCTAAACATATTGTTTTCTCTAGGCAAACACGGGTAAAGCCTCGAGCAGAAACTAGTTGTAGTGTAGATATAACTTTAATAAGATGCAACGATATATTAAATATATTAATTAAGCAAGGGTATATTAAATAAAATCTATAATCATAGACCAAAAGAAGTAATTATTCTGTGCGCAAAGTTTATGTATTATGTAATTTCAAATTCCCGCGTTTTCTAGCGACTTTGACATTATAGATTTTCAAAATGGCTACCAGATGTTGTCTCTTCTCTGATTGGCTGATTGGTATTTGTGAACTGTCAAATATTTAGGCTGGTTACACAATGTTTGAATTGGACTTAAGATTTCATGAAGTACAGTCTCTAACAAAAATGTTAAGTAGGTAAACAATTTTGAGAATACGCTTTACGTAAGCTTTTTTATTATTTTTGGTGCTGATATTAATTGAATATAATTTGTTCGTTTTACAGATTTGGAAATCTCAACCAGTGGTGGAATAATGCTACTATTGCACGTTTCAAGAAGCGCGCTGAATGTATTCAGAAACAATATTCTTCGTACTCAATGGATACACAACATCTGAACGGGAAACAGACTTTAGGTATGTAAATTAATAAATAAATTGAAAAGTCACTTGGAACTGTCGGAAACTCAGAACCTGCCATTGTCACTTATTGCGGGCGACGGCAGAAGGTTGGATGACTGAGACAGTACTTGGGGTAGACATTTTACGAAATTGGTAGGTTTTATTTAAATGAAATTTTGGCATTATGCAATAGATTCATACCTATTAAAAATACGTTGAATATGTAGTAATGTAATTTTAACACTTTTTATGTATTTAGGAGAGAACATAGCCGACAATGGAGGACTGAAGGCGTCATTTCATGCTTACATCGACCACAGCAAGAATGCGACGCAGAACTTAACCCTACCGGGGTTGAAGTACAATCACCGACAGTTATTTTTCGTGTCTTTTGCGCAGGTATATTTATAAATTATTTATTTATTAAGAGTTTAAATTTATAAAGGGGTTTTACTTTAAATACGCGGTACCTAAAGCTATAAAAAATTATAATACTGTATTTTGATTATTCCGTATGTTTATAAATTGTATACTTTTATATTTCTCATGACTTAATTTTCTTTTCTTTAGGTATGGTGTTCGGCGATGACAAAAGAATCTACCAAAATGCAAATAGAAAAGGACGACCACACAGTTGCAAAGTACAGAGTCATCGGCCCAATAGCGAATTTGAAAGAGTTTTCGGAAGAGTTCCATTGCCCGATAGGGTCTAAAATGAATCCTAAAAATAAATGCGAGGTATGGTAAACTGGTGAAATTGAAATTAATGGCTATATAGCTTTGCCAAAGTGGTTATGAGAAGATGACTGTGGCGCAAAAATTTCAAACATAAAGTTATGATCGAGGAAAATTATTTTATGTAATTAATTTTACTTTTTTACTTTACTTTTGGAGGACAAGTCCATTAATCTGTGTGGGGCTGGCTGGACCTGAAACGATCGATCGGGTTTTTCCCCGTTTAAAAAAAGTTTAAGTACAAATCAGACATTTTAACCTGTAGATAAGTATAAAAGTTATATATCTAACAGCACATATTTTTTATAAAAACCCAAGAAAAAAACACACCCAGTTGACCCAGTGTAAAATCATAGTTTATTATTTTCAGTTTATGACTTTATGTTAGAAATTGTGTATAGAGGTGTATTTTGATGCATAAAAATATCCTATTTTAATGAGCTTAGCGTTGTTGCAGACGAGTATTAATCGAACAAATCGTAGTTAAATAAATGAACAGGCGTTAAAATTGCAAATTCTTATGATATTGAAATTCAAAACTTTTCAAAAATTAAATTAAGTCACAATCCCATGGCGACGTAGCGGACCCAATTGACTTTGACGTCTTTTATAACAAGTTTTAGTTTTGTTGTATTTTTGTAATTCAAAAATACAACAAAACTTTAGAAAAATTATGTACCTAATTATTAGCCAAATTAATGTCATGCCATATGATTGGATTGAATTTTATACACAATAAATAGAACCTACGCACGTTTTATGTACAAAATATACATATAATAAAAAGAAGTATAGTTAATATATAATTATGTAACTGAATCTCTGACATTGCCATTTTCAGAGAAGTGTATCTTATATTGGTACCATATGTATCTGAATCACTTCGTTTAATGTAATATTTTGGCGTTAAAAGTACATTTATTTAAAGGCTTTATAGTTAGAAAAAATAAAGTGTAGTATTGTGTAAATGAATACAGGGTTATTCATAACGGGTATACTAAGCCGAAAAGGGCTCATATTACTCATTATTATGAACAACTTTTACTATGGGACCAACCCAGAATTCGCGAAAAAAATCAGCTGCTCCATAACATTTTGTCGAGAGTCATTGACATTTTTCTATGGAACAGCTGATTTTTTTTCGCGAATTTCGGGTTGGTCCCATAGCACAGCCCATAGTAAAAGTTGTTCATAATGATGAGTACTATGAACCCTTTTTGGCTTAGCATGTCCTTTATGAAAAATCCTGTAGATTATGTAAAATCTCTTTTCTATCTTCCTCGTAATTATAATTCATTATTCTCTCTCATGCCAGTAACTATAATCTTCCATTTTTATTCGATAATCATAAGAAAACATAAAGGCTTTAAAGTAAACAAACATTAAATTTAAATTAAATAATTGTATACAAGACAAACCTCAATTATACCAATAGTAGATACAAACACGATAGATGCGTCCAATCAGTAAAGATAAACGGTTGTAGCTATGTTATATCTTTTTTTGATATAAAATCACTGAGTGAAAATTTTTATAGTAACTTCAATATTTTAAGAAAATATAGAGCGCAAGTTTGAAGGCTTTTTATGACAGATCTAATTTTTCTAAAACTGTTAACGTCCTTATCTAATAGCTTGCAATGATAAAGACAGATACATTTTGAGTAAGTTTAGGTCTGTCAAATAATGCCTTTAAACTCCATTCATGTCTTATGTTAATAATTTGACAGGAATTTAAATAATACGTCATTTCATTTATTTTTGTAATTGTATTGGTAAAATTGAAACAACACAAAAAATTACAAAATCACTTTAAATGTCTTGTAAATTATTTTAAGGGTTTTTTAAATTCCCAGTCAGTGATTTCACATATTATTAGTTGTAAACATCCTGTGAAAGAGACAACTGATAACCGTTTATTTCCCGCATCATTTGAACAAATGGTGTTAAAATTTAGTGTTAGGTAATTAGGTAGTCCAAAACCAATATTAACCATTTTTGAATTCCGAGACCGGAGCCATTCTGCAAAATAACAGGACCTGTTATTTTGCAGAATGGCTCCGGTAAAACCTGGTAAAACCACTGGAGGTACCACACCTATACCACATCCAATACTTAAAATTTCAAGAAAAAAAAAAGTTAATAAGTTTTAGAATCATTAATACCTACCTAGTGTTTTGTTTTTGATATATTTTTTGTTAATGATATAATTGTTCTGTTTTAATAAAACGGGAACATTCTTAAATATTGAACGTGTGATCGAAAACCAACTGAAATTATATTTACGTAACTACCCCCGTTTTATTTAAACAAAACTACGTCGGTTTTACAGTAAAATGTAATTGTTTAATATTTTTGTAAGATTTATTACACTTTACGTCATTATTTACAATGTCATTAGATAGCATTAGGAAAAATATATATTCATAAATATTTGTGTGTGCTTGAAGTACTTATTTTATTGTAACTTAAATTTAAGTAGTTTCACACAAAATATAAACAATTTGTGTGACAAGCATTTTTTAAATATCTACCTAAGCTAAGCCAGTTTTGATGTGATGTTTCTATAGTATTTTTTTTATTGTGTGTATGATTAATTTAGTTGATAATTTTAAGTTACCAGTTATAGGTAAGTTTTATTGTTGTTAGATGTTAGTCGTAAGTACAAAGAAGTGTGATTTGTAATCAAAATATTTAATGTGTTTTTGTATATCGAGAATTTTGTATTTATTTTGTTAAAAAACAGTGACAAAGTATTGTAGCAAATGTTTTTATATCTTTGCTTTAGTGGCCTGTTTTATTTTATTCGTTATTTAATAACATGTTTTTTTCCTAAACTATCAACAATTATGCAAACTGGGATAGCATAAATTATCAAAACATGTGTCGAGATTTACATGGCAAAAATATGACAATAACGACTCAAAAAATACATCTTCATCAATTTACTTTTTCTTTTCCCTGAAGTAGGTACACGAACTTTATGAAAATAGTTCTGTACAATAATAGTTTACAGTTGTTCCAATAAAAGTTGTTACGGTTATATCAACACTATTTATGATTTTTTCTCAATTTTTCATATCACTAGAAAATAGATTAGAACGAGACCAATGCACAGTTAAGATAATTGTTTTATTAAAAAATAAAACACATATTATTGTACCTGCGAATCTAAGTGTAATCTCAGAACTGTTGTAAAAAAAAACCGTTTTATAGCAGATATAATGTTTTTGGAACGACTGTTCTGAGACACCAGTTGAAGCATCTTGCCACCAGTTATATTAGAAATTTGAAAGTTTGCAAGTGAGTAAAAATAGAAACATACGTAATTATTACGTTTGTTACGCCTTCAAAAGCTCAACGGATTAGATTTAATATAAAGGGAATTTATGTCCTGTATAAACTCATGACTAAGTTTCTCGGGTCAAAAATAATTACAATTTTTAAAGTATAGCAGGCGAAACCACGGGGAGCAGTTAGTAGTGTTATGTATTATAATGACTTTTTAAAGTAGGTAATGGAACAATTAGTCATTTTTCAAACGATCCCTAGAACGATTTTTACCACACATCAGTATTAGTAAAAGTAATTAAAAGGAAAATAATATTTTTCCAGCTAAAATACGAATAATAAATAAAAATAAATAATCAATGCACTATCTAGTTCTACGCAGTTTTGATGCGAATCAGCTTTAGTTTTTTAGGATTTTAGTTTTAATAACTGGTTCAGTTGCAATCGTGCAGAAAGAAATGTTTCTATTTAATTTTTATTTTCTCATTGCATTTTTTTCAGTTTGAATTCAACTTTTGAGTTAGGTACATAAAACTATTATTTACAATTTTATGACTGATTTGTATTTTTTTGGAGTAAAGTTATGTTTTGACATTACCTCGTGTTTTACTTTTGTCACCTACCCCTAATTATAATATAATAGTAGTTTGTGAAACTTGCATACATAATCAAGGGTATTAAAATACAAGTGTTTTATTACCTAGCTTTGAAGTTCGTAATTTGAATTTTACGAAATTAATATACCTACTTATATAAAAACTAATGGTAAGATTATTAGGTCTTATGGGGCGTTCTTATATTAGCACATATACCTATACAAGAATAATTATTTAACGGGTCCTGAAAATAAATAGGAGAAAAAGTAAAAGCGTTGTGTGTTTCCATTCATTTCGAACTAAAATATAGCTGGTTATTGCGTGTTGTTATAAACCATATACCTACTAGCTTGTTTTGCTCACTAATCAGCGTTATATATGTATACTATCTTTATTTTTAGATTGACTGTACCTACATAGCGATTTCTTATTGATTGTCTATTAATTGCCTAAACTTTTACTTTTATTAAATTTTGGCCCCAAACGTTGACGGTATATAACCAAAGTTCAATAAAAAAAAATTAAACTAAATTGTTCGTTACCGTGGTTATAGTAGGTCAAAGGCATTTCATTTTATATAAAACTATATAAACGTATATTTTTGAGTGACTTGGATGGACTTACGCATGATTTAAAGTGAATTATTGCTCGAAATCCTCTGAAAATAAAAAAAAAACAAATGCACTCAGATTTTTGTGTTCTTTTATTTTGCTGTCACTGTCAAAGAAATGTTTTGTTTTCAGGGTTGCTAGATCGGGGTGTTTCTCACGATTTTAGGGAAAAATTGCTGTGGTAATGTTTAGGGAAAAATGTAGCTATGTCAATTTACAGGGGTTTTAAATTTAAAGTTTATTTTTTCAAAAACATAGAGAAGAAATGTCATCTCATAATCTTGTACTACGAGGTTTTGTAACGTTTTTGAAGTTATACTCCTTTTGGCGTGATAAGAAAAATGATGAGAATGAATATTTTACGATGCGCGCGCACACTGACTCCTCTAATTTCTACACCATGAAGTTAGTTCTAGGTGGCACGATGCGCGCGCATACCGACAACTAAATTCTATATCGTGAAGTTAGTTCTAGGTGACATGAAAATTGATAACTATGTTCAAGTTGTAGTATTTTTTATCCTTTTTTGGCTTTGGTACGTGTCAATTTTAATATTGCCGCCATTATAAATATTTTTCTCATATTTTTTTTGGCCATGATACGACGTGTCAACATTAATATTGCTACAATTATTTTTTCTTTTCCAATTTATTTTTTGGCTTTGGTACGTGTCAACATTAATATTGCTACAATTATTTTTATATTTAGAACACGTGTTTCGTAAGTGTACAATTAAACAGTGTGAATAAATAAATATATTATTTTGGTGTTTTTTTAAATCAATTTCCTAAACGACGGTGATAGCATTTACTAATAATTTATTATATATTAGTATATCTATATAATATTGAATATTAGTGATAAAACTGATTTGAATAAACTGTTTTGAGTGCATTTAAAGATTTGAGGTTAATTGTCGGTATGTATTATTTATTTTTCCATACGCCAAAAAAGTATAACTTCTAACGCGTGTACATAAGTACACACACTCATTTTTTTTTATCAAATGACGGTATTTTCAAACATACTTAACCATAGCATTGTTTCACTTAGTTTTTGTTCTCTCGAAACAAAATTAAGCATGCTAGCTTTAAAAATAATACCCCTGCTCCTGCCCTGCATGTGCAAAATCAGCACATGTTCTTTGTTTATTATACACTATTCAACAAAAATTATTTTTTTATTATACACTATTCAACAAAAATTATTTTGGGATGCTTTCTTTTCAAAATTTCTTGGGAAAAAAATGGGGAAACATGAAAAATTAGACCTGGCAGCCCTGTTCCGAGATACGCCCTTTGAGAAAATTTATTTTGACCAGAAAATGGCGTTCGGATTTGCACTTTTGTAGCCTTACAGTAGTTCGCGTGTAGTTTTGTAGAAACGTAACATAACACGTTGATAGTGTACTTCTGTCTGAATTTTTAAGGGTTTGCGATTTCCGCACAGAATAGCGCCAATGTTGAATCCAAAATCCAGCTAGTGGTCAGAGCACACTAAATGTTTAATTGATTTGGTAAGCACAATTCAATGCACAATTCAATGCATTCACATCAATTCCCCGTGTATTAAGCCAAATACTGCGTTACGATGGAAATTTTTGGGAACCTTGTAAATGACTTTATTGTTGCTAGCACTCGCATTAAAATACTTTTATCATTAAAGCCACAGAATTCTCCCTATTGTTAAAAGATTCAAGCTTTTCTTGATATGCGTTGTCGTTAGGTGAGGCTGCTAAATTATGAATAGACTGCAACGATCCAGACTACAAGACCCAAAGAAGATAAGTAGAATAGAAAGATAGAGTTTTATAAAATTGTTTTAGATAAATGTTAGTGAGATGAGGATAGTGAATATGGATAGAGAGAATTAAATGGGAAGAGCAAAGTGTAACAATGTAGCTTGAAAGAAATATTTACCTAAATATTGTCAATATTTACCTAAAAACATCTAAATGCTTGTCAAAAGTTTTCATTGTGTTATTTACTTCTAATTCTGCCTTTCAGAAAAGACATTTAAAAATAAGAGAAAATGGAACAAATCGTAGTGAAGACGGAAGTCCAAAACAATGGAGAGATACTGCTTTACTATGTTGATGGTATGTTTTACTTCCTCTATTTGTTTTATAATTTACAAGCCATTATACTGCCCCCATAAGCCAAAGCGCAGAATGTAAAAAAAAAAAAATTGTATTTCACGCATCGATGATAGCTTGAAAAATGCGCATACGATGTGTGAAAAAAAGATCATTTTTTTTTGAGATATAGCTCTTGGGCTTTTTAAGGCAGTATAGGTGTTTGATAATAACTCACCTGATGAGCAACATTGTTGTTGAAAAACATACCTAGCCTGGAGTAGAACAAGTTTTCAAGTATGGCTGCTGCTCATTTTATGTGCTTTGTATTTTCTATTCATCCTTGCTAGCTGAATACTAAAAAGGATCCTTAAGAACAAAATTGAAAATTCGGATTTGTAAGCCACTTTCGTGCTCATAACCGTAATATTTAGTCAGAGTCGCCATTGATGGACATTTTAAGGAGGATATGTTTGTTGGCTAGAAATGCCATTTCTGGAGCTGGAACTGCTGGGAGCAATCAAAATTGTTTGCTACGGTCTTGTACAACTTACTCGTAGTTCAAATCTTCTTTGATTCAGTTTATCTGAATGAAACATACCTCATTATTTTTTTTTTTTTGCTGTGTAGGCTTCCGTTGACCGCCATCTCGCCTGATGGTAAGCAACAATCTGGTCTACGAAGTACTCTTGCCTAGTAGAAACCGATTCACTCGCGACTTATTTTGCCATTATTTCCCTTTTTCTGGCTATCTGTTTGCCAAATTTAATCCAGATCCTGTCCGCATTTCAGTTGTGTAAAGGTACAAAAAAAGCTGTAACACATAAGAAAGCTGACACAACGGTGAAACTAGGCTTAAAATAATATTTCAATGTTTTCTTTTGCAGAAAACGGAGATAACCAAGAAGGAGTACTCACCACAATCGAGAATATTGAAAATGATTCGATGCAAATCCAAGAAAGTCCATTCATGCTAGAGGGCTATGATGAAATAGTTGATCCACAAACTCTACAGGATCACATTGATGAATTGGATCCTTGGATAGACGAAGAAGTAAAACGTCTCTTAATTTTCTACATTGACAACAAAACCTCATTTGTCTCTGGTTCAACACAGAAAAGACACCTCTGGGCAGTCGCTTGTAAAACAATGCTCATTGGAAAAAACCAGCAGAACTGTGAAGAGAAGCTTGAGGAATTGAAAACAAAATACTTTGAAGTACGAGGTTATATTGATAGAGGAATATATGTTAAGTGGCCTTTTCTAGAGCTGTGCCATCAAGCATTTCAGGATAGTTTAATTATTGATGTTTTTAATGACACCCAGGCAATATCTCAAATACAAGTCAATTCGGAGCCGATAGTGTTAAAACAGGAAATTGAAACCGTAAATGTCAACCCGGCCCCTCCAGCTCCACCTTCAACGTCACAAGTAAAATCACAGCCTAAAGTTGCAGTCTTAAAAACACAAGAAAAGAGTAAAAGCAAAGATGGCATTTTATCTATGAAGAAATTGAACTCAAAGCCTCCCGACGAAAATGTTGAACAAATTCTCACAGTATATTTGAAGTACAAAAAGAATTTCCAAAACGAACATTGGAGAAGGGACTTGTGGGAACGCATTGCTGAGGAACTGGGGGAAACCGATAGTGAATATATTCAAAAAAAGTTTCTAAATCACAAGCAGCATTACATATTGATGTACATGAAACGAAAACAACATGGCCCATCTAGCATCACCTGGCCTTACATGGACCTGTTTGACAAAATATACAAAGACGACCAATTTTTCCTCAAAAAACATTTCAACGAAGAAACGAAACCTGAAGTCATTTATACAGTTCCTGAAAACGAGTGGAATATAACACAAAAGACGGTCCTAGCTAAATATTATTTTGACTGTTACGAAGAGTTTCAAGATGAGACAATCCCAAAGAAATTCCTCTGGACCGAAGTGGGCCGTCTTATAGATAAAAAGCCAGAAACTTGCCAAACTCGTTATGAAATGCTACGTCGTGAGCACATAGAAAAATACCTAACCGGTGAATACAAGTTGAAGAAACGTGTACCCATTGCTATAATATTCGACAATATAATAGTAAACGATGTTAAAACGGTTCTAAGTACAATGGATACATATAACTTTGACAATGACGAATGGAAGGAAGAAGAAGTAGACGAATTAGTTCAGTTCTTTTTTGCCAACATGGAGTTTTTTAAAGACAAAGAATGTCATTTTGTGTGCTGGGCCGTGGTAGCTCACAAGTTAAAGCAAAGCGTACAGAGTTGCAAGCATCAGTGGGACGAACTCGTGGTTCTGTATAGGCAAATATTAAACGACAAAAAAGAGGATTCAGATTTGCAGATAGAATGGCGATACATAGATCTGTTTGACAGGATTTTTGATTATGGAATGGATACGGAGTTATTGGAAGGTTATGAAGTCCAAATCCAAACCAATTCCAAGTCTTCGGATCAAGTTGGTAAGTTTATGATTAAAAAATTGAGAGCCACAAATTTTGTTACTTAATAAATAAGTTTTTATGGATATGGCAGTGCTTTTTCTTGCGTCTGTACCTACAGGGTTACACGGAACAGGACTAAGCGAAAAGGAGCTCTTATTTTTGTAATTAAAAAACTTTCATCATGAAACCAACTCTGAAACTGATAAAATACACTAGTTCTTCAACTACATTTACATAGTTGAGTGTAAATGAATTCTAGGAGTTCGCGACTTCAAGGCTCCTACAGTAAAAGTGATTCTTAACACTTTAGCTGCGGCGAGTAATAACATGCGCTAGCCCCAGGTGCGGCTAATAGTCAAACGCCTTGTTTTTAACACGCCTGACATGTGCAGCCGCACTCGCGTCGCGCAAAGGAAAACATGGTATGTGTTTCCCGCAGCCAAAGTGTTAAATATACCTAACGGCTTAGTACCACCATTCTGTGCAATCCTGTATAAATAGTGCTTCTATAAATTTTATTAGTTGTGAATTACTTTCTTAAATCAACTCATAGAAACAGTAATCTTGCTTTACTATACTATACTGTAACTATACTAGCTGACTCGACAGACGTTGTCCTGTCAAAAGCCATTGTGTCAATTCTATGTCAAATGTCAAAAGTTACATTAAAAAAGTTTACATTCTCCAAAGCGCATGGCTTAAGTATTTTTAAATTTTCTAATTTTTCATGTTTTTTTACTAAAAATTGAGATGTAAGCTATCCTATCTCCTAAGTTAGATCGAACTGTACCCGGTGTGCAAATTTGATTGAAATCGGTTAAGTAGTTTAGGAGTCTATAGCGGACAAACAACGTGACACATAATTTATATATATTAAGATGTTATACTTTGCTAAGTATGTATTGATTTATTAGCGGCCAGCACTACCCCACTTTTTCCTTTTTCCTGGATTTTGGATAGTTATCCTATTTCTGACTTCCATTCCACCATCACCATTTCTGATCTCTTGCTGACGCTTACTTGAAGACCAAATAACATCAAGATTGGTTAGCTGTAGTTACAAATAAGGAATCCTCGTATATGTACGAAACCAGGCATTTTGGTATTATTTTTATTGTAGTGCATCTTTTTGTAATTATTTTAGTTTCTATCTTGTTTCAAATTTTTCTTTAAATTATCAATTTAAATATTTTAAATAATTTTTTTTTAAATATTATTTTTCTCTTTTTTTTTTTAATATTGTACCTGACTACCCAAAAATTGATGTTTAGCGTATATAAGTTCCTTTACACTTACGCGGCTTTTGGTTTTAACAGGTTAACAAGTTTTCGATTGCTAGGTATTGCTAGATTCGTTTTTATATCCAGTTTCTCAAAGACAAAAGCATAGGATTCATTCCGTGGATTCTTTGGCTTATGGATTTTCATTTTTCCTTTAACAATAACACTTCAATTTCTTTTTCCAGTTAAAATAGTCAACACCGAACCAGACAGCTTGGAACTGAAAGTTCCAGTACAAGCACAAAAAAAGAAAGTAGATTCTACCAAAAACGACGAACCACGCACAGATCCTCGTTCAGCCAAACTACTGGAGCATTACCTAAAAAATAAAGAAAAGTTCTATCATGAAAAAAACAAACTGCTACTCTGGGAACCGCTAGCCAAGCAAATTGGCTTAAGCTCTACCCAATGCGCTCACCGTTTCAAAACCTTAAAGCAAATATACATGGAACATGTCCAAAAGGAGATCGAAAAGCCCAGAATGCCCATAACCTGGCCTTATTATGCTTTATGCAAAAAAGTGTTTGGCCACCGTATGATCAAAAATAAACTGAAACAACGAGAACTAAACAAGAAAGGTGACAACAACACGGATCCCGATGATTGGCCGGAGCGGCTAATCAAGCTTCTAATTTCATTCTTTTCCAAGAATTTCCATGAAATTACTAATAACATAGATGATTTGTCAAAATGGGCTCCGTTGGCATCAGATATTGGTAAAACTGTAGCGATTTGTAAGGAAAAGTTTATTGAGCTAAGGAAGAGTTATAGGAAACTCAAGACGATGCGGACGAGGAACCCGGATGTCAAGATTTCATGGATTTACTTTGATTTGTTTGACAAGATTTATACTACCAAGGATTCTGAGTTTGATGGTATGGAAGTAGAGACTCTGGAGGAGCAAGTCTTGATGGAGGAGGAAGTTGCAGGTTGGTATATTATTTTTATACTGGTTTTTTTATGCAACTGAGTAACGAAACGAGCAAATCGTTCGCCTGATTTTAAACGTCACGTTTGTCAGGTCTGCGCTATTTAGAGTTTTTGAACTCTTAAAATTCAAGATCCTGCGCAGCACAGCGCTGCGCTCTTTTTTTTTCATAATTAATTTATTTGCATGGTTATATGCATACTCAATTTGAAGAAGAAATCAGTACAGTATAAAAGTGCCATTCGACTTTAGCTAGGTCTGTCCCAATGCGCTTTATTTTTTCCAAAATTCATGAACATTAGTTGTGTGATAAAAAAGTTGCAAATATTATTTTGCAGTTTTATAGGTACCTTAACTACATGTATATAACTTTCTAGGAGCGCCCGCATATCGGCTTTTTTTTCTAAATAGTATTGAGGCGATCAAAATAAATGAAAAATCAAATCAGACGAGTTATTTTCGAATTTTAGCGAGACTAACGCAAGGCTGTTAATTTCTACATACATATTCACGCCTTGAACGCCTCCACGCTATTTCTTAGTAATTTTAATAATACTAATGTATAAAAATTTACCACAGTTTAATTAATAAAATTCGTGTTTTTCCAGATGACGACTACCAATGCATAATCGTCCTGCAAGACGGTCAAGTAATACTAAACAACTCTGAAGTCATCAACAACCCAGAACTAATGCAGCAACTCACCGATTTGTCAACTGAAAACAACTACCCCGCAAAAACGTCGAAATGGACGAAACGCGCAAAAAAACGTTTACTGATCTTCTATATAAACTTTATAAGATCTAGCAGAGGCAAGGAAATACACCCAAAAGATTTATGGTCACATGTTGCAGCTAAATTTACGAATAAAACGGCAAAAGAATGCAAAAAAATGTTCTTTAAAATGAAGAATGCATACAAACAAGCAAATGAAGAAGTAAAAAAGAACAGCCCATTCAGTTTCTTACTAGAGAATGTCCTAAAACTCAAACCGAAATTCCTATTATATAATAAGTTATTCGTCAACAGCCAAAATAACCAAGAAAGAGTCTACAAAGATGTCCCGATGGATTCAGAAAAAGTTACCTTGGCTTTGCAATATTACTTGAAACATATTGAAGAGTTTGTCAACCCTAAATTTGAGAGGAAATATCTGTGGGCACAACTTGCTAGCTACATATCTGAGCCGATTACCAAAGCTTACAATAAACTTAACTTTTTAAAGCAAGCATATGATATCGAGACTGAAGAAATTGAAGGAAAACCGACTGAATTCAGCGATCTTTTAAAAGAGATTATTGCTAAAGAAGTTGCAGTCAAAACTTTGTTGGAAACGGACCCTAGTCCGGATTTTAGCGACCAAGAAAACATCTTCACAGACGATGAAACCGAACAACTAATGCAATGGTATTTAGGTAATTTGGACAAGTTCAAAAACCCCAAATTTAATCGAAGCTACCTTTGGATGGAAGCTTCCAGCATTTTGAGTAAAAGTCCGTTAGTTTGTTCGAAGAAAATGTCGGAAGTTCGATCGCAGTATAGAAATATGGTTAGGCAAGGCGATGAATTGAATGGTTGGAGGTTTTTCGAACTCTGCCAAAAGATTTATGGGACTGGGAAGAGAAGCCAAAACTCTTTGAGTTGAGGACATGATTGTTTCAGACATATTTGTTGAGGACATTGTTGAGGACAAATTTGTTTTACAAAAAATGAATTGGAATTAGAATTAAGTTACCTAATTATGATTTCTAGTAAGTTCTTATTTTAATATCTATCTATTTAGCAAATCTCTTTATTTTTCCAAGTACCTATTTTTATTTGTAATGAAGTAACTTAGCTTAAATTAATATGTATATATAAAAATATATTCAAAGCTGTAGATTTGAAATTGTGTTATAAACGGCACCAAAATGTAGTATATAGATAACGAATCCAGCCCCCCTAGCCAAGTTGCAATTCTACGATCGCTGTTTCTCTAGAAAACAGTGTATGGGAATGACATTTCTATAATTGAATGAGTCTCTATGATAGTTTATACAAATGTTATGACCATACATTTAGTATTCTATAGCGTTCCGTATCATAGAATTGCAACATGTTTTGATAGATGCTGGCTATAGTTTTCGACCCCGATGACTATGTTTCGTATTTAACTTGCAATGTACCTTATGTACCGGTGGTATCTAGCAACTCAATTTTGAACACTTCCCGATGTTCGATTGAGCTGAAATTTGGTGTGTGTGTAACTTCGATGACAAAGCAATAAAAGCTTGTTTTTAATAACATTTTTTTAATTAACTTATTAATCTACTAGCGCATTGTATAGGGGTAGCCCGTCTTGTTTTAATATCAGTTCTATGACAGAACAAAATAGACAACAAATTCAGACAGTTCTATTTGTCTTCAAGTTTGTATAGACAAACAAAGATTGTAAAGCGGTGTCAACATGGTTAAAAGGAAACGGTCGAAAAGGGCTCATAGTACTCTTCATTTTGAACAACTTTCACCATGGGACCAACCCCGAAATCGCGAAAAAAAAATCAGCGGTTCCATACCAACTGGTTCATGACACTACAAAATGTGTGAATATTATTTTCACAATTTCAGGATTGGCTCCATAGTAAAAGTGGGTCCCGTACGTGGTTTCTAATGACGTTGTAGCGACAGGTCGTTGTAGCGAAAAACTTTTAGCGTGATACGCTGGAGCGAAAAGTCTTTGAAGCGAATTCCAACTAGGCGAATGACACTGCAGCGACAACATTGTGGCGAAAAATGTTTGAAATTACATATATTATGCTACTTTAAAACTATAAAGGTGAAATAACAGACAGAAAGTAAAGGTTAAAGTTTAATCAACAAAAAACAACTGTTAAATTCTAATTATACACTATATAGTAACCATAATTGTAAGTTTCTTGACATTGATTAAAAATTTAATTTAATTCAAAACGTATAATCGAACACATAGTACCTACTCAGATTTAACTGTTGTTTTACTTTTAATTTCTGTCTTTTATTTCACCTTTATAGTTTTAAAGTAGCATAAACATATGTAATTTCAGACATTTTTCGCCACAATGTTTGTCGCTGCAGTTTCATTCGCCTTGTTGGAATTCGCTTCAAAGACTTTTCGCTCCAGCGTACCACGCTAAAAGTTTTTCGCCACAACGACCTGTCGCTACAACGCCGTCATTCGAAACTACGTACGGGACCCAGTAAAAGTTGTATAAAATTGCAAGTACCGTAAGTACGCTGTAATGTAATCGGTGTAAATCACATAATATTATAGTTATGGTAATCAATCAAATAGCATAATAATTTACTTACTTTAACTATGTGGTTCTTTTTTATTGAAAATCACATTCACGGTAATATAATTATATTCAAGTCGTGGCAATGCATTTACGTTATTTGTAAAAAATTGACAGAGTTTACATCAAAAATGGGCCCAATTTTGAAGGCTCTAATTGACAAATATTTTTTTTCTAGAAGTATTGTCGTCCTTCTTTAATAGGTAGCAATGACAAAGACACATATTTTCGGTTTAGATCTGTCAAATAAAGCCTTCGAACTTGGGCCTATTGTCGAAAATTAAAAGTTAACTATGCTAAAGTACCGACACTGCCTGCACTGTTATATTGAATAGTATTATAGGTAAATAGATTTTTTAATTCACAAAGTCAATTTTGGAAGATACCAATTTTATAAATAAATTAAAGTTCAAAAATGAAAGTTAATTCTTTTAAAAATCCTATTCAGACCATTATCATCAGCATCATTTAGACCATTTTATAACTTACTACCGACCTGCCCCGGCTTCGCACGGGTATCAAATATAGTCTATGTTACTCGCTAATGATGTAGCTTTATATTGGTAAAAAAAAATTCAAATCGGTCCAGTAGTTATGAGTTTATTCGTTAAACATCCAAAAATAATCTTTCCTCTTTATAATATTAGTGTAGTTGATCACATTAATGTTCAAAATGCAAGTTCGTATGGTTGTTATTCCACGCAGAAAAGGCTCAAAGGAATTATAATTATGAAATCTGGCATGAAGTCCATCATCATCACGCGTGAATCCGCGGGCCGTAGTAGTAATATTTATCACAGTCTAGTAGAGAAGTAATACTAATTTTCAGACATGTCTCGCTTTAATCTATGGCCTCGATTTCCCCTCATTGAACCATAAAATCATTAAGGCTAAAACACACTTGGCCTTGCTATGCTATCACATACATTACTATAAATTGCGACACTTTGTGAGAGCGTGTATGTTTGTTGCGTATTCTCGCTGAAAATACTGAATCGAATTGCAGTTGAATTTATAGCTTTTTTGAGTGACGAAACGAGCAAATCACTCGCCTGATGTAAACCTCACGTTTGCCCTTATCAGGTCTACTCAGAATTCTAAACTCTAAGATTCTGCTAGGCACCGCACTGCGTTCGTCACCCTGAGATATGAAAAGTATTGCCCTCCAAAGTAATATTTGCACATTACTGCTTGGTGGTTAAATAACTGATAAAGGTGTGGTACCTACTTCTACAGGCGGGCTCTGCAAAAGAGCCCTACCACTACACTTGACTACTTTTTATTCAGAAATAATGATTGTTTCTGTAGCGCAGTGGGCGATGCCGCGGCGCGGAGGGAGTATGTAATAAGCCGACCTGTCTTTATTTTGCTATAGTGACCTCGCGCGACTTTGCTCCACCGCACGCTCTTCTTTAATCTTGTTAGGGGTTCCTATTTTATCGGATATAAGGTTTGGTGGGTTTGCAAGCGTTTTTTATTGACAGTACCACCATTAACCCGTTCAGAGTTCCTAGTGCGAGTTTTTTTCGTGCAATTTACGTAAACTACAATTATGTATGGAATAAAAACCGCGCCACCTAGTGTTCGTAAGATGAACTACAAGAGTTCCATACAAATTCCAAAAAAACTCACACTATGCATTTAGAGCGCTAGATGAAGGAGCATCATTTGTTCAATCATCGTCCGAATTGGCTTTTAAATGCGTAACTAGGTGGCTCGATAAATCTTAGAACATGTTAAAAAATAACATTCAAAGAATATCTTGGTTACAAATAAGTAGTCAATTAGTACATTTTTCGTTTCATATTTCTTATAGCTATTATAGACCTATAATAAGTCCTTGAAAAAAAGTATGAAAAATGACGTTTCCATTTTTCCATCGAATAGGTATGTTTTTTCAACAAAAGTTATGCTAGCTAGTCCTACTCGTAGCTTCGAAAAAGTAGCTTGCGCTTGTTTCTCTCGCATATTTTATTAAATGTGTGCGTGAACCTGTGTAATGCACCTTAACGACAATTTTAACTCGCTTCCGCTCCCGCTTATCGCTGTTAAAGTGACCGCAACCCATAAACGCTACATAGTTTGCGTAAATCCAGTTTAGTTTTACTCCGCGTGTTACTTTCTGTGATCGTTCAAAAATGACAAGTTTTATACACAAATATTGTTTTAAAATATCGAAATCGGACCGGCACTTAACAAATAAATCGAAAATGCAGTTTAAATAGTGAACTTAGTGGATACAAAAAATATAAGAAAATATAAGTGTTCAAATCTTCATTGAAAAAAGTGGTAAAAGAGCATTTTTTCAGCATTTTTAAAGCTTGTGATGTAATTTTTTGGTACATGGCAGTTAAGTATCCATTCTTAAATTCGTCTTAAAAATCGTGTGCAGCATAAGTGGATATAATATTACTATTTTTACAAAAAAAGAGAAATTTAGTTCTCTTAATTTAATTTAACTCTCTTGCTTTTACTTTGGTAGCTTCAAAAAAAATAACAAGAGTTAAGTACTGCTCTGGCAATGCTTTAGGAGTTGCTGTCGTCCATGAGGGTCGGTGATCACTTACCATTAGGTACTTAAACTGCTTACATGTTTGCAACTCTATTTTATGAACAAGGTGTAACGGAAAGGTGTAGTAATACTTAAGGGTGTTCTACACGTCAAAGTGAACAACTTCTAGAACAAAAGTTTGCTAAATTCGAGAAAAAATATTGAATCTCCATAGAAAATTAATCACGCGACTAAATAGTTTGTATGGAGACTCGATATTTTTTCTCGAATTTAGCAAACTTATGTCACAAAAGTTGTTGACTTTGTCGTGTAGAAGAACACCCTTAAGTATTACTACACCTTTCCATTACACCTTGTTTAGTACTTAATAAAAAAAAAAGAAAATGAACAAAATTATTGTAAAAGCGCGGATAAAACCGCAGACATAGCTTGTTTACTTTAATAGGGCGGCATTAACACTACCATAGTAGCTACAGTCTGTTAGGCGGAAGCCGTACAGTGTTTTATCCACGTTCGCGCGATGCACGCCACCATATGCCACTCTTCGGATTATTCCTATTTTTGTATGCAGGATGCTACTTTGTCTATTTTATATTATACGGAATCCACAACTGCAGCTGGCAAGTACGTAAATTAAAAATTCAAATTCTTTATTCGTACAAAAACTTACTGACTAAAAACAAGAAAAAACGATGCTACCCGCAGTAGTTAAAAAACTGTGTAGCGGGTAGCAACGTCCACCTCCGATGTAAGAATTTACAATATTTACAATTATAAACAAATTGATAAAAGAAGAAAGAAAAAAACGAAAGAAATGTTAAAAGAAAAGGGTATGAAGCCGAAAAGGGCTTAAGTATAGCACTGATCATTATGACCCACTTTTAAGGAGCCAACCCTGAAAAAAAAAACAATTGTTCCATAGAAAAATCCAATGACACTCGACAAAAAGTATGAAACAGCATTTTTTTTTTTGCGATTTCAGGGTTGGTTTCATAGTAAAAGTGGTTCATAATGATGAGTACTACGAGCCCTTTTCGGGTTAGCAAACCCTTATAACCTTACTTTTTTTTATTAATTTATTTATTTTCATACCTACTTAATTTTAAAAAGAAGAAACTAAATCATTATTAATAAAAAAAATTGTTTTCTCCTAAAGATTTACCTAAATCTATACTAATACTAGCTGACTCGACAGACGTTGTCCTGTCAAAAGCCATTGCGTAACTATAGCAACCGTAGTATGTTGATGCTAACTTGTCAAAAATTATCAGTTTAAATATAATTTGCAATAAATTAAAATTGCGACTATAATTTGAGATTTAAACTATCCTATCTCTCAAGTTGGATCGAACTGCACATGGTGTGCGAATTTTATTATTATCGGTTAAGTGGTTTAGGAGTCCATTGAGGACAAACATTGTGACACGAGATTTATATATATTAAGATTAAAAAGAGGAAAGATTTGTATTTTTGTATTTTTGGATGTTTGTGTGGAATAAACTCAAAAACTACTGGACCGATTTCAAAAATTCTTTCACCATTCGAATGCTACATTATCCCAAAGTGACATAAGCTATATTTATTACCTGAAAAAATTAGAGATCCTTACTAAAACTTCAATAGTGTCCACCTGTGCGAAGCCGGGACGAGCCGCTAGTAAATAATAATGGAACAATTATGATTAAGACTTAACACACAGTGTTAAATATCTACTTGAGTGTTAATGTGTAAGTGAAAGTGCAAAATGGTGCCTAAAGTGTGTTGGACTCTGTTGATATTTTTGACACTAAAGAAAGCCGAAGGAGGAAGAGTTCAAGCCGCTGTTAGCTTTCTGTAAGTACCTTAATTAGTCTTACGTATACATACCTGGTTACAAGGAAAGGGTATGCAAAGCCAAAAATGGCTCATAGTATTTATCATTATGAACAACTTTTACTATAAAACCTCATTAGTTAGTTATCTCTATTCTATTTTGTTAACTAACTTTTTTCTATGGAACAGCTGATTTTTTTTCGCGAGTTCCGGATTGATCCCATAGTTAAAGTTGTTCATAATGAGTACTTCAAGCCGTTTTCGGTTTAACATACCCTTTCCTTATCTCCTTCCTCTATCTTGAACAAGTTGAAGCAGGCATCAACTTCTTTAACTTTTCATCTTTTCACCTATATTCTTAAACAGTTGTGTCCCGGGATTCAACCCGCGTTTTCCGGGATAAAAAGTAGCCTATATGCCAATCGAGGGCTTAAGCTAGCTTCACACTAAATTTCTTTCAAATCTGTTCAGCCGATCTTGCGTGATTGAGCAACAAATGTCCAAACATGCTGTTTGGACCAGCGCCAGTGGTAGTATATCCGCCTTAGAAGCCAGAGGTGCCAGGTTCAATTCCCGGCCGGGCAGATGTTTTAATAATGAATTTAAATGTCGGCTCTGGGTCTGGGTGTTAGTTGTCCTTTTCTTTGTGTGTGTTCCATGGCATCCCCGACACAGGGTATCCTAGTGGGGAGCTATGAGTGTGAAACGTTTATCTAAACACCCAAACTTACCAAAATCCAAACTTCGACATTTATGATAGTCAATACTTTCTTTTTGATTATATGTTACTAATTTTCAGTACAAACTCAACGTACCAAGAAATCGAGATGAAAGGAGAGTCAAGCCTGTCTCTCCGAGACATTCTTCCAATTAAGGCGAAGTATTACGATAAGAACAGAGCTCCCAAACTGATGGGACAGCCCACCATCGTCTACTTCCACGTCACGGTGCTGTCTTTGGACTCCATCAATGAGGAGAGCATGGTAAGGGCTTCAGGGTTTTTGGATCTTCAGGTAGTTGATCGAGCGAAGTGAGGTCTCAGAGTCTAGGGGCACAAATCGGCGTTTGTATGTATGTATGTATGTTTGTCCGACGATAACTTGAGTCTGGTTGATCCGATCTTGATAAAATTTTGCAAGTTTTTATTTTTTTTTTTATTCAAAGATAGGCTTGCGTTTGACCGCCATCCTGCCTGTTGGGAAGCAACGATGCGGCCTACGATGGGGCACGCTTGCCTAGAAGATACCGATTCACTCTCGACTTGAAGACACCCAAATTATAACCATCGGGGAACACCCATTCAGGCAGAACATTCCACACTCGTGCGGTTCGCAAAATGAATGTGGAGTCAAAGCGTTTCGTTCGGGTTTTTGGTACTTCATTCTAATACAATTTTTAAGTTCAAATTCAAAAAGACGAACTAAGTACTGTGTAAACTACAATTTGTATGGAGTAAAAACTGCGCCACCTAGTGTTCATAATATGAACTACAACTAGTTCCATACAACTTGTAGTTTATGTTAACGCGATCGAATAGTGAAAAAACTCGCTCTAGGCATACTGGTAGTTTAATTTTGAAGAAGTTATAAACATTCCTAATTCACCGAGCGAAGTGAGGTCTCAGAGTATAGGGGAACAAAACGACGCTTATACAGGGTTATTCATAAAGGGTATGCTAAGCCGAAAGAGGCTCATAGTTAAGTACTCGTCATTATGAACAACTTTTACTTTGGGACCAACCCAAAATTCGCGAAAAAAAAGCTGTTCCATACATTTTGTCGAGTGTCATTGACATTTTTCTATGGAACAGCTGATTCTTTTTTCGCGAATTTCAGGTTGGTCCCATAGTAAAAGTTGTTCATAATGATGAGTACTATGAGCCCTTTTCGGCTTAGCATACCCTTTATGAATAACCCTATAATGTAGTGTACCTATTTGTCCGACTATAACTTGAGTACGTTTATACGATCTTCATGAAATTTTGCAGGCAAATAGTTCATTTCAATACAATTTTTAAGTTCGAATATGAGCGAACTCGATCGAAGGGTTGTGAAGATAATAAATGGGCGCAAGGACCCTTTGACTCGGAAACGTCACGTGGTCGTCACGTGGTCACGTGGTAACAGTAGGCTCGGAACGCGTATACTATACATGTGTACGGACACGCACCATTTTGAAAAGGTCTCTAAAACGTTCTTTTTTTAATCGAATGGGCGTAACCTTTTCATTGAAAAGGTCTCTAAAACGTTCTTTTTTTAATCGAATGGGCGTAATTTTTTCAAAATGAATAACGGTCAACGTACAAATGTGTACGCATTCCGAGTCAAGGGGTAACTACCTAACTACTAATGTAATAGATACGAGTAAGTAAATACTCAACACTCGCTAAGCTAGTTAGTTCGTGGCGAACTGAGACCTTACAGCGCCTAACGGCCGGTCACAATATTGAATCCTCAATCGGGAGATCGGTTTAATCCGAGATTGAACACGATCTCCAATCTGCGTCCATTATCGACGGATAGCAAAGATAAATCGATTTTCACAATGGATTGCCGTTTGAATTTTGATCTGTTTTTTTTTGAGAAGATCCCTCCCGACCGTTCCAGTTTAAGCAGTCTTCACTAAGAATGCGTTTTAAACCTGCTAATGAATTTAGAAAATATGCTTATTTTGGGTTTCTACGTAGTAATCAATTATTCATTTATCTCAGTATTGATAGCTAAAACACATTAAAATACGTGTTTTGACAAATATCAATCAAATTGTAATCACAAACCCACACCCCCGATCACTATTTGTTGAAAACGGAACGTTATCGTATTCTCAGTGAACTCACGCATCTGTCTCTGTCAAGTGTCAGTGTCAGTTAGCATCAGAATTAATTTATTAATTTCGTAAAACTTCTGAACATTGTGTGAAACTTTGAAAAAAGCTTATCAACATGGAAAATGCAACGGTAAGTGTAATACCATACTATATAAGTAGCTATGCGTGTTCACAATAGTCGTAAAATAACTTTAAACGAACTCCCGCTGTGAAGACGCTTCTTACGTTTCGCGCCAGATTTTTATTTTTTAAGTAAACACTAGAACTAGAACATGCCGGCATAGTAGTAGGGCTCAGCCTACGGCCTTCCTGCTCTTGGGCTCCATACTTGTAGCAGTGACGACATTAGTAAATATGCATTTGTTACTAACGTATGTTAACATTTCGCACGTTTTTTTTCATTCTAGGATTCAAGCAAGCCTCTGATCAAAGAGGAAACCGGGATTGTAAAGAACGAAGTCGAGGTGTTGGAAGAGTTGGTGACTGACACTGGGTGTTCCACAACAACAACTAAACCCAGGAAATTTCTACTAACTTCTAGAAACAGCGGTAAATTTTTTACTTAGTTATTTGCTGATAATATTTTTGCTTTGTAAAATATGCTTGTAGAGTTTAAGTCGCAAAAATGAACTCGAGCCGACGAAGTAAAACACAATAACAAAGCAACAGCAGACTCGTATGTATGTTATATGTATCGAGTTAGGAATTGTTTATTGGCCAGGTTGAATGAAAAGTCTCAGTCCTGAGTAGATTTTTTTTTTTTTTTTTTATTCTATATTTTTTTTTTTTTTTTGGGGGCTTTGGACTGAATTGCAGGCATCATTAGTCAACAATAATTATTAATTTTAATTTTTATCTTACAGGTTTTATAAAAAAACCCAAGAATGATGAAAACCGAGGCATCAGGAATCAGGCTATAGTTGAATACTACACCACTAAAACAAAACTTTTGGAGGCTACCTTTGAAAATATATTGTTACAAAATAAAAAATTAAAATTAGAAATAGAAAAACTGAAGAATAAGTAACAACTTTTTTGTTTTAGAATTATAGATAAATGTCAATTGTTTAATGGAGCGACAACCTGTGTAAGGCGGCAGGTACCTAGCAAGTGGATGCGTGAGGCAGAAGATCGTGCATTGTGGCGTTCTTTAGGAGAGGCCTATGTCCAGCAGTGGACAAAAATCCGATAGGCTAATGATGATGATGATGATGTCTGATGGTTAAATATTTAATCACTAAAAAATTAAGTCTGTTTAGTTATGTAGTTTTCCCTTCGATCAAGAGTTTTCCTAATTATAATTCAGCATGTGATCCCATACAAATATTATACTTTTTATTGTGATCTCATCAATAACAACTTGTTTAAAAAACAAAAAATCTTTTTCTTTCTATTGACATCCAGTCAAGTTTGTGTCAAGGAGGATTTTCTGTTTGAAACAGGAACATTTGAAAAGTATGTTCATTGAGTGTCAGAGTAGTGAGAAATATTTTGCATAGAGATGTATGTAATTGAGTAATTATAAAAAGAAATGAGACCTTAACCCAACAGCATAGGTTCAAATAAGTTAATTTTAAAAATATTTTTAAATACAAGCTTTTATTGCATTGCCATCGAAGTTACACACATATTATAGGTACCAAATTTCAGCTCAATCGGACATCGGAAAGTGGTTCAAAATTGAGTTGCAAGATTCCACCCGAACAAACATATTTACACACATACATATGCAAGTTAAATAAAAGCTTTAATTACAATAATCAACAAAACAAAAGAATACAAAACATAAATGGTGTCAAATTATCATCATTATTACCATAGAGCGATTCCATTTTCCTTTTTTGTGAATCATCAATAGGTAAGCGTGGATAGTTGGATGAGAGGAATAAAACCAATACTTTCTACAAACAGATTATAATCATTAAACTCTGCTCCGACACATCCTCTCCTGACTCGCACATCCTCATGCATCTTCTCATGGTTTTCCAGCAGCCTCCATCACCAACTCCACGGCTGATGCCCGCAGTCTTCATGAATCTGCTTCTTCTGTATTTCCTGCATCAACATTTCTCCAGTGTTCATCTTCCATTAAACTGCAAAGATAATACACATGGTAGACTCATCTATGGACGCTCATCCATCTCTGACACATACCTTCTATCTCTGTTACCCGCAAAATAAAATTTCAGGATACACCCAATTACATTACACCAAGTCAAATTAGTTGTAGGTCAACAAAATCAAAGAGTAAAGCAACAAGCTCACCGTATGAAGTGGTGACAACATGAACCTTTCAACACCAGCTGTTCTGCTGCTACATGCTGCGAGAAACTTTTATACGGTTAAGAAGTGCCCGTCTGTGAGTGCAGCCCTATCTCATATATCTTGCACACCTAAAGTGTGAGAATCATCTACATTGTGCATTTGAATAGTTTCTTGCAACGGGATCTGTACCTCCGAAGGAGTTTCGTGCAATATAGTATATGAATTCTACAGATGTTGTGTAGAAGTTCTGTAGCTATTACAACTTTCTGAATATCTGCAAGTGACAAGCGCATAGTCAAAAAAATGACAAGAAAACACCGCATCCATGCATAGTCCAGATAATTAGCAAAATGTTCGGTCCCATCTGGTAGAAAGCACGAAAGTTGGCATGCTGGTAGCTTTTTTATGTGTACTTAAATCCCGAAGTAGAAAACATCTCGGGAGACGTTTGTTTCCTTCCCCCCCCCCCTTTTTGTGTCCCAAAATATGGTTTTTGAGATTTTCTCAAAAACGGTTTTAGCTACGAGGAAACTGTTCAAGACAAGTAGGTATGTTCTCTGTAACATTTCCCACAATATTGCTCTTAAAAACATGTTGATAGGACTTCACATGTTGATGGTTTTCGAGAAATGCTATAGTCACCGCGTTACCAACTGAGTCGTCTCAGTTTTTGTTTTCAGGGTCACAATCTACTATGTTTCTATTCTATTCTTAGCGATATGCGACTATAACCATCTTAAGCACATCACTATGCGGCTCCATAAGACCCACAAGTGCGAGCGAGATAGACATAGAGAAATGATTTATGGCCGCACGACTCAGTTGGTAAGGCGGTGACTATAATATTAATTTCAGATCAGGCTAAGAAAATGACAATGTCTCTTAAGAGGCCTCGGTCCGCAGTAGATCAAATCACAAGTTTGCAAATAAGTTTTCCCGAAGTTTTCAACATAGCATAGGAACCACTTTGAAAAATGACTTCTTGTGTCTCAAATCGGATAAACGATGATGATGGCTGACGAAAAATTGAACCTCTCGCATCTCGGAAACGGTAGGAGTTAGAGGGGTACACCAGTCTTTTGAAATGTAGATCATGTATGGACCTTTCTGAGGAAATGATAAAAAAAGATAGCCGCCATATAAAAAAGTTTGACAGTCATACAAATAAACACAAAAAAAGGATTTGCATATAGCTATAGCTTAAATCCAAGATGGCGGATTCACATTTCCGTCAAGTTTCAATGGATCGTCCAAATTTTAAAGTGATCATAGGAGGGTGATATTTTGGATCTGGGGGCTCTTAAGGTTCTTAAATTAATTCCAGAAATTATCTTTTTGATTCAGCCATTTTTCAAGATGGCTGCCATACACTTGAAATTTTCCAAATACCAGTTTGTATGGAAATCGTCTTAAAAATTGAAAATTAAAATATATTATTTTAGAAACAATATTTGGAAAATTTCAAGTGTATGGTAGCAAACAAAATTGCATGCAAATTTTTGGCGCTCGCGTTTTTATTGTTTCAATACTTTAAACAGAAAACACTAACGGAATTCATTGGTTTATAAAAAAAAACACGGTTTTATTGGATTTTTATAAACAAATGCGGTCCGCCGTTATTTAAAATTGACACTATGCGGCCCGCGTCTGCCAAAAGGTTGCAGACCCCTGTCCTAGACTCTTGAGACCTCACTTCGCTCGGTCAATAATCAAACGGCTCTATGGCTAAAAACTCTCCATCAAGTCACCTTTCAAATAAAAAAATACTCATTCAAAATCGATCCAGCCGTTCGGGAACTAAAATGCCACAGACAGACGCACAAAATATACGGAAGTTAAACTTATGATACGCGCTGTTTTACATGAGCCGTTAATTTTCAAATTTTGCCCAAACACTTTTTGCGTGATTGAAAAACATGCAAACTTTCACATTTACATTATTAGTAGGTTTTTTATTCAGTAGTAACTGCGTTTGACTGCCATCTCGCCTGATGGTAAGCGTCGATGCGCCCTACGATGGAGCACGCATACCTAGAGAAAACCGATTCTCTCGCGGCTTGAAGACACCCAGATTATGTCTATCGGGAAACACCCACTCGGGCAGAGCGTTCCACACTTTTATTATCAGCGAGAAGTTTGGTTACTGCTTCAATCAGATTATGTTCGAACGATTACCTGCTGTCATAAAAAGTGAACGCGTATAGGCCGAGTAGGTATCCCAGATGTCACTCCTTTTAGGCCGCATGAAGGCTTCTGACATAACTTGCCTTGTTATTCCTGTGACGTATTAACCCTTTGCTTTTTAGACCTACGTAGCCGACATATTCCTCGCCCAATCCTGGCGCGATCCGCGACTCCGCCTGCCTGAGAACATGCACGAAGAATACAGGATCCTGGACGTTGATTGGCTGAACAACATCTGGAGACCAGACTGCTTCTTCAAGAACGCTAAGAAGGTCACGTTTCACGAAATGAGCATACCTAACCATTACTTGTGGCTGTACCATGATAAGACACTGCTTTATATGTCAAAGTAAGTATTTCAAATTCAAACTCTTTATTTTTTGTACGATAACTAAACTTAATGGATAAATAAGTAATAAGGAAACGAATGCTACCCAATGTAGTTAAATAAACATTATAAGTTTGAAGGCATTTTAAGACAGATCTAAACTAACTAAAAATATATCTGTCTTTATCATTGCAAGCCATTAGACAAGGATGCCAATAGTTTTAGAAAATTTAGATCTGTCTTAAAAAGCCTTCAAACTTGGGCCTACTGTGTCCAAAAGATTGTATTTAGACTAAACAAAGATTAAATTATAAGTAGCAAAAATCGTAAAAAAAATATTAGCAGATATTACCACAGGTATTACGTATTATAGATATGGGTTTTAAGAAAAGGGTATTTGTCTCAGTACTCATCATTAAATCATTATGAACAACATTTGCTATGGGACCAACCCTGAAGTTGCCAAAATAAGTCAGCTGTTCCAGACTATCGAGTTCCGTTGAGTGTCATTAACATTTTTTTAACATGGCATAGTTGTTGTGTGTAATGTAACTTTGCATATTTATATGTAGGTATCTACCTACCTGTATTAATTGTGCATGTATATTTCATTCCAGACTGACGCTTGTGCTGTCCTGTGCGATGAAATTCGAATCCTATCCTCACGATACTCAAAGCTGTTCTATGATGATCGAAAGTCGTAAGTTATTTATTGTTCTTACCACACTGAACGGTAGTGTAGAGCCGATATTGGGTCCACATGGGCTGGCGTAAATAACATTGATAATAAATAAATAAACGTTTCATACTCATGGCTCCCCACTAAGATACCCTTGGTCGGGGATGCCATGGAACACACACAAAGACAAGGACAACTAACACCCTGACCCAGAACAGATATTTCAATTCATCATTCAAACATCTGCTCAGCCGGGAATCGAACCCAGGACCTCTGCAGATAACGACAGGGTAATATTAATTCTAGTGAAGGGTTACCTTACCAACAATAATCATAAACGAGAAAAATTACGTAAGTGTACAACTAGGCTGAACCGTTTTAAATGCAATATTAGCTTAGGTTTCAAGATTGTAACGATTAAACCGTTTTATATGAAGTTTGGTATGGAAGTTGCTGTTCTTTTACTTACGAAACCTGTAAGATATAGGAAAAACAATAGTAAATTATTTCAACAGGACGAACCTAAGGTCTTAGAGACTAGGGAAATAAGTAGGCGTTTGTATGCGTGTTTTGCTGTATGTTGGTCTGCCGATAGCTTGCGAACTAATAATGGTCCGAACACGAACTCTATTTGGTCGAGGGGTTCTCAAGAATATACAGTCGCGAGCTCTCAGTACGAGGCGAACTACTAATAACTATTTTTCGTGTGATTTCCAGTGTCCCACACAGTCCACGACCTGGTCTTCATATGGAACCTGACTGACCCGCTGGTGGTGAACCCGGACATTGAATTACCTCAGCTTGACATCTCTAATAACTACACCAGCGACTGTACTATCGAGTACTCTACTGGTAACACTTCCGTGTAGATAGAGAAACGAATCTAAACGAAGTAATGTTAAACATGTCATCTCGCTTGCGCTAGTAATATTGTGCGGGCGTGTGAATGAGATGTCATGATTGACGTTGCTTTGTGTAGTTTCTATATTTTTGTCTGCTATAGGTACTATAATAGTTTTTAACATTTTTGCGAAAAAATATTTAGCACGAATGGGTCATTCCCAGTTGTCACCCTATTTGCTATGCGAACGAAAGATGAATGACACTTAATTAATTATTAACTAAGAACCTATTAACTAGTTGGAATTGTTACTTCGAAAGTTGGAGAGGAGAGAAGAGTTCTCCCGTTAAACCAGACAATCAACAACCAAAGAACCAAACAATCGAACCACCAACTGTCCAAATGTCTGTCTTCCAAGAGCAAATACCATAATTAGAGATATATATTTAGATGATTACTGAAAGTATCATAAAATTTACAAGCTTTTATTTAGGTTGCCCTGTTGTTATTTTGGTTTTTTGGTCATGAATTATGAACCACTTCTTGATGTCCGATTGAGCTGCAATTTGGTATACGTGTAACAATACAATAAAAGCTTCTTTTTATATATTTTTTCACATTACATTTTGGTTTCAATTATGCCAATACAAGGTTATAAAATAAATAAAAAGGGTATGATAACCTAAAGGCTCATAGTGCTCATAGTACTCAAGTACTCATCACTCATCATGAAAAACTTTTACTATTTGACCAACCCGGAATTCGCGAAAATAATATCAGTTCCTGTAATCGGATTTTTTTATTGAACGGCTGATTTTTTATCGTGAATTCCGGGTTGGTCTAATAGTAAAAGTTGTTCATAATAATGAGTGCCACATAGATTTATTACCTAAAGATAGAGCCAAAGTGTAACCGCACATGCGACAGCTATATTCTTGAAAAAATGCCAGGATAGGAATGCTTCCCCCATCTTAGAGGAAAAAATTTCATAAAATATTTCTAATCTTTATACTTCACAAAATAAAACATTGTTATACAGGGTTATAAGGATAGGATATACAAGCCGCAAATTGCTCATAGTAGGAAAAAGTCTAATAGTAGGAAAATAACTACTAGTATACTAATCTACTCATAATTATGAACATCTTTTATTAAATAGGCAATCTTGCGATTGCGAAAATAATGTACCTTATCTTAGTTTTGGGTCAGCAGGAAATGTGAAATAGTCCAATAAATTAATTATTTTATTAATTTATTGGGTACAATCCTGGGGAAACATAATTCACAACCTGGCAGCTACAAATCGTAGACGGCTCACGTAGTAACTATTATTCCTAATCTGTGGTTTGCCCACCTTGGCACGGTTACAGCGACGGGGACAAAAAATGAAAGGTCTGTCTCTCTTTTTCAACCGTGTTTTGGCACTTGCCATCTTGCTCTTTTTTACAAAGTAGCTGTTATGGTTCTGTCTGTTAGTCTGAGGAGTGCCATGATAACCTAGATCTATAAATCTATACTTCTATACTAATATTTTAGAGAAGTAAAGTTTGTGTGTTTGTATATTTGTTAAATTGTAAGGGGTAATCTCGGGATCTACTGAACCGATTTTAAAAATTCTTTCACCAATAGAAAGCCACATTATTGCTGAGTGTCATAGGTTATATAAAAAACCGAAAAATAAAAAGGGTTTTACGTGGTAGTCCGTTTTGCAAAGTGAATCGGAGAAAAAACGGTCCGGACGGCGGCGCGCGAAGGCTTCGGGTTTAATTAACATTATGCCCAACGAAGTGGGCAAGGGTCAGCTAGTAGAATATATTATTATCAAGTGTCTAACCTGTGTATTTTTTTTAATTACCTGTTTGTTTTTTGTGACAATAATTTCTATTTATCAGAAAATGTTCGTTCCAGGTAATTTCACCTGCCTAGCCATCGTGTTCAACCTCCGCCGCCGGCTGGGCTACCATCTGTTCCACACCTACATCCCGTCAGCTCTGATCGTCGTCATGTCCTGGATCTCTTTCTGGATAAAGCCTGAGGCTATACCAGCTAGAGTCACCCTTGGAGTCACTTCTTTACTTACCTTGGGTGAGTATAGTATCTATCAGTTTTAGGGTTCTGAATCTACTTCGGGAAAGAACCCTTAAGGCGACGTCGGTGTCTGTGTCTATATGTCACAGCTATCTATAAAGATTTATTTCTCAGCATGTTTTTTTTTGTACGAATTGTAATTTTGTAGTGGTTAACATTATCTAGCGTCATGTCAAATTTTAAACCGCTAGCGCTTTTTCTCAGGAACTATACAAAATTCCTGAGAAAATTATCTTGTGACATGCAGACTGGCAGACACCGAAGTCTTTTTCGATTTAAAACATGACGATATTTTTTTTATTACTAGCTGTACCCGGCGGTAACACCCGCAGATTTTTTTTTTACTTTTAAGCCTTTCCTGAACTTCCACAAATATTTCAAGATTAAAATTAGCGAAATCGGTCCAGCCGTTCTCGAGTTATAACCGGACAAACGAACAGCGATTCATTTTTATTTATAAGAAAGAAGAAAAAGATTTGTTTTCCTAAAAGTGTATTAAATATTCGTATAATTGGTACAATGAAAAAAAATGGTGATTTTGCAAATACGTAGTAGCAGTCGATTTATGTCGACTTTTATAAATTTTTTTGTCTACAGCAACACAAAACACCCAGTCTCAACAAAGTCTACCCCCCGTTTCCTACGTGAAAGCCATCGACGTTTGGATGTCGTCCTGCTCTGTCTTCGTGTTCCTCTCGCTCTTTGAGTTCGCTGTGGTCAACAACTACATGGGTCCAGTCGCTACGAAGGCTATGAAAGGGTATTCGGATGAAGATTTGTCGAGGGATTTAGATGCTTTTAAGGTAACTACAGTTTTACATTTAAAGGAAGTCTTCTATTTCTATTTCAATCGAACATACTAGTAATAGTTCTAGTAGTTCTGCGAATAGTAGACCTCGCGAGAGTCCGGTTGTTTGTATGTTGGTACTCGCGTACCGGTCACACTTCTCAACAAATCTCGACGATTAAATTTTTTTTTTTCGTCGTCGGGACGGGGTATTTCCCTCAAAAACACTGATTCTCCACATTCTGTGTGTCAATCCGCTTAAATCTACGGCTCAACTTATACTGGTTTTCTTTACTTCCAGCACATATTCCCAACAACAGCTGACACCAGGGCCAGCACTTCAGCGTCCATACCTCAATACGACACTTTCTGCAACGGTCGTGAAACCGCTGTCTATATCGATCGGTTCTCTCGCTTCTTCTTCCCTTTCTCTTTCTTCATATTGAACGTTGTTTATTGGTCTACGTTTCTCTAAGTTGTTGGTAGTTGCTAGTATAATATAATAATTAGGATAATGGTAGTAAATAAAGATAAAATTAAAACGTTGTTTTACTTCTAAATTATGTGGTGGGTAGGGTGGGTGGCCAAAAAATTATTAAAAAAACCTAGAACTACGAATTGTATATTTTTTATGTAAAAAAATCTATATTACTATTAGCTTACCTACAATTGGATTTGCTTTTTAAAAATACAAAAACAAATAATAGGTAGATACGAGTATATAACAATAAAACAGATCATTACAATTATTACAAATCATTTTCTAAAAGTATTCAAAGCAGTAACAGAATGGTGATTGCGAAACAGAAAGCGATCATTGGGCAGACCCCCGATGAGGGTCGGATGACATTGTGAAGACTGTAAGAAGGCAGCGGATGACACTGGCACAGGAACGGAAAGGATGGCGCGCTATAGAAAAGATCTATACTCAGCACTGGGTGGAAAAAGGTTGATGAATTTTCTAAGACGTGATTCTTAGAAAACGTTAAAAGTCTTAGAGAGTGAGTGACATTAATATAGACAGGTCTTTCTTTAAATTGCAAGCTAAATAAAACTAAAACTATTACGTACCTAAGCATCTTCAAAATTATTCAAATGCCATTCAAAAATGCATGCGTCCAAATATTTTTAGTAAGGTTAGATCGTAGGATAGACTTCTAAAAAGGAAACCTAGACTGAGCTTTGGGCATGCGATATGCATACGATTCAGCTTTTGTTTTAAAGTCTAGATCGAGATAGGTATTAAGGCGATGAATACGTTTTGTGGCATTGAAAATTGGAGGCAGGCGAGATGGCGGTCAAACGCAAGCCTATAGGCTTGCGTTTGACCGCCATCTCGCCTGTTGGCCCCCGCGACCGTGTAGGTAAGTTGTACCTGAGTCGGAGAGTTGTACTCGTATCTTAAAATGTCTGCATTCGTTCAAGTGAGATGTGTCACAAAAATTGCACAGTAAGTAGGTACATCAACATATCAGCATACAGATATTTCCTAAGTCCGCGAGCTTCTTCAACCACATCATCGCTTACTAAAGTCGCAAAGTCAAGTTGATGGTCAAACGCGAAGTTGTTCACAATAATAGCTTTCCCTAAAAGGGCAGGCCAAACTGCTTATCTAAAAATGCATCGCGCTCACACCATCGGCATCGCCTTAACCGCCACCCTGCCCATGCATACCAAAACCACTGCCGAAAATCGAATGACAATGTCTTTAATTTACATACAACACCGTTTGTCTAGACAGTACGTGCGACAAATCGCAATGGCTGTGCATTAATTGTTGCAATGCATATTTAGGGGGCGATGACTCGTGGAGTTGCCCTTGAAAAGTAAAGAGATATGGTGTTAGTTTTTCTGTCCTTAAACTTTGGCTGTACGAAGATGTGTGTAAAAGCTTTTGTCTTCTGTACTGCGGTTTGAGGGCTTCTGTTTTGTGTCCATTTTGCTCTAAAAAGTACGAAATGATGGTGTCAATTCTTCTGTCGTCATACTTTGCCTGTACGAAGATTTGTGTGGAATCTTCTGTTTTCTGTACCACGGTGTAAGTTCTTCAGTTTTCTGTCTATTTTGCCTTAAAAAATACGAAGATATGGTATGACATCTTCTGTCTTCTGTCCTGAAATTTTCTCTGTTCGCTAGGTGTCAAGAACATAATAATTATGTAGAGGTTACCTACATGCTTTCAAATACGTTCCTACGAGACCAAAGAGATAAGAGACCCCGATTATAAAAAATATAGATTGATAGATTTATGTTTATCTTTATTGCTCACACCAAATATTAGCAAACGTACAATTGCGTTTAAAAACTAGTACAGCACGGCCTTATCGCTAAGGGTCATTCATCTAGAACTCATCTATGCGTGTACGGGTTGTACCTACATTAAGAAGACACACCTACAACTACATAGATGGGTAATTACAATATTTCTGTCCACTTTTCCGTGAAAACTATTTTAACCTTTAGAACCGCGAAAATAGTGTTTACAACCGTTTTACAGGTTTATTACCCTCGCCGGCGAAAGTAATGTGCGTTAAATTCGCAATAAATGTCGCGCAGATTATTTCGGAACTGGTTCAGGGAATGAATGGACTGAAAACTGAGGGGGGTAATGTATGAGCTTTAGCTAAACGTAAACAGTGATGCAGGTGACGCAGCACAGCACAGAACAGATTTTGCAGGGGAGAGCAGGCGAGACAGACAAAGGCGCAGAGCAGGACAGACACATGTCTGCTTTGCACGTGCCTGCACTGCAACGTACGCAGCTCTCAGTACGTTCATGCATTACAAAATCTGCTTTACCCTGGCTACGTGGACCTGCGTCACCTGCGTCACGAAATTTGAATCTATAACTTGACCTCCTGAATTGAAACTTTGAATGTGAACTATTCAAAATGGAGTCTCAGGCAAAAAATCCATGGACCAAAATTATTTTTTTTTACAAATTTTTGTTTACGGTAAGTGAAAGTTATCTTAAAGTGTAGTAAGTTTGTATGGTGACTAGCCTTGGTATAAGAGCTTGAATGAATGCCACTACAGGGTTTGGTGGGTGTCCTTGTCCTAAGACAAGCAACTGAAGTTTGGAATGTACCTACAGATTTCAAAAATGACATCGCTCAAGATCGCTCAAGATTTCAAAAATGACATCGCTCTTATCTTATCGCTTACACTTGTGAACTTCTCGTTAGGAGTCAAAAAGAAAGAAACAAAGCAACAAAAGAGACAGGCAATAAATGCCACACCGACGTTTCGGGACTTTACGAACCGAGACCGGCACAACCAGCTCTGACTGCTCGTAAAGTCACCCCATTGGTAAATTGGTCCCTTTTGATTCAATTTTCAAAGAAGCCTTTCTTGAAATACTAAAAATGGCCTTCTCAGATCTATTTCATTTGCTCTTTTGAGTTTTTTCTCTTTGTTAGGGTTCCGTACCCGCAGGGTAAAACTAGACCATATTACTAAGATTCCGCTGTCCGTCTGTCACCAGGCTGTATCTCATGAATCGTGATAGTTAGACAGTTGAAATTTTCACAGATGATGTATTTCTGTTGCAGTGTTGCCGCTATAACAACAAATACTAAAAAAAATAATAAAATAAATACTTACAACAAACATGTTTTTAATGCCGTTTTTATAGTTCCGCCGTTTGCCGTTTTTTTTACGGAACTCTTCGTGCGCTAGTCCCACTCGCACTTGGCTGGTTTTTTTCAGTTTTTTTTTTCATATCTGATTATTTTTTCATGTCGTTTTATTACATTATGGAAGACTTTCCGAGGATAAACGAAGCTAAACAAACAAAAACAAAAAAGAGAAACAATAAAGAGTTTATCTATCTATCTAGTTTTTCAAGCTAGAATCTATACTGTCGTGGCTTGATGAAAGAATAGAAACCCACCCTATTAAATTAATTATTCTAGCTTGAGACTCTATTAGCTGTTATGGCCTAGAAGAGATCACTCTAACGATCAGGCCGAATCTTTTGTTAATAGAGGTAATTTCTCGTGTGAACAATTAAGAGTTTATCTATCTAATCTACATATGAAATGTATCCTACTATTTGGAAATAAACCCAAAGAATCTCCAAGTAATTTTTTTTCCCATTTATCCAACGATGTCATTTCCCCAAGAGCCAATTTTTTCCCCAAAATCGCGAGAAAAATCCCCAATCAGGCAACCCCGCAGGATCTCTGACAAACAGCTAATTAGGTAGCTACCTAATTCGGAGTCAGATTGACACGTCCGCCGTCATAACGCTTAGGTCACGGTGTCTAATCAATATTGATCACGCTTTCCTATTTCTCGAGCCGTCTAGCCGCCGTCTGGCCCGAAATAATGACAAAAAATGGCGGCGAGACGGCATGGCATTTGCATATACGCTCGCGGCATGGCAACATGGTGTACAATGTCCATGGCAACTTGTATTTGGGTCGTCTATTAATCGTGAATTGATAAGTTATGAGTTTTAAGGGTCGTATATTAATCATAAAGTGGCAAAAAAGGATGCGGTTTTAATCGGTGATTTTTGACCCCAGCTTATGGTAAATTTTTGAGGTTTTAGATTTTTGAGGTTATTGAAATCAGATCCTCAGAACAGGTTCCTAAACATTTGGCCTCTTAATCTGTAACTATTATCCTGCAATCTTAATTCTGCAGGATTGTGGATTGTGGCCGCAGATCTCAGCTAGTTTGTTTTTTCTTATCAGTTAGGTCAATAATTTAATTATCAAGGAGATGTCAAGAAAAAAATGTTGCCATACCCGAATCTGGGCCATTATGTTAGGTATATCTCCCTAAAATATATTTAGACCTAAAAAATATATTGTTTACATTGAGCATTGAGTTGGTACCTATGTAGTAGGTACCTACTTCTCTGCGGTTTTACTGCTAATTTTCGAAGTTACAGGAGAGGATCGATTTATTTCACTGATACAGGTTTAAAATCATGTTGTATGTAAATCGTATGACGTCACCTGGGGTTTGAAGAAAGCCAGATTAGATATTTCGAATTTCATAAAGCCAGATTCTACATCGGAGAAGTTAGCCGATAGGATCCGATGAACACCTATTTGCAAATCACTTTGGACATAGATGGCAGATAGCTTATTTAGTTGTACGGATGTAGAAGAAATTTAGCAACAAAAAATAGTCATATGATTATCTAATCCTTTAAGCAGAACATCAACTTCCGGTGAAGTACTACCTACTTCCGCGGATTGCCATCTGATGCGATGAGAGATTAATTTTAAAAGGATGCCACTTGACTACATGCCGAACCTTAGATTTTGACGTCATCCATCTGAACTATTCTGAACCCACCAGAAAAGAAATAAGACTTGGTGTTTTTTTTGTTTTTTTTTTCACTGAATTATTTGTTTCGCTGAGTATTATAATAGGCTAATATGCGAGTCACAACTCTTACTAATATTATATTATAAAAAGTTAAGTTTATATATATATGTTTGTTTGTAGGAGGTAATTTCCGAATTACTTGTCCTATTTTAAAAAATATTTCACCAATACAAAGCAGTATCTATCTGTATATAGACTATACTGTTTAGTCCTAAACCTGCAAAGCCAAATGCCAGCACTGGATACCTAGTCTCTAATAAAATTATTGATTTTAAAGGTTATATCGATCCACTAATATCTGTCCGTCTCTTCGTAAGTGATTTACGGCTGACCTTGTCTGGGTCTTCATTAACCTACATTACGATGGCAGTAAGTAGTTCTTTTTAACAAGTGGCTTTAAAGTACTTATTTCTTCCCTAGAGCCTTGTACCTTGTGTTCTGTAAATTAAACTTACTTAAGTTTTCTTACTTAAACTGCTTTAGAGCCTACTAATAACTAGAATATGGATATCCGCATTCTAGCTTTGTCATATGATTTTCTCTTTATCGCGGGATAACGGTAGAAAGACAATTTATTCACATCCCATGCTGAGCCTGCTTGTGTAGCAATTTTTAGAACGCTGAAGGCCTCTGACATGGCTAAACGAACCTTAGCGATTTAGGGCCCCTAGGCACTTCGAAGCTTGAGGCTTTCTTTCTTTCTAAATTCACTTTCAAAGAGTCTTTGGACATGCTTTGGAATTGGAACGAACCCCCGTTCCAAAGCAATTTTGGAAATTTGGAAAAAGGCATCGGAAAAAGTTATATCTTTTTACTTCGCCTGCTGTCAGCAGGCAAACTATCTGGTCGGGGTAGCTGAGTGGATCCCCTAGGCTGGAGCCTTGTAGGCCTAAGCAGAAAGAGCTGTTGACGATGAGGTAAAAACATTTTACCGTCACCTATAGATCTAGACACGCGGTAGTGTGTCAAGCCAAGTTCAAGTAACAGAAGAGGCGTCACTGATACAGTCACTGATACATTGTCGACCTTTTTAGACTAACAGCCCTTTTGAAAATCCCAATGTTTTGATACTGTCGTGATGATTCGCCGATAATTCCAAGAAATATTATTAATACTCGAGTTCACTCCACAATTATCCTTATCAACAAACAAACTTACACAAAGCGTTTATTAATAGTTGTAATAATAAATCTTGCTCCTGACAGACAGATATGCGTGTATTTGACAGACAGACCGACTGATAAGTTGTTTTAATTAATTGTGGTTGTTTCAATATATTTTGTTGTTTGATTTAGAGTTAGGTGTGTTTATAAGTACTTTAGTTTCAAAACGATTGTTTTTTTATTCGTTTCATTGTACATTCCATGCGTAACCAGTTATTTTGCTTGAATAAGTGACCTGTTTGGTCTAGTCTGGTCTAAATTTTATCCTGATTTTGGCCTCGAAATTCATATGAGCATGTTATAGGTAGAAGAAGTCGAGCGAACAAATGAATACGGTACCTACTCTTACGTTTTATGTCTCATTAATAAATAACGTTATTTCAACGTTATTTTTCTGTTGAATGTTTTTTTAATCTATTAAAATGGTGCCAAATTTTTCTCACCTGTAGAAAGAAAAAAGAATGGTCTACAACAGGATTAAATTATGAAGCGATACAAAATTAATTAGCAAGATTTGACCTACTAACAAAACAAGTTAAATAAAAGCTTGAAGCTAAAAGTTTCCTAAAAAATCACCAGTAGGTATACCAAATAAGTTAATTACAACAAAAAGTTGAACAAACTCTACACGGCACAGAATCCGCGCAGAATACAGGATGCCCTAAAGGAAGTACAAAGGTCGGATCAGGATGTGACCCTGTGTGGTCGACCCTCGCTGGCATTGACATCGGATCCCGAAGTCTTGATTGGTATTATGCGGGCGATTGCCCACACGCACTCCGTGGAGCAAGTTATTGACATGGAACTTACCTACTTTCTTCTACTAGCTTAATGAAATTAGAAATATTTTTTTACCTCAAATAACTTTGAATGTTACAGGTAAGTCACATTTACAAATAATTTTAATATCTGAGAATTAGGTAAACCTTAAAAACTTAAATAAAATTAATGAATTAAATGATTGAACAATATTAAGACCGTTATGGATTTGTTGTTATTATTGTTGTTTTTGTGGTTTATTGCTCCGTTCGGACAAAGATGAGGATTCTGAGAATTGTATTGACATTTTATTCTCTTAATTTGTAGAACCAAATATGATTTGTATTTACCGCGTTAAAAATGTTACCACGATTTGATATTATAAAACTTTTCTCTCTGTTCGGGTAGTTGAATAAAATTCGGATAGGTAGGAAGTATTTTTTGACAGGCTAATGTTAAACGGCACGTTTGCCCATAACAGGTATATACCTCCAAGAATTTACTATGACGGCAGGATTCAAACCTGTCACAATCTGGATTACAACCTTATTTATACACTTGTTGTTGTGTGCATTAGTATTTTTGCTGAAGCTTTTAGTATAAGCATGAAGTCGAAGTTCAAAGTTTCAAAGGTGCAAGCACTCTTTGTCACAGATACGACAAAATGGTGTCAACAACCAACCACTACAACTACTGGTCGCCAACCCTACAAGCAAAGCAGCGCAAGCGAACCGGATGGGAGCTCTGTCCTTCACTAGCCTTGGCGCTTTATCACAAATCACCGAAAGTGCAGATGTTAAACTTCATACAATGCGCGGTCGAGTGACGCACACACGGACATCGCTCACGGACACGAGTCTCGGACCGCTTTCGGATACGTAGCCAGCGTGAGTGTAGCTGCAGACATGCGTTTTGCTACGTTTTTCGTGCAACAATTTTATTGAAGAACGAAAACGAAACGATTATAGCTGTTTTTCAGTGGGTGTTTTATTCTATTATTCTACTTTAAACAGCACTTGAGCGATCACCGAGCGTAGGCATAAAATATTAAATAGATAAAAATACAAATGATTTATTTACTTTAAAAATTTACAGAAAAAGTTGTGCTCTCACTGCCAAACTGGATAAAAACCCGTTTCTTGGTGAGAAGATCCATGCGCTTTGCTTTACCTCTTTATTCTTTCTATTTTGTGGCTTTAACGCGATCTCACGGTTCAATCAGGGCTGCGAGTTGCACATGCGGGTGTATTGTTCTTTTTACAATACATTTACAATATTGAGATATATGACCACTAGAGATTAAAGAGATTTATTGTGGTAATTCAATTTTCATTAGAAAACGCTGATTTATTTTCAACGTTTGAGTAGGAGGGGATGGAGTGAGTCAGCTAAAATAAATCAGTTGTCAATTTTTTTTCATAGTAGGTAACTGCTTCGAAATCGGACAACATGGATTTTAGTTTAGTTAAATGTTTCTGTCCATAAATAAGTACATTATGTATCTAGTTTTGTGTAACAAACATTTTTTATAATTCTAAGTTTTTTTTTATATAAAGCTAACTTGGCTGTTTCGAATAATTTGGCAACCCCATTCTCACGAACAATTTAGTCTGCGAGCACCAAATACCTACTCTGTCATGATTCAACAATACGGCCACTTACAGGATCAATATAAATCAATCAATTCTTCGTGACCCATTTTTGACGCCGAAATGTGAAGACTGTTGACCCATTTCACGTCCATCCCGTTCGTTCGCAAAAAAAGGTCAAAGACCTGGTCTTTGATTGGCCAACGACTGACAGCGACTGTCAACGACCATTTTGTATTATTGTTTAACGGGCCGTTTAATGGGAAGATTGAAGAATACGCACATAATTAAAAATGATTTGTTACGGGAGGGGGAATGACCCTGTTTCTTGGTAGTGATGTCCTGAAATATCGATGTCAAACATTTTTAGCAATTTTTTGTCAAAAAATGGCAATCTTTTTTTTACTTTTCTTTTTCCAATTATGTAACTTTCTCTATTGTTTTGGTTTTTCTGGGTAAGGAAAGGGTATATTCTAAGCAGAAATGTGCTCATAGTGCTAATCATTGTGAACATTTTTTCACTACGGGACCAATCCTGAAATCGCGAAAAAAATCAGCTGTTCCATAAAAAAATGATAATAAATACTAGACGTAAGAAAATGTACCTACGTGTGATTTTTGCAAATAAATCAGGACATACACGAAAATAAATTACATTAAAGCACAAAGCAAGTAATGAACCTACCAACCAGAAGATCCAGAAGCTTGTGTTTACTTTACCTTTGTTTTGATTACCTATTATTTTTTATGAAACCTAACCTTTTTCAAATTGATTTAAAAACCATTGCAATAAATTGTTTTATCGAAGTAAAAACCCACGTTCACGTGAAGCTCCTACTTGCACAAAACCGTATTAGAATCCAAAAACCGTACACGTGTATAATGAATCACGGTAACTACGTTACCTGTAGAATTTCGGAATTAATCAAGATCGCTCGTAATAGTAATATATGTGTTTCTGGAAGGTATCTTGTTGAAAGATCCCGTCTTTTCACCGAGCTTACGTAATCATCATAATTCTAGCTGTCGAATGGTTACTAGGCGTAATTAGGCGGTTTGTTCATGACGCGACAGAAATCGGCGACGAGTAAAGTTAAGTAAAAATGTATTGCATAAAATGGTGTACAATGAAAATATACAAAAAAGTGTGGACTGTGTGGGTGTGTGTGTGTGTGTGAAAAAAGAGTATGTATATATTTTTTTGTAGCATCGAGTATCGCGCACTGCGTAATCGTATTTTAAAAAAATCTTTTTTTTAAGTATAATCTTTGCAACCTTTTTGTATCCTCACAACTAATAAACAGTATACATGACTTTTAATAAACAGCTTTCGAGTAATTTCATAAGCGTTTTGCGTACCTTTTTCGTCATTGCACAAATTAATCATAAAAAAGAAAAAGGTACGTTCAGGTAGCTGCAAAACGTTTACTCGTCCAAATGTCTCCATGTTTTTTTGAGCAATTATTTCAAAAGATATTTTGTATGAACTTTAGTGACTAAAGCTATGTCGTTACAAGTAAATTCCTCGGTCGCGCCGTGAACAGACCGCCTTAACTCCTATTTAGTATGAGTGTAACGCCAGTTTAAAAATAATTTGGATTTTCTTAAGTTAAAGTGCAATAAAATATGTAGAGGCTACAGTTCTAGTTAAACATTGAATGGAAAAAATAATAAATTATGGCAATATACAGGGTTATAAGGAAAGGGTATGCTAAGCCGAAAGGAGCTCATAGTAGCATCACTATGAAGAACTTTTACTATGGGATAGCAGGAAAAATGTCAGTAACCGTTTACAACTGCTGAATTTTTTACTCGATATCATTTCCCATAGTAAAAGTTGTTCACATTAAGAGTAGGTACTATTATAAACCTTTTTCGGCTTAGCATGCTCTTTCCTTATAGTCCTGTAATGGAAATTTCTTCCACTGAAGAATTCCAATTTTCACCACAAATCATGATTTTGCATTTTTTTATGTTATTATAAAAATAATCTAAATCGCCATTATTGTTGATTCATTCTACTGATGGTAACACTGCAAAAAAAGCTAGTTCTATAATTTTTTTTCTTATTTATTATTTTTTCTTTATCGACACTTCACAGCACTTCACTACCGTCATCTTGTTGGTAGTGAACGGCTCATCCGTTCGCTGTGGGAATGGACACACTTTTTGCGGCCTCAATACTTCTGGATAACTCCTGCAGGTTTGAGGACTCTTTCTTGGAAGCCCGGCTAAGTTTAGAAAGCTATGGGAATGAAAATAACGAAGAGTAGAAAAGATAAGAGAAGAATAGAAGAAGAATAAAAGGAAGGTAAAGGAAATGTGAAGATCTTTTTAATGGAGTAATAAAGTAAATAGCGAGTAATAAGTAAATTAAAAATTTACAAAAAAAAATCGTACAAGACCAACGTCTTTTAAGAAATTGTTCGACTGGGGTAAGTCATAATGTAAAGTGAAAATTATAAAAATTAAATTGAACCATATTTTCCACTTTCGATCAAAGAAGTAAAGAAAAGAGTTTTCGAAAAAGGTTAAGGAAACATAAGATAATTGTTATAGAATTGTAGGTGTAAGTACACCTTACCGATGATACCTATGTTAATAGGGTAAAACTTTTAAAGATAATGATCCGTATTTACGAAGCATTCAGAAAAACTATTTTCAATTCGGAGTCTATTTTTGAAGCGCTTTGCGATTTTTGCTAAAGCAAGAATCTATACAACTACCTATTTAGTCATAGGTGAATAGGTTTTTTTTACAAGGCAACCTATATATATTATATAAGCTATAATGCAACAGCAGAAATATCATTTTTATGTTTTGTTTGTTTGTCATTTTCGATATTACTTACTTATTAGTTACAAAATCACACAATTCAAAGTTCTCGTTATCATCATTTCTCAATCGAGATCAGCTTGTTTCCATTCGCTTAGAAACTATACAATTCTTCGCATCATATTTTTCACGCATTATTTTTATCGCACATTTTCTCGCTACATTCAACTCGAGCACCCAAGCAATTTTCCAAAGGATCTGAGCGTTCAATCGAGGTGTCTGACTTCACTCGGACCCCACCGCTAACCTCTCGAAATTCTTATATGTACTTCCTCAATTTTGATTGCACTCCAATGACGCTGTTCGCACCGAATCATTACCACGATAACTCGACACAGCGGTGACTTTGAACTACGACGTACCACCAAAAAGAACCACCTTAAATTTACGACTAAAACTAGTAAAAATTTAGACTGACGTCCGTAGCGCGTCGAGTTAAGAGTCGAATTTTGTCCGCTAAAATTTGGCGCATTGTGTGAGAATATTTGGCGGGGTATACGCTCAACCGAATTGGTCGTAATTGTTTAATGTATGTGACGTTGTAGTGTGGTGGCAAGCGTGCTCGTATGATAAATTTGGCACTGGGCGATTGATAACAGATGGGTATCGCAAAATTGGTCGGTAACGAAAATACATGTTGCGTTTTGATATGTTTATTTTTTGTTTTTTGATCCCATTTTGAGTAGTTTTATCATCATCGTAATCATCAGTATTGTAATAATCATTTTTATAGATTATTAAGAGAGTTGCTCAATGCTCATGTCGGTGAAGCTATTTCCGGGCTTGGCGGTCTTCTGCTGGTATTCTATATCCTTGTATGATATCCTTGTGTCTTCTATCTAGTCTAAAACTAAAAAGACTGTGGTCTTCTGTCTTTCCTTTACCGTCTATGATAGTTTTCATTAGTTTGAAATGTTGTACAACGTGATAAAAATCTTGTTTCTTTTTTTTCTATTATTAAAACAAATCAGTGTTTTAAAACCCATGTTGGCTTGTCTAAGACGAGATTTATTTGGTACGGTGAACAATAGCAAAATGATGTAATTCTTATTCTTGTTTTGCTTTTAAAATAACAGGGTTTTTAGTTGTTGTTTTAAGATGATGCAGATGCATTCTAATAATTTTTGTCGCTTGTCATGCTTGATGCATGTCATATGGATTAAAAATAGCTCTATTTTTCCACTTTTATCTTTTCTCAGTAATTTTTATGTTATTTGGTTTTACGGCAATTGCGACGCAATAGCTTCGATAAGATTAAGGGGAAATATGAGGTAGTCGTTTAATTTTGGATGTAAATAGAGAATTAGCTCACAACTAAAATGTAAGCATTCTCGTGTTTGTTATGATCAAAAAAGTGTCGTAACTACGTTAGTTTCCATAGAACAGGTTGACTTTTTGCAGTTAATTACTTCTTGCTATGAACTACTACTATGAAGCCTCATAAGATGGCTTGGCAGTATAATATGATTTATATGATAAACTGTGATTGTGGAATGTCTATTTATTTTATTTACTATCCTTGCCAACAATTTAACGTGTCATCCGACACAGTATCTTACTAGATAAGGTGCGATCAAACGCAAGCCTATCAATGAACTTGTCACTACAACTGTCACTACTGTTGTAACTTGTAGCTTGTCAATAAATTTTACAAGTTGATTGTTTGTAAACAAAACACTTGTGCGTTAGTTTGTCGAAGCGATGCGTTCTGTGAGTTCGGACAATGTCCCTTGACTTGCCGAGCGGAGTTCGCGACCCTTGTTGGGGATCGTTCGGAGATGTAAAAAGTAAGTTTGTCAAGTCGCTAAGGTTTTTTTAGCCGCCTTTAATTCGCGCACAACAAGGTTAAAAAAAAACTTTTAACAAAATACAAATAAATCTTACATTGTATGTATTGTATTGTACACATACGAGTACAAGTACCTAGTTAAAAGGTACTGTTATGAGTACAATTTTTACCATCAATTTTTTTTACCATATTGTTGATCTACAGTAATTTGTCGAATGTCATTGAAATTTTTATGAAACAACTATTTTTAACCGACTTCAAAAAAGGAGGAGGTTATCAATACGACTGTATGTTTTTTTTTTATGTTTGTTATATACCTCATAACTTTTGACTGGGTGAATCGATTTTGATGATTCTTTTTTTATTAGAAAGCTGACGCTTCCCATTTGAATTTAGTCCAGTTCTGATAATGGTATCCATGAGAAAACCATCATACAAGTCTTAAATTAGCATTAAGTACGTGCGCGACAAATAGATGAATAACTCAATAGTCGGTCTTTTGAAGTCGGTTTTTGTTTTTTGTTTTGTAAAAATCCCTTCGGCCGCGTACGAAACCGGAGGCTCGTAACCAGTTACGGCAAAAGAGAAAATCTTTGTTGTACGATACTGGTTACTGGGAAATACGTTTTTTGCTTTACACGATACTGCCTTTTTTTTCGTAACTAATTTCAGTTAAAGAATAATTTTGTTTTGTAGGTAACTAGTGGGAAAAATATTCTTGTTATTACGCGATTTCCGTATTGGCCTCTGCAGAAAAAAACACGATGAAAAGTAGTTTATAATGATAAATATTCTTCGTGACATAGACATATCCTTCACTCTTCGTGACTTGGACTTCTAAAGTGTCTTCACAAGAGCGATAAAATAAGAGTTAAACTTACTATGCCCGATCTATCGTAGGAAAACCGTTAAGATTTAATCAGTCTTCCACCAAACCTATGAGGATGGCAACCTGCCAGATTAACGGACTTATTGAATCGTTTAACTTTATAGTCAGAGGCTTTTGCCGATAAAGGCATAAAGTATACTTAGTTATAGTACGAAATTGGCACAGGATTGGAATTAAGAAGAAGAGAGACTTATGTTTAGCAGTGGGCGATAACTGATGATGATGACGATGATACAAAAACGGGAAAAACGTGTATTCCAGAGATGACACCTACCTATCTAGATCAAATTTTCATCCCAAAAATCCTATGGCAAAATTCGAAATAAAACAGGTAATTTTTGAAATCAAATAAAAATACAATTAAATTGAGTTGAGAAGATTCATCGAAAAAGAACAAAACAAGACAAGAAAAGAGTTGTGATAAATTACAGTGGCGCTTATTTTCCCCTTAAAATAACTTTGAAAATTACGGTTTGTTCTTGAAAATAATATTAATGTTTTTTTAAGGCGGTTCTACACCTGCGTACATTCGCGAGCCGTTCACGCTACGCACCTCGAACGATAGTAATTCAAACTTGTAAATTTAAGCGCTAAGGTTGTCTGGAAGAGATCGGTTTTAGCGATAAGGCCGCCAGTTGTTGCACTAGTTTTAAGTGGTTTTCTGGTGTGATCAATAAAGAGTTTATCTACATATCTATCGCTAAATGGCTAGCTTTTATTTTAGTTACACTCTGTACGTGTATTTTTGAAACATAAATTGTACCCTTTTATTAGTAAAGATGGATCCAAAAATATATTTCTAGTGTCTTTACCTTTTACTATATTTAGTTATGTTATGTATCACAATATAGCAAAGGCAATGTGCATATAAAAAGCTTCCATTGCCGAGTACGTCGACCTATAGGTAACGTATATCTATTTCTGTATTTATAATACCGTCTCGTCATTTTTTAACACGCTTTTATTAGCTTCACCTGTATGTTTGTATGTTTGTATGTTTGTATGTTTGTATGTTTGTTTGTATGTAACCGACTCCTTTGAGCGCGTTTTTGACCCACTTTAAACGGTCAGATTTCTTTCAAACTTTGTAGATATATCGAGGACCGATGACAATACACTAAACAAATCGTGTTTTTTAGTTTTTTTAACTATTAATTTTTTTAACACGCTTTTTCTATAAAGTTTCTTTAACTTTTAATACCGTTTAACTTACAAATGGTAATTTCGTCATTCGTGTCAGAGAACAGAGTGGCGCAGTGGAAGCGTGCTAGGCTCATAACCCAGAGGTCCCTGGATCGAAACCACGCGCTAAAAATCTTTTTGCTCAATATTTTTTGTTACGCATCAATTTTATTTTATGAGGTCTGAGGATCGAAACCACGCGGCTACAAATCTTTTTGCTCAATATTTTTTGTTAGGCATCAATTTTATTTTTAATTTGCTTGAGCAGACGGCCAAAATCGGATAACACCAACACATTTGTACATATTAAGGATGGTTAATAGTTAGCAAATCGAACTAAAAAGCGATAAATAAATAATAGTTAAAAAAAAACTAAAAAAACACGCTTTTTATAAAAAAACCGAACTAAAAAAATAGAAAATAAAATTTTATAAAATTAAGAATAGGGTTGAAAATTTCAATAAATATAAATTAATAATAGTGTAAATAAATAAATATATGTATTTTATTTTTTAAAAAGCGTGGGGTGCTTTCTAAGATATTATCAAAATGCTAATCACTCTACTCATGTCTGTCAATACAAAATGTATCTACAAAATATATAATATGTATATCTATTGACCCATGCACCCCACGCTTTTTAAAAATAAAATACATATATTTATTTATTTACACTATTATTAATTTATATTTATTGAAATTTTCAACCCTATTCTTAATTTTATAAAATTTTATTTTCTATTTTTTTAGTTCGGTTTTTTTATAAAAAGCGTGTTTTTTTAGTTTTTTTTTAACTATTATTTATTTATTGTCTCCCCTCGACTAAGGAAGTGGCAATAAGTCTATCATAACAGAAACTATGGGATGATTTATTCGATAGTCCAATTGCATAACTGTAGCGTTTCGATTCAATAGTAAAAGTGACCTTAGCAATTTGTTCTCGTAAACCAGTACTCCAGAATATAGGGGGACGAGGGGCTTGTGATGTTCTGGACTTTGACTGCGCTGGTTTTCGTTTTGTTTTTGCGAACGACCAAGCGAAGTGAAGGCGTTCTTTTGTATAAAATAGTATCATGTTTTTGCATTCATTTTTGCATGTTTGCATTTCTCTTATCAAACATTGCACGTGTGCTTGGGAAACCTTATAAAATTTATACCACCATTGCACACAGTTTTCTGCCATTTTACTTTACATACTTTAATTTATTATAGGTAGGTAGGTAACGCGGAGCTTAGGACTCCGGTGTGTTCTTCTTGAGAGCTCGGAGCTCTCCGTCAAACATTGAGATTGGTCGCCAGGAGTTTTAGTGGATATAACCCCACATAACCCGGTTGCACCCCATGACAGCCCGGTATTTTGTGAAGATTTCCCCCTGATAAGTAGGTATTCCCAAGTTATAATTTTAATTTAGAACAAGAACCACTAGAGCGACATTTTTTATGTGTATGAGGGTTCACTCTTTTTTGCAGTTGTGCACATAACAACGTGCAACATACGATACTTTATTTCATCTGTTGTTAGAATTAATTAATGCACTGTCACAAATCTATCCAAGCTTCATATCTATCTATTGGGTTATATAAAACGGTGACAGGGAAAAAAATAAAAGCCGTTTCACACACCCCCAACGATTGTGTTGAAAATCTGATTTACCTATTCCTCATTTACAGAGGTAAATGAGGAATAAATCAGATCCATCTCTATGGTGTAATAGTAAAAGTTGTTCATAATGATGATAGTATAACAGCTATTTTCGGCTTAGCACCACCAGTTTATGTAACCCTTTTTAACCGACTTCAAAAAAGGAGGAGGTTATCAATTCGTCTGTATGTTTTTTTTATATATATATATTTTTTTTAAATGTTTGTTACCTCATAACTTTTGACTGGGTGAATCGATTTTGATGATTCTTTTTTTATTAGAAAGCTGACGCTTCCCATTTGGTCCCATTTCAATTTAGTCCTGTTCTGATAATGGTATCCATGAGAAAACCATATAAGTCTTAAATTTGCATTAAGTACGTGCGCGACAAATAGATGAATAACTCAATAGTCGGTCTTTTGAAGTCAGTTTTTGTTTTTTGTTTTGTAAAATAATGTTCTTGTTTTGGATGCTAATCTAGACTACCGTTAGAGCCGTGGTAGCTCAGTGGGAGAACCGACGCTTCGCATTCTTGAGGTGGCGGGTTCAAACCCCGACTCGTACCAATGAGTTCTTTAGGACTTATGTACGAATTTACATACCACTGGCTTTTCGGTGAAGGAAAACATCGTGAGGAAAACCCGCATATGTCACGCAAAAAGGGCCGATTACCGGCCTAGTTGCGGAAAAAGAGCCCGCTCTTTAGACTACCGTTCTTTCTAATCCTCGCTCTCCCGTCTCTGCAGATTTCTCCACCTGTCTCTCTCCAATGCCTCTCTCATATCTTCCATCTTACTCCCACCCGTTACTATTCCACTGTCAATTGTCATCCCTAAACCCAAATTTTATAGCGAAATGTGGAAGCAACATGTGTTCGCGGTCGTTCACTACAACAAGAGGCCAAGACGCGGCATTGACCTTTGCGAGAGATTTTGTCACCAATTTGAAATCGGAATCTTTATCCGGTAGATGGTACAAAGAATTGCTAAGCCGTTTCAGAGTTTCAGTAGACTTCTTCTTCTTCTTTGAGAGAATTTACAAAGTAAAGATGCTGAGCGGTTCTTCAAATATATAAATTCAAATGATATAAATACTAAAATTTAAATTATCTACATTTTTAATATATAATTTGGTATATGTTAGTTTCAGATATTTTGTTGTGAATTTTGTTCTAGACTCATTTTCTATGTAGTCGGCATTTTGTATAGGGCGAATACGCCAATCACAAACAATTTCAGGATTTTCAGGAGCAGTATTTTAGTTTTAAATATTTTTTTTCTATTTTAATTCGTTTTTTTAATAAGAAAGTTTTTAACTATCCGATCAATGTAGGGCGTGGAACCATTTTACAGAAAATATTTTAATCTTTCATGACAATATTGGAGTATTTGTCTCTTTGGTAAACATTGACGATATGTTTGAACTTTGGCTCTATGCAATTTTAGGCTAGGCACACCCCTACCGCGGACCCGACTGTCTTCAATTGAACTTAGCATCTTGCCAATTAATAGAAATTCTAACATCTTGCTCATCCCAACTTTTAGTTCTTAGAAAGTTCACACTTTTTACCTCTTTGATCACTGGACAATTAAAACAAATTGTTAAATTAAAAAGGTAAATTTATTTAGCGACGTCCACAACACGAATTTAGATCTTATTATTTAATTGGCAAGGTTGAGATTCTTTTTCGTAATATCCATGATTCAATCTGCCCGAACGCTATCCCACGCGTTTTGGTTCGCCACAGACTTGGCCGGTCTTTTGAACGCATCAGTTCGATACAGGCCGCTTTGGAGCGCGCGCGTACTATTTTGAAAATGGAATCGATGGAATCCGCGAAAATCGATTTTGGAATTTTCGAACGTAGTTTGGAATTATCGACTTCGATGTGGGTGAAGTCCATTCGGGATTTCGAGTTTCGGTGAATTTGTGTTGGACGAGTCGATTTTGGTTTTGGCAGTTTCTTTACAGGGTGCTGGTAAGATATTCTAGTATGACTTATGATTTTTTTATATTACATTCTAACATTGAACACTCATTAAAAGCCATTGTTTAAAATTCAATATTAACCACTAATAAATTTTATAAATTTATAGCAGGTTTGTACATATATACATAAAACATTGTAAGGCGTTTTCCAAATGCACAAATGATTCTTTGAAGAAAATCGTAAAAGTTTTATTTCAGAAATCTAAAATAACGTCGAAAAGTGAAGTGATGGAAAAGTTTTTAAAAATTGAAAAAAAAAAAGAGATTAAGTAGGTCTTTTTTATTTTATAGTACTAAATGACATATACTATATACCTTAAAGTAATGAAAGTACTGCACTCATAAGGAAAACAAAACGCGTAAACTATTATTAATATGCAAGATAACCTGCACCGTCCCTTTCGCGGTTAATGTACCAAAGATAATTTTCATTATGTTAAAAAAAAAACAAATCAACGAACTGATATCAAGCAGCTGTCAAACTAGCTTGATAGTAATTTCGCGGCAAAGTTGTGATTTTTATTATCTGTAACGTTTATAATCCCGAAACTTATCACAGTGGAGCAGATACCGCTCAAGGACGACTTTTATCGAAAAATCTAGCAACATGTTTTTTAATTTTTTTTTTTTTATTTTGGTCTATATAGAAACTGATTTGTTATACGTTTTTCCATCGAATATGCACTGAGTTGTACAGAATACTCTGTACAAATTTATATTAGATTTAATTTATTTCAAATTCTCAGATTCATAATAATATCTAACATATTCAATCGCTGTTCGTTAGTCTCGCTGAAATTCAAAAACGGCTTCTATACGGCTCTTATACATGCTCTTTGGGTAGTTTAAAAGAAATATTAAAATTAATAGTTCAAAAAAACTAAAAAACACGCTTAAAGTGGATCAAAATCGCACCCAAAGGAGTCGGTTACACACATACAAACTAATATAGATAGCGTGTAAAAAGCGAGTGAAGATTTAAAAAAATATATTACATTACACAATTGTACTAAGTCAAAAAGTTGACAGATCCAAAGTAACTAAAAGTTTTTTATCTATTAAATAAACAAGGACAAAGACAATCTAAACTAAAGCCTTTAGAACTAGCTCGTATTCTAAACCATAAGTCCGTTAATCCGTTTTGAATGGATGAACTCTATAATTGCATAAAAACTTTACTGTCTAGATACTTTCTTTGTCTTTTTGGAAACGTCAGATATACTTGGTAATTGCGAGCTCACAGATTTGCATTAATAATTATTCGTTTTTAACAAACCCTTTGCAGAACAGAAGGATGTATTGTTATATTAATCGATGACAAATCTATGCTGTAGATCTTGTAGAGAGAGAAAACGTTTCAAACTCATAGATCCGTACGCGCGAAAGTAGAGGAGTTCTGGGCTTCACCCAAATCTAACACATTGCTCTATCTTTCTCCCTAGGTTTATCTCAGTACCTAATTTTACAAGACGGCTATGACATTTTTGAAAACTAAAACGGGGTTTTTTTGAAGAATTTAAAACTTGAAACTTCTTTTTGTTTAACGAACAACGGGGTTTTCCACTCGTCACACTCATCACCGGTTTCGTCCCTACAGCGACAATCAAGACTAAAATTACGAATTGTGTTTCCCAGTTGTTATCATCACGAAATAAAATTGTAATCGTTGACAAAACCCAAAACTGTCCTTAAAAAATAACAGTTTCAAAAACCTATAACAATTATTTATACCTAACCTATGTCGGACTGTATGCGACTGCAAAGAAATACATATACCTATATTTCTCGTCCAAGAGCGATTAAATAAGTAACATCGTTTAGGCTGAATGGCTGGCCCCGGTGTCAGAATTTCAGGCTGCCTCAAAGCCTCTGACATGGCCTGGCGGCTGATATAAGAGACACAGCTGGGACCTACAATTTAACGTATTATCCGACCCACGGTAGCGCCGAGATTTAAGCCATCCGCAATCAGTCCTGCCCTCAGAAGACCAAGAGCGGTATCTCAAAAAAAAAAATGATTTCTGTTTTTTCCCGCATCAGATGCGTATTCAAGTTATCAGATGCGTGAAAAAACAAATCTTTTTTTTGAGAACGCTCTTTGGTTAATGAGGGCAGCGTGGTCACCCATCCGAAGACTGATCATGACGTCCGTTAGCTTAATATCAGTGATCGGTTACGAACACCTTGTCGATATACGCTACACCCGATATGGTTCTGTTGAAACTACCTAATTTTAAGATCATTTTTGTACACAGCGGGCCTAAATTTGAAGATGTTTTGAAGGCTTTATTTGACAGATCTAAATTAACTAAAACTACCTGTCTTTGTCATTGCAACCTCTTAGACAGAGACATCAATACTTTTAGAAAAATTAGATCTGTCACCTAAAACCTTCTTTGACCCCATTGTCGCAATAAACAAATTTTGTTTTTTAACACGCTTTTATTAGTTTCACCTGTATGTTTGTAACCGACCCATTTTGCCCTACTTTGAACGATCAGATTTAATTCAAACTTTGCACACCTGTCAGAGACCGATGACAATGCGTGTTTTTTAGTAGTAGTAGGTACGAGTATATTAGGGTTCTAAACCTCTTTCAGGGAAAACCTTAGGACAAGACTTTGGTGTTTACTCGTATCTGTATGTCACACTCACAGCCAATTATTTTTATTGATTCACGCTACGAGTGCAAGCGTTTGCGTCTGTGAGACATTATCTTAATATATATAAATCTCGTGTCACAATGTTTGTCCTCAATGGACTCCTAAACCACATAACCGATTATAATAAAATTCGCACACCATGTGCAGTTCGATCCAACTTGAGAGATAGGATAGTTTAAATCTCAAATTATAGTCGCAATTTTAATTTATTGCAAATTATATATATACTGATAATTTTTACTATAAATTGACAAGTTAGCATCAACATACTACGGTTGCTATAGTTACGCAATGGCTTTTGACAGGACAACGTCTGTCGAGTCAGCTAGTAACTCTATAATAATGTAAAGTAAACTATACCTAGCTAGTAATTATGCTTTTCCCAACATGCTATCAGTATTAAGTAAACAATACTCAGTAATATTATAAGTAAGTTACCTACACCTAGTTTTTACGTCATAAAAATTATCGTAATGCAGTACAATAAACTTTTTATCTCAAAGTTTAAGAGCTGGTTACTTCCAGCTGTTTTATTCGCTCGAATAAAACCGTTAAACTACCTACCACTTGTTTAAAATATTTATTTTTGCAATTAAGTGACGAGACGAGCAAATCGCTCGTTTGATGGTAAGGGTCACGTTTGCGCCACGGGACTGCGCCATCTAGAATTTGTAACTCTTAAAATTCAAGCCCCTGTGCGGCACACCACTGCGCTCGTCACCCTGAGATATAAGATGTTAAATTTCCTATTTAGCCTAAAGAACGAAAGATAATGAACGCATTTTATCTTTTTGTATAATGAATGACACATAAGTAATTATATTTATTAAATTCTGCTGCCATTCAAACTACTGTAGAAACTTTTTTTAGAAATCCAAAATTATGTCGCCTTCGTTCGCTTCGTCCAAGATGTCGTTAATCGATTACTAATTTACTATGCATGAATTCAAAAACTGAACTTGATCTGGTCGTTTCTTAGTTCATAAGTACCTAACTTGGAAGTGTTAAAAAAATACGTTTTCAACTCTATTCGGGGAGAAAAATGGACTATCACTAAAAATTGGATTGTGAATCAGCTTTATGTACTTTCGGAGTACCGTGATTTGTAATATGATAAAAATTGGTTGAATATGATGTTATGTAATTGTGCGTACATAATCGTGTACCTATTTAATGTAAATAACTTGTGATATTACATTATTATCAATTGTTTTATTAACTTCTGATTACCAGATCCGCCGAAATCAGGTGCCTACTCAATGACACATCGTAATTTGATCACATTTTTTTTAAATTACCAGTATCAAGATTTATTGCTTTGTCATCGTGTTCAGTTCTATGGCTTTATTATCTAACTGACTGAAAAGGAATCGGCTTCATAATAGCAGTTGGAATTAGCTTCAAGTGTCAATTAATATGAAACTGATGGTGATTATCAGTTGGTTAGACAATAATGCCGCTGTTCTGCGGACATATTACTTACCTGTGGAAATTTCACACTGCATTTTGCGCGGTCTTTTTTGCCACACTACAAATTTTAGAACAAGCTCCCACCGCTGGTATTTCCGAGTAACTACAACATAAAGGGCTGCTTATAGAGTCTTAAAAGGTCGGCAACGTATCTGTGACGCCTCCAGTGTTAAAGGTATGAGGTATACAAAAGTGACGGTAATCGCTTACCACGGGCGTTTAGTTGTTTTGTATGAATTCCGTAGAATGCAGCATAGGTACACGGCACGTGCGGCGCGAATAGGTGCACTTACACTGTACTGTACACTGTAGGTATATTATACAATGGACATTCACCTCTAAAACCCCGATAACAGTAGACGAATTTCATATTCAATTTCTTATTTCATATATTCACCCGCGTTTTCTGTGATAAAAAGTTACCTATGTGTTAATCTAGGCCATGAACAACCTTCATTCCAAATTTCATGTAAATCCGTTTAGCCTTTTTTGCGTGAAAGAGCAACAAACATACTCACAAAGTTTCGCGTTTATAATATTAGTAGGATTTTGCTATTCTATAGAAAAATGTCATATTCCCTAACCAAAATACAGGGTAATAAGGAAACGGTAAGCTAAACCGAAAAAAGCTCATGGTACTCATCATTATGGACAACTTTTACTTTTACAAGGAACAAGTTTAAACTTGTTCTACCTAAAATTAGATTAGCCAAAACTGGCAACTCTTTTGTAAGGAACGGCGTACTATTTTATAACTTGTTGCCTGTTACTCTAGTAAATAAGAAAGACACAGATTTTCAAACAATTTTAAAAGACTTTTTAATTGAAAAGGCTTACTATAAAATTGAAGACTTCGTCTGTGATAAAGTTTACGTAAATTGTATTTAGACTGTAATAATAATACTTGACTGATTATACCTACTATTGTACTTATTTTATACATTGATATTTTAACATTGCAATTATTTATATATTTTGTTTTGACATTCTAATAATATTATTTTCTTTGACATTTTAATTTATTGTGTATTGATTTATTCGTAAAAATTGTATTTGACATTCATAAGTGTCTTGACTGATTATACCTACTATTGCAGTTATTTTATACCTTGATATTTTGACATTGCAATAATTTATATAATTTTTTTTGACATTCTAATAATATTGATTTCTTTGACATTTAATTTATTGCGTATTAATTTATTCGTAAAAATTGTATTTGACATTCATACTCGTAAGTGTACATTGATGTACCCATATTTGAATAAATCATTTTGAATTTGAATTTGAATTTGGGACCAATCCTAAGATCCAGAAAAAAATCAACTGTTCCGGAAAAGAATGTCAATGACACTCGACAAAATCTAAGGCACAGCTGATATTTTCATGACTTCCGGGTTAGTCCCATAGTAAAGTTGTTCATAATGATGAGTACTATAGGCCCCTTTCGGATTACCTTATAACTCAGCATCCTCTAAAAAAACCAGGAAAATTCTGGTAAATAGAAAAATCGACTGTGTAGGTGCACTGAGCAAATTGTGCAAGGCACTATTAAGTACTTACCTAATTTTAATATTAGCAGAGCTAGGTGACCTTCAGGTAAAAAATAATGTGCGGGTATGCGCACTTTTGCAAGACGTAATGCCTTGCATAAGTGCAAAGTAATTATCTAATTGTATTCCGAGCAGAGCAGATTATTTAGCAGAGTTAAGTATAAGCATTAGTTATTTTAATCCAATAATCTGTTCAATTGAATAACTAACCGGTATTATTTAAGTTTAGTAATATAATGTTATTTCAGAGGAATTTATATCACAATATAACATACAAATTGACTTTCATTTGAGAGTTAAAACATTTTATCTTTTTTTTTTAATCGCTTTTTGTTTGGCTTCCTTAACTTGAGAACGGCTATACCGATTTCGCTAATTTTGATCTTGAAGTATTTGTATAAGTTCAGGAAAGGTTTAAAAGTAAAAAAAACAGCGGGTGAAAACGCCGGGTGCAGCTAGTTATTATAATAATGATACAAACTGTCTTGTAAAACAACTTCTCGAATCATACGATCAAATCACATTTTTTTCTTACAAAGATGTTCTGTGGCTTTTGAGGTCACCCGTCATGTAGGTTAGTCACACCTACATAAAATTAACTTCCCCAACCGAATTCAGAACTAAAAATTACTATAGGTCATGTCCGTTACGTAGACTTATATCAAAGAAAGCATTGCCAGTTAAAAATGCTTTCAACAAAGAGGCGATTTATCAAGAATTAGGACTCTAGACTTACATACGCATACAAAAATTGCCCTAGATCGTCAATGAATTGGATAATTGTACAAGCTGAAATGAAAAGATAAGATTGGTAGGTACCTACACCATATTGCGATAGGCCAAAAGGCGTTTCACAGTCAAGTGCGATTAAAAAAACATTAAACTTCAACTCTTGTTTGTGGCTCTTGTGAAGATTCTACACAACTCCGCCAATTAAAACACATTAAAAACAAACTAACACAGTTGGAATTACAATCGGATCAATCAAGCAAGCAAGCAAAGCAAGCAACTCAAGCAAACAAGTTATCATCAACCAAACAAACACATAGCAAAACTTAAACTTACAAAATACAATCACCGACTACTCCGAGACTTGTTGCCAATCCTGTCTAAGAGAAAAACCGTAGAAAACTGAATAACCTTTCAAACGTTTGTAGTTTTTGGTAAAATACCTTACTTTGATAAAACATCGCAAAATAAAACAGCAATGGCAAGGAAACTGTAGATTGTACCGTAAAGCATTTCTAGAAGCAGAGACAGCTTCCAAAAAACTGTGGATCTTCAGTCAAAACTGTGCAGTTGGCTCCACTGTCTCCGGTACGTTGCTCTGCTCAGTCAACGTCCCAACCGGTCAAAGTATTTCTTATAAAAACTTAATTATTGGGCGTTACAACAAGCAACATTAAGTAGGACGAGAAGGCACGCCCCGTGCGCAGACGCAGCCTATCAGCGCATTCGTCGACACCCAATTGTTTACATACGCTGCTGCGATTTTGTATCGTTATTATATAAACAGGAATGTACCTATAATAACTGAGAGCCGTGGTAGCTCAGTGGGAGAACCGACGCTTCGCATTCTTGAGGTGGCGGGTTCAAACCCCGACTCGTACCAATGAGTTCTTTAGGACTTATGTACGAATTTACATACCACTGGCTTTTCGGTGAAGGAAAACATCGTGAGGAAAACCCGCATATGTCACGCAAAAAGGGCCGATTACCGGCCTAGTTGCGGAAAAAGAGCCCGCTCTTTACCTTTTTACCTTTTTACCTATAATAACTGCTGCATTGTTTCAAGTATTTCCTGTTATATTTGAAGAATTACGGCTTTTGTTCCATTTAATTCTGCTGAACTGCTGTCATCATCTGTTATCTTAAAATATCCTTTGCCTACATAACGTCCGCCTTATTTCCTATGTATAACCTGGTGACGTGTCTTCAGGTTCGATTTTCTGCTGGGCAGATGTTTCAGAGACAAGTAAAAATCATCATCCTACGTAGGATCAGCACAGTATGTAAACCTCTTCCAATCATCTCTATCGTTTGTCATATCTGAATTCACTTCCCTTCTTTTTCAAATCATCCTTCACACAGTTCATACATACTTTCTTTAGTCTTCCTCTACCGCTATTTAACTCTCAATTCAGGTAACCCATTCACTCAATTCGTTCAATTCACACTCAATCTAGTTAAAATAAACAACCTAAAAACCCATAAGTAGATACCTATTATCTGCTCCGAGTCTAGATATTAGGTACTGGAAGCCGTGAGTTTCATGCATTATTATATTTTGTGTGTTGTCGGTATTATATCTTACTCACATTATTCTTTATCTCTATCTTTCGTAGAATTGTACCTACATTTTCTTTTCCTTATCTCTTCCCGTCTTTTTTCATATCCGAGTTGACTCTTTCCCCCATTTGTCATCATTTAGGTATGTAGTTGTAGTCCATCCATTCCATACCTTTTTCATTTGTTCTGTTGAATCTTTACATTTATTTATTAAAATTAATTTACTTCCTAGTTTTTAACCGAATTCAAATAGGAGACGGTTCTCAATTCGACTGGGTTTTTTTTCCATCATATTATATTTATTGTGAAAGGGTTTTTCAATAAAATACCACTTTGACAGTGAAATACCTTCGTCATAACAAGCACACCAGATAATACCTATCAATGACACACCAAAAACTTTAAAATCATTTAGGCTTCCTCAAAACCTGGAGAAGATCTTCCAGAAGACGAGAAGAAATGACTCAGCAATTTTTTTCTAGTAGATACTTAAGTAGGAAATTTTAGTTTTAAACGTAACGTACTGTCATGCAGCGCATAAAAAAGTTATTGCGTTGAATTTCAAAGCTCTATTTTACGTAAATGTCGCATAGCTGAATATTTAAAATTCCGCAAGAGATTGAGTAGATCGAGCCGGATTTCCTAGGAAGTCACGAGCGCAATACGTACGCACATAATTACGTATGCAATAAATAACACTAAACCTCGCGAGGAATCCGAAACTAAATTCTCTGTGCCAAATCCACGAAACTTTGCAATCGCAATAAACAAATACTTTCTACAAGGAAACTTCTACATGACACGATCAAGACCTGCAGCTGTGAGCGAATAAGCAAACGAACAACTTAATTCTAAACAGCCGATGACGGGTTTATAGACAACGTGTCAAAATAGTCGAAAATTAAACAAACGCGAGTTCGGAGGCTGAGTAAATGCACTAAATATAGAGAGTACAGAAGTGAAGCTTATGTATATGTACTTATATTACCAACGCACACAGAGACACCACTCACGGATACGAGTCTTGGTTTAATCGACAGCACGAGCGCCGAGCGCGCACAAGCGCGTGGCTGAGTCTCCCGAGGCTCGTGTCCGTAAGCGATATCTTTGTGTGCGTTAGTCGTGCGCTCTTCTTTGAAGCTTGACTTCTGCACTCTCAATGTTTTGTGGTAAATGGGTAGTGTTTAAAAGATTCGCCGGTGGGCGTTCGACCTTAAATTTGGATGAACGAACTTTGTATTTTTAGACATTTCTATAACACCTGCACAATTTTGCGAACGTTTGAAGTGGTGAGGTGCGATCAGCTGCCGATGGTTTACTCCGTGCGCGTGAGTCGAACTTTTGTATTAGCTTTTATAGAAATAATTTAATTATCCTTTCTATCACTCGTTTCAAAATTACGCTTTGAGGAGAATAATTAGATCGGCTTTCCCGAGAAAATTTGCATCATTTTGAGGTGACAGAAACGGAATTTGTTGTAACTTCATTCTGGAAAGGTTGATACCACCTTGTCGGTGCTTCGTAGAACGAGTAAAATATATTTAAAAATATAGGAGTGGTTTTTAAAGGCTAGAAAAATTTCTATGAAATACTTTCACGCCTAGGCTCAAATACTTTCATATTATAAAAAAATAAAGTAAAATAAAAATTAACTAACTAAAATACTGCTCTCTTTTTTTGGGATTGGAGTATTCGTTCTTTTGTAAAACACCAAGAGTTTGAAGTTACAGCTAAATTTTTGTTAAAAATACATATTTCTAGAAATGAAAACTTTCCGCTTCGCAGTTTAGTTGCAAACGAAATGAGATACAAAGTTTACATAAAAAAGAAGTTTGAATTAATGGATGAATAGTTGGTTTGGAGTCATTACCATCGTCGATCATTATTGTCGTTTAAGATCAAGTAACAGGTGTGGTCAAACACCTTGCCTTTAAACTAGTAGTTCTGCGAACAATACACTTCGCGGTAACTTTTTTGCGACAATCAATCTTTTATCTTGACATCTTCTTGACTGATTTTACTCATATTCGAAATTCTTGTTTAGAATTATATTCCAAATATTTCTGCAAAATTTTATCATAATCGGAATAAGTAGGGCTACGGAATAAAATTTGCAAGACAGGACATAATTACAGGTTTTATCTTTAATATATATTCCCCAGATAATCCAAGTTAAAAACGAATTGTAGATTGCTTTTATCCGTAGTAGGTAGGACGTAACATGAAATTCCTATAATCCGTAACTACGTATAAAAGTTTCACACACATCTTTCGTTCAAATGCGTAGTTCTAGAACACTCTACAATGTGCCCGAACACTTATCAGGAAATGGAACAGAGGATTGTTTATTTATGACGTAACACTTATAGCGATTACACGCATAATGACAAATTTTGACTACGCAAAACGACACATACCGACGCATAATGAATAATGACGTAGGTATACACGAAATTATACATACGCAAGTAAGTACATACTCGTACTTACACTTACACTTCTGGCTCTAGCCTGTACTCGTATTTATTTTCTGTTTTTAAATTAAATTCGTATCGTGTGCACAATAAAACGTATTTTTTATGCAACCAAAAATTCAACAAAATATGAGGTTGATCTTTCTAATATTTTAATTAACATAAATCTGATCCAACTCTATAATTATGGGTTTCACATATAACAATTGCTTGCATGGTCTTTCAGCAAAAAGTAAATATATAATATTATATATAGTGTCTTTTCAACAGAGTCAAAGCTCACGTCAAATAAAACAACTAAAGAAAAAAAAAAAAAAAAACAGAATAGATGATTAAAAAAGGACCGAACAAATAAAATTAACAGGAAAGATAAAAAAATATAAACGAATAATAAATGATACAAAAAATGGTCAAAGTAGTTCAGAGTCAAACTCAGTAGCACACAGATCCAAACGGAAACATTGGAGAACTAGCCGACAATGCCGCGTATGAGCAAGCTTGCAAATATTTCGATACGCAGATTCCCTGAACCTTGAAACTCACTGGAGCAAAGGTCGCTGGGTCATTTCAAGATTCAAGATTTCAGATTCATTTCAACAAAACCAACCTACTTTTTTATACGTATATCGATATTTTTGGCTAATGCTTGGCTACGAAACCATTCCAGAATCCACAAGTTTTTAAAACATAAGTAAAGGTTAAGTTATTTTCATCTTTATTACAATCTTCATTTCGTAAAGGCAAAATTCTGTGATTTTAATTTCATATGTGGAAAACCATGAAGATATTTGTTAATATATTATATTATATTATTAGGTTTATTAATAATTTTATTAGGCAAAAAGAGGCTTAAATTAAGAAAATACATTAAAATATAATTAAATTAAAAAACTAACCAATAAAACTAAACTAATCTAAAAGGCCGCTGCCTGTGGGAATTGTTCCCAAAATGCTGGCCCCATTACCACGTTGAATGGCGATGCTCACCCTTTGGGCGAGATAGAGGCCAGCATTTTGGTCACGTGTTGCTTCGACCAGACGAGAAGAGAGCTCTTTATAAATTTTTTTAGCACTCGGCCCCCACGGTCCCAAGGTTTCGACCCCAAAAGGTTCAAACATAATAGGCGCTGTCTAGCGTACTATACTTTACGCCTTTTGAGGCCTTCCGCAGATTCTGCCGCCGCGCCAGCCTTGTACATACAATATATTTTTATTATATTGTATGTACAAATTCTTAGGATAAGTACAAGAAAGATTATAAGTAGCACTGACAACTTACCGATTAAAAAATAGCTCGTAGCTGGGAACAAGATCGTCGTTTGTAAGCGAATCAAAATAACCAGAATCAAAAGCCCTGTTCTCAATCATGTCAGTTCAACAACCATCAATACTACTGACTAATAAGTAAAGTAGATTATGATAAATTAAAACGTAGTGACTCAAAGTGACATTGACCTTAATGCAGGTCTGTTTTATAAATTATTCGTTATCAGCACTCGCGATATGAGCCAGCGCCTCTCTGTCTGTGATATTTCTAAATATAACGATTTATCTGTCTCGCTAAACCCGAACTATTGTTATTTTAGTTACATTTGTGATTAAGCTTTTAAGTCTTATTAATAATAGTTTGTCGGTAACTCTCTTTGTATCTTCAAACAGACCTGGGTCACTATGGTTCTCTATGGTCTAACTCTATGGTTGAGTAAAATTGCAACAAATGAGTATAAAAACCAGAAATGCACATGCACCGTCAAATACACATTATCATGATCAAGTAGGTAGTCTTCTTTATCCCACTTCTGAGCATAGGCTACTCTTTTACTTAACTATTTCATCTGTAATACAGGTATCACTCAATTCTGTGTTAATATAATAACTAGATGTGTGTAATTCTTATCCTAATAAGTGTAATCAAATACTGGTTCAACGATTTTGATAATGTCGTCAGCAAGAATCAGACAGATGTATTCGTATTTGTAGCATTGTCTTGTTTTCGCACGACGAAAAGAATGAAGTTCTCATACGAAGCCTGCTGGATGACCCTTATCTTAATCCACAGCCTTTAATATCCCACTGCCAGTCACATACTATCTGGTCTACTGGTTGCCATTTGCTTTGGTTCTGCGCTAATCGGGTCCATAAACCTATGACTTTGATTTGACAATTACCACCACTCAGTTTATTTCGCAGCGGCTGCTACTTAACTATAATTTATAGTTATCTATTAATTAATAACATAGCTTTTCTTTTGTTGCAGGTAGAGTCGCCAACGGAAGTAACTGCATCATTAAAGAAAACTTTAACTAATATATATTAAGAACACGCATTTACAAAAGTATATTATATAACTTAAGAATGGCACAAAAAATATGTTATTCAAATAACTTGTAGTGATTTGTATAAAATATAAGTGGTAGGAACAAGAAAGTATAATATTTCTGATTGTCATATCATTCCATGTTATGTGTTTGGTGATGGATGCTATAGGGTGTTCTATGGCAGTGGTGCGCTGAGTGGCGGCTTGGTGAACCATTTGCTATAAAATACTGGTATGAAAGAAGACTGCTAGAATGTGGAATGATTTTGGGAATCGGCAATGTCATACAAAATTATATGGAAAATTTGGTACTTAAAATTGACAACAATGTAAAACATAGGTGCACTTAGGTACTCATTGCATCTGAAGTTATCAATATAAATATGTTATGATTGCAATTTACCCATTTGGGTTTGTAAACACAATGACAAGATAAAACTATATTCTAGAAAGTACTATTAATAAATATGGATCTTATTTTAATATTGGGTAGGCGTTAGTAGAGGAAACGTAGGTACATACAGGTAGGGGTACAGAAATAGTTTCGTCTACGATCTATCTAGATTACGTCTTGGGGCATCGAACTTACCAACTTTCTTACAGGAATTTGTATAACGAAATATATAATCATTTGTATCTTTAATTTGTATTGCAAGCCATTTGCAGTTGTCGCATGATATGGTTCGTATCCGACATTTACAATGTGTCTTTGGTCTTTGTAATTATCTTTCAAACAGTCTATAAAACGTTCCTTTGATAGACCTTTAAAACTTAAAATTGATTGCAAGCGTCATAAACTTTAATTTTTTATTTTACAGACACAAAGCGGCATAGCCACTTCAAGGGCCTTAAGGTCATCAATTTCCGCATCACCGATCAAGTCCTTCAGAACGAGCTGGACGAGGCCGTCCTAAATCTTCACGTCCAAGAGTTGGAGAACCGCAACACCACCTCCGACCCTGAAGAACCCTTCACCATCACCTTGCAAGTCAGCAGGGTCACCAGAAACAGTCAGGGTGGTAAAGCATCAGTACCCTACACCGACAACTCGGTGAAGTTGTCGAGAAAAGCGCTCAGAGCAGGGAAGTGGTTGAAGATTAACGTGACCACCATGATGGCGGAATTCTGCAGCCTGCCCAGAGAAAATTTAGAAATAGTAGTGAGAGTACAAGACTCAAATAATAGGATGAGTTTGGTTGTGCCGCATCCAAGCTCAGAATCAAATAATGCTTTGGTGAGTTCAATAGTCATTTCTAAACCCTTAGAATCCCAGATGAACTTTACAACTCCACATAAAACATTCAAGCTAATACTGATAAAACCACTTCTCAAAATATGAATTGAAGTTCATGGAATGTAAATAACTAATTATCTATGGACGCGCAATTTTGCCTTGGAAGTTTTGTATTACGTTTGTAACTTTATAGGAATGTTACAAATATAATTAATAAATTAAGATAAAGGAAGGAAGAAGGAAAATGAATTCTGTTATCCGTGCTGGTAAAAAAACTTTAAACTAAATACCGGAAAACATGGAGCTGTAAAATACGTATCTAAAAAACTCTCGGGTCGTAATAACGTCACCCAATGAGATAACACCGACAATTGGCAACACGAAATCAAAACACCAGTTTCATAAATGTGTAAATTGCCAATACCTACTGTGTCAAGAGCAGATCTCTGCATTATCTACTAAAAAGTAGGTCAAACAGCTGAGAGCATTTTTTACGCATTCAAACAAAATAATCAGGAACTTGAACATGTAGGCAGAGATAATGGCTCGAATTAGAAACAATCAAGGTTCATTTTGTTGTTGCTAGGTACAGTTTATATTTAGGTAGATTGGTGTTTGCAATATGGAGCGTATTAGCTTATATTTATAGGGATTCCTTCTTTAGTTTTGTTCGATAAGAATGACTCTTTTATTATGTAATTAAATGTATCGAAAACTGTAAAATGTTCCTGCTTTAGGCAAAACTGACTTTTAATCAATTTACTTTTCTATGGATCCATAGATGGGGTTAGTGTTTGTAGTGTCGAAGGATAATTTACACTAATTTTCTTCCTATTTTCATGCAACTTTTTTGCGCATTTCAGATGCCATACATAGAAGTAAGTCTAAAAGACTATTCGCACAAACGCACGAGAAGAACAGTCGGCATGGACTGCACTGAGAACTCTCAAGAGGTGCGTTGCTGTCGCTACCCCCTCGTGGTGAACTTCGAAGAGTTCGGCTGGGACTGGATCATCGCGCCCAAGGTCTACGACGCCAACTATTGCAGCGGAGAGTGCCCCTACAGTTTCCTTCAAAAGTACCCTCATACTCACTTAGTCCACTTAGCAGCGCCGCAAGGCAGCGGCGGTCCGTGTTGCGCTCCAAGACGGATGAGCAGCATCACCATGCTGTACTTCGACCATGACTATAATATTATTTACGGGACTATTCCCGGGATGGTGGTCGAAAGCTGTGGTTGCTCATAGCAATCGCTCGCGTTTAGGACGGGCTCCAAGATTGCGTGCTCTGTAAAACCGGTCCGGTTTTACAGATTATTACGTGAATTTCTTCTTTCAACTTCTCATTGCTATGAAATAAATTAAATTTCAATATTTTAAATTTGTTGTAAAGTACACTTTTCAAGCTTCAAATTTATGTTGGATTATGTTTGACTCATTTAGAACTTTCCTACTACTAAAGTTTTTGGAAATGTTTAATTGTTTTACTTGTATGAATCTTGGAGCCCTAAAGAGTAGTGGTTAGCTATGTGATAATTCGGTTGAAGACTGCAAACCCTAGTGTTGTGTGCCGTGAGTGTGAACATGTAAATTTTACTTTACGTTTGTACCTACATCTAGTTTAATGTTATACCTTGATGTTAATATCTTCTTATCCAATTTGCTATGCACAGGGCAACATCAATTATAAGTTGAAGTTTTTGAAGTTTGTGGTCTTTATTAAATTGAAAAGTTTTGCATTTAAATAGATACGTCGATGTGTATTTAGAATCGTTGGTTAATTTACTGTATTTGCAAATTATTTCAACAGTTCTTTTTTATCGTTATCACTGCCGGTTTCTGTATTTTGTTACTACGTCACTGCTTCTTCTTTTATTATATAACTTTGACCTTCAGCCGCTGTTGCTAGCCTGGTTTATCCCGCATTCAATTCTGTGAATTCCTTATCACTAATGCATAAGTAGATGCTGAACACTTCCTACTTATCAACTTGATAACTTGAAGAATTGATCATTCATTGATTTTCAAACGCGTCACAATTTATTTGCTTCACTGTAATTATCTTTATTTATATTAATCTCTTAAAACATAATTATCGACTCGTATCAACGAAGTTAATAGAATAGTTTTTATTAACATTCAATAATCTTGAATTTCTTTAATGATTGTGACCCTATGACATTTTTTTTTATTAGCTGCCGATAGATGGGTCAAATGTTATCGTTATCTTTTTATGCAGTAATGTGTTGTCAACGCTTTAATTTAGCTGCGTTTTCGTCTCCAAATGGCATTTATTTTTCTATATTTACTCTTAAGTACTAGATCTTAAGTATTTTAATATCATTTTTCTCATGCAGCTGTATTTTTATGATGCGAGCACTTTATTTTATTGTGTTAATTTTATTTAATCTTTCTTGGTAAATCCAAAGCATTGATGTCAAATTTTATGAGCAGAAATTTGTGATGATGTAATTTTGCGATAGGTACTTTTTATGTTCCGGTTTCGTCGTGTACATTAGGTTGAAAATCATTTTCATGGCAATCGAAGTTGGTATACAAGAATCATTTTTCACGCCTTAAGAGATTTTGGTTTGGTGATGATAATTTGGTATGTTTTGGTTTTTGACTGTGCCTTCATTTTCATTTTCATCTTAGCAAATTAAACTCATTTACTATCTTAATTTTAAGTAGGTCTTATGTAATTCGATTTTTCATACGTACTTTCAAAATCTCTTTGACACGATTTGGATCTCGTTCAAAAATAAATTTGTATTGGAAGTGGTAATAGTTTCTTCTTAAGATTTTAGCGGGTGGTGCTTAAATAGTTTCCCTTATTTTATGTGTCGCATTTTTTTATATCGGTACCTACCCTTACGTATTATTTTGGCGTGATTATTAAAACATATTTAAGAATAATTTAAGGTTTAGAAAAACAAATTTTGACGGGCGTTGAATTATCAAAAATTAGATCTCATATCGAGGCAAAATAAACGTGCCTTATAAGGATCTCCCATGACTTTGGATTCAAATTAAAAAAATAATTTTAAAAATATATATAGAATAAGATTTGTGTTATTAGTTTGCCGGCGTAACGATTTTTATTTTCTAAACTAACATTTTTGTAATGAATTATAGGATTTTTTTAAATAAAATTTCAATTCTTACGATTTGCATTATTTTGTGGATGTAAATTCTTTTATATATGAAAATATAATGTCTATGGAAGTGATTTCTTTGTATTATTTAACCTGCTACTTTGATTACACCCATAAGTTCAATCAGAGGCGTGTCCTAAACGGGCCCTCTATAAAAATTATCGATGCCTTTTCAGGGGGCAGTATCTTCTATACTATATAGCCGATTCGTCTACTCCAATATATTATTTTAAACTATCTTTTCAGTCGGTTGAACATTGACAACTTTGCTACAGTATTTTCAAATTAAAAAAAATAGGTGAACTAACATACTTGCACTGAAAATTGTAATAAGTTAAATCACAACATTCTTATTACCTGAATTTTAATGTCAGGAAGTTACAATTAGTCGTGGATGTGTGTGTGTGAGTGTGTGTGTGTGTGTGTGTGTGTGTGTGTGTTGTGTGTGTTGTGTGCGTGTGTGGTGTTAGATACGGTAAGCAATAAAAATCTCAAATTCATTTTGCCATTCTCTCAGAACAGCCACTCTTTATTATAAACTTTAATTGTATTTACAATTTCTACTTTACATTTAACATTTGACAATTTTAAAAATACATTATAAACAAATAAAAACAAACCTCACAATTACTTTACAGGTTCTAATATTTAGATAGTGGGAAAAATAGATCGACTAGTAGTATCTAATTTGAAACAAAAATATCCCACTTAATAATATCAGTTATTTTCAAAAAAGTATTTCATAAATTATGGCCAATATACATATTTTTATAAATTATTGTATGAGAGTAAAAATGGCCATACATTTATTAAATACTTCAGTCTAATAGGTATTGCTTTACATCCTAAATATAATGGAAAGAAACGTCACAAGTTTAAGAAGTTACAAAACAATTCCTTTTCAATCAAGTAAATGAACGGCTGTATCGACTGTCAACTGTATACAATATAATACACAACATAATACATTTACATAATAAAAAAATTATGAGGGTAGACAAAAAACAATAGTTTGAAGTCTTTATTTGACAGATCTAAACTAGGTAACTAAAAATATATCTGTCTTTGTCATTGCTACCTATTAGATAAGGACATCAATACTTTTAGTAAAATTAGAACTATCTACTAAAGCCTTCAAACCTGGGCCGAATATCATCAAATACAATTGGAAATAACTAAAAAAAAAAATATATACAAATACATATTGGTACATATTTTAATTGGTTCAAAACACTTGATACATTTTTATATTCAAATTAATTACTTGATAAAGTTGACAGTCGATGTTATTGTTTTTATATTTTAAAGTTTACCAAGATTAACACTAAATTCTAAAAGAGTGCATAACTGTATATTTAAGGTGTCAGTCTATAATAGTTACGGATGGATTTTTTAGAAAATTAAAAATTATATAAAAATTAAAAAAGCTGCTGTAACGCTAAAATTTGTAAAATAAAGTATCAAAATGTCACAGTAAGCTACCGTTTCATAGGGAACTATGGCAGTGAAAATTTCTAATAGCATAAGAAAACTTAGACTAATGCATAAAACTCGTTCAGTTTAAAAATAACCCAATTACTTAAAATAAAGTTAACGATTTAAAACCAAAATTAGTCATGAGATAAATAACAAAGGGCCTTACTTATAAACGTTGCTTAAAGTTAGTCACTGCTTAAAATGCTCAGATAACTCGCTGACGTGAAATATCACATGCGAAAACAAGACGGAGAACTTTAAGCAATGATTAACTTTAAGCAGGCTTTATAAGTATGGCCTAAAATGTTTGTAGTCAATAATGAGCTAAAAGACTTCAACTCTAGCCATGATGAACCAAAATGCGTAGATATACCTAAACACGAAGATACAGCACTCCTTGAAATCGATCATAAGTTACACAACTATGAAGAATAGTCAAATAACTCAACGATATCATCAACAATCACAGATTTTCATACAAACAATACAATAGATTGATGTTATAATGTAGAAAAATGCATTTTGTAAATAAAATATGTTAAAATCGACACAGTTCTTCGCTAGTATATGATAGCAAAATTAATTTAAGCGGTTGCAAGGTTCAATAAGAATAGAGCTGATTTATTTGCAAAGTAAGGGAGTAGCTTATTGCTAGCAATTTTTTTTAATACGCTTAATATTATAACATCGATACAACATTTACAAAAATCTTTTGGAGCCACATTAAGTAATACTAAAGAAAAACTGTGTCGACAAGTATTTGTAGCAAGGACACAGGAAGGTATTTTAAATCTAGGAAGTATAGCTAACTCCTAAGGTATTTATACAAAAAAAAAATGCTCTTTAAATCGCAGTAAAAAAAACTCATGGTCGCGACATCGAAACTTGAGCTTTATATTAGGATCACAGTGGAAAGTGTTAAGTTTACACGCTAAACTATAAATATGTTTTTAATATCTAAAAAGTCCACGTTATGGCAAGGTTGCTACTATAAACACTATTTCACTATGACGCTATTCCTACATTATGTCCATAGAAAAATGTTATCACTGTACACAACTCGAGTTCTACACACATTTAGTTCATTGCACTTAAAAACTGGGTTGGGATACAGTCCTGGGATTCGCGCTCTGAGGCTGGTATCCCTCGTAAGAGTTGTGAGGTTCCAAGTGGCAGACCACGTTGTTTTCCCCGTTCAGAACAGCCGCCAACGCCCTCATATTCTCCGGAGGCTGGTGGTATGGGTGCATCAAGCGACCGCTCTCGTAGTGCCTCGGATCATAGCGCTCCAGAGTATCCCACTTCCCGTATTTCCCATAATGCTCCTCGTGATGATGATTCTGCCTCTCTCCTGGACTGTATGAGATTAACGGGCGATGGTCCCCAAAAAACTTGGAGCTCGAAGACCCGTGATGTCCAGGATTCTGACGGCAGTTATCTGGTCCGGAATTGTCGTCTGACATATCAGACATTAGAGTCTCGTTTCTTTCTATTTCTTCGTAAACAGGATCATCTTGGATTACTCGAAATTCTTCAGAACCCCGTCTGTACATCCGACCTTGTTGAGCGGCTATTTCCGAGTAGGTATGGTTCATATTCTGACTTCCGTGGTGGTGGTGGTGTTTTCGACGATCCTCTTTGTATTGTTTCCTGAAGATCATCTCTTGGCTGCCTGGTGAGTGTTGGGACATGTAGACGTGTGGGTTGCGAAAGTCATGGTTGTAGCTTCGAGTCGTCTGATATCCTTGGTGATGGAGAGGACTCTCTTCGTCCTTCATGTGTCTGGGGGAGCCTGGAGCAATGGGCTGGTCACATTCGTAAGGGCTGAGGTGGTTTTGCTGAGCCAGCTGACGGGATAGCGTGTCGTGGTGGGGAAGAGTTGAAGAGTTCCCGGGGTGGTGCTTAGAAGAAGTGTTCTGAAAATTATGAAAATTCGTAAAGGTTCTACAAGCACACTTTAACTGAAACTAAAATACGACAAATGTTAAACTTGTAAGATTTTCAATAAACCTTGTAAAAAAACAGAACTGACATAGAATGACAGAACACGGTACGAAACAAAATGGTATCGAAGACAGCTCAATCCGAAATCACTCAAAACTGCAGCCATGTAAAAATGTATGAGCTGAAATAGGGTTTAAATGATCAGCATGACAATTCGGTTGTAATTCTTGTCAACATTAAAATTAGGTAAGATACAAAGCAGACTTGTTAAAACCACAGTTGTCAACACCTACACTTCAAACAGGTGGTAACTGTATATTCTTTGTATTTAAAAAAAAAAAGTGGCGCCTAACATGACGCAGTTTTTTAAAAAATAAAAAAAATGCTCACGAACTAGATTCCACAATCTTGAAACTTCGACAAAATTAATGGAATTAAACTAGCATCAAACTTATTTACAGTATTGTGTATAGGAAATTATAGGCCAGACATAAAATGTGGGTAGATATGAAAAACCATGGTCTCACTTTAGGCACAAAATTTATATTGATATTGATCACGACAAAAACTTTTTAGTGTATTTAGTCTAATCTAAGTCTAGTGCTTAAGTGTTAGAATAGAAGGAGATGGGTCGGGCTACTGAAAATGTATTTACAATATGAAAGTTGAAAGTTAATGATATCATGCAATGTCCACTACGGTTAGGTCTCATGCAATTTGTGATTTTGTTACCGTTTTAGGGAGATCTCTTATTTCTAAATTAACCAACACCAAGAAACAAATAAGTACAAAGATTTTTTGGCCATCAACAACCATTGAAATTATACTTACAATGTAAAAGAGTGGCAGATCATTTTTCGTTTATAATTTTAGATACAATTGGGTTTGAAATTCATACGAGTGTTTTCTCATCGCCAAACTTATTGAACATTGGCTAGTTAAATAATTGTGTAGAGTGCAAAAAATGTTCCCTAATGATACAATAGAACGGCTAAGTTATTGATAGAATTGGTAATAAAAATAACTAAAATGTGAATGTTATGTACATTTAGAATTCCAGATCAAAAAAGAACCGATATCTAACTGTCCAATTTTGATCCACTTACCTTTTAGATAACATTTTTCTTTACATTCATATTTTATCCAAATCTCAAGTATGGTCTCCAAAGACATCTGTAATTCTGTATCGAAGCAGACTGAGAATAACAACAAACATCGAAACAAGCAAGCCGTAGAGATCTCACTAAAACAACTAACAACAAACGAAAATCCACTCTAACAGTGCGGACATAAAAGCCATTTTACAGCCCTCCCCTCACCTTCCAAGCATTGCCACCGCTGTTCGCCATAACCGTCCATTCGTTCGCGCCAATCGACGCCGCCATTTTGTTCGAAAAGCAAGATGGCGACCGCGATCTCAAATTCTGGTAATCGTTCGGTACATCTATGTTGTTTCTGTAGCTATGCATCGAGGCGATGCTCTGAGTATGGGACGAGCTATGTGGTAAGTTCTGAGGCGTTGGAACGCGCATGGATCTCGCATCTTCTGTTGGAACGTATATCGGAGCCGTGGGCCGAACGTTCCATCTTGCCAACTCCGGTTGTAGGTTGTAACTCTGTTTTGTGTAAAATAAATACATACATAATACGGAAACGTACATAGATATAAAATATATGCCCTTATTAGTAAACGTTTGAAAAGTCGTTGATCTATGCTAAAAATATATCACATCACCGCTCCAAAAACCGTAGCAGCGAAACCCGCTACTGGAGAAGACTGATATAGGGTTCTCATTTGAGTAACCATGGGTCACGTATAGCGTAAGTCCAACGAATGCTTTATATTTGTTTGTCATTTGAAACAATACTCTGCCGAGAATGACATAAGATTCACATTGAAAGTAGTAGCGGTTTCACTACTGCAATTTCGCGGTGTCCTACCCGCATCACGTTTCAAATCGAGACTAAGCACTATTTATTCATATAAGCCTATTATATAAGAAGACTAATATAAAGCTAGACTGCATACGCATTCTAGAGATAGGATATTTGTCAAATGAGCCAAGAATTCGAGTATAATCTTGACAACATTTATAAATGCAGTTAAACGATTCTATAACCACCACACCACTAAAGAAAATGTTAATCAGAAATCGAGAAAGTTCAGTTAGTAAAGCGTTATTAGTGAAGAGATGAAAAGAAATAAAACAAAACTGACTTACCGTTCAAAAATGCGTTTCAATTCACGCAAAATGCGTTTTGGTTCACGCAATTTCCGTCTTTTTACGGACACGGAAAATGTTAGTGACATTTTTACACAGCTATTACAAAACACAAACAAACAAATGTTAAACACATAAAAATTGAGCTGTCTTTAACCAATTAGTCAAAAAGCCGTGGTGTTTTACGGTGGTTCTTAAAGTCTTGGAATAAGGAATATTTTTGATTGACAGATCCTATCTCTATGAAATGCGTACGCACCTTGTTGTCCGTTTGGTCTATATCCTTGTGGGTATCGACCGCTGCCTGCATTGATAGGGTTTCTAAGATGCGCCATTGGAGCAGGAGGTTCTCTCTCCATATTGTGTGGGAAATTCACCGTTGTCGCATTGAGACTAGGTCCAAAATTGCTTGCGAAGTTTTGGTTTTCTTGCGACGTTCGTCTATTTCTATTGTGGTAGCTATGCGCTGCCGCGGCGTTGGCTAGTGACGCTACAGCGGCGTTGTTGATTACGTTGTTGTTGTTGTGATTGTTGTTGTTTACAACAACGTTCAGTGTGTTGATGACAAGGTTGTTTGTTGTTGATGCTGAGGCTGATGCTAAACCTGATGACGTGCTTGCTGTACTCTGCTATAAGTGAATTGTTTTTGTAAGTATTTTTGTGTATTTGTTGTGTGTTAGTTGTATATTCTAAATGTATGTTATACCTTGTCCACCGCAACCTTCACCATAATAAGCAATTTTTGAGACACAATTATGATCGATGAAAAAGCCATATACTTATTAACTATTTATATTAGCACGTAGATAACATCGGCGTAATAAACCCCCAAAATAACAGTTTAAATAGAGTATGGATTTACTCTACTTCAACTTTTAGTGACCGATCAATGCAGACTCAACATGAGAAACCCGCTAAGGTTAGTTCACACCTAGCTTAGGTTTATTCCGCCCGAGTTACTTTAATTTCTCCCAGGTTAGATTAATTCCCCACTTATCACATCTCTTCTCAAAGATCTTACGTTCTTATCATTCGATAATTTTTGTTTTCCATAATATTTTCCCTAATGGGTCTCTATTTTCAATCCCCCCTCCTCCCCGGCTATAAAACCCAACCTTTCCACATCACAAACATCAATCGGTCACCACAACCACCACCAACATCCCATCAACCTACCGTCACATCCCTCGGGTCGACCACATCGTCCACATCGGCCGTGCTCTGGTGGTATCTCCGACTCTTGACCGAGGGCTGGCGAGCGTCGAGGTGGTTGGTCGAGGATGCCGGCGGAGGCTGCAGAGTTTCTGAGGGCTGCCCCGTGAAGTGCAGGCAGCAGGACAGCCAGGGGTACCGGCGACCGATACGTGCGAATTGGTTACGGAACTAAATGGGAGAGAAGATGGTTATTTTAGAAAGTGAGAGTGTGACAGCAAATGAGTCAATGAGTGACATGGAACAAAATTATTAAAGATACTTAGAGGCATGGCTCTTTATTATATCTGTATACCAGTGTATTCTAACTTAAAAATGTATTACACCTAAATAAATGATTTGTAGTGTTAAACTCTAGTTTTAAGGCAAAATCAAACGAAAAATTTGATTTGGTCCTTCGAGCTAGAAAGCTCAAAATTGCGAACTGCTCACCAGGCTGCTTTGTAGGCAGAAGATTATAAAAATATAGCAGCATAAAAACATATTTTAAATATAGTCAAAGAAAGGCATTACCTTCTGGGCAGTTGAATAAAAAGTTACTGAAAGCTCTTAATACAAGAAAAGAAGACAAAAATAAAAAGATGAGAAAGAGTTTTAACACATACCTTATCATTTTGCAGACACTGGAACACGAATATCACCAGCCCTTGCAGCGAGTTCAGTATAGTGAAGGCGTATGCCATCACAACGGACTGTTCATTCAGGTACAGAAGACCGAAGGTCCACGTCAGGCCTAGAAGGAAGGCCAGAACCAGCGATGTGTTTAGCCATACCCTGGAATTTGGAGAATAACAAAATATGTAAATATAATTCAGAATCAAATTAAATTTAAAAAATCATCAAAATATAACATATCATAAAATAATTTGATTTATGATTAAATATTATTTTATTACATTGTCATGGGATTTACACAGGTATACAGAATTTCAGCTTAATTGGACTTCAGTGATTCTAATATTACCAAGATTTGACCCACACAAAATACTAACACGGCCAGTTAAATGTAAACCTTGTATAAATCTGGTAAATGATTCATTCATAGAAACACAAGGTTTTGTGGAGAGAAGTATAAAGTGAAATCAGTCATGAGTTTATTTTTTGTTGTGGTAGAATAGTACTACATTTCTAAATTGGAAAAAGTGGTCAAAAAACAGATGTGTGTTACATACCTAATTTTATACCTCTTGGCGTCATCTTTGGCTTTTAGAGAAACGGTGGAGTGAGTGCACATCATGTAGATCACCATGCCGAGACAAATCCAGTTAGCCTGTAAAAAAAAAAGCAATAATTAAAAAATATTCACTTTGGCTGCGGGAAACATGTGCGGCTGCACACGCCGGGCGCGTAAAATACAACGTGTTTGACTATTAAAGCCTGGTCAATTTAGACATCAGAGGGTACAGTAATTCCCACCCAGCTGAAAATTGGTAGAATTGTTCAGAACACCATCATAAATGAAATCTAGAAAGTCCTCATCGATACGATACGTGCAAAAATTTTTACTCCGGGTAGAATGTCACCAAAACGGGTTTTTCGCGATTTTCTCAGAAATGGTTCGAGCTACGAGGAAACTGTTCAAGACATGTGTATTCTTTATAACATTTTCTACAGTATTGCTTTAAAATGCACGTTGATAGGACTTATGGTTTTCGAGATATGCTAATATTCATTTCAGACCAGGTCAAAAATATGACATTTTTTCTTAAGAGGCCTCGGTGAGTAGTAGATCACATCACAAGTTTGTAAATGAGATTTCCCGAAGTTTTAAACATCGCTAAATCCTACAAACTCACGAAAAACATTGGAAAATGTCTCCTAGTGGCTAAAATCGGTGAAATGATGATGATGGCTGACGGAAAATGTAACCTCTCGTAACCTTTCGTAACGTTTTCAAAGTTAAAAACTTTTGGAACACAAGTTAGCTAAATTCGAGAAAGAGAATATTGAATCTCCATACCAAATTGATCACGTGACTAAATATTTTGTATGGAGACTCGATTTTTTTATGTCGAATTCAACAAACTTGTGTTCTAAAAGTTGTTCACCTTGACGTATAAAACGTGAGTATTAATTACTACACATTTCTGAAATACCTTGTAAAAGTATAGTCAGTACCTAATGTTAGAAGGTACTCACCACAAGAACCAAACACACGGGCCCCACGAAGCTCATAACGAACATGTTCTCCGTGGACAGCCAGCAGTGGTGCGGGGTTCCGTACCCGTTGGGGTTGACGGCGGCGGACACGGCGACCACGATGGCGGGCGCGAGGTAGGCGCAGTAGAGGTACCAGCGCCCGCGGGGGTGTTCCGGCTCGAAGACTTCGACGAGCATCGCGTATAGGTGGAAACCTGGAAGAATTGGTATCGATGAGCACATAACATCAATAAAATTGGGAGAGTTCGGTAGGAGTTCTGAGTATTCTTCCTTTTTTATGTTATTGAGTGACGAGACGAGCAAATCGCTCGCCTGATATTAAATGTCACGTTTGCCCTTAACAGGACTGCGCCCACCCAGAATTTTGAATTTTTAGAATTCAAGACCCTGCGCAGCACAGCACTGCTCCAACAGGAACATGGTAATGTTTGCAAATTACAGTTTGGCTGTAGAATAACTGGCAAAGATGTGGTACTTCCCCAGGTGGGCTATAGCTGCCCAAAAACCCTGCCTTAGAGAAACGCCATTAGAATATTTACTGACTGAGCTAGCGAAGTGTAAATTACCTTCTAGAAACATCCAAGCGAACGCCGCCAAGAAGAAGTAATGCAAAACGCCAGCAATAAGACCGCACACCACTCCGTTCTCCGTTTGACCGATGCCGAAGAGGAAAGTGACTTCCGCGATGAGTAGACACAGGCAGAGGTTTGTATGGATCAGGGCTCGATCAGACTGTGGAAGACAACAAAAAATAATACTAAAGCTAAGTATACAAACAAAATTTTGGTGAGGAAGTTTATTAAATTTGATGACAAAGAGTTGATTTTTGATGGCAAAATTAGGCGATTTAGATCGAGTGTTAGAAGAAATATCGTTTATTCTTGGTCATCGTTACAGAACAGCCCTGTGATATGGAATTGTGACTTGATGGTGAAGTTTTTGTTGTGTTGCTTAATTTGTTTTGTTGTGCCTTAGATGTTGGTTGAGACTTTTTGGTGAAGTCGTTTATGACCTCACGGCTAGTTGATTATGACTTGGTAGAAAAGTTGTGTTTAATCAAATCTTACCTTGCCATTCTTGAAGCAAGTGAACACAATCAGCGCAGCAGCCAGCGCTACTGTCGATATCCCACATCCTATACAAGTGATGGTCTTCAAAGCGAGCTGGTGAGCCGGGCTGATGGTGACTCCGTGGACGTCCATGAGGATGGCGAAGTTGGTGAGGTGGGAGCAAGCGCAGCCGGTGTGGGTCACGTTCGACCATTCTACTTGGCAGCCTTCGGGAGACCAGCCGCTGTGGAGAGAAGTTAAGTTAGTAACTAAAAATAGACTAAGGTTTAAGACGGTTATGTGGAGAGATTGTGACTTGGTCGCGAATTTGTTAGGTTAAAAGATTGATGAATTAGGTTTAGTTATGATATGGAATTTATAGAGGCTTCTTAATTTTTTTATCTAACCTTTGCTGTCCCACAGCTGGGCAAAAGTAATAATATAATATACCTATGTACTAATGATATATTTTAATATATGCTTTTTCAAATAAGCTTTTTAGTTTTTATTAGAGTACTTTTTTGTTAACCTTCAATGTCCCACTGCTGGGCAAAAGTCTAAAGGTCATCAGATTACTATTATTGTTTAAATATGTCTTCATTCTAGCAAGACAAACGTTCAATAAAAATACGTTACACATCTGTGCTTTGAAAGACTTACTGTAGTGTGTAATCCCAGAAGACGCACGCCGGGTTGGTGACGTTTTCTGTTTTCAGATGCTTCATCGTAAGACGAACCATTTGCGATAGCTGGATGTGGCGGCCGTTGCCGAGACTTGCTGATATTACCTGTGTTATCATAAAAATAAACATTATGTATTTATTATTATATTTTTATTATTTGAGACAAATAAGTGAACTAATTTTATAGGTCTTACAGGCGAGATATTTTTAGTCATTTGATATAATCACGGTTATTTTTTATTAGGAATCACGGGGACACAGACAAATTTCTTCTTCAAGAAACCTTGGAGAAACTTAAATTTTAACATTCGATTTAGCGACAAAGCTTGTTGTTAATTGGAGGCGAAGATGTTTGAGACTTAGTGGCATAGTTGAATATGACTTGGTGGCGAAATAGCGTTTCGTCATCATCATCCACAGCCCTCTCTATCCCACTGCTGGGTAAAGGCCTCTCTCCCGTTATGCCATCTGCCTCGGTCAACTGCTAATCGGGTCCAGGTTCGACCCGTGACTATTCATAACAACTTGCTTTAGACTTGGTTTTTTAAATTACTTGCGACTTGGAGATGAAATTTTTTTTTGAGACTTCGTAACGAACTTGATGACTTGGTGTTTAAAACGGCAGTTACTGTTCTTTAAAACTAGTGTTTATTCGCTTACCTTAGAGTTCAAAACCCTTGTAATATTCCTCTTTTCCTTCTCAGAGTTGATGCTGGTAGTAGATGAGGAAGCCGAGTCGGACTGGTAGGCTGCGAAGTGGGGGGTCTTGCCGAAAGTGGGGGGTAGGATTTCTTCTAGACGGTCGAAGGCGAAGAAAACTATGCGGACTAAGTCGTTTTGTCGGTTGTCTGAAATAATGACATAGGCATTTAAAATAGGTATGTCTTTATTTCAGAAACAAATCCATAGATGGTTTAAGAACAGGTGGATTACAGTAGAAAAGGGCTTCGTAAATAATATTGCTTTGCTTGCAATGCTTGCTTTACTTATTTTGTAGCGCGTGTGAACATCTTTGCTACTTGAATGAAATAAATAAGTCCCTTGCCGAATATCTGACAAAATTTCAAATGTGAGGGTATACCGAGATATACCTGGGGTCCTTCCTTAATTTAATGCGCCGAAAAAAACTAACTCCACAATTTAGTGTTACTTTTTTAAATATTTTAAACATCGTTGTAAAAAGTAGGTATCCTTAGTTTTAGTGAATACTGACCAAGTAAAGCTGCCTTTGGAATGGTGATGGTGTCTTCGGAAGCCTTCCACTGCTCCTGCGCAATCAACGAGGGAAACGTCTCGTCCTCTACGTTCTTTATTTCTAGCACTCTTACTGATAAACCTAGAAAAATAATAGAAATGATTTAAAAAAAATAATAATAAAAAATAATAACAACTGAGATTTCAAGCTAAATTAATGTCGGCCTGTTTGGCTCAGCGGTTGTGTGTCCGCCTTATAAGCCAGAGGTCTCGGGTTCGATTCCCGGCCGGGCTGAGGTATGATGAATTTAAATATCTGTACTGGGTCTGGGTGTTACTTGTCCTAGTCTTTGTGTGTGTTCCATGGCATCCCCGACACAGGATTTGTTCCTAGTCCCCACTAGGAACGTTTGTTAAACGTTTGTGATACCTACATGTACATATATATAATATATTAAAAAAAAATTTAAAAAAAAAGCTTTTTGTTCAAAATCAGGTCTGACTTAGAACTAACTGTCCTGAAACGAGCGCCACCTAACTTTGGAGGGCAAACAGTACCAAGTTTTCTGTTCTAAAAGACTATTAGGTTTAGATCGAAACTTTTACATGACCTGTCTAATCATATCCCAATTTTGGCCTAAACAATAGCTTAGCAAATGTCATCTTGTCGGACCTAATAAGGGCCTGCTCTAGAAGTTTTGAAGATATCACATTTAGCGTCAAGTGTGTTTTATCTGGCAGCTGTATCTTTTACTTTGACCTAATTTTTTTCTGTTTTAAACCTCCTTTGCGGGAAGAGCCCTTATGGCGAGACTCTGGTGTATTTCCGACTGTATGTCACAACCAATTATCTTAGGAACTATTAAAGCTAGCAGCCTGAAATTTGGCATGAAATTAGATACTCGTAATCATTTTGTCTCATACTTACAGATATTCTTAACAATCTGTAATATCGTCTTCTCTTTTGTAACAGCATCTGCTAGAAGGAACGCGTTTTCCTCCAACTGCGTTAGAAGTTCGCTCGCCACTCTGTTCTGCGCTTCTCTGCTAAGGTCTGCCCACGAGAGTCGTTGGCTGTCTTCTAGAAGATTTGATCCTGGAAGATGAGAAGTATGTTTGAGCAAAAGTTTGAATAACTAGAAGCTGGTATTTTGCAAGTGAAATGTTTAGAGTTTTTGCAAGTGGCTGACGAAAGAAGATAGCAGGTTGAAGAAGCAGATTGTAGAAGATAGTAGTTTCATTGCTGCTTTAGCAAGTAAAATAATAGTTAAAAAAAAACTAAAAAAACACGCTTTTTATAAAAAACCGAACTAAAAAAATAGAAAATAAAATTTTATAAATTTAAATTAAGAATAGGGTTGAAAATTTCAATAAATATAAATTAATAATAGTGTAAATAAATAAATATATGTATTTTATTTTTAAAAAGCGTGGGGTGTATGGGTCAATAGATATTATATATTTTGTAGATACATTTTGTATTGACAGACATGAGTAGAGTGATTAGCATTTTGATAATATCTTAGAAAGCACCCCACGCTTTTTAAAAAATAAAATACATATATTTATTTATTTACACTATTATTAATTTATATTTATTGAAATTTTCAACCCTATTCTTAATTTAAATTTATAAAATTTTATTTTCTATTTTTTTAGTTCGGTTTTTTATAAAAAGCGTGTTTTTTTAGTTTTTTTTTAACTATTATTTATTTTTCGCTTTTTAGTTCGATTTGCTAACTATTAACCATCCTTAATATGTACAAATGTGTTGGTGTTATCCATTTTTGGCCGTCTGCTCAAGCAAATTAAAAATAAAATTGATGCGTAACAAAAAATATTGAGCAAAAAGATTTGTAGCCGCGTGGTTTCGATCCTCAGACCTCATAAAATAAAATTGATGCGTAACAAAAAATATTGAGCAAAAAGATTTCTAGCGCGTGGTTTCGATCCAGGGACCTCTGGGTTATGAGCCCAGCACGCTTCCACTGCGCCACTCTGTTCTCTGACACGAATGACGAAATTACCATTTGTAAGTTAAACGGTATTAAAAGTTAAAGAAACTTTATAGAAAAAGCGTGTTAAAAAAATGAATAGTTAAAAAAACTAAAAAACACGATTTGTTTAGTGTATTGTCATCGGTCCTCGATATATCTACAAAGTTTGAAAGAAATCTGACCGTTTAAAGTGGGTCAAAAACGCGCTCAAAGGAGTCGGTTACATACAAACATACAAACATACAAACATACAAACATACAGGTGAAGCTAATAAAAGCGTGTTAAAAAAATACGGATTGTCTATTTCCCTTAATTAGCCTGTATGGGGTTATTTTTAGCTCGATATGCAAAGCCGAAAACGGCGAAATACTTGCTGTTCCATAGAAAAATGACAACGACACTCGACAAAATGTATGGAGCAGCTGTTTTGTTTTCGCGAATCCCGAGTTGGTCCCATAGTAAAAGTTGTTCATAATGATGAGTACTATGAGCCCTTTTCGTCTTTGCATCGAGCTGAAAATAACCCCGTATGTTAATTAACTGGTCGTTTGTCTTTTTCTGCCTCTTTTAACTCATTCAAACAAACACTTACCAGTCTTGATAACTCCAAGCAGCATATCAGTGACCATTGCCTCCTTGTGTCCAGGGTCAGGAAATTGCTGAGCCATCCTCTGCGCCAGTTTCCTCATTATTGTGGTCGTGGTGGTCATGTCGCCTCCATATAGAGTCTTTGATGATGTCACCTGAAATAACATGTCAAAGAAATTGTTAGTGTGCACATAACACTTTAATATTTAAAACCACGGATGCATACTCAGGATACTAAATTATCTACGGTTGTAAGACTATTTCCTTTTGGATATTATTATACCCACGAACGCGAAAGTGGTAATCGCCCTAAAAACTTGTTCGGTGGTTGTGCCATTTTGAATCGGTCATGTTTGGGCGTCATCAGCCGATAGGTTCGCATCAAAGAGCGTTCGTACGCACTGTTATTTTAATTATTTTATCATACGTTTGATTAATTCGGCCGTGTTTTGTCGATGATACATCCGTGCATACTTCGACTACGGATTTGGTGTATTCGAATTTTAAACAGAAACATGGTTAAAACAAACCTGTGCCAAATCATTGCTGACGCTGAGCAGAGACTCTCCTTCCCTCACTCGCGCCTCCAAGCTGTTCAGCCAGACAGAGCGACACTCGCTGAGGTCCGGGGTCGCTCCGTGCCATTCTGGGAATGCGTCTGCTGTGAAGTAGAAATACAAGTTTTAGTCACAAGTCATTTGAAAGAATAGATAAGGGATGTATAGTTTACAGGTAGTATAAAATATTGAAATGGGTTAGTAGTTAATGTGCAGAATAGGAGTGTGCGTAGTTTTTAAATGATGGATTTTTTTGGTGCAAAGGTGCAACAAATTGCTAACATAGTGCAACGAGAAGCTATGGAGTGCTATGGGTAAAAATAGAAAACATAGTGCACGCTGAGCTATAGTGCCTATAAAGAGAATAGCTAGATAAACTCATTCACATAAAAAATTAAAAAGCAAGGGGACAAAAACGCTTAAAAAACTAGTGCATAAACTACGGCCTTATCTCTTGAAAGTAGAGTATGGCTTAGTGAAGTGTGGTTAAACATATATGGTTGGCTACAAGCAAACTTACTATATATATAGTCATCAACATGTACAAGGACCGAGGGTTGAGGGTCGGAGAGGCCGTTGCCTCGGTAGTCTTTCATATCTGGACCGGTACCATCGCGACCTGTGATAATTGCTTCGTTTAAGGTCTTACTTAGAAACTCTGCTTAGACTCAATCACTTAAATTCTCCGTCTTGTTTTGGCACGTGATATTTTACGTCAGTGTAAAGTTGTAAAAACATTTTAGCGCTGATTAACTTAAGTTTAAAATGCTCTGACAACACTGACCGATTCAAATCAGAGTCAATAAGTAAAGCCCTTTAAGTCTACCCTTGATGGATTTCTATTTTAATCTTACAGCTTTCTCTTGCTCTTTCTATTGCTGACAGAGCGAGAGAGGGGACCAAAAACTAGGTCGAAGAATTTGTGGTTTGCTTAAAGATCTTATGTTCGGGTAACAAACTTCTGATAGGTCATGAAGGAAAAACAAACCTTTAAGTAAAACATCGGAACCGATTCTCTGGATCAGTTGAAGTTGCTTGTCGCTCAGCTGGTCGAGTCCAAGGTCGTGGTAGTTCTCTCCTGAAGGCAGGCTGGTGGCGCGTCTCCTGGGGCGGTCGTCTTCAGAGTATTGGTGAGGAACTAGAGTGCACCTGAAAGGTAGATGTTTGGTAATGAGTAATGATGTTATAATAATAATAATAATAAATAAATCATTTATTTCAGGCAGTATAACTTGCATACAATGCAAGTTACAGAGGCCCATAGAAAATAAATACCTTACAGACTAACATACATATAAATAAAAACATAAAACTAAAACTAAACTTAGTCTTCAACGGGGCTTTTCTTTGTTAAGGGGCAAAAGGTTTGACCACAATTTGAAATGTGTTTGTGAACTTGTAGCGTTTAGCTTGAAAAGGAACTGGCTATTAAAGACACCTAGCAGAATATAATATCTTTAAGCATTTTGTGACAGGTTTCGAATTGAGTGTAGAAGTCATTCAAGATACATCATTTACCATGCCAAAAATTTGTTATATAGTCTTCCTTCATCTCAAAGAAAACATCATGATGAGGTTTGGGGTTTCTTTGAACCAAGAACATTGAACGTGATTTGGGATCATCTATTATAATTAGGCAATCAATTTACCAACATATTCTTTTGAAAGCTACTTCTCTAAAGAAGTTGAAAAGCATTTGTAAAGAGTTTGAATCCTGATTTGCGAGCACAAAATAGTAAAATACTTACTTCCACCTCGCCAACCCAGTGGCACCACCGGGACAAGGCTGGACGGCGTAGCTATTGGCCAGCGTCCAGTTCCAATGGAGTCCTCGAGCGGTGGTCTGCGGGCAATATGATCTTCTGCCGAGGTTTGGCGTCGGGTTTGTCGCTGGAAAAGATGAAATAGATTTATTACACTCCTTTTTCATTTGCTCATTCTGTTTGAGTTCAATTTTGAAATCCCTGGATGCTGCATTAATAAATAGCTCATGATCATTGCTCATTTATATTCGAACCTGGCTCATTTCCAATTTTCAATTTTAATATTAAATTTATCAATTTAAAGTCTTCCGGTGGCCTAAAGATTTTGCACCAATTTACTGTAACTTGACTACTTATTACTGACTGTGTTGGCATGTAAATTAATATAAACGTGGTTTTCAATAGTACCCAAAATATACTCATATTTGTAAAATGGGTACTTACTGTCAGGTCTATCATAATCGTCAACAATGACGGTGTCAGCTGGTCGATTCTCCTTTGGTGGATGAATTGCCACTATTGGGTCCGAGTCGTCGTCTTTCACTGCTGGCCAATGGATGGACTCTTCTGTCACGGTTACTGAAATTGGAGTTAGGATAAGAATGATGAGTTTATCTATACTAATATTATAAAGAAGTAAAGTTTGTGTGTTTGTATATTTGTTAAATTGTAAGGGGTAATCTCGGGATCTACAGAACCGATTTTAAAAATTCTTTGCGGCGAATGTGAGCTCTGCGACAAACCTTTAGTGGTTTCTTGGTGCAACAACAAAAAAAATGTAAATTACCATACATACGAGTAAACTGAATAAATAAAATAAATATATTTAAGAAAAAATTGTATTTTTGAATTAAATATTCGGGGCATATTAGAAAGGTAGATTGAAATCTAGGCTTACTGGTATCGTCTTCTTTCATTGGTTTCTCATTTTTCGGTATCTGTGCCGACTCCACGGTTTTAGGCATTTCTTCCTTGATGATGTCAGGAATGGAGTCTCTTGGACTCTGAGGCGGTTCTCTCTCTGAAGAAGAGTCTGGCTGCTTTGTCGTCGTCTTCTGGAAAAAGATACATTGTTAGTTATCTTAGACGAAAAATAAAAAGAAGAATTGTGTTTCTTGGTTATTGTGAATCCTGAGCCTATAAAAATACCCCTTGACCTTCTGGCACCCATTGACGTCTTACGAAGGCATTAGTTAGCAGGGGAATGGTTGGGAATATTGGTTACTGCTGGAGAGCTGTGTGGGTGAAATATCTTATTGTACTTAAATCGAAAGGTCCAAGTAAAATGTCAATGTTCTCTAGTAGGTATAGCATAATTAATTCCATGAAACAGTCTGGGTTAACAGAACTAATTACTGTGAAAACCTTGTCGTTATTAGTTTTACTTTGACGACATGCGTGTATAACACGTCAACGAAAGCAATTAGATTTGGCATATTTGAATAAATAATTAAGAGATGCCAGGTGGACTAAGGCCGTGACAGAGTGGTTGGTGGCAAGAGACGTGAAATAAAATTTTGTTGGTAGCCAAGGACGGCTAAGCGGAGCATTGATAGTCCAGCGGCAAGATTGGTTGACGATATTGTTATACAGGGTTATTCATAAAGGGTATGCTAAGCCTAAAAGGGCTGATAGTACTCATTATTATGAACAACTTTTACTATGGGACCAACCCAAAATTCGAGAAAAAAAATCAGCTCTTCCATAGTAAAAGTTCAATGACACTCGACAAAATGTATGGAACAGCTGATTTTTTTAGTCACTGGTCGAATCTAGACCCGATTGATGCAGGGCCGAGGCAGATGGCGCAATTTGAAAGAGGACTATTACTATACCTATATAAAGAAGGCTATAGATGATGATGATGATGTATTAATTATTAATGTACCTTGACTCCAACGTCTCCAAGTTTCACCTCAGGCGGTAGCGTGATGTGAGGCCGGAAGGTCGGAGGAGTGATGACTGTTGGCTTCTTCCTCTCGTTCTGCTGGGTTTGGACTGGGCTCTTGGGTTGAGGCGGCGCGGTAGACCGCCAGACTGACGGCTGGGAGGTGATCAGCCAGGGTGGCGACGGCCTTGTTGTTGTGCTGGTTGTTGATGCTGGAGTGGAGAAAATTACAATAGAAGTAATTGGCTATGGCATACAGACACTGGAGTCTCACCATTAAGGTTCATTTTTATTGTTTTGGTGTGGAACCCTAAAATTTAGAATGGTTCATAATATTTGTAAGTACCAACGTAAAAAAACAATTATGAGAAAAGGAGGAAACTCATCAAATAAGCGAATGAGGGTTCGAATGAAACACTCATCAATGAATGAAATTCGAGTGAATCATGATTTGACCTATCAGTATTTCAAAGTCAAAAGAGTCAAGTTGAATTGTTTAAAAGACCATTGTGGAACTCCTAATGAATAGTGACCATTAGAGAAAAGTGACTAGTGTGAGGCTGGTGGAAAAACTTACCAGGTACACATTGGTAGTGCGCTTCTAAATACTTGAGGGTGTTTGGACACGGGTCCCCGAACATGTTCGTACTGGCCAGTATACTGCAGTTCTGGTGCATGCTACATCTGAAACGGGAAAAGAAACTCTTTAAAATATAGCTATAGAGACACTTGGTAAAGCAAAACCATCGAGGTTCAAATACGATTATAAGGCTACGTTCTGAAATTCAATGGCTCTCTTATAAGCAGTACACAGAGAAAGCTATAGACGATTGAAAACGGTCTCTCTCTCAAAGAAAAGGATACAATAAGACTCATTAAGAAAAAGTAAGGCCATATTATTTCTGTTCTGCAGAGAAAGGATAGGTACTATTAGACTCAGTAAGGCTACATTATTTCTGCAGTGTACGTTATATTTTTATGGTCAGAGAAAGAAATAGAAAAAAGAAAGAGAGGTTTTATTCCAAAATAATATCAAAACAGAAAATCACATGTACACCAAACTAAACACCCCAAAGATACAGCCGCGTCACGTCGGCTATCAATTTGGTCATTATTTGCATGAGTTAGACCGATTACGGGCCTACCTAGCAAATCACTATCCAACTAGCATCCCATCAACCTTATCTTAAAGCAATAAGGTCGGTTTTGAGTGTATTTTTCCGCAACACGGCTTTATTGCCAATCTACGGACCTAACATGATCAGCTGGGGTGTCGGGAATATTTAATTTCGGCAATTTTCGGCAATTCTCGGCACTCGTCGGCATAACGATCTCGTATTACGTTCCGTGTTTACGTTTACGTTTTTTGGGATGTTGGTAATTTATGCGGTGTATTTTTATGGCTCCAGAAATTATGCTATTGTGCCGTTTCTTTTGAAGAAGGCTCACTCAGTGTAAGGAATTAAATCAAAGGAAGAAATGTTGGAGGTCTGATTTTTTTTTGTATTTTTTTTATATTCGATGATTGGCGTGTGTTTGACCGCCATCATGTCTGATGGTGTTATCTTTTCTGTGTCATCTTCGTCATCATCCGCAGCCATTTTTTAAACCTTTGCTATGTACCTATATAGATATAATATAAGCCTCTTACTTAAAACGAGGGTGAAGCCGCGTGGCACAACTACCAGATATAAGACCATTGTACGAACAGGCAGATGTCATAGTGATTATTTTGTTAAAAAATGTAATTGTAAATATAGAATAAATGAATTACCTGCTATGCAGTACCCTTAAACTCCTCGTGCTCATGCAGTTAACGCTCCAGTCGGTGTTGCCATGATCGTTGCATATCGTAATCGAGAACCTTCCATAGTTCGCTCTGATCAGGTGTATTACGGAACCCTCCGCGCAGCCAATCTTCAGCGTCTTGCCTTCGCAAGCGTATGCCGTCTCATATCTCGGTTCTGGAAAGAAAGGGAGGAAAAATATAAGACAAGATATTCTTTATACACAAAGTAAATCAATCATAACTAAATCGTAATGTTACTTAGTAGGCGATTATTTGACATGTAACACTAGGTTTATGTAAAAAGACTTAAAATAATACAGGTATAGGCTAAGTTTACGTATCTACTCGTTTATTAATCTATGGGAGTCATATTATCATATTTTAATAGATTAATTAAAATATGATAATGTAAATTGATAGGAATGTGGCCAAAATTCTATCGATATCGATAAATTTAACTAATTAATTTAGCATAAATTTTACAATGTAAAAAATCATGAAAATTTAATATTGTTAATCGAGCGAATTATTTATAACCATAATAGCAATATTGAAATGTCTGCAATTAGAGATTTTTCAATTGAGAAAGACCTTCAAGGCATTACTGATAAATAAAAAAAACAACTTCACGAAAATAAAAAAATAGAAGAATCAAAAGATGTAAAAGACTTCCCATGCTCCCATCAACTCAAAAAGCGACATTGCAAAACCACGCAATTACTTCATGGGTAAGTAATCAAAAAGATGAAAAAGAACGCCAAACAAAACAAATTGATTGGAACCTCACAAGCCTACGTATCGAAAGTGCTTACACGCAGTTCCATTGTCTAGCCTCCGGGAACCCAAGTACCCGGTCGCTGCCTATCTGCCCGATCAAAGCCCTTTAGACCTCACCCACAGCGCCTGATGCGATATTGCAATGCCGCATCGCATCGCATCGGAATGTGTGCGTTGAAAAGTACGAGTATAACTGTGTTGGAACAGCAAAGCTAGCAAATTAAAATATTTCAAAACGAATTTTTTAAATACATTTTTATTATTTTATCTGTTTATTTTTTTCAGTATCCACTCAGTGATTTTATATCCTCGATGCGATAAACGTCTACCTATTATCTCCCTTAAAACACTTCTGCAGACTTAGCATGGGCCGTAGACAATTTGTCTTTCCACCGATTTTATCATCCACACGTAGATGTGACAAAGGTATAATACCTATAGAATAGAGTAGAATATAATATATTATAGCTTTATAATAACAAAACTTAGACAAACTAGAAATAACATTCGGTACAAAGAAGAACAAGGATATGTTTATCACCTTTTGACAGGATACAAAAAACGGTGGAAAGATAATTTGTCCACGGCTCATGCTACGCGATGCGAAGCCTACTGCTAGTGGGTTGTACTCGTATGTTATATCGGGCGCTGTGCGCTCCATAATAAAGTACCAGAAATAATCGAAAACAACAAACCCCAGCTGATTCACTTCATCATACACCCCTGCTCATTTCAATGTATGACGATGCGAAATAACGTAAACGATCTGTCAGATGCCATCATTAATTTGGCCAGATTTATTATACGAGCTTTACAGTCCTCACCCGAGTCTGGTGAAATCTGGCTAAATCGGTTTAGAACCTTGGATTTGCTTGTCATGCGAGCGCGCAGTTTTTCGGTTGAGAATCTCAGCGGGTTAAAGAATAGTTACGGTGCATTATCGTTTAAGGTGATAAACGGTTGTCAGCTATCTCGTTTGCATATCTTTACGTTTATGAAGATGATACAAAACTTTGCGCTAAAAGAAAACTAACACAAAATTATTTAAAAAAAAAAAATAAAGATTCACACTCATAGCTCCCCACTAGGATAAATTCCTGTGTCGGGGATGGAATGGAACACACACAAAGACAAGGACAACTAACACCCAGACCCAGAACAGATATTTAAATTCATCATTCAAACATCTGCCCGACCGGGAATCGAACCCGGGACCTCTGGCTTATAAAGCGGATATAATTACCGCTGAGCCAAACAGGCCGTCAACTCTACTAAGTCAACTTTCAACTAAGGTTATAAAAAAAGGTTATAAAAATAAATATAAAACGAGCAAATCGAAAAAAAAAAGTGTCTTGAACTAACTTTCGTTTACATATTATCTATTAATTTCATAGAGGCATCAGTTTTCTTAAAGAAAGAAACCACCCCCTCATACGGTGGAAATTCCATGTAACCGTACTAAGCGTTTTCATTCGTCTTTTTTAATCCGAACGGCAGAGGTATGGAACTCACTTCCCGCGTCTGTTTTTCCTAGAAAGTACAATATAGTGAATAGGCTTTTCCTAGGCAAGCGTGCTACATCTTCGACCACATCGTCGCTTCCCATCAGGTGAGATTGCGGTCAAACGCATGCCTAGTCCAATGTAAAAAAAAAGGATTTTTGTATTGTTAAATGACATTTATAAATCTAAGCAACGTTTATAAGTAAGATAATAAACATCGTAAATTTATATTCAAACGTCAGATAGTAGGTTAAAGCAGCGACCAACATGCATGTACTGATCCTAATACAAAATCGACACGTTGATTTATGTCATTCGATAAAACGCTTAGCATTTTTCACGGAAACCGCAATAATCGTATGAAAGCTGTGGCCATTAATCAAAAAGTTCCGGAGAAATTTATTGTAGGTACAGATTAGAGATAAGCTAGCTGTCCCCGCGACAAATTTATCCTTTACTCCGACGGTTTCGTTTAGAGTGTAGCTGTTTTGGGAACAATCAGTGAAATGGCATGAAATGTGGCGAGACTTTACGTTTGCAAACTTAACATAAAGCTGATATTTTAAAGCAAAAGCTGTTCTGTTGTTTTGTCTCTGTATTTCAGTCTATACATACGAGTATCTCTGATTCTTTATCTTTCTGATCTTTTGTCTCCCTGTACTTCCACGTACATATATGTACGTCATAATTTAATTTAATTTTCATTTTTATTGTATAGATACAGAGTGTGATGGTTAAATTATTGAGAAATAAATACCTCAAATTTTCTTGACTGAGACGTTTTACTAGTAAATTCCTTTTGTGACGAGTTTTTTACTAGAAAATACTTGGTTCGCAGAAAGCACTTTAATGAACACACTTTTCTCGGTTAAAAGCGGCAGGTGTTAGATCGGAATACAAAATATATATCATCATAAAACGTACCAACTGTATTCAAAAAGCTGTATTTAATTGAAATAGGCCAAAATTTAGAACGAACGAACAACCATATTTTTTTGTCATTCGACTACGATAATCTTTAACAACCATATTTAAAATCGAAGCAACGGTAAAACAAAGGCACTTTTACAAAGACTCCTAAACTTTACATAATTAATTATATTTTATCGAGTTCCTGATTAATTGTTATAGGTACTAGTGCTAAGCAGTAGTGTTAAACTCAACCCCTATCGTTAACTTTAAGTGTTATTTGGGTTACACATGAAAATGCAAAGAAACCGTGTAATTTGATACCGCCATGTTTCAATGTAGTGAAGTGGCGGGTATCGATAATATTTTACGATAATGATGTAGCTATCGTCGAGTCATCATTGACATGGATTAATCAAGAGAAAATATGAACATAACAGAAAGATACAATCATTCGTAAGATTTGATTGAATTAGCCACAGAATGATTTAAAATAAAAATCATAACCTTTTTCTGAGACATATAAGTAGACGTAAATAGAATACAAAAATATTTCCTTATTTCAAAGTTACATAAATAACCTATTTTATAATCAAAATCAAAACAAAAGGTTATCACGTTGCACGTAACAATTACTATCGCTTTGAATAATTAATACCTCGCTAAACGATCAAAGCTTTCTGACAATTAAAATACGACCAAAATAACAGCTTTACGAAATTACAAACATTTTTCAATAATTTACTTAAACGACAATGGGCAACCGGTCATTTCGATAATCGAAAATAAACGCTTACGATTCTAGTATCGGCTCTAAATGGGTGTTATTATTGTTTCGAAAAGGTCTCGGCGTAGAATGATGTAATTATTTTATATTAAAAGCACAATATGTAGCACAGAAATAGTTTAATTTAGGTATCACTTTTGTTGAAGTTGTTGGGGCTATTTCTTTCAAAATTGACAATATTTTTACTAGTTGTATCTTTATCGTTTTTGAGAAAGTATTCAAGTGACATCACTATTTCGACTGCACGCAAAACTGCACTTATTGTCGATATAAAAGATTAGAGAGCGCGAAAAACTATTTTTAAGTTTCTCGAATAGCCCCTACGAGGGTTAAAATCGCTGGTCACCCCCATACACCCCCACAGTGGGGGTGGCAGGGTGGATAATAAAAATGATTTATACGATATGTCCAGTCCTGCCCACTTGTTACGAAGGGTAGAAAACAATTTACAAAGGTATCCTTCAAGGGGTAAGTTCTTTTTGGAAAATATCAGGTGTAAATACGGGTTAAGGCACGCTCGTAAAAATTAAATACAACACGTTTCACCCCTTATGGAAGCTTGTCCGAAATGTCGTCGATCTACAAAAAATATTATTAGTTCAAATACTCGACTGAACCTTGTAGGGTTATAATAATAGCTCCTATTAGCATAATAAATAGCCTTTTACAATGAAAATTCATTCAAGCGAATAAATTGTTTGGAAATTATAACGAAATTCATTAATAATATAATTTGAGACTCTTTGTCGTCACCTCTCATAAGGGTGACAGCACCTATTATAGAGCTTCTAAACATTTAAATTCGTTTTTAGAACGCAATCGTAACAATAACACAATTACGTTGACATTTTGTCCACATACCCTCATTTTCATAGAAAATTCAATACGCACACACACATACGTTATAATTACGAACCCTACATTACAATTCCTTTTTCAAATGCCATAATTACCTCGGTACGTTTCTCAAATGTATCCCACGCCAGTGATTCCCGCCTACCCGCAACGTTATTTATAAGGGAATAGGGATTAAAATTGTTTGACACAGCTGTAAATGCAAAATAGGACCGTATTATGGTACCTCGTTAGCGAATACATGCGAGTGTCATTTGATAGCGGACCGCCGAGTTGCGCGCACGTCCAGAGGGTTCCGTCCAAAACCGAGTATTATTTTGTATGATCTAGAGTCCAATTCTGGTTCGTATAATTTCTGCCGCAGATGTTCCAATATTGGTTTCCCGGTGAATTTAATTCCGTCTGTCATTAATCGAGATCAGTAGTGGTATACTAAGGGATTATACGGAATTTTATCAACAGAATTTAATGGTTGCGGTTATAAATTTTTGGGGGAGCCATCGGGTTTATGGCATTGTATTAAATACACGTTCGATGTTATGAGCGTTCGATTTTATAGATTTCGTGTTATGGGATTTTTACTTTATTACTTTTTGTGAGATTAATTAGATTTCAACACTGGATGGAGAAAATGAAGTACTAAAGATTTTATTTTTCGTGCTTATTTTTAATCATAGAGCCTTTCGAGTGGTCTTAAGACTGATCTTGGGGGTGGCTAATCAGATGCAAAATTATTTTGTTTGTGTCTTAAACCAAATAAATGATCCTGAATATTATGATACATTAATTGCTTAATGAACCTTTAGATATTAAATAAACGAGATAATGTTTATAATATTTGAATTTTAGAGATAGGATCCACAAAGTTTCACCCGAGAAAAATCTAATAAACTATGCAAGATCGCGCACAGCACCCGAGCGAATAAAAAAATTATAAAGTTATAGATCAGTAACCTATTTTGCCGAGGTGACAAATTGGAAAGGTCTTTTTTATGGCATATTTTACGACGCGACGGTACACGCCGTGTTTTGAAACGTGCTTGTGTAGGAATGTAGCAAAAGGGGGTAGTTACCCCCACCCAATTCAAATATTTGACACTACAGCACGACTAAATAAAAAATATTCTAGTTAATGATGAATCTTTAGCGTGTCATCATCAAATTAACGTATCAGTCGCCTTTTCAAATTGAGAGACTCATTTTTGGTTTAAATAAAAGAGATTTGTTGTCATAATTATTACGGAACCCTTCTACGTATTTTGGCAACCCTTAGAAATTAGTCTAAGTTATTTTATTTATAACAGTTTTTTTTAATATTATTTCAAGTTACCCCTCAGAAGTAAACTTAGGTACGTCCTAGGCACGATGGGCGATTTTAGCAGGTGACAGGGTGGGGGTAAACTTAGTCACAGGTTTTTAGTACAGAAAAAAATATTTTTTGCGCCTGATATTTATGAACCTGAAAAACCTGGAGAAGTATGGTGGGATTTTCCGACTTTGGGCTAATAATTTTTTGTAGACACTTTGTGGAGCTTTCAACGTCGTAGAAAAAAAAGTAAGAACCTAAAATGTTATCTAGGAGATTCTTTGGGCTCATCAAGTGGACTATTAGGTTATATTATTATTTTATATTATATTATATATATCTATATATATTATTATTATTACCTGACTGGGAAATTCGCGATATTCATATTTCATATTTTTCGCGATTCGTTATATTTGGAGAGGGTGAATTGTGATAATGTTTGTAAGAAAAAATAAAAGGCACATAGTGAATAATATATATAATTTTGGGCAATTGCTAGCAGCACAATAAAGCCGTATTTCACAGTCGAGGTTTTTTCTTTTTCAGTACGCTTAAATTTAATGCGCTTTAACTTGCCGTGCCAGTTTATTTCTACAGCGTTGGTTCAATCTTGCAACTGAATTTTGAACGACTTCCCGATGTCCGATTGAGCTGAAACTTGGTATACCTGTGTAACCCAATTTTTTTTTCTATTATTTAGGAAGTGTCAAAAGAACATTTCTTAATAAAATTACAATCTAGCCTCAGGCTAATAAGTAATTTAAATCTAACTTAAATTTCTAGGTAACTAATTACTAAGAATGTGTCCAATGACACTTTTCATATTGTTTCTATTAAGGCGAAGACACAATGTTCACGTGTTCTCTACACTTTACACTTTCACTATAATCACTACTTATGACTAACACTACACTAGCTCGAACGGTTTTGTTCTCTTAAGTCTTCTAACTATATCTGTGTGATCGAGGAGCTGGATGGCCTCGACATTCACTTGGTGGTGAAGTCTGTTTTCGTGAGCTTCTGCATACCTTTGTATAACTATGTCTACAAACTCTACTTGAAGGTCCCGGTGGAGATCTGTGTTTCTTACGTACCATGGTGCATTCGTTATGTCCCTCAGTACTTTATTTAACCCAATGACATTGCTTATTTTTACAAACTTTTTTTTTCATATTTAAGAACTGAGATTTAAGACGTGTCTAGAGCTTCTAACACTAAATCGAACAAGTTAAACATGCAAGCATTACTCATTCAAACTGCGTCTGTTTAGTAGAAGTATCGGCGTCTCTTGCTACAAATCTCTGGGGTTTATTTTTATCTGCCGTCTGATTTGACTGGGATAGGTTGGTGGCATAGTGAGTTTGAGTACGGGGAGACGCTAGGTGGAGTAAGGCAGTGACGGAGTGGTGGCCGAGGCAAGACGAGCGGAGTGTTGGTCGTCCGGCGACGAGATGGGTCGACGACATAGTCAGTCGCGGGTCGAACCTGGACCTGATTAGCAGTTGACCGAGGCAGATGGCATAACGGGAGAGAGGCCTATACCCAGCAGTGGGATAGAGAGGGCCGTAGATGATGATTATAGTGAGTGAAATTGAAATGTCTATTTGAGTACGACTTGCTTTCATGAAAATGCTTTGGCGATTTTTTTACGGCGTTACTTTTGTATAGCCAAAAGACTACTAAACTCTGAGTGACTTCTGTCTGTCTGACTTGTTTTGTGCTTGATTTTGGTCTGTTTTTGTGTTGCCAAAATTTCTCAGAAAACAGAAACGCTTTTCAGAACGAAAGGGTAATTGCACCAAATAAAGGAAAAACAGGTTTTGAAGTACAATTTGTTATGATCGCGTGAAAAATTTTTTTATAACTAACACGGGAATACTCACGTAGTAAAACCTGATAAATGTGTGAATTCGAAAAGGAGTTAGATTTCCAAAGCAGAAGTTACTTAAAATCATACAAAGTATGTTAAAAAAAAATCGCAAAAAGTTTCGGAACAAAAAGTTTCTACCACCATTTATATACATTTTTCGTATAGCATGTTGTTTTTCGTATAACCATTTAGAAACGGCCAGTATACCACAACCTAACACTACAAATCGGGGTTCGAGTCTCGCCGTAAAGGCGGTAATAAAACGCCTCTGGTCTCCAGTGCCGAATCGATCGACCGCCGCCTTTACAGCCTCTATCTTAGGATGTGCTACTTTTCTACACCTATGAGGAAATGTGGTGGAAAATACCTAGGTTTGTTGATGTGTGCTGTCACACTATCACCCACATATCGTATCATATATACACACACATTATATGATATCTATTTTATCGCACTTGTACTCGTATATTAACATAATTTACCTTTGTATATTTATGTGCCCGGGATGAATGGCGACCAAGAAGAGAGGACCATGCTCAGCAGTGGGCAATCCCAGGCTGCTAATGATGATGTGTATTTTTATACTAATGATATAAAATATTAAAATGAAATCATATTAGTAAAATATCAAATCCCTCGCTCGATGTTCAACGTCACAAAACGTCGTCATTAATGTATTAATAAATGACGTCATTAATATTTTTATCTTATAAATGCCGAAGTTTGTGTACGTGTTTAACGTTAGTCTTTACATAATCCTTTAATAACCTGGTTTATCTGCAAAGATGTCCCCCAATTTCTTTCAATGAAGCTCATCGCGCATTGCCGACAAATCAATAAAAACAACAGGCTACTTATAAACGTCGAAGTATTTGACAAAGCCGTCACACATCCAAAAAGTGGACATCAACAAATCAAAAAGGTAGAATGAAAACGCACACGCCCACTCGGAGTTTAGGGCAAAATGCAAATTTTCGTAATTAAATCGTCAACGGACCGGCTGGGTATCCGGCCTTTATGTTTGGACAATTTTATTTTTCCCTATAAATGGACTGACCAATTTTTATAGAATAAAAAATTAGGCTTTAATTTTTTTTATCAATTGTTCGAAATGTTCACAATCGAAAAATGCTAAGAAAACCAAAAACCAAGACAAATCACGTTTATGAAATGAATAATAAATACCATATAATTTATATACTGTACACGACGAAACATCAGAGAACAAAATGTTCGTGTCGTCAATTAAAAAAATACTCTTTATCTAAATATTTTTTTTTCTATTTTTTTGTCAAGAAAAACAGGAAGTCAATGTATAAGTAGATTCCGGTTGTATAAAGTGCGCTTATGACGTCGTAAACAGACCCAAGTTAGAATTTCATAGAAACTATAAACCAACTTCCAATAATAACGAATGCCGTTATAACGATATCCGTTACGGAAAACATAAAAATGGCCGATACCTTCGCAAAATAGTAGGCTTAAAAATAAATTTATAAAAATAACCCTCTCATTTTCATATCCTTATTTACTAGCCTAACGTAGTTATTCATTTGACTAATTATTTAGGTTATATTTATAAAATATATATTTTTTTGTTTCTTCACAATTTATTTTTGATTGGACCATTATACTCGTTACTATACGCTCCCCCCTATAGGTATCATAGTCATTTGTAACCGTCCCAAAAATATAAAAAACCCGTCACCACGTTTCCGATTACCATTGTTTTCCACAGTTTTTCATTCTAACAAGATTATTCCTTTTCACTGGACATCATAACCTAATAGAGACACTGTATTTACCCTAAATTTTCGCTGCAAAATGTCTTTTATCGGCTTAAAATATGGATCAAAATGGCATGCACTTTTCAAGCCAGACTAAATTGTTCGAGGACCTCTTAGAGGGGCGAAAAGGGGCGAGGGGTGCAGGAATTGAACCCTTAGGGCTTTTTTAACAGTTTTTCTGTCGATATATGCACCCCCGGTCACGTATCGTATGAAGTAGCATCCTGTATAAGCGGTTTCATTTTTCTTTTTTCGAGTGTTTCGGATGGGTTAGTATGGAGATGGACTTATATTTGACATTGTTATGATTAAGTATCATGTAAATAGATTACGAAAAGTTTGTTTGTTTGTACTGATTACAATCAAAAAGAAAATCTGAAAATTATAAATGTAAAAGGTTTTTGGTTTGGACGTTTGTCATATAGCTTATGTAGTTACCCGGGAAAATTAAAAGTAGTCTGCTTTATTCTGAACCCCGGCCAACGTGTATACAAAATTTCATAATGATCAGTTGAACAATTATGGCGTGAAAGCGTAACAAACAAACTCATTTTCGAATTCACAATATCATTTACGAAGTTATTTACTACGTAAATACAAAAACACCTCCAAATTGTGGTTTCACAAGTACACAAATCAGGCCCCTAAATGTTCGCTGTCATGACCTGAAAATAACAAAAGAAGGTCGTCGCCTCTTCGGTGCAAAACCTTTAAAAAGTCTGTTATACGAAACGAAAACACACCGATTACAGCGATTTATCAACGTCTGCTCGCCTCGTTTTATCTAGGTCTAGGTACATTTTTAGCTCAAGCAAGCTGGAAGAGAATAAATCCAAGAATACTCACAGAAACAAATAGTTGGAATCCATTATTATCAAAGGAGATGGGGCAAAATGACGGTGATTTGTCAACGCCTCAATTAGGTTATATTTTTAAATGGGTGTCTTGATGTGCAAACAGAATGATTGAAGACGCGAAAATACTTTAAAGTAGACCATTGAGAAAACAGTTAAGCAATTTTATCAAAATAAATGGTTATTATAAAATTTAAAATATAATTCGTTACGTATCAACAATCAGTCATTTATCAACGTCATATTTTCACCCGCTCATATATACGACTAAAAACCACAAAACCAAAGAATTATTATTTAAACGTGTTTAATGTTTATACCACGTCCCCGACAACATTGAAATTATTATAGAATCCACTACACTCGCTACTACTCTATCCAATACCTGAAAGCTTTTAGCGATAAAGCATTTGTGGCACTTTTGTCACTAGTTTACAGGCAGGTTTTTATGTTTTGATTTTTTAAGTATTTTGTGTTTTATTTATTTGTTTACAATTAACAGTTTGTATCAATCTAAAACCGCTAAAGCATCAGCGAAGGCAAACTTTAACAGCAAAAAAACCCCACAAAAAAGAAAATAAAAAAGGTAACAAAAAGGCTTCTCCACTCTAATCTGGTCATGCATTCGCCTGCCTCTCGCATGTACGCACAGCAAGGGAGGTGCGAATTGCAAGGGCTGTCAAATAAGATTTTTTCCTCAATTTAGGGACGCACCCCTGAGAGTCCGGTTATACAATTTGGCGGATTCTCGGATTGGTACAGGTGAAGTGGAGAGATTAGAGGCTATAAATAAGGGTGCTCTTAGTAGTCTATAGAGCTTTTAAAAAGAAAGATAAATAGCCGTAGAGTAGTGACTCTATGGTCAACTGGAGACGGTCAAGCTGATTGAATACAATTTTTTCCGAGGTTTTTTTCCTTTTTTTCTCCAGTTGTACTATTACCTCTTTCTTTCTTTCTTTCTTCTCAACTGGACTACTCGGTAAAACTACTGGGATTTGGCGATATTTAATCTAAGCCCATTCAACTATTTTCGCGTGATTGAGTAACAAACATTTAAATAAGAAACTTTCACACTTATATTAGTAAGAAGTAAAGTAAAGTAAAGTAAAGTAAAGTAAAGTAAAGTAAAGTAAAATTTTATTGCAAAAAACTGTGTACAATGGTGGAATAAATCAATAAAAAGTCCCAACAGTTTATCCTAGCGGACATACAATAGTAAGTTTTGTTATGAAAACAAAAAAAAGAAAAAAAAACTAAACCAAACATTATAACAATAAAAAGCTAAGCAAAACAGTACTTATTATGTAAATAATCTAATATAATATGCTGAGATCAGTTCTTAAATGGCTATGCTGAGATCATTTCCTATATTACCTTACATAACTAACTATCTTAACTACTTTTTATAATACATGTATGGTCCTGATCCATGTGTACAAGTATAAAATTCATTCATGTTATAGAAAGTTTTTTCAATGAGCCATTTCTTCAGAGTATTTTTGAATTTATTTCCTTCTAACGATTTTATATGAGCGGGTAAATCGTTGTATGTGTTTATAGCCGTCATATATGTGCTTCTGTAAAACATTGCGTTATTTATTTGTGGTATTCTAATGTTTAACTTATATTTGGACCGCAAGCTTTCTGATCGAACTGATTTTTGTACAAAAAAATAGCTTTTATTTTTTTTCACAAATAGACAGATTTCTAATATAAAGATACCAGTTAGTGTTAACAGTTCATTTTCTTTGAACACATTTCTAACTGAAAGTAAGATTTAACTTTCAGCTACGTTATTAAAGCTGTCAGAAGCCTCTACAGCTTGGTTAGGATGTAGTTTTAGTGCTAGCTTCGCTTGTAGAACATCTTGATTGTCTAGCAGACTGCAAGTCCAATGTTGAAGTAGTTAATCCACGAGTAAATGCTTGGAAACTTGATAAGTAAACAGAGTAAGCGTACGAGTCACAGTCGAGTCGCAGAGTTACGTTCGGATAAATGAGAGATAAGCCGAATTTGCATGCATACGAAAGTATGTCTGTGATTGATAGATGGATAAACTCTTTATTGTTCACACTAGAAATGATAAAAAGAAGATTTTTAATGCTAAAAAACTACTGGAACAACTGTTGGCCTTATTGCTAAGAGCAATCTCTTTTAGGCAACCATTTTGCGACTGAAATGCTGGAGAGAGTATAAGGGAACATTGACAATAAAATAGTGTGCATCATGAAGAATTCAAATGTTGTGACCATAAAAAAAAATAAAAATTGGAAATCTGAGTCATTAACGCAGAGCAGCGGGGTAGCGAGTAAAACATTTTATTCAATTTTTATATTGAAGCCGGTAGTGCCAATCTAAATAAACGTCTTCAATTCAATCAAATACAACATCCCAATAGAATCACTTCAACCAGCCACCAAAAATGAAACCATCCACCCTTCAATTTCAAAACTCGCTTACACTTTCAACTTACGATACCACAAATCAGCGCGTAGGTGGCAGAATTATTTTTAAGTGTCAAGTTCCCCCAACAATAAATATGTGTGAAAATTACCCGGATACAATGTTTCGCACTAAATTCTGGGGGAAATAGGGGCGTTTCGGTGCAGGTGTCAAACTCCTTTTGTCAGGATTTTTGCACTTTTTTCTCAGTGTGTGGGGTAACTGTGAAGTGGCAGGATGTAAATTTTGAGAGTCATTTTGTATACTAGTTTGTAAAGCTAGGTTACTTACTGTAGTTTAAATAGTTTTTAATTTTATCCTGCTTGATTTTTTTCTTAGTTTTTTTCCTTTTTTTATGAATATATATTTTTTTTTTAAATATGAAAACGCCAATATAGGGAACCCAGCTGTGTAGTATTTGTTATTAATGTTATTATTTAGGAGCATGGGTAGAAAAAATCGTCATAAGCAGCTTCTTGAGTTTATTAGAGCGTGTTTTTATTATTTTTTTTTATTAATCTGTTTTTATTTATTATTTTTTGTTAATTTGTTTTTATTAATCTGATTGGTATCTATTTACTTGTTATATATCTTAGATTATCATACCTATTAAATAGAACAGGCAACTTGTGATCATAAACCAAAGGAGGCCCAAACCATGTAGATCAATTGCGAACTTTTGGTGCTAAAATTTATAATATCCGGTACTCTGATTACAGTTTCTTAAACTCTTTACTGGTTAACTGAAAAAATAGCACCAATTTGAGCGTTAACTTCGTCAAAACAAGCTATGTTTTTAATATCAATTTCATATTCTACTCTGAGCATAAGAATGTAAGGAAGCCTACGAATGTCACTGACCACAGCCGTATCGGCTTCACCGTTCTAAAGTTACTCGGATACCCACGTCCTTTGCAAAAACAAAACGAAATATGCACATCTTGGGAGTTTGCTTACAAAGTTGTATTGAAATTTCCCTGGTTTGTCTTTCAATTTGGCTTGTTTTTTTGTATTTGTTAAATTCTGAGTTTAAGTAAAATAAGCTTTTAAATTTACTTTTCAATTCAAAAGCGCTCGTAGCTTGGTTCGACTGGTGTTCGTAACCGATCGTCAGTGTTAAGCAACGGACAACTCGGTCAGTTTTTGGATGGGTGACCGCGGGGGCATTTACAACTGAACGCGTCTTTAGAATGGTGATCGAGGGTATTAAAATTGAGCACTACTACTACAGGGTTATTCATAAAGGGTATGCGAAGCCGTAAAGGGCTCATAGTAGGTACTCATCATTATGAACAACATTTACTATGGGACCAACCCAGAATTCGCGAAAAAAAAATCAGCATGCTATGAGCCCTTTTCGGCTTATACCCTTTATAAATAAAAGATAACGAACTTTGTTAATTCAAGAACCTTGTCAGATAAAAGACAAAGCAGACGTCATATCGTGCAAGAAGGTAAAAAGAAAAACACAGACATAGAAAAACATAAACATAATATAGACAGCAATGCCTTGAAATGACTCCGATAGGAGCAACCCTCTGAAATACTGAATGAATGAAGCTTTCAATAACCTTTTAACATTAGTTTCATAAGCTCAGTGAGAGTGCCACGAGTTTTGAAAAGCATCTCGAAGTACACCGTCTAAGTCTGCCGCCTTGTGATACGTTCGCCTCCCACTAAAGCTTACGGGTTCGAGACAATGCCCTCGGCCGAGTACTCGGTTTGTATAAATAGTTTGACGAGGCGAGACAGTCACTAGAATCATGACTTGTTTGCTCGGCCGAGTATGCCCGTTTACTGTCTGGCCATTGTACTCGTTACGAGTAATCAACCCATTAGTCTACCGTCTTGCGTTACATTTGCCTCCCGCTGATGCTTACCCTATACCATAATGTTTGTATGTATATTACCTCTAAGTATATGACCTGTTACCTGTTATATATAAAGAGTATGAGTATGACATTTAGTATTTATTTCATTACGCTCTGTTCCAAAATCTTTAATTACAAATTATTTCACAAAATATGAAAAAAAAAATATCGGAATTCTCGTACAATAGATATGACGTGTGGCTAAGGATTACTCCTCGTGTTGTAGGTGGTAGTAGGTGATGAAATGGTGATGATGATAATGATAAAAAGTAGCCTATTTAGGGTTATTCATAAAGGGTATGCTAAGCCGAAAAGGGCTCATAGTACTCATCATTATGAACAACTTTTACTATGGGACCAACTCGAAATTCGCGAAAAAAAAAACACACATTGACATTTTTCTATGGAACAGCTGATTTTTTTTTCTCTTAGCCCTTTTCAGCTTAGCATACCCTTTATGAATAACCCTGTATTCGTTTTAGTACCCCTGACAAGGTATACGCAAAATTTCAAGATAATAATCGGTTGAGTAGTTGACTTGTTAAAGCATGAAAGAGTAACAAACAGACTCACTTTCGTATTTATAACAAGCTGTCCGGCAAACGTTGTTTTGCCATATAAATTATTATTTCTAGGTAATTTTTAGTGATGAAATAATTTATTTTGATAAGGATTAATAGCATGAGTAAAATAGTAGTCCAAAAAAAAATCAAGATTTTCAAATAAAAAAATGGTTGTTGGGCCTCATTCGAAGATAGTGTGCCGCGGACTTTTTTGTAGATATTTATAAGATCTACAATTAATTACTTAGAATATTTTATGGTTCTATCTATACGCAAAATAAGTAACTTTTCTGGTTGATTTTTTACACCTTGTGTCCGAAAAAACCCAAATATCTTACGAAACCCTATTTTTTTCTAAAATAAAATTTAGCCTATGTTACTCGTGGATAATGTAGCTTTCGAATGGTGAAAGAATTTTTAAAAACGGTCCAGTACTTTTTGAGCCTATTCATTACAACCAAACAAACAAAGTTTTCCTCTTCATAATATTAGTGTAGATAGTGTAGACAATCAGTTAAGGTGCCGCGCAGGGTCTTGAAATTTAAGAGTTCAAAGTTCTGGGTGACGCAGACTTGCTATGGGCAAACGTGACGTTAAATCAGGCAAGCGATTTCCTCGTCACGTCACTCAATTGCATAAAAAGCAAAGGTGCGAACGACATTAGGATACGGGCCTGGAAAAACTCAAGTACCAAAAACGAGAATCAACTTCACATTGGTAGATCACCAAAACAATTTTCGACTTATTTATTTCCGTATCGCGCCCATAAATTGAAAACCCGCCTATATTTTACTCGGAGCCCAAAACCAAACACCGTATGTACACAAATCTCTCCGCTTCATATTTCCCGATCACTCACACCTACGGAACACTGTTTACCCGACCGTAGCCGTAAAAATCCCACGGGATCCGGGAAAAAGGGAATAATTTCCCTTGTCGTGTAATGTGTGAAATAATATTTCGGAGTAGAGGGCGCCTCGGGCGATTGTCGCCGAATATTCGCACGTAGGAGGCATTCGCGTAATTCAATCGGTTTTTATCGTACTGTTGCGACAGTAAGGGGAGTCCAGCGGATGTGCCTCAGGTGTGGTGTTGCCATATATTCCTGGTTTTCTGATCGGAATTCCGCTTGCCAATAGATGAAAATGGCACGTGGTTGGAAATAATCTTACTAATAACATAGATGTGAGTTGGTGTGAATATTAGTTTTCTTCTTTTCGCTAAACGGATCGACGTGTTTGAAAGATATTTGGTTTGCAAGTAGCCATCTATTAACAAAAATGGGCCACTTTTCAACGCAAACAATAACGGTTCCTGCAAGACAGCAACTGAAATCGCAGGACGCAAAAAATGATTTTTAATTTTCGAACTTAAATATTTGAGATCGCTCTTAGCGATAAGGCCGCAGTTGTCGCACTAGTTTTAGTTTTATCCTTTTGTTTGTAATTTATGGTGTGAAAAGTAAAGAATTTATCTATCTATGTAGCAGTAATCTCCAATCTCATATTTTGTAAACATTATCGTAATGATAGCGTAACAAGTAGGTATGGATTCAAGTTTTTCGACAGAAACCTTACTGTTTATACAACCGCCCATAAGCCCTAAAGGGGAGTCGTAAGACGAAAAGTAAAGGTAACAAGGGACCGCCAGTTTACCACTCGTGGGAGTGGCCGGAATCAATAACTTGTATTGCAGCGCTTCCGGTGTTGAGACGCCAATTAGTCGATATGACAATACAAGGTCTGGCTCTTTGAAAGGTGGTGAATGTTACAACACAGATCTTTGAAAGGTGGTCTATCTAAACAACAATATAGGGTCTGTTTTTTATTGAAAGATAGGCTTGCGTTTGACCGCCATCTCGCCTGATGGGAAGCAACGATGCGATCTACGATGAATCACGCTTGCCTAGAAGAAACCGATTCACTCGCGACTTGAAGACGCAGATTATAGCTACTGAGAAACACCCACTCGGGCAGAGCATTGCACTCTCTAGCAGTACGCACAATCTATGGGTAGGATCTTTGAAAGGTGGTGAATGTTGTCAGAAATTGATAAAGAGAGCAGGAGTATTTAGAGACCTAGGTCTATGGTAGTAGGGTTCAGAGTTCAGTAGAATGAGTGATTTTAGTAAATTTTCATTGAAAGTTGTTAAAGAAAGGAAACAAGGAAAATGTTTAAAAAATAATAATACCAGTACAATAGTAATATTTTTATGCACACCACACAAGGTACATACAAGCGAAGACTAAGAATTTCTTTGGGTAGCACAAGAGGGAGGGGCTCCTTATCAGGATTTCTGCCTGACAACTTTTGGATGGACATGACAAACAAAGCTGTTTTGATTTTGACACAACATGCTTTTGTTTTCCACTTATTTCGTTTAAAATTGATTTTTCTCCCCTTCAAGCTTAATCCGTCACCCGATACTATGTCATCATCATTATATGCAGGTATCGTGTGTCGTAACACTACACCGGGCCGCGACCGCGCTCGTCCGGTTGCGGTTTGCTTGCGCGGGTTTCGTGCTTTGACTGCCGAGGATGATGTGGTGGTTATGGGTTGATTACACATAACGAGTACAGTGGCGAGTGCCCTCGGCCGAGTACTCGGTTCGTAAACAGTTTGACAAGGCGAGACAGTCACTAGAACCTTTGTTCGCCGAGTGTGCCCATGTGCTGTCTCGCCGCTGTACTCGTTACGTGTTATCAACCCATTATTATAGTACTGGTACGTAATGAAGGACAACTTATTAGCCATCGACTTAAAAATACGTCTTATATCAATGTTATTAGCTTTGTTGTTTTTTATTGACTATGGCACTAAACGGTTTTAAACGTGACGCTCTATCAAGTAAACAGTTTCTCTAAATAGTAATGCCACAGAAATGGCAGTTTCGATTCGTTGTTACACTCAAAATGCAGAAGAGGTCAAGAAATCCATCCCTCATAATCAGCGGTGAAAAAAGTGAAGAGGTGTCGGTCGCTGGTTCCATTTCATAGAACAAATTCTCCGTTCAATTCGGGTTTACTAAAGTATTGTAACATACAGCTATTAATCACCTCAGTGTTGCAATGCACGTCTCTGCACTCGAGCCAGACAAACTTGTCCAACAAACTTGCCAGGATCTCGAAAAACTCCCCGTCGATTACCAACTACCCTAAAATAGTGTTAAATACGTTTTCTACGTGCCGCGGTGAACCGATAACTCTATTAAGTATCGAGAGATCGCAACTATCGACGTTTCGATTGTGGCTAACTCACTTACCGTTTCGTAAAGCGGACCATCATTTATTTTAAAACGATTCCGATGTTTCGATTTTCGATTCGATACTAATGAAATTATAGGCGGGCTTTAACTGTTATTGTTTTACTCTTCTGTTCTCTGATTCTCAGTTGGTTAACTCGATTATTATTCGATTATTGTTCGAAGCTCATTTCAATTTTACTGGTTAGAGATAAATGATGTTAAGCGGCGAATGATGGGGTCAGTCTTCGGATGGGTGATCGCGAGTTGCAATTTTACTACTGAACTATCCGTAATCCCGTATAAGCAAGAGATAGTTAGGTTATAACAACAAACACTCTCTGAAGCCAAATAACTCGTAAGGCTAATCTCTACTGCACTTTACATGCAGAAAGGTGTGTTCACTGTTCAGACAGAGCCAGGCTTCCAAAACTTTTGTATCCGACAGGGAAACATCGTGTAGCGTAATCTGACCTAAATCTACTAGATTTACACCGCAACCACTTCAAAAATACTCTAGATTTGTCACAGAAATGTTCGCAACCCGGAAATAGTTGAGAAAACACATTCTGTCCAAGATTTGTCTAAGGAAACCGAAGTACGTGACTCTCATCGACACGTTATGCTCTTGACAAAAGATGGATTCCAACATGGCGGCGTGACATGTCAAAAATGGCGGGAGATGTTCCCGCCACAGCCGCCACTTGATGTTTTATTTTTTTTAACAGCACACGCAATTTCCTGTTCTTTATTTTTTTCGCCATTCGCCATCCCTCCGACGCGGCACCGCGTTTTATAAATGATATTTGGCTACTGTAATGATCACTTAATCGAGGTGAAGGAAAGTAATTTGCTTCAGGCGATTTTTGTCGAGTTTATGCCTAATGCTAGACTCTTTGGTGAAATATGAGCGTGATAAGAATTTCGTTCGCTATAATTATAATGGTCAGAAGTTATTTATAGGGAAAGAACTCGTTATGTTTTTAATGGTGACCACTATATTACTGGTGGGCGTGCCACACCGTTATACTGGAAACTACCCTCATTTTATAGTCAAGTATTTATTAGTAGGATTGCATTCACATACCTACTACGCTTTATTAGTAATGGTGTAGTAAATTTTTTACGCATCTGGAACAGTTGGGTTGGTTTTTTTCATTGGCTCTTTTACGTAAACATTATCGATATTTCTGTTCAAGTAAACAGCTATTATCATAAAATTTTACAACATGATCTGAATCTTTAGACCGGCACGAACTATTTTAAAAGAAAACAAAAAGTACGAGTGTGTTTAACGAAACGCAGGTTAAAAAAACGGCGGGAATTTAAAAATAGGCTGACAACACTCAAACTAATTAGGGGTGCGTTGGGGACTTACTCGTAGTTATTCTAGAATTTGTACTGTCAAATTAGCATAAGGTTTTCCTCAAGGTGATAGCAAGTTGCCTAAGTGAAGGTTCCTTATAAATAAACAATCATAATCTATTTTAAGTCGCGAGTAAATCTGTTTATTCTATTCGCAAACCCGCTTCATCGTATCATTCAGGCGAGATGGCAATCAAACACAAGCCTAACACACAAAAAAAAAGATTTGACAGTTAGTTAGTTTTTAGGTAACTAGTTTCATTGGCAACTCTACTCTTTACGTAAAGAGAGAGTTTAAATGTTAATTTATTCAAATTGTTATTAGCTATTTTACTTTCCAGACGTTATCAGCTGTCTATAGGAGATCGCTCTTAGCGATAAGGCAACCAGTTATAGCACTAGTTTTTAAGAATTAATATATTTATAATTTCTGGTATGAAAAGAGTTTAAGCTCTTTAATCTTCTTTCTTCTTTTAATTTCTTTAATGGATCTTTGTTTACGTATTCGTGTTTTATTTCAGGACAAATAAATTCTCTCCGCTTACTGTCATATTTTTCTATTTATTTAAAAAGTAGTCCGAACAAACACTAGTAAGCGCTAGATCATCAATCTACCCCAAGTCCCGAATAACAGGAAACATAAATCTCTCGATGCTGTAACATGCAGCTTTTTGAAAGTTGCACCTCCACTCAGGTCCAAACAACGCAACTCTCCTTCCCTAATGACTTCCCCCCCTTACCCCCTTTTCGCCCCTCGCCCCTCTTTACCCCCTTACCCGCCACAATCCCGTTGAAAACAGTAATGATCACAGACAGTCGGATGTCGACTGATGTCTTTAAAGCTCTTCCGGTTGGCAGATTTTTGTTGTCACTTACTCCGGGTTGGAGTTTTATTCGATTTTTCGTTAATCGAGTTTTGGGTATCGATTTGGGTTTGCGGGTGTGATAAGAGGTGCTTCAAGAAGGTATAGCTAGGGAGGTGGCAGTGAGTGAAGTGAGAAAAATTGTTGAGAAAAACAGCTGATTATCTTACTGTTTGACAGACTTCAAAAGGAGAGTTCACAAGTATCAATTTTAAATTACATACTGTGACTAAATTACAGTTTTGTCAGAAGTCAGCTAATTTCCCTAACTCTCTTACCTATCGAAAAAAAAGTTTAGATAAACGTCGTTTGTTAGTTAGGTCTACAAATAGGTATATTCAAGTCAAATAAATCGATCTTGTAAAGCATTTCTGAAAAGTAGGTACATCCTTCGCTTTCCTATCATGATATCGTTTTAATATTAATAAATCACACCCGCTTTCAACAACCAATCGAGTCACCACAAAACATACCAATTTCAAAACGAATCGCTCCAATTCGATAATAAACGTTCTCAATTCGAACGAGTTCGATTCAAACGTGACAGATCCCCGGAGAGACGTTCGCAAGCGCTCGAATCCGTTCGATTTTCAAACGTTTGGCGCGAACGTGGTGTCAAGATGGCCGCCGCAGAGGACATCGATATCGCGCCAATTCTTTTGTGCCAGTGTCTATTCTGCCAACTCGACGAATATATCTCTCGAATTTGTATTTGAATGGACAGGCTAATCTCGATATCACTATTCGATTTTATTGGATATTTCGTTTTGCATTCTTATCTAATTCGGTTTCCATGCTTCGAAAGCGCTTTCACATTACACCTGAATTGTTTTGCTTATTGGAATCGGAAAGTTCTATTTTCGTTGTAAAATGTAATATCCTTTTTTGAATCTGATTTTTTTATCATAGCTTACAATTTGGTAGTTAGTTTATTTTCAACTTTGATTTCGCTCGATGGAAAAGATATATAAAAAAGACGAGAAAATTAATTTTACGCTCTCTTATTTTCCTTCCCGGAGTCCTCAAATATTTATGCCAACATTTAGTCCCTAAAACCCTTTCGCGTTCAGTAAAATTGAAATTTATTATGTAAATGAGTGTCCTCGTTACCTAGTTACCCGTGACTTCGTAAAATATCTATGGACAACTTTAGTTCTACCCTCAGTTTAGTATCGACGTGAGGGTTTTATGACGTAGATAAATTTAGACGCCGTAAATATTTATGAAGTTGCGAGATTGATATCTTCATTCAATCTAAGATGGAGTTTGCATGTGGAAATACAATAAAAAGAACCAGGAAAAACCCAAAAAATGAAGTTAAGAGTATGAAATGTGAGCATTAGATTATCTGACTATGCAAATAAAAAAGGTATAATTTAATTAAGGTTGGTTTAATTTAGGTTTTTTTTTAATTTAATTTTTTAATTTTATTAACCATACATGGTCTTGAAAATCACTTAAAATTTTAGCTTTACATACACGAAAGAAACTTACAACGTTTTCAAAATTGCAGCACAATTTATTTTATGAATTACCCTTACAGAACGAATACCAACAAAAAAGTGTTACCAGTGCTAAAAAATTTAACCACTAAAAAGAGTTCCAAAATTAAAAAGAACAAATTTGAAAATACAAATCCGGACGATAACAGCATTCCGGACTTATGTTACTAACCTCGCGTGACTTGGACGTATAAAAAAACGGAGGCGAGCAAATTTGACACAGTGCGTACTTAACTCCATAATATCTTTATCTAAATCGGACCATAAACAAGGAGGACATTTTTTTCGCGGGATTCTGGAAATGGATTGGACGAACAACGAATTTATATTTTTTTTTAACAAAAAAGAAATATTTTGCTCTAGCTTTGTTTTGTAACTATCGTAAATTCATTTTTAATAAGTTTACTCTAGATCATAATCTTATTCATCTTAGTATTTATTAGAGTAAGAATACTTAGGAAGATAGATCGACAACATTTTTACCTTCGCTACACCTGCACTAAGTAATTTTGTAACCAAACTAAGATCATCATAAAAAGACCAAAAATTTTTTTCAACTTATACCTAATTATATTTTCTCTAGTTCAATAAAGTCACATCACCCACGTTTTTAATAACGCCTTAAACAAACACAATACATTATAACTAGATTCAAATTACACACGAGTAAATCTTATTAAAGAAACTTTTATTAAAAGTTCAGTTATGATACATACGAGTCCCGCATTACCCGGCTTACAGTTACGATGTCAAAAAGGTCAGGGCCCGAGGTTCAATATAAATAACTGATTCGATACAAAGTCGAAAGTACGATGGATACGTGCCTATTTATCGAGTATCGATAAACAAAAAACAAATTTTGCTACAGCACTAGGCCGCTGTTATTTGTAGGTTCGAGTAGAGCTTAGGCATATAAACAGCCCTTTTAAATGTAATATAAGTTTTTCTAACTCTTTTTTACGTATTTTGTTTTATAAGCTTCGCGAAATTTACGAAAATGGTTATAATTATGAAACTTGTAAGACAAACAATAGTAAAAAAACTAACATAGCTAAGAACACTCCCGACTAATTCACATTTCAAACAAAAAAAAAACCAAAAAAACAACAAACGATTTATCCGTTCGGGAGCTTTTTTTTTTTTTTTTTTTTTTTATGTAATTGAGTGACGAGACGAGCAAATCGCTCGCCTGATATTAAACGTCACGTTTGCCCATAACAGGTCTGCGCTACCCAGAATTTTGAACTCGCAGAATTCAAGACCCTGCGCGGCACAGCACTGCGCTCGTCACCCTGAGATATAAGTTGTTTAATCTCCTATTTGCCCTGTAATTTCACGATGCCACAGACACACACGCAGACACGTCAAACTTTTAAGAACCCATTGTTTTCGCGTCGGGGGTTAAAAACAAAGTAAAAAAACTGCTGTAAAACTACAACAATGAAGTAGTGTCTTTAAAATATTTGTAATGGTCATACTAAATGCTTTGCCCTGGAGACAACTAAATTAGCAATTGTATAACAGAATTGTTCGCTTGAACATTCGTAAAATAATTGTGCAATTCTCGTAATTACCATCTTCAGGGATGAAATTGAAAGAATAAAAAATAAAAACAAAATGGCGGCCATTCCCGCTTCCCGCCAAACCGGCTGACGTTTGTCTCTGGTCACGAATGTTGTAACCACAGTTGAGACCATAGACAGAAGATGAGTTTTATGTATTCGAAACTTATTTATATTACATATCTGTAGAATATTACAGGCATACAAATTAGTTAATTCAATTAGATTATCTACTAACATTATTTTACGGCAAAGCGGAAACCTATCGTAATGTTGATAATAATAATAACATTGAATGTCTTCTTCTTTTTGGTGCTAGTAGACAATAAAATTATCAAATAAAAAATCTTTTTCAAATAGGTTAAAGGTAATCAAAAAAGTTACTCTGCGTTTGCTCACGCGTAGGAAATATCTACCAGATGTGCATGCTTGAGTCTTGCTAAGTTAAGCGCCATGTCTTCTAACCATAAAGAAGATTTCTAACCAATTTCCAAAATTAATTTAGTGATAGTTAACTTTCTGTTTCGCTACACTGTGACCGATGTAAAGGCGTGCACACACGGTGTGAAAATGGGATATAATTTGGTCGAGAACAATCAGAAACCGGCTTGCGTGCCCTTTGGGCATTAAGCGCCCTACCTACAGCCCACTAATGTTGCCAGCATAATCGCGGTATGTATGTAATGAGCCGGAGAAAATTGTGTTGCCATAAAAATATTACCTTTTCCTATTCGTCATTCGGATCGAACCATTTTTACTCGCAATTTTGTTGTTACTTATTTTTTCTTTGGAATTAAAATAGATTATTTTATTTGTTTAGTAAAATCTTGCTTCAAGGCCAACGTTGTATAAATCCATTAGGCTGTTAAGGAAATACCTAATAAAAAAGATTCAACAAACCTTGTCTACTTAGGATAATCATCATCATCAGCATCATCATTGGCCTAGTAACACCAACAAGAGATGATTATTCTGTAGCGTCTGATTGATTGCACTTGCACACATGGCTAAATAAACCGATAAACAGAAGCCACAAACTCGGTTATATTTACAGCGATTGAATTAGGATATACATACCTACAATAAATTGAACTCCAAGTCCCCAGTTTTACTTTGTATTATATATTTGTGGCCAATTGGTCCAAATTGCACTTGAGTTTAAAAGCGTAGGTTTCTTCGTGATTTTAGTCGATATACGTGTCGAAATGACTCCCTATCCAACTTTTTTTTAAATTACATAGTACACACAGATTTTTGCATTAATACAGTGCAGCCATATGAAACTATTAAACCGGCTCTATGATTTCCATAAATTACTTTCTATCGACACGTAATCCGCAATTTTTAAACGACTTTATTAAATCTAAGTCATAGAGGTAGATTATGTGGAGGCGGTGATTGGAATTTTGCGTTCCAATGTGCTGGTAGGTAAGTAAGTAAAAGCAGAGTAACTTGTATTAGGTACTTGTACGTGAATTCTGTATGTACATTTGTTGGTGACATTCATAATGAATTCATGACACATCCATTTTGATGGATTTAACATTTATGTATTTCATATGTATGGTCAATAATGGTCTCTGAAAAAAAATGTTAAATCACTACTTCAATTAACTACGTCAACCTTTACGTTAGAAAATAATAATGCATTTATGCCTGGCTCTTAAAAATGAGAAAAGATGCGTGACAACTTCGCAGCAACGAAAACTGCATACCACTGAACTTACAATGGTGCGACAAAAACGTGTCAGCACCACTGAGTCGTTTTTAAAAGCTTTTATTTAACTTGCAGTATTAAGTAGTAGGTGCAAGTCAAATCTGTCAGCTGCATTTTGAACCACTTCCCGATATCCGATTGACCTGATATTTGGTATACTTGTTTATAACTCCGATGACAACGCAATAAAACTTGCTTTAAATTTTTTTTCAACTATCTTTTTTACTCGTCAATTCTCCCCGTCCTTGCAAAGTTGAAGGTACAAGTCTATGTCCAAGGTGCATTTACTTGGCGTTTATGTAAATGAAAGTCTAAATGACTAGGCATTGATACTAATGAAGTCGGAAGGCAAAGGAAGCGTGTGTCCTGAATTATTCATAAAGCGTGGTTAACATTATACAATATTGTGAGCCTAGGTTGGTATAGATTAATACGGGTGTTACCAGATTCAGGTTTTGAGAACGTTCGTACACGAAGCTGAGGGCTCGATATTTGAATGTTTCAGATGCTTTTTTTCCCTTCTTCACGTTACTGCCAGCCTTAGAGCCTTATCACACTAGCGGTTCGGAAGCGGATGCCGGGCGGAGCGGACGCGCCGCGAATGCGTCGCGAACACGCCGCGGTTGCGCAGCGAATTCGTTGCGGACGCGTGGCGAATACGTTACGTTTTCGTCGCGTGTTTGTAGCAAATTATCGCTGTACAATACACTCAGTAACAAAACGGATTCCGACGAGGAAACACTGCGCTTTTGGCTTTATTACTTCGAAGACGCCGGAGACGAAAACGAAAGCATCGACGAATTTGGGAAGATCCATTAACAGTTAATCGAATGGAGGAGAGCGACTACTTTGTGTTGTTTTGCAAACGAATAAAAAATAATCCAAAACAATTTCGTTCCTACCTGCGAATGTCGAACCTAAATTTTATGAGTTGTTGCATCTGATACAAATTGACATAAGACATAAAGACACACATTTGAGATTATCAGTGTCACCTGAAGAAAGGCTCGTTATTACGTTTGTACGAGACAGTACAAAATGGCGTCCACTTTGCTGTTTGCGGCTATCCCGTTGCGGACGCGCAACGAATTCGCTGCGCAACCGCGGCGTGTTCGCGACGCATTCGCGGCGCGTCCGCTCCGCCCGGCATCCGCTTCCGAACCGCTAGTGTGATAAGGCTCTCAATATCAGTAGTTACATGGGTATTTTTGACACGAGCAAAAGTACCCATGTTACTTGTTTCGATTTTTGAACGAAATCTCTTTAGAATTCGAAGTCGTTCGAAAGTCGAAAAATATTTATGCGAGCGATTAAAAATTGAGTTCAATTTGAGAATCGAACATCATAAAAGTTAGCCGATCAGGCCGCTGTTTTGCGTCCGCTTAAACATGCAAAAGGTACAGGATCCTTGTGAGGTCTTCGTAAACGAAAATAGCTGGTGGCTTCATGTAGGTTAAATCAGGAAGTGGGTTAAACTTGTACAGATTAAATTAATATAGGGTTATTCATAAAGGGTATGCTAAGCCGAAAGGGGCTCATAGTAGGTACCTACTCATCATTATGAACAACTTTTACTATGAGACCAACCCGAAAATCAAGTGCTATCAAGTACTATAAAATCAAGTACTATGAGCCCCTTTCGGCTTAGCTACCCTTTATGAATAACCCTAGTGTACAGCTGTTACCCCGCGTTTTCAGCCGCTATCCTCCAGGAACCGTTTCATTTTTTAGGATAAAAAGCAACCTGTGTTAATCCAGGATATAAGCTATCTCCGCTCCGCACCTCAACCAAATCTGTGTGTAACAGTAATTAAGTTACAAACATCTTATTAATATTTTACAAGCATTTATCTAACTTGTAAATGTATGTAACTACGTTTGCTCGGGTGTAATTTTGCAACTCAATTTTGAACAGCTTCCCGATGTCCGATTGAGCTGAAATTTGGTATAGGTAGCTCCGATGACAATGCAATAAAAGCTGACAATGTTTTCAAAAATATTTGTCAAATAACTATTTTGGAATTTAAATAACTTATATAACCTGGATTCACTTAGGTAGGTATATTTATTCAACTAAATCCATTCAGCCGTTTTAGCGTGAAAGAGTAACAAACGTACATACATGCATACAAACTTTCCCGTTTATTATACAGTAAAGATGTTAGACATTAGGTCAACACTGTAAGTGCCTTTTCACACGTACCGGTTGCCGGGTAGCCGGCGCCGGTTACCCGGCGGTGAAGTGTATGGGCATGGTACATAGCTTTCACATGTACCGGCGTTATTTATCCGGCAGGCGGGTACATTTGACACCGGGTATCCGGCGCCGGCTACCCGGCAACCGGTACGTGTGAAAAGGCACTAAGGCGCCAGCAATATTATTTTTCAGGCTAAATATCAGTTTCGATTTTTAACTTTATGGACCTATTTTTATAAGATTTCTTATTGTACAATTCGTCTTCGTTTCTTTATTCCTCACGCTTGGCTAGGCACTGGTCTGACATTTACGTCTGATACTTTTAGAACCCAGAACCAATGTTTGGGTTTTATTTCTACAAACGGACTATAGATAAAGGCCGCTACAAAATAAAGCTTTGCGTTGCGATGAAAATGGTAGTTTAAAGTTTTCTGCAATGTTTCTTTTTTTTTATTAGTTGTTAAAAGACGGTGGCTTAACAAATCTCAAACAGTAATTCCTACTAATCCAATAAATATCATAAATTCGAATGTTTGGTTTCCCGTATCTCAGTAACTACTTTTCTGAAATTTGATAAAAAATTTAATAGAGATAACTTATGTCCAGGACTAACACAAAGGCAATTTTTAATTATCACCGTTTTTCATTGCGGCTGAAACCGCGTGCCGCAGCTAGTAAGAATAAGGATAAATTTGAGCGTCACGTTAATTGAATTTAATTAAAAAAAACTTTTTTTTTTTTTGCAAATACCTAAGTTCGCGTTTGACCACCAACTCGCCTGTTAGTAAGCAACCATCATCAGCAAGGTCGAAGATGAAGCACACAGACAGAAGATACCTAAGATACGTCAGCGCCAAGTGTAGTCAGACCCTTACATCTGTTTGTTGAAATCGTTCAACTGTAAGTTACGTTTGGTTTCTAAAGAATTAAGGTTTGTTTACGCGATGAAAGATTGAGGGCCGGTTTCACGACCTTCGCTCCCTTCTGTAAATGTTTGGGAACAGCTTACGTGTAGTAAGGAATGTAATGGTAACAAACGGTTAAAATAGGCTGAATTTGGCAACGATTTCGTGGATTAAATGGTGGATATGAATTTTAGTTGTTTGACCCTCATCTGTTTAAACTTAAACTAGTTTCGATTACAATGCAAGTTTATACACTTTTACTTTTTAAGCTATTGCATAGATTTTATCGCGGGCCTTGAGCGTGGAATGCAGAAATTCCGTTCCAAAAAAACCTAACACCCCCCACCGAAGTCAAAAAATAGTTAAATGGAGGCGCCACTATTGCACTTCCAAAACAAAAATGACGGTCTTTCTTAGAAAAAAATAGTTCCTCCATTTCTCCACCTATTACAGAAAAGTATGCTGGCTGGAATAATAAAATAGTAATCTAATTTGACATTCGGTAGCTTTTTAATGGGTACTGGCTGGCAAGGTTTCAGTATATCGGGATAGGGCGGGGCCTAACGTATTTGCAATTAAATTTTGAATAATTTATTTAAGTATGCATGACTTTAATTATGGAACCTTCTTCATTATTGGCTCGTAAGATATTTCTTCACATAGAGAAGGCAGCGTGGTAGAGAAATCTCTAGGTTGAATTTTGCTACTTTTCAGGAGAGAAAAAATACTGTCTTACTTTTTACTCATTTGCAGTACAATCAGTATTTTTAAACTATTGCATAGCTTCTATCTTCTTCAAAAAATATGCTATGCAATAGCTTTACCGCGGCAGTCCCCGAGTGCCACACGTCTTTTTTTTATTGTGTAGAGATCGTCAAACAATGTTACGCGCTTTAGTGAAAATGGATTAGAGTATAGATGTATGGTTGACACATTTTGTCATAAATACATGGGAATACTCACTATTACTCAGGTAAGATTGAGTCGGAGACTCCGACTATAGTTTCGAGCACATTCGATGATCTTTCTCAAGGAGTGATTACAAGCGTCACTCGAGCTACGTCCTACCCGCTGTTACTGTAGTCCCACGTTTAAAACAAAATCTTATATCTCTTTCTAATTAAAACAAAACCGACACACTTGCGCCGTCACATCTTTCGGGAACTCAGAATAAGGCTGGCGCGGCGGCAGAATCTGCGGAAGGCCTCAAAAGGCGTAAGTATAGTACGCTAGACAGCGGCTATATGTTTGAGCCTTTTGAGGTCGAAACCTTGGGACCGTGGGGGCCGAGTGCTAAAAAAAATTATAAAGAGCTCTCTTCTCGTCTGGTCGAAGCAACACGTGACCAAAATGCTGGCCTCTATCTCGCCCAAAGGGTGAGCATCGCCATACAACGTGGTAATGGGGCCAGCATTTTGGGAACAATTCCCACAGGCAGCGGCCTTTTAGATTAGTTTAGTTTTATTGGTTAGTTTTTTAATTTAATTATATTTTAATATATTTTCTTAATTTAAATCTCTTTGTAATAAATAAATATTTTTAAACCTGTCAAATAAATTAACATTTACGCAACAAAATTACAGAATGCAGTCATACTTTATTGCTAATTTTATCTCTTATCTTAATTAAGCGCTTAAATCAGCTGTTTAATTAAGGCGAAGTCATTATCAAGTGCAATCGAATACAGAAACAACTTCCAATACTAATAACAAGTTACAAATATCGAAATTAATTTCCTGAGATTTGGTCACCCTCGAATAGTTGGTGCAACGTATGAATTGATACAGTACCTCATGTCGAGATTTTTGCTATATGAGTTATCTCGAGTTCTAAACAATTGACTTTATTTAAATTTTAATAGTGCTGTACATACTTTTTAACGCGACTGCTCAAAAAAGAGTGCATGTGTAATTTTTTTGATGCAATATTTTGTGCTTGAATTTGTGATTTTCTTGATATCTGATTATTTCTTTTAGATATTTCTAAGTCTATAGTGATTTTACTAGGATACTACACACAAACTTTCAGATTTATAAACCTCTCTTTATATTTAGATGGGTACGATAGCGAATTTTGCCATAGATCTGAACATGCTAAGTTTTGCATCTGAATATTCAAAACATTGGTAAGTTCGAGGCTTTCCTAATTATTGAACTAAGTGTAAGTGTAACAGACAGAATTCCATAATTGTTAATGAATGAATAATATTTTTCTCCAATATCTTCTGCAAAATCCTCAAAAATGCACGCTACAACTTACTGTCTTCACTTATACTGCGTCGGTCTAACTCGCGCGCCAAAACTTGCAACGGTAATAAATTACAGCAAGTTGGTCAAGCAAGTCCTGTGAGGATTGCGATCGGTTTGACCAAAGGTAAAAGTTGTCAGTTTCCAATTAGTTTCCGAAAATCTCTGGAACGGTCGATTTTAACGTAAAATTAATAACTAATAAACACTTTTGAGGTATCTTTTATACGACTCCAAAAAGAGGAAGTAACTCACTGTTTTTTTTTATGTTTCCCGCGATAATTCCGCAAATAATGTATTATGCAATAGTTTTTTAATGATTCTTTTTAAAGCTCTTATTTAACTTGCAATGTATGTATTACATATATAACTATTTTGTTCGGGTGGAATCTTGCAATACAACTCAATTTTGAACCACTTTCCGATGTCCGATTGAGCCGTAATAAGTGTGAGACCACTAAAATACAAAAATGTATAAAGAATAAAAAATATCCTCCTAATACTAAAATAAAATGAAAATACATTTTAGACACTGAATTAATTTTCCACGTTTGAAACTCAAAAATTTTCAAAGAACACAATACTTTCCCCTCATAAAGCAAACAATGAATCCACTAAAAGCACTAGAACATAATCACAGGAATAATTATACCGAAAAAAACCCATCAGACGAAAAATTGTACTCCTAAAACCATTAGGTACAGCCCATGCAGTGCATTGAAGCAAAGTGAAGTATGGGGTGGGGTAGGGATGAGACTATCGACTATCGATATTTTAACAATGCAACTACGTCGATATTTTTTGCCGTTGACTATTTTGTGAAGCTTCACAGTGTATTTGGAGGTGATTATTGGATTTTTTAATTATTTTTTTAAATTAGCAAAAATGTCGTTTGTTTTAGTCGCTGACCAATTAATACCTACGAGTATTATTGCAGCGTATTTGGGAGGACATTAGGTAAAAACAAGTGTTATTTAGCACAGTTTCTCTAGATTTGTGTGTATAGATAGCGCAAATATATGAGTTAAAAAGTTAATTCAAATGCTTACCCAAGAACTTAATTTCCATACGAATAAGCTCAATCACAACTTGTAAATGAAAATTAAGTGCCGAGTTGAGTTGGGCTTTAGAGATGAAAAATCTATCGATATACTAGGGATGGGAGGGTAGAGTACCTAAAAAGTACTTACAAAAAGTTACTTAACTACAATTCGTAGCAAACCTCGCGACGTTCCCAATTTTAAATTTCGAAAACATTTCTGAAATACAAAATAGGTACCCACATGTTTCTTTCTTACCTTACAATTTTACTCGCAGTTGTTGCCATTCATCCCTAGCGAGCAGACACGAAGGGAGGGGGTGAGGGGGAATAATCCCGTAATTATCGGCTTAAGTCGAGACGACATTTGCAGGTAGGAACTGCAAACGTACAGGTTGTACCATGGTGGGGATAAATGATAAGTTGAAGATGAAAAATTACTCGGGATATGCTCGTAATCTTAATATATATAAATCTCGTGTCATAATGTTTGTCCTCAATGGACTCCTAAACCACTTAACCGATTATAATAAAATTCGCACACCATGTGCAGTTCGATCCAACTTGAGAGATAGGATAGTTTAAATCTCAAATTATAGTCGCAATTTTAATTTATTGCAAATTATATATATACTGATAATCTTAATATATATAAATCTCGTGTCACAATGTTTGTCCTCAATGGACTCCTAAACCACTTAACCGATTATAATAAAATTCGCACACCATGTGCAGTTCGATCCAACTTGAGAGATAGGATAGTTTAAATCTCAAATTATAGTCGCAATTTTAATTTATTGCAAATTATATATATACTGATAATTTTTACTATAAATTGACAAGTTAGCATCAACATACTACGGTTGCTATAGTTACGCAATGGCTTTTGACAGGACAACGTCTGTCGAGTCAGCTAGTATAGTATAAGAAGTTAGGTTAATTGAAGCAGACTTCGCAGAAACATTTCATAACTTACCAGATATCTAATATATAAAATTCTCGTGTCACAGTTTTCGTTGCCATACTCCTCCGAAACGGCTTGACCGATTTTGATGAAATTTTATATGCATATTCAGTAGGTCTGAGAATCGGCCAACATCTATTTTTCATCCCCCTAAATGTTAGGGGTAGTCCACCCCTAAATTTTATTTTTTATTTTTTAGACAAAATTTTTATTTTTTTATTTTTTATAATGTGGCATTAAAAAATACATACAACCCTAAATTTTCACCCTTCTATCACCAACCCCTATTAATTTATATGGCAAAACAACGTATGCCGGGTCAGCTAGTAATTATATACATTTCATAATAATATACACATACATTTGTACTAGATACATTTCTAAGTGTTTCCGCTTTTGAAACAAGTGAGAAGCTCTTAGTTTGGCTTTAATGCAGAAAACCCGACTATTTAAAGCAATTATTGTTTAAAAATATACTGTAATAAATAATAATAAAAAAGAGAAATAAAACGTTGGAGAATTACTTAAATTAATTAGAGTTATTAATTAGATGCGTGTCAAAAACAGTTTTTTTTTATGAGATACCGCTGGGCTTATGAGGGCAGAGAAATGTGTCAAAACCACGTTAGATTTCAATGTGAAACCAGATACAGGCAGTTCTAACAAACTAGATATGGGCAGTTCGGAACAAAACCTCTAGCATCAGTATTCAGTATCGAAGCCTCGCAATCCTCGTAAGCCTCGATCGATCGACCACGTTACAATCACAGTTCCCCAGATTTCATTATGAAATGAAAACAGTTGTATCGATTTTGAACCGTTTTCTAAATTTAAACTAGCTAATGTTTTACGGTTGGGTTTCTCTATCTATCTTCTATGGTTTATTGTCAATAGAAAAATGTCAATGACAATCGACAAAATGTATGGAATAACTCACGTTTTTTTCGTGGTTTCAGGGTTGGTCCCATAGTAAAAGTTGTTCACAATGATGAGTACTATGAGCCCTTTTCGGCTTAGCACACCCTTTCCTTTTAACCCTGTATACTTGTTGCAATGTTGATGACACACGAGCAGCTGATTATATTTTCGCGATGTCACGGTTGATCCCGGACTAAAAGATTACAATGATGAGTTCAGTACTATAAATCCTTTTAGACTTAGCATACCCTTTCCTTTAACCCTGTATACTTGTAGCAGTGTTGGAGGAATATACTTCAACTTGTAAATCCTAAAGCTAATAACTAACACTAATGACCTTATGCTTAATGATCCAAAGCTTAGTCGAGGGTGTAACCACACTCGCAGGTGCTCACGACACGCTAACACGCTGTCTTCAGCCCAAAATAGAGATAAAGTTGCGGTGAAACTATGTTTCGGGGGATACTGTGGGAACTCGAATCGAACTCGAATTGCCTTTGTTAATTAATCTTACTGTTATAATTTTATGTCTTTTATTAAAAAAATGGCAAAAAAGCGACGGGCCATTTAATGGTAAGTTGTCACCTGATATTGACACCGCCAATAAAAAAAAACCTCAAAGTTGGATGTTTGTGATTTTGACGTAAAAAGGGCTGAATGGATTTTAATGTGGCGTGAAGCTAGCTTGTACCTTGGATTAATATTTAGGTTACTTTTTTATCCTAGGAAATGCGGATACCGCGGGGCGGAGCTAGTAATGAATAATAAATAATAACTTTTCTACTTGGTTTGTGGCTTATCGACAAGGTTTTTTTTTTTTTTAATAAATATATAAACGTTTCCCACTCATACGAGCTAGGATTCGATGTGTCGGGGATGCCATGGAACACACACAAAGCCATGGACAACTCGAGGACTCGATGGACTTTCGATGATGGACTTTAAAGAAAATCACGCATACCACAAGTAACTCACTTCACTAATATAATCGAGTATAATTTCATAAATAATTATAACGACCAATGGTAGCCTCGTAGGGTTGGCAACAAAATAATTTGTAGGTTCGCAAATTGCCAGACGCTCTCGACAGCGGCACTCAGCTGGAGGATGTTGAGCGTGTTGCCAGCATGTTGCAAACAAAAATATTGAGTGACAGCCCTTGGATTAAGTTTGATTCAGATTGGACTCGACGAGGTCCCGCGTTTGGGGCCCTTTGGAGAGTGATAGTGTCTCGGTCACTGTCACTCTCATTAAACATTTCATGAGCGACGGAGACAATCTCGAGTTTGCCTAAGAATAGAAAAAAGGTAGACCTGGATGGGCCTAGACTAATATGTTTTGTAGCAACGAAGGTGGCTTGTGTATAAAATTTTGGAGCTTTGGTGATGATAGACAAAAACCAATATGAGAAATGATGGAAGAGTCCCTAACAAAGATGTAATGATGATGTGATGTATATGTGTGTAATTGTGCGTGTGTGTGGAGTGATGAGGTGTGTGTAGTCCAAAATCACGTATTAGACACTTACACCATTGTAGTGGTAGGGATCTTTGGCAGAGCCCGCCTGGGGAAGTACCACACCTTTGCCAGTTATTTCACCGCCAAGCAGTAATGCGCAAACATTACTGTGTTCTGGTTGGAAGGGCATTGTTTCCAGAGAAATTACAGGGCAAATGGGAGATTAAACAACTTATATCTCAGGGTGACGAGCGCAGTGCTGAGCCGCGCAGGGTCTTGAAATCTGCGAGTTCAAAATTCTGGGTAGTGCAGACCTGTTATGGGCAAACGTGACGTTTAACATCAGGCGAGCGATTTGTTCGTCTCGTCACTCAATTACATAAAAAAAAACACCAGAATTTATATTGAAAAGTATTTGTCAAATCGAGTAGCTCGTTCGTAACAGATCACCAATGTAAAGCAACGGACGACGCGGTCACTCTTTGGATATGACCGCGACCCAATTTACAACCTGAGCGCTACCGTAGGTCCGAACATGTAACGTAGTAGGTCCCGGGTGTTTGTGACCGTCAAACCACGTCACATGCCTTCAGGTGGCTTAAAAACTCTGACAGCAGAGCTAGCCATTCGGCTTATACGAGCGTACTTTTTGATTAATGAAAAAATATATGTGTTAGAAGCGACAAAAGCGTTGTTCAAAGGTTGTTATTGAAATCTCTGATCTATGAGACACGACATAGAGCTCACATTTCAACACAGGGGCCCTTCACTTCAGTCCACGCGGCGACGGGGCCCGCTTTAATTTGAATCAAGCTTTATTTTGTTTGGCAGTTCGAGACTTCAGACTTTAGATGCTTTAGATTTTGTTGCAAATAGGTACAAAGTTTTTGGCTTACAATTGTGCTCTTTCAAAAGTTTTATTTATTGAGTTTAGTTTAGGGTTTCACGTGTACTATGGAACTTACGTGAAACTTTGTAATTTTGAGAACTAATCTTACAAATTGATTTCTATTGACTTGCAATTGAATTGAAATCAATGTCGCAGCGACCGAAGGTTTTGAATCTTTGAAGAGTTTGTTTAGAGAATGAAAATGTGACCGTTATTACTAAGATATTTTTAGAAAATTAATCATATGAGACAAAATACCATTATCTTGTTTTCGAAACGATATAAGCTTGGGCTTTCAAGGTCAGATTGAATAAATATCTTCTAAATCTGCGTGCTTCATCTTCGACCACATCGCCGTTTACCAACAGGCGAGATGGTGGTTGGTCAAATAATTATGAAAACATTTTTTTATGAAAGTATATTTATAGTTTTAAAATTCATATGTTAATATAAAACATTATCTCTGACATTTAACTGAAACAACCCGATTAATCATAGATAGGCATAATCGACCATTATTTCAAAACCACCGACACTACGATTTATTTATATCAATATAATCTGATTAAATGTAAAATCGACATAAATACCACTCAATATAATCTATACGGCCTCAGTCCACAGCTAAAACGATTTTCATGTAACCCAGTGGGATAAAGTATGGTCGATCGAATTTTAATTCCGGATTTACCTACTCTGTGGAGGGTAAAACAGTAGCCAAGATTTGTACAGAACGACTAGAAAAAAAATTGTTTAAAAGTGTGACCCGACCACGGAATATTTGTTTAGAGACCCCTTTTTACTGACTTACTCTTCTGGCGCAGCGATCCAAAGTGGGTATAGGACTCTAGGCCTTCGACACTAGAGAACGCCATTGATCTAACGCGGTCTCTTGCCAGCCGTCGGCATCGGCTTGGAGTTCCCCCTTTTTAGTTTAGGAGTATTTACAAACTAAAACAAGCTGTATATCGTCACAACAATGCTCAGTTTAGATTGCAGTACTGGCAGCCTAAATGCACCAGATTACTGAACAGTTACTATGGTTTTGCATTTCTTTTATTGGGACAGTTTTCAACGCGACGTTCAAAGAACAGACTTGACATTTGTGTTATAATACACGTGCCGTAGAATGGTTGTAGACGAGAAATGTAGTGTCAAGCGTGAACCTATTGAAAAGACTTCAACGCGCTTTTTATCTTCTACATAATGTAAATATGTAATTAAACTATGTACTTAACATCCTGTAGGTAGATGTGTTTGTATGCCATAGATAGCAAATAATATCAAACAGGTCGTCTGATGGTAAGTGATCAACGTTGCCTATGGATACTATAATGTACATTCTACAATAACAAAAAATACGTTCAATTTTTCAATAAAAAAATAGAAACTGCAAAATGTCTATCTTAGCTACTGTCATTACCTTATACTGTGCCGACTCTATGGTAACGACGTGGGCGAATTAAAGCCTTAAATTGATTAAGGGAGAGCATAAATTCAAATGGAGGTGATTTTAATGTGCAGTATAGATTATTTTAAGTAGGTCATCTCTGGTAAGATCGTGCGAAAGGGACTGTAAGTACATTTTAACATGCACTGTGAAATATCGTCAAGCAATAATGTTCTTAATGTAAACGTGTTAGAATTGATTTTCGTAATGACTTTCAAGGATCTTTCGATTCTTGAGATGAGTTTAATAATCGAGATTAATAATATTGAAGTCAAGTAGGTACTTTACCGTGACGTTTAACGTCAGGCGAGCGAATTGCTCGTCTCGTCACTCGATAGCATAAAAAAACTTAGTATTATGTATTTCATTTGACTTAGTTGAAAGTATGTACCTATTTTAGATCCAAACTGATTCAAACTCTATATCGTCATCACAATGCCCAATTTAGCTTGCATCACTTGGAGATGCACAGATTACTGAATAGTTTTTATCGTTTTAAAATTTTTGTTTTGGATTTTATTTTGTCGCTGACCAGGTTTATTGTTTAACTTCCTGGTAATCGGAAACAGCTTCATTTTGACACTGGTAGCTTATTGCAAATGTTAAAAAATAAATAAAAAACACGCTTGAAGTGAGTCAAAATCGCGCCCAAAGGAGTCGTTACAAACATACAAACAAACATAAAGGTGAAGCTAATAAAAAGCGTGTAATGAAAGCGATTCCGATTAACAGTCAGACCATAACGCCGCCAATGTAAATTGTTTAATTTTTTTTTGTATTTAGTAGATGCTGCAATATATTATGCAAGCGTAAGGTTTCTGGCGCGTATCAAACTATCTCGCTCACTGTCTCTCTCGCTTGTAAAGTCATGGGAGTGAAAGAGACAAGCTCCACGGGTCGTTGGTTCTAGACTCTAGACAATACACTAGTACTTCACTTATCTTTATCTTATCTCTTGATAGCTGCGATTCCATACCTGAAAAGATAAAAGCAATTTAGATTAGTTATTTTTATACCTTTTTAAACTTAATGTTTAAACTTTTAAGTGTGTAGGGAGCTGGCTTAAGATAACTAATACAGGGTTATACGGAAAGGGTATGCTAATCCGAAAAGGGCTCATACTCGTAGTATGAACGTAGTATAATGATGAGCATTATGAACAACTTTTACTATGGGACAAACCCGGAATTCCCGAAAAAAATATTCAGCTGTTCCATACATTTTGTCGAGTGTCACATTGACATTTTTCTATGGTATAGCTTAATTTTTTATTCTAGCTTAATTCTTTTAATTTCAATTTTTGTTTTCACTTTAGGAAAGGCATAAGGTTCTCTATATTACTATACTAGCTGACTCGACAGACGTTGTCCTGTCAAAAGCCATTGCGTAACTATAGCAACCGTAGTATGTTGATGCTAACTTGTCAATTTATAGTAAAAATTATCAGTATATATATAATTTGCAATAAATTAAAATTGCGACTATAATTTGAGATTTAAACTATCCTATCTCTCAAGTTGGATCGAACTGCACATGGTGTGCGAATTTTATTATAATCGGTTAAGTGGTTTAGGAGTCCATTGAGGACAAACATTGTGACACGAGATTTATATATATTAAGATTATGCTATATTAAATAGATTAATAACATTTTGTCAAGTGTCATTGACATTTTTCTATGAAACAGCTGATTTTTTTTTGCAAAAAAAAAAGCAACAAAAAATATTTTCATCTCTTTGTACTTTACTTTTAACTTTAAAGGAAGGACATAAGGTTCAATATTACATACTATATTGATTAGATAAGTCGAAATAAAGATCACTTTAGTTACAACTATTATTAGTCTGCAAGGCTTTTTCCATTAACCATTCATTTGGTAAAAGTAGATACTAAAATATTAACTTCACTTGTAATTTAATAAACAGTTAGGTCTTACTAAGTTACGAGAGCAACGAAGTAGGGTTGGCATACAAATTGTGTCTATTAAAAAAAAATTAAAAGGTTTTTTTTAATTTCTAATTTTTATACAGCGTTAAAGACTAATCTTATCTGAAAAGAGTTCGTATAGATTTAGTGGCTAGCTCTGGTATAAAAGTTTTAATTCGTATATCTAAAAAAAACTAAGATTAAGCTAATTTTTCGCTTTTAGAGATGATTCCATATTATGTCGTAGAGATTTGACAGAAGTCGAAGACATGATTTTGTTTTAAAAAAAAACAAAAGTATATAAATCAAATTAATTGACTTACAAACACAACCATAAGAAAGCTATGAATAATAAAGTACAAGCTAACAGACATCAGTATTTTTAATACCACAATCTAGATTAAATATTCCGAGATCGAACATAAAGTATATCGTAAGATTGATCGAATGATTCGAGAAGTTGTTTTACAAAACAGTTTGTTTCTTTATTCATAATAAAATGATTTAACTCTCAAATGCAAGTTAATTTGTATGTTACACTGTGAACTAAATTCCCTTGAAATAATATTAATATAAATAAATAATACCGGTTGGTAAGATTATTGGATAATCTAATTTATTGCATTCTTAAAGCCACTGTTGAAATTTTAATTTCATTCAAAATAAATTTTAAATTTAAATAAATAACATTATTTTAAGCTAAGTGCAATTAGTCAACGACTGCTTCAATTAGTCTAAAACAAATTAATTCACTTCGTTATTACTTAAAACATTTTTACAACTTGTATTTTTCACGAATACCGATGAAGTGAGTCGAGCAAAATATAAATGCTCATTCCATGGTAAAGCTAATATAAAAATGCTAATGTTAATTGATTCACAGAATGCAACTGCCACAAAACATTTGCCCCGTCCATATTAATGTATTTTTAAAATATTTATATTATACGAACCACTTTTTTGGCAACGGTACCCAACTAAGAGGACGGTATATCAAAATGATGCATGCTACCTCCTTCGCATTTCATACATTATTAATTACAAAGTGACAAAGACAGATATATAAAAGTGAGTGTGTGAGAAAGGGATGGTAGAGTAGGGATTGACCAAGTCGTGTTTTCGGCTGGTTCGGAAAGTTTCGGGTTCGGACAATGAGCCGAAACATGGTGACATGTTGGTAACTTACGCTTCCCTTATTAGATTGATGGTGAAATTCGAGTTTGGAATTAAGAAGTGGATGTAATGCTATTATTGTGCGATCCATTTCAAGAACGGTTTATCATAGGAGTAGTTTTCTTTTCATTAATTATTTAAAAGCGTTGCTTTTGTCGGTGGAGTATATCTAGGTTTCCCGGTCTTTTGCCTTCTCTTCGACACGACATCTGCCTTCTCTTTAATCTGGTATAAAATGTTCCTCTCTTTTCTTCTATCTATCCTACTATGAGGGTTTGTTATCTCATCAAGTTTCATTGATATTTGTTCGGCCGTTTCGTCGTGATAAAGTAACAAAGCAGAGATTATGAAATTTACTTCCTTATTAGTGAATGTGAAATGTAATTAGTTTTTAGACGACTTCCAAAAAAAGCAGGCTATGTTTTTAGGATGTATTTTAACACTTTAACTGCTGAAAACACATACCTTGAATTTTCCTTAGTGCAACGCGAATGCGGCTACACGCCAGGTGTGTAAAACACAACGCATTTGATTATTAGCCGCAGTTAACGCAAACGCATGTGATTATTAGCAGCAGTTAAAGTGTTAAGAAGGTATGTATCTGTGTTTTTTCTTTTTAAGTCATGGCTTACTTTCGCATTGCGGTGTCGTTAGTTTAATTTTTTGACCTGCATAATTTTTCCAGTCGAGTTTGATTTTTATTTTAAAAATAATGGGTTAGGTAAGTTAATTAAGTTATGTTATTAAGGTCTTGCGTCATACTAGGGTAGCGCAGTTAACTACGTTAATAGAAAAAATATAATAATTATAAAATCGATGAGTCAAGTATTTATACCTTTGACCTGGTATGACAAAGAGTTTGATAACACGGGGTTATTCAAAGCTGAAAAGGGCTCACAGTACTCATAGTATAGATATAAAAATCAGCAGTTCCTTAAGTTGTATAATAGTGTCATTGACATTATTCTATGGAACAGCTGATTTTTTTTCGCGAACTTCGGGTTGGTCCCATAGTAAAAGTTGTTCATAATGATGAGTACTATGAGCCCTTTTCGGCTTAGCATACCCTTTATGAATAACCCTGTATAATAAATAATGCCAGTTAATACATAATTTTTTCTTGCCGGCAGCCATCTTGAATTTCCGTTGTTAATAAGACTTATGGCTCAGTCATTTGGGATAATATCGTATATTTGACGTAATATTATGTTGGAGATATTTATTGGCCTTTACCTTTCAGACAAAAAAGCGATATTTCAATATGTTTTGATTTAATGAGTAATTTTCTAGACATAACATTTTTAATCATAAAATAGTACCAAATGTACATGTACAATGTACAAAACAAAAAATCACAACAGATTACCTCACTATATTTAAACTCACTACACAGTACACACCCGCTTCCATAGTAAAATACTAAATTACTGGTAAATATTATTACTCTAAGATAGAACCATCATTATCATCATCAACCATCGTTCACAAGTAACAAGGACACCTCCAGACTTTCATTTTTCAAAAAGTTATGTATCGTAATCTTGGTCTCCATACGGGCCTTGTGCCTAGTGTGGGGCCGCAGCCAAAGGTATGGAAATTTATTGTTTTTTGAACCTGATATATAGTTAGTTTTGTAGTGTTTTTGTAGTGGTAGGGCTCTGTTGCACCCGTCGGGGCTGCGGGTAGAAGTTACCGCGGCCTCGGCGTCACAAGGGCGTAGAAGGAACATGGGTGGTTTTTGGTCAGTAGAAGTCTGACACTCCCTTCCGCTCTGCCCAAGAGTGGGAGGGGTCATTTGATGATTTCCCACCACCCAAAAAAAAAAAAAAAAAAAAGGGCTCTGTTGCAGAGCCCGCCTGGGGAAGTACCATACCTTTGCCAGTTATTCCACCGCCAAGCAGTAATGTGCAAACATTATTGTGTTCCGGTTAGGTTGCAAATAGGAGATTAAACAACTTATATCTCAGGGTGACGAGCGATATGCTCGTCTCGTCAATCAATTACATAAAATAAAAAAATTAAAAAAAGTTTATTGTTATTATTTTAAGTTTCTATTGTCTGTACTTTATTTTTTGGTTCATAAACTATCTTATCTTATCTAAGTCTCTTCTTCGGCGCGGAAACTTTTCCAGTCCTGTGCCAGTCTCATTTATTATAGACAAAGCTCCATCTGCAAAAAGTCTTATCTCGTAAGATACCAAGATACCAATTAGAAAACTACGATGTAGCAATATTAATCATTTTAAAATACCTTATCATAGTAGACTGCCATTTCCCATCAAAGAAAATTCCTATCATAGAAACTAACGTGGTTTTGACATTTTGTTAAATTAACACGAGAATACTCACGTAAAAATAAGTCACGTAAAAATACTACGACTAGTTTCGTTCACATTCGCGAGCGCGTCACGCTTGTCACTCACCTGATGAAGGTTACCGAATGTGATCGAAACTAGTCGTAGTAAGCGATTTATTTTTGAGTGAGTATTTCCGTGTTATTTAAACCAAAAATCGTAACATCTTCATCATCGTCAGCCTGTATCGACACACTGTAAGATCCTCTCTCTTGTGCCATTTTCCTGGTCTCGGGCCAATCGTAAGAATCCTATTGTTTTTCGAATAATTGGACAGATTCCGCGTTCATAAAGACAAATTCACACAACGCATTTTAAAAAGGTGAAAAACGTACACTTGTTGAAATTTTGTCACAAACCCACAATACTAGATTTATGAAACCAAAATGACCTCCTTAATTAAATTTCTCCAATTTATCAACCTGGACCTCTGTCGCAATAAATTCATGTAAAAATCCCACACAAATATGTTACCTTTATACACGTGGCGCTCACTTTGTCACTATGACCTGGTTTCACCCTTACAACGGGTGAAATAGAGCGAGGAATCACTGCTCACATGGACAAGGGTTGAATCTCACAGGAGGTTTAAAGGAGTGAGTCAACTGATGCCTAACTATAGGTTTTATTTTTATAAAGAGCGGTAAATAGCGATTCGATTCGGGGTTCTTCCGCCTCCCTCTTGGGGGGTGGTCGGGATCCACTTCGACACTTCAGGTCGTTCGTGGGGCTGGACGCTGGGGCACGTAGACCTCCAGGGCAATGTTGGGAGGGTGCGCGCATCAAGCCCTTGAGGGGGCGACGCGCCGCACCCAAGGTAAATAGCAGAAGGTTAGCCAGCACCGCAGTAGACTATCAGCGATCACTGCGCTAACCACTCGTTTTGACCACCACAAGGCACCAATAAAAGGTAGTAAATTATTTTCGAATTTGGAACTTTGAGGTATTTTACTAGAGGTAAAGGCGCCTTGAGTGACCATTGACCAATCTTATCGCTTTACCCTAGGGCTGGCACTGCGGTGAGCTTGATGGTTACCAAGCTGTCTGCGATACTAGCGCCTAGCGGCGTTGATGATGCTTTGGCAACCCAGGTAGAAGTTCGTAGATATACAGGTAGTAATAAATAGTTAAGTTCTGCATCTTCATCACATTTCATTTCATGTTTAAGTAATCGGCTAACGTTGTACGAGTAAATTATGCGAGATGAGGATTTTTTTGGAACTTTACTTACTGTATTTTTTTCTGTGTATGACATATTCATGGACAAATGAGAAACATCAAGCATGTTATAGATTTACAACCCACGGTTAGTACGTGACGCTGTTATGATCTCGCTTATACCCTGCGGGGTTATCCTCAAATAGGCCAAGCGTATGCTGAGACCCAGGTGACACAGCACAGAATAGATTTTGGAGGACAGAGCAGGCGAGACAGACATAGGGTGCAGAGCAGGACAGACGCATGTCTGTGTTGCACGTGCCTATCGCAGTACGCAGCTCTCAGTACGTTCGTGCATTACAAAGTCTGCTCTGCCCTGCGCTGCGTAGGCCTGGGTCACCTGCGTCTGTGCATACGCTTTGCCTAATTCTTCCTTATGCCCTGTAGCGTTACCCACAGTTACCCGGGTTAACCTCCAGTTGTTTTTTTTATTTACAAGCTTTTATTTAACTTGCCTTGTTAGGATAGGGTCAAATCTGCAACTGAATTTGAACCAATTCCTGTTTTCCGATTGAGCTTGTTTGTGAACCGGTGGAACTGGATGACAATGCAATCATAGGTTTTTATACAAAACATGTATTGAATATCTTGTTTTTATTTCCACAAACAAACAAATATCGCAAACAAAGAGCGTCAGCGATCGACCAGAAGTTGTTTTCGTATATTCCAGAAATACACAAAATTTTAACAAGCATCACAAAACACAATGAACAATTAGGAAACTTCTTGAATGGTAAATACCAATTGTGTCTTTGAATAGTTGAGTACAACGAGCACTAAAAAATAGCCGGAACCATTCTTCTTTGAAACCTCAAAGCATTTAACACTTAACTTTCTGGTAACTTCCGAGTCACCGACGTCATCAGTTGTTACTCACTGAATCTAAAATGCGAAAACCGACAATATTCCATTGTCTAATTTATAGTAGAACTGGTACCGAGGTTCCACAATACGACATTAAATTTTAAGATCTTCGGTATTGCTCGCCAGGTTTTATGTCCTTGTATTAGATATTAGCTGGTGCCGGTGCTGTTCAGCCTTCAGCTTCGGGCGTAAAATAAATAAATAAAATATAGCCTATAGCAATCATAGATAGTGTAGCTTTTCATTGGTGAAATATTTTATTTAAAAGGACCAGTATTTTGAGAGATACGAGTAACTCTCTACAAACATACGCACAAACTTTTTGTCGTTTTCTTTATAATGGCTATTGGCATAGATAAAGGTTTATAGCTTGATGTAGTAGGCTGTCATTATTTAGACTAAGTTCTGAGTTAGCAGCTTTCCTATTTGACGGTTATTTCTGAATAAACTTGGAAATGTAACTATAATTTGTAGTATTTGCAACATATGATAATTCGCGGTCTTCCTACCTCTGGCTATTACAAATCCCGTAAGATTATAGCTCGAAATACCGCAACATCAGCCTAACAGCAACATAAACGGCTAAACCTGAAATGGCTAAAAGCTACACAGCTCCATCCATAATTAAAGCAGGCTCTTATTCCCAAATTGCGCTCTTAATTTTCACCATTACACCGACCTTTTGAAATCAAACAAAAGCTATTCCCACGCGTGCCCATTAAGATGTGCCATTGGGCCCAGGTACGAAGTGTTAAAGACACTAATGCACAAATTAATTATCAGACAATACTAGACAAAAGCTACCTGTTCTTATCAGATGCTATTCACTTTCGAGTTGGAGACGAAGAAGCGAAAGTTCTACAACGAGGGTCGGTGAATCGTGGGCCAAATTTATGGCGTTTCGTGAACAAAAGCAGGATAAAGGCACGCCCCGGGGTTTTGGAGCGGCGAAGAAAGGGAGAAGGTATGCTCAATAAGTGCGGCAGTTACGGCCTGTTATGGGCTAACGTGACGTTTAACACCAGGCGAGCGATTTGCTCGTCTGGTCACTCAATAGCATTAAAAAAAACGTTTTTACTGAAGCAGCGAATGATCTGTTGGCGCCATGAAAAGTTGATAACATCAGAATTGTTGTGGAGAACTCATGGAGGACCCATACTCGTAGATGCATACACCGGGTTAAATGGAGGAGAATAATAGTTAAAGCAGATTCTTGCCGATAAAATTACATTGATGTAGATTCGAGTAGAAAACAAAAGAAGTCTAGCTGCCTTCAAGAATTTGAAATACATACTTTTATTGACTGAGACGTTGCATTAGAATAAGTAGTTACTAAATAAAAGCGTGGTGAATGCTACTTATCCCTTACAGAGTTTCAACACAAACAGTTCCGAACTTACGTAAGTTTTTTTTAATTTTTTTTTTCATGGTACAAATCAAACACATTTTTCATTTCAATAAAAATGACATAAATAGGCTTAATTTTTAATTCAAATAATGTTCATCACCTACAATCTATCTACATATAATGATGCCTATATATGTAGACTATAGTGTGAGGGTGTGTGTGTCTGTACTATGGAGCAATTTTATCGTAGCACCTATCTACTTTTCGTTTATTCTTCAAACAAACTCTGTATCTCAATATCGTATTTAACACATCCAATTTACAGCGATATTCACAGCTCCTGAGCACGACCTTTCAGCGAATGCCTTAATTTCCTGTAACATTTACACTGGCCTGCTCCAGACAAAGATTTGTGTCGGTCTATGCCTTACAGCTAAATGATGTTTGTGTGTGTTTGAATACCTATACATACTACATACAATATTAGTTGAGTAGTTTGTCGTAGACTGCGGTTATTTATGGTATACTTAGTTCTACGAACACAAGCTAAAGTGCAAGCTATATACACTAAAAGCAAAAGGTATGCTAAGCCGAAAAACACTCATAGTACTCATCATTATGAACAACTTTTATTATGGGAGAAACCCGAAATACGCGCAAAAAAAATATTGCTATTCCATAGAAAAATGTCAACGACACTCGATAAAATGTATGGACCTCCTTTTTATTATAACCCTGTATTTTTGCAACAATCTAAACTTCTTGAAAAAGTTAAAAATCGCCGACGACAAAAAAACTGTAAAACTTGTAAATGTATGGTGAAATCGAGGTTGATCGAAAAATTCGACCTAAACGCCGTACCAATATAAGTACAAACATTTGTAGCGATGGAAACTATTAAGCATGTCTGATATTGTACAGACGCTTTGCTCGCTCGGTCGACTAGCGAAGCACCTAGTTGTAGACTGCGTCTATTTATAAACGCTTTTAGCTTTGTCTTAACTATTGCAGTTTCAGAGATTTCAGATTGTAAGCAAATGAAGTGAGCTTTGTGGTCTTTCAAGCTAAGACACCGAAGCCATTTATAGCATTTAAACAGTATTACCAATTTGTATAGACTTATTTAATACAAAGTAGCTCAAATTTTAAATTGGTTTTTATAAGGTAGATACACTGAGAAAAAAATAGACCCAAGTTTGAAGGCTTTTTAAGACAGATTGTCTAATGGCTTGCAATGATAAAGACAGATATATTTTTAGTTAGTTTAGATCTGTCTTAAAATGCCTTCAAACTTGGGCCCTTCTATCTAAACTGATGCATTCACTTCATACAATTCATCAAAATTCCGATGAATTCACCTTAAGTACGGAGCATACTGATATCACCAAAAAGTAGCAGCACCAGTTTTTTGCACCAGTTTTTTGCACCAGTTTTTTGGCTGACAATCATATATTATGATGGTTGTCACCGTAAAAACGTGCTAATCTCAGCGTAGAAGATTTACCTAAAGCTTTTTTTTCTATTTTTTTAACTGCTTCAGTCCATCTAAACGTTTCAAAACTAAACTAACCCTTTTCTAAACTTACTAAACGGTACTCGTAAAGCAATCTTCGCAATCTTAGCCCATATCCACTTGATTTACGAGTACACAATACGTGGCAAGTGGTAACCACCGCGGCACCGGTAAGGCACACGCGATGTCCGACAGATTTACTGCCCCAGAGCAGCGCAATTAGTTTGTAACCTAGATACACTTATATTTCAGCTGATATTTACTAACCTACCCATTTCTACTCACCTATTTATTTTTACACAAATTCATAAATTTAAAATTAATTTAATTTGTTAAATTTGTCATTTTATTAAATACAAATTTAATAACATAAATAAAGTCAGTACTTAAATCTAAAACAATCAAGTCAACCTATCTGTACCTCCTCGCCCAAACGTACCCATCAAGCTCGCTGCTCACCTATTTTTTACCGACTTCAAAAAAGGAGGATTTTCTCAATTCAACTGCGCTTTTTTATGTTTTATAATTAACGTGTTTGCGTTACTGTAGCTAGTTTGAGATACGATCTTGGGCTTTTCAATGACTGTGATCTTCTAAGTCTGTTGTCTGTTGTCGCTTACCAATAGGGGATTTGGCGGTCAAACGCAAGACTACTCGTTTCAAGGAATTAAAAAATAATTATAAGTCAATTTTAAAAATATTCTTAAAAGTAAGCTTTTTTTGCATTATCATCGGAGTCACACGTATACCAAATTTCAACTCAATCGGACATCGAGAAGAGGTTCAAACTGAGTTGCAAGTTTCCACCCGAACAATAAAGTAACATACGAGTACATTGCAAAATAAATAAAGCTTGTAAAAAATCCCTTCTTTTGTACTATTGGAAATTAGAACGAGGGGGAGGTCGGGGGGGCGTTTTTCAAGATTGAACGGCCTACGCATAAACCAATGCTGTTTTTCTATCAATAACTGTCAAATAAACCCCCGAATACCAGCAAAGACAGCAATAAATCAATTTTTTGAGCAATCTGTCTCGTCACCGGGGGTGGAAATAAACGAATTGCATTTACCACTAATTAATCCGTGATCAGCCCCTTAGGGGTGAACGACCTCATTTACGGTACCTTGGGGATGAATTGATTGATTGTAACTTCGGTTTCTTTTGATATTTCAAATATTTCAGTTCTTTTTTGGATGACAAAGTGTTTTCCTGGTCAATTTGTCACGTTAATAATTACACTAATATGTTTTTATTGGCATATTCTTTCTTTGAAGAAAGTTTATATATTTAGGTGTTTGTTACTTAATTACGCAACAACGGCTGAACGGATTTAGATAAAATTTAGTAGGAATAATTGAATATAGCCTATTCCTTGGCTAAACATTTAGGCGACTTACTGTCCCGAAAATATAAAATGATACCTGTACAAAAGCGGGTGAAACCGTGATTCTTCTCCAGACGACGTATGCAACTGTTGTAACTACGAGTATAACATACAAAAAAAACAGTCGAATTTAGAACCGTCTTTTTGGAAGTCGGTTGAAATACGGAGTTTGAATTATACCCCGCGGTTTCACCCGCGTTTTACAGGATAAAAAGTAACGTATATATTAATCCATGGTATAAGCTAGCTTCACACCAAATTTCATCCAAATCCCTTCGCCCATTTTTGCGTGACAAACATTCAAACATCCAAACTCAAAAACGACATTCGTAATTTAGTAGGAAATTACTACCTTTGATTTTTTACTCAAATAGTTACGTAAATCCAGGGAACTTATTTTTCAAGGGCTCACCGCAGCAAAACTGTAGTGTCACTTGTCCGGACAAGCAATTTATTTGAAGTACTGTTGACCGGACGCGCCCCTATCGCTGTAAATTAACCTCGTTAATATACTATTAAACGGATTTGTAGCTGTGACTGTTTTTATAAGATTATTTTGTTAAGTAATCTTGTTTGGTCTGTTTCTATGTCATAGCCTATAGTTTTAGCTATAGAGTTACTTTTGGATTAAATGAACAGACAATCACAGTAGGTAGTAGTACATAGTACTGGTAGATAAATTTATTAATAGTCACTTCAAAATAAATGTGAAAGGATAATAAAATTTAAAACTAGTGCAATAACTGACGGCCTTATCGCTAAATACGATTTCGTTTATGTAACCTCATTATGTAGACAGATAAATTTTTTTTCCGTTATTTATTAGTGTGCATACTGTAATTTTTAGCCGGATAGCCGATACCATCCGGCCAAAACAGAAAAACTTTCAATCAGCTAACATACATTATTTTCCAATTTTTTACAAAGTATTAGCATCAGATGGCTACTTTTTAGCAGTAAACAAGCCACGTATTCTATTTCCGTGATTACCTAGTTAATGTTTAACGTTTCCACGCCTAGACATAAACCGAGCTTTATCGCTTTCCATGAAAAATGTATATTTCAATTATGCCTGGTTTATGTATGTTACTTTGTTTTTGTTTGCGGCGATCCCTTTATAGCTGGGCCAATGGGGTCATCCTTGGTCATACTCACCTAATAAATGGCGAAATATCTCTAACAACATAACAAGGTGTTAGTAGAAAAAAGGCAAGCGGAGCGTTGGTCGTCCGGCGACGAGATGGGTCGACGACATAGTCAGAGACGCGGGTCGAACCTGGGCCCGATTAGCAGTTGACCGAGGCAGATGGCTTATCGGGAGAGAAGGCCTATACCCAGCAATGGGATAGAGAGGGCTGTGGATGATGATGAGTAGAAAAATATGAACTAAATATTATACTGTCTACGTAACTAATCTAACTACAAAAGGCGTTGAAGGTTTATAGAAGACTTTGGTTATAAATTAATGCAATAACACATGTCTTTGTGTACGAAAACTAATTTTCTTATTAGGTATTATTCGCACTCGGCGGTTTTAGCCAGAAAATGATAAATTCTGAAGTTGATAATAATGAAAAGTACCTAATATGTTTGTCCCGAACCTAAACTAACTGCATTCCAAATGTCATCAAAACCTGTCAGTCGTTACAGAAATACAAACATTCGCACACACAAACCTTCTCATTAATAATGTTATTAAGATTCAAAACGAGAATATGCCAATAAAAGCATGAAACCGTTCCTATTAACGTAACCATCATGTTCAATCCCACAGTTTTGATTTGAATCACTGCCACAAGGATCTTACGAACACCACATTACATAAATTAATTGACACCACACAACTTGAATGCGTCAAAGTAACGAGCTTCGCTTGTGGGGGTATAGGTGGTTTAGCCGGATAAAAATGGCCGGAGATTTTTGGCCACTTGGAGATTATTTTTTTGCGTTTTTTGTTAGTAGTTCATTTGTTTAATATTTAATAGCTTTTTTTTGTTGTTGTTGTTGGTTGTTGTTGTTTTTGTTAGATAACTCTAAACATTACTTTCCCAAATCTATCTGTACATGTACCATTGTACACATTGGTGGGTGTCTAGAAAACTATTTTCAATGAGGTCACATGAGCTAACTTTGTCTTGTTGATTCTTTACAGTAGGATGAGAGGGTTGATGGGAAATTTAAATAGCTTTAGGAACCTATTCAAAAACAATCTTACCTACTATACATGCCGGAAACGTTTTAGAACTTTACAGTGGCGTCGATTTTGAAAGCTTTGAAGTTGTTACTAATAATACTAAATCAACTAAACTACCCTTACTTTATAAAACACAACTTACTCCTAACAACGACAAGACAACATCCGGAAACTTTTTGAGTCCTTATAACCAAAAAGTTTCCGGACTGTCAATGGCCGGATCACATCCCTAGTGACTAAGTTCCAACGATATCCCGCTTTCAATCCGAGTCGATAATCAAAGATGTATAAACCAATATACGTTGACACCCCCTCCCTATATCTCTGGAAGATATTGTAAGTGGATGAGGGCAGATGAATGTAGTGTCGGGGATCAGAAACGCTGGAACAGTTATATTTCCGCATCGTCTGACAGACTTGGTACAAGTCACAAGGTACTAGCGTTTAGAAGAAAATACACATATACATGTACTACATTATCAATATTATCATACATTTTTTTATACTTGGCAATGAATTTACTTTGCCTTACCTTAAAAAAGGATATTAAACTAACCAATCTTGTTGGCGCAGCGACCCGAATTTTCACGTTTCATTTCAGTGCTTCTTATTTGACACAACAATTAGTAGACGAGAGTCTGCGCAATCTTTTAAGAATATGTGATTTTATGTACTGATCTAAACTCAATCACTTGATTCAAAGTCAAAGCTTGTAGGCCGGTCGAAGGACTCCAAAATCAATTAATGTAGAAGACAAAAAGAGACTTAAAATTTGTCATTACAAACAGTCGCGTGAGTTATTTATACGTTTGAGCGAGTCTTGAAACTGTCACACCATCTTTGTCTTTTTCGGTATTTCGACAACGAGAGAAAAAGACGAAACATATCGCTTCGAAAGTGACGTCGACGACAGCGAGGAGCCTGAGTGTGGAGTAAACGACTAAGAACAGAAGAAAGATTTCTACTATAAAGAAAAAATATTTCTACTGTCAAGAAAAAAGAGTCCTACTATCATGAAATCGCTACCGCTTGTCTTCACACCACACCGAGCTACCGTCAACGGAACTAGGTGGGAACTGGGAACGTCGATTGCGGATGAGGCGGCACCAGAGACACTAATTAGAGATACCCAGTTATAGATCGTAGACTTGAAGCCTTAATTTACCTTGCGAATGAGAATATTGATTTATATCATCATTATCACCTGATACCTCTCTACTGAAGTGAATCGGTTTCTTCTAGACAAGCATGCTTCATCGTAGACCGAATCATTGCTTACTATCAGGCAAGTTGGTGGACAAACGCGGACTTGTTAACGTCAAAAAAAAACCTTGCAAATGAAAATATAGATTTTTATTAGTAATCGTTAAATCGTTATCATCCACTAGTGCGTGTGTGTCTGTCTGTAGTATCGTAGTTGAGAAACGGCTAAATCGATTGAAAGTTTAATAGTTTTCCTCAAGTCTGAGTGTCGCAACGCAACCACCACCTCTAAATAGTCGAATAGTCGATTAAAAGTAATCAGTCAATTACATCATCAATTTATTAAGTTCTTCAATGATTCAAGAAAATCAGTTCAATCATTTAATGAATTATCAGCACTTTTCTAAGCGGTTTTTTTTTTTAATTTAATTACTTAACCTTGCTTTATATTAGTCTGTTCAAAATGCAAAGGCTTTAGTGGTATCATAGTTTCAAATGTGACCATAAAATTAGAGAAGCTCAGGTAAATTGTGTGATATTTCAGGAAACGCCGTTAACCTTTCTAAATAGGTCCACATGTGGGCGAAATGTCGCGGTAGGTATATACAGGGAATTTACGTCTAAAGACCGACCAAGTTATCTCTAAGCGGCCAAATTTCGGAACTAAAATTTTCTATAGAAGACTTTCGATTTCGTTCAGAAATTCCGATAGTGTCGCCATTTTCAACTGCATTGATAAGTTGGTACTCTATATCGAGTTTTGATTTGGAACAAAGAGAACATTGAACGTAATTATATGATTTTCTTTGTGAAACATGAGAATAGCTTAGCTAAAAATATCTTTTTGACAAGCTTTTGTATTGTTGTTACAAGACACGTATTTGAGTAGTCGAGACAAGACAAGCGGAGCAATCGTGAAGTTTCAGTTTCAGTTTAAAAAATTCGAAAATTACTTTTAGGTTTTTTACTTTTTTTTCGCTGAAACGGCTTATAGCGTTAATAGCGAATTTGACGAAAATTGAGAAAACGCCCAATGCACCCTTTGCGGGGACGTCAGTGTGGGACCTATCCCCATTCCGAATACGAATAAAAGTAAAATTAGGAATGGAGATAAAATTACCTGGATTAAAAATAGGCTGCTTTAAAGAAAAATATTGGAAATTACATTCTCAGATAGCAAGTGCATCCACAGGACAGAGCTAGTAATTAATCCAACAAGTAACAAACTCCAGTAATAAATATATCACTGACTGGCCCGGGAAAAGCTGTGCCGAAAATAATGAGACAAGTTTCCCAATTATAAATAGTTTGATGATACGGAGTGAGAAAAAACTGCCCAAAGTTTGCCGAGCAGTTGTAGTTGCGACAAATTGGGATTAAAGTTTATTCGTCACGCTTTTCTCTTTTATTTTTTCGTCTAGAATACAGTGCAGTCAGTTTTTTTGGGACTCGTCAGCTGGCATATCATCTTAATTAAAACTAATAACATGTTAGTTTTAAAAGTATTTTTAAAAACAAGTATCGATTTACACACGTATACCAAATTTCAGTTCATTCAGGCATCGGAATAATGAGATAAAAACACAACAAAACAAGTATAAAATTGGAGTGTGCCATTTTAGTTTTCGTTATTTTTTATTTAACTTACTTGTAAGTAATTCGGTTCAACGTTACCACGTCAAAGTTGGGTCAAACGATAAAAAACTTTTTTGATCTCGATTCGTAGCCTGAAATTTACTTACACTTTAGAAACTGCAATGAATATACAAATGCTTTTTGCCATACCTAATCAAAATTTAACTAGATTTCAAAGCGTTATGCATTTACAAGTCTCGTTAATCACGCGAATTTCTCTAGAGAAATCCTAGATTAGTATTAACGACACCATATCTATTTCTAGCAAAGAAAATTCCCGAAGGAACGATAAAACACTTTCCACAATGTAACACCCCTGTAAAGAGCTTTCCCGCGTTAGTTAAAAACAAAATTAATTTAAATATGGCCGACGCGTGGGATTTGACCGCCACAATTTGTATTTCGAACGCAAATTGAATTTAGAACTAGTAAAACAGACGACAGATAATTTAATTTTTGCCAACTCGTTTCCATGTTAACAGTATTGTCGATAAAATAAGGTTGAAATTGGAATAATTTTTATTTAACAAATGGAAAGGGATTACGCAACCGTCTAATTGTTAAGAAAAACACATGGGGTCTCCTCTAAGGGCTTCTAATGCAATTAATATTAATTTGTACACCCGAAAGGGAAGTTTATTCGAAGATTGAATTAAGGCGAAAGGTAACAAGTCCTCTCCTCTGTTTATTTCCACCTCTGAAATCAAAAAGGTGGACGGAAAAGACAAAACGAAGGCATTAAATATTACAAAGAAACGTCTACACCTTTCCTTCCTTAGTGATATTTAGCGAGACAAAAGCTAGCAGAGAGGAAGAAAAAAGTGAAAACCGTCGTGACATTCGCGAAGAAATAATTAACAAAACATACAGAAATGAACCGAGAAGAAAGTACGCCGCGCGGAATCTAATTATTTTCGCCGCCATGACAGAGATTCCCGCGCTTTTGGCGCGTCCAAAATGGCGGCCAAATCGAGGCCGAGATGTCAACAGTGTAGCGGTGTTATGAGGACACAACTGCCGACAGACTCTGAGCCTTCGAGCCACTCATATTTATACTTAGAAACAAGAAAATAATTATAGAGGTTCGCTAAGAAATTATTTCTCATTTTTAAAACTGGAATATTGTTTAATTTCCAGCTTCGTTGGCTTCGTTTTCTATTACAGATTCTTATGTCCGCTCTGTGATGGAACTTTTGTTAGTTATTCATTGATTTTGATAGAAAAAGATGATAATATCTGACGCAGGCAAGGTCAAAAATATAATTTTAGAAAAAGCTTTATTTTTGGTTAAATGTCAAAATGTCTGCTCTTTAGTAGAAAGAATGTATTTTTATCTGTCACAGCTTGAATTTTGAGAAATAGTCAAAAGAAAATAGCCTGAACGTTGAAAAATAAAGAGACGGAGACAACATTAGAAAAGAGGTTTCATTTTTGTTGAAAGTTTTCAAAGCTTTTGCTCATTTACCGATGAGAATTGTTCACAAATAGGTATTACCAATACTTGGTGAAACAAGTGGGCTAAATAAATACAGGTTGCTTCGAGTTTAGAGTCGTTCAACGCGTCCTGTGCATTAAGGCGAAGACAAACCATTGTCATACATGTCTTTCGAATATTTTTTAATTTATGAAGAAATGAAATAACTAAGTGGATTAAAAAAAACTGACGAAATCAATTAAAATAACATTTTAGCAGAATTAGTTTTAATATCTATAAATTAAATTCACGGAATTTAGAGAAAAAGTAATAACAGTTTTCTTTTTAATACATCTACATCTAACTAAAAAAATGTAAAACGGTTTTTGGGATAGTTAAGTACATATTTTACTTAATTTAAAAAAAAATTAATCTATAAATACTTTTTAAATATCTTAGAAATTTAAAATCATCAATGTGCGAAAGAGAGCCGAAATCAATTCAACCCGCCTTAACACGTCGCGTTGCATTAATATGTATGAACGGTGCGCGATTGTTTAGCGTGCCAACTTTATAAAACCAATGACTTTATGCCTTCACAATGGGAAGCTTACATTTTTAACCGGGTATGTTACCGCGTTATTTAAAAATCGAACGAGTTTTTGAAGAACAATAGTGGCGGAGTCTGTTGACCTTTTATGACGGTTTTGTGAACCACCTTAAATGTAAAAAAAAACGTTTATAACCCAATTAGTAGTTAAAATAAAATTTTAAATTTTAAAATTGTTGAAAATTTGACGTTGGGGTCTTACTTTTTAACCCTACTTAAGACTAATCACTGCCTAAAATTCTCGTCTTGTTTTCGCACGTGACATGTTTTCAGTAAGAAGTTTGCAGATCATTTTAAGCAGTGATTAAGTTAAAGCAGTGTTTATTATAACTCCGAACTTAAATATGAAGATGGCACCTGATTTGACAGATAGATTTCCGCGCTTTTGGCGCGTCCAAAATGGCGGTCGTTTTTTAAACGGTTTTATTTATAAGTAAGGTCATGGAAATCACGGCGCAAAACAGACATTTCTTGCCTATTTCAAATTTTAGAAATCCTTAGCATATTGGCAAGGCACAGAACAGCGATTTTGTCACGTAGCTCATAGACTAGTCACGTTTGCTGTCACGCTGGGAAGTGACTACTAGGAAGTGTGATAGCGACAGGAGTGTCGAGTAAAGCCGATTGTCAAGTCCGTGTGTCATTTGACCTCTGACCTAGATATGACCAATCGCCTAAGGTTAGGCGACGGTATCTGTGAAACGTGACACTGGAGTTTTTGCTGGGTTTAATAAATTTTGCTATTATATAGATCGTTAGTAAAGTATCACGAATTAGGTATATGGGCCTATTTTTTATTTTTCTTATCTATTTTTTCTATTTCTTTTATGTAAAATCATGTATGTTCAACATAACAATTCTTATTGGATTGAAACTTTAACCCGCGGCCTTCTTTTATACCTGACTTGTAATCGGAATCGATTTCATTTCGTCACTTGCCTACTTCAAGCATCAAAATAAAGTTAACCCTGATTAACAGTTACTTATATACACAAAATAAATACATACAACTCCTCCTTTTCGGAAGTCAGTTAAAAATAAAGACGTAGTTTTTATAGATTTTCAAATCTCTAAAAAAATTATAGGACTGCAAGACAAATTAATTCTAAAACTTTAAGTAAATCCAAAAGCAATCAAACCAAAACAGCGGCCATAAATCAATCAAAGAAGTAACCGAGCAAGAACTGCCGTGTCCCCTCGTCTAATTAACGCTACGTATAAATGCATTTGCTGCAAAGTGCCATTAGTGGACTCCCTGATTGTTCCCTTCTCGCTTGTTGTTTTTCTCTTCATGTTAGTGTCGTTAATTTTAGTTTTGGGATATCCATATCACGCACATGCAATTAAAAGCATTGACTGTTTTTTTTGAGAGGTTTGGAAGTTGGTTGTTGGTGAGAAATTAGGAACGATTTATAATTAAGAAAATTTGGGGGAATTAATGAATTGGAGGGAAATTATATTGCGTTGATATGGATCTTGAATACTTTTTCAAGATTTTCAAGACTTTTGGTAAACTCATTTTTCCCTGTAACTCTGGTCGGATATATATTCAATACAGTTGTAATGTCACCCTTTGTTTACTTTTGAAACAATTAATTTTTTAGGGCTCCGAACCTCCTTCGGGGAAGAAATCTTGAGGCGAGACTTCTATGTCTGTCTGTATGCAAAGCCAATTATTTTATCATTATTACGTACAACGACTTTGCAGCACATAATCTCGACTAGTATTGTGCAAAACCGCACGAGCGTGGGATACTCTACCAAAGTGGGTTCATGTTCCTCGATAGATATAATCTGGGTTTCTTCAAGTCGCGAGTGAGTCGTTTCTTCTAGGCAAGCGTATTCCTTCATGGATCATCATCAATATGGCGGTCAAACGCAAGCCTATCATCGAATAAACAAAACACTGAAACGTCTACTGGCACTGAACTAAATAATTCATTTGTAAATTTGGTGTTCCACAAGGTACAATCACAGCCCTTCACTATTCAGTTAATACCCCTCCAATCACCCAAATGCGACTAGCATTCAACCACACACCTCCATGACTCACAACCCTCACCTTTGCAGCCAGGAGCGTGTCCAAAGACGCCCCCCTAAAATCTACAAACGCCCCATAATTAGCGGGTATAAATGCATTTGAGGGCTAATGGACGCTTTATGCCACCCTCTCAAGTGACCAGGCTTGCATTAACTGCCCCTGAATTGATGGTTTATCATTCACTGAATTGAGTACTTGTAATGGAAAGGAAATCTTGGTTGAATTTAATGAATGGGTAGGGAATAATAGAGATAGGGTCTGGCTCATTTGCGTGTGTGGATAGACTTTGGTTTACCTCTTCAATGCCGAAAAAGCTATCAATGTTTGATATCATATCAAAGTAGTAATGATCCCATCCTTATTTTTCATATATGATAATACTATGTATGAAAAAATTGATGAGTATATGTGTATGTTTGTTACACACATACTTATTCACTTTGTTGAAATGAGGAACATATTAGAATCATTCCTTTTCAGGTCTTTTAAAAAAAAATGTCTTACCCAAAAAGGTCTTTTCAACTTTGCCCCACCTATGTTACGTCACACACTAAAATATATAATTTTCGATAAAGCACACGTGGAAGTTAGGCAATCGAACCCTTACTAACTTTGGTAATAATTTGTCAAAATTTCCCAAATTAAATTAATGTTCACGTCCCTTTGGCCTACATGTGTGAGTGAGACGAAGTTATTTGTAATTTGGTTAATACTGAACTTACAGACTAAACTTAAAGTGATTTTTTATTATTAACTAAACTTGAAGTGCAATTATTTAAAACTCCGACTATAGTTTTCTACTCAATCTTGCGCGATTTACAACAAAATGTTTGTGTCAAAATCACGTTAGTTTTTTATTAAATTTAAACGGTTTTATATTTAGCTCACCCCGTTTGTTTTATTTATTATTCTTGGGTCAAATTAAGTAATTCAAATTTCACTCTCTTCCTGTCAACCGATTAATCTGAAATTTTGTATACACTTTGGATTTTGGTGACAATACAATTATGTTTATTCATTATCATTATAAATTCAAGATGGCCGCCGCTACAAAATGGCGGATAATTTATGTTTTATTAATCCCATCAATATGGGTATCAAATGAAAGAGCTCAACAAGCAGAATACAATATACTATAAAAAATTGAAATCCAAGATGGCAGCCGCTACAAAATGGCGGATAACGTAGGTTTTATCAATCCCATCAATATGGGTATCAAATGAAAGGGCTCAACAAGCAGAATACAATATACTATAAAAAATTGAAATACATGATGGCGGCCGCTACAAAATGGCGGATAACGTAGGTTTTATCGATCTCATCAATATGGGTATCAAATGAAAGTGCTCAACCAGTATAATACAATGTACTATATAAAATAAAAACTAAAAACTAGAAAATAAAAATAGGTAAAAAAAATTTTTAAGTTAAACGGTTTTATAAAACAATAAAAAAAAAATGTACTAAAAACCAAAAAATAATAAAATAGATACAGTCGTGGGAATTATAAACATATGCATAGACTAGACTAAAATAAAACTGTGGGGCACGTCCCACGGTTTTCTTGCTTGAAAATGTTTGTGTCAAAATCACGTTAGTTTTTATAGTTAAAGTGATATTTTCTTAGGATGTTTTAAAATTTAATAGCACACTTAGAATTCATTAACAGGAAGCCGATTAAACGCTTAGTCACAAACTAACTTAGTTTTTATGTAGCAAAGCTATAAAAGATTATACCTTAAGTAAGTATGTTAGTATAAGGATTGTGTTTTTACGCCTAAACCTGAAAGCAAAACATGTCCTGAACAAATAACTCTCTTGTCTTGTAAGATATTCCTGTAACTTCTACAAAAACAGTACCCTGAAAACCTAGCCTAAATCCACATCAAATAAGTACTTTGAGCACAAAGCGCTATTTACCATTTCAAAGCCTTGCAAGGGCCTACATTTGACATTTCCTCCACCTATTCCACCATTAACATAACCAATTAAACTATTCCAATTGCCACAGAAGTACAGATAAACCAACTTATCATCGAACTCGAGCAAATGTTGGGACTAAAAGAATCTACTGTTAGCTGTCAGTTTCCTGCAGAAACTGCGACAGTGGCGTCTTCATTCAGCTTAACAGATAAATTGGTCGACAGTAAAGGACCAAAGGGTTTCCAAGGTCGAGCCATGGGTCACTCTATATACCGATAGGCCTAAATAAACAAGACGTCTAATTAAATTAACTGAAAAGGGCAATCAGAGATTTGGACCAGTGTGTATGATCTACCTACATTTCGAAGACATTGGATAGAATATGATAGAATACAAGATTACTGAAACCACTCGTTTGTTTGCGAATAGAACAAAACATTGACTCAGGATATCAAACCCACAACAGTTTATAAAAATTGTGATACGATTACAAAGACAATGCTAGAACTAGCAAAACAATATAATAGAGGCTATATTAGAGGCATTTAAATTAAGAAACCTGGCGTGACAGACTAATTTATTGAGATAGCAAGCCAAAGAAAAACAAATCATTAGTACCTATCACAAAATTGAACAACCTTTGCAGAAATCTAATATCTAACACATACGTGGAACATTTTATGAAAAGAATGATCACTTGGCCAAGAGCAATGAAACATTATATAGAACCACACAAAATATACCAGTAATTCTTGATAAATAAAACAGTTATCGGTAACCTATAAAGGTCGAAATTATGCTTTAGGTTATGGTGTATTATGATAAACTGTTTTTTCTCACAGAACCAGCAAAAAGATAAATAAAGATAAAAAATAAGAAAGACAAGTTAACTGATATTATATTTTGTAAAAGGTAAGTTTTACATTTCAAAAATCAACAAACCCAAGAAACGGGTTTTAGAAATCAGCGAAGCTAAAAATACGGATTCCTGAAATCAACACTCCATGCAACAAAAACTCCGTTGTAACTAGTATGCCCACACTGGCGGAAGTAACGAAGCATAATCTAGAGACTAACATGTGGCGAGCTCGCGATCTGTCACGCCTCTGATTAATGAATGGGACTCACCCCTGCTGCAGTAGAGAAGGTTCAGTACATTTAGGTGTAAGTGTGTAAGTGTAGCTGGACAGGGCTTTAATGAGACGTTTAGCTAGTGATTAATGCATTTGTAATTATGATAAAATCCGATATAAAACAAAAAATAAGGAAAGTCAAAACGAAATGGATGATATTAAAAGAAACAAAGAAAACAGATGATACAAGATGATGACGAGAAGAATGAAAAATAATAGGATTTTATTTGTGACAGTTATAAGTATAACTTTGGAATCTTAGGCTATATGTAGTAAGTAAATAAAGCGATGATGTAGTTTACAATGGTGAAAATACGACGTGATTATGATGCTGTCTGCGATGATGCGGTCTACGATGACGTAATCAAGAATGACACGGTCAACGATGGCGCGGTCAACGATGATTCAGTCAACGATGATTCGGTCTAATATGATGCAGTCAATGCAGTTAACGTTTGCTAGACACACGCGAGGAAACACACAAAAGCTAACCCTTTAGAACTTAAAACAGTTGACACACAAGTACGTGTTTCAACATTATTAGAACTTAAAACAGTTGATCATGAGTGCTTACTGCTATTTGTTCTAACATTGAATACTGACAGCAATCTCCACTGCGCCCGCGCCCCAAAGAGGGCTAGCACCCTCTATATCAGATTGTAACGAGCACAAACTCCCATTTTGACGGCGGTTTTCAAATTTCCTTAATAACAGCCCGGAATCGGTCTGACGCCGTATTTAAAGGACGGCGTGTGATGTGAATTCATTATTTTTGAATTTGGATGACTTGTTGTTTATATTGATCGTCCTGTACTTAAAATTGTTCATTACGAGTACCCACTATGAGTCTTTTTCGGCTTAGCATATCCTATCCTTATAGCCCTGTAGGTATAGTGCTTCTCTAGACATAGAGACAAAGTACATATCTATAGACACATATAGAGACAATATAACGCATCCACCACAAACAAATTAATCACCCTCTCGGAGTTGCCACCCTAAACCGTATTCAGTTAACTATTGTTCCAATCAGTGTTGCCACCGCCGAAAATTATCGTTGATTTATGTGTCTGCGCAGTTTGAACCGGTTCGAAGCAGTTTGAATCGGCTAAAAGCAGATCTATCTGGATTAATAAAGTTTTTCACAGTAATTTCAGTAATGAAATCTTTATTATTGATCTAATGACGTCGTTTGAACAAATTCGAAGATCAAAGTTTATTCTGATTAGTCAAATCAGTAAATTTCTTAAAAAATAGTTTGGCAAATACTTAACTAGATGAGTTGTTAAAGTAAACTATTGACTTAATAAATTAGGATGGCAATTTTCTAGTTCTACTCAGATATCATTTTAAAACAGGAAGAAACAGCGCAAGGTCGAGACCAATGGTATTCTCTGGCGTTGGAGACCAAGACCCACTTTGGGTCGCTGCGTTAGATGTTATATATATATATAGATGTATGTATGGTTTTCGAGCCTGCTAATCTCAGCGCAATGAATTTTGATCCGGCCAATCGTAAGCGTATACTTACCTCACTGTACGACCGACGTGAGTTGAATGTTAAAGAGAATTTGTTTGCAAGCGCCAGGATAATTTGACCTACATCCATCGACGAAATATCCGTAAAACCTCCAAATAATGCAACAAAATCACTTATTCCACGTACCTGTAACAAAACAAAACAAGAATTAGTCGAATTAGTCGTAATTAGTGACAAACAAGTCAAGTTTGGAAAACTTTAGTTGTTTGACATTTGTTTGTATTTAATTAGTCAGAGGTCAACTTATCTCGGGAACATATTTGTTGAAATTAAGTTAATTTTAGGGTTTTTTTTTTAATTTTATAATTTTAAAAGATTAGACCACTTTTGGTGTCTTTCTCTTTATGTTTCTTACTGTGTTTTTACTTTTCTTTTACGGTGTCAATATAGACTTGTCATATATCATGTAGCATAGCATTGTTGAATGAGAATATTATAAGTTAACCTTATTATTTAAATAAGAGATCATTATTAAAATTAAATTAAAATTAGAGTTCTTCTTCTCGAGTTTTTTTACCAGAGCTTACTTATCAAAGCCTTTTTTCAATACGTGTAAAAATGATAGCAACAATTGAGTAGTCCAATTTTGTTTGATTCGCAATATGAATAGACTTTTATAATAAACCAACCACGTATTCCCCTTTAACAAAATTATTTCTATTTTAAAACTATGCAGACCTGTAACCCAATATGGCGTCCAAAACAAAATGGCGGCATCCATCCGCGTCCAATATTCCAGCGAAATTTTATTTGGTATCTACTTTAATTATCTCCAGAGTTATGCAACATTGAGCGACGGGGAATTCTAAATATTTTATTTTTGTTTTGGTCGAACGAGATATTTTTATGAAAAGTTAATTCGAATTGGAAATAGATGAGTTTAACAATAGTATGAAACTCGGCAGTTGAAATAGTAAAATAGGTTGCAGTCGGTACTAGTTTCTTTGTTTTTCCGAGTAAGATTATGCCATCGCAAAATATAACAGTTTTTTTAATGCTAGTAAAAAATCGCAACGATAGAAAAACTATCTACCGTACCTAAAAGTTGTAACATCTAATGTAAAACCAAGTCGATTAAATTATTTGGTGCGTATCGATTGGAGCGTCTATCTGACACCTTTCTCATAAACTGTTACCGAATTAGTTAACTAACATTTTATGGTGAACGTTTCAATTTCAATGTTACAGATCTTTATTCGTTGCATAACATTCTTCCTCTTGTTTTCGCACGTGATATTTCACGTCTGCGAGAAGTTATCACAGCATTTCATCATCATCATCACAAGCCTACCTAATGTTTGTCTACTATTGAACATAATATAGACCTCTCAAGGCACGATCTTCTTACGCATCCACTTGCTACCTATCGCTTTACGCAGGTCGTCGCTCCACCTGGCCGCAGGGCGCCCTACTCTTCGTTTGAAGATCCGTGGTCTCCACTCTAGAACCCGTCTACCACAACTGTTGTTGGTTCTCCTACAGATAGGTATGGCCAGCCCATTGCCACTTCAGCTTGCTAATTCTTCATCAGAGCAGCAGATTGAGCAGTGGATATAAAAAGTCCTTAATTTAAATACAAATTGTAGTCTTGTTGAGAGGGTAATTAAGCTAAATTTAACCAGAGACAAATAACTCGATATGATGAAAACCTACGAATAAACGAGCTGGATATATGAGAGCGAAGTTGTACAAATGCGGGAAGTTCCACTTGGCAATTGAATTGCTGGGAAATTACTTTGTCTATAATTCTGATTGTTTGTAGGCTTTGAGGTTCTAGAGATAATTAATCTATGATAAGAATAAAGCTACGCGTATAAGCTTTAGTAACTGAAGTTTTTGGTATAAGTAACTATAATTTTAAAATATACGATATAATTTTTTTTTTCAATTTTTCTGTAGGTACCCCAGCACACTAGAATACTAAGATCAGATTTTTTTTTTTCAGAAAAATGAATTGAATGTTATTTTACTATACTGAATGTGTAAAGCCCAACTTTTATTCATAAAACTAAACTTTTTCTTTGTATCTATCTATACTAATATTAAAAAGAGGTAGTTAGTATGTATGTTCGTAGAGGGTAATCTCCGAAAGTAATGGTTCGATTCAAAAAATTCTTCCACCAATAGAAAACTACTATCCTTGAGTGCTACAGGCTATGTTTTATAGCCCCTAGCCTCAAACCTGCGAGGCCGAAAGCCAACCACCACCGAAAACAAAGTTCCGAGCATCAGCTAATAAAGAATAATAGCTTTAACATATTAGCATATTTGTCACATTTAAATGGGTCAATATATACAATACACAAACTAACGTGTATTCTACTACCATCTGCGACAGAAATCGCCGAAATTTGGACACATGTGATACTAATCTCACGTACCTAACCGAATCAAATCGCCCCATTACCAAACCACCATTATCAACCCAAAACGAACCTTATTTCGAAATTAATAAGAAACAAGAAGTAACGAACGCTAGGGAACAATTTGAGGCAATAATTAGAAGCGGGATAAATTTTATTAATGGAGTAAAACAGTTGGATGCTATAAAGGAAAATTATCCTCGGGTAAAGCATTTTAATATTGTTTCGTCGTTTATTTTGTCTTTTGTTATGGGGATTTAATAAATCATTTATCAAAACGCTTAGGTATTATGCAGAAGACTTAATAAAAACATGAATGTAGCGGTCGCTTTGGCTAAAAGCTTAGTGGAAAGTGAAACCAAGACTGAGTCTTCAAACCAAGTAGAATGCAATGCTAGAAGGATCCAAAGATCTAGAATTTCAAAACACACTACTACAAAATAATGCAATACTAGATCACAATATTTCCAATGTATTTTTTCCAATCTTCGTTACACCGAACGTTTGTAAGGTCGATACTCTAAAAGTATCTTATTTTAAAACATTTGTAAAGCCTTTCGAGTGCTCAAGTCAAAAGTCAAGTTCACAGCAAATTTAAGACGATCGTAAAGAACTTAAACGCCAATTAGGACAATAAATTAAAGATAAAGCAACAAACAAAGCATTCAAAATTGTATGTAAATTCATTCCATTCCAAACAAAGTAATCATCCTAAGACTTTGATCAACACACGCGTAAAGAAAGTAATAAAATATGCTAAGGGAATTTCATTAATACCCAGTACTACAATCTTACTTAATTACAGTATATTGATGAGTAGAGAAACATAAAATATTGAACGTTATTCTCTCACAGATAAGGGTGAAATTCTAATAGACGTTGAAGACATATTCAACCCCACTTGATCCAGCAATGAAGCATTTTATCACGACGGCTATAATGTAAGTGAAAGTGCTAGCAAATTTAATGTTAATCAAGTCTTTTATTTCTATAAAGAATTCGAAATTGGATCTGATGAGACGATTGGCGCTAATAATGTTGGAGCATGATTGGTTGGCAAGGCTCAATTTTAGGAAAGACTTTTGCCGCACGTTTGATTTCGTACAGAATTTCAAATATGCGTGTAGTCTGTAGCAGATGTGTTTATCTCTGTCTTCGCCGATAAAGCTGTGTTTAACAGTAAGAGATAGAGTGCGCGTACTACCCATTCGTACTTCAATTTTTAGATACGTAAATCTAGAGAGATATTTTTACGTGCAGAGCAGCATATTGGCGGAATTTTACTAATATGTTGCAGATAGTTCTACTTATACATTGAAAATCGATTGTATATTTCTAAACTGATTACAGTGCGACTGTGCAAGTAACCATATAATTATGACCAGACAAGCTATATAATAAGGGACGTCGTCGCATTTTGGCAAGTTTTTTACGAATACGGAAAAAATATTTAATTTCAATAGAAACGCCTATCCACAATCCATACTCCTGAAACTATTATACTACCTATATACCAAACTCCTCCAAATGTCGTGTAGAAGAAATCTGCTCTAAGCGAATATTTTGCTCTTTGGCTGTGTTTGTATTTTCTTTGTGTTGTCAATGTTTTCTGTTGTATTATCGTATTTTTATATTTTAAAATTCGCGAATATACAGACACTAGCTAGAATTTTCTTTTGCAATTTTACAAAAATGTTTAAAGCATAAATAAGAAATATCTCAATTATTTCTTATTCTCATGACTCAAGACTTATAAGTTGATTTATAATTTCGGTTCAGGGGTCCTATTCTGGCAAGTGAGACATTATCTCGGTCTCTGTCCCTCTCATTAGAAACGCCATGCCAGTGAGAGTGACGGAGATAATCTCGAGCGCCCAAGAATACGTCTACACGAGACAGAAAGAAATTACAGCGAAAAATATAAGAAAATTCAATAAAATTCTTAAAACGAACCAAATAATAACTCTAATAGAGTCTGCAAGCGACAACTTGACAAGTAACTCTGGCCATATAGTAGTTTCTGTTTGTGGTTATTTTTCGTATTATTTTCAGAAAATATGACATTTATGACGACACATATGACGCCACGGAGCGAAATAGCTACGTTGAGGGTAGAAATAAAATATTAACACGTTGAAACGCTTTCACGAAACGGTATATCATACGGTTTTTGTATAGCGTACGGTTTATTTATTCTGGTGGCGGCACTTGTTATTATTTCGTTAGTCACAAAAATAACCTCTGCACATGTGTGAAGGACAAGCTATCTGTTGTACGCCAGAGAGCCTTTTGGACAGTAAAATAGTTTACTGAAAAAAATTCGACGGACAGAAATGTTTTTTTTTTTTCAATATTAGGCTTGATGTAAAATGAAACGAAACTGAACTTGTAACCTTCAAGTAATATTTATCAGTATTATATCCCATTTTTGTCCTCTACTGTGGGCCTAGCACAACTTTGACGTAAAAATACATAGCGAGTATTCGATAGAAAAGTGTACGCCATTTACACCCGTCAGGAGCACACTTGACAGTCGTAAATGGCGTACACTTTTCTATCGAAAACTCGCTACGTATTTTTACGTCAAAGTTGTACTAGCCCCACTGAACTCTTTTACTATCTTTATTGTTGACACATTTAAAATTAGAATTTAGTCACAATCACAACAAAATAAAACAGGAAAATTTCAAAAAGAGTAATTTAGTTCCTAATTCTCGAAATAGGAAACACTTTTTAAAAGTCTGCACTTTGTTCGCCCACTTCCATTAGAAGACATTATTTAAAATACAGTCGTTATCAAACTGCGGGCCCCAAACAAAATTAGCCACCCGCAGTACCGTAATCTCTGATGCAAATTGCACAAAAGAAAAAATGGCCGTAATCTAAGACGGGGTGGAATAAAGAGGGAAGATTTGCACAATGACTACGTATTGAAGTTTGGGGGCTTCAAATAATGCGGATATAAAAGTGTGTATACTGTAGACTGTAGAGCAGCCATGCTCAATGCAAACGAGGATATTTATTGCGACTTCGGCATTGTGTTTTAATGCCTCAAATAGAAAGGAGTTATTTGGGTTTAAAGGTTATATCAATCTAACAAACATCAAAATAACACCCAGCGACTTACGCAAAAGAATCCGCTTAAAACCTAAGATTTTACTACATCTCGCTGCTTAAAACTATTCAACCAAGCCTATAGCCAAGTAATAACGTCGTAAACGCATTCTTATATGGGAGTTAAATGGTTAGCACGACGAAATAAGTAGCGGAGAGGTTAAATCCCGGGACTTTTGACCGTCACTATAACTATATTAGCGAATAACTTCATGAGTAAATAAGACAAGTACAGAATTACATTTGTACGCTTAGACTAGTTTTCAGGAGTTTTCAAAGTCAAATGGTATGTTAGACTTTGCTAGCTGTGCTTTTGCGGCTGATACGTTAACCTGCATAAACCGTTAATTTCCCGGATAACTTTTGTGTAAATCATGGCAACTACAACAAATATCCAAATCAATTCAGCCATTTTTGGTTGAATAACTAACAATGACACTCACACATCACATCACATTTGTAACATCAGTAGGATCATCAAATCACACGGCCCTCAAACCCATTACAGGCATCTAAATTACGCAGCGACCCCAAAGCAAATTTTCTTGAACACACCTGTTCAGTCTCTTGGGCTATCATTTTAATATCGGTTCTTTGACGGTTATGACTGTAATCATCATTGTCTCGTGTTTTACTAATGGGGTGCGTTATTCCCTCCCATTTATTTCAATTCTCTGTTTACGCTTCATCAAAATGGATAATGGATCTAATGAGGGATACCCTAATCGATATTTTAACCGACGAAAGAAAATAAAAGAGATTCTTGAATGACGTGTATTTTTTTTTTAGATTTGGGCTTGATCGTACTTTGTATGTCAATGTATTTAGGTTTGGGTGATATTATGATAATCCCAAATAATTTGGAGGTGTGTTTCATTCAGTACAAGGTAGGTTTCTGATGACGGTTTTGAAATGGTTTGCTTCTCCTAAAATTTCATTAAATTAAAAAAAAAAATTCGTTGCATTATAAGTTCATGTGTTAAACTTGTAAATAGTTCTTTAAACTTTTAGATAACTTATAACTTAATTAAACTTTGACGCCACTAGCCACTCGTCCCGTTACTGATCTCCCGTTTGCCCTTATTTATAAGTGTTTTATTTATCATTCCAGCCAATTCATTTATAAAATACTGCCTTATTTTTCTATTGAAAGCACAAACACGAGTACGAGTAAATAGACTTAAAAGACTGAAGAAATGAATAAATGATTCTACGGCTCTTAGTTCGGCTTAAAGCAGTTTAAGCCGATTGTTTCGTGCTTACCAATATTTGAAATGTTTTCTCGTTTATATTTATGTTTAGTTATGTTTTTGCTTCGATATTAGATAATGAGATGAATCGAAGAAATAAAGTGTATGTTTATATACATATGTGTAGGGTTATATAGAAAGGGTATGCTAACCCAAAAGGGGCTCATAGGAGTAATCATTCTGAACAATTTTTACTATAGGACCCTGAACTCGCGTAAGAAAAAATCTTAAGATTTATCTTTCGCGATTTCAGGGTTTAGGTTTTCGTACATTTCGCCGAGAGCCAACGAAATTTTTCTTTGGGTGAGAAACTTTGGACTTTAGAGTTGGTCTATCTATTAATAAAAGTTGGTCATAGTGATGATAACAGTGGTATCCTATAATATGACAAGCGTCTAACCAATGACATAAATCCCATGTATGTTTCATATAGTACGACTAAACCATCATTCCATTCTAAAATCTCTACAATCCAACAATCCGAAAAGCCTAATCCGAACAATAAAACAAAAAACAACACCCTGTTGTTCTCCATGACCCTACCGAGTGGACTCGTCCAATCCAAATCGGCTACCGAATCGGTAGACGAATACCGAAAACCGGTAGACGATCAATCAAAACCACTGTCTCCCAACATTTATCTTCTGCCGAATATTAAAAGGAAAAATGGTACACGAAAAAACGGAACACCCCTGTACCCCATCGGTTCAGCAGGAATTATTCATGTAGCGATATGGTTGGAATATAAAAGCTAGGTAGAGGTATTGGTTGAAATGGTTCCGTGGAATTGTAGGATTTGTTTGTTCCTAATCTTCTAGCTTTTGTTCGTTTTCTTTGTAAATTTATTTCACTATGTGGGATTGCATACGTGCAATCGACGATGCAGCACATACGTTTGCCAGTGCCAAACGAGAAGCAACCGCGTGCGCATCACGTTTGTAAACTCACCTGATGAAGGTCACCGAATGTGACCGACACTAGTCGTAGTAGACGATTTAATTTTTACGTGAGTATTCCCGTGTTTAATTATACTTCGGGCCACAACCGAAGACGATTTAATTATTACATGCAGCAGTACATGGGATTGTGCTATCTTCTTCACACCTTTAGATATTCACTACTATAAAATACAAAACTTGACTTCCTGTCTCCCTTCCACGACCGGAGAGTGGCGCCTGAAACTGGTCATTACGTGTTTTTGTGTCGTCGGAATCACACCGTACCTAATTGATCCGGTGAATAATTGCTATCACATGGATTGATTTAGTGAATAAGTGTTAGGATAAAGAAAAATGTACGCGATCTAATTGGAAGTGAGTACGGAAAATGCAGAAAAGTGCAACGAAACGGGCTAAGGAGCTCGTCGTCCTCGAGTTTCCGTCAACAACGTGATAATTTGCTGGAATTACGAGTTCGAAATGGATAGTATTGGATATTGGAAATCAGGTATGTAAAATAGACGTACATACAATATTTAAAATAATTGCAAGACAATTAATATACCATAGCGTTATAATATTGAATTAATTTCTATATATTTCTACCCTCTTTTCTAAAGTTATTACTAAACATGATAGAAAGTTTTGGGTTTGAATTGAAATATGAATGTGGGTAAGATAAATTATAATTGACTACTCCTTCGTTTTTATTGTTGTTGTTTTTAATTAATAGTTAACAACAGGAATGATTTCATCAAAAGTAGGGTGGCACTTACGAGTACGTATTCTGTGCACTGGCACATTTGGAAGGATCGAATTGTAAGATTTATTATTTCACTTTTATTTATACGTACCACCTACTTCTTAGTTTATCATAATAGTCGAGTATCAAAATAATTTTCTTCGTATTGTCTAATTTACACAACTGTCTTCACGTAAAATGTGATAAGACTATGTACTAATTCTCCATATAAATAATGCTGGAGTTTTATATTACTTTGATTTAATTTGTGTTAAGACAATGAACTTTCCGCGTACATCGTGTGTAGAAAAATACTAAGTTCTTTTAAGCGTAAATACGAGTATGACCAACTCCACAAAAACCTTGTTGAGGCTACCTACTAATTCTCCATGTACATCATGTCGAGGCTTTTTAATACTTTCTAATAAATCAAGTCAACATCTCCACGTAGGTAAAACGTGTTGAGGCTACCTACTAATTCTCCATGTACATCATGTCGAGGCTTTTTAATACTTTCTAATAAATCAAGTCAACATCTCCACGTAGGTAAAACGTGTTGAGGCTACCTACTAATTCTCAATGTAAATCATGTTGAGCCTTTGCATTACCTTCACGTAAATCGTGTAAAGGTGATGAACCCTCCACGTAAATCGTGTTTGAGGCGCATTTACTCCACGTATATCGTGTGTAGTAAAAAATTAAAGTTTCTCCGCGTAAATCGCGTTGAGGTTATAGTACTGGCGCTATGTCTATCTGTCGATTATGCAAGCTATAAGGTCCGCCAAGAGGAAGAGGCATTAAAGGAAGCCGATGCATCAATAAAATGTGCATTGAAGGCAATAGTCAGAGGAAATACAGACGCCAGTTGCTTACAGGAAACAGAAATTGCGAAGATGGATAACATATTATGTTAGCAGACCCAACATAGTGTTACAACACAAAATGTTAAGACATTTTATTTTTGCCAAGTCTGGTCGAGTACCTATTGGCCAAAATTTCGAAAAGGGCCGTTTCAAGGTCAAGTTAAACGAGGAGCTTTAAACGTGTGGGGGGTTTCCGTGAGTAGCCATCGAGCTGCGTCAGAACCCCGCTCCTCGGATGCAGGCACCAGCATCGAGGGATCGCCGCCGGGAATACAGTCGCAGGAAATGGCTAGTCAAGGAAGAGCTTAAGGAAATAGTAAGATCTACGAATATTTCTATGAAATTTTTTCTTTTAGTATTATTTTGAATACAAGAGTAATGTTTTGAGTGTACTGTAAAGAGAAACAGTTTTATTGAGTCGGTACCTGGCAATAAAATCATGGGTTGGAATTTATATCGACACGCGAGACGTGTCGATGTCGATTGTTTTCTTATACCTATGTACTGTTAATGCTGTTATACTTGATTTGATATAAATGAGAATAAATACCGAAAGGTAACAGCGATCACCGTTTTATTTGGAGTTCAAAAATAAATAAATCGATTCAATAAGGGCACTTTACCATATAAAAAATATTAATCAATTCTAAAATCTAATTATTCTAATTCTATTCTAAATTCTAAATAATAATTACTTAGATCAGAAAAATCAAAATTATTTAAATTACCTATTTGATTTCTAATTAGAGCCCTATTCAAAGCGCTCTCATCGAAAATCCGTGTATTTATTTTTTAACAAAATGGATTAAATTTCGTCGCTAGTCATAGTAATGCATACATGCATACATACAGACTGGTACATCTTTACAAAATTATTGGAATGGGAAAAATGGGCGTACGAGTAACTATAACTACCTACATATTATGGATCCTTGGATATAATTTACATATTTAATTTTAATGATTATAATTTCCAAATTTTAAAAATTTGGTTAAAAGCATAGTCAGTAAAAATTTACTTATGAGAGCAAAGACTTCACATTGAACTCATTTCGCTCCATTTTTACACATCAAATATGTTGCATAAAATGTTTTTCGAAGTAGCTGACGGTGCGGCGCGGCGCACTGCCTGACGGGCAAAGTTTACGGGACGATTGGACTGAATTGGAGCTGTATTGGATACTTTGGATTTAAAAATTGCATTTCAAGGACTCAAAATATTTATTTTTGAGCTTCAAGGTTGCCATAAACTCTTAAGAGCAGATAACGCAACAATTGTTTACTTTAAAAATCGAATAAAGGTATTTATAACGAACTACTTCGGCGATGTTATGAGATTGGGAATATTTCTACTATTGCCTGATTACGTCGTTACTAATCATGAATTCAGTAAGATAAACACGGAATATGAACATAAGTAACATAAATTGTTAATTGCAAGTAACTTGCCTCTCTATGTGTTCCTCCGACTCAGGCATTGTAAGTTAAAGTCTTACAAATTAAATTAAGATAAATCTTAATCAATCTTAATCTTAAAGATTATGAAGACCGAAAGGCATTTCAGTTATATTCTACTAGCGTTCACAACGGTTATATTCACCGTGAACTGTGTTAATAGTATCGGAACAAATATTTTTATTTGGAATAAAATATTTGCTCACAGAATATGGAATCTACACGCTGACCTTACTCTGGGGGCAGCGAGATTACCAGGCAGTTGATGATAAATCAAAACCTTTTTGAGGCATAATTATTGTATTAACATGGTTTCATCTGCGAATCAAACTTCAAAGCAATATGATTCGTATACGAGTATGTATTAAATTGCGGATATTTTGTCAAGAAAGTAACAGTTATTTCAGTATTTTAATGCGAGTCATATAGAATTTAAATTTAATTAAAACCACAAATTTTGAACTATGTGACAGCTCTAACAGCTTTGTCAATAAACATAGTAGCAAAAGTCACATTATATGATAGTGTCTACAGATTTTTATAAAGTGTGGACGGGTAACCTAAAACCATATACTAAATAAAAAATACTACTTATACTAAACTAAATATTCAGCGTATTGGGACACCAATAAGATTTTGGGTTTGGTTTCTAAATTAAATAATTATCTAAACAGATAATTACCCTTTAAGATTTATCTTGTGAAACTAGCACTCTACAAGCGATTGCTTCCGCAAAGAGAATTCAACCGATAAGTTTAATAAAATTAAATCAATGGGTCTAAATAAATCTTTCAAACTATAATAACCCGTTTAGATTAAAATTAAATTTCTATTGTTTTCGATGAAGCAGTTTGAAAATAGATCTCGAAGTATTTTGAGAATGGTCTAAGATAGCCTTGAAGTGAAACGAAGCCTAAAAATAGTATTTTAAAATGAATTATTTTTAATGATAATTCTGTGGAGCATTTTGCAAATTAATGTATGAGATTCTTTTCTTTTTTAACAAAAAAAAAAAAAAAAAAAAAAAAAAAAAATAAAATAAAATAAAATAAAATAGGTACTTAAGTAAATAAATAAATATAAAAAAAAAAAAAAAAAAACATCGCAATCCCGGTCCGGTGCCTTCCAACCCTTACCTTTTATTTAAGAACATTACTGGGTAACATAAATTGTATATACATAATCTGAACCTAAACTATGGTTTGTAGAATCTATTTAGGAAATATAATTTTATTTGCGGCTGTAATGCCTAGTGAGTTTAAATAGCTGATAAACTGCCTTGCAAATTTGCGACGGTTTTACGAGTTTATATTAATAAATCCTAAACAGCTGGATGAACAAGAACATATCACCATTAGTAGCATGCTAGATCCGCATAAAATGCGAAAAGCTCACATACTCTTAGGTGTAAACATGAAAAAATAGGTTGAGAAGGCTACAGGTCGGAGCGATTGCTTTATATATTTTTTAAATAGAGAATATTTCTTTATGAATTTATCTAATAATAATATATTATGTATCTAATCAATCAAATGCGTTTATTGGATTGATAACTTATTTGTTGAGATTTTAAAAGTTTTATAAATTGATAAGGATTAAATATAGAGTTACCTATGGAACACATTATTTTGAATAATGTAGGTAACATAAATCAATACCAGAAGGGCATAAGTAATACACATTGTTTGTCTTTAAGCTCTTTGTCTGACGAAGGATCTCTAAACATCTGCATGTAATAATTAAATCGTCTTCGGTTGTGGCCCGAAGTATAATTATGAATCAAACAAAACTTACCTTGTAGTTTGATTCCAATTATGCGAGGGCCACAACCGAAGACGATTACACTCCCAACCCACCCTTGTGGAAGGACCCTTGAGTGAGCAGACAAACTAAAAAGCAAAAATGTATATTTACACAGTTGACATCCTTTGGAGGTATATCTCTAAAAATAATGACCAGTTTCAGGCGCCACTCTCCGGTCGTGGAAGGGAGACAGGAAGTCAAGTTTTGTATTTTATAGTAGTGAATATCTAAAGGTGTGAAGAAGATAGCACAATCCCATGTACTGCTGCATGTAATAATTAAATCGTCTTCGGTTGTGGCCCTCGCATAATTGGAATCAAACTACAAGGTAAGTTTTGTTTGATTCATAATTATAACAAAAACACATACGTTTGTTTCAGTAATCTTTATTAGCAGACATATTATTATATTATTCGAGTCTATCTCTCTTTCTCTTTAGTCGTTTTCTTAATTACAAACTTGTTTTTCTTCTAATCTCATTCCATTGAGGTCTTACAGCTTGTACCATTATTTCAGTCATCTCTGTCACTACTCTACCTTTTTGCTCATTATCTTTTATCCGTCATCCCAAATTTTGGTCTACCTATTTATCGTTTCTAGTGATTTCCGTTCCTCATCCTCAACAACGGATCCCTAATAGATCCGACGCTTGGTACGAATAGCTTCATGCGGTCACACTGTTAAATAAATATTGCATTACTCTTTGTAAAAGATTCCTTTTTCCTTTGTAAAGAACTCTATGTTAGAAAGTTATATTTTTCCTTAAATGGATTTGTATTGTGGTCAAAGCTCCATTATCGATCAACACTTATTTTCATAAGAATGATTCTTCAAGACGTATGTATATACAAAATCGCCTTTTTTGTTGATTTATAAAGCTATAGGGCACTGTAAGAGAGAGTCGTTGCGCAGCAGTGGGATAGAAAAGGCTGTGGATGATAATGATAAATGCTCGCTTAACCTCCTGACATAATTACTGAAAAGGTTTTTATGTTAGTAGAAATCTCTATAATGCCAACAATTTTGATACGTATTCAAAATAATTCTTTAATTCTATTATTCCCTGTTTCGGTAACACAAAAAAGTTATCTAGCAGTTTCAAATTTCGCCCCTTCGCTATTTTATAAACCCTTTCTAATCCCGCGTAACTGTTCCAAAACACGCGACTTTCACATTTAAGTCTTAGCCAATTTAGCCACAAAAGCATTAAAAACAAAAGTGAAATTGGATTCATTTATGCGTCTCCCGTTTCGCCATATTCGTAGGCGAGGAGGTGGCGGTCAGTTTGAGTAATGTTGCTTAGCGCTAGTAAGCAGCGCTTTTTGGTTTAATTCATATTCGTGGATCGAACCTGGATTTAGGCAGATTGTATAATAAGAGAAAAGACTCAGTAGAAAAACAAGAGCTGTTTAAAAAAAATGTATATATTCATCACTTATCTGACCAACAAAATGCTTGCACATAATATTAAACATCTATGTACAGTTGTTTTACAGTGTGTATTGTTTTCTATGTTCTACAACTGCGAAAACAATTTGAAAACTCCAACACAAAAAAAAAACCATTAGAGTTTAGTCAAACACTGATCTGGGATCAATCTTGGTGTCTTCAAGTCGAGAGTAAATCGGTTTATTCTAAGCAAGCGTGTTCCATCGTTGACCACATAATTTGTCACGATCAGACGAGATGGTGGTCAAACGCAAGCCTATCAATTAAAAAAAAATCAAACTTTGATATGAAAAACCTTACTGAAACTACTCGTCAGCTCTCGTTCACAACAAGCAGACACAAAACGAAACATCGGATATCTAAATTGAACTTTGCCCTGTGACACGCCGCCCGTTTAGGGCCTTCATTCGGCTATCAATCAAAAACCTACGAGGTTTTATGTTCCCACTTGAGCTTTGGACCCTGTGATGTGGGATGGGACAATATCTGAAAGGCTCGAGACTTGAAAGGCTGTGCTGAGTTTGGCGTTTTAGATTACTAGAATATTTCTGTGCTAGATTTTTTTTGTTACCAATCTATAACTTCTAATAAGAGGTAAAGTTTGTATGTATGTTTGTAGAGAAAATCTCTGAAACTACAGGTTTGAAATCAAAAATTCTATGGCCTATAGAAAGCTACAGTATCTCTGAGTTATCACTATCCTAAACTGTACATGAAGTCGACGCTATCTTCTAGTGTTAGAGACAAAACGCGAATGAAAAATATGCCACTACTTATAATAAGGGAACTGGGAAAAAAAGGAAAATGAGGCAGTTTTATATTCTTCCTAAAGTGAACATGTATAGGTATATTAGGACAACTTGGTTATAGCACTAAAATTCCAACAAGGTACAAGTAAGACCGTACGCAAATTAGACCTAATCAGATTTTCCACAAAGAATACTGGAACATAAAAAGAATTGTACGCATTTTCTTTAGCAACATGTTATAACAGTACATCTTTTATGGTCTCAATAAACAACAGAAATAAGGCTACAAAGTCTAGAAGCAGTCCTTAGATTCCTACTTCAGAAACGTTGTGTGCATACTTACAGTCCGATTACCATACGATTATCGTTAAACTAAACTTATAAAGCGGCGAGACACGCAGAGCCCTAGATAGTACCGTTAGGTCATGTGGACTGAGCTAAAACGATAGACACTCGATTTGGGAATGTGCTTTCGAGAATAGGGGACGCGGCCAGGGGCCGTACCGCGAACTGAACGCGTGAATATAAATTAGATCGCCCTGGATTTCGTACCGCTCTGTCAGAAAAAAAAGCAAGACAAAAGATAATGCGATCCAGTTCAAGCTCGTGCTAAGAGTTCGCAATACAGCCCTAGGGTACCCCTGCGTTGTCCTATTTGAAAATTCTACAATGAAAACTCTAATAGTTTTAAACGGTCTAGTCTCTTTGGCTGTAATTTCTAGTAAAAATCAATAATTGGTTCATTTCAATATATTATTATTTGTCTTTAACAATGTCAATCCAATAACTGAATATACTTCAAACAATAATTGATATCTCCTCTCTAGTGTGTTAGTAGTCCATTCCCACAGTACAACAATGTATTTGAAAATAAATACCAACGAATGCAAAGACAATGTAATGTAATATCCTATGCTTTCTCATAAGGAAATGGAAATTAAGTAACAAAAACAGTATGGTAAGGACATTAAAATGTTATGAAACAGAAACAGGGCATTTTGTTGATTCTTTAGAAAATAAGATGGGTTATGTACATTATTAGGTAACCAATAACCATGTAGAAAGCTGGACAAAGAGAGTTCCAAGAATGGTTCTGAATAGGAAGGACTGGAAGAATTCTCGAGACTAGTCCTACAAACAAAATGATTATGATAATGATTGATACATTTAACATTGAACCCGTTTTTGCAGCGCCAGTTTTCAAAGCAATTTATAAACGTTCAAAACTTAAAGCTGGGCGTTGAAATCCCAAAACAAATATTAAGACCTTCGCGATCAGTTCAAGCAATGGACTTTCATATTTTCTCAGCATCAACTTGGACCATATATTTGAAGCGCAGACAATTCATTTTTCAAGTAGCGGACTGCGGTCGGCGAAGTTTTCCATCGACTTCCAGAAACTTCTGGAAAGTTCTCGAAAATTGTTCGCGAAGTTTAGATATTCGTATCCGTTGGTTAAATTTCGTAATTCGACCGCGTGAACCTGCCGTGTAGATGTCGGGAATCACAGGTTATGTTTCTGTGTGGTTGGATGGATCTACCTTTTGTATGGAATTGTGAGAATTCGAGTAGAATTCCGTTTTGAATAGAATTCAGAGAACCTTGTGCGAACGTGAAGACTATTGTTTGGTTCTATGTTTATGATTCTAAGTACACATTTAATTAAGTTTGGAGAACAGAATTTTATTACTACCTACTTATGTTATTTTTATCACTTTTATTCTTGTTCATATGCTGATTTATTGGATATGGTAAGAATATAAGAAATCAAGCCGTTTAATGTCGCATTATCCAACTATTAAGGGAACGATGAAAATGGTGAAAATGGAACTAAACGCTCCAAGTTAAGACTTATGTTATGTCTAAAGACCTTTACTAACAATAGTTTCTGACCTCTCCCAACAAGGACTACAAATACAATTGTGTTGGTAAACGTAATCTAATTTCAAAGGAATGTTCTTCGCAACCACAGTAGGAGCGGAAGTGCAATGAAAAGCAGCGGTTCGCCGTCTGGCGTACCACAGGGAGGTGTGTTGGGGCACGATATATTTAATCTTGTTAAATTTTAGGCTTTCAAATCAAATTAGTGCGAAGATTCATATAAAGTTATTCTAAATTTGAAATTCAAATAAAAACTCTTAAGAACTTATTTTGATTGTGAAGAAGCAAAAATATCAATCAAAATGTAAGCTGATTTCAAAGTGTAAACTGACACCAAAGTTGCTAATAGTTGATCATGCTCATCGTAAATTCAAATTGAAGATCAATAAAGAGTTACTTTAGAACTTGGTAGACGGGACCTAATAGATGTAAATCTATTTTGTAACGATGATAACGAGAGTAGTTTGAAGTCGTAAGAACAAGACAAGGTTATACTATCAAATGAGAAAATAGGGCATTGAAGAAACACCAGCGTTTGAAAAAGGTATATTAGATATTATTGCGTTAGATTTTCTAGAAGTCGAAAAAGAAGAACCAAAAAAAAATAAGCAGAATTCAAAGTTTCTATAGTTCTGCATTCCTTACTAACAAACACAAACACACGTTAATCCTTTGATGATTATACGCCTAATTAATACAGAGAAATGAAGTAATTCACAGTCGGTTGCGTCCCCGAGCTTTAGTAAGTGAATTCAAGTGAACTCTGGAACCCAAGCTGACACAGATTGTAAAAGATCAGATGTTTAATTTCAACGGATTCCGGATATTGGTATTTTTGTTTCATATTAATTGCACCGATGATAACTATTACTCCAAAGAAAACTTCAATGGACAAACGTTTCTTAGCAGATAATCGGTCCGATGAGTCGACGATATCAGACCCATTGCGGGTCACTCGTTGATGAGATTGGCCTCAGACAGGGAGTGAGACAAAGCGCCAAGGAGAGGATGTTTTAGTTTTAATCTCAGCAGTGATACACGCTGAAGATGATGATGATAGCTAAATGTAAAATAGATTTTAACTGTGAAATATTTTTTAATACAAATAAGTTTACTTTGGAAGCTATCGTTGTTTTCGTGAGTATTCCCGTTTACAACAAAATGTAGACAAGTCTCCTAGCCACCCCATCTTTTAACCTGTTGGTATTTAATTTTGGAGCTATCCTTCTTTTTTTCTCTTATCTTAAATGTAGATAACAACCCTTTTTCCAACATTTTACGTAGGTATATTTCAGTATGTATTGTATAGGGTTGTTTGCGTGTGTTATAAAAGAGCATGGCTAGAGGGGGATTAAATGACTGCGGTTCACACTTGTTATTTTAATTAATCACACACTTTTTGTTTAACACGCAAATACAGAAACCGAAAAGGTGTGGGGGAGTCAACATCATCAGAAAATTGTGGCCACAGATTCTCGTGAGCCTTTACAGAGGCATTTCGTGCGGACAATGACCAAATAGAATAATTTCTCAGTTTTGATTATCAGCACGGATTATTTTACCAGTGCTTTTGTCTTAGTGCATTATTATCACCATAGCTGTAAATGTTGTTAAACGGATGTAACCACGAGGCGCAGCTAGTATATTAAATACCAGTTGAAACAATATGGAATATTTGCGGTTTTTTGAACGATATTCTGATTATTCCGATTAAACACAATTTCAAATTTCTCATGACGAATTCATAATTGCACTAAACTAAACTAACGAACCCAGTTAAAAACCAGTATCGTAGCATTTTTCGCTTCATAGTTAACAAGCAAGTATTCTAAACAGATTTAACAAACAAGCTTGCAGGTTAAACCAACAAAGATTTTGCGAGCAAAGGAGCTTCCACCGCATAAGTTTTATATAACCTACTCTTGATTTTAACCAAGTTTACCACAAAGTCTAGCTGTTTACTGTCCATACGCTGGAAATCCTGTTTTCATACGGAATACAACTTTGTATATTATTTACTTACACGAAAATATTTCATCTCGAAACTTTGCATACATTTTGTACGTGCTACGATGAGCAGGAATATTTCTGGTTTGACGATTTGGCTTATTTGAAGCAAAGGAAGATTCGTGGAAGTTGGAAATTGTGGTCTTCAAATACAGATCATCATCATCATTCACAGCCTTCTTTCTCTCCCAATGCTATGGATAGATAGGCTTCTTTCCTGCCTCGGTCACATGTCAATGGGGTCCAGGTTCGACTCGCGACTCTCTCGAAATACGCATGGTAAGATCAAATTAGTAAGCAATTCAAAATTAATCAACAGGATCACAGTCGTACCGGGTACAACAGTAGAAGGTCGATTGTGTAGCACAAATAAACTGGCTCGAATGACCGAGCATTGTTCCAAAATCCCGCGCATTTATTCAGTTCAGTAGGTATTAATTGCCCAAAGAGACCTTACTAAACAATCAGATCCACCGCAAATATTCAAATTATTACATAATTCCCTGTCCCAAATATTGTCAACAATGTTAACCAATAAGCAGCCGACAAAAGCCTATACAGATGTAATCTAGAATTAGTTTCCATTAAACTCGGAAACTTTCAATAGAACAGCGGACATTTCCAAGAAACAAACAAGTTTCTAAATCAGCGTAACCATGCGCGGAACTTTGCTTTAATCCGGTTTCTATGCCGGCTCCAGCCGCCGTAATCCGGTTCGGAGCGGTTTCGTCCGGTCGCGTTCGGACCAAGCCGGTTATATCTGATTTGAAATTATAAGCAACCACTTAAAGTTTGGCTGTCCGTCTGTATTGGGCGAATTGAATGGATTTGTTTGACTATCGGCTAATGTTGTCGGTTCAGATAAACAACTTAAGTAGAGAAGTTGTTGGAGCAGATATAGTCAGCACTATTGACCAGTGAACATGTTCGCTTCGATAAACATGAGCTTGTACAAGTTTTGGGCGATGAAGATTTAAGCGTAGTTATCGTAGTGAAGAATTTCTGCGAAGGATTATTTGGCAGAATTAATGTTATTGATGTCGCAACCTCGCAACCTTGGGGGATAGAGTTTTCTGCTCAATTTTAACTCAGGTAAGATAGATGTATGCCTAGTATGTCGACTCGGAAAGAATGGAGAGGAGGAATGAAATCGGAACTAACATAATGTAAGGAAACGCATACCTTTTCATTACCCAGCAAGTGGGTTGACATCGGATAAACAACTGTCTATTATTAAAACAAAACATAACTTTACCAGCACGAAAGCAGCCGTGCAATGCTGTTCCGACCTAGCGCAGCAAAATAAGAGCAAAATATGATTACTAAGGTGATTTGAATAAAGAATCGTTAATAATATTGAACTTATAAAGATTAACAATCGACATATAGTAACTCAATCAACTCAACTTGCATCGCATTCATCATAATTATCATGTACCACAAAGACAACAAGCCTCGTTAATTCCTTCCAATCAGTAGAGCAACATTTTACAAATATAGTGCCGAGATAACAATTTGCAAGACGACGCCGACTGGCCGGCTGTACACGCATAATATAATATGCATTATAAAATACCGGTTTACGGCTCGAAATTACAAGCTTCGGCCAATTAGTGATCGGGCATCCCACACCGTCCGTCCGAGTCCGAGTAGTGATGTCTGGTGTCGGGTTGCAAAAAAACTGCTCGTTATACCGATACGTATTGTTTTGCCTTTTTTATAGGATCAAAACTCTGTTAAAATATAGTTCTTTTCGCTGGTTTTTGTTTTTAGGTGCTTTTGTGTGTTTCCCATGGATTGATTTGTAGTTTTCCACGGTATAAAACATTTTTGAACTAGATTGTGGACGATTATTTGAAAGTGTAGCTTTATGCAAATCTATATTTTTTTGGGTGTTAAGTACCCGATATTGCAATCTAGTCAATAAAACTGAAGCAATCACATTGAGATAAAATTCAACTGATGAAAGTTACCAAGACCCAACACTCAAAGAAAGGAGATAATATCGAATGAGGTATCTTAATAGTAGAGGATCAAACCAGCACTCTGATATGATTTCTTCTCACCCTCATAGCTTCGAGAAACAGTAAGATTACACCTTAGCAAAACTAGGGCCGACAGCGGCATTCAGCTAATGCACCTGGAATTATACACTGACAGAAACGGGATGGCTACCTCCTCATTAGATGCGTTTATGTTAAACGGTGGCTAGATTTACCCGGTTTTTTCTAGAATAGCTGGATTTTAAACGTTTAAATTCCTGTTATGTCACTTCGCACAAGCACACACTAGGTCCAAGTTTGAAGGCTTAATTTGACAGATCTAAACTAACTATATATCTGTCTTTGTAATTACAACCTATTAGACAAGAACATAAATACTTTTAATAATAAAAATTGAAGCATTCAAACTGAGCTATTCATTTTTAACTACTCATTTTTATTTAACAAATTCATATTCTGTTTTTCATGAATCGCGGTGTCAGTATTTCGAATAGACTAACAAACATATTGAAACCTTTTTATTTCTGTTAAAAGCTTTTGTGATTGATATCCTAGACACTTTCTTTGTGCATGGGTCCTAAACTAGTCTAAGCATTATACGAGACACTCACCTCATATAAGCTTGCTTAATAGCATCACTTAGCAGTTGCTCTATTGTAGTCTCTAAATACATAACGACAAGGCTCATTTTAACCCAAGAGTTCAAAGTTTGAGGTCACTTCGAGGCGTTATTTTGTTAGGTGTTTTATAAGGATAATAGATAGTTTTTGCGATCAATTTTTTATCGATATAATTAATTTGAGTGACGCCATGTCAGCTTTGAAGCGCGCCGACAGTGTACTTTTGATTATTAATATATCACTTATCGTATGTTTTTAATATTGATCATAGAGTCGTGTCATGTTCTTGTTGACTGATGGTGATCGCACGGCCTAATAATGACAAAGCACCTTTCTATTTTCATAATGTGGATCTAATGTTTGATGCTATAGGAACAAAATTGGTGGTGGTGTTGATTTGAGCAAACGTGGCATTGAACATGCAAAAGAAATGCAAGCTGATTTTAGAGCTATCGATATTTACCCTGTCCCTGTCACCTCTATATTCATTTTAATGAAAGCGAAAGTCAAAATGATAATAGAACTATTGTCTTAAAATGTACCTATTTCAAGTAAAAATGATGATCATAATAAAACCGACTTAGAATTTAAAGATGGTAATAATAGTCAAAGTTTGTACGACACTAAACATAAAGTTTCGAGGAAATAGGTCATACGGAATGAAAATGAAATATTCAAAGTTCCACATTTCAATTCAGTTTTACATTCGTGAGTTATTTCAAAGCATAAAAACTTTAAAACGTCTTCGATTTGAGAGTCAGATTTGGCTATGCCAGAGTTCTAGATTTAATAGTCGCATCGTAAAATAAGGATTATGGCCTTAACCAATACGAGGTAGATATACTCATCTTTCCACCCTAGCTTGAGAAGAGGGGTTTCATAACTGACTGAGCTGTGATAAAAAATATCATAGAAGACTATTGAAGCATTCATTCAAAATTTAATAGCGTTGCTCTTGTCGGTGGAGCAATTTCCAGGCTTGGCAGTCCTCTGCTAGTGCTTTTATCAGAGAGTACGACTTGACATGTGCTTTCTCTTTAATCTGGTCTAAGAGTGTTCTCCTTGGTTTCTTTATTCTTCATGAATAGAAATGTCCAATAACAACTATATTTGTGAAATATACGAATACGGTGACTTCGGAAAGCTAGGCTTCGCAAGGGCTGCAGAGAGCAGAAGAGGAGCACGCCTCTTTATTCTAAAATATGACGAAGGTAAATTGTGAAAACATTGTTATGATACCATGCTATCAGTTATGACTTATAATGACTATATTTCGGAAAACGCAATCAGAATTCGGAATCGCAATCATTTATGGCGAATAGTTGGCAATGAATACAAATGCAGCACGTCCAAACTTTCGAAAATGGATGGATGTCATTAATTTTAAAATTTCTGCTAACGATGCAGTTACAGCCAGACAGGGTCATAACTGTACTAGATCGAATATTGGTGTACGTGTACGTTTAATAGAACTTGTCATCATTCATTTTCCTACCTTGACTCATTTGTTACACTTTAGCTATTTCATCATTCATCGTATTTTATTATGTCTTTTGTTTTATCAATTTTTTAATTCGGAATAGGTTTGCGTTTGACTGATTTTACCATCTCGCGTGATGATAAGCAACAATGCGGTCTACGATGGAGCATTCATCATTCACACTCACTTCTTCTTGTCACACATTTTTGTCTGTATTAAACTTTTACTATAGTTTTTTCTTATCAATAATTCTATATATTAGTTTTGCTACATGCACCTTTATAGCCCATTCAAGTATCCATCCATATACATATATCTTTTCTATTTTCTATTCTCTCTTCCTTTTTACTATCGATCTTTCCTTTTATCGTCTGCTCCAAGAGAATCTCAATTGACTTTCCCCAGACAAAAAGCCTAGCTTACTCTAAAAGCTTATAGACTCCTCTAGTCCTCTATATGGGCCCATATTGAATTTACTGCAACCCAAGTGACAGAAAATGCAGACAAGAATAAGTATTTCAAGCGGCTTCCCAGACACCTGAATTTCGTTCGGCGGGATCAATTATGCGAGAGAGCTATTGGAAGGGGTCTGAGTGAATTTAACTTTGGACCAGTACCTACTAGATAAAGGAACTGAGAAATATATTCTACTAGATGCGCTTGGGTTTTATTCACGGTTTTTGTACTTTCTCGCGTATTCCGGGGCGTTTTTTATGGTTGACCAGCAAGGTTTAACCGCAACTTACTTGTTAATTGACGTAGTGTTCCATGGTGGCAAACACGTCTAGCTAAAAATAGGAACTATTAGTTATTTGTGTGATCAACGTTTTGAAGCAATTAATTAATTAAGTGATTAATTTATTATACAAGATTATGCACTCTATGATTTTATTCAGTCAAGTATTGTGGTTATTAGTATGTTAGACGAATAAAAATACATTTACATATATTTATTAGTCTAATATACTGATTCGTTTCAGCGACATTAAATAAAGCACCTGTAGTGTTATTTCTTTTTATTTTACTAAAACTCACACCAAAAACCTCTTCCAGAATCTGAAAATGCAGTCCATATTTTCTTATGACAACTTGACAAGTCACAGTTTCTCAGAGTACATTAAAAGGCTCCTGAGCTACGATGCTACCGAGGAGCTTCTGAAGCATTTCGGATACCTAACAAGTCTGACATCTTTAGAAGACGTTCTACGATCTAAGCTGGGACTGGAAGGCTTAGGGTAAGAGCTGACGTACACGAAGAAAAAAAAAATTAAAAAAACCCCGACATTTTAATCAAACATAGGTAAGAACACTCCCGACTAATTCACCTTTCAAATAAAAAAACAAAATCAAAATCGGTTTATCTATTCGAAAGCTACGATGCCACAGATAGACACGTCTAACCGTTTTTGCGACAGGGGTTAAAAATATTTAAATCTAGAAAAGGACGCAAACATAGGTAGGTATAAAAAGTTTAGCTTATTCCGATATCGGGAAGTGGTTCTAAATTCCGTTGCAAGATTTGATAACCCATACTAACAAAGCAAGTTAAATAATAGCTTATTATAACAAGTGGAAGTAAATCGTTTTGTTTGATCTATTTCGATCCAATACCTCTTTTTAACATCGGTGATATTACTTTGTGATAATATTTATTTCGTATTTCGATCAACTACTTTTTAAATGTATAGGGTTTATTTTATGCAACCCCTTTGAGAAAAGGGAACATTTTTCGAAGCATCTTATTTCAAAGATTAATATAGCTTGTGCAGTGTGCACAAATGCACATGCACAGGCTATAATGATAACTTGCTTTAAAACTGTACCTAGAATAACAGTTAAGACTAATTTCTGGTTGGTTGAGTTTCTATAAGATTTAAAGCCAGCAGCTCCTAGCCTCTAAGAAATATTACTCCCGGTGGCAAGAATCGAATCGTGGCAGTGTTTCCACAAAATCAATAAATAGGTGAGACGTTTGAACTCTCACAGGTAACAAATCTGCGATGGATAAAACGCCACGCTGGGCGTTCGATCGTGAGAATTTACAGTGCTATAAGAGAACGCTTTAGTGAGAGAAACTATCTAGTGAAAGCAGAAAAAATAACGATGTTTAGGAACTTGTGGCATGAGAAATTTATGAATAATAAAATGTCGCGTCCTGGTTGATCCTGGATTTGATTGATGTGTGACCGAAGCAGACGATATAACAAGAGAAAGACCTACAGAAGCCTATAGAAGAGCCTATAGGGAAGAGCTCCCAGAAGAGAAGGTGAGACTTACGAGGTCATAAATAGTATCGTTGGAAACCGTATCTCATTAAGTACTTGAAGAACGAAGATGATTCACAAATTAATATGAAGAGACAAAAGAAAAGTGCTTCCTGAAAGTTCATCTACCTTACTCGGTTTAGAATATGGTTTCTTCTCATGATTTATCTATTGGCGAAGGTCAGTCAATAAATCTGGATCTTTTTTACCATTTCGTTGTATTACTTACCTACGCCATGATATGTGGCGTTACGTGTTACCCAACAAAGTGATTGCCATTTCACATCCCATATAAAATACCACCAGAATGTTGGGCATTTTTAAAACATCTCCAGACTTAATAGCAGCCAATCTAAAGTGTATAAAATATCGATAATCACCGACAGCACACACTCCACGCGAGACTGGGCTTGGTGTGGCCATGTCTGCAGAGACCAGAGAATAAATACCCGAATCTACATATTTAACGCTTTGTGCACGGCGCCCGATTCGTGCCCCGTTACGATTAAGGAACGAGTCAGTTGCGAGACTTTTTAAACTGAATGCAAAGCTGATGACAAAATTCAGATTTCAGACAGGATGAACGGCGGCAGTTATTAGGACGTATGGGAAGTATCGCACGTAGTAGAAACGCGTGTTTTATGATTTACCATTTGTGATCTTGTTATAATTAACAATTACCTAATACTAATAAAAAATTACAATTACAATTTTAATACTAATAATTATTTATTGTTAAATTACCTGTCATCGTCAAAATTTCCGTGATATTGAACGGTTTGAAACCACGGATTGGCTAATGATAATCTGGTTATACAAGAGGCTGCAAGTTAAAGACAAGGCATGTTGACCACATCGCTACATCAGATCGTATCGGACGCTGTGGGTGAAGGCATTTAGTACACTAGCTATACAACACAGCCATAGATTCCACTGGAAGAGGCAACATGCAACTCCAAGAGTTTTATGGCCTCGTACGTTTGCATATCGTTTGCAAGCAAACGCAGTATTTGTAAAGGCGAAATTTATGTTTTTCCTGGAGTGAGATTCTGTATTGGATGCTAACGTTTAGCTTTGCTTATGTAAGTCTGGGATTATCACAATAATATGAACTAGAAAGGATGTTTTCTGTGATATAGACTCGATTATAGACAACTTTAAAAGCTGAGTATCCATTTGAGGCAGCCTCGGGCCGAGCGGCTGCCTCGACCCGAGCCAGCTCTAGTGGAGACCGTGCCGCGAGTCGAGGCTTGCCGCGACTTGAACCAAACGAGGCGGCCGCGCAGCGAGCCAAATCGTGTCGGTAAACGGCTATGCTCAAAAGACGCCTCAGTATGAGGCGTGCGTTCAGTGGAGACGGACGTTTGTGTGCTCGGCACGCGGCAAAATGGATAATGAGAAATGTATCGCATTAATTTTATTAAGTTACATGAAAACCACCGACATTTGTGGGATCCAACTTCACCGCATTATTATGATAAGCAATTGAAGGAAGATTCTTGGAAAATAATAAGCAAGGAAATGAAACTAACCATTTCCGAAGTAAAAATCGTGGCTCGCGTTGAGGCTTGCCGCTCGATACGATATTATGTGTACTCAAGTGGAGACGCATGTACTTTCCGCAGCCCGCGGCACGCTCTGGACGAGGCAGCTCGACTCGAGGCTGCGCAAGTGGATACCCAGCTTAAAGGCGTTGACTGTCTTATGCGTATGGTCTCGCAGTGTGGACCAGCCGCAAACTTTGGATGTTTCTAAGTGATTGTTGCTAAATCACGTAAAAACTGCTTGGAAACGGATTTGCAGTTAGGTATAAAATTTGGCGCAACAAGTTTGTGTATAATTAAATTCAGTTGAGTTATAAACAGTAAATGCACAAACCTAAAAATACAAATAACAATTAGCAACGTCAAAGGTTTATCTTATGAGCTAGCATCATCTGCCTACCCTTGTCCCACCTACGCGGGGTCGGTGCAGTATGTACACTTCTTCTATTCATCTCTATCACTCGTCATATCTGAATACAATCCCCACTCTCTTCTCCTTCATATCATCCTTCACGCAGTTCAGCCATACTTTCTTTGGTCGTCCTCTTGAGCTGGCATTACTTTAAAACTGTTTTGCCTCTTCCATTTTCCAAAGATCTACGACTTCTGTTGCATGTTTTCAAGGGAAATTAAGCGGACAGCCGGCTAAGTCCAGTAAATAGCTAATGTGTTTAACATTAAGACTGCTACTGAATCTTGAACGAAAGTAAACGAAAATGTACTATTTCGTGTGTAATTCAACGGACAAATGTGGACTAGTGCCAAGTAGGTTTCTATTTGCTTTAATATAAAATAAACAACATTTTGCTATAATTACGAGTAACACAGGAATACTAACGGAGTATTGAAAAAAAATATTAAGTTGAAGTAGGTGTAGTTTTTTTTATTAATAATTTTTAATAAATTATTAATAAAAAAAATTTTTAATAATTTTTTTTTATTAATTTTTTTTTATTAAAATAAGGAATGTTTCATACTCATAGCTCTCCACTAAGATTCTGTCGGGGATGCCATAGAACACACATAAAGACAAGACAACTAACACCCGGACCCAGAGCAGGTATTAAAAATCATCATTCAAAGATCGGCTCTGACGATCATCATGGAACTTTGTACACATATTCTTGGAGGTAAAAAAATGTAACATAGGATAGTTTTTATTAAAAAAAAAATACGATAGATTAAAACATTGTTTGTCAAAAAATATGCGAGCGAAGCCGCAGGTAAATGCTAGTATAATCCTACTATACTATTATAAAGGCGAAAGTTTGTAAGTATGGATGTATGTATGGATGTTTGTTACTCTTTCACGTAAAAACTACTGAACGGATTTACATGAAATTTGGAATGAAGGTTGTTCAGGGTCTGGATTAACACATAGGCTACTTTTTATCCCGGAAAACGCGGGTGAAACCGCGGGGCGCATCTAGTATAATATATAATACTTATACATGTACATACACTTGCGCTCAAACAATTAGGTCGTGCTGGTTCTCATTTGCGACAAACATAACTTGATTACTCATATAAAATACTAGTTTTAGCTTGAATTAAGCTTAAAATAAATTAGTTTTTCCTACAACAGCAAGTCGATAGTCGAAGTTTTAAAGAAAATTCTGCTGTTAGCAAGGAAGTAGAGGAAAGCGGGGTAAATGTTGCTAATTACCTTTTTTGCTGTTTGTTTGAGGTTATAACGTATTATTTATTTATTTTTTTCTAAAAGTTAACTTGAAAAGTTAACTTGAGACTTGAAGTTATTTTAAAGAAATGAATAATTAAAGTAACATAAACTTTTAATTTCAAAATATTATTATTGCTTATTTTTTTTGTACAATATCCAACAGCTACTTATTTAGTTAAAATGGTTCCTATTTGCGATTACGCTGTAAAAACATATTAAAACACCTTTCCCAACACAAGTTCTTACATAAACCATAATAAAACCATAAAATATAAACCGCTTCCACCCAACCCTCTCCCCACCTCCCACCACACCTTAAGTTCTATATTAATGTGCATTTGGCGTGCTAGGCCCGCCTTAAGCACAGATTAAGCACAAACTTACCCGTAATATGCAAGTTTCTAATGAAAGGTACAAAAAAGTGATTTATAGCGTTGAAAGATCGTGGGGTGATATTAGAAGTAAGGCTGTACCTGGTCTTTAAGTTGTAGGTCAAATGATTGGGCTGTAGCTATTTGTGGCTGTTTTGCTGAGGTTCAGAAATAAACTCACCATAATTTTAACACTACAGGATTATAAGGAAAGGGTATGTATGCTAAGCCGAAAAGGGCTCATCATTATGAACAATTTTTACTATGGGCCCAAACTGGAAATCGAGATTAAAAAACAGCTGTTCCATAGAGAAATGTTGAAGACACTCGACAAGATGCATGCAAAAGATGATTTTTTAAGTTAAGTACTATAAGCCCTTTTTGGCTTAGCATACCTTTTCCTTATAACCCTATACAGGTGAGGTCTTGTACTACTTATTCATTGCTTAAATATCGCCGTCTTGTTTTTGCACATGAAATTTCAAGTCAGCGAGAAGTTGCCAGAGCATTTTAGGCAGCGATTAAGTTATAAAGCGTTTATAAGTAAGGCTTCTCTACTAACACCACAAAAATTGCATAACTTACAAACACAAAAAAGAAAAGAATATTAGAAGTAGGTACAAACGGCGACAAAAGTAACAAACTTTCGTAAAATAAAAAAAAACTACTAAATTTTGGTACCTGAGACAAAGACATACTGAGAGGAAGTATGACTAATACAAGTTCGTGGTGATGATTATTGTAAAAACAGAATATTACTTACATTATATTACACCGCAATCCTTTCAATTGCTCAATAACAACATCTCTCTCCCTGCGGCTTAAGATAACATTAAACGAGTTCTGATTGCTACTTACCCCAACCTCCCCTAAAACCCTTTCGATCCCCAATAATTGCAATGTCGTCACCGCCGTGTTTACGTCAAAATTGATAAAATTAACCTTAAAAATATCGGCGAGAACGCTACGAAAAGTAGGAAAATTAAATACGAAACCCTAATTGTTGAGCTCGATAAAAGATTTAAGAAATAATTAAATGATTTTAATTTATGTCTAATGCTGTAGCGTTTTCAAGCAATTTTCATCCTCAGTCCGACGGATGGATGGATAGGACGGGTGACCGCAAGTGACATTTATCAAGCACACTTCTACCGCTAGATAATAACGCTACCAAGTTTTGGACAGCACTTTTGTAGCTGTTTGTCACAGTTGTAGGAGCTGATACAGGGTCATAAGAAAAGGGTATGTGCTAAGCCAAAAAGAGGTCATAGCAATCTTCATTATGAACAACTTTGAATGTTAGGACCAACTCGGAGTTCGCGAAAAAGAAATCAGCGGTTCCATACACTTTGTCGAGTGTCACTGACGAATTAGTCCCAAAAGTTGTAGATAATGATGAGGACTATGAGCCTTTTTTAACCGACTTCAAAAAAGGAGGAGGTTATCAATTCGACTATATGTTTTTTTTTATCATTTTTTTTTTTTATGTTTGTTACCTCATAACTTTTGACTGGGTGAATCGATTTTGATGATTCTTTTTTTATTAGAAAGCTGACGCTTCCCATTTGGTCCCATTTCAATTTAGTCCAGTTCTGATAATGGTATCCATGAGAAAACCATATAAGTCTTAAATTTGCATTAAGTACGTGCGCGACAAATAGATGAATAACTATCAATAGTCGGTCTCTTGAAGTCGCTTTTTTGTTTTTTGTTTTGTAAAATAATGTTCTTGTCGGCTTAGCATACCTTTTCCTTATAACCCTGTTTAGTTTATTCAACACAAACGTTAAGCACAACAGTTTGTAAAACGCAAAACAACAAAGAAATACAACAAAAAAATCACTACAACCATTTTCTGCTATTTACATTCGATTCTCCATAGTACAGAACTAAAATACAAAATAGAATAAAATCTAGAACGCAGAACAAAAGCAAAGCTAACATTGTAATCAGAATGAAAAATGTAAAGTTTTAGATCACCGCTAGTGGAAAACACCATTTTCTCGGGCACAAAGGAATTGTATGAAAAATATAAAGGAAAAAACAAAAACATGAAATACAAGGGAATAATTTAAATATAACCATTAATCTAGCTCGTGTACGTAGCTGTCACAGGGCGGTGTACCGTTAGCAGAAACAACGGGTGGAAATACGAAACAACGGGTGGAAATATGACACCAAACACGATTTGGAGGCAAATTGACGAAAAGAATTTGGAATAAAACTGTAAGGGTAAACATGTAGAATAAAGATGACTTTGAGTGAATGCGCATGTTTAAACTAGTTTTTATATTGACACGCAAATAATTCTAAATTATACTTTTAATCGGCTATCATCTTGTAAACAGAAACATTAATATGAATATATTTGGATACGTAATTATGTATAGATGTTTTGGAAACTCATATTTTTTCTAAAAATACTAATGCAACGGTTAGAGGTTCATCAAAAACAAATAAGGGAAAGAAAAGGGTAATTTTATGTTTGTAGGTATACTAATGATCGTCATGTCGTCACGTCATTACTAGCCATGTAATTTTTTTTTTTAAAGTTTATAGTACTATAAATATGTTATGAGATACGGCTTGTATTACACAGCTATTTAAGAGCAAATTACCATCCTATCACATTTTATTGTAAACGTATTTATTATGTATATTTTACCTTAGTTTAGTTATCTTTTAGAAGAGGAGAGCTCACCTATTAAAATAAAACATCGAAAATTAAGATCTCTTTACAAGTGACCAAAAACTATCAAATGAAGAATCAGTTGTCGCAGCTAGCTGTCATCCATTCTTTCAGGTACGTATCGCATAACAGCAACTCCCAGACAATAGGGTATTACACCCATTTTTAAAAAGTGTCTCAATTAGATTTTATAGTACTAGTGAACCACTAAAAAAATTCACAAAATTTTTATTCAATCGTTATGTGCCATAAAAATGCATTAAAATTTTGCATTTACTAATTACGCGCGTAAACGCTAGTCGCAGTGGACGCCATATTGCTCTTTGGTGATGACGTCAGTCGGCTGTGTAAACAAATGCAGTGACGTTTTGTACATATGTTAATGTTAGCTGATAGTAGACAGATGACACTTCTTAAGTTTACATAGCCGTATGACGTAATAACATGGCGACTGCTATTTAAATGGTGTCAATAGTGTTTTCAAACAGATTAAAAAAGCTGAAACTTTTGAATTCAATTTTAAAATTTAGTTCGCTATTTTATGAACTAAAACTATCGATTTCCGACTGCTTTTTGCCTAAGCTATCTCAATAATATGTTTTTAGAATTTTTCACAAATAGAGTAAAATACCCTATTAAGCGATCTTTTTCTGCCAACGCTACCACCCTCCAAATTAAACTGCCTTATTAATAGATCGAGGAGATACGTCTCTTTTGTCTTCCCTTGCTTGTCTCACGGATTTTAATAGAAAATTCAACGGGCCTGCGTCGTGTCTGATTAAAACGGCTAGGCTTGGCGATGGCAAATTAAAATCTTAGAACGCGGTTTGAGGGGCGGATTGTGGATTGCTTCTACGTGCGTCGATTAAGCTTTAATTGACTAGGAAATTCAGTTTTGCATTGCGGTGTTTCGCTGTTTGGTTATTAAATTGATACTTAAAGACTAGAAGTTTGGAAGCTCGTTGTTTTGTAGGGTTTTGTAAGTTGGGGATTTTAATGTGTAATATAGCTTGTTCAGGGATAGTGTAGCTTTAAATTCGTGATTTTGTTTTTAGTTGGACTAGTCACTTCAGGGTACAACCACTACAAATATAGATATATTCCTAATAAACTAGGTTATAAAACAAGATTAGGATAGTGGCGCTCAAAATTCATTCCCGTTTTTTTATGTTATTCAGTGACGAGACGAGCAAATCGTTAGCCTGATGTTAAACGTACCGTGTGCCCATAACAGGTATGCTCCAGCCAGAATATTGATTTCTTAGAATTTAAGACCCCGGTGTTATCGGTATCTAGGTGATCAAAAGCGGCCTTATTGACTTATAGCCTTATTAGTTTGGGTTTTTTTTGCGTGAAATATTTTTTAAGTCGTCTGGTCTGTGTCATGTCATACATACTTACTGGTTTAATTATAGCTGCACATTATTTCCTAAGTATTAGCTGAATTTTCTTTCTTACCTGAAACAACAAAAAATCGGATTAGCAAAGCAAGTAAATGTAACAACTTATCATAAAACTTAACTCGGTTAAATAAAGTTAAAATGGAATGGAAATGATGATAATCCGCACCAAGTTAATTAAAACGATTCAATTCAATTAAAACATAAACATTCAGTTAACCATTCGATATGCGAAACGCTTTGATTCCACATTCATTTTGGGAACCGCACGAGTGAGGAATGCTCTGCCTGAGTGGGTGTTCCCCGATGGTTATATTATGGGTGTTTTCAAGTCGAGAGTGAATCGGTATCTTCTAGGCAAGAGTGCTCCATCGTAGACCGCGTCATTGCTTCCCATCAGGCAAGATGGCGGTCAAACGCAAGCCTATCGTTGACTAAAAAATTTGATCAAAATTTATTGCAATCGTGATGAAATTTTACGCAAAAGTAGGTAACACACGCATACATACACATTATAGTAGGTACATTTTTAAGTATTAGGTTTGACATAATTTCACCCGCATTTTTCGGAATAAAAAGGCTTCGCTCGCTCGGTCAATAAAACGATTTAACGTCGAAGGTAGAGAAAAATTAAATATTTCAATTAAAAGAGCAATAAAATAACTGCATTTCATTAGAACACCGAATCATTCTCACGTGTTTGCAATATTTACACACAAAGCGTCTTAAAATCTATATTAACTTGCAAAAACAGTTGCGATTCCGATCCCTTTGCGATTTTAATCGATCCTCATTAACGATATGGCCGCGTGACGGCAGCCATCTTGATCTTGAATTAATATCGCATCAAACAAAATGGCGGCCGCTTCGAGTGGATAATAAAATTTTTATTTATCTCGAATGAGTGCGCGAATAGCATCACAAAAACGCAATTACATACATTATTAATTCGGTTTTTGGACTTGATTAAATGTTAAATGGTTTTGTAAATCGAGCATTTTGAGGAGCTAAGTAAGGAGTTATTTTTATTGTAAGCTTTTTGACCAGATTTTATTATCTTGCACCTGAATTATGAGACTCTTCCCGATGTCTGATTGAGCTAATATTTTGTTACTGTGTTACTCCGATGACAATGCAATAATTAAAATATTTTTTTATTTACTGGTTTATAAGCTTTTATTGAACTTGTCGTGTTAGTTTGTGTGTCTGGGTCAAATCTCAGAACCACTTCCTGACGTCCAATGGAGCTGAAGTTTGCTATACCTTTGCAACTCCGATGACAACGTAAGAATTTTTTTCTTATTTTAATCTTGTTTTGAGATCATAGAGGCGTAAACGTCCTAATTTGTTCCGAACAACATTCCGCTCAAATTCTACCGTGAAACGCGATAGGAAAGCCGGGGAAGGCCAATGACGTGTAAATATTGATCTAAGAGGTTTCCATTTCACTACACACTCGTACTAAACAGGTACTCGCTTGTAATCGACACGCGGGTTTGTGATTGATGATTGTTAATTGAGGTCGTTGAACTCGCGAGGTATGGACTGCTTTGGAGGGAATATTAAGGTGCGTAGTTTTGCTGAAGAACCTAAGATGACTCAAGACTGAAGTCATCCTACTAATCTATCTACTCAACCTTTAATCCTCCCACTGCTGGGATATCAGGTCTACCCTCGAAGGGTGAATAGGCCGTATTCCACTACGCTGGCCAAGTGCGGGTACGTGGATATACTTTTTTTTAATGTAATTGAGTGACGAGACGAGCAAATCGCTCGCCTGATTGTAAACGTCACGTTTGCCCATAACAGGTCTGCGCCACCCAGAATTTTGAACTCGCAGAATTCAAGACCCTGCGCGGCACAGCACTGCGCTCGTCACCCTGAGATATAAGTTGTTTAATCTCCAATTTGCCCTGTAATTTCACTGAAAACAATGCCCTTCCAACCGGAACACAGTAATGTTTGCACATTACTGCTTGGCGGTGGAATAACTGGCAAAGGTGTGGTACTTCCCCAGACGGGCTCTGCGAAAGAGCCCTACCACTACAAAAAATACTAATAAAAGTACTACAAATACTGCAGGACATTAATTACTGCAGGAATCATAAAAAGAAGTAAGGATTTATTTCTTACTACAATGAAATTTCAGTTTAAATGTTGGAGACACGCGACAGTCTTTTCATTGTATCGTAATAGTAATCACTGTCAGAACACACTTCTAGGGATCTTTGGTTAATATTTAACTAAGCGTCTTTTGCTACGTTTTCCTTGACTATGGTGCAAGTGATGAGCTGATAGCTAGGGCTAGCTTAACTTCTGCCAAACTATCGTCGTATTTTCGATAGAGCATAGGTATGCAAATAGATGGATACTACTATAGACTCTTTATTCACACCATTTATTCTTTTTTTTCATGTCATATGTTTTTTCCTTTATTCTTTTTATTGGTACCACAGAAAATACAAGCTACCAAATTACTCGCGCGCGAGTTAAAGTCACCTAGATTATATCTATCGGAAAATGTTTATATATTTTGCTTTCGAAAACGTACGAAAGTTTTTCGAACAGTAGTTATGCTTCAGGCCTACTAGGATGCACCACGACAAGAGAGTAGAAAATAATTTATTTTCAAATATCAAATACACTGTTATTGAAACAAAAGGCGATACTTACAACTAAATGCGATTTTGTTACTGATTTTAAGCTTTACATAATATTTTTAAACTTAATCACCGCTCAAACATTTCTGTCTTGTTTTTGCACGTGACTGACGTGACATTTCACGTCAGCGAGAAGGTAGTCAGCATTTCAAGCAAAGACTTACTTTATAAAAAAGACTCTTTAATCTATAACTATCGTTTGCTTATACCTCAGCCCATACGTTGATAAAGCATTCATGGTACAACCACACTGGCGTTTCCGAACAGTCATTGCACCGGCTATTAACCTGTCGTCTATACTCTAAACCACGCCTATTTATTCCTCAACTATTACAAAATGATAGGACTTTTCAAAGTAAAGAGAAACACTGTTTGGTTTATTGTTTTACTGGCTGCGCCCCGCGGTTTTACCAGCGGTCAAAAGGTGGAAAACATGAGTTTTCCAGGATAAAAAGTAGCCTGTGTTAATCCAGTCCATGATCAACCTTCATTCCAAATTTCATGTAAATCCGTTGAGCCGTTTCAGCGTTTAGTGGTAACAAATATACAAACTTTCACTTTTATAATATTAGTTTAGTTAGTTAGCGTTACGAGCTCGAGAAAAGGTTTAGGTTTGATTTCTTCAACTTAACCTTTAATCATCCCCTTAATAAGATACCAGGAGACCAGAACCCTAAAAAGTGATCAGGGCTATACTTGGGCGCTCGAGATTATCTCCGTCACTCTCACTGTCATGACATTTCTAACAAGGGCGACAGTGTCAGAGTAAATATCTCACTGCAAAATTAGGGGTTCACAGGATTCACCAGGATTCACATATGCCATTGACTTTTTTAAACATAACCTTAAAAAGCTCTGACTACACGCTGACGTAAAATATCACGTGCAAAAGCAAGACACCGAATCAAGCACAGTAATCAATGTTTAAAATCTCTGTACTTAATCGTTTTAGCTTATAAGCAAAGCCCAAAGTTCCCCTAAACAACTGCAATTTTATTCATTTAAATGCAATACGCGGACTCTAATTGTACAAACATACGATACGAGGCGAGGACTATTTCGCACTCAGCATAACTTAAAGCCTCCAATTAAAATCCAGGGCCGTTCAGAACAATAAATAGGAGGCACTGAGTTCGGTCCCCTGCTAAAGCCACACTAGGATTTGGTTAACATTACTGGACACGTATTATTGAGTTGTCTTTTGGGGTTCCGTGTCTAATAGGTAAAACGGGACCCTATTACTAAGACTCCGCTGTCCGTCTGTCTCCAGGCTGTATCTCATGAACCGTGATAATTAGACATTTGAAATTTTCACAGATGATGAATTTCTATTGCCGATATAACAACAAATAGATACAAAAAAAAAACATTTTCTCGAATAGGCGTGACAAAAGATTTTAAAATCCTCTTCCATAATGTGAGTACACATTTACTATTTACAAAAAAGCCTTTATTTCGGTAATAAACTTAAGTTTAACGAAGTTTGAAGCCATTTTTCACATATTTTTTCAACAGTGCCCGAAAACAGCTTGCTTGTGTCATGGCGTCGATTTGACGTCACGGCTAGTAAACATGTCATTGTGTCTATGCGTGATGAGCGGCGGATGACCTGAGTTCACTGAGGCGTGACGTCATACGCTGTTATTGTTGTTCCTGACAAGATGGCCGATTGCTGTATTTTAATGTTTTAATTTATTGAAAATCTTAATAATCTGTTTTTTAAAAATAAAACTAAACGTGTTTTAAATTTTTTAATCTGGCTAGTCCCCTGAAAGCATTGAATCGGCGATTTTTTGATACTGTCGTCATGCCTATTTAGCAAACTTGTGTCCCAAAAATTGTTCATTTTGACGTCTAGATAAACACCTTTGAGTATTATTACACCATTCAGAAACTCTTTGTATCCATTTTTATTTCATGTCGATGGCAGTTCCCAAGTGCGTTCTCACCATAAACAGGAACGCTAGAGTATGCACGCCGCGTCCTGTCTGCCGGATTGTGTATTAATTTGTCGAATGAGACGTCCTTCAGCGGGGAATGAGGTTGCGACGCTCTCATGGTTTAGTTATGAAATTTGTGGAATCTTAACAAATATGGCTCATCTCGATGAAAATCTATTCGGAAAACTTGAGAGAATTTGGTGGAAGCATTCTGAAGATAGAAAATTCGTTAGCTGTCTAGGAAAGCTGCTCTGTGTTCCTCTTCAGCAAATGGTTGCATAAAAGATATTTAAAACATAAAGCGGATATTTGTGGGACTAGTTTATGTTTCTATTTTTGTATTTTTATGTATACTAATATTATAAAGAGTTATAGTTTGTGTCTATTATAGTTATCTATGAAACTACTGGTCCAAATTTAAGATTATTTCCCTAATAGAAAGCTACAATATTCATGAGTGCTATACTGCTCTCATAAGCCCAAACGCAGTATCTCAAGAAAAAACAATAGATTTTGTTTTTTCACGCATCTGATAGCTTGAAAAATTACGCATCTGATGCGTGAAACAAGAACATTATTTTTACAAAACAAAAAACAAAAACCGACTTCAAAAGACCGACTATTGAGTTATTCATCTATTTGTCGCGCACGTACTTAATGCAAATTTAAGACTTATATGGTTTTCTCATGGATACCATTATCAGAACTGGACTAAATTGAAATTGAAATGGGACCAAATGGGAAGCGTCAGCTTTCTATTAAAAAAAGAATCATCAAAATCGATTCACCCAGTCCAAAGTTATGAGGTAACAAACATAAAAAAAAAAAATATAAAAAAAAAAACATACAGACGAATTGATAACCTCCTCCTTTTTTGAAGTCGATTAAAAACAGAAATATTTTTTTTTTAGATACCGCTCTTGGGCTTATGAGGGCAGTATAGGCAATATTTTATAGCCTTAAACTGCTAGGCCTAAGGCCAAGCAGTACCGGGTACAAATAATTTTATCAAATTAGTAAATATTAGTCACCTTTGACGCTTTCACTTTTCTACAAAAAAAATAAAAAAATAAAATATGCCAGATTACCTTCACAAAACTCCAAACCAACAAAGCCCGGCAATATTTTATTAAATAAACTCATCAGGTGGAATTAAAAATTTGAATGAAAATGGTAAAGGCTGTCAAATGAAAAGTGTCATATAAATGGAAGCTGTATGTTTGTGTGTGTGTCCCGCCGCGTGCGCTGTGGGCGAAGATTGATCGCTGTTATGATATATGTGTACTGATGGAGAACTACGCGTATGTATTAGTTAGATATTGGATGTGGTACTAGGCCCAAGTTTGAAGGCTTTTTAAGACAGATCTAAATTTTCTAAAACTATTGGCATCCTTGTCTAATGGCTTGCAATGATAAAGACAGATATATTTTTAGTTAGTTTAGATCTGTCTTAAAATGCCTTCAAACTTGGGCCTATTGTAATAATTATTATACAGTTAACATATACATAGTTTACTTGCTACGTCTGACCGTTACATTTTCTGGGATAAAAAGTTGACCATATGCTAATCTAGGGTAAGCCTTCATACTATATTTCATCCGAATCTGTTCAGTCGCTTTTGCGTGATTGAGCCCGAAACTAATTGTTCTTTAAATTGTTACAACAAATCACAAAATTCTTGTAAATACCCTAACTTCAAAACCCTTGTAAGCTTTACAAAACCTAATCGATTTAAAATCGAATCAATTCAAAGGAATACGATTTGGCGGGCATACATTGAAATGGCGTGCCTAAATCGCTTCCAAATATTTATGTTGTACTAGATTAGACAGATATCATGTTTTCGACTACTATATTTGAATACAACGATTTTCAAGAAATATTTATCGACAGACTGGCAGACAGGTACGGATACAAGGGGTAAAGGGTGCGATTGCCCCCCCACTCGAGTCACGATTAATCTACTTCATTTTGATCAAAAATATCTCAAAAATTCCGCGCTCGCATCGCTCGCGTATTTTTCGAAGAAAACAAGTTGTGCACTGAACGAAATTCTGAGTCCGCCCCTAGATAGACTACAATAACCTCCACAATGGGCCGCGTACATCAATATCTGAAACGTTATGAATTTTCGACGACATTGGCTTGAATTTCATATGCGCATAACTTTCTAAGCTCAATATTTTTTTGATGTCCATATCTCAGTGAATCAAGATAGTAAAATGCTTTATTGTGCCCATAAAAGTTATTAATAGGCTGTGACCACGTTTACTGCGATAATTTAGGGCTATGTAAGCGGTCGCACTTAGTAGTGTTTTTGAGAGTAGCTTGGATTTGCCTGATGGTGTTAATTTAGTTGTTTTAATGATCAAATCAAAACAACAAAATTTTCACCATATTTTACCACCATTTTGAGTTGATATTTCATGATTGGATTAACTTTGTATGAAATTGCCTGAAATAAAATAATTTTCATTTATTGTTTTATACCTAAGTAGTTATAGGTAATATTCAACGTTTATTATACCTGCTTAAAACATTTGAAAATGAAAAGTGAAACAGAGCTAATGACTTCATTTTTTGTTATATTTTCTACGGTACAATCGTGTATCACGTGAAGTTTCATAAAATGATGCGAATTTGCGTAGTCTACTTTGTTCGTCTGTGTTTTTTTTCTCACACAGTGTCATCTTTAATTCACATTTGATTTGATATGCTATTCTCGTTCTATAGATATTTCTTGCGGTATCCGTCACCTTCACTGAAACCAGAGTGATAGGGACAAAAAAAAATGAAATGAAACTTTCTGTTTTGACCTTTTGACTTTTTTGAAATGGGTTAAAAATATAAAGTAAGACAACAAATCTTAAAATACCGCATCTATCTGCCAGAGATTACCAACTGCACGTCCACATTAAGCTGTCACAATGTCATACATAAATTAAAAGCGGCCTAATGAGGAACATTATGACGGCTCGCAAGACTCGATTAATTTCATTGTGCGGGTGGTCTATTGTAATCGATGGTTTTACACTATAATCGATTCGGTACGATCCAGAATCCCAGATGTTCATTAAAAGGTCAGGGGTCTTTGTTGGAAATAGATCTTTTTAGGCGTTTTGTTTGGGAAATATTGATTGGATCCCACGTGGGTTGTTTATTTTAGATTAGGTAGGTATAAAAGCTTTTTGATCGATATCAAAAAACGAGGAGTTTTCAATTGTTGTTTTATTTTAAAGATTAATAATATCTAAGAGGTCAATCATTTTATCAACAATTTTTTTTTTTCAATTTAAAAAAATATATTTTCAGGGTGGTCAATTTTAAATTTCAAAAGCTAGAATCGAATATCAGAGAAGTTAGCCGATAGAGCCGCTAGAAAAGAAGAAGTTCGCTAGCTGACGACCAACCTCCAGAAATGCAAAGTTTTCTATATTACCTCTACAATAAAAGTTTTCTGCAAATTATTAAAACTTTATAAAAATCCTTAAACCCTAACGGGTTTTTTTATTGTTATTACAATCAGTCACATTCACATGTCAAAATTACATATTTTATAGAGCCGAAAAAAACAGGGTCAAGTTTACTTAAAAAAAAAAACAAATACAACCATCAAACTGGCGGCGTTCCTACGTTGGATAGCCAAAGATAAATAAACAGAAATGGGTTGATCTTTTTCCTATACTAAAAGTAGTTTAAATGAAAACCACACTCAGCTTATACATCCATTCCGTGTAACCCCGAGCACTGCACATTCGAAATCAAATAAGAAAACCATGTCAAAGCTTTTACTTCTAACATTATTAATTGAAGAGCAGGATTTATATAGCTTTTAATTTTTATACAGGATGGTTTTGCTTTTCGCTGTATGCTTTTACAGGCTGTTTTCTTTACTAGGTGAACATAATGAATGTTGTTAAGGGACACAATGGTGTGGTTTAATTCGTTTTGTGCTGACTCACTCTCGGCCTGCTTTGTTGGCTCCAACTTTTTTTATTTTATATAGAGTAGTGAGAGATAGTCTGCGGCATTTTCTAGAAATTTCTAGGAACGCGTGTTTTTTATTACCAAGTATGTTATGATCTATTTGCTATAGGGTGATTGCTAATGGGTTGATTACACGTAACGAGTACAGTGGCGAGACAGTAAATGGGTACACTCGGCCGAGCAAACAAATCGTTCTAGTGACTGTCTCGCCTCGTCAAACTGTTTATAAAAACCGAGTACTCGGCCTTAGGCACTGTCTCGCCATTGTACTCGTTATGCGTAATCAACCCATTAAAATAGATAACGTTTTTTTTCTTTTTTTATATTTCAGATTGCAATTTTTTTTTAGTTTAAAATAAATATCTGTGCGTTTCGTAGCTCTACAGACTAAGGTAGGACGTGTTGGTACGAAACTAATGGGCTTACCTCGCACTCCTGAACTAAACTCCCACAAAAGAAGTAGGACACCAACTTATACGCCGCCAAAGAGTAACGTTTTAATCAACTTGAGAATTGAAGTTAGTGAGTATCTACCCTGTATAGTAAATATACAGGCCACAGGGTTATATGGAAAGTGTATGCTAAGCCGAAAAGGGCTCATAGTAGTCATCATTATGAACAACTTTTACTATGGGAACAACCCAGAATTCGCGAAAAAAAATCAGCTGTTCCATACATTTTGTCGAGTGTCATTGACATTTTTTTAGGGAACAGCTGATTTTTGTTTCGCGAATTTCGGGTTAGTCCCATAGTAAAAGTTGTTCAAAATGATGAGTACTACACGTCTTTTTCGGCTCCTCATAATTAACCCTGTATAAAATCTTCGACTAAACCTTAAACAATCAGCCTTCTTTTCTACACTAATTAAGAATTAATTAGAATATTAAGAAAAGGAAAGATTTGTATTTTTGGGTTTTTGTATGTTTAGAACGATTGAACTCAAAAACTACAAGACCGATTTCAAAAATTCTTTCACCATTAAAATGCTATATTTCATGACCGTGCGAAGCCGGGGCAGTTCGCTGGAACTAAACATTTTATCTAGCCATTTGACACCTAACTTCTTCAACTCCTCATTCATCAGACTTCCTCTAGGTTTAATCGCCACTGTCCAGTCGGTGGCTTAAATAATTTACTATCGTCCAGTTACTCCCTCGAGAGTCATTCTTATTTTGTGCTGTACTCGCTTGGTACACAGTACGGCTGTGACGACGTAGTGGAAAGAGACCACTTTTTTCCTACCAAAAACGGAGACATCGGTACATACGATTAAAAAACATCTTTGAAAACTTTAAGCACAGATTCAACGGTACATTTTCTTTTGTGTAAATCGAAATATATTCAATCATTTTTACTAAAATCATTTGAAAATAGTTTATTTCTTTTTTTGTAATATACACGCAGCTGTAGTTTGCTGTTAGATAGTTTGCTTTATGTAGGAAAAATGTCCATTTTGACAAATTTTTTTATGATGTTTAATTTTTTTTAAGTTTACCAAACTTGAGGAAGAGCTGTTTCAGATAACTCTTCAATAAGTTGAATGTCAACAATGGCCATCTAAGCAAAAGTAATCGCTTTAAATTTTTGATACACATAATTATGACTAAATAAACTAATATAAATTAAATTTGGCATAAACACGTAATAAATAATACAATTGGGCAGAACCAATAATAAAAAACAGGCGGAACTGAAATTGACCCACAGTGATATCACCCAAGTTGACATACTGTGACTCACCCTAGTTGGCATACTGTTCATTCCATACTGTGCCACGGTCAGCAAGGGGATTTCCAGGGTGATTCCGTGCGGATGCATTGAGCGCCCCCCGCTGATTGTATGGCCCCACTTTATTATTATGGCGCAAGTTTTTGGATCCCCTATTATTGTTATTTCTCATAGTGATTCGATTATCTCTAGATCCCCTGTAATTATTACTGGAGTGGATCTGGGAATTATTGTCAGGTTAATAAGTTTTGTAGAAAATGGCGCAGTTAAGCAAGATTATGACAATGTGACTGTTTGTTTAGACGTGTATTTTGGCATTTATGGCAGTTTGTATGTATGTTTTTGTGTGTTTGTAGAAGAGCTCTCGTCCTATCTTCTCTCAATCTTCTAAAATCTTGGCTTATTGTTGTATGGTAATTTATATAGATACGTTTCATTATGCACTTCATAAAAATTAAAGTTACAATACCGAAGAGACTTTAGTCAGATAAAAATGTTTCTTATTTGTTTTTTGAAGAAAAAAACGAGACTCGTCTTTGATTAAGTCGGGTTTTCGATACAAAATAAAACAAAAAAATATGAGAAAATGTGTTTGTTGTGTGTTTGTGTTTACTTTGACTAAATGTGTCAAACCACGTTAGTTTTCATAGTGAAATAATTGTTGTTGTCACTAATTGTTATTGTTAGTTGTTAGATACAATTACGAGTATCATTTTAAGTGGTATGGTTATATATGATTATGATTTATGACGGAAATAATAACTAACTGCTCTCAAAGTAAAAACCTTTATACCGGAAAAAGTCATATTAATTTACGTCCAAGAATTACCAAAATAACTTTTTATTTAACAAAAAGTAAAGACAATTCGCGCCTTGTTATTTCGAACAAAACTGCACCAACAGCTATAAAAACAAAAGGATACTTTTGATATAGAAAACATTCAGCTCCCGTTAACAGTTCGCTTCCCATTTCGTGTTTATACCGAGTACCGAGTATACCGAGTAATACCAACTGCCAACTGTATGCCGGAACTGCCCCGTTGGGACTGGTCACTCGGTTTTTGCAATGGCTTTACGTTTCCAACTTTTAGTCTGACAAGTGACTTGCTAAGGTCTTCTAAGGTTCGAATCTTGGTTTGGTAGATCTTCTAAGCTCAAACTGTACAACTACACTGCGGATTTTATAGTTAAACTATATACATACTAGCTGACCCGGCAGACTTCGTGCTGCCATACGTTTGTATGGGAAAAAAAGGGCTGTTTTTAGGGTTTTTCAATATTTCTGAGAGATTTTGTTAATATTTTTTTTCCGTAAGAACCTTCTCCTAATAATAACAAATACAACAAAAAAAGAATTAGTGAAATCGGTCCAGCCATTCACGCGTGATGCCGTGACCAAGGAAAACGGGTTTCATTTTTATATATATAGATAACGGTGCTCCGCAGTTTCACACGCTGTTCTCTGGAAATCCATATTTTTCTGGGTTGAAAAATAGTCTGTGTGTTCATTCTGAATATAATCCTTGAATCGTTTCAGCGCAAAGAAATAAAACATCCACATCCAAACATATAAACATTTACGTTCATAACATTAATAAGATATAGTTAATATTATTAGGATATAGGACACAAAAATTAAGTGTAGCAGTTTTTTTATTTGACACGGAACCCTAACACTTCAGTAACAGTTCCATGATTTCTATACCGAAACCAAACCAAAGAAAAACTCAACGCGCATCGATACCGATAATATTCAATTATTTGTCTCAAAAACGAACGCGTCGATGATATGTTCAATGAAATTTCCAATGATATTTTCAAAGGCATTTCTCGATATTTTCGCACTGTGCTTGTCGATTTTTTCACTACATTGACTCGGAACGGCATAATTCACTTTACGACTCAATGGTTCTAATGTATTAGACTCTATTAAAGAGAATTGAAAGGTTTTTAATGACGTCGCCGTTTGTTTTCATCTGAATTGAAATTAGCCGAAATACGATTTCGAATCTATTGTTTGGGTGTTAAGGCTGATAACTTTTTGGGATATTAAAACGGGAAGAAAATTTTGTGAATAAGATAGTCTTATTATAGCCAGTAATCTTATTATTTTCGGTTTAGTTTTTACTTTGAAATGCTGAAAGTAGATCTAATAAAGCAAGGACACAACTCTTAAGTACCTACTATTGTCTCTGTCTTCTAAATTACTATTGACATAAATCCAAGTCATTGATTTGGAAAAACGCATCATTATAGTTTTTATAAACTATAAAATTAATTGAATAACGTAGGTCGAGGATCAGTTGCGAAGTGCTCTACCGTTTTAGCTGAACCTTTCTATACGAAAGGTGTAAGGCCGAGTAGCACTTCATGAGGTACAAAGTTCCGGAAATCTGCTAGAAAGAACCTCTATTTTATGTTTTAAAGAAGTATCCCGTATCTATACTCTGACATCGGAGCTAGCCACTTAGTCTATACAAACTTACTAACTTAGTCTGTATCTATACAGTACACATTATTAATTTAATAAATAATCTGTAAATTTCGAAAATCCTGACAACGCTTGGCGGCAACTTTGTATTATTTACCTACATTTTCTAAGAACTTGTAACAGAAACTCTAGTCCATAATGCGGCTTGGTTGACAACCTATTGTTCCTATCTCAAAGCACTGGGGGCCTACTATTAACTCTAAGGCATTATGGGTAAAAAAAATTATATGACTCTGTCTAAATGACCAACTTTTAACATTAACTTTATTAACGAGGCGTAATTGAGGAGATAAAATAAGAAAAAAAATATTTGAAAATAGGTGAAAAAGAAATACAAGTAAAACATAGGTTTCGAGAAAACGTTGTTTTTGTTTTATTGGTATGTCGGTTATAATTCTTTTTCTCAAAAAAAGAACTGCGATTGTGATGCCGTTTTCATATTTGAAGACAGATTACATTCTGTTGAAGGTTTGCCCCGTGGTTTAACGTTTTAACCGTTTTTGTATTGTTAATACTTATTGGGTTTATGGTAGGCCCCCTGATCGAGAAAAGTTTTATCTCTAGAAACTAAACCATTGTTCTTCATTTTAAATTTCATACTCGGTTAATTCAAGCAGCTAACCGAAAATAAACCTTACTTTTCACAGTTTAGAGTACATTTTCCATCGTCGAATACGTTTAGCTATAACAGTCTTTCAATTATAATTTTCCATAGAGCTTGTTCAATATTGTCATCTATAAAAATATGGCTCTACCATTTTATTGTCTATTCGAATAATCCGAAGATTATTCGAAGTATATTCGATATTTTTATGTCGAGTAGAGATTAAAAGCTTTGTCAAAACGGGAAGTTATGATTTTAGACATAAAAAAACTATTGGAAAATTGATTCCAATAACAATAAATGACAGCTTTCGTTTAAATTGTTTTTGGTCTGGGAAACGGAGAAATTAAAGCGGTTCGTGTTTTTATGTTTTAGTTCCGTTTGACTGCAATATTTTAACATAAGTAATTGACAAAATATTTCTATTTTAACCACAGAATACAAGGTAGTTCCTTTATTTTTATTTTATTACAAATAAATCCGCGTTTGCCCACCAACTCGCCTGTTGATAAGAGACGTTGTGGTCGAAGATGAAGAACGCAAAATTTAGGTCATGTAAACTTAATGCGGGTGCTAAGTACTTGCTGTTTTTTTTAAGCTACATGGCAAAGTTTTTTAAAACTTAGTAATTATAATATTGCAATAAAATTATTTTAGAACAAGATTATTTTTATTTATACCATTTTTTAAGCTACAACTATACTGTATTTCTCACAATATACCGATTTTAATTTATTCTCAACGTACAAAAGAATAATTTAAGCCGCAAGGCTACTCGATAAACTAATGCACTACATCTATTTAATTACAAAATCCTAAAACAATGCAAAACCTCATCATCCCCTATTTCGCAACCAAACGACAACTATAAAAAAGAGACCGAAACAATAGAAAAATAGGAACGGAAACAATAGAAAAACAAAAACTGTAGAACAAAGAACGGGGTCACGGTATGTCATAGTCATATAAAACCTATGACGTCCCATTCGACACCTGGTACTCTGAAACGGACGACGATGAATATTTGAAGCGAATTTCGCAACACCCCGTATGTTGCTATTTTCCACGAAACTACGTAGAATAGGAAATAGTATATTCGGATTTTATTGTTTTAAAAATTTGGATTATACAGCGTGTTACGTAACGTATTTTGTTGTGACATGTTGTTTAATTTCGGAAATGGTATTCGGTTTTTTAACACGCTTATATTAGCTTCACCTGTATGTTTGTAACCGACTCCTTTGGGCGCGATTTTGACCCACTTTAAACGGCCGGATTTCGTTCAAACTTTGTAGATATATCGAGGATCGATGACAATAAATTATTATACAAAAAATAAAAAATATATACCTACTTATAAATAAATTAAAATAAATATATGAAGCTGATAAATTGTGTTTTTGCTCCGAACGCGATTTCTACGATTACTGTTAGCTAAGCTGCGACTCGGTACGCGAATTCTGTGACTACTGCTGGCTAAGCTGTGGTTCCCCACGGCTACTGGTACATATTCTGCTACGTGCCGCGTTTTTCAAAGAGCGATGACAATGCGTGTTTTTTAGTTTTTAAACTATTCTATATTATTGTTTTTAATCTTGTTTGTACAGCATGTTACGTGAATCAAGTTCTATTATATTTGACTTAATACAGTGTGTTATAAAAAAGATGAATAAGACAGTAGTGAATCTTTCTACATTTTTTATACTTACGGAAGGATATTTTCAATTTCATACTCTTAATTTTTTTTACTATACGAAGAAACAAGAGAGAAGAAGAAGAGGGAAACAGAGCTACAGCCAAACCATTACCGTTTCTTAACCAAGCATTTTACAGGGTTATTCATAACTCATCATTGTGAACAACTTTTACCATGGGACCAACCCGAAATTCACGAAAAAAAAAAATCAGCTGTTCCATACATTTTGTCGCGCATCATTGACATTTTTCTATGGAACAGCTGTTTTTATTTTCACGAATTTCGGGTTGGTCCCATGGTAAAAGTTGTTCAAAATGTTGAGTACTAGGTATTTATAAGTCCTTTTCGGCTTAGCATACCCTTTGTGAATAACCCTGTATAAGTAGACTAACAAGATATAGTAGTAAAATTTATTTTACAATGACAGGCATTTTTTCGGGATAATAAAATACTGTTCAGTTCACCCTCCATTAGCGAATAGAGTGGCCGTCTAATAAAAGCGAATAATCTTTTTGGATTGCACTTTATTCTAACTTTTTGTACATTTTAGTATGATTGAATTTCAAACTCGTATGAATTGAGTATTTATTTTACCTTCAGTAGGTTCTTAAGGCGAAAAATAATATTAACGTTGAACTTTAACAAAGATTTTGGTGGAAGTTTGTTTTTTGTAAAAAAAAAAACAAAAAAAAGCCAAAAAACAAATTATAGTTTGTAAAAAAAAATTAAATAAGAAAAATGGTAAGAGTGTGTGGTTTCAAAAAAATACCTTCAGTGTTTGGGACGCAGGGAACTGCCACAGCCATAAATAGATAGGTATAATATTTTGAAATAATGTCCCTAATTATCTTAGCCGAAACTTATTTCCAGCGCGTACAACTCCAGCATTTACTGTACCTAAACAAAAAAAAATCGAAAAAAAGCCATTCAAAACAAACGAGATTGGCTTACCGTTTCACCTTTCATCAATAATTTACAATTGTAACAGGAAAAAAGCTTTCCATTAGGTAAAAAAGAAAAACAAACCTTCGCGCCATAACACAATACATAATCTCATTATGAGGGTACATTCACGAAACGTCCTTAGTTTATTTTTTTAAACCGTCCTAACCGGATAGCTGGGTAAACAAGAAAAATGGTTTTCTAAATGAAGACAAAAGGGATCCGCCGTGAAACGTATAAAAGCGGGGGCAAAAAGTGACAAAAATGATATTCGACGGAGGCTTCAACACGCTAAGCTAAGCTTAATACTGCATCAGTGTTGTGTTGTTAAAAAGTAAAATTGAAGACTAGCTCTAAAAAATCTATAGAAAACCGTAAAAACCTATCAAAAATCTACTGCTTTTGGTAAAATGCCATATTTTGATAAAAATGTAAAATTAAACAATGCCATGCAAATTTGCAATTTTGCATGGCAAGGGCAGCTGAAGATTGTATTGTAAACATCGATCAAGTATCGGTCGTCGGCGACAAGGTCGATTCACACATATCAGTGAAGCCACAGTTCCGACACAGTACCGGCACAGTGTGAAATATTCTTTCATACATTCTCTACAAACGTCCCCCACTTGTCAGTGTCAGTGACGACACAGTGCTCTCAGTGTCAGTGCCGACACCGGCAATCACAGATGTATTCGTCGACGACGATATTTTTTTGTCGGATCACGGACGCCGCGGCATCAAAAACAAAATGGAGGACGAGCGATTGATAGAATTTAATACATTTTAACTGAAGCTCCGTGAACTGAGTACCTACTGACATGTGTGAATTGAATCACTGACGCAACACTGTAGCACTGATACGGCTTCACTGATATGTGTGAATCGACCTTTAAGCATTTTTAAGAACCAGAGACACCTTCCGAAAAAGCTGAAGATCTACAGCTAAAACACTAGGGCCACGGAAAAATTGTCTGAAAATCCTTAAAAGCTACATTATTCGATTTTCAAGACGAATACTAAAGATTACATTTAAAAAACACGATTTTAGCATGATCTAATTTCATAACATACAATACTTTGGTCTTAGTCAGTTTAGACCTTATGACGTTGACTTTATAACTTTTTCATAATAAACTGTTAGGGCGTAGTTTCAGGAGGTGCCTCTTTGGATTTTGTATGTAAATATTTAATGGAGAAGCTTCGGCTTACCTTTGGAATAAATTTCAGAAACCTACACCTAGTTCATAAACAGACAAGCTTCAAGTACCTAATTTAAAATTTAAACCCTTGATTTAAAATAAATGACAAAGTTTGTGTGTTTATAAATGGTTGAATTGATTTAGATGAAACTTGGTATGGAAGTAGCTAATAGCATGGATTTGTATATAATATGCTACTTTTTATTCCGGATTAATTAGCAGTTTCTGCAGAAAATCGCAGCTAGTTGTTTATAAAAGCAATCACGGCTTTTCCAAGCTTGTTTCAACGAATACCTGGTACAAAAAGTCCAATAAAACCTTTAACTAGGCCACCCTAGTAATGAAACTGAATTCAAATTCCAGTCTGACCTAATTCAAAAGTTCAAAAAGTTGCACTTAACAACTAAGTACAGCGAAAACGACCGCATTACCATATCAATCTCAGTCCAGACGCGTCCGTTCTCATCGCAGTCCCAAACCCAAATGACTGTAAGAATCCAAGTTTCAATTTATCACCGAGAGATGGCGTTGAATGTATGAATGAATTGAAAGTTAGATTACACAATTTAAATTCCCCCTTCATGCAAAATAGGGATGGAAAGATGAGGTCTGGGGGGGGAATACATTACGGTATGGATAGGTGGGGAGATATTTGCTCTCAGAAGCTGCGAGACCCATCGAGGCGAAGCAAAATCCTAATGGATTATGGTATGATTAGACGAAGCTCACCTGAAGCCATTTTACTTTTTTCTCGATTTCTATAGAGTACTAAGCCTCTAATCTCAGGGACCTCTTTTATCGCTCCCTTTGAATCGTGAAGCAATTAGGGGAAAAACAATTTAATTTTTCGCGCAGCTTAATCCAATTTGTTGTTTTTTTCCCGACATCGGCTTTGAATCGATTGGTCAGATGAATTCGTTTAGAAGGGTTGTATGCTTTTATGTGAGATTAAGGTATTAATTTGGTACGGTTTTATCGGATTTTTAATTGGTGTGTTGAGAAATTGTTTCGGAATTGAGTTGGCGAAAGGATTTTGTAAAATCTTTGCTCATTTTTGTTTCGGATTATTGAGCTGGGTTTGTTCGCTATATTCTTGTTTTCTAGCATTTTCCGGGATAAAAAGAGTTCAATATCCGTTCTTGGATGCATCTAGGTTTGTTGACAGATTTATTGAAAAGCAGTATTAGCTATTTTGTAGTGAAAATGTGGCAAAGGGACTGTAAAGTTCGAGACAAAGTTACTTTCAAATTTTATCATAATTTAGGTATCTAATTGGTAATTGTACCTTTAGAAAATTACTGAAATAATAGAATAGTATGTATCAATACTAAAAGAAAACAGACAAAAATAAATTTAAAGAACCGTAAGCTAAAACCAATTCTGCTATTCATCAAAACGCTAAAAACGAGCGCTAAAAAGCATGTTCACACTTCACGCTATTACACAAACCCCTTTCAAAAGGTAGAGTGTTAATTTTGTTAATTTTTTAATAATCAACCTGTGAATGCGAAATCTAGGGCAAAATTAGCAGGCGTTGCGTGCGTTCTTTTTTAGAGGAATGCTTCACTTTTGATGGTTTCATTTGGAAAAATTTAACGCGTTTCATTTTATATCGTGTAAAGTATCAGAGAAAAGGTTTTGAAGGTAGACTAACTTTGTACCGCAGCGACCCAAGTTGTGTCTTGGCCTCCGATATTTAGAGGCTTCTCTATCTTGAGCAAAGTAGTGTGCAAAATAGTTGCGAAATGTTATAAGATCATTAAATATGATTTAAACTATAGTCGAAGTAACTGATAAGAACTAAGTGAATAATAAGATAAGTCAGTGATCCCGTGTTTTTGTAACAAAATGTCTTAACACTTAAATAAGAGATTTTAAATTAGATCAATACCTACCCGAAAGAAATGTGTATAAAACCTTACAGTACTTCGTGCAACCTAAACTCACAAGGTTTTCTTATTATGTTGGACCATGGATAGTTTTACTTACCCGTGGTCCAAACCGCTTTGACTTTTTAACCGACTTCAAAAAAGGAGGAGGTTATCAATTCGTCTGTATGTTTTTTTTTATATATATATATTTTTTTAAATGTTTGTTACCTCATAACTTTTGACTGGGTGAATCGATTTTGATGATTATTAGAAAGCTGACGCTTCCCATTTGGTCCCATTTCAATTTAGTCCAGTTCTGATAATGGTATCCATGAGAAAACCATATAAGTCTTAAATTTGCATTAAGTACGTGCGCGACAAATAGATGAATAACTCAATAGTCGGTCTTTTGAAGTCGGTTTTTGTTTTTTGTTTTGTAAAAATAATGTTCTTGTTTGAACGCTTCCGACCTCTGCGCCGTGGTCTAAACGCTATGTCCAACTGGTTGGACCACGGGTCGAGAGCGTTCAATAAAGTCAAAGCGGCGGCATGGCAGTGTCTTTTGCCACCTTTACTTTCCCATATTTATTAACAAATACCGAAGTTAAGTGCTTTCTTAAATTCGTTAATCTGAAATCTTTTCGTATTACTCATTTGGGGTAAAAAGTATGTTTTTCAAATACGGGTTTTTACCGTTTTAACCTCAGTTTAGTAATGCGGTTACTTACTCATATAAATCCATACATTTAAGACTATTGTATGATTAACACTTGTGCTAACCTTCTTATGACTAAGATTGTGTTAATTGTTGACTAGCGACTAGCAAATGTGTTTTGGAAATTCTTAGAAAATATGGACACAATAGAGGCTTTACTTATAAAGCCTGCTTAAAGTTAGTCACTGTTTAAAATGCTCTGACAACTTCTTGCTGACGTAAAATGTCACGAGCGAAAACAAGACAAAAAATAGTAAAAATTTATAGTTTAAAAAACTTAAAAACTCGCATTGTCATCGGTCTTTGACAGGTGTTCAAAGTTTGAATTAAATCTGATCGTTCAAAGTAGGGCAAAATCGAGCTCAAAGGAGTCGGTTACATACATACAGTATACATGCAGGTGAAACTAATAAAAGAGTATTAAAAAGCGTGTCAGTAATCAGTTTTTACAAGTCGGGCCTTAGAATATCAAGAATTGTAAATTAGCATTGCTATTATTTTAACAAGGTAACGTTGTCAATTTTAGGTACTTTAATCGCGAATGGTGACTTGAGCTTTGTTTTTAACTGACTTACCTATACAGGGTTATTCATAAAGGGTATGCTTAGCCGAAAAGAGCTCATAGTACTCATCATTATGAACAACTTAACTTTTACTATGGGACCAACCCGAAATTCGTGAAAAAAAGATCAGCTGTTCCATAGAAAAATGTCAATGACTAGTACTATGAGCCCTTTTCGGCTTAGCATACCCTTTATGAATAACCCTATATAAAAGGAGGAGATTCGCAATTCGGTTGGATTTTTTTCATATTGGTAATTTGGTAGTAACCTCAGAGGTCCGTCATTTTTTAAATCCAATTTAGATTTGTTTGATAGATTTACTTTCAGATTGGTTCCATAGAAATTTCATGAAAAGATTCGTTTTATAATCAAAATATCCGGAAAAGTACGTTTTCCAAGAAATTAGAGAGCTACTTTATTTTTTTGAAGTTTTCCTTAAGTTTGAAAAAAGCTGTGAGTAATGTTTTTTTTTTCATTTAAATTTATGTTGATTATAAATAAGTATGTACAATCATTGTGTTGTACTATACATACACATTTACAAGAATATTGCAATTTGCAGTGTAAGAGATATGTAGGTATGAAAGTTTGTGCCAGTGTGCACGTGTGTAAGAGATCTCAGTATGAAAGTTATTATTTGGCATTGTTTTTAAATACAACTTACAATGATTCTAACAACAATAGATATTTATTACCTATTCAAATAAGTATTTATTTCTTTGTATTTTGAAACACTTAAAAAAGAGGTACATTTTTGTTGTAGGTTAAATAAAGTACACATTGTATTGTACAATTTGAAAATTATTTAGCATTGTTTTCAAAATATTTGTATGATCTCGTCGTACCTTAGTTCTTAGAACAATAGGTATTTCGGTATTTATGTATTCAAATAGGAAAATTCTCGGAAACTCGTCTATGGCGATTGGTGACGCATTGTTTCTTATCTCATTGATTTTCCTCTACAATAAGGAATAGTACATATTTACCTATTAACATATGTATTTATTTATTGTTTTACAAAACGTTTTCACATTAAGTTATGATATAGAAGCAAAAGTTTGAGAGCCTGTGTGAATATTTTCCCGCTGCGATGGCTAGTTAGATTTGAATTAAATTAGGCAGATAAATTTGTAAAATATAATTTCGGACACATGGTTTAAAGGAAAGGTTAAAACCGAAATAATCGGGGCAAATTAGACCAAAAAATAGGAGTAACTTTACATTAATTCAGAACACCATCATAAATGAAACCTAAAAAGTCCTCATCGATCCGATACGTGCAAAAATTTTTACTCCGGGTAGAAGGTCACCAAAACGGGTTTTTCGCGATTTTCTCAGAAACGGTTCAAGCTACGAGGATACTGTTCAAGACAAGTCCCATTTTATAAACAAAAACTACAGCATCCAACTTTTGCTATGGCATCAATACTAAAATCGCAAAATATCAGTCCATAAATTTTTTCGAGTGTCAATCTTGACATTTTTTTATGGAGCAGCTGATTTTTTTCGTGATTTAATGTTTGGTGCTATAGTAAAAGTCGTTCTTAATGATTAGTAGATATTATGAGACTTTTCTGGCTCAGTATACCCTTTCTTTATAACCCTGTAGGTATATGAATTCTATTTTCATATTGTTGTTTAAAGCCAAAGAGCCATAACAGCGTGAAGATATTCACACAGTCTCTCAAACTTTTTTGGCTTGGCATACCCTTTTCTTATAACCCTGTATTCTTAGGGCGCGCGTCGGCTGCGCCCCGAACTCTGTTATAATATATAACTATAGTCGTCACAAAATAAGATGCCCGTTTGGACGTTTGTCATTGCGACGTAACAAGTGATGTCACCATACGACTCGTTATTCGATACTCACGATAAATCAATTCAAGTTTGTATGAGTATTTGATCGATTTGATTTTGTATTGTATAGTACTTACATTGGATTATGGTTACGATTCGAAAATTTAACTTAAACTTGAATATTATAGGTACATATATTAAAATGATACGAAATGTTTGTCTTTTATTTAATATTTTTAGTTATAATAACATTCATTCAATCACAAAAAAAAACAAGAAAAACGAAAGTGATTGAATCTTCATTCAATAATTTTCTTCGGATGATGAGCCAAAATCGTCAGTTGAGCTATCGTCAATTCAATAATTAAATGGTTACAACTTACAACACTAATATTTGAAAAAAGAAGACTGAGAACGTAACTGTTTTTGAGAGTTTCGTTATAATTTGACATTGCATGCTACCATAAACTATGCGCGAAAAGCGTTCCAAGTTACATTCTACGGTCTTTCTCAAGTGTCATAACGGGCATCTTAGGGGGCGTCCATAAAATTTACGTGAGGTGTTTTTTTTAATTTTCTGTTCCTCCCTCCCCCCCTGGTGAGGTGTCGTGAGATTTTATTCAACCCCCCTCCCCCATCCCCCAATCTCACGTGAGATTTTTCAAAATGTGGGTTTCTTACGAAAAGGTGTTGGATTGTTATTGTAAAAGAAAATTGTAAAATCGTTTAATTTTTTTTTTTATTTCAATTAGAAAAAAAATTGCGTGATATTTGCCGAGACCCCCCCCCCTCTCTCCAACGTAAGATTAGATGAGATTTGACTCGACCCCCTCCCCCCCTTAAACATCTCACGTATTTTATGGACGCCCCCTTATTTTGTGACAACTATAGTCCCTAAATACGCCCGAAGAAAAGAAAATAAATGCTGGGATTCCTAACCTAACATACCCTTAACCTTACAAACTTTTTTATTAGTTTCTCCTGAACACGTTACCGTTACAAAGTTTTTCTTGTAGAACATTGGGTTACACGGGTGAAAGACGTACCTGCAAAATTTACAGCCTTTATGTCTCACCTCATTTTAGTTTTACGTGTTTTTTACGCTAGCTGGGTTCAAAATTGGACGTAGGTTGATAAAATAGAACAATAAATTTTACAGGGTTTAAAGATAAAAATTTATAAAAAAAAAATTATAAAATAAGATTTATAAAAAGCCATAGTCCTAATCATCGTATAGGTACGTGTAAACAACTTTTATTTCGGGACCAAACTTGAAAACCTTAAAAAACCCTGTTCAATAACAAGAACATTATTTTTACAAAACAAAAAACAAAAACCGACTTCAAAAGACCGACTATTGAGTTATTCATCTATTTGTCGCGCACGTACTTAATGCAAATTTAAGACTAACCTATATGGTTTTCTCATGGATACCATTATCAGAACTGGACTAAATTGAAATGGGACCAAATGGGAAGCGTCAGCTTTCTAATAAAAAAAGAATCATCAAAATCGATTGACCCAGTCAAAAGTTATGAGGTAACAAACATAAAAAAAAAAAAAAGTCGATTGATAACCTCCTCCTTTTTTGAAGTCGGTTAAAAAATGTCAATGATGACAAAATGTATGGAACAGCTGATTTTTATTTCGCGAATTTCGGTTTGGTCCTAAATTAAAGTTGTTCATAATGATAAATACAATGAGCCCTTTTCGCCTAACCCTACCCTTTCCTTTACAACAGAAAATTCTAGTAAGAACTTTTGTATGAAAACGAGGCATGCCAATATTAAGTAGTTTCTGAAGAAGAAAATGATAAAATGAAATAATGCATTGTGAGCACCGCGACAAACCGATAGTGGCTTCCTGCCTTTCCTGGTGCAAAAAAAAATACTGATGAAATAAATTTAAAAAAAAGTCTTACCTGAACTCTTCGCCCCACATATCGCCATCTCCATCATTACTAAACAAATCACTAGCACAGCTCTAAACCTACTCAAGCACCATCTAACTTTGTTAAATCTAGAACTAACGTAACGGTCTCTCCGACTTCTGTCCTTATCATACACATTTCTTTTATATCCTCTATCTTCGAGTTGTGATTTGAGATCTTGGACATTGCTACGTTGGTTGGACAAGGTTTTTTCTAAAGGGTCCCTTTGGCCGAGTGGGTCCATTGGCTGACCAATGTTGGCCATGGTTGGAGTGTCCATCATTGGTGCTGGTGGTCAAATCTCCGTTTCATCTTTCGGGTGCATCTGTAACAAAAGAAAATTCAATTTAAGTTATGTAATAAACTAAGTTCGTACATTGATTTATAAGGAAAGGGTATACTTAGCAAAAAAAAGACTCATAGTACTCATCAATATGAACATCTTTGACCACAGGACCAACCCGGAATTTGCGAAAAAATATCAGTTGTTCCATACGTTTCGTCAAGTGTCATTGACATTTTTCTATGGAACAGCTGATTTGTTTTCGCGAATTTCGGGTTGATCGCAAAGTAAAAGTTGTTCATAATGATGAGTACTATGAGCCCTTTTCGACTGATAGTCATAGGCTCTGGGTGTCAGTTTTTAGGCTGCCTAAAGACATTTTAGTTACGAGGTTTCCTTTATTTAAATTTACGGAAACATCTAAAGAATTGACAACATTATAAGCCTTAGGGTAAACTTAAATTAAAACGTGGGTTCTAGAGTGGGAACAGTGGGAAGTATTAACAAACGCAGAGCAGGCGTTTTGCAGAAGAGGAACTTGCGAGGGCGTCTGGCGGGATGTGGTTGCTTTGAAAGATGAAATTGATGTAGCCCTCAATCTTGTACAAATGTCTAAATACATGATAAAAATGATAAGAGTTTAATATTGTTACCTCTAGAGCCTACTTGCTTCGTATTAGGTTAAGCGTGTAAATACTTTACTTGACGATTTTGGTGTGGCTTTTAGTTTTTAACCCAGAGTTAATAATTAGCACAGAGCTAACTGTACTACCCTAGTACGATCCAAGTTGGCCTTAGAGGTATAATTATTTATCAATCATAATCTTATGAGTCAAAAAAGGCCAGTATCGGGCTCATACATTCTTCTAGAACATAAAAGCTGATCAATGATGCTTCAACACTGTTTCAAAACCATCTCGACAACAAAAAAAGCGCCAAAGACTTAATCAAGTAACTGGCTGCATTCACTGACAACCTCCGATAAATTAAAAAGAAGAAAAAACTGGCACAAGGCACAAAATACCAACGTGAGAGCGGTGAAAAAGAAAAAAAATTAAAAAGAAAACAATATTGGCGCGAAAATAAACGCAAAACAAGGCGCGTTGCCGACAATCTAATAAGCAATTCATCAGGAGATGTGACAGTGTGTTATCGTGCCGTGTGGAGAGGGGATGCTGAAGGGAGAAGAAAGGGGATGCAGCGAAAACACCTGCGTCATTTGATAGTGTACATTAAAAACATGAGACTTGCTGGGACGTCGTATATTGTTTCACAAGGTCATGAATTATCTAGGTCTTAGTAATTCTAAATTAAAATTCTAAAGTAATTCATGACCTTGTGAAACAATAGCTTTAGCTTTTTGTAATATTGGGGCTTGAGATAATCTCCGTCCCTCTCCCAGTTATTACAATTATCATGAGTGCGACAGTGACAGACTATAATTATCTCTCTCCCCAGAATTGACATTGCCTGACAAAGTTGACCAAATATCGACTTCACATTTTTTACTCGTGTCTCTTGTTTTTTTTTTGGCTGAGCACATTCCCATCATATTTCCGTGACCTTTGGTAACCCAATTTTTGGATTACCCTAAAGTGGAACCGTCGTCAAATTTACGTCAAAACGAAAAAACGACTTCTAAATGTAACCTATGACATTCCGGAAAAACACTCGAATTATTTGCATTCGAATGTAATTAACGGCGTTTGTATGTCATACTTTAAAATCAGCCAAGCTACCAGTTTAAGCGAATTAGAGCTTGAATTAGAAATTAAAACAATTTTAATTTTAAGGCAATTCAGCTATTTTACTATGGAAACTAACGTGATTTCTACACATTTTTATTAACACGGGAATACTCACGTAAAAATTAAGTCGTCTACTACGACTGTCGTTTTTACGTGAGTATTCCCGTGTTTAATTATAAACAACAATGTAATTCAGCTAGTATTCGATAAATTAGAATTATAAATTATCCATAAACAATTCAATAAATACACAAGTAGGTGTAGGCAATTAGGAAGGCTACTTTTTATCCAGGAAAAAAAATGTATTTAAATAGAATTTTTATTAAAAAATATGGAACCAAAAAGGAATTAATCAACGACCTTTCCTTGTCCTTCGCCATGGGTCATAGCATAGCCTCATAGCGTTTTTAGGGCTGTCAATGTCAGTGATAAGATAGCGGTTGCACGTTTTTGCCGCTAGAGGCACTGTTCACTTTGGTAAACCACCATCTGTCATTAGAATAGTTTCATAGTTGTTGTAGCCCTTTGCATGTCCTTAGCAGTGTGTCTGTCTCTTTCACGCTAGATACAGTTGTCTCTTTCATGCTAATTGAATATCTATAAGAAAAAATGGAAAATATAGAATATAGGTATAAGAAACCTAAATAGAATTAAAATTTGAAGTAACAAACGTCTTTTCAAATTATTTTTCATTAGCAACCTGCCCCGACTTTGCACGGGTATGAAACATAGCCGATGTTCAGGGATAATGTAGCATTCTAATGGTGAAACAATTTTTGAAATCGGTCCAGTAGTTTTTGAGTTTAACCGTTACTAACATACCAAAATCCAAAGATACAAATCTTTTCTCTTTATAATATTAGTGTAGATGGTGTAGCTAAAAGGATGTTGAATTACTAAACCTGCCTGAACCTGATTGATCACAATTGGCGATAAGACCACCACTTATGATACTAGTTTGAAATTCTATTCTGTTCTATTACTCTAACTTCATCGAGTATAGTGCTCTAGAAAAAGTTTCGATCTATCTATCTAAACTCAAAACATACATACTAATCAAAAACAACCGTCTTTTTTTGCTTCTCTTTAGTCAGTTAAAATTATTTGCAAGGGAAAATATCCACGTATAAAATAAATTACCTGATTTGTTAATCCGAACACGTTGAAAAACACTACATTTTTCAATTACATCCATATTTTAAAACACAAACAAAATCACTAACAAAACACGAAACAAACCAAATTAAATCCCACAGTCGGAATTAAACCCAAAACCAAACAATTGTTAACTTTAACATCATGTTTCATGTCAAACACAGGCACAACACTAGGTTTAAATATTAATTCAACACAAAATAAACGATATTTCAGTGATCATTTAATCACGTATTTTGCAAGAGAATTACGCGGCAAAAACACGTCTGGTCGCGTCAAACAGGGACGCCATACTGACGAGTGAGGCAGACTGCCTCGAACCTCGAACTCAAGTGCATTATACATGTTGTACTCAGACACTCCATACTAACTGCTACTATACTGTGGCACTGGGGGAGCGAGTTTACCGTAGTAACTATCACTTAAACTGGAACAAGTGATACACGCCACAGATTACGTAGCAGCTTCTACGCCGTTTAACATTCTTTACTAACTGCCGTCTGCGGTTTTACTCACTTTATCTGCGTAAAATAAGTATCTAAAATCCACTCTTGTGATTTATACTACATTCTTACCAAATTTCATTAACATCGATCCAGCCGTTTAGTCGTAAACAGGTAACAAACGAGTACCTTTCGCGCGATAACGGGCTTAAGTTTGGCTAGTTCCCAGGTCTAATTTTTTGAAAAGTATTGATGTCCTTGTCTAATACGTTGCAATGACAAAGACAGGTAAGTATAGTTTTGTTAGTTTCCATCTGTCAAATAGAACCTTCAAACTTTGGCCTGTGCTTTGTGGCCCACAATGACACTGAATCAAGTTTACCATAGCAACTATCACTTAATCTGGCGAAACAAGTGACAAACGCCACAGATTAAAATCAAGTTTGTAGTAACAATCACTCAAAACAAATGAAGGCACAGATTAAGTAAAAGTTATTTTGTTAACGTCATGCCTCGGCTTGGGTATGGGGTATATTATTATTATTGAATGGTATTATTGGGGTGCAACCTGGTGCAGCGGCCTTGTATTTCTGAGAAGGGTCATTGAATGCGCCACAGGTAGTCTGTCTCTGTCTAGAGGTTTGGTTTAGTTTTATTATGGCCAGGGAATTTCGTAACAGTGAAATAATGCTAATAGTTGTGGAATTTAAATTAATCACTGAAATATTGGTTAACTAGTGTAAGTTTTATCGAAAATTAAGTTTCGTAAAGTTGCTATGTTTGTTAAAAAAAAAACATCATTAGATATTGCAAAGGTAGCTATTTACAGATTTTATTCGAAAACGCGAGCTTTCTAGCTTAATTTGGGTATTACTGTGAATTTATTGTTATTATAATTGTGCTTTTTGGCAATAAAGAATTTAAATATAAAAATATCTATTATTAGCTAAACATTTTGACAATTTGGACTCCTATTTGTACACAATTTGATGACTCAAAGTCTTTAGAGCAATATTTTGATAAGGCCTTTGTTACTTTTCTAAAGGTATATTACTCTGAGGGCGAAATCAAGATCAACCACCACGCCTTGCCTTAGCAGAAAACAAATCGCCAAGCAACGTCTGGCAATCTTTAACAATTTAAACTGGCAACCCTGAGTCCTGCGCTCAGATGTTACCGTCCCACGCTCGAAGGGTTTTTTACGCTTTACGCAAAAATGCGCTTAAAATTTGCAAAAACGTACACCTACGGGGGAAAAAGACGCGTCATCCTATTACAACACAGCCAGTTCACACTTTAAATTGGTCCTGAATTTCGTTTCCTGAAATAAGTTAATTTGAAAAATATTTAACAAACAGCTCTTATTGCATTGAACAGGCCTTGATTCATGAGTATACAGAGTAACTGCGGTTAGATACTTTAGATATTATAGGTTTACAACCTATCACAGTACTCATCGTTATAAACAACTTTTACTATGGGACAAACCCGGAATTTGCTAAAAATGTCAATGACCCTCGACAAGATGTACAGAACAGCTGACTTTTCGCGAATTCCGGGTTGGTCCCATAGTAAAAGTTGTTCATAATGATGAGTACTATGAAAACCTAGAATACCTAGAGTTTATTAACCAGTCACCTGTATTCATACATTCAAAATTTAAGAGGCACTTGAACTTCCAGGCTTGGCGGTTCTCTGCTTGTGCTTTTACCTCCCTGTACGACATGACATCTGCCTTCCCCTTAATCTGGTCTAAGAACGTTCTCCTTGGTCTTCCTGGTCCTGGTTCCTGTATATCATCATCATCATCATCAGCCCGTTATCGCCCACTGCTGAGCATAGGCCTCTCTTCTTGTACGCCACTCATCCCGGTCCTGTGCCAATCTTGTCCAGGTTCGACCCGCGATTTTCGTTATGTCGTCGACCCAACGAGCAGGAGGTCGTCCGACACTTCGTTTACCGTTTCCTGTACCTCTATATACGTACTATTTGCTTCAGCTTAGTAGCTACATATGCAGACCCCAGTCACGGTCCAGCGGACCTCAGGTGCTCCAATCTAGCGCTCAAAGCTGCCCATTAATCTTCCGCTAGCCTTATCCGGGATATTAGCTATGTGGCGCTGTGCACCCAGATTACTGCTTTTTTAGCGGTTTTCCGCAATGCAACTGATGGTGAAACGTGGTGAAAACTGGTGGTGAAAACTTAGCTTTGCTTTGAGTTTATGTGGTTTTAGATAGTTTTTAAAATTGACATGATGAAGTTTCTCTATTAATATTTTTTTTCACCGACTGTGGTTTTCTTATCATTTCTTTTCGAACATATTTTCAGGGTTCGTACTTTGTACCGACTTGGACAAAACCTTTATGAGTGTTTCGAAGCCCATTTATTTAGACTGTAGGTAGGTATGTGACACTCGATTTTATAAAGAACTACAACAGAAATCAAATTGTGATTTAGCACAAACAAAGATAATAAATACCTCAGATTATGCTCTCAAATAATAAAATTACTTTCATCTGCAATAAGGTATATTTTACGAATAAGGAACTCCCTATACGCTGTTTTACAAATGCTAATTTCAGAGTCTAAAGGCTACCTAAAAATGGCAAAACACATTGGACATATGCCTAATTTTAACATAGCGTGTAATTTTCATGCAGGGTACCATATTAACTCACAACACTTCTGACGGGTCTACGCATAACTAAACACAGGGATACCATGAAAGGCGATGCCAAGCCGAAACAAACTTAATACTCATCATTGGCCAATTTTTACTATGTGCTCAACCGTGAAATTGCAAATAAAAACTCAGTTGTTACATGTAACGTCAATGACACTAAATGTATAGAACAGCTGACTTTTAGGGTTGGTCCTATTCTCCTATAGTAAGAATTGTTCATTTTAATTAATACTACAATGACCCCATTTCAGTTTAGCATATTTTTCGACTTTCCTTATAACTGTTTACCCTGAGTTAATGTGTGAATATGTACAGGTTGGGTGAACTAATACAACCATCTCCACACTTTTCACACATTCGCATTCACACACTTGCGTATCCTCTCATATTAGGACAAGTGTCAGGTGACATTCTGGTCCATTCGAAATTATCTCCGTCACTCTCACCGTCACGACATTTCGAATGAGAGCGACAGTAACCGAGATAGTATCTCGCTCGCTGGAAGTCCCCATTGTCCACGTATCCACAATATTTTATAGTTTAACGACCCGCCGGAAATTTGTCCGTTTGTCGGTGGAAGATCGTTACTGAAAATTGTTTTGGCCCCTAGAGATAGAAGTTTAGTCTGGGAGCTTTCGCAGGTGTGATATGTCTAGTCTTTATACGCGTTACACACGGATGGGTAATACAGGGTTATTCATAAAGGGTGTGCTAAGCCGAAAAGGGCTCATAGTACTCATCATTATGAACAACTTTTACTTTGGGACCAACCCGAAATTCACGAAAAAAAAGAAATCAGCTGTTCCATAGAAAAATGTCAATGACACTAGACAAAATGTATATTTCGGGTTGGTCCCATAGTAAAAGTTGTTTATAATGATGAGTACTATGCGCCCTTTTCGGCTTAGCATACCCTTTATGAATAACCCTGAATAGGTAGTTTCAAGCTCATGACAGTTTTCTCGCAAAATCTTTAAGGAAACAGAGACTGCTATCTTAATCCTATTGCATCCCCTACCCACTCCTCTCGACTAGACAAATCAAATTAAATTTGAATAAGTGGCTGCAGACAGTTGAAATATAAACAGCTATTCATCGTGAGGTCTTCATGCCCCCGGGAAGAATACCTCTGGCTCTCTGGGGGTAGGGGGTAGGGGTAGGGTAGGGGGTAAGGCCACAGGTGCGCTGTCCCCCTCGCTGCCTTGACTGATTGTTTGCGTCCCGGCTTCCGGTACTATTTTGGTACGGGAAAACATTCACCGAAAGAAATTGGACAGTATTGGATGTTTTGGATCGTCTGGTTTGTTGAATTGACATATGGTAGATGAATTAATCTGTATATAGTTTTTATTTTACGTAAAACGGTTTAGTTTCGAAGTTCGTGGCTAGTTCGTAAGCTTGTAATTACGATTGCATGCGATCCTGTGAGTCCTGTCTATACAAAGATTGTCTGGATGAAATTTCTTTAAGTTAAAAGTCCTTTGTACCATCGAATGTCATTTTTATAATTTTACTGGCTAACATTGTTTTGCTATATAAATTATTTCTAGGGAATTTCTAGTGTAGAAAAAAAATGAACTTATTGTAAGTGTGTAAGGATGTGGTATATGAGTGAAAGAGGCGCTGTAAAAGTGGTAAACAAGCGACGGGCCACCTGATGGTAAGTGGTCACAGCCACTTATGGACAACTCCTCCTATGGACACCTCCAATACTATGCATCTTCTACTTGGTTTTGTGTTAGTTTTTTGGTTTACAAATAAATATGTTTAGTGTTAGTATATTGTATTCTAACAACCGCTGGTAGCCTCACTATCTATCTCTGTCTGGACCGTGGTCAACTTAGCAGACAGAGCGAGATAGCGAGATTGATGCATGCTTTGCAAGGCATGCTTAGTCAGTGTAGACAATACGAGCACAATAATTCTTTACTGACACCACAAAAAGGAAATCACTAACATGGCAAAACACATAAGAAACGAGGTCTTATTGCCAAGAGCGATCTCTTCTAGACAACCTTTTGATAAGAGGTATTGACAAGTGGTTTGGAAACGGCTAATATAAATACTTAATTTCGCCTTCAAAAATACGACGCTCCAATCTCTAAAACAACCGCTTTACACAGTTAACTGACAATTACAAATACAAAGCATTATAAAATCTATCAGTAAAATTAATACGACGTTCATTGCCCATATCAAAATGCAATAAATTAATTAAATACTGGTCTGAATACTCGACGTTGCTCTTTATAAGGGAACGCTAGTTATGTCCAGTCTAAATTTAGAAATGGTCGGGCGAAATGGCCTGCGCATTCCTGCCAGGTAGGTACTGTCGGCAGAACAACTGGTTTGACAAAAATATTCCTTAAAGACAAGAAAATAAGATTGTGTTTAGCGTCTGCGTTTGACTAGGAACTGGCTTGTTAGAATGTTGAATATCGAAATAATGTTTTTAACAATTACAAAATTAGTACAACTTAAACTGCCAATTCGATCATATTTTTCACTTTTCAGTAAAAAATAACGATACATATTTGTTAACTTGATATATTGTGTTTAACAAAACACTATTGCCCCCCAAGTCAACTACCTACTTTTAAGTTTTTCATATGAACAATTACAACTCACAAATTATTTTATTTTGTAAATTGAACGAATACAGAGCGTCCATATACTGAGAGCTGCGTACGCTGCGATGTGGGCACGTGGGTCTGTCCTGCTCTCGCGGGCTATGTTTGTCTCGCCTCCTCTTCCCTGCAAAATCTGTACTATGCAGCGCCACCTGCGTCCTCAACAAAAGTGGGGTAACCTTGATAGTGCAAACTGTTTTAAACTTTTCTTTCCAACCGTACTGTGTAATGAACCCCTAACCGACCAATGTGTGAAGATAAGCGGACACTAGTAACATTACCTGACTTTAATATGAAATGATAAGCTATATGATATGCTTTTATTATAATCAGGTTTTTAAATTGTTATTATCAATTTAGGTGCAATCTAGGAGAGGTTGATTGGTACCTATACTTTGTTGCTGTATTTTTGATCTTCATTTATGAGCTGATTGCACGTAACGAGTACAGTGGCGAGACAGTAAATGGCACAATACAAACCGAGTACTCGGCCGAGGGCACTGTCTCGCCACTGTACTCGTTACGTGTAATCATCCCATTGCTCTTTGTGGTCTTGCTCGTAAATTATGACTAGCTGCGCCTCGTGGTTTCAAGCGCATGTCTTTGTCTGTACCGGCCAACGTGAATGGATAGTAAGGCAAAATTGTATGATGATCAGAGTTAGGGCTTGAAAATTTAACGAACAAACTCACTTTCGCATCTATAATATTAGTTAGGATAAGATATGTTAAAACAGTATAAATACAGGACTATGCAGAAAGGTGGCAAAGCCGAACGGAGCTTGAGAAACATGTCAAAACGTTAAGCTCTCATAGAAAAGAGTTAAAAACCATTTTCAATTTTTCCAAAGACTACGCCAAAGTTCACAGAAGCGCACTTTCTATTCTCTCCAACATATTTTCCTACGATAGTAACCTAACATCTGATAAACCTTCTCCTTCATAAACTAGCACACTTAATATCGACATAGGTTAGGCATTTTGCAATTTGAACTCTAAAATACCGGAACATTAGGGAACGCCTCGGGCAGCGTTAGAGATGTGCTGGTTATCGATAAAATCTTTTTTATACGATTGATTTATGGTAAATCCATTTATTTGCTGAGGAAAAGTGTTAGTATTTTATATACGTAGCTTAATTATCTCCAATAATGATCATTTATAAACTTATCCTGTACGTGAATCACGTACATAATAAGCTTATTCAAACTTTGATCGTTTCATTGGATAAAATTATCTTTTTTATTGTTTGGAAAAACTTTTTTGCATCGTTCACAACCTTTCATCTCATACATATTTAAAAATCTTGTATAGATTTAAGTACCACATGTTTTTACCGAAAAATCCCAATTCGGCTAGTAAATATGCCAGCTTAAAATTTTTGAGGGAGATACACATTTTTCGTTCCCAAACCAAAATTGCAGGCGAGAAAAGTAATCGTAAAATCTGTGTACCAAGTTTCGTCAAGATTAATAATTAATAAACAACACGAAATGACAGAGATTATCACAATCAAATCACTCACTCGGTCAATTATATTTTCATCGATTCTTAAAATTTTCAAAACGCTCTCATCTCTAAACCTTCTGATTTTCCTACGTCCGATTTGTATCTATTATAATATGTAGGTATATTCTAGACTATTTCCCTGAATCTACGCTGCATTGCAACAGTTAACTCACAAACATACGAACTCGGTATTTCTAGTTAAATATTTAACCTGTTACAATTTAATTTATGTTTTGTGCTGTTTGCTTGTTTAGTGTAAAATGTAAAACAAAGAGTTGATTGCTTTTTGTAACGTTGTAACATTATTTCATTTGTTAAAAATACTATTACTATTCTTAATCTTAAAATAATTAAATCCTTGAATAAAGACAAACGATGCTAATACTGAAATGTTTGTAAGTATAGCCCGGTCACATTATCTCGAGACCTCGCTGGAATGCGAACCTCCGCCCCGTTCTCCTTTCACCTCCCCGCGCTCGCCACGGCGCGTCAGTACGGTTAGCACTTTCGTTGCCGATACGCGTCGACTTGTTTTCGTGGTATATTTTTAAACATTTCATTGTTACGTTTGGACTTTTACGACGACGCCAGGTCTCGAGATAATGTGACCGGGTATAGGTATGTATTTTAGCTTCACTTTCTTCCGTCACGGCTAAGCAGATATAGATAGAATTCGGAAGACTAGTGGTCGCTTTTATCCGGAATCAAGACAGACTTTTGATACGTTTATATATCTACATACTTTTCTCAATTGTTTTTTTGGCTCCATACGTATTGTACATTTAATTCTAGGACATTAAGCATGTCCATTGTTCAGTCGTAAATTTGACTCTTCGCAAGAACCCCAAATAAAGGTGTAAACATCACCACATCACTATTCCCATCTCTGGGTTCCGGACACTTTAACGAATGCATTTCCCGCCAAATCGTTTCGCTATTGAGTGCGACGTGAAATTTTCATACCGTAAGTGGTTATTTGCCATTGACATACATTTTTACTTGTACTAGGTGAATGAACATTAGATGAAAATAGGATTCGGATTATGAAAAAAAAAACAATGACTGCTTACACTACTAACATATTATAGACTCGTCAAATGCATATTAGGCCCAAGTTTGAAGGCATTTTAAGACAGATCTAACTAAACTAACTAAAAATATATCTGTCTTTATCATTGCAAGCCATTAGACAAGGATGCCAATAGTTTTAGAAAATTTAGATCTGTCTTAAAAAGTCTTCAAACTTGGGCCTATTGTCTAGCTAGACTAACCCGCTTAGGTTTTAAGGTAATAATTATTTCAAATAATGCTGTAACAAATAAATTAAATAAAAATATATACCTCTCTGTATGTACTCGTAGAACAATTTCAAATGGTACCGACTTTACGGTGCTCATAAAAGTACTGCACATCATTACGAACTCAGTTGCTGACGACATGCACTAGCGCACGGACGTTACACGTCGCACCGATATCTAGAGACGTATAGCCATGCTAAAATGCGATAAAGTAACTATAAATTTCAATGGATAGCACCAAATAAATATAAAACAAATGTAACGCAATGTATCTTCAACCACATCACCACTTCAACCAACAGACGACTTGGTCAAAGGCGATCTTATTTCCTAATAACAATAACAAAACAGTTCAGGTCGCATATCTAGCATGCCTACTCCAGATATTTACCTCAATGCTAAGGCAAGCGTCTCGTTAAGGAAATACTTTGCCCCGTTTTGCTTTATGACCGGAGATGTATGGAGCGTGGTCTACTGACCAATTTGTTACTGCAGTTGTTTTGCAGGCGTTCACTTTATTACGGAGAAAACGACACAGTGAGAAAAATGGCGATCTAAATTCCGATGAATTCACTTAAAAGTACAGAGTATACTGATATCACCAAAAAGTACTATGATGTGCAGTAGTTTATGATAGTTGTCACCGTAAAAACTAGTGCTAAAAAAACGCTCATAGGATTTAACATTATTAACAACTTTTACTAAGGGACAAACCCGGAATTCGCTCAAAAAACAACTCGATAGAAAACGTCAATGACATTCGACAAAATGTTGTGAACAGGTGATTTTTTTTTTGCGAATTCCGGGCTAAGAGCTTTTTTTTGCTTAGTATACTATTTCCTAATGACCCTCATTAGGAAAGAGTCCCTGTAGCCTAGGTACATATATTCGAGATTAAATCGCTCGCGGAAACACTGCCTAAGTCAAAGTGTTATTGCCCTGAAAACCTTCACAAAGGGCAGCAACAAAGGTGTCTGTAAAGTTTGAAATGTTACCGCGGTGGGCTATTGATGGCTTCCTGCCGATTTCTCGGTCATTTACTTTAAGATTTTGTTGACCTAAGTCACCCCAGTGCCGTAATGAGGGCGGTTCCAGCGGTGGCAAAGCACAAGACACAAACCCTGGAAAGGCGATGGAATTACCAAACCAGAATACGCACCATGAGATCTTAGCTTTAGCCGAAACTGGATCGCCGTGGCTTTCGTCTCTCTTCGTCTGCTAAAGAAAAAGAGAGAGAGATAGATTTGGGTTTTCATAAAATAGACAATTTTTAACCGACTTCCAAAAAGGAGGAGGTTCTCAATTCGGATGTTTGTATTTTTAGATATTCAGAAAAATAAGCAGCAAGTAAGTGAAGTAACCCTCAATCACAACACAATACAATATTTAATTTTTTATCGGTTTTGAAGCCTCACAAAATTACTGAGTAACTTTTTACTCAGAGCAATTTCATATTCAAAATTAATTATACGCTACGCAGAAACTCGATATCAACAAGTTATTTTTAACTTGAAATCGTACAATTTATTTTTAAATGTAACCAAGTTAAATAGCTTTGAATAGATACAAAAAATATTATAGAAAACTGCTAAGAGTCAGCCGAAGGAATTCAACGGTTCTTATAGAATGGTGATCCGATTATCCACCTTATGTCTGCAACGAGTACTGTCATATTTCGGCCAAATAATGTAATAAAGGAGATGATAACCTTGAAAAGCTGGTCATTGTTGGTAATACTAAAGGCAAGAGAGCACAAGGCCGGTTGCCAACACGATGGTATGACCAAGTGAAAGAAGCCTCCTCTTCTAAATTCTACCCGGCGGCGGTGAGAACAACTTCGGACCAGAATAGATGGAGACAGATTACCCGGCTAAGGGGTTCCGGTGACCACGATCCTCAGAAATGAGGGAACGGCTGAAGAAGTACTATAGGATGGTGGGGGAAATCGCGGGTAGTATTGTAGCTAGTAATGTAAAATAGTAAAAAAATAGTTTTTTTTGTACGTGAGTAGTCCAGTACAATCTTACAAAACTCGACAAAACCACGTCCGCTTTCATAGTAGGTATGTGAAGCTAGAACTTCGTATGTAAATTGTAAACCAAGTCTTCTACCCCAGCTCGTTGGGTCGACGAAATTATAACAGTCGCGGGTCAAACCTGGGCAAGGTTGGCACACGACCGGGATAAGTGCGTAAAAGAAGAGAGGAGGTAATAACAGGCTGTCGATGATGATGATGTAAATCTAAAAACGCCTCAAAGTAACATAGCCACACTTCACTTAGCGAATGCCGCGGTTTCGTTCGCATATCGAATCATGTCAATCAAGAAACACATAATTGGCCATAAACGTGAACCAGGACTCGTTATTGCTTATCAGATTAAAAAACTGAATTAATCCTACGTCAGTACGATTAATGACATGCGGAGTGTAACGCGAGACTCGATCGCGATACGGGTCCTACATTAATAATGTTGCATATTTCTTATGCATAATTATGTTTACACGCATAATGTTGTCGGTTTTTAGCCCCCGCATGGGTATAGGTAGCTATTATTTCTTCCATGGAAACTAACGTAGTTTTCACACATTTTTGTTATAAATAAACACGGGAATACTCACGTAAAAATTAAGTCGTCTACTACGACTAGTTTCGGTCACATTCGGTGACCTTCATCAGGCGAGTTTATAAACGTGACGCGCTCGCGGTTGTGTCTCGTTTGGCAATGTTCGCGGTTGCTCGCGGTTCGTTTGAGTCGTAGTAGACGACTTAATTTTTACGTGAGATTCCCGTGTTTAATTATAACAAAAATATTTCTTCCATGATAGGTAGTGAGGGCAAAAGAAGAAGTGAAGACATTGAAGACATTCTGTATTGTGAAAACGGTAACTAGGAAGTAAGTGGATGAGACTGACACAGGAGCGGAAAGGATGGCTGAAGAGGTGGTGGCTCAGCAGAGGGTTTTTTTTTTTTTTTATGTGATTAAGTGACGAAACGAGCAAATCGCTCGCCTGATGTTAAACGTCACGTTTGCCCATAACAGGTCTGCGCCACCCAGAATTTTGAACTCGCAGAATTCAAAACCCTGCGCGGCACAGCACTGCGCTCGTCACCCTGAGATATAAGTTGATTAATCTCCTATTTGCCCTGTAATTTCACTGGAAACAATGCCCTTCCAACCGGAACACAGTAATGTTTGCACATTACTGCTTGGCGGTGGAATAACTGGCAAAGGTGTGGCACTTCCCCAGGCGGGCTCTGCAAAAGAGCCCTACCACTACCAAAAAAAAAAGAAAAGGGTGGAAAAAGGTTGATGATGATGGTGAATAGATAGTTAGGGTTCCGTTTCGAAATGAAAAAAAAAATGATGTGACATCCCACAGTGAGACTTCAGTCTCTATTGATTTCTTCAGCTGTATGAAGATTGTAAATTCTTTTCTATACAGGGTTATTCATAAAGGGTATGCTAAGCCGAAAAGGGCTCATAGTGCTCATCATTATGAACAACTTTTACTATGGGAGCAACTCGAAATTCGCGAAAAAATAATCAGCTGTTCCATACATTTTGTCGAGTGTCATTGACATTTTTCTATGGAACAGCTGATTTTTTTTTCGCGAATTTCGGGTTAGTCTCGTAGTAAAAGTTGTTCATAATGATGAATACCATGAGCCCTTTTCGGCTTAGCATATCCTTTATGAATAACCCTGTATAGGGCTTTAAAAAATGTTATTACGTTGAACCATTTTGAAAAGTTTAATTTGTCAGTCCAAAAATAAATGTTGGATGAATTATTTATCGAGCAGTTCCTTATTCACAAAAGGTTAAAAAACTAAAGCTATACCTCAAGCTTTGCCAGCTTATCGCTGAACCAAAAACCAGATAAAATAACATTTTAACTAAAACAAACCCAGCTGTAAAACAGACCTAACATACCTGTAATTAATTTTAATTTGACATAAATATTATATCAAATAATAATAAACAGACCTGTTACAAGTTGAATACGACTAATCCTAAATTGAATTTCTGCTACTAAAGTTATAAAACAACATTACGTGCCATCCCCCAATTTGTAAAACATTTCTGTAATTTCAAAAATCATTAGACATTCCATTAAAATGACAAATAACCAACATGAAAACCTTTACAGAGATAATTAAGAATCCCTTTGGACGTGTTAAAATTTCGCCACTAGACACTCCCCTTAGGCTGGGCGTATGCCGAGACGCAGATTCCGAGCAGAGCAGGCGAGACAGACATAGACCGCAGAGCAGTACAGACATATGTCTGCGTCGCTCGTACCTACGCATGTACGCAGCTCTCAGAACGATGCATTACAAAATCTACTCTGCCCTGCGCTGCGTGGACCTGCGTCCCCACGTCTCAGTATACGCTTAGCCTAAACGGCCTTCACAACCTTAATTAACTCAAACGAAAAACTACAAAACGAATAAACTCATTAAACTGTACAAAACTAATGCGATTCCATGAAAACTCCGACATTCCGACAAAAACAACGCGAGCTAAGCAAGATTTATCGTGGCGCCCTCTACAGCGATAAGTGAATTCGAATTTCGAATGCACTTGTCATTTAGAACTACCCTCGTTTTTAACGCTTGTCTCTAAAACTACCGTATCTTCGAAACTTTGCATAAAACGGAAATTAAGGCGGTAAAGTTACGTTTACGTTATTGTTCACACCATATTTAGAGCTGGAAATGCCGTGAAAAAGCAAACCATAGAGCGAAACAAAAACTGAAATTCAAAATTTTCATGCACAAAACCACTAAAAGTTTATGCATCACGTAGAAAACATAACTGGCTCGTTCCACACATATCTAGTAAAAACCGGATTGCAGTGACGTCGAGAAATGTGGGTGCCCGTTGTTGCCAGAGGAACACCTGGGAACCTAAAGCTATGTACAGACTACATACATGTTACCTGTAACGTAACGCGACGATCGGTCTGCGAGCTTCAACAAAGAATGCTCTACTGAAGGAAAAAAACTGTTTTAATTTTGAAGATGACATTGATTGATTTAAATTTAATTATAACTGTGTTGTAATTTGTAGTGAATAGGTATTACCAATGCAAGCATGCTACATCTTCGACCACATCGTCTCTTCCTATCAAGTGAGATTGTATTCAAACGAATGTCTAGTTTGTTGTAGAAAACAAACGATGCTGCATGACGTAATGCATGTCACGATTATAGGAGCACTAAAACCATTTAGCACAGCCGAATTGTTATTTTACCCAGGAAAAATTATTAGTAGAATTTTTCCTTCGGAATTCGTTAGACATTTCTACATTTCGTTTTTCGAATTCCCAGTGGTTTTGCATTTTCCGCCATCTTGATTTTAAGGGTGGTTTTTTGTTTTTTAAATAACTCGTTTATTTTCAATTTTACACGAAAAATGGTTGTAACCAAAGTTGTTTGAAATTGAATTTCCTACAATTTCTGTACTAATCATTTTTTTCGTAGGATCGATATTTTTTCATTTAACACCCGGAAAAGAGGTGAGGCATGCATCGAAATATTTTATTAATATTTTTTTTTACAACTTACATTCCAATTTTGAATGCTCTAATGTCCCTACCACATGACCTCTCTGTCGAAACAACAATTTATTTAAAAAAAATGCAAATTTCAATGATAATGCAAGTGATAATGCGCTAATACAATTCCACCCCCTCGATCGAAAAATATCGATCCTACGAAAAAATTGATTAGGACAGAAATTGCAGGAAAATCAATTTCAAACAACTTTGGTTAAAACCATTTTTCGTGTAAAATTGAAAATAAACGAGTTATTTAAAAAACCACCCTTAAAATCAAGATGGCGGAAAATGCAAGACCACTGGGAATTCGAAAAACGAAATGTAGACTCCCAGTGACCCCCTCTAACGAATTCCGAAGGAAAAATTCTACTTATAATTTTTCCTGGGTTTAGTTCGTTTTTCGTCCAATTCCACTGTGCTAATTTGACACTCGAGGAAAGAAAATATATTTTGTGAAATTAAAAATTACAAGGTTTCACAGGTCTAATAAAATTATAATTTATATTTTATTTAACACAAATAAATTAAACGATAGGAGAATTTGTTGCGGTTCTTGTTTTAAAAAAATTCGGTTCAAAGGCTTCTGAGCGTATTTTTTAAGCTAGTTTTTTTTAGTTAGTATCATGCAGAACATTAACTGAAATTCGCGTTACGTTACAGAATATCTTGTACGCGGCTTAAACGAAACCTTGCCGTCTATCTTATTCGTGGTCATTTTGTGGAAAGAGCTGTGTGAAATTATTAATACGAGAATTAACCGAGCAGGGACCCTATTCTTGAGCGTTCGAGATTCTCACTCTCATGACGTTTCTAATGAGAGCGATAGTAACCGAGATCATATCTCACTCGCCAGAATAAGGCCCTAGGATCGACATTTGTTACTTTATCCAGACAGACCGTATAACCAATTAATAGAGCTATATCTATTCGTCTTACGAAAGTATTACGCTCAAAAAAGCATACGTAAGTTCGTCTATGACTGGCACTTTCGACTTTCAAGCCAACGCATTGAAAATGCTTTGGGTATTAGAGATGACTATAGGCGGCGGTGACCACTTACCAAATCAATGACCAAATGACCCATCGCGTCACTTATCATGTTTTATTTAAAAAAAATACTAGTGCATTGAGTTTTGTGCCAGCAAATCTTAAGTTGCACGCGGTGAGTTGTATGGGTCTTACTTTAAAGCCTGCTTAAAGTTAACCATTGCTTAAAGTTCCTCGTCTTGTTTTAGCTTAATAATTATGACGTTAGCGAGAAGTGTTCAGAGTATTTTAAGCAGTAACTAACTATAAGCAGGCCCTAAATGTTAAGAAAAGCACGTGTGCATGTGTCTGCATGTGTCAGGACTTTCTCGCAACTTTCGACATGTTTTGACAAAATTAATGTTAATGCTAAAGATAATATTACACGAAGCTTTTGAGTTTATCATGAATAAATAAAGTGTGGGTCTGAAAATATTAGATGTGTAAAACATCTCACGCTGCTACGATGCGATCAAATATGTATGAGTTTTAATAAAGTAGCTGTCTTGCAGTCTCGCCATTTTTCCTGTAGTTTTATGACAAAAATAGTTACCATAGCTGTCCATGAAAAAACTATTTCCGAATTGAAAATCATCAAATTTAGTTCAGCCATTGTAAAAGGCATAAAGACAGATTTAGATGAGACAGTTTCTTTCTTTTTAACCACTGATGCAAAAATAAGGGTGTAATAAGTTTAACGTCTGTGGCATCGTAGCTCCCTAACAGCTAAACCTACTTTACCTTAGTCGGATTTGTTTTTTTTTTGTTTGAAAGGTGACTCGATCGAGCGTTCTTAGCTATTCTTGAAAATTGGTTCAACTGTTTGAAAATTTTTAGACGTGTTTTTTTTTTTAATTCAAAACTAATTATTTGTTCTAAACATAAATGTCTCTTTAAATAATGTCATAAATCATTTCGTATTTTATGTTTGCCCAAACCAAACTGCAGTTTCTATTTTGCATTACTAATAACCGAGTATTCTAAAATAATTTTGCTAATCCATTTCCACCTTTATTCCATTAGCATAGAGTGCTTCAGTTTCGGATTTACACCAAAATGCTAGACAAATTCAAGTAAATGTATGTAGCTTGGAATCCTACTCAGACGGGGAAATGAGTCGATTTCCTCTCCGATATCTATTCGAAAATCTATTTTAGTAACGAATAAATCAGACATGTTCTCATTTTATCCATCTTCTGGTTAGTTATTGAATTAATATAATATCTGGTTTCCCTGACTAATATTATTGTTCATTTGATGTGACGTGTGTTTTATTCGATATTCTATAGAAACCTTTTTCTTAATCTGCGTGCTTCATCTTCGACCACGTTGTCGCTTACCAACAGGCGAGTTTGTGGTCAAACGGGGATTTATTTTTTGTTTAAAAAAACTTAACATTTTATAAAAAAATAGACGAATAATGTTGATCTAGATCCAAAATATAAGCTACTAGCTGACCCGTGCCCACTTCGTTGGGCATAATGTTAATTAAACCCGAAGCCATCGCGCGCCGTCCGGACCGTTTTTTCTCCGATTCACTTTGCAAAACGGACTACCACGTAAAAGCCTTTTTATTTTTCGGTTTTTTATATAACCTATATGACACTCAGCAATAATGTGGCTTTCTATTGGTGAAAGAATTTTTAAAATCGGTTCAGTAGATCCCGAGATTACCCCTTACAATTTAACAAATATACAAACACACAAACTTTACTTCTTTATAATATTAAGTATAGATATACCGAATTTCATTCAAATCCGTTGCACTGTTTTCTAGAATAGATGTAACAAAAATAGGTACACAAAACTCTTTCTTCACAAACCGTTTAGTATTTTTGCAACCATTCAAGCATTTATAAAAATGATCTCTATTTCCCTTGTTCATCGCATCATGCGTGAACGGATGGAACAATTTCGCTAATTCTTTTTTTGTTGTGTTAATTGTTGTCAGGAGAAGATTCTTATGAAAGAAAATATTGAGGAAGTTGAGCGGATCATTAGACTATTTAAGACAATTCGAATTCAATATTCATAGTTAAGACAGGACAACGTCTGACGGGTCAGCTAGTTTATAATAATAATTCCGTTCTCTCGAAAAGAAGTAACAAAAATAAACACACGAAATTTCACATTTATGCTGAGCATTTATGATACATAATAATTAGTGTGATTGTCGTTGCTGACAGGCAACTGACATCAAACGCCAAGCCTGTCAGTAATAAAAACCAGTCATAAGCCCGGGATATTTTTAGAAGGCCAAAATCATTTCATTCCCGATTTATCGGCAATCGCCGTAACAGTTTACTACCGGAAGTTAACAGAGAATCAGGCGAGTGGTGGTCAAACGCCTATCTGTATAATAAAATTCTAACGACAGACAGATAGACAATCGCAAAATCGCAGGGATGTAACTTTGGGTACTTGAGATTGCAACTGTCTAAACAGCGATTATTGGAAACTTGACGTTGACTTTAACATTTGTGACTGTCACATCACACTATACATAGGCGCTAGAAGAATCTTCACAAACAAGAGTTGAAGTTGAAATGGTAAACAAAATCAGTCGAGTCAAATGACCAATAACCTGAGTCTGTAACTATAATCCTTGTTTTTGAGAAAGACAATTTTTTTACAGCTACAAATTAATAACATAACTACAAAATTAGTGGGGTCTATAGACGCACGAAGTTTTGCTATTCTTTCTGCCCCTTAAGCCTTGACAAGATTGATTGAGGAGCCAAGACGAAGAAACAGGCAAGAAGAAAAGAAGAACAGGCACAACACAAACAAAACAACAGCAGGAAATAGAAGGAACAGGCATCAGCTAGTGTCACTAATAAAATGCTGCCATTAACTGTGAGTCTGAAATCATTCTAAACACAATTTGTCGGCAATCACGAACCATAGCCGATCAATACCGGATATTAATCAAGATAAAAGGTACGAAAACAATCAACTGCGCGATTACAATATGGATTCATAGAACTGGGATGTTTGTTCAATATTGTAAAAACAAAAAAGTACTAGGAGCTCCGTGGTGACAAACAAACAAAATTGATACTGGAATCGGCTTGTTAAATGTTCCGATCCGCTTGCGATACGACTTTTAATAGAGCTAAGTTCTGTAAAAAGTGCAAAAACGATGCTGAAAAATACAGATTTATTTATATTTATTGACCAACTAATACATTGTAATATTTGTAATTTATAAGCTAGTTGTCAGTGCATTAATTAAAATTATCACATTACCGGAATTATGGTAAAATAAATAAAAGACAGGTCGTTAGGAATATTAGTCTTAGATACTAGTTTACAAGCCGAAATAATATAAAAAAGATGATCTACTAGCGGATACTAGTACCTTTCTTTCAGCTATATCGTCCGCAATAATGAATCAATCAGTAAGTACAAGAGTAACGTAATGTGGAATACTTACTATTTTCAAATATATAGGCTTGCGTTTGACCGTCATCTCGCCTGATGGTAAGCAATGATGCGATGTGCGATGGAGCACGGTTGTCTAGAACCGATTGACTCGCCACTTGAAGTCACCCAAATGATATAATATCTATCGGGAAACACCCACTCGGGCAAATCATTGCACTCTAGCAGTGCGCACAATAAAGTTGAATTAAAGCGATAGCACACAATACAATTACCCAGCTGAGCTTCTCGTTTTATTGAGCTATGTGTTTTTGATAAATTAAATCAGTCCCGGATACCGATTTCCTTCAAATCGTGTCGTTACCCCTAAAAAGACCACAGTCGTTGTTTGCCTGCTAGAAAGCCAGTGTTCGAGTGATACGGTCAAATGCCACCTCCAATATTTGACCAGCAACGGTTGCAGATGCAAGGTTTGTTTTGCTTGCACCATTAGTGGAAGAGACATAAATTGGGTCTAAATAAATAGTGTTTTAACGGTCCCGAAGCTTAAAATCTGTGTTAAAATCTTTTCCTATCTTATTACTTACTTACTTACTTATTTACGAAATGGTGCCCGTTTTGGAAGTAGGTACTCGTTCTAAGAAATGTATTTTTTGGGAAGAAGGAAACGCGTAGGTAACCTACGCGTTTTAAGATGTACTCATTTTGTTCCAGTGAACATTTTGGGCACTGCCGCTTCTGAACCAAACCTACATTTATTCATCCATTTTAGTAAAAAATTAAACGGAAACGGGAAGCGTCAGCTTTCTATTGTAATAAAAAAAATCATCAAAATCGATTGACCGATTTGCATTTTTTTGCTTTGTTCGCTTTCATACCGCTTTCATATAGCGAAACCGTTGAGGGCAACAGTAGACAGTTGTTTATAAAAAAATTATGGTATTTAGTTTCGAATCGGTCCGAGTCAACAAAAATTACAAAAAACCGAAAGCCTCTATTTATTTCCAAAAGAATAATTTCCCTTCGTTTACGTTCAATTTTACATTATTACATAGAGACAGGAAGCGAAAGCCTCCAAAATAATACCTTCCTCACAGAAAACGCATCAATATTCATGAGGCAACAAATCCTACGAGCGGGCCTCACCAAAATGGGCTTAGGCAATCATCAAAGGGATACTTTGAAACGATACGACATTTGATATCAATGACATATCAATTCCGTTTTATTTGCGCGAAATACGGTCTTTTTCTCACAATAAAGGTCGAAATATGTAATTATTGATTGATTTAGGTATTATCGGTTTAGAAATGCGAGACCAGCTAAAGTAGCAATGGTAAAAGATCACGAAATGTTGGCATTAGATAGATAGATAAACTCTTAATTGTTCACACAAAACAAAAAGAATCAACACATTAGGTACTTTTCCTGCCGAAAACATCTAAGGAAAAACAGGAAATTCTTATAGTCCTATCTTTTCAGTCTAATACTAGATACTTTTTAAGTCACTTATTCCTACTTTATTATTATTCCTACTTTTAAAGTCCTGTAAGTAGTCCTATCCTTAAAGTACTACAGTCTTATTCCTAAAGTCCTAAAATAATCAAATCCCAAAAATTCTTAAAGTCCAATACCTAGTCTTATAGTCCTACCCCTTTTTTTTTTTTTTTTTTTTTTTTTTTGGGGGGTGGGAAATCATCAAATGACCCCTCCCACTCTTTGGGCAGAGCGGAAGGGAGTGTCAGACTTCTACTGACCAAAAACCACCCATGTTCCTTCTACGCCCTTGTGACGCCGAGGCCGCGGTAACTTCTACCCGCAGCCCCGACGGGCATGGGCCCTTTCGGGCCCCTTCCATGTTGCTGACATCTCTTTGAGGCGCGCGTGGAACACGAACGCGCCGTCGACACGGCATAGTCCTACCCCTAAAGTCCTATCCTTAAACTGCTACAGTCCAGTCCCGCAGTCCTATCGCAAGAGCTCCAAAGTTATATTTACTCGTATGTACTACTTTAGCGGAAGTACCCTGTTTACCCATATTATAAATGTGAGCATAATGTTTGTAAGAGTCATTATAAATTTACTCCGCACCCACGCGCTGACCTTTCAGAAGGACACCGCAGTATGTATTTGTACCTAATTAAGTTTGTCAAGACAGGGTTGTACGGAAAGAGTATGCTAAGCTGAAAAGGGCACATAGCTCATCGTCATGAACGACTTTACTATGGAATCAAACTTGAAATCGCAAAAAAATTGCTGTTTTTTTTCGTGATTTCAGGGTTTGATATTATAGTAAAAAAAACGTGGCGATGAGTTTTATGAGCCTGTTTCAGCTTAGCATACCCTTTCCTTAAAACCCTGTTTAGTATCCAGTATGGGACATCCCACTGGTTAGGTTGAAGTCCGGTTGAAAGTTTACAGATAAAAATACATTTAGTGAAAAGTGCTTCTGTTTTCGTTATAATGAGATTTAATAAAAACAAGGTTTCTTCTATTTTCTTTTCTAATGAGGTTTTAGAACAAAAACACTTCAGAAAACGAATGGGTTTTTGAGCCAAAAATAGTTAGGATTTATTAAACTATATACTAGCTGCGCTCCGCGAATTCACCTGCGTTTTCCGGGATAAAAGTAGCCTCTGTGTTAATCCAGGGTCTAAGCTACCAACCAGCGTACCAAATTTAATAAAAATCCGCTCAGAAGTAAAAAAATGGAATATTTATTGAATTGAAATTGAAATTATCAGTTTACCCACATCGGGCATTCAATATTAAATTGTACACTGTCAAATATAGATTAAAAAAAATAATAATTAACAATTTCTAATTCTATTTTAATTAACACGCTTTTATTAGTTTCATCTGTATGTATGTATTGTATGTATGTCGGTCAGATTTCTTTCAAACTTGGTAGAAATATCGAGGACCGATCGATGACAATACACTAAACAAAGCGTGTTTTTTTAGTTTTTTTTAACTATTATTAATTCTATAGTTATACCATGCATCTTTTTACAGCCGTCGAAATGCAAAAGTATTTATTTACAACCAATTACAACCATTTACAACCAATTTTTAACCGACTTCAAAAAAGGAGGAGGTTCTCTATTCGACTGTATGTTTTTTTTTTATGTTTGTTACCTCATAACTTTTGACTGGGTAAATCGATTTTGATGATTCTTTTTTATTAGAAAGCTGACGCTTCCCGTTTGGTCCCATTTCAATTTATTCCAGTTCTGATAATGGTATCCATGAGAAAATATAAGTCTTAAATTTGCATTAATACGTGCGCGACATAAAGATAAATAACTCAATAGTCGGTCTCTTGAAGTCAGTTTTTGTTTTTTTGTTTTGTAAAAATAATTATCAAGAATACCAACTTCACAAAACGTCCTGCCTGTTAGAAAGCTCATACTGTCCCTTTGATGGCATAAGCTCTACCAACTTACAATAAATATTTAAACGGCGCGGCGCGGTCTACCAAAATACATTTCTTTTTGTTTATTCCCTTTTCTGCAGACGTTTCAATTTTACGGGGTTATGAGGAAAGGGTATGCGAAGCCCAAGGGCTCTTAGCACACACGACTGTGAACAGTTTACTACGGGAACAACCCGGAATTCGCGAAAAAAATCAGCTGTTCCATACATTTTGTCGAATGTCATTGACATTTCTCTATGGAACATCTGATTTTTTTTTGTCGAATTCCGGCTTGACCGGTTTGTTTCGGTTCGTTCGGGTTGGTTACGGGAAGTAAAAGTTGTTCATAATGATGAGTATTATAAGCCTTTTTGGCTTGGCATACCCTTTGCTCAAAACCCTGTAGACAAAAAAATAAGGAGATTTGACGGAATAGCTCCGTTAGAATTGTATTTTGGTAATAGGCTGGACATTTACATGATTTACTCTGGGTCGTTCCGTTTTACCTTTTCTTGTTATTTGGAATTATGTTGACCCTTAATTTGGTAATGTTCAAGAATTCATATGATATTACTAGCTGACTCGACAGACGTTGTCCTGTCTCGATGACTATTTAATTCGAATTGGTAAAAAAAGCCATTGCGTCAATTCTATGTCAAATGTCAAAAGTTACATTAAAAAAGTTTACATTGTCCAAAGCGCTAAAGTTATTATTATGGTTTAAGTATTTTTAAATTTTCTAATTTTTCATGTTTTTTTACTATAAATTGAGATGTGAGCTATCCTATCTCCTAAGTTAGATCGAACTGCACACGGTGTGCAAATTTGATTGAAATCGGTTAAGTAGTTTAGGAGTCTATAGCGGACAAACAACGTGACACGTAATTTTTATATGTATATATTACTAGCTGACTCGACAGACGTTGTCCTGTCAAAAGCCATTGCGTAACTATAGCAACCGTAGTATGTTGATGCTAACTAAAAATTATCAGTATATATATAATTTGCAATAAATTAAAATTGCGACTATAATTTGAGATTTAAACTATCCTATCTCTCAAGTTGGATCGAACTGCACATGGTGTGCGAATTTTATTATAATCGGTTAAGTGGCTTAGGAGTCCATTGAGGACAAACATTGTGACACGAGATTTATATATATTAAGATAAGAAGATAATATAATATTTGTTTCAGAAAGTTGGTAGATATAGATCGAGTAGCGAGTTCAGTGGTGAGACAGTGCCCTCGGTCGAGTACTGGGTTTGTAAAAAAACAGTTTGACGAGGCGAGACAGTCACTAGAAACATGATTTATTTGCTCGGTCGAGTGTGCCCATTTACTGTCTCGCCGCTGTACTCGTTACGTGTAAACAAGCCATGAGCGTTGTAGTTTAAGAATAATGTATGATTTGGTTTTAGTAAAGTTAACGCATAAGTAAGCAGTAATACGAGTCTGTGATTTAAAACTTCTACAATTTATGAAAGTAATTTAAAAATACCGTTTGAGTAGGTTTTATTAAGTAATTCATAAAAAGCGCTCTAATTTTTAAGATATGTGCGTCTCATACCCAGACGTAGAATGCTTATTCGACTTTGTCAATGTGAAAACTACAATGACATATACATTAATTTAAAGGTTAAATTCAGGAATTTTTGTCATGAAAAAACATATCTTAATATATATAAATCTCGTGTCACAATGTTTGTCCTCAATAGACTCCTAAACCACTTAACCGATTATAATAAAATTCGCACACCATGTGCAGTTCGATCCAACTTGAGAGATAGGATAGTTTAAATCTCAAATTATAGTCGCAATTTTAATTTATTGCAAATTATATATATACTGATAATTTTTACTATAAATTGACAAGTTAGCATCAACATACTACGGTTGCTATAGTTACGCAATGGCTTTTGACAGGACAACGTCTGTCGAGTCAGCTAGTCTTAATATATATAAATCTCGTGTCACAATGTTTGTCCTCAATGGACTCCTAAACCACTTAACCGATTATAATAAAATTCGCACACCATGTGCAGTTCGATCCAACTTGAGAGATAGGATAGTTTAAATCTCAAATTATAGTCGCAATTTTAATTTATTGCAAATTATATATATACTGATAATTTCTACTATAAATTGACAAGTTAGCATCAACATACTACGGTTGCTATAGTTACGCAATGGCTTTTGACAGGACAACGTCTGTCGAGTCAGCTAGTGTATTATATTTTTCGTATCTCAGCTAGACATTAAATAAAATCTTCGACAACCATTTGAGTCACGTTATCACTTAGCCATTAATTAAAGTCTTTGAATCATATTTAAGTCGCGTTATTAAATTACGTTGTTGAGTCAAAATTATTAAAAAAAAAATCAAGAAGTCCCTTAAAACAAAAAAGCAATTTAGTTAGATGGGAAAAGTAATTAATTGCAAAATTAAGTTATATTTTTATTTCTATGAACTATTTTTGTTAGTAATTTGTAGAGTTCGTAGCGTAGGCGTGTCCGATAGTCTAAAATTTTTACTAAGTGGAGCAAATTTCTCTAAATCAAGAATAAAATTTACCACTGAGTGCTACCGTGTTTCAAACTAAAAATATAAAAAGATCTGGGTTAGGTTTAGAACGAATAGTCTAAAACTGTAAACAACTTCGGTCGATCTAAAACTGTGAAATTAGTCCAAACATTTTAATACTAGCTGACTTTCGCAAGTATAGGTAGTTTTAGTATTTGAATGTATTTCTAAGTATTTATTATTATTTTTTTTTTATGTAGGTTTATATGACACAGTTTTTCTTCTATATTGCACACCCCGTTTTTATATATTTTTTTATCTATCCTTTCCATCCTAAGGTTGCCTGGAAGAGATCGCTCTTAGCGATAAGGCCGCCAGTTGTGGCACTAGTTTTTAGGTGTCATAATCCTTCTGTTTGTAATTTATGGTGTGAACAATAAAGAGTTTATCTATCTATTCTATTTATCAAACGTAAAATAACCTGTTATGGGCAAACGTAACGTTTAACATCAGGCTAGCGATTTGCTCGTCTCGTCACGCACTAGGTTTAGGTTTAAGAACTTTATTATCACGAAGACAATTTAACGTCACTTATGTGATAACATGGATTAACATTAAAAAAAAAATTTGCGTTCGTCGTCGCACTTAAAACACATTTTTACCCACTTCACGCATTTCTTTTCTCGTGTTGTTACAACAACTTATCATCGATGATATATCGAGCTAATTGTTTCTTAAATACGTGAAATGAGTTAACATTTTTTAACACGCTTTTATTAGCTTCACCTGTATGTTTGTATGTTTGTATGTTTGTATGTTTGTATGTTTGTATGTTTGTATGTTTGTATGTTTGTATGTTTGTATGTAACCGACTCCTTTGAGCGCGTTTTTGACCCACTTTAAACGGTCAGATTTCTTTCAAACTTTGTAGATATATCGAGGACCGATGACAATACACTAAACAAATCGTGTTTTTTAGTTTTTTTAACTATTAATTTTTTTAACACGCTTTTTCTATAAAGTTTCTTTAACTTTTAATACCGTTTAACTTACAAATGGTAATTTCGTCGTTCGTGTCAGAGAACAGAGTGGCGCAGTGGAAGCGTGCTGGGCTCATAACCCAGAGGTCCCTGGATCGAAACCACGCGCTAGAAATCTTTTTGCTCAATATTTTTTGTTACGCATCAATTTTATTTTATGAGGTCTGAGGATCAAAACCACGCGGCTACAAATCTTTTTGCTCAATATTTTTTGTTACGCATCAATTTTATTTTTAATTTGCTTGAGCAGACGGCCAAAATCGGATAACACCAACACATTTGTACATATTAATAATGGTTAATAGTTAGCAAATCGAACTAAAAAGCGAAAAATAAATAATAGTTAAGAAAAAACTAAAAAAACACGCTTTTTATAAAAAACCGAACTAAAAAAATAGAAAATAAAATTTTATAAATTTAAATTAAGAATAGGGTTGAAAATTTCAATAAATATAAATTAATAATAGTGTAAATAAATAAATATATGTATTTTATTTTTAAAAAAGCGTGGGGTGCTTTCTAAGATATTATCAAAATGCTAATCACTCTACTCATGTCTGTCAATACAAAATGTATCTACAAAATATATAATATCTATTGACCCATGCACCCCACGCTTTTTAAAAATAAAATACATATATTTATTTATTTACACTATTATTAATTTATATTTATTGAAATTTTCAACCCTATTCTTAATTTAAATTTATAAAATTTTATTTTCTATTTTTTTAGTTCGGTTTTTTATAAAAAGCGTGTTTTTTTAGTTTTTTTTTAACTATTATTTATTTATAGATGAGGGTAGTTGGTTGTAAAGCCGTGCTCCTTCATTCGTAAGCATTGTTTTGCCGTAGTTTGTGCGATGCTTCGGTAGAACGAGATAGCTAGCTCGCCGAGTGCGGTGGTTCAAATTCAAAACATTAAAAAACACTAGCATAAAAAAAAACAGGTAAGTAGGAAATCGTAACAAATATATGTACGGAAATTAAGGCAATGTTTCGTATTCAACATCGAAAAGCAGCTGACAAAGGTACCCTAACGTTTAACGGCAAAAATGAGGCTTCCAAGGCGGAAATCGTGTTTGCATTTAAAGAAGCTATTTACAACACAAATGTTCTAGCATAAATAAAATGTATGCTGTCTCAAAAAAGAACCGACGCCATTTGACGACCTGTTTGGCTGAGCAGTAATATATCCGCCGTATAAGCCAGAGGTCCCGGGTTCGATTCCCGGCTGGGCAGTTGTTTGAATGATGTTTAAATATCTGCTATGGGTCTGGGTGTTAGTTGTCCTTGTCCCAGCTATAAGTGTGAAACGTTATTTATTTAAATTGATATTAAACGTGAAACAGCAGTTCGTCAGCATATCAAGTCCGTCCTAGAGCACACTGATTTCTTAACAAATATTAAAGTCTCTATTCGTTTTGAGTTTGGGAGAGACCGATTTTAGCAGTAAAATTTTTAAGCTTGAAATATTGGTCTGTTTAAAGTCATACATCAATGGCAAGCTATTATTTTACTAAGTGCTGTAGGTTATGTAGCACCAATCGGATACAAAGTCCCGAGCATAACCCAGCCTCATAAAAGACAACAGCGTTCAATTCGACGTAGTTTCAAGTCTGCGACAAATCGCAAGTACATTTTATATTCGCATAAAAATTTCGAAGATGCTCGGGGGTGTAACAAATCGTTTATTTCGCTCTTTTTTATTTGCTTCCGAGCAAGGATGCTTAGCGCAGTTTCCACGTGAGAGGAAATTTATGGGCTGACGGGAGTTCCTAGGCGATTCGCGAGTACCTATGTAACTGGATATTCATTCGAGTTAAATGTAGGTACTAACATAAGCTTAGGTTTGGGTGAATTTAGTATTTGTTAAGCTTATATTCAGTTCTGTATGGATGATAATACAGGTTTATGAGAAAGCTTATAGTACTCAATTTGAACAATTTTTAGTTTGGACCAACCCTGAAATAATCAGCTGTTCCATAGAAAAATGTCAATGATAGTCGACAAAAATGAAGCAGTGGATTTTTATTGTTTGCTAAAAGATATAATCTTGGGCTATTCAAAATAAGTTATTAGGTATCTTCTAAGTTTGCGTGCTTCATCCACGACCACAACGTGCCAACAGCTTACCAACAGGCGAGTTAGTCAAACGTGGACTTATTCGGTATTAAAAATTCTCATTGTTCTTTTAACAGATTAAACGCAGAATATATTTCATAACTAAGTACCAACAATAAGCATACTTCGCATAAAATTAAAACAAAGCACCGTCAGTGTAAAAATGCGAGCGTAATTCAGAATATGACATTGTCTATTCGAAAGCAAAAACGTCTCATCTCATACAAGCCACGGAATAATGGCAGCCCTAACACGACAATTCCATTCGCAGGGTTGTCACTCATTAGCATATGTACATAAAGAGACGCTGTCATTGGCCGAGCCGCGCGCCATGTTTGTGTGGCAGACATTTCTGACGCCATTTTTATTAATTAAAACTGGATTTTTGCGGTTTAAGGGTCTTAAGATTTTAATAGAGATGTACGATTTATCTTGTTTCAGACGAACAAATGGGTTCTGATGTGGATTTAGTGAAAGCTCTTAATTTCATTGTGTGTAATGTACAGATTTGAAGATGTTGGAGTGAAGAGAATTATTAACGTTAAATTAGTATTTGGCTGTTTTTTTGGTAAAATCTTGTGTCTGTATTTTGAATTTATGCTACATATTACAATAAAGCTTTTAGTGGCATTATTCACAACGCTATGACGAGCGGTGAATATTTTAGGTTTGGTTCAATATTAGTTAACGGTTTTGGTCGTCGATATGAGTATCTAAAGATAACGACGAAAATTAGAAATTGAGGGCAAGTTTAGGCAAATGCTTTTATGCTAAAACTGTATTTTTTTCTGTTTAATACATGTACAATTAATTTACAACGCGTCACTCTTAATGTTACTAGATTAATATCATTAATTTATGTTATACCTACTCGTAAAACGCTTCACAGGACTTATTAAAATTGATTTTATCAAACAAATATACTTTCGACCAAAATATCATTTCAAAAATGGAACATAAAATAGAGATGCGCCGTTCAAATAACGTATTCTACTGTCGTTTTGCATTCGTAAGCCCGAAGACGGCAGTCAACGCGGCAAAGCTTTTCCTTTCGAGTAAATAAAAATAGTCGAATATATTGAAAGCTCAGGGGATGGCCAATAACTCTGGTTGGATTTGTTTGGATCTATGTACGCATGGAAATACGGGGTGAGGTGTGGCCATATATCCCTCAGGGGTTGGCTGGTCATCGATAGTTTAGTGGCAACCCTGGGCTGGTTGTGTTGGTGGATGGCCGTTTGGATAGATAGGGTTAGTCAACTTTATTTCGGAGGGATGCTTGCGAATTGAGTTTGGATGTGCTGTGACTTGGATTCGTTTAAATAAAGATTTGATTTTTGACTTCTTGACATTACCTATAAATGTGAGCCAAGTAATCAAGGTAAAGTTCATTAGGGTTTGTCTTTTAGTTTTTATTTTACTTGGACAACAAATACACAAGAGCAGTTGCTATAAAAAAACCACTAAATATGATTGAATTTGATTTTTGACACAACCCAGATAAAGAAGACACAATATATAGTATGACAAAATAAAAATAACACTACTTACATTAGTAGGTTTATGTTTCAGCATCATTTTTTGTACTTCCAATAAAGGCCATCGTAATTAGGTAGATAGAGATTTTTGGAACAAACATACAAATATTTTTTTTTATTTGTGTTAATGACCTTTTCTCTTATATTTACTATCACCTTGTGCTACTTGATCACAACTCAAACTCAAAACTCACAAAAAACAACCCTAACCCAACCAACGTCATAAAAACGCATCGTCATCCAAATGACATTAAAAACAAACCCAATACTTCCAACCAAACTCACCAGTTCGAAAATCACAATGAGACCACTTCCCAGATCCATCCTATCGATAAAAATGCTAATGCCCGACTCTAGGAGGGAGGAATGATTGCATTCAATGCCGCCGGCTCGTCTTGGGGCAACCCTAAGTAGATTCGGATACGGGGCTACTGTAGCGCCTTTTTACCTCTTGACTTTGCGAAATCCACTTGAGACTTTAAAAATATTACCTAAAGGTTCTTACTGGAGGTTCAACGTCCTTGAGGTCTAGAGTGAAGCTAGAACAAAGGGTGTTCAGAGAAGTTTTGATCAGCACTAAATAGTTAAAAAGTGTACCGCAGTTTTGACAATCTTCTATTTATGATTTACAATCAGTGTCACGTGCAAAGCGGTTAAAAAAATAAAATAAGATTGGATGTATAGGTATAACTCAACCTAATAAGTACCTTGCCTATAAGAGATTCCTTTTTGCGATAAACCTTCAGTTGTTGCATTAGTTTTTAAGCATTAATATCTATTATATTTTACTTGTTATTTCTGATGTAATTAACAACAAAGAGTTCATAGATAAACTATTTACTGTTTACACCAGAAATCACAAACAGAAGGAACAAACTAAAACTAGTGCAACAACTAGCGTCCTTATCGCTAAGAACCATCTCTTCCAGGATCTATAACATATATCGATTTCATAAAAATATTAGAGAAATGAAGATGTCTAATAAAACATTTGCAAATATACCAGACCTTTACGATTATCCAAATGAAACAGATAATCAAGAAAACTTCAAATCGAATTTCAAACAGAATGAAAACAAACTTTTACCCGTGTACCGTTTATTTGCATTTAACCAGTCCCCAGACAATCTCCTAAAACGTACCAAAATTTCTCATTTACTAAACTGTGCTTTTACCAATCCCTTGACGCCGAGCTACAGTATCCAAAGCTCGGAAGTTGCAAAACTTTATCAATTTTTTTTTTAGTTTTTAATTTTTTTTTGTTTTTAAAAATTGCCGTTGTTTCACAGTAATTACTACATTATATAATTATGTCCGCTAGGATAGACTATTGAGACTTAATATTAATTTATTTAACCCTCAGATCAAGTTACTTAAAAATAAACGTTTTCACACGCATCGCTCCCCATTAGGATAATCCTGTGTCGGGGATGCCATGGAACACAAAGACAAGGACAACTCACACCCAGACCCAGAGCAGACATTTAAATTCATCATAGAAACATCTGCCCTGCCGGGAATCGAAACCGGGGCCACTGGTTTAAAAGGCGGATACATTACCGCTGTACCAACAGGTCGTCCAAGAGTTGAGTCCCAAATCAAGATTTGAGATTCCACTACACAGTTTTATACATATATTTGCTATACATTTTTACTTTACTTCACCTGTCTGTTGCTAAAAAGGTACCAAAATCCGTTCGAGGACACATTATCATAAGTTGGAGCTGTTTGAGCCATTTTCAGCAGTATGAAGCGGTATGAGCCGGTTTGAGCCGGTAATCTGGCTAATCCTGGCTCAGTCGCAACTCGCCAGGAAGTCCCTTTCGGACTGGATGTAATGCCATCAATCTTGGGGTAAATATTATGCAGGATCGATGGGGTATTAAGGTCCGGGATGAAAACAAACATTGTAAATAACTGGAGGTACCTAAATCATGCAAGATCTGATGCAAAAGGGTTTACTACAGTTTTTTGGCAACATAAAGTAATAAAATAATTTTACACGTTTCCGTTAGTCCTTTCTGATAGAAATAAATTAAAATTAGCAATAATAAAAAATGAATTTATGGTAATTGATATGATTAAAAAAAATTAAGGACCCCTGTTTAAAATTAATTTCACTTAAAAATTGTGAACTTTTATCAGTACCTAGGTGTCCTAGGTACTTATAAAAGTTCATAATTTTTAGTAAGATAAATTCTGTACAGTTTATACCAAAAATGCTCATCTAGTTTTTTTTTATACACAAAGCAGCAAACAAGCGTATATTGTTTGTTGTGACACTTTAGTAAATACTAAAGTAAGTAAATAAATCACAGAACATATTCAAAGAAAATATTTCCTACAGTTAACATAAAACCCTTCTTTTCTACTACCAACCAGTATCCTACGATTACATTATCAACCAAGCCTCATTGTTATAATGGGTTGATTACACGTGACAAGTACAGTGGCGAGACGGTGCTCTCGGCCGAGTACTCGGTTTGTATAATCAGTTTAAAGAGATGAGATACTCACTAGAACCATTATTGATTTGCTCGGCCAAGTGTTCCCATTTACTGTCTCGCCACTGCATTCGTTACGTATAACCAACCCAATTCTACTAAAATTACCAAAACAGAACAAAGAAATACCCACGAGTGAGAGATTGAGTGAGAGAGAGGGAGAGATACGAGTGTATACCTTCATTACATTACACCGACCACGTAAAATAGGTAAAGTCACTGAACACAGACTATACCGGGTAATGTATGCAAAATAGTAAGTAGGTACTATAAGTACGGTGTAACACGCGAAACCGACATTTTGTTTGCATTTATATAAGCGTGCCAACCCTGATACTAGCGCTGCCATTCAAAAACTAATTCTACCATTATTGGAATAGGGTTAAAATTTGTGCGTTAGAATAGACAAGTTAGGATGTTTTTATTGGCATGTGTTACGGAAAATAGTTACAAATGACGGGTCAAGGATGAATAAGGAATCAAAGAAAATTAGGATTCGAAATAACATACCCGAGTTCGGGTCGTTAGTTTGTGGTTTTCTGTTCTATGGCACAAGTGAAATTGCTATTCGAGAAAAGATGGTACGGCTGGGCCTTTGATCGACTCGGCAGGTTGCACTGTTGTGACCCCAGATTTTAAATGAAAATGAACGAATAACCTTTTGAATGACGTAGTCAATACTATAGCGCCTCGCGGTTACACCCGCGGAAATGAAAATAATGATTATGAAAAGTACCCTATACAAATTCGACTTCGGTGCCTCTACATATGTATGTTAATTCAGAATATAAGCTAGCTCTGTTCTAAATTTCATTCAACTTCGTACAAGCGTTTCTGCGTGAAGGAGTAAGGAATAAACAAACGTGACGTTTAACATCAGGCGAGCGATTTGCTCGTCTCGTCACTCGATTACATAAAAAAAAAAAAACAGACAAATTTTCGCATTATTAACATTTTTAGTAGGATGAGCCATCAAAGGACAAGGGTAAGAAAATAATTGCCAAAAATATGTTATTGATGATGAGTTACAGAATTTGTGCCGCTACAATAATGTATCTAGAAACGATCGATCTTAGCGAAAAGACCGCCTTTTGCGCCTCTCTCTAATATTTTCTAGTTTTTATATCAGTGAATTGTTATTGTAATAGTATTGAATTTCATTGTATTCCTAATCAAATGAACGCCTGAAAAACCTTCAAAACAAAGTACCTTATAAGTAAACGCCAAATATTTATCTTCATAATCAACCAGTTTACGATTACGATCAAGTTAACCGTCACTTCAGTATTTAACCAACACTAAGTCATTTTAACCAAGAAACAACATAAAATTAACTAAGCCATAAGGTGGGGTTAAAATTTTAAAGTACGCCGTTAAATTCGCAAATTGCAAAAAGTTATTACCCCCTGCTGGCATGCTGTCTAATTTGGTTTAAATTTTGATTGATTTCAGTTTTAAAAGGGTTTGGAAGTCTGTTAATTTGACAATGATTATTAATATTTTGGAGTTTCGTGATACTTCGGTAATTAAAGTCAAATAAGATTGTGGAGTTAAATTTTTGAAATTGTTTATGGTTTGCCAAAATCGTGTCATAAAATTTACGCAAAAAAATGTTCTACTAATCCTCTTGTGTTCGGTTAAGGCGTTTGAATTTATGTTGTTTAATCACTCAAAAACAGCAAAACAAATTTTGATTTCATCTTACTAATAGGTATTATAAAAATGAAAGTTTGTGTGTTTGTTATGCCTTCTCACTAAAACGGCTGAAAACAATCGGACGAAATTTAATACGAAAGTAGCTTTTTACCTGAATTAACATATAGGCTACTTTTTATCCTGGGAAAAGCGAGGGAAACCGAGGGGCGCAGCTACTCGTTGTTTGGTATAAAGGTAGCTGATACCTTGAACGAACAATATAGGTACATTTTACTTAGATATATCCCTTTTACTTTTTATCCCCGAAAATGCGGGTGAAACCGCGGGTCACAGTTAACGGGTAAATAAAATGGTATGGAATTAAACTGTCTAATATTCGAGAAATAAACTAGAACTCTCTATCTCAGAGGTCTAAGTAGCTAAATCTCGTATGCAAATTTAGAGCAGCCCTAAGTATCAAGAGAGAAATGAAAAAAGGACACTGAAAAATTATTCAGATTAAGGTGGACCTATTTACTTTTGCGAATTTATATATTTTTGAAAGTTATGAGGTCATGTAGGGAATTTAAAATTTAAAGAAGACAGCGGATGAAAGTTTTAGTAATTTTAACTATATTACGTTCATAATAATGTATTACTGGGATGGATGAATTAAAAACCATTTGTATTTTTCCGATCCTGTGCCAGTCTCATCCACTGCCTTTTTGCTACCTTATGATGAGCTTCCTACGAGTACATCCCTACACTCTTAAATTTATCTCTAGCTATACTTAACTTGCTTTAACTTTTCTCAAGCTAAGCTATAAAATTTACCTATCCTGTCGCCTTAAGTTAATTAAACTTTTTGATTGTTTGCCGGTTCTTTAAGTCTGAAATTAATTATTTTTATTAATAATTATTGTATAATAAAATCGCAATCTCTCACACCCTGGCCCAGGCTCCAAGGGAACTTTAGCACAACTCGCGGTGTGACGATTATGCATATTAGTTGCTAAGTGTGGCCGCGCTCAGGTGCTTTGGGACCCGTGAGGTGCCGTGAGGCCGCTGTGAACTCACGGCATGTTATTGTGGCTTCAATGAAGGCCCTCGACTTATTTTAGACGTCCTAGTATGTTTTTGAATGGAGACTATTGTCAGGGGACAATTTATTTCAAATGTGTGTGTGTGTATTATTAGTTGTTAAAGTAAGGCTGCGCTCAGGTGCTTTTGGACCCGTGAGGTGCCGTGAGGCCACCATGTAGGTACTTACGGCATATTATTGTGGCTTCAATGACGGTTCTTTGGTCAGTTTAGACGTCCTAGCATGTTTTTGAATAGGGGCAATCAATGAGGGACAATTTAATTGAAGTATGTAGGTATATTGGTTGCTAAGTGTGGCCGCGTTCAGGTGTTGTGGGACCCGTGAGGTGCCGTACGGCCGCTGTGCACTCGCAGCTTGTAATTGTGTATCTTTGCATGTGTGTGTCTGTCTGTAGCATCGTAGCTGTCAAACGGATAAACCAATTTCGAATATATTATTCTTGTTTGAAAGGTGATTCGATAGAACATTTTCGGTTCTAAGCTAAAGTTTTAGAAAAACAGGCTTGTTTTCTAATTGCGCTAAAATAATAATCTAAACTTAATTACTTGCCTTTTTATATCTCAAGCACACAACTACTGTGTTTTGCTGAATAACGTCTCCGACCTTTGCCGGCAGAGTAATAGCTGACCATACAAAAATATATTCATAGATAAATATTATAGATGATTGTGGAGTTTTTCAGGAGGAGGTAGAGGGCATTGTTTCCAGTGAAATTACAGGGCAAATGGGAGATTAGACAACTTATATCTCAGGGTGACGAGCACAGTGCTGTGCCGCGCAGGGTCTTGAATTTTGCAAGATCAAAATTCTGGGCGGCGCAGACCTGTTTTGGGCAAACGTGACGTTTAACATCAGGCGAGCGATTTGCTCGTCTCGTCACTCAATTACATAAAAAAAGGTATTCACATTTATACATTATATATCTCAAGCCGACTGATTCGGTACGGATACAATATAGAGATGTTACAACACCATTTTCCTGATGGTTATTGGTAATATCGGAGCCAGTTTATTGGGTCGCTGATAATGACGTATTAATTTTGCTGACACCACCAGATTGAATAATTTATGATGAACGCGGCTTCGTAATTACTGACAGTTTAAATAGACAATATTACCTACTTGGCTCTTTATCTATATATATATATAATTATATATATATAAATGTTATGTTGGTTTGTGTACGATTCAAAAACTCAAAAAGTTCTGCACCGATCGAGCTGAAATTTTAGCATGATATAATTTTAATACGCATCAAGGATTTTTTTATCTATTAATTTTTTTTTTAACTATGAAACCGCTGGAAGTAAAACAAAACAAATTACCCCAGTAGCAGATTCAAGCTGAAAGCGAAGATTTACCTAACTAATGCACGCGGAACTTTACCTAGAATCTCAGATAAACCGAGTGAGAAAGATGAAGCACTGAGTTTCTGTGAAGCCAAGAACTCCTCTGCTTTCGCACACGTTCACAATAATAAAAAAAAAATTAGTGTTAAGGAGTCGGCAGCGTATCTATGACGCCTCTGTGTTACAGGTATCCATAGGCGACGGCGATCGCTTACCATCAGTCGGCCGGTTTGCTTGTTCGCCACCTATAGCATAAAAAAAGCAAAACACACACATTGACATATCAATACACCCCTATGCGGCACTGTAGAGCTTGTGTATACACGCGAAAATAGAATTCTTGGCCTCACCAAAATCTAACGAAATGCTCTATCTTTTTCTCTAAGTTTATCTGAGTCTAGAATCTAGACCGAGTTAGTTCCTCGACCGTATCTAGAAAGCTGAGATATAGGGAGAGATAATCTTATCTCTTAAGTATTTACTGCTGACCTTAGCGTTGACTGCAAGCGGGTATAGAACAACACAGTATGATTAGTCCAAAAGATTCAAGTACATCCAAGCCAGAGGTCACGGGTTCGATTCCCGGCCGGGCAAATGTTTGAATGATGAATAAATATCTGTTTTGGGTTAGGGCTTTAGTTGTTCTTGTCTTTGTGTGTGGTCCATGGCATCCCCGACAAAGGGCATCTTAGTGGGGAAGCTATGAGTGTGAAGCTATTTATTTTTATTTTTTACATCTTTTCGTTTACTAGATACACAGTTATCAGGTACCCTACTTGTATTGCCTTAAAACCAGTTAACGGCTCTATCGGCTAACTACTCCAATATTCGATTCTGGCTCCATGAAAATCGAAATCGAGTTAATTATTTAACATTTTTTCTTAATTCATCTGTTTAGCATACTTTATTTTGATTAAAATTTAAGCAAAAACTCCTTTCTTTCGAGTTAATGTTTTCAACCCTAAAGCTTGTCAATACCCCAGGCTAGCACAGAAATCGAAACAATTAAACTGCCCTACTGTCAATAGTGTAGCCAACCTCCTACCTATACCAGTAGGTTTGCTAGACTCGCTAGATCCAGCGTGAAAGGCTTTCAATGTAGCCTTGTATTATAGGCCCCGGTGGGGTGTTTGAACGTAATGTATGAGTGTAAATGGATTTAACACTACTAGTGTGGAAATAAATATTAATTTTGAATGAGTGTAAATCTTCGGACGAGTTTTTTTGAGATGGTCATTTGTTTCACAGGTTTTTAATGGTAGAGACCATTTTCTTCTAAAAGATGCTTGTCTTTTGTTTTACAGGTTTTTAGGTCTGTTGAACGTGTGGTCAAATTGACGTTATAAATACTGAAGAAACTTTCCTTGTTTCTTTGACATTCTTTGCCTCTAACAACGACATGAAATATTTTCGATTAAATAAGTTTGGGAAAACCTGAAAAACCGCGGTACATTATCTTGTACCTATCCTACTACTATTTTAAGGGCGAAAGTTTGTAAGTATGGATGTATGTATGGATGTTTGTTACTCTTTCACGCAAAAACGGCTGAACGGATTTACAAGAAATTTGGAATGAAGGTAGTTCATAGTCTGGATTAACACATAGGCTACTTTATATCCCGGAAAACGCGGGTGAAACCGCGGGGAGCAGCTAGTAAATTCATAATTTCAGAAATAAACAGAAGCGTTTAGTTGTTTTTGAAAATTGATTGAAATATAATCGTTATCAACCGTTTTCCATAGCTGAGTTTAGGTCTCTCCTCTTCTAGAGGTAAAAACATAATTGCAGACATTTGGTCTCACTAACCCCAAAGAACAAACTATCGATTTTTTCGCACAGTTCGGTAATTAAACAAAAACCTCCCACTTTGCAATACCGAAATTCCCATTCTCAATGTAAAGACTAAAGACAAACTCGCGACTGCGACCGCGGTTACCGAAACACTCAACCAGGTGAGAGTGTGATTAACATAAATTTTACATTTAAATCACCGGGAAAATGCCGAGCTTTCTCTTCAAGCTGATATATTGTTGGGAGCGTTTTGAACGGGACAAGAAGAACATTGGTTGTCTTCTTAGTGATTGGATAGATGGAAAACACTCTGTTTTGAATCAGTGCATTTCTAAAGCTGCTCAGACTTATGCTACGAGCACTTCTTGCGTCATACTATCATATATCGTCCTCCTTGACGTGTCCGTCAATGGCGAACCTGGCTTACAAAATACGCTTATGAGCACGAATGTGGCTGGCAAACCCAAATTTAGTTTTAAAAGTCCTATTGCATGGCGCACAATGCAATAGACCTTCGCTGTTGTATGTATAAGAATAGGAAGGCTTTGGACGGGTCCTGATAGCAAGGCGCTTTGCATCCAGATCTTGTAGACGCTTGACTTCAAAAACATACATTTGCGTCATACTACATAGTAAGTGTAAATAAATACTTGTCAATTTTGAGTTAATCTTACTAATAATATAAAGTGTATCTTCACCCGGTCACAATATCTGTGCACCTCGCTGGAATGCGTATAGCTTTATATAGTCGCACTGTCGCACCGGGGAGTGCGCGGAGAGGTGACAGGGGAAGCGGGAGCCTCTCCCGGTACAATTACCAATACTTTTAGAATAAATTAAAATACGAACAGCAAACCACTAAAGCAAACATATCGAACAATTACAAATCAGACTTAAAACCGCGACCCAGACACCTCAATCATCATAATTGAGACAACCAGCTGGAAATCAAACAAATCCTTTAGCTAAATTGGCAGAAAACTTACCCAGTGCGTATGTAATGTAAGATCAAAACATGTTTGCGCTAGTAATATGTGTCCTTAGGTTCACCTTGTTTTCGTTCGTAGACAAAAGCCGGTATTTATACCTGTAATCAAAGAGAAATATGTCACACAACATGTTTCATTTATTATACATAGTTAGGTAATTTCATATAATAAAAAATATATTTTTTGAATCTGCGTTTGACCACCAACTCGTCTGATGTTAAGCGACGATGTGGTCGAAAGTGAAGCACGCAGGCCCAAAAGATACCTATTCACCCTGATCTTGAAAAGCCCAGGATCTCTCCGGAAACAAGGAAGTCGAGGAGGATTTCCTATTATCTATTATTACAATGATCCCGGTTTACCCGTACATGCTGGTCCGGGGTGAAATGTTATATTCTACTAGAACCCAGTGGCACAGCTAGAGTAACCTATACACTATACAGGAATATAGGTACATAACAAAGGGATGTTTCCTTGTTTTTCATTTTAATTTCTTTTATTCATATTTGTAAGGATTTTTATAATTGGCCTTATTTGTATATTGGGCCCAAGTTTGAAGGCATTTTAAGACAGATCGAAAGTAACTAAAAATGTATCTGTCTTTATCATTGCAAGCCATTAGACAAGGATGCCAACAGTTTTAGAAAATTTAGATCTGTCTGAAAAAGCCTTCAAACTTGGGCCTATTGTATGTATTAGTACGATAAACCTAGCTGAAAATCACAATAAATAAATCAGAAGCAAGTACTTTATTCCACTACACTACATATTTTTTACTTTACTACCTATAATGTCCCACAGCTCGCAAAGATCTCTACCATTTAGTTTGAATAACTGCATCAAGTCATACGAGTATGTTCAAATCGTCTCTATATATCTACGAGTATGTCAATTCATCAGTTTGTAGAAACTGTCCCCATTAAACCGACACGCAAACTTCATCCGTCTCAGTTAGCATGTCAAACGGGAAATAAAAACCAAACATTTGGACAAATATTTGTTTTTAAACAAATATTTGTTTTTAAACAAATATTTGATCCCACGCAGCGTGTAATTAAACATTTTGTCGTTTGCAAACACTATGCAACTTCAAAGGGATTTTTGGGTGGATACTCGTATAAATTTAGCAAGGTGAAGTAACTATGGTTTAGTCTGTGGTACTGACAGCAACATTTACTTTTAAATAAAGTATGACCACGCTCCTGATTTCAAAAAATCTAATTTATAAATCAGAAAATTAACTTGTGTCATTATTTTTGTATTTTTGGCCATTGAGACTCTTTTCACAATCAAACGGTAAATCCAAGCCTGATAAGATTAGGCTAAAATAGGGAAAAATCTGAAAAATTACTATTTTCGACTTATTTATCAGAAGTAAAAGATAAGATTTTCTTGTTAAGTATTTATTCCACTAACCTTTTAAGACAAATAAAATATTTCAAAAATCAAAGGTAGAGTTATTGCAGTAAATTACTATCAAACTCTACAAAAGTCACCTAATGCCCCCTACTATTAGAATACCCTTTGTAAAAATCCAAATCCGCCTCGTGACAAAATCACCGAGAAAATAAAAAATAACCCTCGAACGCATTATCATTACATTCATAGGGTCTTTAATCCAAAGAAAATCCACCAGAATCGCAAATCTGGGGGTCTTTTGAACTACTTCAAAGTTAAATAACCCTAGCAAAGCGACAACCCCACCACTCGAAATTAAACTTTAAACCCTCAACAAAAGAAATGACTTTCGCTCACGTTCGTGAAAAGAAGAAACAAATGTAGAGACGTGCAATTTAGACTGTATATCCGGCAACATGAGTTACATTTTAACTTAACAAAATGCTTTAAATTTATTCACGGCTCTCGCAAATCTATATTTCACTCTAAATCGTTGGTGCTTAGGTTTATTTTCGCGGCGACCGCTCAGAGGCTTGTCAAGGCAGGGGTGTCGCGCGATTTTTCAACGTGCTACTGACGACTGTATATTTTACTAGTTAACTGACAGATGGGCTAGGGTTGCAAACTATTGTGCCATTACGGTCGCCAAATGCCGTGCGGTGAATGTGACAGTTGACAATTGCCCTGTTTGGCCCTGCTTTGTTATTACGGGACGTTACTTTAAGCCGATTTACTTGTTTGTATTGACATATGTCAAAAACCTGTCATGGAGATCAAACGTGACGATAAAAAGTCGGTACACTGTTCTAAGTGGACAAGCATTCTGTCTGCATCACTCTTATGTCAATCTTGATTAGAGCGAAAGTGACAGAAGTAATTTAATGGCGTTGAATTAGGGGCATGTCTAAAGTATTACCAAACGTTTTTCTTTTTTTCTTTTACCCGTAATCTAAGTGTACCAGATTTATTCCTGTATAAGGGACATAGGGTCCAAACGACAATTTATTTTATTGTTCCTAAAGCAGGGGTATAAAATTCAATTTAGTTGCTGTATTTATGATGAGCTTTATAAGTTTCGCCATTTTATAGGGATGCCACGATTTGAATTGCAATACATATTTCGTTTGAAATTGTTTTGCAATGAAGATATTTTTTTAGATACATAAATAAATCGAACAGAATCGTTTCGTTCTACAAAATGTTCCTTCGTTCGTTCTTATTAACAATACGTAAGTAATTTAAAATGGGAAAATATAACATCCATGATCAAATTAATACTCAAAACAGACAACACAAGACCTCTAGAATATATCTGTCGCTGTCTAATAATCTGAAATGACAAAGACAGTAAATGTTTACTAAACTGAGGGTTAAATTTTCGTTCCGTCAACAAAAATCTTCAAAATTGACATCATCATTAAAGAAAGTGATGCATCAACGTGTAATTAATTCTCAACACTTAATAACGTCCCTAAACGAACTTAAATTGCCTTATTAAGGCTTATTTTGTATTTAATTTAACGTTAACGCCTTTCAGAAAACGTGTGGGTGGTGTGAAATTGATTCTGGAGCAATTACTTGATTAATTAGCTTGAACCTAATTAAATACCAGTTTTATTTTCTTACTTTACTTCATCGTTGAAGTACAGAAATAGATCTAGCTATTGTGGATTTATTTTTAAAAGCTTTTATTTAGCTTGCCTTGTTACCATGCCTTGCATTTTTTCTATTTATTCTATGCATCCTCTCCATCTTAAGGTTGCCTGGAAAAGATTCCTGGAAGGTCACCAGTTGTTGCACTAGTTTTAAGGGTTATGATCCTTTTTTGTTTGTAATTTCTGGTGTGAGCAATAAAGAGTTTATCTATCTATCTTGTTTGAACTTAGGATGGGTCAAATATACTGAACTTTGAACTATATTCGAAGTCCTATTGAACTTAAATTTGGTTTACCTGGGGAAGTTGGAGCACATGTTCATGGCAACCTCGACACAGGGTATCTCAGTTAGAAATATTTATTGACATTAAATGTGACAGGTTAGCTATGAGTGGACTAACTATGAAGTATACATACATATTACATATCTGCGTAGTTCTTATTTTATTACGCAAAGGGCACATTTTTCACATTGATCATTTTGAGAATTGCTCCTTTTGATGAGAATCCCATCAATTGAAAAACGCTAATTTTTGATTATTTTTTTTGATTTTTTGATTTCGCCAATTTTTTTTGGACCATCCAAAAAAAAATTATGAAATGTGCGAATTATTATTATATCGAGAACAATAATTGCCCACCGCTGGTGAGCAGATGGACCAAAATAGAACAATCAACAGAAGCGCAATACACTCGTATTATTCTAACCTACATTCCACGAGCCTCAAAAAGGCCGGAGCTAGAATATCAAAAAACAATATTGGTTTTTCAACCGACCTATCCTCGAACAAAGCCCGGCAAATTCCCCCTTTAGTAAACACTAGAGAAAATGCAAATACTTACTCGGAAAGAAATGTACTCTCAAAGAATCAGAGGAGATTGCTTCTGGCAAATCAATTGAACAGTACCTTTAAACTACTGAGTTGGCAATCACAAACAAATGTGAACCTTTTACCTTCCAAATACGGTTGATTTCGTGTCTACTCGCGTCCAATGCTATCATTTCCATGTGACTGACTCCGAACATCATTACTGTAGCGATGTTGACATTCATTAATTTGACAGTGACTTTGACAGTTGGAGATACGATTGTCCCGGTGAGCATTACGGGGATGTGCTTAATTATTTCTGCGCCGTTAAATAGAGTGGATTAAGGAAACAGTAGCGGTTAAATCATATTTGGTACGTGTTACGCATACTTTGTCTATCTTCTTTGTTATTTTATGAAGCTATTGAACTGTGACTGAAATGGTTACATTACGAACACAGACGTTTGGCGTGGCGTTGGCTTTTGCCCCCCCCCCCCCCCCCTTTTTCTCTAGCGGACAGAGTGAGATGAAAGTCAGGGCGATCCAGTCGAGTCTTGCGCTAAGAGTTTATGAAATCAGAAATATTTATTGACCGACCTTAAATAACATTGAATGTTACAGGTAAGTCACGTTTACAAATAATTTTATTATTTGAGAATTATATTAAACGAAGTTAGATAAAGCTTACTTACTTATCCAAAAACTTAAAAACTATATGATACAGCCTTGTATGTAATTTTTAATTACATACAAGTAAATGTAAAATTATAAAAAAGGAGTGATTGAAATTCCCAATCTCGATCTTTTTTAACACGCTTTTATTAGTTTTTATTATTATGAATGAAAGTAGTTATTTTTGTTAATTAGCTTTAGAAATAATTTTAATAATCAACCAATAAAATATTATTCATGAGTCTAGTCACCTGTTCTCCAGACTAGAAAAACTAAAACCTTATTAACGAATTTTGTACGAAATAATTGCCTACAAAGATGTGGAACATCTCACAACAATTTTGATCTTTGGCATTTTAGAATCTCAATAAAAAATTGTAGCACAATATTTTTCATAACACAATATTTTATTTTCACAACAAATTCAAAGAAAACAGGATTATGATCGGTATTTCAGCTTCTAAATATTTTTTTAGGTTTTCTGTGTTTATAGATATTTTCTAACGGCGGCGTGAAAATTTTTCTGAAATTATTTACGATACTTTTTAGAAAAATTACAAATGTTTTACATGCTTCGTTGAAAAATTCGGTTTGTGATCCTGTTTTTATAAAAATTTACTCACATAAATATGTTAGAAGAAAGAAATAGTTTTAAAACGTGCATAGAATACTTACGACGACTTTTAATAAAAATCAACCTAAAAGGCGTTTTTTTTCTCATTTCAGTCACCTATCAATAACAAGAGCAGGACAAAAAATATTCAGGAATAGTGCAATTAATGCTTTGTGATCACTTAATAATTTCTACACTCTACAGGGTTATAGGAAAAGGGATTGCCAAGCCAAAAAGGCCAGAAATTTTTCTATTTGACCAACCCAGAAATCGCGAAAAAAAAATTGCTCTTCCGTAGAAAAATGTCAAGACTGTCTGGAACACCAGTTTTTTTTAACATAGCTAACTACCACATTGAGATTAAAAACCTATCAACCGCTTCACCAGACTCGAAGAAGATCCCAATACGAATTCCCGCGGTTGATCGAGGAGCCCAGGACAACAGACAGAAATGGCTGGACAACATTAGAACTGGACCGGACTGAGTTATCAGCATTTAAAAAGCACAGCATGGGATCGCAAGAAGTTTAGCCTACTGACCTCCAAACTTCAATATGATGATGTCACCTGATGATGAGGACCACAGTCAAACCATGCAGCCTTCCGGTGGCTAGCTGTTAGCCACTCGAACTTTACGAAGTTACTAAACGTTTTTTTATTCTATGGAGTGACGAAACGAGCAAATCGCGCGGCTGATACTAAACGTCACGCGTTAACTTATTAGAATTCCAATTGCAGGAAAGGAGTTCACCATAATTCCACTCTTTAAATATATTACAGTGAAATATTGTACCTGTTTCTATATTTCTGTGTATAAAACAGTAAGCCTCCAGGCAACACATCTGCTGTATTATTTTTACCACATTTATACTTTCGTTTGTCACTTGTATCTGGGTACCGTACCTAGTAGATATAATTTTCTATCAAAAAATTGTGGAGGATATCAGATAAAAAATAAGTAAAAAAATTGGATGAAACACGATACTACAAAAATGGAAACCTTTTGTTATATGGGATGGGTGACCACGACTGCGTGCTACCGAGGGTCGGATGACAGTGATGACACGTTATATCGTAGGCCTCGGCTGTATTTCCGCCTAAGAAACTGCTAAACCATGGCAGAAGCCTTCAGACGTATTGAAAACTATGACACCAGGGCCAGCCACTTGGCTTGTACGAAATTTCTCGATAAAATTTATACTCGGTACCGAGAACAAATTCGTAAACAAATTTACTCCACACTGAAATAAAATTAAACAACGCATTCGGATTTAAAAGCGACAGTATTAAGTTTAAAGCCCAGTCGTTCAACCGCAAAGATAAAGCGAAAATCTTTAACTCACAGCCCTTGGTGAACTCCGACCAATCAGGGACGTCGAACGCGGCTCGCATACTGATTCCGACAAACTTGTTAGTTCGGATATTGACAGTCTTGTTGTGAGAGAAATAGAGTGGGTTTTAGGTTGACGTAGGAGATTGGGTAAGTTTGGCGCGGTCAAAGATTACCGAGCGCGGAGATTGAAATATTTGTTTGGAGAATTGTTTGTTTTTAATAATCTATAACGTTAGAGCAGACATGTAGAGTTCGCAGCAATTGTGTTTTACTCATTTAAAATTCTTATTTCTATTACAATCTATTATAAAGTTTTAAATGAAATAATGCACATAAAAACAGAACTCAAGTCACTTTACGCTCCCATTAATTGTTATTCTACAGATACTTAAATAGTTTAAAAACCAAATGAAATAGAACGAACTTAATAGCAAAAAAGAAATCGACACAACTGACCCTTGAACGAAATTTTGGATGCGCGCCTGTACATTATAACAAATAGGTATAATTCAGTAACATAAAAGCACAGGCTCATTTGAGAGAAAACTGTAATATCATCATAATTTGCGTTTACCTGCAATATATATATGACATTTAATTAATTATTTAGCAAACACTTTCGGCAAATATCAAATGAATTGTGTTTATGCAAACAAACAGCCAGCTTTTTGTACAACTAAACATTCCCGGCGGATTTGCTTGCGTCAAAAAAATTGAGCTAAAAATATATACATAATAGTATCCGGGGAAAAAAATAGCTGTTTTAAACTAGTGCTACGACTGACACTAGTAACCATATTAACCAAAGCTCCCATACTACCTTAGTGACAGTGCAACCAAGGCACAGTAGAACATGGTAGTTTTGAGTTCATTTGGCTAGTACACCCCTGAAGTCAAAAAGCTCTTTTTAAATGCCTCAACTCACTTGAGAGTGCATCATTATTTAACTTAAGAGCTGTGCTTGTCTGCTTGTAACTGAAAGAGAAAAGGGGGGGTGGGGGGATTTGGCTGACCTTTTTATAAAAAAATATGGATATGTAGTACAAATAAAAAGTAAATGCACCGTAACCAGTGTCCAGAAAATCTCTTGACTGTTATAGGTTCTCACAGCTAAAGTGACCCCTCTGATGCCTTTAATCTTTGCGCCTACATCCCTTGTGATTCAGCATTAGGGGTGGTGGGAATCGCTCCGTGCTTATGTTTTTAATGTCGCAGGGAAATATGATTGTTATGTTCGCCTCTGTGACGGTAACATGGAACGCAGAAAAGACAGAGTGTCAAGTAGAGACAACCCTAAAAATTGTAACAGTTGGTATTTTAGGTAACTTTTTTATTAATGTAATGAAATACATAGGTATGTAAATAAGTTCCAGCTCAACTAGTCTTATTATCATGGTCATGGCATAGGTATGTTTTGGAGTACTAGTTTTTTATACGAAAGTTTACGAGTAGATCTATCTTTGTGTCTATGAGTTTGATTCCCGATGCACAGAAACTTAGGGACATAAAAAAATGTGTGGATATACTTTTTACCTCCGAAGAAAACAAAATTTTGAGCTTATAAGTTTAACGTATGTATTTGTGTCTGGCTGTAGCATCGTAGCTCCTAAGCGGCTGCATTCAATTAATTTAGTTTTTTAATGTATCGTGATCGGTGTTCTTAGCCATGATTAAATAAATCAGGTTTATTGGGTTTTTTATTTAGCTGCAATTGACTCTCTGTTATATTTACCTATTCTGTGGCAGTAATCTTTGCCTCATCTCGGATCGAGGACCTTTGTTTTGTGTTTCGAAACTTTGAAGTTTTATAATAAGGGGCTTTGAGGACAAAACGTTGAGGTCGTGATTTTGTTTGTTTTTGTATATAATTTAATGTCTCGTTGTTAAAAAAAGACTTAAATCGTTTCAGTTTAAAATATCTGTGAATAGGTTTCTTCTAAGCAAGCGTGCTCCATCGTAAACAGCATCATTGCTTACCATCAGGCGAGACGGCAGCAAAGCACAAGTCTATGTTTGAATTAAAAAAAAACATATATTTGTCAAATATATGTTTTTTCAAGTTTTACCTATGAAAAAGTATAGTAAATTCGATTATTTAGGTATCTCTATATTTCATAACCAAAGATCTAACAAAAAATAAATACAAAATAAAATATGTACTATACATAAATATTTAAAAGAATTACCATCGGTATTAGAATTTGGTATTCGTTTGAAATAGATCGAACGACAGATTTTGATTTATAAATGATCGAAACGTCCTTGTTTACATAGCCGTTATTATCATAATTATTTATCCGCTTATTTCCACTTACTTGAATGAGATCGAATTCACATGAATTCTGAGAAATACCGGTTATTTTCCGCGAAACATTGCCCTTCTTTGGCCTTTAGAAAAATATATAAATATAATTACAATTTGTTTAGGGCAAACGATCTTCGTTTGTGTGAATCTGTGTGAAAGATGATGAAAAGACTTACAAGTCATTGACATGGAAATAACGGAATAACGTTAGTCGGTATTTTTATAATATTAGCTACGCTTCCCAGTTTCTCTGCTATCCTTTAGGAATGTTTTGTTTTATAGAAAAAATATGTTATACAGGGTTATTCATAAAGAGTATGCTATGCCGAAAAGGGCTCATAGTACTCGTCATTATGAACAACTTTTACTACGGAACCAACCCGAAATTCGACAAAAAAAAATCAGCTGTTTCATAAAATCAATGACACTCGACAAAATGTATGGAACAGCTGTTTTTTTTTTCGCGAATTTCGAGTTGGTCCCATAGTAAAAGTTGTTCATAATGATGAGTATGAGCCCTTTTCGGCTTAGTATACCCTTTATGAATAACCATGTATAATGTTTTGATACCATATAGGTAACTTTTTAATTAAGCGACGAGATGGGTCGACGACATAGTCAGAGTCGCGGGTGGAACCTGGACCCGATTAGCATGTGACCAGGCAGATGGCATAACGGGAGAGAGGTCTATACCCAGCAGTGGGATAGAGAATGATGATGATGATGGTAATGATGATTTCATTAAAAAGTGACCTATATGGTATGAGAAAATAGTATATTTTTCCAATACCATAAAAATTAAAGTAAAAAGTTGGACAGATAGATTGATGGATTAGATTAACTTTTAATGTTCGTACTAGAAATTACATACATAAGGATAGACACACACACTACACACACACACACACACACACACACACACACACACACACACACACACACACACACACGTAGAACTAGTATAGTATACTAGCGGCCTTATCACTGAAAGCTCTTCCAGGCAGCTTGGTGTTTCCTGAAAAATAGGTAAATTTATTCGTCTATCTAGAATGACGCTTTCGATATCGATCCTGAGATATAAGACACGTCGTCTCTAACCAAAGATAACTTATCCAACTCGACCGTATATTTAATGATTCCGTAACAATTTGCATGAGAACCTCACATGCCTGCTGAACAATTTATACGATAGCGGACCGGAAGTGGGTTTACGTACGCAGTTAACGTCTGAAACATGACTTCCGGTCGGGACGTAAGCCTCGCATTGTAGGTAAACGGCGTTATGTGTGCGAAATTCAAAAATGTCGTTTTTATTACGGGAAAACGAGGCATTATCTGCCTTTGTTAACGTTAGGAACGTTCATTTGAATTGTCTTTAAAATGAAATCGGTATAACTGGAACGTTGAAAGGTGTTTGAAATTCAAAACGGGTTTTGTAACATCCTGTATTGTTTCAACCTGTTGGGCCTTGAACTTTTATCTTTTCAGTGTATTCGAGGTTTTTATTTAATAAAATGGTAAAGGTAATAATATCTGGTAGGTACCTAAAAACAGTAGCCTAGTAGTGAATGTATTAAATTTTTTGCCCGACGACGTTTTACCAACATTTTTCGGAATTGATCAAGTCATTTAGGACACCATTACAGACATAATTTTACACCTGAAAAACTTTATCTTCGTTTACAAAGGTAAAAAAGGAAACTACACTTTATTCTGTGCATATTCGCTCTATTCGTTTTAAATAAATAGGTGTAGATCAATTGACGTGGACGATTCGACTACTTACGTTTTTCGAAAGGTGACTGGTCCTTTGGACAAGTTGCCCCTAACCTATCTATAATGCTATGCGTTTTTACCTTCCACTGTAAATGTTTAAGAAACTGAAATAAACCGAATCCATGAATAAATAGTCCTATCTTCAAAATACAAATGCCACCATTTCCAAATGTAACTAACACTTAAGATATCAATATTAGATTCATCTCAGACCGCGGTTGGCACATTTCACAATCAAGCACAATGGAGACTAGAGATGCGCTAGTGCATGCACAGTTATACTGTATCCGGCATTTCTATCCGGCATTTACAGACACTTAAGTGATAGGTACTAGCTGTGCCATGAGATTTCACCCACGCTTTGAAGGAGAACGGTCATGATGAAGTAGCCTATAGGCTACTTTTCATATTAATACATAATCATAACATATATGTATTAATCCAGGACATTTAAGCTATCTTTGTTCTAAATTTTATGAAAATCAATTTAAGTAGTAGCACGTAGTAGTTACGAAGGTACATGGTAGCAAACTTTAACACATACACACACAGTTTTTTTATATAATGTCAAAGCCCTTAGGCCACCTATGACATGGCTTAATGCGAAAATGATAAGAATATTAAAATATTATTAGAAAACAAGAAAATTTCGAGTAAAATTATGCCGCCGGTGATAACTACAATAGAATAAACCAAACTTATAAAATAAATATCACCTAAATCAAATGAGTAAAAAATCACTGAAAGACAAAAGCATTAAAGGAACTGTTAACTTAAACCCAAATCCAAACCTAAAAGATCCCTAACTTAAAGCTCAAATTAGCATACCTTATCCAGTCCACCTTATCCGGCAAAACGACAGCAATTTCAGCTCATTCCTATAGCAACTGCAGAATGTCTGAAACTGACTCGCTAGCTATGCTAATACGAGGATCAATCTCCTAGGAATCCAGGATCTAGAAGCGTCTAGAAGCGTCTAGAAGTCGAGACGTGCGACGGCAACAGATAGATCTGGAGATGAGGCGCCTGCAGTCACGTTTGTCTTAGATGCGGGGGTAATGTTACTTACATTTACTGCACGGTTTTCTCCTATATCTATACTTACTAATATTGTTGGAAGGTAAACTTTGTAAGCTTCCAGGGTTTACTTGCGACTTGCGAACTATCTATTCTATAGTCAAATTTTAAAGTTTATTTTACTAAATAAAAACCGCACAAAAGCCACTGAGTGCTACAATTTATTTCTCGAATGAAAACTACATAGTCACTGAGTGCTTTAATGTTAGGCCTTTTTAAATGACTGACGAACAGTTTTCAAAAGCGGATAATACATTTACGATAAAAACAAAAAAAAAAGAACAAACACGGGGGTGAAGTATTAAGTGCCGACTTTTGCAAAAAAGACAACAAAAAAAAACACAAATAAATTAAAAATTAAGAGTTTATCAACAAATTATCACACACCTTATTTGTAATATCAGTAAGAGTCTGGAAACCTTTTTTAATAAATTTTATACTAAAAACAACTGTTAGATAAAACAACTAAACCCAACATCGATGTGTTGGTAAACAACAATCACAAACGCTTCTAGCTCAACAAACGTTGCAATCATGGCAATCTCTATGATTACTGATCATGATTATGATTATGATTACAACCCTGTCACACTTGAGATTACATCGCCAGATCGATACAAAAGCTCTAAACCCCACAATTTGGTTTAATTAATATCTTCGAATATAATGCAATGAATTTCAGATATTAACCACACCTTTGCATAATGTCTATTTAAAATGATAATCAAGATGCGATAACGATCGTTGAAACTTAGTTCTTGTTATTACAAAGTTAGAGTTGAAATTGGTGTGGGAGGCTCGAGTTGAGAAGTTCATTGAACCCCACCCTTGCAAGTGAGGGTGTGAAGAAACCATTGTTTCGAGGTTTCGGATATTATTGGTCTTAAAATAAAGTGGATACATAAATTCTATGGATTTTAATTGTTTAGCTCAAACGCTGACGACCTCCAGCTCTCCTGGCTTAGTTGGTAGCGTGTCGGGTCGTTAGGGTCGTGGGTTCGATTTCGGGCCAGGAAAATTTAGGAAATACACAAACTATCGCATTAAAGATCATATTTTTGTGATTGCACTATGAAAGAATATTATTTTATTTGTCATAGCATGCTACGCCGTAGCACGAGCTACGAGAATAAGAATAATCTTGTTGCCACTTTACATTATTTTTGACTTCGAAAACGACCACTTTTAAGATTGAAAGGGGATGATAATATATTCTTGCTTTAAAATCAAGGGTGGTTGAATACGACTTGATTGGTAATACATGTAAATTATTTGTCACCTTTTTGATATTTGATTTCGTTTAGCTTTTCGAAAGAAAACTGACTTAACTATTTGTTTAAATGGGCAAACTATTTATTTCTTATTTATGGAAGAAAAGATGCTTTGGCTTTGCACTAGTCGTACATTAAGCCGATGTCAAGGTTAAACATCGGCCTGTTTGGCACAGCGGTAGTGTATCCGCCTTATAAGCCAGAGGTCCCGGGTTCGATTCCTGGCCGGACAGATGTTTGAATAATGAATTTAAATATCTGTTCTGGTTCTGGGTGTTAGTTGTCCTTGTCTTTGTGTGTGTTCCATGGCATCCCCGACACAGGATTTATTCCTAGCTATGAGTGTGAAATTACAAAAAAAAACATGTAACTTTTACGAGTAGGACCTATTCTGACCCGTTCGATATCATCACGGTCGCCGTATCTCCCGTTAGAAAAGTCATGAGAGCGAGAGAGACCGATACAATACGCACGTGACAGAAAAAGACGAGAATAGGACCCCTACTTACAGTCAATGAGTGAAGCGAGCTAGAATTTTGGTAATCCATCCAAAGAGCTCGCGGTTTCAGTTCATCCCTTAGGGAGCACCGCGAAATCCAGACTTACAAAAACCAACTGTATCTATGCAGTTGATCGAGGGAGCTACCATCGGAATTTCGGAGCAAAACTCACTGTCTCTCTTGAAAAATTTTAGTTCTGTCATCTTACCAACTGCATGGCTAAGTTGGCCAGACTTAGCGACTTTTAGAACTCCGCATTGGTAGGTCTTGTAGTAATTTGATGGAGATGAGTCTTCGAAAGTTCGGATCATGTTGGTTTCTACGTGGAATGGTTTCAATGAAATATTATGGTGATAGGTAAAGTTAGTTCATAGATGGGTGACCGCGAGTAAAGACTGGAAATGGTACATTAAAATAGTGATTAATTTTAGAATAGAATTTACTCGTATTAAGTTGCAGGCTTTTGGACGACGTTTTGAATCTCGAAAAAAGTACACGTTTGACCACCAACTCGTCTATTGGTGAGAGACGTGTGTGGACGTATCTGGTCGAAGATGAATCACACTAAGAAGATACCTATTTAATCTAACCTTGAAAACCCCAAGATTCTATCTCTCAAGAAACAAGGAAGCCGGCAGTCTGTCTCATTTCCTGGCTGTTCGGATCCGAAACGTGGTTTCAAAACGTTTTGTGCGTTTGCTCTGGGATTTCAATTGATTGATGACGACACTAGATCTAGCTTCCCCAGCTATACGAACTTACTTTTTAATCGATGGATCTACTTACTTACTCATTTTATACGCTCTAAACTTCTGAAACTTGCTGACCATTCAACGTATTTACGAGAAAATACCCAAACAAGAAAATACGAGAGTTTTCCATAATTGGGTCTATAAATAAACCTGTTCATGAAATGTGCTTTGAAATTCGCTATTGGAATATTTTCTAGCTCTAATATGTGTGTGCGCCAGCAAAGTTGTGTCTTTCATCATCATCAGCCTATCGGATTTTTGTCCACTGCTAGAGCCTCTCCTAAAGAACGCCACAAGGCACGATCTGTCTGATCTGATTTGTTGTGTCTTTCTTTGCCTGGCATGAACTGTATCAAGATATTCCTTCTAAAAAGGATGGCTGGCGCCTATTAAAATCGGCTAGTGTGTAAAACTATAAATTTAAAAATCAATTGCCGCCCGTGCGTTAGTTTCGCAAGAACTCGAAAATGGCAAAACCAATTTGTATATAGTTTTTGTTTGTTGCCATAATACGAGTATAGGGGCGGTTTAGGAAAAACGCGAGTCGAACTGCGAGCGCACATGTTACAAATCCGATGTCACTGACCAAAACGGCCAAAATCTAGCATTCCCTTCAAGCAATCAAGCAACAATTCAATAACTCTGCTCAATTATGAACTGACTTGGTTATATAGTTTTATTCATAAAGGGTATGCTAAGCCGAAAAGGGCTCATAGTACTTATCATTATGGACAACTTTTACTATGCGAAAAAAAAATCAGCTGTTCCATAGAAAAATGTCAAAGACACGCAACAAAATGTATGGAACAGCTGATTTTTTTTTCGCGAATTTCGAGTTGGTCCCATAGTAAAACTTGTTACCTTGTTGTTAACTTGTTGTTAGCATACCCTTTATGAATAACCCTGTATACTTGATCGATGGTCTAAATATAACTAAATCACAAGCATAAAGGCAGGATATTGACACTAGGTGTGTCTACTTAGCTGTACGGTAGTTCGATGCCCGGAGCGGCAATTACGTGTATCAGAGGCAAATTTCCTGGCGCTGACCTGGGCATATTGGAGCGAGGAGTCAATATGGGTGGAGGAGGTATGTTTGCTAGTTGACTGCGCTAAGTGAGGTTTCAGATTCTTGGAGAATAAATCGACTGTGGATAACACTATCGACACTGCAAAATCACGATTTTTTTTCATTGTACCAATTAGATTAGACGGAATATTTAGTACATATATTATACGTAAGGGAATAAAAAAAAACTTTTTACATTTTTGTATCGAATAAAATTATTATTACACATTTTCATTTCTTGTTAATTTAGGTAAAATTTAGACTTTAACATTTGCTCTCTAAAATTTTAAAGTTTGCTCCTGTAAAAATGCAACTTTTTACTTTTTGGCACTCGAAATTGGCGTTTGAATGTATGTACGAGTACATTTATTTTTCTCCGATGATGACAGCAGTATAATTATGAATCAAACAAAACGTACCTTGTAGTTTGATTCCAATTATGCGAGGATCACCACCGAAGACGATTTAATTATTACATGCAGCAGTACATGGGATTGTGCTATCTTCTTCACACCTTTAGATATTCACCACTATAAAATACAAAACTTGACTTCCCGTCTCCCTTCCACGACCGGAGAGGGGCGCCTGAAACTGGTCATTATTTTTAGAGATATACCTACAAAGGATGTTAACTGTGTAAATATACATTTTTGTTTCTTAGTTTGTCTGCTCACTCAAGGGTCCTTTCACAAGGGTGGGTTGGGAGTGTAATCGTCTTCGGTGGTGATCCTCGCATAATTGGAATCAAACTACAAGGTACGTTTTGTTTGATTCATAATTATACTTTGGATCACCACCGAAGACGATTTAATTATTACATGCAGATGTTTAGAGATCCTTCGTCAGACAAAGAGCTTAAAAACAAACAATGTTATAATATATGCCCTTCTGGTATTGATTTATGTTACCTACATTATTCAAAATAATGTGTTCCATAGGTAACTCTATCTTTAATCCATAACAATTTATAAAACTTTTAAAATCTCAACAAATAAGTTATCAATCCAATAAAAGCATTTGATTGATTAGATACATAATATATTATTATTAGTACCTATTCATAAAAAAATATTGAATATAGATTTTGCCACTTCACTGTTTTCAAGATTATAAATTTAAATATTCTCTATTTAAAAAATATATAAAGCAATCGCTCCGACCTGTAGCCTTCTCAACCTATTTTTGTTACACCTAAGAGTATGTGAGCTTTTCGCATTTTATGCGGATCTAGCATGCTAATAATGGTGATATGTTCATCCAGCTGTTTAGGATTTATTAATATAAACTCGTAAAACCGTCGCAAATTTGCAAGGCAGTTTATCAGCTATTTAAACTCACTAGGCATTACAGCCGCAAATAAAATTATATTTCTTACATAGATTCTATACAAACCATAGTTAAGGTTCAGATTATGTATAGGTATACAATTTATGTTACCCAGTAATGTTCTTAAATAAAAGGCAAGGGTTGGAAGGCACCGGACCGGGGTTGCGATGTTTTTCTTAAATAGGAAACTTTTAGGCTTAATCCCGGAGTGGTACTTACTCCATTTTTTTTTTTTTTTTTTTTATTTTTTTTTTTTTTTTTTTTTTTTTTTTTTTTTTTTTTTTTTTATTATTATTATTATTTTTTTTTTTTTTTGTTAAAAAAGAAAAGAATCTCATACATTAATTCGCAAAATGCTCCACAGAATTATCATTAAAATTAATTCATTTTAAAATACTATTTTTAGGCTTCGTTTCACTCCAGGGCTATCTTAGACCATTCTCAAAATACTCCGAGATCTATTTTCAAACTGCTTCATCGAAAACAATAGAAATTTAATTTTAATCTAAACGGGTTATTATAGTTTGAAAGATTTATTTAGACCCATTCATTTAATTTTATTAAACTTATCGGTTGCATTTTCTTGCGGAAGCAATCGCTTGTAGAGTGCTAGTTTCACAAGATAAATCTTAAAGGGTAATTATCTGCTAAATAATTATTTAATTTAGAAACAAAACCCAAAATCTTATTGGTGTCCCAATACGCTGAATATTTAGTTTAGTATAAGTAGTATTTTTTATTTAGTATATGGTTTTAGGTTATAACCCGTCCACACTTTATAAAAATCTGTAGACACTATCATATAATGTGACTTTTGCTACTATGTTTATGGACAAAGCTGTTAAAGCTGTCACATAGTTCAAAATTTGTTGTTTTAATTAAATTTAAATTCTATATGACTCGCATTAGAATACTGAAAGTTACTGTTACTTTCTTGAAAAAATATCCGCAATTTAATACATATACGAATCATATTGCTTTGAAGTTTGATTCGCAGATGAAACCATGTCAATACAATAATTATGCCTCAAAAAGGTTTTGATTTATCATCAACTGCCTGGTAATCTCGCTGCCCCCAGAGTAAGGTCAGCGTGTAGATGCCATATTCTGTGAGCAAATATTTTATTCCAAATAAAAATATTTGTTCCGATACTATTAACACAGTTCACGGTGACTTTAACTTACAATGCCTGAGTCGGAGGAACACATAGAGAGGCAAGTTACTTGCAATTAACAATTTATGTTACTTATGTTCATATTCCGTGTTTATCTTACTGAATTCATGATTAGTAACGACGTAATCAGGCAATAGTAGAAATATTCCCAATCTCATAACATCGCCGAAGTAGTTCGTTATAAAAACCTTTATTCGATTTTTAAAGTAAACAATTGTTGCGTTATCTGCTCTTAAGAGTTTATGGCAACATTGAAGCTCAAAAATAAATATTTTGAGTCCTTGAAATGCAAATTTTAAATCCAAAGTATCCAATACAGCTCCAATTCAGTCCAATCGTCCCGTAAACTTTGCCCGTCAGGCAGTGCGCCGCGCCGCACCGTCAGCTACTTCGAAAAACATTTTATGCAACATATTTGATGTGTAAAAATGGAGCGAAATGAGTTCAATGTGAAGTCTTTGCTCTCATAAGTAAATTTTTACTGACTACGCTATAACCAAATTTTTAAAATTTGGAAATTATAATCATTAAAATTAAATATGTGCATAATATAGGTATCCAAGGATCATGTAGGTAGTTATAGTTACTCGTACGCCCATTTTTCCCATTCCAATAATTTTGTAAAGATGTACCAGTCTGTATGTATGCATGCGACGAAATTCAATCCATTTTGTTAAAAAATAAATACACGGATTTTCGATGAGAGCGCTTTGAATAGGGCTCTAATTAGAAATCAAATAATTTAAATAATTTTGATTTTTCTGATCTAACTAATTATTATTTAGAATTTAGAATAGAATTAGAATACTTAGATTTTAGAATTGATTAATATTTTTTATATAGTAAAGTGCCCTTATTGAATCGAAATATTTATTTTTGAACCCCAAATAAAACGGTGATCGCTGTTACCTTTCGGTATTTATTCTCATTTATATCAGATCAAGTATAACAGCACATAGGTATAAGAAAACAATCGACATCGACACGTCTCGCGTGTCGATATAAATTCCAACCCATGATTTTATTGCCAGGTACCGACTCAATAAAACGGTTTCTCTTTACAGTACACTCAAAACATTACTCTTGTATTCAAAATGATACTAAAAGAAAAAATTTCATAGAAATATTTGTAGGTCTTACTATTTCCTTATGCTCTTCCTTGACTAGCCATTTCCTGCGACTGTATTCCCGGCGGCGATCCCTCGATGCTGGTGCCTGCATCCGAGGAGCGGGGTTCTGACGCAGCTCGATGGCTACTCACGGAATCCCCCACACGTTTAAAGCTCCTCGTTTAATTTTGAACTTGACCTTGAAACGGCCCTTTTCGAAATTTTGGCCAATAGGTACTCGACCAGACTTGGCAAAAATAAAATGTCTTAACATTTTGTGTTGTAACACTATGTTGTGTCTGCTAACATAATATGTTATCCATCTTCGCAATTTCTGTTTCCTGTAAGCAACTGGCGTCTGTATTTCCTCTGACTATTGCCTTCAATGCACATTTTATTGATGCATCGGCTTCGTTTAATGCCTCTTCCTCTTGGCGGACCTTATAGCTTGCATAATCGACAGATAGACATAGCGCCAGTACTATATATTATAACCTCAACGCGATTTTCGCGGAGAAACTTTAACTTTTTACTACACACGATATACGTGGAGTAAATGCGCCTCAAACACGATTTACGTGGAGGGTTCATCACCTTTACACGATTTACGTGAAGGTAATGCAAAGGCTCAACATGATTTACATTGAGAATTAGTAGGTAGCCTCAACACGTTTTACCTACGTGGAGATGTTGACTTGATTTATTAGAAAGTATTAAAAAGCCTCGACATGATGTACATGGAGAATTAGTAGGTAGCCTCAACACGTTTTACCTACGTGGAGATGTTGACTTGATTTATTAGAAAGTATTAAAAAGCCTCGACATGATGTACATGGAGAATTAGTAGGTAGCCTCAACAAGGTTTTTGTGGAGTTGGTCATATTTACGCTTAAAAGAACTTAGTATTTTTCTACACACGATGTACGCGGAAAGTTCATTGTCTTAACACAAATTAAATCAAAGTAATATAAAACTCCAACATTATTTATATGGAGAATTAGTACATAGTCTTATCACATTTTACGTGAAGACAGTTGTGTAAATTAGACAATACGAAGAAATTATTTTGATACTCGACTAATAAGATAAACTAAGAAGTAGGTGGTACGTATAAATAAAAGTGAAATAATAAATCTTACAATTCGATCCTTCCAAATGTGCCAGTGCACAGAATACGTACTCGTAAGTGCCACCCTACTTGAGATGAAATCATTCCTGTTGTTAACTATTAATTAAACACAACAACAATAAAAACGAAGGAGTAGGTAGTCAATTATAATTTATCTTACCTACATTCATATTTCAATTCAAACCCAAAACTTTCTATCATGTTTAGTAATAACTTTAGAAAAGAGGGTAGAAATATATAGAAATTAATTCAATATTATAACGCTATGGTATATTAATTGTCTTGCAATTATTTTAAATATTGTATGTAGGTACGTCTATTTTACATACCTGATTTCCAATATCCAATACTATCCATTTCGAACTCGTAATTCCAGCAAATTATCACATTGTTGACGGAAACTCGACGACGACGAGCTCCTTAGCCCGTTTCGTTGCACTTTTCTGCATTTTCCGTACTCACTTCCAATTAGATCGCGTATATTTTTCTTTATCCTAACACTTATTCACTAAATCAATCCATGTGATAACAATTATTCACCGGATCAATTAGGTACGGTGTGATTCCGACGACACAAAAACACGTAATGACCAGTTTCAGGCGCCCCTCTCCGGTCGTGGAAGGGAGACGGGAAGTCAAGTTTTGTATTTTATAGTGGTGAATATCTAAAGGTGTGAAGAAGATAGCACAATCCCATGTACTGCTGCATGTAATAATTAAATCGTCTTCGGTGGTGATCCAAAGTATAATTAATCCAATTTGCACTTTTGGCATAAAAGTGCTTTTAAGCTTATTTTTACAGTTCAAAAGTACATGACATAAGGTTGCTGGGAGACTTAATTTACCACGAACAACTATTACAACTAGTAGTACAAAATTTCATGATAATCAAACCAACCAATCAAGTTACTGTATTAACATAAACTGGTGCTAACTCGGGACCCTCGCTACTCGCTATGCTCGGTCAATTACCACCTCTACCTAACTCCATAGCCCTTACATTCAATTTGCTGCGATACAGTGGTGGAATTCGACGAAATATTTTGTCACTGCCGAGTGCCGGCCGATAGCTGGCATTACAAGCTCGTGGAATACGCTGCTCGGCCAACATTTGTGGGACATACATGCGCGAACGACGCAACTGTGGCTGTTAACATGTTACCATGATTTACCATGAATGGTTGTTCGATTTTAGGCATCTTTCTTCTATCATTTTTTCTTATTTTTTTTTTCTTTTAGTTGTTGATTCAAAATTCAAACTTATTTCTACGCCTTAGAAGTGTAATAAACGGTTGGACCCTATGCAACATTAAACAAATCACACAAATGTACTATTGTCAGATTGACTATTATCAACATTTGTTTTACTCAAAAACTATATATCTTGTTAGAAGCCTTGGTTGCCAAAAAATCTCTAAACTTAGCCATTTTGACAAAAACAAGCCACGATTTAGCATGCTTTGCTTTCCTAAAAAAACAATCACCAAATATTCTTGCGCAACTCGAGCTCTACCGTAGACCGCATCATGGCCTACAATCATGCGAGGTGGCGGTCAAAACCTAGCAAATAAAAAAAGCTGTCACGGTAGTCGCAGTCGCACTACCCGCTCAGATATGTCCCTAGATTAACACATGCTTTGCGTGCTACATTACCGCGGTTACGTGTCGAATACACGCGCCTGATTGGTTATAATGAAACGCTTGTAGTATCAGTATGAACAATACAACCTAATTGAAAGGGAATGTACCTGTATTATTGAAGGTATTTCTGCTGTTTAGTGTTATTTGACAAATTGATGCTGAAAATGCAAGCATTGCAGTTTAGGTGTTTGTGTAGATTTAGAAAGCTGACAGATGACAGATTTAATTATACTTTGGATCACCACCGAAGACGATTTAATTATTACATGCAGCAGTACATGGGATTGTGCTATCTTCTTCACACCTTTAGATATTCACCACTATAAAATACAAAACTTGACTTCCCGTCTCCCTTCCACGACCGGAGAGGGGCGCCTGAAACTGGTCATTACGTGTTTTTGTGTCGTCGGAATCACACCGTACCTAATTGATCCGGTGAATAATTGTTATCACATGGATTGATTTAGTGAATAAGTGTTAGGATAAAGAAAAATATACGCGATCTAATTGGAAGTGAGTACGGAAAATGCAGAAAAGTGCAACGAAACGGGCTAAGGAGCTCGTCGTCGTCGAGTTTCCGTCAACAATGTGATAATTTGCTGGAATTACGAGTTCGAAATGGATAGTATTGGATATTGGAAATCAGGTATGTAAAATAGACGTACCTACATACAATATTTAAAATAATTGCAAGACAATTAATATACCATAGCGTTATAATATTGAATTAATTTCTATATATTTCTACCCTCTTTTCTAAAGTTATTACTAAACATGATAGAAAGTTTTGGGTTTGAATTGAAATATGAATGTAGGTAAGATAAATTATAATTGACTACCTACTCCTTCGTTTTTATTGTTGTTGTGTTTAATTAATAGTTAACAACAGGAATGATTTCATCTCAAGTAGGGTGGCACTTACGAGTACGTATTCTGTGCACTGGCACATTTGGAAGGATCGAATTGTAAGATTTATTATTTCACTTTTATTTATACGTACCACCTACTTCTTAGTTTATCTTATTAGTCGAGTATCAAAATAATTTCTTCGTATTGTCTAATTTACACAACTGTCTTCACGTAAAATGTGATAAGACTATGTACTAATTCTCCATATAAATAATGTTGGAGTTTTATATTACTTTGATTTAATTTGTGTTAAGACAATGAACTTTCCGCGTACATCGTGTGTAGAAAAATACTAAGTTCTTTTAAGCGTAAATATGACCAACTCCACAAAAACCTTGTTGAGGCTACCTACTAATTCTCCATGTACATCATGTCGAGGCTTTTTAATACTTTCTAATAAATCAAGTCAACATCTCCACGTAGGTAAAACGTGTTGAGGCTACCTACTAATTCTCCATGTACATCATGTCGAGGCTTTTTAATACTTTCTAATAAATCAAGTCAACATCTCCACGTAGGTAAAACGTGTTGAGGCTACCTACTAATTCTCAATGTAAATCATGTTGAGCCTTTGCATTACCTTCACGTAAATCGTGTAAAGGTGATGAACCCTCCACGTAAATCGTGTTTGAGGCGCATTTACTCCACGTATATCGTGTGTAGTAAAAAGTTAAAGTTTCTCCGCGAAAATCGCGTTGAGGTTATAATATATAGTACTGGCGCTATGTCTATCTGTCGATTATGCAAGCTATAAGGTCCGCCAAGAGGAAGAGGCATTAAACGAAGCCGATGCATCAATAAAATGTGCATTGAAGGCAATAGTCAGAGGAAATACAGACGCCAGTTGCTTACAGGAAACAGAAATTGCGAAGATGGATAACATATTATGTTAGCAGACACAACATAGTGTTACAACACAAAATGTTAAGACATTTTATTTTTGCCAAGTCTGGTCGAGTACCTATTGGCCAAAATTTCGAAAAGGGCCGTTTCAAGGTCAAGTTCAAAATTAAACGAGGAGCTTTAAACGTGTGGGGGATTCCGTGAGTAGCCATCGAGCTGCGTCAGAACCCCGCTCCTCGGATGCAGGCACCAGCATCGAGGGATCGCCGCCGGGAATACAGTCGCAGGAAATGGCTAGTCAAGGAAGAGCATAAGGAAATAGTAAGACCTACAAATATTTCTATGAAATTTTTTCTTTTAGTATCATTTTGAATACAAGAGTAATGTTTTGAGTGTACTGTAAAGAGAAACCGTTTTATTGAGTCGGTACCTGGCAATAAAATCATGGGTTGGAATTTATATCGACACGCGAGACGTGTCGATGTCGATTGTTTTCTTATACCTATGTGCTGTTATACTTGATCTGATATAAATGAGAATAAATACCGAAAGGTAACAGCGATCACCGTTTTATTTGGGGTTCAAAAATAAATATTTCGATTCAATAAGGGCACTTTACTATATAAAAAATATTAATCAATTCTAAAATCTAAGTATTCTAATTCTATTCTAAATTCTAAATAATAATTAGTTAGATCAGAAAAATCAAAATTATTTAAATTATTTGATTTCTAATTAGAGCCCTATTCAAAGCGCTCTCATCGAAAATCCGTGTATTTATTTTTTAACAAAATGGATTGAATTTCGTCGCATGCATACATACAGACTGGTACATCTTTACAAAATTATTGGAATGGGAAAAATGGGCGTACGAGTAACTATAACTACCTACATGATCCTTGGATACCTATATTATGCACATATTTAATTTTAATGATTATAATTTCCAAATTTTAAAAATTTGGTTATAGCGTAGTCAGTAAAAATTTACTTATGAGAGCAAAGACTTCACATTGAACTCATTTCGCTCCATTTTTACACATCAAATATGTTGCATAAAATGTTTTTCGAAGTAGCTGACGGTGCGGCGCGGCGCACTGCCTGACGGGCAAAGTTTACGGGACGATTGGACTGAATTGGAGCTGTATTGGATACTTTGGATTTAAAATTTGCATTTCAAGGACTCAAAATATTTATTTTTGAGCTTCAATGTTGCCATAAACTCTTAAGAGCAGATAACGCAACAATTGTTTACTTTAAAAATCGAATAAAGGTTTTTATAACGAACTACTTCGGCGATGTTATGAGATTGGGAATATTTCTACTATTGCCTGATTACGTCGTTACTAATCATGAATTCAGTAAGATAAACACGGAATATGAACATAAGTAACATAAATTGTTAATTGCAAGTAACTTGCCTCTCTATGTGTTCCTCCGACTCAGGCATTGTAAGTTAAAGTCACCGTGAACTGTGTTAATAGTATCGGAACAAATATTTTTATTTGGAATAAAATATTTGCTCACAGAATATGGCATCTACACGCTGACCTTACTCTGGGGGCAGCGAGATTACCAGGCAGTTGATGATAAATCAAAACCTTTTTGAGGCATAATTATTGTATTGACATGGTTTCATCTGCGAATCAAACTTCAAAGCAATATGATTCGTATATGTATTAAATTGCGGATATTTTTTCAAGAAAGTAACAGTAACTTTCAGTATTCTAATGCGAGTCATATAGAATTTAAATTTAATTAAAACAACAAATTTTGAACTATGTGACAGCTTTAACAGCTTTGTCCATAAACATAGTAGCAAAAGTCACATTATATGATAGTGTCTACAGATTTTTATAAAGTGTGGACGGGTTATAACCTAAAACCATATACTAAATAAAAAATACTACTTATACTAAACTAAATATTCAGCGTATTGGGACACCAATAAGATTTTGGGTTTTGTTTCTAAATTAAATAATTATTTAGCAGATAATTACCCTTTAAGATTTATCTTGTGAAACTAGCACTCTACAAGCGATTGCTTCCGCAAGAAAATGCAACCGATAAGTTTAATAAAATTAAATGAATGGGTCTAAATAAATCTTTCAAACTATAATAACCCGTTTAGATTAAAATTAAATTTCTATTGTTTTCGATGAAGCAGTTTGAAAATAGATCTCGGAGTATTTTGAGAATGGTCTAAGATAGCCCTGGAGTGAAACGAAGCCTAAAAATAGTATTTTAAAATGAATTAATTTTAATGATAATTCTGTGGAGCATTTTGCGAATTAATGTATGAGATTCTTTTCAATTTTAACAAAAAAAAAAAAAATAATAATAATAATAAAAAAAAAAAAAAAAAAAAAAAAAAATAAATAAATAAATAAAAAAAAAAAAAAAAATGGAGTAAGTACCACTCCGGGATTAAGCCTAAAAGTTTCCTATTTAAGAAAAACATCGCAACCCCGGTCCGGTGCCTTCCAACCCTTGCCTTTTATTTAAGAACATTACTGGGTAACATAAATTGTATACCTATACATAATCTGAACCTTAACTATGGTTTGTATAGAATCTATGTAAGAAATATAATTTTATTTGCGGCTGTAATGCCTAGTGAGTTTAAATAGCTGATAAACTGCCTTGCAAATTTGCGACGGTTTTACGAGTTTATATTAATAAATCCTAAACAGCTGGATGAACATATCACCATTATTAGCATGCTAGATCCGCATAAAATGCGAAAAGCTCACATACTCTTAGGTGTAACAAAAATAGGTTGAGAAGGCTACAGGTCGGAGCGATTGCTTTATATATTTTTTAAATAGAGAATATTTAAATTTATAATCTTGAAAACAGTGAAGTGGCAAAATCTATATTCAATATTTTTTTATGAATAGGTACTAATAATAATATATTATGTATCTAATCAATCAAATGCTTTTATTGGATTGATAACTTATTTGTTGAGATTTTAAAAGTTTTATAAATTGTTATGGATTAAAGATAGAGTTACCTATGGAACACATTATTTTGAATAATGTAGGTAACATAAATCAATACCAGAAGGGCATATATTATAACATTGTTTGTTTTTAAGCTCTTTGTCTGACGAAGGATCTCTAAACATCTGCATGTAATAATTAAATCGTCTTCGGTGGTGATCCAAAGTATAATTATGAATCAAACAAAACGTACCTTGTAGTTTGATTCCAATTATGCGAGGATCACCACCGAAGACGATTACACTCCCAACCCACCCTTGTGAAAGGACCCTTGAGTGAGCAGACAAACTAAGAAACAAAAATGTATATTTACACAGTTAACATCCTTTGTAGGTATATCTCTAAAAATAATGACCAGTTTCAGGCGCCCCTCTCCGGTCGTGGAAGGGAGACGGGAAGTCAAGTTTTGTATTTTATAGTGGTGAATATCTAAAGGTGTGAAGAAGATAGCACAATCCCATGTACTGCTGCATGTAATAATTAAATCGTCTTCGGTGGTGATCCTCGCATAATTGGAATCAAACTACAAGGTACGTTTTGTTTGATTCATAAATATAACGTTATGTTTGTTGTGTTGTGTTATGTTAGTTGTTAATGTTATGTTTGTTGTTGTTATGTTGTTATGTTATGTGTTTTTTTGGGTTCTGAACCTCCTTCGGGAAAGAACCCTTAAGGCGAGATTTCAGTGTCTGTCGATCTGTGTGTCACAGCCAATTATTTTTTAATGGTCTGGATTAACAAAGCAACTTTGTTATAGGCAGTGGAGGAAAGGTATAGAATAAAAAGAAGCTAATTGCCTAGACAAACCCGACTTTTATTGTTTAAAAATATACTTCAATAAAAAAAAATTAAAAATAATAATAAAAGCTAAGAAAAATAATACCGATAATACATTTTTAATTTAATTTAGTACGGACAGGTGAACAACTAAAGTGAAAAACTAAATATGCAAGTGTTGATGTTGTCTAATAGACCTTAACGTCAAGATGGCTTTAGTTTTCATTGGTTTAGATCTATCAAGTAGTTCTTTAGATTGTCTTGATTGTGTAAGAAAAATTTATTAAAATATTATCATTAAAATAGCTAGCCGATTCACGCGGTCCTATCCTATATCGTTCAGAAACCGTTATTTTAGCGCATTAAAAAGTAGTCTAATACTTAATCCAGACTTTAATCTATTTCCATTCGAAATTTCCTTGAAATCTGTTGAGCTGTTTCAGCATGAAGAAGTATCCATAAAATTCACTCACTTTATAAGTAATGCAAAGGAAAGAGATTGTAAATACGATAGAAGACCTTGATCATAATTTTTGCGTTCATTTATTAACTTCTGGATTCTCAAAAGACCTACTTTAGCATGGCATATTAAAAAATCACTTGAGCAAAAAATTTTCATTTTTCAAAAATTTTCAGCGAGATCATAATAAAGGCTTAATAAAGGAGAGAACACACCAAAAAAAATCAGACTGATCGCCAAATCTTTTAATCGTAACATAACACGACTGAACGAATAAAACCAACAGATATAACAAGCAAATACACGACGTGTTTACCTAAAGCTCTATTAATACCAACCCTACACCCGTTAGGCACTAATTGGTATTATGCGCAAATCAATAGGCCGGCAGCCCTAGCGACCGCCGGCGACAGGGCGGCGCGCTTTGATGTTCCCTTGAGCGGTGAATTTAGCGCCAAATTGCTCCAGCCAGGGTTGCCCCGTGCGGTTATTTATTCAAATATGTTTATTTGGATCAGTTGATTGGAGAACGATCAGTAGCTTTGTGTCGGTGATGCCTATTGAATGGACATTGGCGTTTGCTTTCATGGCTATTTTAGGCTTAGTGAAGACAACTGCCGAGCTTTCCCTGAGCGCCGATCCAATCTAACCGAGACAGATTGATAAATAGACTTTGTATTGCCCTCTTTTTCTTTCTTAACGCTTTTAGTTTTAATGTAGGGAAATGAACAGCTCAAAACTCTGCTGCTCGCTTCGCTCTCACATTTCACTCTTGCTTTACAATATTTTATTTTATTTTGAATCTTCATGTTACATTACTGATAATTCTTGTTAGTGATCGCTACGGTTTGGAAGTTGGAATTTTTATTACTTAAATCTTAAAGTAACTTTCACACAATAGTTTTATGAATTACGAAAAAAAAAAAAACCACAGAATTGAGTAGGTATTTCTTTGAATAGCAGAAATCTATGCTACACCACCAGATTATTGGCAATTGCACAAAGTTTATGATACCGTAATTGACCCTAACAAGAACATTATTTTTATAAAACAAAAAACAAAAACCGACTTCAAAAGACCGACTATTGAGTTATTCATCTATTTGTCGCGCACGTACTTAATGCAAATTTAAGACTTATATGGTTTTCTCATGGATACCATTATCTGAACTGGACTAAATTTAAATGGGACCAAATGGGAAGCGTCAGCTTTCTAATAAAAAAAGAATCATCAAAATCGATTCACCCAGTCAAAAGTTATGAGGTAACAAACATAAAAAAATAATAATCTATCTATCTATATATATATAAAAATGAAACCCGTTTTCCTTGGTCACGGCCTCACGCGTGAATGGCTGGACCGATTTCACTAATTCTTTTTTTGTTGTATTTGTTATTATTAGGAGAAGGTTCTTACGGAAAAAAATATTAAGAAAATCTGTCAGAAATATTGAAAAACCCTAAAAACAGCCCTTTTCTTTTTCCCATACAAACGTTTTCTAACTAAAACGAGCTTTATTGCTATTGTATAAAGTTCATATTGAATTGCAAGCACTCACTGTTGTTTAAGCAATGTAGGTATGATCCTAACGTCCAAGAGTCAATTTGCACTTTATTACCTCTGTACAAAGTTCAAATTCAATCATATCTATCAAAACAGTGTGCGTTTTATACTGATAATTTTTACTATAAATTGACAAGTTAGCATCAACAAACTACGGTTGCTATAGTTACGCAATAGCATGAGAATAGAGGTTATAACAAAGAGTTCCTATAATTATTCTCAACACCTTTGGTCACGCCATCACGCGTGAACGACTGGACCGATTTCAATTTACTCTACGTTTATCCCAAAGTCTACCCGTGCGAAGCCGGGACGGGCCGCTAGTAATAAATAAAAAATAAAAAAACATTTAGACGAATTGATAACCTCTTCCTTTTTTGAAGTCGGTTAAAAACACCAAAATAATGAATAGGTGAGGTACCAACAAAATTTAGCTGAGTAACATAAAATTTAATAATACACTAAGCTCGAACACAGATCATCCAAAAATAACGATCATTTCTATGAGAACTGGTAGCGAGTTCAAAAATTACACGTTACGTGCAATAAAAATAAATTCATCACCACACAGTAAACTGCCGAACAACCCATGGACTTTATTCCAGCGATATAAAGTTCAAACTCGAGCAATGCAGTATTTAATCGTCAACAATTACTACTTTTTACAGCTGTTTTGTTTAAAATAAAACGTTCAAGGGCCCGGTTCTAGCCATTAAGGAGGCTACTGTTTCTTTATTTTTAGTTTAATACTGGCTGCCACAAATGAAAGAAAAATGTAGATGCATCTGTACATTCAAACTGAGGTATACGTATTAAACCGACCCACTTGCAAATACACACACACACTCAAGGATAGGAAACCAAATCGTCTGCTATTATGTGTTTTATTACTGAACGATTACTAAAAACCAGTAAAGTTTTACGTAGGTAACGGATAACAAAATTGTACCTTTCTTTATGTCGTAGATTTAATTTGAACTCAGAAATTTGTTTTCCATTCGAGATTTTAACCAATTTAAAAATGGAAGTAGATGTTTGAAAGTATACATTTTTTTTGCACTTTTCTCGAACACAAAGTTAACCCTGTCCTAATTTTGGTGCTTCAGTTTGTTTTATCAGCTCCATCCATTTTATTTCTGCATTCACGTCGTTCTTTACGCATCGTTCTTGTACATCTGTCTCAAATCGTCCAAGACATCGCTCTGTCACATGCAATGAGTAACTTTGTTTTACTCCAACACCTTTAAAGATACTGTCAACTTTAATCCCTTGAAGCTATAGTCTACTTTCGATTGACTCAAGTTTTTTCATTCAACAATGAATGTCACTGACAAGTTGACAACCCTATTCCTATAAAAACAAAGGCTATTTCAGATTGACAGTTTTTTTGCGCTCCGAGATTGACATGTGGTCGTGAGGTTTTTGCGGTTGTTGTGCACAAACTGTATTTTGCTTTTTAATGAGGCCATTTTGAGACACGTTTTGATTATTTTGAGCACATGACTGCATTGAATTGATTGTAGCAGATAAGAACCTATTTTCAACCGACTGTTCAAAATGATGCGGATTATATTTTTCAGATGCAACGTATGTCTGTTTGTTTGTAAGTGACCTCTTATCGCTTATACAGCTTGACCGCTTTTGGATTGTGAGATTTTGAGGATAGATTTGTTTTTTGTATCCGGAGTGTCCATGTCCAAGAGTATGTGTAAGTGTATAATTGTATATGTAGAGTAAAAAACTAAAAATATAGATTCTTTGAGCTTCTATTACTCTAAAGATAAGATATATCTATCTGTAGAAGCCAGTTAGCTTCTTTAAACACACGCATTTTGAAATTTGTTCGTTCAAATGCTATGGACTTCAATTTGTGTCGCTTTTAGACTCGTTTTCTGTAGAGGCGAGCCGTCGTGTCGTTTCTTATTTGCGCCAGAGCGTATTGTATGTTTATTAGACTGATTTGGATGTGGAACTCGTGGGGCGTTAGTCTGCATTTATATCTGCATAATGAACAATTGAAGCCCACTCTTAGTTCAATAGCAATAGGTGCGCAAAATTCTTGCACAAGTTTATAAGGAACGGGAATACTAAGCCGAAAAGGGCACATAGTATCAATATGAACAAGAACAACAAAAATTACGGTACGGATCCAGAACTCGCGAATAAATATCCGCTGTTCCATCCATTTTGTCGAGTGTTATTGACATTTTTCTATGGAACAGTTGATTTTTTTTTCGCGAATTCCGCGTTGGTTCCATAGTACAAGTTGTTTATAATGATGAGTACTACGAGCTTTTATCGGCTTGGCATACCATTTCCTTATGGCCTTGGCCTTGTATTGGATATGCCTCGTTATGTCAACAGAGACAATCAAATATTGCATTGTTATTGACTGAGCGAAGCGACGCGACGGTCTCCGAGTCTAATAGAACAAATAAGAACATTATTTTTACAAAACAAAAAACAAAAACCGACTTCAAAAGACCGACTATTGAGTTATTCATCTATTTGTCACGCACGTACTTAATGCAAATTTAAGACTTATATGGTTTTCTCATGGATACTATTATCAGAACTGGACTTAATTGAAATGGGACCAAACGGGAAGCGTCAGCTTTCTAATAAAAAAAAGAATCATCAAAATCGATTCACCCAGTCAAAAGTTACGAGGTAACAAACATAAAAAAACAAAAACATACAGACGAATTGATAACCTCCTCCTTTTTTGAAGTCGGTTAATAAGAATTTTATATTTATGTTGATATATTTGTCAGATGATAATTTAGGTATGCTTGATTCGGATCAAGAAATAAAAGATATTCATGAAATTTTGTAGTATTATAAATGCCAACGCGATTTTTTTAACAATGCTTGTCATCAAACATTAGGAGAGCTGCACAAAAAGAGTTCTACCAACACGATAAGTTATAAACGAAGTTTTGTCAAACTCACCCAAAAATTGCAACAGAAACAAAATAAACAACACATGTACGAAAACGATGATGTAAAAAGTCGCAAACATGTTCTTTACGAATTAAAGCTCATCTAATTTACATTTTAATCTCCCAATCTTGACTTTAAACCGGCGCGGCGCAACAATGCATTGAACCTGCACCAGTTCTCGCGATGAAATTCATAAATAAGACAAGACTCAAATTAAAATGATAAAGATGGATAACTTTAAAGAATCTCATCGTAGGAAGAAAATTTGCTGGCATTGATATCATGATCATGATTATATTGTCTATTTGTGTAATAATTTGGAAATACGGTGGTGAGAAAAAAATACGACATACGCCACAGTTAATGAGTTTACGCCTTTGAAGAAAAAAAATAAGACAACTTAAAGACAACAACAACAAAGAAGGCAAACAGTTACAGCTGTAGTTACAGCAGCGCACGGCAGCTGTTGCTGCAGCTATAGTTTTAATACTGCTTTTTTCACGATAAATCATCTGAAATAAAGTCTGAAAGCCCGAGTTTTAAATATTCAGAGACTTAACACATATATATACTATACTACAAATGCCAATTACAGAAAAGGCGAATTCAGAAATTCAGAAGTTTGACAGCTTCACCACACGAAGTTACCCATCTGTTCTTCCTCACAATCTGTGAGAAAAGGGAATGGCTGTCAGACGTCAGTCCCACCTTAATCTGGAATAATCCGATTCGCGAGATTCTTTAATATTTATCGAGAACAAAGTTTGGCGTTCTCGTTTGACAATGAATGAGATGTCGGATTTTCTTGTTGGGTTAATTACTTAACGGGTATTCAAATATCAGGGTACGAGTAACATTTTACTCCAAATAGTAAAAAAGGGGGGAAATATGTTATGAATATTTTAACTAAATTTATAATGCAAACAAAATGGTACCTAAGTATAAATAGTTTTTCAAAAAAGTAATTTATAGAAATAAGAAAACAAAAGTTATAATTAAACAGAATCATATAGGATTTAGACATTGAGTTACTAGTCTAACAAACTTTACCTATTTTGCTACGTTTTTCGAAATCTACACATAATTGCCTTTCCACTTTTACTCATTTTGATCACCAGTTAAAAAAAATGATTACAAAGACTACATAAAAAACACAAGAGAGCAACCAGGTACGTTTAAATAGTTATTTTATTCTAATTTAAAACTTACGCATAACAACTTTCAGTTTCTAAGAGTATCACATACTATCGAAACTAACATGGTTTTGACATATGTATTTGGTTAATTAACACGGTTAATTTAGCCGTTTACTAAGACATAATTTTACGTGAGTATTCCAGTGTTAATTATATCAAAAAGGTATTACTGTAACGCAAGACGATTACCAAGATCATCGTTGCACCTTGCACCTTGCATCCATCTTACAAGCCGACCCCCTGTGAACAAATTGTAGAAATTAAGAGGCCATTGTTAGAATGGCCTCTTTCGTCCAATAGGGGCTCGTATTGAGAAATATGGCCCGAAGCCCGATGGCCAGAACCGATCCGCTTAATTGATACAAATGGCTTGTGCTTTTCGGATATAGGACAAGTTTTTGTTGCCTTTGTTGAAAGCTATTTGGTGATAGCCGGGGCCTATCCTTGCTTTTTTGTAAGCTGGTAGTAACGTGAAATATGTATGCTTTTCTGATATTAAACATTATAACTATTATTAACTGATATTAAATATTGATTCTGAGATTGAGTCTAATATAATATTTACGAACAAACTGAAGTTTATTCATACCAATTTGGATAGTATTATTTTAAGGCTACAGACTTATTTACACCTCTATGTCTTAAAAATTACGTTTGCTTTTCTGATATTAAAGATATTAGAATACATGCCAATTGATTTGCATTTAATATGCAATTTACGAAATAAAGTTTCTGAAGTTTACCTATATAAATTTCGATAATAGTATTTTCATAATACTGACAGATTTATTTACGCTCCTCTATGTTTATAAAATTACATTAATTTGTAAGTCCAACAACAACGCAACACACTACAACTTTAACTATCGGACTAACCCGGAATTCGAAAAAAAAAAAACAGCTGTTCCATACATATTGTCGAGTGTCATTGACCTTTATGGAACAGCAGATTTTTTTTCGCGTTTGGTCTCATAGTAAAAGTTGTTATAATGACTAAATAAGTACTATGAGCCTTTTTCGGCTTAGCAACCCTTTCCTGATAACCCTGTATAACTGCCTGAAATAAATAAATTTGAATATATACCTAAACAGGCCCTAAATCTTGAAACGACACGAATATCTGACAAAGCAATTTCCTGTACATAATTAAGAAATGGCGAAGCAATAATGTTCAAAAGATTAATTTGACACAAAACAATGGGCGCCATCATTTACGTAGCGCCATCAAACAGGAAACACCAATATAGCTGGCAACACCATCAATACCGGGAGCACCATTATACAGCTGTTATACAGCGTGATCCAAAAAAAATGTCTAAATTGTAACAGGCACGAAGATGGGAATTATTACAATTAAAAAAATAATTGCAAAAGAGTAATGAAAATGTACCTACTTGCATCTGCAGTGCAACTTTCATTTTAAACGTTTAAACTCGACAAATCGTGATAATTGTAGTAGTAGGGCTCTTTTGCAGAGCAGGCCTGGGGAAGTACCACGCCTTTGCCAGTTATTCAATCAGTAATGTGTAAATATTACTATGTTCCGATTTAGAGGGAAGTGTTTCCAGAAAAAATACAGGGCAAATAAGAAAACATCTCTACAAATTTCATCTCACTAATATCATAAAAGTGCAAGTTTTGTATGTTTGTTAAAACTAAACTCTGAAACTTCTCAACGGATTATTACAATAAATACAATTTACAATTTGGAATGAAGGTCTTTCAAGGTCTGGATTCGCATATGGCTCTTCTTTCTTTTTATCCCACAAAACTCATGTTAACGTTTTGACCGCGGAACCGCGGGGCGCAGCTACTCGTAGTTACTCAAATGTTCGTAACAGCCTGTATAGTCACCACAACACGGTACCAACACAGCTCCTATACAGCCAGGTGGGCTATTGTCTAGACTCGCTTTCAACTAAAAATTAATAAACGGGCCTCGCGAATAATCAAAAGCTGGGTGGACGTATTCAAGGTAGGGGCAGAAGGGGTATTTGCCCACAAACCTTGTATTGTAACTGTAAACTTGGAGTTTGTTGTAGGAACATGATGGGTTTGTGTATTTTTTAGAACATCTTAAAGATGGTAATGATAACGTTTCACACTCATAGCTTCCCACTAGGATAAATCCTGTGTCGGGGATGCCATGGAACACATACAAAGACAAGGACAACTAGCACCCAGACCCAGAATAGATATTTAAATTCATTATTCAAACATCTGCCCGGCCGGGAATCGAACCCGGGACCTCTGGCTTATGAGGCGGATATATTACCGCTGAGCCGCTGAGCAGTCTTGATACCGTATCATTTAATAAAACTGAAAATATTTCTTATATAACAACAACAATGCATTTTTTGTCAGGTGACATCACAGAAGGAATACGAGTATACAGTCGCAAATTTTCAATAGTAATTTTTATACTTTTAGCACATAATCCATTCCCCATTTGAACAACCCTTAATACATCCTATTGACTCACCCCTATCGGTACAATAGATATTAAATTAATGCAATAAACTTTAATTTCGAAACTGTCACTCAGTCCGTCCCTTCCAACGTTTCCATTTCCGAAAATATTTTCATGCTTCCCGTATGACATTCGGGCGCCATTTTGTTGTCAATTCTATTTTTGAAATGAATTCCATATTTAAAATCGTGAAAATGTTGCCATCCGGCGTGGAGTTCCCGATTTTGGAGGAAATTGGAAATATTCGGAGATAATACGTTTTTTATTTATGATGTTTGTTTTCGTTAGGCTATGATGGATCGGCGTTGGTGACAGCTCGTTATTATACGGAAACAATCAAATTTGGAATTGCTTTATAGATTCATCTTTTGTAATACTTGATTAATGATAGAAATGTTAATAAGCCAATAATTCTGATTTTAGCGGATTTTGGGAGTAATCTATAAAAATATATACTCATGAAATAAATACATAGCAGTTTCAACATAATATAATTATGTATTTAGAAATATTTTAATAACTTACAAAATCTTCTTCAGTTGTGATGGAGTTAGATATAATTCAACGTACCTGTAACAAAAATAAAATAAATAAATTAGTTAAACTTGTCAGTGGTAACAATAAAAATCAATCCAAATCAAGTAAAAATTTATCAAAACCTACTTTTAACAGTCCTAAGCTTATTATAAGACAGTTAAACAGTCTTATTACACTGAGAAAAATGTCCATCTAAATTCCGCTAAAAGAATGATGAATTCACTTCACTTTACACCATTCATCAAAATTCCGATGAGCTCACCTAAAGAACGGAGAATACTGATATCACCAAAAAGTACGATGATTAGCATCAGTTTTTACGGTGACAACTATTTTGATTCTATGGTTGTCATTGTCACCGTAAAAACGTGCTTGTCATCGTACTTTTTAGTGATATCAGTCCTTTAGGTGAGCTCATCGGAATTTTGATGAATGGTGTAAAGTGAAGTGAATTCATCATTCTTTTAGCGGAATTGAGATGGACATTTTTCTCAGTGTTCTTAACTTCTTCATTAATCGCTTTAGCATTCACAACCAACTTAACTGGACTTCACCAGTCTAGGGGCGAAGAGTGAGATACTATCTCGGTCACTTTCGCTCTCATTAGAAATGTCATAACAGTGAGAGTGATGGAGATAATCACGAGCACCCAAGAATATCATAGAATACCCTGGCCAGGGACCCGGCCAGGTTGGATCTAGGTTACATCTCAAGATTTACATCTTATCTTATCTTACTAATATTATAAAGGTGTAAGTATGTATGTTTGTTAACGAACGCTGAAACGGCTGAGCGGATTTACATGAAATTAGGAATGAAGGTTCATGGTCTGGATTGACATAATTATGAGTATAGGCTAATTTTTATCCCGGAAAACGCGGGCGTCGCTAGAATTTTATAACAATCATAGACAAACTTACTAAACTTCTTCGAGTTCTTTGACTGTTTTACGAAATTTGACCGATTTGATATGGCAAACCTTACGTTATTTATGGCATTTTATGGCGTTTATGAATAAAGAGGTCAAATTAAGTTGGCCTGGCCATTAAGTCTTTACGGAAGGAAGGGTATCTAACACGCCTAGCAAACGTAATTAAATCATAACATAGATTATGCGAATTCCCCCTTCCTGAATTAACATGCGCTTCGGAAGTTGACGCCGACTGTACCGTGACTTGATTGATCACCGCTGTTTGCGACTGTACCCGAGTGATTGGAGTGCCTATAGATAGCTAAATTGATAGATGAACTCTCAATTTGGTTACTGGAATACCTTCAGTTGGTAATTGAATTGAATGTAGGTAGTCTGTCAATGTAGCCGTTTTCTGTATGTAAAGGTTTTTCGGCGTATGTGGATCCACCAATCCGCACTTGGCCAGCGTAGTAGAATATGGCCTGATCACTAATCACCCTTCGAGGGTAGACCTTCGAGGGTTAGAAGGATTAAAGGTTTCTTAAATACTCAGTCTTTCTATTAAATATCAGCGTTAGATCGAGAACAATGGTGTTTTCTAGTGTCGGAAGTCAACACTCACTTCGGGTCGTTGCACCAGAAGAGTTGTTGTAATAGTATCTTTTAACCGACTTCAAAAAAGGAGGAGGTTATCAATTCGTCTGTATGTTTTTTTTTTATTTTTTTTTTTATGTTTGTTACCTCATAACTTTGGACTGGGTGAATCGATTTTGATAATTCTTCTTTTATTAGAAAGCTGACGCTTCCCATTTGGTCCCATTTCAATTTAGTCCAGTTCTGATAATGGTATCCATGAGAAAACCATATAAGTCTTAAATTTGCATTAAGTACGTGCGCGACAAATAGATGAATAACTCAATAGTCGGTCTTTTGAAGTCGGTTTTTGTTTTTTGTTTTGTAAAAATAATGTTCTTGTAAATAAATCGGTTCAAAGCGATTCCAAACCAAAGTTGATATTTTTCATTGCTCTTTTAGTGTTTACTGGTAAGTTATTATGATACACAGGTGACGCAGGTCCACGCAGCGCAGAGCAGAGCAGATTTTGTAGAACACAAACATTGAACGTACTGAGAGTGAGAGCTGCGTACGCTGCGGTGCAAGCACGTGCGACGCAGACGTGTAACTGTCCTGCTCTGCGCTCTATGTCTGTCTCGCCTGCTCTGCCCTGCAAAATCTGTTCTGTACTGTGGTACGTCACCTGCGTATCACCATACGCCTAGCTGAGAGCAGCGTGCCCTGCGCTGCAAGCACATGCAACACAAACACACGTTTGTCCTGCTCTGCGCCCTATGTCTGTCTCGCTTGCTCTGTTCCACAAAATCCGTACTGCGCTGCGTCACCTGCGTCACAGCAACTTTAACCCCAACCTCAAGTTACCATACAAACCGTCCACGGTTTTCCCAGACTGCGCATAATTCCACATCACCCTCACTTAACTATACTTAAGCATATATAATGCTGCTTACACAAGTCCACAATTAAGTTATTAAAACTTAATGCGCTGCACCTTCGGCCGGGCGTTAAGTTAAGCCGTAATGTTAAACTAAGCAGGTAGGTACATAAATGCTTTGGAATTAAGTTACAATTTAATATTTATATGGACTAACTGGATTAAAACAACAAAAAGAAGAATTACAGTAATAAAATGGGCCCAATTTTGAAGGCTTTAAATGACAGATCCAATTTTTCTAAAGGTAGGTACATATATTTTGGTTAGTTTAGTTCTGTCAAACAAAGCCTGCAAACTTGGGCACATTAAGAATTAAAATAATTGGCTGTGACATACGGACACCGAAGTCTCCCCTTAAGGGCTCTTCCCCGAAGGAGGTTCAGGACCCTAAAAAGGGAGTTTATTTGTTATGCTTTAACGCCTTGACTGCTTAACGGATCATAACAAAATTTTGCATACACGTTGTAAGGGATACAGAAAATAACATACACTAATTTTCATCATCATCATCATCATCACCATTTTTCTACATCGTTCGAGTAAAACCAGTACAGCCATTTCATTTAATTATGTTACAAAATAAACTCTATATTTATACATCCAATATTCAAAATTATGTAGAGTATGAAACTGAAATCGAGTTAACAAAGGCTATATCGTAGAGCAGGGGTTAAGTTCCGGCGATCTATCATCGGAACAGTCCTGAGCGCAGCGACCAACTTAACTCTGCAGTTGGGTTGAGGCGCCACCATCGCGTAGTATCATCACCCAGTAGGAATATTTTAGTTCCATGTTTTGGTCGACGTAAGGATAAGTTGGTGGTAAGGTAATCGCCTTTGAACGCCGCTACCGGTGGAGACAAACTTGAATTATATTATTGTCTCTACATTTATCTCCATAAATTATGTCTATTATTAAAGGTGACCTTTCGCCGAATTTTCGTATAACTTTGTTGGGTATTATTAAAACTTAAAATATTATAAATCGTCATCATGTTTAATTCAGCTAAATGAAAAAAATAGTAGTCAAGTAATATAATGGCTAATCGGTTTTTCTAAAACTAATTTGTTGTAAAATTTCTGTTATTTGTTCATTTTACAGCAAAGAGAGGTAAATTTATTTTATTAAAATTAATTTGAAAAAAAAAGGTAATTAATCAAATTTAAATTTTTTAATTTAGGAACTTTTTGAACATGCATGTAAAATCGTTAATATTCAGTAATTTAATAAAGCGTCATTTATGTATTACTAATAAAAAGCAAGAAGACCGCAGTTTTTAAATAGAATGCCTGTTCACAGTTTATCTGCTCTATATAGTAGAGTTTTGTAGAGTTTCTATGTACAGTTTATCTGTTTTACATAGTTTATGTAAATCAATGTACATTCGAACCGTAAAATATGAGTCGAATGCGCCACAGAAAATGTATTGACTTTTGCTCTCCGATATTTCGCAAATTCGCTTACACAAGGTAATTTATAGAGCATTCATGAACTGAATTTCATATTTTCTATTCTGGTTGTGTGCTGGAGAAAACTTTACGTAATCACGATAAGTGGGTAAGGACTATGATAAATAGATAAAGGAAAAACAAGCAAATATACACAAGGACAAAAATAAAGGCAATATTATTAAATGTTTGTAAAACAATATACCTATAGACAAGTTTTCTACCCTCTGAAGGAGCTCTATCAAAATGTTCTTTTATAGAGCGGTGCCACTTCAATACAAAAAAAAATTATCAAAATCGGTTCAAATTTCGCGAAACATAAAAACAAACAAAAAAAAAATACAAATAATGTGAGAGCGAATTTCGAATAATAAAATTAATGATAATATTACATGCCATTCCTTTTTTAAGTATGCAAAATTAGCTTCTTTTTACATTTTAATTCACAATAACCTAAAATTGAACTCCGTTAGGATAGGTCCGGATCCAGTTCCAGATGACTTGATTTTTTTTAAGGTCACAACTTAATAAAAAAAAATAATCTTCCCCATAAAAACTAAAACAAATAAAACTCCACAATCAAACTTAAAAACAAAAACATCTCAACACAAACAAAAATATAGAAAACATACCCAAAAACATGTACATTAACCCACTGGGTCCCAGGTGGCGCGCTCATCGCACTTAGTCGCAGCACTTCGCTTGCCATTACTTAATACACGGTTACGAGTAGGTACGTGTGTGCAAGAATTAGGGTTATCCAGACCTTTTGGGTTAATTTATGATGGGCTGTGACGTCACCGCAGTAGACGTGCTCTACTATTGTCTATTCTGTGATAGGTGAGGTCTGACGTCATAGCACTACGAGTATGTGTTTTTATTTATTAAGTACTAGCTGCGCCCGCGGTTTCATCCGCATTTTCCAGGATAAAAAGTAGCCTATGTGTCAATCCAGACCATGACCAATCTTCATTCCAAATTTCATGTAAATCCGTTCAGCCGTTTTTGCGTGAAAGAGCAACAAAGGGGGCGTCCATAAATTACGTGAGGTGTTTTTTAAAATTTTCTGTCCCTCCCTCCCCCTCTGGTGAGATGTCGTGAGATTTTATTCAACCCCTTCCCCCATACCCCAATCTCACGTGAGATTTTTTCAAAATGTGGGTTTCTTACGTAAACGCGTTGGATTGTTATTGTAAAAAGAAAAAAAAAATGCAAAATAGTATCATTTTTTTCGTTTCAATCAGAAAAAAAATTGCGTGATATTTGCCGGGACCCCCCCTCTCTACGACGTAAGATTAGGTGAGATTTGACCTTAAGACTTTAAGACCTTCTCTTTTTAATTTTTGATATAGTTTTTTATTATATTTGCTACTCTCATTGTCAATGATACACTCGAAAAAATTAAGAAACAGTTTTTTCTCGATTTCCGTGTAGGTTCCATTATTCCATAGTAAAAGTTGTTCATAAAGATGACCCCTTTTCGGCTTAGCATACCCTTTCCTTACTGCCCTGTATCTGTTAAAACTTTTTTGTTACTTAATTCTATAATTTGCCTACCCTTTCTTTTCTTTTAACCGACTTCAAAAAAGGAGGAGGTTATCAATTCGTCTGTATGTTTTTTTTTTTTTTTTTTTTTTTTTTATGTTTGTTACCTCATAACTTTTGACTGGGTGAATCGATTTTGATGATTCTTTTTTTATTAGAAAGCTGACGCTTCCCATTTGGTCCCATTTCAATTTAGCCCAGTTCTGATAATGGTATCCATGAGAAAACCATATAAGTCTTAAATTTGCATTAAGTACGTGCGCGACAAATAGATGAATAACTCAATAGTCGCTCTTTTGAAGTCGGTTTTTGTTTTTTGTTTTGTAAAAATATAGTAATACTAGCTGACCCTTGCCCACTTCGTTGGGCATAATGTTAATTAAACCCGAAGCCATCGCGCGCCGTCCGGACCGTTTTTTCTCCGATTCACTTTGCAAAACGGACTACCACGTAAAAGCCTTTTTATTTTTCGGTTTTTTATATAACCTATGACACTCAGCAATAATGTGGCTTTCTATTGGTGAAAGAATTTTTAAAATCGGTTCAGTAGATCCCGAGATTACCCCTTACAATTTAACAAATATACAAACACACAAACTTTACTTCTTTATAATATTAGTATAGATAATCATTATAACTTCAGACTGTTGTAATATAGTCATTATAACTTCAGACTTCTCAAAGCACACATGTTCTTTACCTTAAACCTATAATCCTATTTAATATAATTACGTAGAATTATAACTAGGGCTTAGAACAAGTCATCTAATACCTTTGGAAGACTTAAATCGAACCCCATTCATAAAGCATTACGTGTAATAATTTAGAATAAGTAAGTAATTCTCTTCAATTATATGATATTTCTATATTCCATTCATTTGCTCTAATGATACGTAATTATTGTGGAATTATTTGATATTCAATACATTGAAATACGTTTATAATTACGCCGAATCAATAGAGGATATTTGTTAAGGGGAGTTAGCAAGCTTTTGCAATAAATTATAAAAACTAGAAAATATTGAATTGGTTTCTAATTTAAAGCCAATGTTATTAATTTCAAATAAAAAAAATCCGAAAGTAAACCACTTCACACTATTGGTTTGCAGTTTTTGAATGAACGAATCCAAAGTTTTGGTTTTTTAGTCAATTGTCAATAAAAAAATTGATAAAATAAAATTTCAAAAGCAACACGCATCCCCTTAACGATCCGAGCCACCAAGAAAATGCACAGTAATGCTATATTGTGTTGAGAACGCTCAGAATTAGATATCTTTGCTCCATCGATATATATATAGACCGATATAAGGATCTGGTCACACTAGAACGTAATTATGCGCGTATGCAAGGCAAGAAATCGGTTTCATGTTTTTTAAACGACAGGCTGTACATTCATTGAAATTCAAAAAGCTTTAGTCATAATACAGCGGTTCATTAGATTGAAATCCAGGCAGTTTCCATGGGAACTGTTGCCAGAAAAAAAAGTGAGTTGTTGACGCCAAAAAAATAATCTATTGGCGACCAAAAAATTGCAAACCATCTACGTTTACCAATAGTTTTGTCACAATATTAAACAGATTGACACATCTTACTGTAATATTTTTGATCTTCCAAATAACAACGCAAACCAAAATTAGTTTCTTAATTGTTACTTTTGAGCCTGTCAGTGGACCAACTTTCCTTTAAATATTTTCACGTCGCTCAGTGCAGCGTATCGTACGTAATGTGTTGTGATCGCACCTTTATATGTCTTATACTTTTATAGATAGAGATTCATTTCTCACGCCTTCACAAAGGGCTATCAATAGGCAAATTACTTTGCTCTTTGTCTGGAGAAGAAACGGACAAAGCGATTGGATTGGTTTAGGCATGGTCGCAATCTAATAGCAGTAAGGGAAAGAACTGTCAAACGTGGGTCGAATCAGTGTGGTGACAATGGTAATTGTGTCATCTCGCTCGGTCGTATGGTGCGCGTTAGTTGATGTAAGCGGAATGGCACGCGTTGATCAATGTTACCACGCTTACACAATAAGATCCCTGGACTTGGCCCATTGGCTGATGACTAAATCATATGAGTAACGAGAGAGAGAGAGGTCTGTTGTGAGATAGATAGATAGATAGATAGATAGATAAACTCTTTATTGTTCACACCATAAATTACAAACAGAAGGATTAAAGCACCTAAAACTAGTGCAACAACTGAGAAGGTTTAGGGATGATGATGATGAAAGTAAAGTTTTTTTTTAGACAATTATGGGCAATTTGAAGAAAATATCATTTTTATTTATTTCATTGTTATTTGTTACATTTGTTATTGCGCAAAGCGAAATGATGGAACAATGCATACCGTTACGTCCAACCAATTTTTTAGACCACAATCAAGTGATCATACTATCTCCATAGCTCACCAAAACATTCAAGGAGGCATGAAGGACAAGGAACTGGAAATTGGCCTATTTCTGGAAAAGTACGATATTGATGTATTGTGTATTACCGAGACATTTCTAAAAGAACATCAGGTGTTAATGAACTTCGAGAATTTCCAGATAGTTAGTAGTTTCTGCAGAAAGCTTGCAACTCATGGCGGCTCTTTGATAGTAGTAAAAAAATCTCTAAAAGTCAAACAAAGAAAGGACATTGAACGTCTGTCGTCCGAACGTCATGCTGAAATATCCTGCGTAGAATTAGATAAATACATAATAGTAAGCTTATATAGACCACCTTCTAGTAATTATAATATTTTTGAGTCTGTAACCGATGAAGTATTAAGTAAAGTTTGCAACAAAACAAAACAAGTTATAGTACTTGGTGACTTTAACATAAATCTGCTGAAGGATTCAAATAGTAGAGATAATTTACTTGCCCTGTTTCAAAGTTACAATTTATTTCCTCAATTTAACGAGCCCACGCGTATTACTAATACAACTGCCACTTGTATTGACAATGTTTTCTGTGAACACAAGGTATTATACAAATCTATCTTTAAATGCCTCACTTCGGATCATACTGGTCAATTTATTACTGTCCCGCTAAATAGACGTAACCCTAAAATACAAATTCGTAAAAGGCATATTACCACAGAAAAAATTAATCAGTTTCAAAATAATATAGAACATGACTTTTTATCTGAATTACAAATTAGCAATAATCCAAATGAATCTTACAATAATTTATTCCAAATTCTAATACGAAACTTTAATTCCACATTCCCCATTATTTGCAAAAAACTTGACGTAAAATTAGTCTTCAATCAATGGGCAACTCCAGGTATAAGAATTAGTCGAGATAAAATGTATGAACTTTACAATCAAAAGTCAGGGAGTAATGATAACCGTTTGATAAATTATGTTCGCAAATACAGTAAAACTTTTAAAAAGATATGCAAATATGCAAAAACCTTGTATATACTTAACAAAATAAAGCAGTCAAAAAATACCTCAAAAACTGTTTGGTCTATCATAAAAACGGAAACTGCTAAAACCAAATGTCGAGAATCGGAATTCAAGCTTAAGAAAAATAATGAAATAATTAGTGATAAAAAAGATATTGCAAATCAATTTTTAGGCTTTTTTGGGGATATACCTTATAAAACCACTGAATCACTGGCAACCAATTGTACGGAAGCTGCTCATTTATTAGTTGAAAATGTTGCTGCCAGCCCAAACCAATTTAAATTCCACGAAGTCTCAAGTGACACTATTATCAAAACATTTAAATCGATCAAAGCAAAAAAATCGGAAGATCTCTGGGGATTGTCAGTCTGTTTCGTTGCTGAAATAATATATAACTTAGCTCCTTATTTAGCCCATATATTTAACTGCAGTGTCGACAGTAATAAGTTCCCCGATCTTATGAAGTGTAGCAAGATTATACCTTTGTTCAAAAGTGGTAGTAAGAAAGACCCTAGTAATTTCAGACCAATATCTATCTTACCATGTCTTAGCAAAATATTTGAAAAAATAATGCTAAATCAGTTAGCTTCATTCTTCTGTATTAATAATTTATTACTTAATAAGCAATTTGGTTTTTCTTAGGGCTGTTCAACTGTGGACGCAGCCTCGAATCTCGTAGAGAGCATCTACGAGGCTTGGGAGTCTCAGCATGATTCTTTAGGTATCTTTTGCGATTTGTCGAAAGCGTTTGATTGTGTGAACCATGAAATTCTATTATGTAAACTTTCACACTATGGTGTGACAGGTGATGCGTTAATGTTGATGAAATCATATCTGTGTAGTAGAACCCAAAATGTTGACATAAATGGGGTTCGATCGGAGTCGGCTAACGTTTCAATCGGGGTCCCTCAGGGTTCAATTCTTGGCCCATTCCTCTTTCTAGTCTATATCAATGACCTGCCTTTCTTAGCGCGTAAGCATTGTGAAATTATTTTGTTTGCCGACGATACATCTCTGTTATTTCGAATCAATAGGAAAAACTACGATATATCCAAAATCAATTTGTCGCTTAGTTTAATTAATAGGTGGTTTAGCGTCAATAACTTAATGCTAAATGCCAAGAAAACGAAAGCTATTAAATTCACATTGACTAATAATCCTTCCTTGCCTAGTATAGTTATTGACGGCGATCAACTTACTTTGTCGAAGGATGCTAAGTTTCTTGGCCTTATCGTTGACAGCAAACTTCAATGGGGAGCACATATCAAGGAACTGTCTAACAAATTGAGTTCCGCAGCATTTGCAGTTGTAGGGTTTTCTATTTCTTAACACTTTCACTCTTTTCTTTTCATATCCTTGTAACTTTTATTACTTTCCTTAATCAGTTTTATTCCTGTCCTTGCGTGCCACTATTTATTTCGTGTTCTTTTATAATATCCTTTCTAAATTATTCATATTTCTGTATCTTTTCTAATATTTGTTTGTAAACATTGATCTGAAAGCTGTCTAGATGTTTTTAATGTCATGTAACTTTTTAAATTCTATCTGTCAATTCATTCTCATACAGTTCCTATTTTCTTTGTATAGAACCTATTTTCAATTTTATGATTTGTATCTGGCTGCCTATCTTTCTTAATATTCAAATTTAAATTTCAGAATTCTTTAGATCAATTTGGAAGGGATGCCTGAGAACCGCTCTGACAGCGGGGAGTTCGGATTTGGTCTTGGATCGAGGTGGACGTGAATTGGCTTGGAGGGCCATAGTCTGAACACGCTTGAACCTTGAAATCTGAAACAAGAAAAAGTCCTCAAGCCTTAAATCTTTTCTACTTAAGTTACAGTGGTGAACAGGTTTGCAGTGCAATAACCAGAGTCCCCTTTTACCCAAATTGATGAGCTCGTGATCCTCGGCGAGCTTCACGACTGTCTCCAGGCCTCAGTAGCAGGCCTAGCGCTACACGTGGGCTTGGCGGACCTTCATCCTGCGGGCTGTATCTTAAGCCTTTCTCCAGACCTCCTTCTCTACAATATAACTTTCCTTGATCAGTGCATCCCCGAGTGTGGACTCCTTCAACATTTTTTATAACCTAGAGACTTTAAACTAATATATGTACTTTTAAGCTGTCTCCTATCTTTCCTTTTAAATCATCTCGTAGGAATAGGGAGGTAGCCTTAATAACTTGTGCTTTACACCCTTTTGCCTTAATAAGTAAAGGGGTGTAACGTTACACAGTACGGAAAATAAGAGAACTATCAGACATTAAAACTGCAAGAATTGTTTATTTCAGTTACTTCCACTCTGTTATGTCGTATGGATTATTGCTTTGGGGTAATGCAGCAGACGTAAATAGCATCTTTATTTTACAAAAACGCGCTGTTAGGGCTATTTATAGGCTAGGTTATAGAGAATCTCTTAGACAAGTTTTTGCGCAGGTGAAAATTTTAACGTTACCATGTTTGTATATTTTCTTGAACATTATGTATGTGCGTAAAAATATTCATAAATATCACAAACGAAGTCAATATACTAGCATAACAAGGAACAAGTTTAAACTTGTTCTACCTAAAATTAGATTAGCCAAAACTGGCAACTCTTTTGTAATGAACGGCGTACTATTTTATAACTTGTTGCCTGTTACTCTAGTAAATAAGAAAGACACAGATTTTCAAAGAATTTTAAAAGACTTTTTAATTGAAAAGGCTTACTACAAAATTGAAGACTTCATCTGTGATAAAGTCTCTTTACGTAAATTGTATTTAGACTGTAATAATAATACTTGACTGATTATACCTACTATTGTAGTTATTTTATACATTGATATTTTGACATTGCAATTATTTTATATAATTTTTGACATTCTAATAATATTATTTTCTTTGACATTTAATTTATTGTGTATTAATTTATTCTTAAAAATTGTATTTGACATTCATAAGTGTACATTGATGTACCCATATTTGAATAAATTATTTTGAATTTGAATTTGAATTTGTTTGTTTTACAAACCTCAGAGACTGATTTTTTTTACTTTAATTTTATTTACAATTCTAGCGGTTTTCGTAAACAAATATTAAATCTATTTTTGAAAAAAAAAACTTTTTAAATTGGTTTCCGCAAACATTGGTCGCTTGAAAATAAACACTAAGTTGTTCTGATAAAATCGGACTAGTTTATGAAATGGCGAAAAAGAGTAAAAAATATTCGTAACTGACTTTCAGGAAAACATACTCCTGAAATATGAGTCATTGTTACTAGCCGTTGATTTTCTGTGAAAACGATAACACCATTGTTTAATAAAACTCAACCTACCGATTATTTATTTTACCGTGTATGGTTAATATTTCTTACAAAATAGTTACTAGAAACAGTTGAATAAAAAAATAATGTGTGCCATTTTTTTTTACTTTCATAGGTAGTTACTATAGGACCATGCACTCACCTCCTACTCACCACGGAGCACGAACTCACCAGCTCAAACCAACTAAGCTTGGTGACAAGTTGGAGAATGCATGGTATGGTTGGAACCTACTCATAAAAAAAAAATGAAAAGAAATACCACTGGGATTAGAATTAAAAGTTTCACACTCATACCCAAACGCTCTCTACTAGGATACCATGTGTCAGAGCCGCTATGTATCGCACACAAAGACAAGAACTAACACTCAAAAATTTAAATTTATCATTCAAACATTTGTCCGGCTGGGAATCAAACCCGTGATCTCTGGCTGGTGGTGGATAAAATTAGGTATAAGATCGAAATAGAGTAATGCAGTTCAAACTACTACGCTGATCGCTGATCCTACTTAACTTTTTTAGTAGAATTACAAACTGTCCTTACTGTTTCTGTGATGCCGCAGCAAAGGTCGTAAGAATTTCTTTGCAAAGCCCAGGTAAGAGTTTATTTCACTGAGTTTCACTGAATTTGATGGTTTGTTGGATCGGGCGCTGATTTACAAATTCTAAGTCGTTTTCTGACAAAGGATTTCTATTTATTTGATGGAACAATGATCCGTTTTTGAGTCGTGTTTGATGTGGGATTGGTTGATTGAACGATGATCCGTTTTAGATATTTTTGGAGAGGTTTTTTTTTATGCTGAGGAGAGCAGATTCAGAACTTTGAATGTTTATTGAAGTAGCTATACTGTAGCTTAAACATGTTGAAATCAATTAATAATATCAGCTGTGACATACCGACAAACATATTATATGTATATCGAAGTCTCGCCTTAAGGGTTCTTCTACGAAGGAGGTTTAGAACCCTAAATAGGTGTAGGTGACACGCTGACTTTGTACCACCTAAAATTGGTATTTCGATGTTTTGATTTTTTGGTTTCTTTGAGGTTTTCTTAATTTTTGTGGTTTAGGAGAAAATAAATGAAATAGCGATTAAAAGAAAAAAATCGAATGTTGCCTGGGAGAGATTGATTATAGCAATAAGATCGCCTTTTGTGCTTTTCTATATACATATTTTTTACTTTTGGTGTCCACAAAATATTCTTCTTTTTGTAATAATTAACATGGGAATGCTCACATAAAAACCAGGCGAGACGCAACCTCGAGCGCGTCACGGTTGTAACTCACCTGATGAAGGTCACCGAATGTGATCGAAACTAGTCGTAGTAAACAACTTAATTTTTACGTGAGTATTCCCGTGTTTTTATCGCGTTGACTCAGATATTTTATAGTCCCGCCTTAGATCTAAGTGAAGTCAAAACACTACCCTACTGCCCATGTACGTTTACTTCAAGCACATTTTGACGCATAAAAACTACCCTTATTACCTAACTACTTATTTTTCTTGTCCACGTTCTCTGAGCAACTGACGTAAGAATTGACGATTGATTCATTGATTGATTTATGCGTCAATATGTGCTTGTAGTATACGTACCTACACGGGCAGTAGGGTAGTTTTTTTGGCTTCACCTGGATCTAAGACGGGACTATAATATCTACCTTTCTACTTGATCTGAGTCCGTTGATGCAATTTGTAAATTGTAGCTTCACAATGTTTTCTGCTATTTTCCAGTGGCGCCATCGCTCACATCGCGTGGAACGCGGGAACTAAGCTAATTAGCCAAGTGTCCCGGCAGCGACCGGCTAAGTAATTAGTCCGGGATTAAGAAAACTTGAGCGAATGTTCTCGAAAAATTCTAGTCTAGCTAGATAGAGAAGATTTTAGACAGGTATTTATTAGTTTTGAAGTGTTAATCTGTTGAAGCCAGAGTACGCAAGAATAGTCTACTCGTATTATGTACTTAAAAAAATTTCGATTTTAACGATTTTGATAAAAACATATCTAAGTAACCGCTCTTATACAGGGCTATCATGAAAGAGTATGCTGAGCCGAAAAGGGCATCGTACTCATCATTGTAAACAACTTTTACTATGGAACAAACAAACAAGTGCGAAAAATCAGCTGTTCCATAGACAAATGTCAATGACACTCGACAAAATGTATGGAACAGCTGATTTATTTTTCGCACTTTCTAGGTTTGTCCCATAGTAAAAGTTGGTCACAACACTTTTCGGCTTATTTGCTAGATATGTATTTTGAAATGCACTTCAAGTGCTCATACTGTATTGTGTGTATGCATGCATTAGAGTGGCCATTACTTCCGTCTTGTAACGCTGGCAGACAAATGGTACCATCTTTGTTTTGGACGGACCACGCTTTACGATACGGGGCTGTTTTACTATTCTATGACTACTAAGCTTGAGATATTTCACTACATCTTTATCTTTTCTCTGGTTTAGTAGTTAGAGCAAAACTTGGAAAATTATATCTAGGTACACTAGCTGACTCGACAGACGTTGTCCTGTCTTAACGATGACTATTTAATTCGAATTGTTAAAAAAAGCCATTGCGTCAATTCTATGTCAAATGTCAAAAGTTACATTAAAAAAGTTTACATTGTCCAAAGCGCTAAAGTTAAATTATGGTTTAAGTATTTTTAAATTTTCTAATTTTTCATGTTTTTTTAATAAATTATAAATTGAGATGTGAGCTATCCTATCTCCTAAGTTAGATCGAACTGCACACGGTGTGCAAATTTGATTGAAATCGGTTAAGTAGTTTAGGAGTCCATAACGGACAAACAACGTGACACGTAATTTATATATATTAGAAAGAAGAAGATTAAGAGGAAAGATTTGTAGTTTTGGATCTTTGTAACGAAGCTACATTTGTATTGTAATATTAAGATCAAAATTGAAGTGAATTTATTTATAAATACCGGAACATGGCCGAAAGGGACCGCCTTTATGTCGGGTCAATATTGCCGTTAGCATCGAAGTAATGTGCCCATACTCGGAGGTTGGACTTTTATCATCACATCACGTTGATATTATACGTGGCTATTTATAAAGGGTATGCTAAGCCGAAAAGGGCTCAAAGTACAACATCATGAACAACTTTTACTATGGGACTAACCCGGAATTCGCGAAAAAAATCAGCTGTTCTGCCACCTAAAAGGCCTCTGACACGGCTGGTTCTGAAGCAGCTAAAATAATGTATGTGCGGGAGAAGCTAGATCTGATGAAAAGTAAAGCAGAACTTTAAATGTCTTATTTCAGAATAGGCTCCCAAGTACCTACTATATTACTCGACGAAAACCCAACAAAAACGATACGAAAGCTGCGCTATTAACAGAGTTTCTCAAACTTTCACACACAACACTTGAGCACTCAAAGCGGGGCATTCGCTCAAGACGTTTATTAAGCGGTTCCCATCCAGAAATACCCAAACTTTCTCAAAGGCCCGTCAAAATATCAAACACAATGTGAGACCAACGCTCAACTTTTATTGAGAAATTTAAACACCTATTCCAAGTAATAGCTGAAGTTTCAACACCCCTATATGAAGGTAACATTAATCACGCTGTATAAAAACAGTTCGTAATTCAAAACTTTTAAATTGCATGAATTTTACACGCCCGGTGCAACTAGTTGACCAAAAAACTGACCCGTAAATTAAAAACTTATTCTATTCCGGACATCTGTTGTCTCGCTTGGATCCGTTACGTTTATTTTCCGTCGCACTTTTCTAAAGTTTCTAGACGCGTCCGCTGAGATGGGATTTTCGAGTCTTGCTAGGTAAGCTGTTTCGTTCTATTTTTAAAAACGTTCTATTTGTCAAGGTGAAGAATGTCGCTTCTGTCCGTTGTAAAATATTTTTCATGCATGTTTCTCGTTGGACATAAAAGAAAGAATGAAAACTTTTTTATACAAGAAACTTAGGTGTTCTTATTATGAAAATGGGTCGTAAATATTTTACAAGCGGTCCTTTAATTTATTTTTTACAGTCGCATCCGCTGGTTTGTAACAAACTGCTGAGTGGCGGGAATGAAAGAAACAAAAAATCGTCAAGTGCGACTACACTTTGCTCGTTCAAAATTACGTTAAGATATTTTTATGACGCTCTCGGAAAACGTTTACTGGGTAATTCGTTTTTATATACGCAACCGTAAATGTGGAAGTTTTTTTGGCACAGATACTTTTGATAGGACATGCCGACAGATTATATTTACACATGAGGTTTAAGTTACTCGGGTTGTAAAAGCTGTTCGATATTACGCTTATTTTAAATGCTAGATTTCAGAAGACTCCAGATTATTCTAGATGTTTTTTTCTTATAGTTTTTTATTCTTCTCAAGATATACCTTGTTCTAGATTAAGTTAAGACAATTTTCATTTACATTTATAGGTAATTTTTTTTGGAATTTAAAAAGTCTATTGGCGCTCATGAATTCAAATGCGTTACGATTTACGCTATTTTCACTGGTTCTTACAACTTCACTTTGAACTGGTCAAACTAAAAATCCAATTCGACAAATTTTCACACAAAAGCAAAAAAGCTCAACAAGCATTTCTCCAAGGGGACGTTGACTTTAAAACCGTACATTCCGAGACCAGGTGACAATAGAACGGACGCGATTTCTTTAGTTTTACTCGCTTTACTTTGCGCAGTTACGCTGCACGTTTGCACTACTGTGCAGTTTGCGCTAAGTATTCGCTGTTTTAGTTTGTTGCGGGTTGTTGGCATTTCGGACCACTGTGCAATGGAAATAGTTTCGTTACATGTATAAATTACGTTTAAGCAGACAGAAACTTTACTTTGGCAAGAAATTTTGTGGTGTTTTATTGGTTAGCTGGAGTAACTTGCTATGTTGAACTTCAAGTATCTATTTCAAGTAAAAGGTAGGAAAAAAACATATTTAGGTAAAATAGGATAATAGTAAAATAGGAAAATAAGGATCATGTTTTCGTTATTTTTAAAGCGAACAAACCCAAAACAAAGGTGTCGACTTTACCTACATTAGCACTATTACTATTCTTTGTAAGTCATTTTTAATACATTTCTACAACAGACTAAACTCTCGTTAAAATAAAAGCTCGTGAGCACTGTTTTACAATCAAATGGAAACAAAACTCAGAAATAACAGCTAAGTTATATCTAAGCAAGCACCACATCGCTACGACTTAAAAAATAACCCATTTTAGAAATTAAGCTGCCACTCTAAATTACTGTTTTACAATCAAACGATAACAAAACTCAAAAACAATAGCTAAGTTAGATCTAAGCAAGGCACATTCGAGCTGTGACAAAACGGGCGGCGAAACTTATAATTGTTGTCAACGCAACTTAGATTGGCTTGACGAAGCAAAACAACTACGGCTATAACTTAGTGATAACTTGAAAGAGAATTAGGACGACTGGAAGTGTCCACTGAATGTTTTAGGAACTTTTGATTTTATGAAGTTGTCTTAATTTTAGTTTCGAAATAACAGTTGTATAATCCTCTTAGTTATATGAATGAATTGGTTTAAATACCTGTTTTTCTTTGTTTACAAATATAATTCAGGTCAACAACCTTGCCAGTAGTTTTTACAGCTGATGGGTTGATTATTAACGAGTACAGTGGTGAGACAGTAAATGGGTATTATCGGCCTAGCAAACAAATCGTGGATTTAGTGACTGTCTCGCCTCGTCAAACTGCCTCTACAAACCGAGTACCTGGTCGAACGCACTGTCTCGCCACTGTACTCGTTATGTGTAATCAAGCCCATGAGTGCTGATGGTCTTAATTATTCTGATTAAGCTGTGGGAATAGCAGGTTTAGCACGGGCCCAGGACAAATTGTCTTTTCATATCTACCGTTTTTATCTACGCGTAGATGTGATAAATCTGGAATATAGATATGTTTCTCGCAGGATAAAAACGGGGAAAGGCAATTAAAGAAATTGAGACCTTTTTTATTATGAGCGTGAGACGTTAATGGCCTGGCATTTTACGTGTCATCATCATCATCATCATACCAGCCTGTAGGGCGTCCACTGCTGGACATAGGCCTCCCCCATAGATTTCCAACGGGACCGGTTGGAAGCGGCCTGCGTCCAGCGTCTTCCGGCGACCTTAACTAGGTCGTCGGTCCATCTCGCGGGTGGACGTCCTACGCTGCGCTTGCCGGCACGTGGTCTCCATTCCAGGACCTTCCGGCACCAACGGCCATCGGTCCTGCGCACTATGTGGCCAGCCCACTGCCACTTCAACTTGCCAATCCGCTGGGCTATGTCGGTTACTCTCGTTCGTCTACGGATCTCCTCATTTCTGATTCGGTCTCGTAGAGAAATACCGAGCATAGCCCTCTCCATGGCTCGTTGAGCGACTGCGAGCTTTTCCATCAGGCCAATAGTTAAAGACCACGTCTCTGATCCATATGCCATCACTGGCAACACACACTGATTATATACTTTTGTTTTTAGGCACTGAGGTATTTGGGACGAGAAGACGTTGCGAAGTTTCCCGAACGCTGCCCATCCGAGTTGGATTCGGCGATTGACCTCTTTCTCGAAGTTGGACCTACCTAACTGGACTGTTTGTCCTAGGTAGACGTACGAGTCTACAACTTCAAGAACCGAGCCTGCAACTGATACTGGGCACGACATGGGCGTTAGACATAATTTTCGTCTTGTCCATGTTCATTTTAAGGCCCACCCGTTGCGAAACTCGATTGAGGTCTTCGAGCATCGTGCCGAGTTCCTCCATTGACTCTGCCATCAAGACGATATCGTCGGCAAACCGAAGGTGAGTGATGTATTCGCCGTTGATGTTGATGCCGTGTCCTTGCCATTCCAGGAGCTTGAAGGCGTCTTCCATTGTGGCTGTGAAGAGTTTTGGAGATAACACATCTCCTTGCCTCACGCCTCTTCCCAATGGAATCTCCTTCGAGGTATGCTCCCGTACTCGCACCGACATAGTAGCGTTATTATACAAACACTTCAACACTTCGATGTACCGATAGTCGATGCGGCATCGCTGAAGGGACTCAAGCACCGCCCATGTTTCGACCGAATCAAAGGCTTTCTCATAGTCCACAAACGCTAGACATAGTGGCAAATTATACTCTAATAATTAATTTTACGTGTACAAAAAAATAATTCATCTACCCAGTTATTACCCAAATCTACCCAATCGTTACCCAAACGTACCCAGTCGTTACCCAAACGTACCCAGACTTTACCCAAACCCGTGTCACATCCAGCAACCCTATTCCCCGTCTACATTCAAATAGGTGTTTGCTTAGGAATTACTGTTCGTACTTAAGTTGCCGAGTTATGAATTGTTGCTTCGTATTTTGGAACAAGTTACGAACAATGTTACAATGTTTTGACTTTACTTTCTTGTTTTTGATAAGTTACGGCATTTCGGCTTATTTATTGTTACAGGTTAATTGTTTTTCTTTAATAGGGGTTGAAAGTGGCTGGGGGTTATTTTTAGTGGGCAGTATCAAGATTTGTGATGGTGAGGACACTTGCAGAGTGTGTCTGGTGAAGTATACTTTGGGCACACTGTAAAACCATAAAAGTTTTGCCAACTTTTTTAGGGTCACGTACCCACAACACGTCAGGTATGTAAACCTTATGGTGAGACTGCGGTGTTTGACTATCTGTATGTCATAGCCAATTATTTTTTGGGTTAACGGACACCTACTACCGACGTAGGTGTTTCTGTCATATCAACAAAGTTTTGTTAAATAAAACTTCATTATACCGTAGCGTGAAAGATGATTCAACAAAATTTAGTTGATGAAACCAAAATATGTTAGAACCTACCTCAAAAAAGGTTGGTACAATCTTTAACTTCTTAATGTCTAATTGTCTTAAGATGACGAGCGCAGTGAGTGCATTGTTGCGCCATTTTCAACTGTTGGAGTTCAAAATTATTTGTGGAGCTAAATTGTTCCGGGCTAGCGTGACGCTTACCATCAGGCGAGCGACTTACTCGTCTCGTTGCTTCTTTATTCTTTAAATGTTATTGTTCGTGTTTTTGTTTTAATACGTTATTTTAATACTAGAACTTAAAATATTTAAAAGTCGACCAATTCTAACGATTCTTCTATTACTATCATAGCAGAGCAAATGAGATTTTATTATGAGCGACAGGCTAGGTGATCGACCACAGCTCACCCGATGGCATCAATACATTTGTTACAAAAAGCTACAGAAGCAGTTCTCTTGTAACAAAGCTGTAAACTTCAATAAAGAGTTAAAATAAGAGTAGAAAGTACTAGAAGTTTCTGGAAAAGTAATAAAAAGAGCAATAGATGGAAACTGATACAAGTGCTGTTGAGTTTGGAACGTAAACCAAGTTAGGCAATTAATTGTCTAGCCTAGTGATCGTCTGTTTTCGAACGGGCAAAGATTAGTAAACAGAAGGCAAGAAGCAGAATGCAGTGCAATATTGCGAGGGTTATTGTTTTGGGTCTTATGTAAATTTTAGGTTTAAAGTTTTTGCAATCAGAAGTGTGAAATTGACCGAGCTATTTAAATTAAAATGTATATTTTATATTAAGTAACTTATTTTATATTTTGACTGTTTATTCGACCAGCAAGCCAAGTAGTGCCAATTTTTTTTTCTACCGTTTTTCAAACCGAAGTCCTCATAAACCCGAGCAGTAAAAACTTACATTATCCGAATGGGTTTCCCAATAGATACCTATACTCGTAATTTAGGTGTCTTTAAGTCGCGAGTGAATAGGTTTCTTCAAGGCAAGCGTGCTCCATCGTAGACCGCATCATTGCTTACCATCAGGCGAGATGGCGGTCAATAATGAGCCTAAGTATTAAAAAAAACATTTATAGTGATAGTGACTGACAACTGACAAAGTTTTGACACACGTTTGTTTTAAAATAAAACAAAGCACACCTCCACTTCAATTTTCCGACTTCAAGACATTTTAAGGATTCAATGTAGAGCAGCAATTAACGCTCACAGCAAATATACGTACAAACAGTCACCTTACAACCGTACCTAACCCAACAACATAGATAAAAAATTCACCCAGTAGCGCACGTACCAACAAAACCACTAATTTACTAGACATGGGTCCTAACCGCCACCTGTTAAACTGTGCGAGTGACAGCAACACGACCTTAGTAAATTTCATACTTTAGGTATAGGTGACCCTCTGTGATAATCTTGTTTAGTATGTCCGGGGCGCGACGGGATGGGGACGGGACGGGACGTGTCTTTCTCTATCTATCTCGATTGTGAAATTAACAACGGGGTTTTGAACATTAAAAATGTAATTATGCCGAAATATGTATTACGAACTTATTAATGCATTTTTTATCCGATGATATTCTTGCGGTGACAAGACTGCGGTGCACAGCTAGTCAAAAATTTGTTAAAAAATTCCCTATAAGTTCCCCGTAGCAACGCATTACGCAATACTCGTATCGTGCCGGAACATGTAAATCTTCACCTAGCAACATAACGACCCATACCCAATAGACAATACAAGAAAATTATTCATATTGAAACAACTGCTTGTGCTTGGCTACCTATGAGCTATTGTGCTAATACGTTGACTGAAAATGCTCGCTACGCTCGAGATTATCTCCGTCACTCTCAGTGCCATGACATTTCTAATGAGATCGACAGTGACCGAGATATCTCACCAAATAATGACCCAGGTTAATCCAGCTTATTCCAGTCGTTCCCACAATTCGTCGAACTGAACTTTGACCTTGGGCGCGACCTCTCGAACATTAAGGTCGGTAATCAAGATGAATGAGAATTAATCGCGTCTATTGTAACTGTTAATTTAGGAATGTCTCGAGACTCGGCTGACTTAACGAATGAGAGCCACGGTTTTGGTTAAACTTATTTTCCTTATTTTTTGAGGAACTAATTATTTTGGTTCTTTTCGAGATGGTTTTTGCCAATGTTAAGCTACACCGTTAAGCCAACAACATACTTGGACAAGATTTCATTAAAAGTATTTGTTTATTTTTTTCATTTTTATTTTACTTACAATCCGTGGCATTCACGTGACGTTTGCAATTTTTTGACATACCTGAAAAATAGAAAAAAAATTATTAACATTTAAAATAATTTAAAAAACAATATCACACTAAATTGTAAAAGTTTGTGTGAAGGTGTATGTTTTTTACTGTCACATGCTGAAACGAAACTGTTAAAAGTACTATTTTAGTACAACATTTTCATCTTGAGATAATGGACCCAAGTATGAAGGCTTATTTAACAGAAATAAGCTAGTTAAAAGTATATCTGCCTTTGTCATTGCAACCTATTAGACATGAATTAATTAATACTTTAAGAAAAGATCTTGTGTCAATTTCATGCAAATAGGAGATTAAACATCTTACATCTCAGGGTGACGAGCGCAATACTGTGCCGCGCAGGGTCTTCATTTCTAAGAGTTCAAAATTCTGTATGCAGACCTGTAATTGGCAAACGCGACGTTTAACATCAGGCGAGCGGTTTGCTCGTCTCGTCACTCAATAGCATTAAAAAACCTTCTTGGGCTCATTAATATTATCGAGCTCAGCAATATCACTGTAAACAGACCCCAATTCTGACCTCTCTTACCTTCTTCTACATCAACCATCAGCACAAATTATATTATCTGAGCTGAGCTCTTTCAATATTTTAAGCAAACATTTGCATTCGAATCTAGAATTCTACCGATAAATCAGAATCCAAGCCGTTCGCTATCACCGGCAGGTACTTTAGATACATTTACCTTCATCAAGATCCAAGAACCTGTCACTTCTAAATAGGTAACTATTTCTATGATACTGTACCAAATTATTCATGATACTACTACAGTATAAAGCAGATAGATAAAACAGATCAGATAAATCAGTTTACTATATTACTTTTAGACACAATATTTATATTGTACTACTATACACACTGTATCTACTTAAAAAAGTTCGTATAGGCCAAGTGACTAGACTTATCAGAGTTTTAAGGCCACACCTGAAGACTTTTGACATGCTTTATTGGTTTTTGTTAAATGGCTGACAATCAGGTTAACAATTTGAGATGTCACTCGAACCACCGATGAGTTCAGTTGAAAACACCACTTGCGGTTACCCATCTGAAGACTGACCGTTTCGTCCGTTGGTTAATATCGGTATTAGGTAATTAATACTTAGTTGAGCTACGCTACATTTTATCTTCTGTACGACTAGATCTACTTTATCAACTTCTTCTACTGTGCTGTAGGTAACTTCTACTGTTGGCTCAAGATTCAAAGGCTTTTATTCTATGCAGACCGACTTGTCGCTTCTATACAAATAGTCTATGACGTGCTATTGGAAGTTCGTTACGGGCGTAGATGAATAGGTACTATTTATTGCACTACTGTACTGTAACGTAGTACTGTGTCCACGGCACTTTGATTAAAGTTTCAATGGTTCAAAGGTAATATTCTATACAAGACGGTCGTTTCTACACAACTATTCTATGACTTGGTATTGGCTGTTTGCTGCGGTCTAGCTCTTAGATGTATACTGTTCAACTGTACTGATGTACTGTATGTATATGTTTACTGTACTTTATTATACTGTTGACTCAAGTTTCAAACTCAAGCTTCTATTTAGCTTCTATCTATACTAATACTAATATACTAATACTAATAATAATATTATAAAGAAGTAAAGTTTGTGCGTTTGTATATTTGTTAAATTGTAAGGGGTAATCTCGGGAACTACTGAACCGATTTTAAAAATTCTTTCACCAATAGAAAGCCACATTATTGCTGAGTGTCATAGGTTATATAAAAACCCGAAAAATAAAAAGGCTTTTACGTGGTAGTCCGTTTTGCAAAGTGAATAGGAGAAAAAACGGTCCGGACGGCGCGCGATGGCTTCGGGTTTAATTAACATTATGCCCAACGAAGTGGGCAAGGGTCAGCTAGTTACATATAAGTCTGTCGCTTCTATACTAATATTCTATGACATGCTATTGGCGGTTCGTTACGGCCTAGATGAATATTTCGGCGCTGTAAATACGTTATGCGATGGACACTGCTCGAAGTTGTGAGACTAAATTGTCGAAGTTGACAACCCTGGGGAGCCCTCACGTTTAATGTAGGGTTGACGATCGTTGGAAAAATTAAGATGATGAAGATAAACTTGTTTCATTATTTATTCATGTCTATTTGAAGGCGTTGAAGAGTTAGAGAACCTTAAAGTATTGCCGTCCTTGTCCAATAGATTTGACCCATATAATAAGGCAAGTACAACCAAAAACTAAAGCTTAAAACAAACAGAGCGGACCCGAAAAATTGTAACCAAGCCACTCATGCATATAATTATGTCAACTATATTTGACCATACTGCGAACTCCAGTCAACCATAAAAATAGTGGCATAGGACAAAAATCAACAGAATTTATCGAAACGTACTGCTATTTTAATTGATTTAAAACTCAAATTTCAATAATCGACAACCCTATCGGCAGAGATGGCCATGCCAGGGTTATGCTTCGTTGTCAGTGTCATATTAATTTGCAAGCGGATCGAACTTGTGCGTTATTACAACGTATATTTTAATTAATAAACATCGATTTTGCGACCCAATCACCGAATACGATGTTTCAGTGTATTTTGGAACTGATAGAACTACGGAAATACGTAGATAAAAAGGAAAATTGTTATTACAAGCTTTTGTTTAACTTGCAATATTTGTAACTGTTTGTTCGGGTGAAATCTTGCAACTCAATTTTGAACCACTTTCCGACATCCAGTTGAACTAAAATTTGGTACGTGTGTAACTCTGATGACAATGTAATAAAAACTTGTTTTTAAAATATTTTTTTTAACTTATTTTTACCGCGGAAAATAAATTATATTGTAGTAGGGGAGCCCAAGCGGGGATTTCGTGTTGTGCTAAAGCGCGGCAGATTGATATACAGGGGGATACCTTGTACCCGGTTAAGTACCTCCACCAAACATGAGGCCCAAATATAAGGCCGCCCGTGAAGGATGCAGGATCAGATTAGTAAAAAAAAATTGACCATCAGAAATTCTCGAGCGCGTCAGATTAAGGTAGGGTAGAGTTAATTACATCCTAAAAAGTGTATATTTCACTAATCTGACAATTTGAGAGTGACGTAAAGAAAGGGGAGGGCAGCAAAGTTGTAAAAAAAAAACGTCATCTTGACATTTTCGAGCGTAGCTAAATTTTTTTTTGTTTTAAAGGAAATAATTCAAGAATAACGAATAATATATAATCTGATGATTTCCGCAAGCCGAAATAACAAAAATTCGTCGATAAAGTTAAATGCTGCGTGATGCCTACATTTCCTTCTCCGCGTTTCTATTCCTCTCTCACTCTTTCTCTATCTATTACTCTCTCCGTCCCCACTCTGGTTTCTGCTGCCATGATATGACGCCATCACAGCTGATCATAAAGACTCGTTCGTGGCATACTGTTTACAACGTATTTCCAACGTTTCGGCTCTTTTTGCTAAATATTGTAATATTACGAGTATATATTATGTGAATTAAAGTTTATAAATATTTAATATGAGTGATATTAATTTAAAATGTGTATTTTGTGGTGAAAGTACCTTACAAAAAACAATTAAATTTACAGTAGAAACATTAAAAAAATGTGTAAATATTTTGGAATATCGTCGTAGCAAGCCGGTTTTCCGAAAATCTCGAGGAACATATTTTGATAACCTCGAAATTGTCGATGGAATCATCATTAAATGATTTATATCACGCACAGTGCTATAAATTATTTACTGCAATTAAAATACCACGAGACTTTCAGTATTTACAAGAGCAAAGTGTAGTGGAACATGATAATGCACCGGAAGTTTCGGGAAATAGCTCCGAAACACATGCTCCTGTTTCGATGTTTCCGCGATGTCTGTATGTGTGTGTGTGTGTGTGTGTGACTATGTGACTCGCTTATAACTTTTGAACGACTAAGCCGATCGGAATCTACTAAACGGCGTTCTGAAGAGTTTCCTCAAAATTAGATTTCCTGTGAATTTGAACCGATTCGGACCGATAGATTTTGAGAAATTTTGGAAAATCTCAAAAAAAAATTTTTTTTTTGAAAGTGGTTTTTTGGAATAACTTTTAAACGGCTTTATCGATCAACTTCAAAAACTAATCCGCTCTTGAGCTTAAAAAATCACGTCGATCGCCATCAAGCTGGTCAAAATCGGTTGATTCGTTCGAGAGATATCGTGAACGAAAGAAACCCGAAAAAGTGTTTTTTCGGGATTACTCCGAAATTTTTGGTTCGATCAATTAAAACTTCATCGAATGCCGCCAACTGCGTGAAAATTGCTTGATCCATTCAAAAGTTATTGCGGTTTGAAAATTCCAAAAATAGTGTTCTATGAAACTTCTATCAGACTATTGAGCTGGAAGAGCTAATGCATAGAAATATTATTTCTTTGAACTCAGCAATATCACATAAAATATATTTTGAGCTCAAAAAGTACAATTTTAAGCTCCCAAGAATGGAATTAGCGGGAAGTTGCAGAAATGGCCTTTAGGGTGAACCGATTTTCTAATTTTTTTTTGTCAGATCAGGCGAATTCCTCTAGATAATCGTCAGATTATGAAACAGTACGTTTAGAACATAAAGATGAACCATTATATATCTTAATCTGACGCGCTTGAGTATTTCAAAATGGCGAATTTTTTTTGCACATTATGAAAATGGCCGCGAGTTTGCGTCCCATCGAAATCGTCAGATTAGTGAATGAGAGCTATTTTTTCGTGCACTTAACACTCCCTTAGAAAATCTGACGCGCTCGATTAATTTTATTTTTTTTTCATATTCAACCGTTACATACAACCACCCGCATCATGCAAACGATCAGATTAACATACGTACATTATTAAAAATACGTAAGGCATTGATGCTATCAATATCTGACGCGCTCGAAGATGCCCATGCAACAGTTTTTTTTTACATATTTAAAAATCTATAGCCGCTTCCCCCAGCGATGAAAAGGTATATAACACTTAACATTTTTTCTTCTTATCATCTAAGCTTTGCAACCCAATAGGTCTCTATGACGCTCGATGATATCCCCATTTAGCATCGTGGGCTCCCCTACTATTGGGAAAGCCAAAAACTTTAAAAAATATTGTCGAAATCCTCTTGAACGATTTTACACTGAAAAAAATCTGTTGTCACTGTTGAAAAATTATGATGCAGGTCTAAACGAATTAGTAGAACTATATAAAGGTAAATATTTCCGATACATGATGCGATGACTCTATTTTTTTTTATTTTTTTCTAACTAGGCATGCGTTTAACCACAATCTCACCTCATGGGAAGCGACGATGTGGTCGAAGATGTAGCACTATATTTTTAGTATTAAGTATATTCATCTAATATTCAAAACAAAGTTAAAATAAAGACACTAAACCGAATTATTTCAAAGCGAAAGCAATGTTATGAAATCGATTATTCGTAATCGGTATTAGTATTCCTTCTAGAAAACAATCGGCCGTTTACAGAAAGTGATATGTAGCAAAATAAGCAGTTTTTTGAATAAAAAATATTAAATGGAATTATCAAACGTTGGATTATGTACTGAGTATCAAATGAGAACTATGTAGGGATGGTAAAGTTAGCAAATACTATCGATAAAACAAACGATAGAACTAATCGATAAAACTTACGATAAAACTTATCGATAGAATGTATAGGATTGTGACAAACAATGCAATCTAGCAAAGTGAATATTAAAGCCAATTTTGAAAGTTACAGTTAACAGAATATATATGATCTTTCTCAACAAAATTTCTATAGTCTTCGTCTAATGAACTGTGATGATAAAGACAGCATTATTTTTAACGACTTCAGTAGCTACGAGTAAGTTAGTCAATATTTTTAATTCTCTCAACTAAAGCCTTCTGATCATCATCGTAATTTTTTTCTCCGTAATTTGTTTTGTACAAAAGTTAAGAAAATTGCCGAGATCATAAAACATGACATGTTATTCGACAGCCACGTGTATCGCTATACACGAGGCTACATAATTAAACCAGCTATTCGATCAAAACAGTCTATCGACAAATTGATGAAACGTCAAAATTTCAAACAAATCTTTTCGATAAACCAACAAAAAGGCGATATTTTCAACAAAATTTTATCGACAAACTGACACATCTTATCGATTTAATACAATGTTTTCTCTCTCTTAACTAATAAGAATTATATTTCGCAATTAGTGAGTAATATGATTGCTAATTAAGCATTCGATATGGACCACCCACTTGCGATTGTTTTCATAACAATTCTTATTCGAATTGCATAATCACTGTTATTCGAGTTGCGAGAAGTTAATGAGTAGGCGATTGAAAGGTTACCTAGATATTAAGCCTTTTGTGCCCTCTTTACATGGAAAGAACTACGCTTGATTTGATATTCTGATCTGACCGAGATACCTAGACATGAATTTGATAAGAGTAAAAAAGACATGGTAAGTATTCGGTTTATTTTCCTCTAATGCCAAGCTATTCCTGTCGCAATTATTACACAGTTTCTATTTACTTTATTTTCTCACTTAACATTTTTTTAATGCTATTTAGATTTGTAATTTCAACATTACTTTTTCACGTATTAGTAACGCATTCGATGGTATAGGTATCCATAAGCGACAGTGATCGCTTACCATCAGGCGTCCCGTTAGTTTGTTTGCCACCAAACGCATAAAAATCCCTTCAATAGGCGTGACGAAAGATTTTAAAATCCTCTTCCATAATGTGAGTACACATTTACTATTTACAAAAAAGCCTTTATTTCGGTAATAAACTTAAGCTTAACGAAGTTTGAAGCCATTTTTCACATATTTTTTCAACAGTGCCCGAAAACAGCTTGCTTGTGTCATGGCGTCGATTTGACGTCACGGCTAGTAAACATGTCATTGTGTCTATGCGTGATGAGCGGCGGATGACCTGAGTTCACTGAAGCGTGACGTCATACGCTGTGATTGTTGTTTCTGTCAAGATGGCCGATTGCTGTATATCTATATAATCTGTTTTTTAAAAATAAAACTAAACATGTGTTTTAATTTTTTTTAATCTGGCTAGTCCCCTGAAAGCATTGAATCGGCGATTTTTTGATACTGTCGTCATGCCTATTCACAGTCACCATCATAATTCTTATGTGGAGTTGAGATGTATGCTTTCTCAAATTGAATAAGACGAAGAAATAAGTTTCAAACCTCTCAAAAACGTATTAAGCAATCCACGCAATTGGAAACGAGAAAATTTCACGAAATTCCCTTGAAATATTTTCCCAGTTTCCGGAACACAAATCATTATCTGCCGGGTGCCATCAACGAAACACCTAAACGCGTATTATTTCGGCGGCACTAAATCAAATACCTTAGCCTGCCCTTTACACAGGAATTTATGTGAGAAATACAGGAATGGTAGGTTTAAATGGTATTGTAGTACTTTTTTTTTTATGTAATTGAGTGACGAGACGAGCAAATCGCTCGCCTGATGTTAAACGTCACGTTTGTCCATAACAGGTCTGCGCTACCCAGAATTTTGAACTCGCAGAATTCAAAACCCTTCCAACCGGAACACAATAATGTACTTACAAAACGTAGGTTGAAAGACCTAACTTGTTTAAGTCTTACTTAAAAAACATGCTTAAACTTAATGACTGCTTAAAATTTTCTGTCTTGTTTTCGCACGTGACATTTCATGTCAACGAGAAATTGTTAAACTATTTTACTCGTAAGCAGTGACTAACTTTAAGCAGGCTTTATAAGTAAGAGCCTTAGTCGTACTTAAACTGACACTGGTTCAAATTCAGACTCGGATATATTTATTGAACAACTGATACTTTTTTTTTGTAATTGTAATTTTGATTACATTGTAAATTTGTAATCGCTGATTGAACGCCGGAATTGATAGTTGATTTACGAGTCGAGTGGGTAAAAATTACCAAACCAAGAGAAGAAAACTCGTGAACAATGGTAGTGAAAATTCACATGTTCAGAAACTCGAGTAAATCAGACACCACGGCCCTTCTGCGGATCGTGGGGATTTATGTGCGAATAGCAGCAGGTTGGCTGCGCAAACGTATGCCATAGGCAGGGACGGGTACAGGGAGGGGGAGGGGGGGGGGGTGCCTTAACCTCTTCGCTCGGAGTCGCTCGGTTCGCGGACTAATTAGTCTGCAACTCTAGCGGAAGGGTTAAGGAGCTTTAACCGCCTTAAAAGCGTCTGAGTCCATTCCTGAACAATCATAACGATACGATCAGATGGTGAATTTAAATTATTTTTTCAAAATTTAGTAAAATTATTGATGAAAATAAATTTGGTACTACTTGATTTTTCTTAATAAATGGCATAGAACCGACTGGTCACCTGATGGGAAATGGTCACCGACGGTAAGGTCACTTTTAATAACCGAAGCCAAAAAAAGCGTCATAAAATTTAATTCATTTCAGTTTCAGCCCCCCAATCTTAACCCTGGATCCGCCACCGGCTGTTAGAACTACTTAAGTATCAGTAAGCGTTTCCTACATTGTACTTGTGGTATACTAAGCTACACATTCTATACATTATCTCAGTAAGCGGTACCCTATCTGCGGTATCTCTATTCGTATATTCAGATACTTTCAGACAAGTGTAAGTACATGTACATGTATTAATTAAAATAATAAATTAATTAAATAATTGTTTGTGTTGACATTAGATTAGACATAGAAGGTTATCTGTTAATGGGCGAATATTAAGTTGAGGAAATGATCTAACGATATTTTTTGCAGTAAGAAATTATATAATAATTTGACTGTGTTATTATTTTAATTTTATTGTGAGTTTTGTTTAAACGGTTTTATTTAGCTCACCCCGTTTGTTTCTTGGGTCAAATTTAGTAATTCAAATTTCACCCTCTTCCTGTCAACCGATTAATCTGAAATTTTGTATACACTTTGGATTTTGGTGACAATACAATTATGTTTATTCATTATCATTATAAATTCAAGATGGCCGCCGCTACAAAATGGCGGATAACGTAGGTTTTATCAATCCCATCAATATGGGTATCAAATGAAAGGGCTCAACAAGCAGAATACAATATACTATAAAAAATTGAAATTCAAGATGGCGGCCGCTACAAAATGGCGGATAACGTAGGTTTTATCGATCCCATCAATATGGGTATCAAATGAAAGGGCTCAACCAGTATAATACAATGTACTATATAAAATAAAAACTAAAAACTAGAAAATAAAAATAGGTAAAAAAAATTTTTAAGTTAAACGGTTTTATAAAACAATAAAAAAATTAAAAAAAATGTACTAAAAACCAAAAAATAATAAAATAGATACAGTCGTGGGAATTATAAACATATGCATAGACTAGACTAAAATAAAACCGTGGGGCACGTCGTTTCTTGCCCCACGGTTTTATTTTAGTATCTACGACTGTATCTATTTTATTATTTTTTGGTTTTTAGTACATTTTTTTTTTTTTTTATTGTTTTATAAAACCGTTTATTGTTTATTACCTACAATTAACCTGAAATTATTATTATTTTTATTCGGACTCCAAAGTTAGTTTTGTTTTATGAAATGAGAAAAATGTCTATTCAGCTGCCCTATTCTTGCATGCTCGAGACTATCTCCGTCACTCTTAGTGCTTGGCCAGACTGAACGAACACGCGGGTGCGGGAGCGGCGCGGTTGCGGGAACGCGCGCGTCTTCACTTGTCCGCAGTTAAGCACGCGGCTCGTCCGAGCGGTGTCGTGTCCAGTGTTTGTCAAATTAATACAATATATGGATAAAGAGGAGAATGTGATTTTATTTCATGAAGATGAAGAAAATTGTGATTTTATTTCATATCACAGTCTTGTATAATAACCTTTATGTTTTTATATTGCTTATGTTTCGACATCCAATATTCAAATCAGAAGACGCCATGTTGCTTACTCACGCGGTTAGCTCGGAAAAGTTTGAGATCCCCGCGCTCCGCGTTGTTTGCCGCTTGACGCCCGCGCACTCACTGCGGCCACTTGTATGAACGGCCTATTGCTTGAGTTGCCCGCGCGTTGCCCGCGCGTTTCCCGCGCCATACTGCCCGCGCCGCTCGCCGCGCCCGCTCGCCCAGTATGGACACTCAAATAGGTTTTCATATGTTTAAGTACGCCGCGCCGCGTCCGCCCCGCGCCCGCTCTTTCAGTCTGGCCAAGCACTTAATCTCATGTCAGAGGAACAGTCAAGTGACCGAGATAATATCTCACTCACATATCGTCCATACAGGGCTATAAGGAAAGGGTATGCTACGCTGAAAAGGGCTCATAGTGCTCACCATTATGAACAACTTTTACTATGGGACCAAAACAGAATTCACGAAAAAAAATCAGCTGTTCCATAAATAAATTTCAATGAAACTCGACAAACTGTATAGAACAGCTGACTTTTTACGCTAATTCAGGATTGGTCCCATAGTAAAAGTTGTTCATAATGATGAGTACTATGAGCCCTTTTCGGCTTAGCATATCCTTTCGTTATAACCAATATCTCCTACACTGGCGAGTTCTTTCGGTCAAATTAGAATGAGACTGGCGGAGATACCCTTTCCTTGTAACCCTGTATTGGATTTCCAATATGTATATAGCTAGAACTTTACTATCATAGATACTAATTCTCATACCATTCCAATCGTATTCTCCAAAGCAACTAGCAAGCTCGAAGCTACAGCTCGAGACGGTCGTACCCCCGTGTAAGCACTCACGTGAGCAACAAACGGAGGCCTAGCGAGCACCCAGTCGGGTGGAACACTGCTGTGACCACCATTTTGGAAGCCCTAACTCAGGTAAAGGAACTTAACTAGAGGAAGTTTGCTTAGAGTAAGTACTAGACAGTCTAGAAATGTCTAGTCTAGTCAAGAAAAAACTTGAACGAGTGCAGGGTTAAAATTGAAAATTTCAAAAAACATTCGTCATCATCATCATAATCAACCGTTTTCCACTTTCTGCTGAGTATGAGTCTCCTTTGTACCATTATTTTTTTAATTTTATGCCTTTCTGCCGCCTTAACAAAGCCAAAAAAACATTATTCTCTATTAAATGGAGTAAACCAAAAATGCATAACTTAAATTGAGCAGTTAAACATTTGAAAGCAAGAGATGTGTTATCTTTTGACGCGATTTCTTCTAGACAACCTTAGAATGGACAGGATTATTGGAAATTAGAATACCAGTATATTCAAGTTGTTAACGCCGAAGCATAAGAGAACTGTCGTCACATTATGCTCCACGGCTGAATACCCTAGGAACACGAGCGTGGCCCACCTGAGTTGCGCTCTCGCATCCGTGTGACATTGACAGTCGCTACAATCGACACGGCTAAATGCCCGCGACGGCCCGATTTCTGCCCATTTTGACAGCTGCGCACGAGTGTGACGTTGACAGTGCGCTGTCACCACGTCGACCACATCAAGCTAATAAAACCAGAGCGGAAGAAGCAAGTTTGTCACTTCACGGGAGAGAATCGGGACAAAACTACCTTTATATAGAAGCATCGTATATTTAATTGACACGTTGTTAAACCTGAAATACAGTCCACTCATATCAAAATCAAGACGTTTCATTCCGAAGACACCTTAGGAAGGCGCAACTATCCAGTTTGGTCCTTTTCGAGCCGGATTCAAGAACAAGAATCGATCATCACCGGGGAGCCGCCCGCCACGTCATAAAACACATGTCCCTGTGCATCGAAGCGTGCACGTCTGAAGCTAAGTACCTATCTACAGGAAGAAGCAGAAAAAGAGTGAGTTCGTTCCAATCATCCTCCTTAGCTTCCATTTTTGTGTTTCCCGATTCGCTTCCGTGAAGTCCGTGCAGCATAAGTACATGCGTTTGTTGCATGCACTACGCTAGATTCTTGCCACAATCATAAGCGCGCCGACAACGCCGCGTGGCAATCAAGTCAGATAACATAACCGTGATTAATACACGCGTTAAAGGCTACGCCTATATATCCCAACAAACGCTCACACCCCCGGTGCGCAATTTACCTACCTTTTTCCCACATACCTACATGCGCACACCACATGTGCTTGTCATCACAATAATTTCAAACTATTTCAGGGGTTGAGCTTTAATATCGCTTCGCATTGTGTGAGGCTGTACTTATATGTAGAATAATTGTGCAATTTCACATTCCAGCGCCTCCGGTCACGTGGTCCGAAACCAACCGCGCGGTGCTTCTCGAGCGGCGGCGGCAACCGCACTCGCCCGCAATCATTTCGCGGCACCTTCACAACGCCATTAACTTGAATTTAAGTACATTTTGACTTACTTTCACGTCAGTGCACGTGTCTAACCTTCAACCTAATCAAGGTCATTTTTCCAGACAACTTCTGTGGTGAACCACTAAGTTATCATGGAGTTTAAGGTTCTTATTAAAAAGAGGGGAAGCCACAAGGCTAGATTAACACAATTTAAAGCATATTTGGACATTGTTCAAAGCTGTCCGCAACTGAGTTCATTGCAATTAAACGAACTCATGGTCCGGTTAACTAAGATTGAAGATTTATATTCCGATTTTGATTGCATCCAAAGTGAAATAGAAAATATGTGTGACATTCCAGACGAGCAGTACGGAGAGCGTGAGACATTCGAGACGCAGTATTTCGGAGCAATTGCCGTCGGACGGGAGATGCTGGCCGAGCAGAACCACTCAGCAGACACCGGGTCGCCTGCAAGGACTGGTACAACCTCTGGACGCTCAGGTGGGCCACACCTAAAACTACCCACGATACATCTTCCTGTCTTTGCGGGTCAAACACACATGTGGTTAGAGTTCCGAGACACATTCACATCACTTATTCACAACGATGCCACAATTCCTAAGATCAATAAGTTTCATTACCTGCGCGCAGCTCTCAAAGAGTCCGCTGCTGTCATTATTGCTTCACTTGATTTTTCCGCTGACAATTATGATATTGCATGGGAGTTATTGTGTTCCCGTTTCAACAATAAACGACTTTTAGTAAACAATCATATTCAAGCAATCTTTAATATTGAAAAATTATTTAAAGAATCTGCAACTTCAATTAGACATCTTACAGACACTGTTAATCGTAATCTAAGAGCATTAAAGACTCTTGAGTTGCCCACGGAAAGCTGGGATGCACTCATTATTCATATTGTGTCAAGTAAATTAGACTCTGTCACTAGTCGTGAGTGGGAAACTCATCGTAACAAATTAGAAGATTTACCCTCACTGACTGAACTTGATAAATTTCTAAAGGGCAGAGCGGACTTGTTAGAGACAATGGAACGGGCACACACTACAAATCTCATGCGGAAACACAGCGACACTACAAATTTCATGCGGAGACACAGCGACACTACACACAACAGGCAGCGATCATTCGCTGCGTCACAGGTCCCATTCGCCGAGCAGCGATCATTCACATGTCCAATATGTAAAAACAATCATGCAATTTACCAATGCCTTAAATTCAAATCACTTCCCGTTGATACACGCATTCAAAAGGTCAGAGCACTAAAATGGTGCCTAAACTGCCTGAGACCAGGACACTTTGCAAACAACTGTAAACACGGTCCCTGCCGAATATGCAGAAAATTTCATAACACAGTACTGTGTGACAACACATTGCCCTCAAAGGGATCCGAGGCATCAGAGCCTCCAGCCTCACCGACGTCTGGTGCCAACAATATTGTGTTGTGCACGGCGCAGCCGATCATTCCAGACTCGGTAACGGCCTCCGATAATGTAACGTTATCCACTACCCACAACCAATGTGTGGTATTGCTCGCGACAGCTCAGATTCGAGTCACTGACCACCATGGTCATCAGCACACTGTACGTGCCTTAATGGACAACGGCAGCACTTCTAGCTTTATGACAGAAAGCTTACAGGCTAAACTAAAACTGCCTACTCGGTCCACTTCAGCCTTTATTGAAGGTCTAAACAATCAATCGTCATGCATATCAAAACTTTGTGAAGTCACTGTTTCATCAAGCGTTAATTCATACTCAGAAAATATTAGGTGCTTTGTTGTTCCACGCATCACTCAAATGCTACCAACAACACAAGTCGACCGAAATACACTCAACATACCTCAACACATTACATTAGCGGATCCCTCATTCCACACACCGTCCCCAGTCGACATGCTAATTGGGGCGGACTTATTTTGGAGCGTACTGTTATGCAATCATATTTCTCTAGGCAAACGTAAGCCAACTTTAAGCGAAACCAAATTCGGATGGTTAATCTCAGGTCCCATACCCACACCACAGCGTAAAAACACAGTACACTGCAATCATGCTATGACAGAATTTAATGATGATCAGCTTCACGAACAACTTACACAGTTTTTCGATTTAGAAACAGTCGCCAGCCATAAGCCGGCGTCCAGAGACGCCGAAGAATGCGAACGTAACTTTACACAAACTACGGTTCGCGACTCAGAAGGGCGCTTCGTAGTTACCATGCCGTTAAAGGAATCACCACACAAGCTCGGTAAATCATACGACCACGCGTTAGCCAGGTTCGTTTCACTAGAACGTAAATTCAAACGAGATCCTAAACTCAAAGAACAGTACACAGCATTCATTACGGAATACATATCACTAGGTCACATGACCGAAAACACAACACCGGGCGACGATAAACACACATACATTATGCCACACCACGGAGTGATCCGTGAGTCAAGTCTAACCACTAAGTGCAGGGTTGTGTTTGAAGCAAATGTCGAAAGCTCATCAGGATATTCATTAAACAGCATTCAAAGAATTGGTCCCACAGTCCAGAGTGACCTCATTAGTATTCTGCTCAGATTTCGCGTTCATAAATATGTAGTCACCGCTGATATTCAAATGGCATATCGTATGGTTTTAATAAGCGAATCCCAGCGTGCACTACAGCAGATATTGTGGCGTTTCAATCCTGATGACAAAATAAAACAATACAAACTCAACACTGTCACTTATGGAACCGCGTCAGCACCATACTTAACCACCCGATGTTTGGTTCAGCTCGGGAGGGAATGTACGTCCGAACCCGTGTCAGACGCTATCCTACACGGATTCTATGTAGACGATTATAGCTGGGGTTCTGATGACGCAGCCCAGCTAATAGACACCTGCAGAGGTGTGATCTCTCACCTCAAGAGTGCTCAATTCAATTTACGAAAATGGAACTCTAACAATACACACATCATACAAGAACTAGTTGGTGAAAATAGCGGCGACGATTTACTTGACTTAAGTAATAACGAATTTTCAAAAACATTAGGCTTACATTGGGCATGCAAAGATGATCAATTGCTATTTTCTGCCAACAGTCTTCAACCGGAACACACCACGAAACGCACTATTCTATCACATATAGCACAAGTTTTCGATCCACTTGGTCTGATTTCACCGTGTCTTCTACCAGCTCGCATTATATTGCAAAAGTTATGGGCTTCTCAGACATCATGGGACGAAATCGTGCCACTGGAGATCCAGAAAGCTTGGGGTATATTCATTGAATCTTTAAAATACATTAACAACATCAGAATACCTCGACATGTCATGTGCGATTTCCCTAAACAATGTGATATACACACATTCAGTGATGCGTCGATGTCCGCATATAGTGCTTGTGTTTTTATTCGCTCTGTTGGAACGGATAATCAAATAACAGTACGTTTGTTGACCGCGAAGTGCCGAGTTGCACCTGTGAAACCCATGACAGTACCACGCCTTGAACTTTGTGGAGCGCTGTTAGCTGCGCGGTTAGCTGAAAAGGTCAGATCCTCATTGCGAATAAAAATCAACAGCCTCACATACTGGTGTGACTCGATGATCGTTTTAAGTTGGATAAAATCGGCCAAGACGGAGCTTTTAAAACCATTTGTTTACAATCGCATTCATGAAATTAATTCTCTCACTGATCCTAATTGCTGGATGTTTTGTAAAACTCATTCAAACCCAGCCGACATTGGGTCACGAGGCGCCGATGCTAGACACCTTGAAGTTAGTAGCTTGTGGTGGGCAGGCCCGGACTTTTTGCGTGAACCAATATCGGAATGGCCAAGTCAACCGACACAATTAAAGGAAAATGAATTACCAGAGTTTAAAATTACAGCTCAGTTAAATGTTACAGAAACAGAGTCAGCCGAGCTCATTACGCGATTTTCAAGCTTCAGCAAACTTCAGCGAGTCACAGCATACATACTTAGATTCAAACACAACTGTAGCCATCCGCAGACAAAACACACTGGGTTATTAACTACAAATGAATTAAATACATCAATAAATACTTTGTGTAAAATGTCACAGTTAAACAGTTTCCCAATCGAATACAAATTACTAAAAAACAAGGTACGGTTGCCATCCAAGAATACCCTACTCAAGTTAACTCCATTCATGGATGATGATGGTGTTATGAGAGTTGGAGGCAGATTATCAAATTCACATTATGATCATGAAACCAAACACCCAATTTTGTTACACGCATCTCACCATTTCACAATAATTATATTTCGACATTATCACAAACAACTTTTACACGCCGGTCCACAGTTATTACTTGCAAACATACGTCACAAATTTTGGGCTTTGAATGGAAGAAATTTAGCTAGAAAAACAGTACACAATTGCATAACATGTTGTCGGTTTTCAGGACGGTCCAAACAGCCAATCATGGGCAGCCTCCCTGAACATCGGTTGCATGCCGAGTACCCATTCATGAACACATTTGTAGATTATGCAGGTCCCATAATGATTTTGAACCGCAAAGGCAGGGGTAGTACATTAATCAAGGCCTACATTGTTATTTTCGTGTGTGCAGCGACCAGAGCGGTTGATGTACAGCTTGCAGGTGACCTGACCTGCCAGACATACATCGCTGCCTTAAGCAGATTCATCGCTCGTAGAGGGAAACCGGTCAGCCTCTTCTCGGACAACGCTTTGTGCTTCATTGGGGCCCGTAACGAACTAACTCGATTTTTGCGATCAAATTCGGAATACTTACAATCTTATGCAGCAGAGTTGTCAATAAATTTTAAATTCTCCCCCGCTTATTCTCCACATTTTAATGGCGTTGTAGAAAGTGCAGTAAAATCAACTAAACATATTCTAAAGAGAGTACTTGGTCTTGCTAACCTTACTTACGAAGAAATGAACACAGTTCTCACACAGATCGAGGCGATTTTAAATTCTCGCCCCTTAACTCCCATGTCATCCGATCCGTCAGATCTATCGGCCCTCACCCCTGCACATTTCCTAATTGGACGAACATTAACCATTCTGCCTTCTCCTCAGGTACAAAATGCCAATCAGATAAGCACTTTCTCACGATACATGAGACTGCAGCAACTGAAAGCACATTTCTGGGACAGATTTTATAAGGAATACATTTCAGAACTCCAAAAAAGGCAGAAATGGCGCCGTAAGGGTGACGACCTCACACTGGGAGAAATGGTTCTCGTCAAGGATGACAGATTACCCCCAAACCGATGGCTGCTTGGACGAGTGACTGCAGTCTTCCCCGGAGCTTCAGATGGCGTAGCACGAGTCGCTGATGTACAGACGCAGTCAGGGACCATCCGACGGGCGTACAACCGACTGTGCCCACTACCAGTCACGAACGAGCCGAGGCAAACCAACCAACCAGTTCCGGAGCAGGGCGCCGGCAGCACGACAGCAGCGCGCCATCAGCCAGCCAGACAACCAGCCACCCCAGAGCCACGAGAAGCAGCACACGAGCCTGCGACTGCGACCCAAGCGATTTCCGGCGAGGTGGCAACCTGTTAACGCCGAAGCATAAGAGAACTGTCGTCACATTATGCTCCACGGCTGAATACCCTAGGAACACGAGCGTGGCCCACCTGAGTTGCGCTCTCGCATCCGTGTGACATTGACAGTCGCTACAATCGACACGGCTAAATGCCCGCGACGGCCCGATTTCTGCCCATTTTGACAGCTGCGCACGAGTGTGACGTTGACAGTGCGCTGTCACCACGTCGACCACATCAAGCTAATAAAACCAGAGCGGAAGAAGCAAGTTTGTCACTTCACGGGAGAGAATCGGGACAAAACTACCTTTATATAGAAGCATCGTATATTTAATTGACACGTTGTTAAACCTGAAATACAGTCCACTCATATCAAAATCAAGACGTTTCATTCCGAAGACACCTTAGGAAGGCGCAACTATCCACAAGTCACTTAGATTGTATACAAGATACATTCTACAGTAGTCAATAAACTACTAACAAAACATTCGAAAGCATTAACACTTTAACTGCGGCTAATATTCACACGCACTTGCCTTAAGTGCTGCTATTAGTCAAATGCGTTGTATTTTACGCGCCTGGCGTGTGTAGCCGCACTCGCGTCGCACAAAGGAAAACACAAGGTTTGTGTTTTTCGCAGTCAAAGTGTTAAGTAGAGCAACCATACTTTTTCATAAAGCAAAGACTTGAGACTTAGACGGACATTCCATTACATAGCCAACTGCTTCTCCTATAAACGTCTTTTTATAGGAAAGCACTCTGTCCCACAAAAAAGTCCCAGATGCTCACCCTACTCGCCCACAATACTCGGAAGTACAAACACACAGACAAACATACCTGCTCGGCTTACATTAGCGATAAAATTATGAAATATGGCCGTCGAGCTCCGTAGAGCAACAGAATAGAAAGACAGATGGACAACTCCGAATATGTCACGAGAAATTGCTTGAATCTTGATAGCTTGGAAGTCAGTAACATTTTTTGACAAGGAAAAGTGAAGCAAAATTAATCACTAAATTTTCCACGTGACGCTTTGCAATTTGACGGTTTCCTAAAGTTAATGATTTGTTTGTAGTCCTAGTCGTTGTTAACTAATGCGTTTTTTTTATGTGGTTGAACCTGGACTATTATACTGGTACAGAACCGGGATGAGTAGGTGTGAGTTACAAAAAGAGAGATTTATGCTCAGCAGTAGACGATTACGGGCTAATAATGACGATGATAAGCTCTGATAAGGTCAACCTTCCAGTTCCAACCTTTTTGATAGATTAATAAGCTCTTAATTGTTCAAACCAGAAATTACAAAAAAGGATATTAAAACTTCTTCCTCCTAAAATCGTGTTCCTCATGTCTGAGGGTCGTGACCACCACCTCCAAGTAGCTTCTCTCTAACGATGTTTTGCAGTCGGATCGTCCAACAAATCGCATTCTCTTATTTCTGAACTAAACTAGCGAATTTCGCATCTGTAGTTTACTCATCTGCGCCCGAGCTTTGCTGGAGGCACAGCGCAGAAATTCCAGTGGGAAATGTGAAGCCAAATGATTGCTGTTCAAACAGTTGACAGTTCTAAGAATCCTGCGTTAATGTGCGATGCGACGCCATCGTAAGTGCAGGTATTATGTAGCTTTAATTGAGGTCTGTCGGTTAATGACAGTCTTGATTTCATGCAGACCTCCCGCGTACAGAGCCAGGGGTGTTACAGTTCCTATTTGTGACTACTGACTCAGGTTTTCTTGGAGAGAAATAGAAAAGGTTGTTTTGCTTCTGCGGGTTATGAAGTGAGTAAGTGGGTGAAGAATGAGAACTGGAAGTTAAAGTGAATGAACTGTCTCAAAACAGAGAGGGATAATGCTAAGACACAATTTGAGTTCATGCGCCGAAAGAGTTAGTAAAAATGTTAGTTAGTATTGCAATTGCATAGTGTCAGAAAATGGTTCTAGGTACCTTGTTAATATCATATTTAATTTCGTTATTAATAATAATAAAATAAATAAAATAAAGTTAGTTAGTTAGTTAGTTATTATTTGCATACTAGTTGTACCACACGGTTTCACCTGCGCTGCAATGTAGCCTTTGAGTAAATTTAGAGTAAAAGCTATGTCCAATCTCTAATCAATACCTATTTCAAATTCAATCGTATTCCGTCCAGCAATTTTAGAGAGAACGAGTATCTAACATGCAGACAATATTTTGCATTAATAATATTAGTGTTATTAAGGCTTTCGATACGATATGAAACTAATACTGACCGAAACCTTAATTTATTCCTGACAATAAATCTAGCCAAGACCTAACAAAAGTACCTATATGCCTACTGACACGGACAGATGTAACTAGACAGTACATTATGAACTCTATTACCTTCTAATTAGATACATCATATCGATTAGCAACAGTGTTTCAATGTTAGTTAATGAAAACCCAATAAAATATTCCCACAGGATTGGTTTAACCTTCAAATTAATGAGGAAAAATAGAGAGAGGATATAAGACAATTTGGCTAATCCAGCTCTCTAGGGAAACCTATTCCTAGAAAGCCCTTGAATTGTCCTTGAGAAACATTCCGATAGACACAAATCTTTGTCTTTAAAATACGAGACAATTGATTTCGTCTAAAAAGTACACTCGAAAATAGACCATATCATCTAAGTGATGCGGTCTACTTTTGAGAACATATAACCTGGCAAGACAGTGGTCACCCAAAGCCTATTTAGAATAAATAATAGGGTCCAGTTGACACCCTTTGTTTACGAAACCCTAAAAGAAAAGGAACTGTTTTCAATCAGTTGATCTTTTGCTTGTAATTTTGATTGTCTGTCTTACTCGAGCTTTCTTGATATTTTTATGTATTTTTATTTTATTTAAACCAGTTTTGATTTTGAAAATTTTGTAACAAAATAAAAAACCACTTTCTCAAGAAACATGTCTAACTCGTTTTTTTTTCCACTGTGGCAATTCCACTAAGAGCTTCTTGCTTGGAATCTGAGTTCGAACGCTTTGAACACTTTCGACGCAAAGTGTTCGACAGCTTTAAATCAGTGTGCGATCGCCTTTACATCGCGTAGGTTGTAAAGTATGTTTTACATCACATTATCATAATTGGCTTTTGTTTTCGCCTACATTTAGTGTTTCTTGTAGATGTAGGGACAAAAACGAAAAGAGCTAACCAATATGTTCGGTGATCCTGACTAATATTACAAATGCGAAAATGTGTTTGTTACTCTATCGTTTTAATAGATTTAAGGGTACAAGAAAGACATAAGCTACTTTCATCATCGTCATCATCACCAGGTTGCGGCTAGTTGTAAAATAAAAATTGTTTAAGAACTAGGTGAGCCTTAGGTTTAAGAAGGTAAACTAGATAGGACACATTTTCTCTATTTCTCTAAAACAGTAACAAAATCTAAAATTTTACATTATACTCAAATCAAATTTACCAGAAACCCCGCCTCTGTCCCCGAACAGTTATTAAAGACCATCTTTTCAAACATGACAAAATTATGCCTTAAAAAATTGCCTCCACGTAAAAGTAAAACAAACTTCAACAAATCCTACAGAACCCTGATTACTTTCTTGCCTGTCTGTGCCGTTGATGTTACAAACTTTGACACGAATTTATGTAATAAATGTTCAAATGTAACAATATTTTGTTGTGATTTCACGTTTCGACTGCTGCTACGAGTAGGTACGAACACTATCGAAACTGCAAAACACGATTATTTTTCATTGTTCCAATTATAAGAATATTTAATATAGTTATAGGAAACGAATTAATAAAAAAAAAGTGCCTCTTTGTAACCGACTTCAAAAAAGGAGGAGGTGATTTCGACTATGTTTTTTTTTTTATTATGTATTATGTAACAATATTTTCTTGTGATTATAGTTTACGTAGGTAATTTGTGAGGCTGTGAGTGGGGGGAGGGGGGGGGGGGAGAGGAGTATTTATTTTGATCTTTATCAGTCAATGGACGCCTACACTTACGTTTACTTTCTCTGATGAATAGTACAATAAGAGGTTATGACAATTGAATCGGCGATTGAACTTCAGACCTTGGCTAAATTTGGTTTCCTTTTCTTATTCTTATATCTCTTTATCTACTCTGCTTTTTTGTTAATTTTTATTTAATATCTTTATAGTTATTTTAAGTTTATTACAATTTATTCTAAATATTTATATGTTCTTGTTCCTACGAGTATCTCTTTAGACGCTAATATTATCAAAACGTTTAAGAGAAGGAAAGTAATGCAGAACTACTCTGGTCTGATTTTAAAGATTCTTTCATTATGGGATCCTATGGCAATACTATTATATGTATATTGTATATCCCATATTCTAATAGGCTGTATTTTATAGCCCCAAACCTGCAACCTAATTAAAAAATAATAGAATTTGGAGTAAATTTATTTCGAAAGTCGATTTTTATTTATTATTTCTGTTACAAACCTACAGGTATTGTTCGATGTTGATGTTGAAGTGACTTTATAGTTAACACGCTATAAGTCCCGTTGGATCATTAAAAAATAGCTGTCAAAACATTATTAGAAAATCGATTACGAACCACAAGTACAGCCAAGTGAAAAACCTCATTAATTTAATCGACCAACCCACATTCCCACCGTATCGAATCACCCATTATTCACAATCGATAGCCAATAAAATCGTTAAAATCGAATTGAATCACACGCACCTTATGCACATCATAATCGAGTGATTGCGAAATCAATTATGGTGTTGGTAATCCAGGTTGAGTACTGTGGTGCAAGAAAGTGTTAAGAAACGATAATTCGAGAGAGTTGAAATTTAATTAGAAACCTGGATCAAAATACGTACAGGTTGCTTTAATACCCAAATGAACCCCAACTTAAAAGTAGAGAGATGTATTAAAGTGTATCAAATCCAACTCTACCTCTTCTAAATACAGCCATGTAACAGCTGTTTAATCTATTTTCAAACCAATTAATTACGACAACGAAATATTTCTTACCAAATACTGTATATTATAATTATTGGAACACAATGTTAGACCGCCTCTAGATATTTATCTTTATGGATCATTAATTAAGTTTTAGACGAGATTATGCGTGTGTTAATTGAATAATATGTTAAAAACTATTAAATAATAAAATTTAAAAAACCCCCAACGTTGAAAGGGCTGAACGGAGTTTCATAAAATATGTCTATGAACCACTGCTAGGAAACCTGCTTTCAAATGAAAAATAAACGGTTCCAAATCAAGAGCTACGGTGCCACAGACAGACAAACATCGGTCAAACTTTTAACACCCTATTTTTTCGTCGGCGGTTTAAAAATGGTTTTCAGTGATAGCAACCAAAAAGTAATATATGACTTTACTATGACAGCTAACGTAACGAAACGTATTTACTCGACTATGGCGATGCAAAAGGCAGGGGTATGTCTTGTTAATTATAACAAGAATAGATAACTTATCGTCAACCTCCGATATTTATTCACAAAATGCAACTCTCAAAGCCGTTTTATTCAATAGAAAGACATAGATAGTTACATAGTTAGTTAGATATCGAAGGAAATGTGCTCGGCTAAGATTATCTAGATGCCCTACTTTAGAACTTCTGCGCTGCGGTGATCGATTCGAATAAATCTACTTGAAATAGGGTAGGTTACACGTAACGAGTACAGTGGTGAGACAGTAAATGTGCACTCGGCCGAGAAAACAAATCATAGTTCCAGTGACTGTCTCGCCTCGTCAAGCTGTTTATACAAACTGTGTACTCTGCCGATGGCACTGTCTCGCCACTGTACTCGTTACGTGTAAGCAACCCATAAGCATTAAACATTCTGATTTTATAGCCAAGTTTCTCAGTAATTGTACGAGATGTTCAACTTTATGAAATGATTTATAAAATACATGACCAAATGAAAATGGCGTTTTATAGAAAGATAAGTTACTCATTCTTTCTCTTTCTTTTTTGGCGTTGGGCCTTAGGTTTGTCCTATTTTTCTACTATTTTTCTACATAGTACTAGTTACTTAGTACTATTACAAAATTTTAATAAACAAAAGCGGTTAAGTTCAAAGTTAACCGAAAAACATGGTGGTTAGTCATTTTTGAGAATCCTTACAATTTACGTAACTTTAAAGTATTCAATATCGATATTTTTACATCCAAACTAGCTTATTTTTTTTTTACGTGAATACGCGTTTGACCTCCAACTCACCTGATGGTAAGCGACGATGTGGTCGAAGATAAAGCGCGCAGACTTAGAAGATACCTATTCACTCTATTATTATCATTTCAAATAATTTATTAGGTAGGTATATAAACAGCTATTTAGTTTCGATACTATTCAGTCGATAGCTTCTTACTTAAAAAATAGTATATCAGAGAAATTAATTCTCAAAACACTTCTGTAGCTGCTTGTACATCGTATCGGTGTATGATTTATAAAAGAGAAAAGGTTCTAAAGCTTTAGTTTGACACTTGAGTTTGACTATTACTTAACATCTTGAGAATCTACAGAGCTGTGTAAATGGCATCAAAATGTGTTTATTTTGCACTTGGCCAGCTTGGTGGAACAAAAAAATAATAATAATACATAATTCGTTAACTTAAGATGAGGGACTGTGTCGCAGGTGTCATCGCCTTCCTCCGAAATTTTATTACAAAAGTTGCAATTAAAAATAAAACAAAACAATGCGGCCTATTCCGTTCAAGAAGACCTGGTATCCCAGATGCAATGATTAAAGATTGATTTGTTTTGTTATAAGGTTACTGAAACCAAATAGTTACCTACATGGTATTTATTAGAATTTGAAATTACACTTTAGACACACAAAAAGAGACATAAACAAACGAAATAATTTGACAAACAGCAAATAAAATTCTGAATTCAAATTATAGTTTCATAGCTTGAAACGCCTGCAATATAACGAAAGCACAAAACTTTCCCAACTCCATTATCACTCCATACAAAACCAACCAAACTATCATATCTATTACAAACAAATCGAGCATAACAAATCGATATCAAAATCGCACGATCCGTCACCAACATCGATTCTATCGGCACACACACATACACACACAAAACACACATGACAAATGAAACTTCGGCCCGCCATAAATTGCGACTTCGTATAATAAAAGATTATCTCTGAAATAATACAGGGGGAGCACAATAGGCCTTTTATTAAGGAACACCCCATAGATAGTTTTTGTCGGCCCTTATGTGGGTGCAGATACGATAGATAGTTTACCATCTATTGTTCTGGATAGGAAAGTATAACAAACATTATAGGACAGTTCGATAGTACCATTTGAAATAATAGTAGTACCATGAGATGCAAGGCATTCACAATATCAACAAGTATTTTTAAGCGTCCGAAAATAAATAAAACTAATATCTTAGTAATTGATAGGTAAAATATTTTTTTAGAAAAAAAACGACGTCAGGCCACATTTACAAATATAAATAAAAAAAATTGATGATTTTCTTTCAAAAAGTATGATGTACTAGCGATAAAAATATTATGGAACCATCTCTGATTGAATAATCATCAAAATCGAGTCATAAATAGCAGAGTAATTGACATAATCATACGTAACTATAATACAAAAAAAACAGCCAGTAAGTCAAAATACAGTGGAATTACAAACCTCCTCCTTTAAAAGTCGGTTACAAAGTAACCAGCACGTCAAACTGAAATCTTAATTCAAAAATACAATTCTTTCGGCTTCTGGTCCCAATTTCCAAACACGTGGTATAAAAATCCCGGTTCACACCGAAGCAGTGGGCCCCATTACTACCTTCCGTGCCAGTTGGCAGCTGGACGATCCGGATAAACAGGGAAATAGAAGAGCTGGTGGCGGAGTCCAATACAATTGGTGCGATCAAGTACTTGAAATAACTTCATTTTGATAGAATTTATATAGGACCATCTCTGAGTCTGAAGTAATAACTATTGAAACAAAAAAATAATACTGAAAATCAAAACATAATTGGCAGAATAATTGAATAAATACAAAAAATAGCCATAGTCAACAACAGTGGAAATACAAATCTCCTCATTTTTGAAGTCAGTTACAAGCACGTCAAACTAAAATCTTAATTGAAAAATACAGTACTTTCGGCTTCCGGTCCCAATTTCCAAACACGTGGCATAAAAATCCCGGTTCACACCGAAGCAGTGGGCCCCATTACTACTTTCCGTGTAGTATAACTGGTTGCACGCGACTCCACTCATAACGCTCCCCTCGAATAATACGGAGAAATAAAATGTTTTATCGATCGGCGGGGTGGGTAGGGTTGTCACTGGTCAGGTTTGGAAATGAAGTGCAAATGTTTAGTTATTTTTTATTTACTTCATTTTCTGGTGTAGCGTCTGTTTTAACTTATCATATTAATTTTGTTTGAGACACAATAAACGGACCGTATAATTCATCATGTTCATGATATGCTTAGTTCAGCCCCCATAAAAAAAAATTAAGTTAGATATTTCCAAAACTGTTTGCTGAACTGCAGCATTTTGTGGATAATTCTAAACAGAAAAAAAGGTCTTACTATAATGTAGCGTGAACCGTTATACCATTTAAAAAATCTAAAAAAATCTTTCGAACAGGCGAGTTGATTTTAAACGCGTCTTTGTGCATGATAAATTACAAAAAAACTTTATGATCACACAGCATATCTTCTAAATCTAGTGACAACCCTAACCTTAATACACAGTAGCATTATAGCGACGCGCGAATCGCACGAGACTGTTTGAGTAATAATAATTCTATTCCATTGATCAGTTGTTTGTCTGTGTGTAAGTGTGTATTATATACATACATGTGTGATCTTCCACACACAGGATCAGGACAGACCTATAATGAAATACTATCCTATGCAACCCTAGCATAGACTTCTGTCGAAAATGTAGTACGTAACTATTCAGTAGAAAAATGTGAAAGAGTTCTACTAAAGTACATTTTGACATACTTTTCTATTGTTTGATAGTAAAACTATTGCAAAGCTACCCGCGACTCGCAGTTTCGCAGTGATGAAAATCGATGATACAGATTATTTTGAAAAATAGCATATTTGTTAAATCATGAGCAATTTTACTAAAATCGCTTTAGTAGTTACAGAGATATATTGTCACAAACACATACACACACTAGATTTCACATTATAATATTAGTAGAGTAATAATAGGTAGTAGTAGAAAAATATTATAAATAAATTATTTATAAGTTAAACCTAAACCAAAATAGGTTTATTCGCAAAAATACCAAAAACAAACAGAGCAACATTAATCGAATAAACAAAAATCGATTTCAAATAAAACCCATTCAATTTAATCACGTAACACTATGACTATTTTCTATTCTGATTTTTCGAATAACGCTCGTAGTTCTTCGAATTATCATCCCCCATTACTTCTAATACGAGATTTATGGCAGCCCTATTGTAGTTATAACAATGTGTATTGTATGCTAGTAATATAGATATCTATGCGAAATGAAAGGCATCATTCGATTAGGAATACGTTTAGAGAAATGCTGTGATTAAATAAACTGAAAGCAAAAGTGCTTAGTCATGCTAATATTATATACCTAGAGGGTGATTAAGAGATCATAGATCATTTAGACCTATTTATTATGAGCCATGGTTGTCTAAAGCAAAGTCTAACTCGTTTTATTTAAATATTTTTTATTGATTTTGACAAAAAAAAAATCGCGAATTTTTCCGGTAATTACTAATGATATCCAGTTTGAATAATTAGTTAATAGTTGCCTGGGACTACGTGTTTGGTGCTGCTCGACTTACGGCTTTAAATTTGGAACTAATAAGTATGGCCTAGCATAAAGGGATAGTGTAGATTCCAGTGATAAAATAACTTTTGCAATCGTACAGTAGTATAATAATATAATAACCAAAGACCCAAAGTTTTTTATTTATGTTAAAAACTTAGATAAAAAACTTTGGGTCTTTATTCTACGTATTTTCTTTATCCTCAGGTTGCTTCGAAGAGATCGTTCTTACTAAGCGATTATTATATTATCATAGACAAAATATTAGTACAGAAGTATGTATTAGTGTAGATAAAATGGGCTCAATTTTGATAACCACCAAGTTTGTTGGTTAGTGTCTAACTTTATCTAAACTCATCTAACTTTTCTAAAAGTATTTTCTAGTAGTATTGATGTCCTTGTCTAATAGGTTGAAATGACAAAGACAGACTTACTTTCAGTTACTGTACCTTTAACATTGCAGTACTTATTTACTCGCACTTAGAAACGTAATACGACTTTACAACAGCCCCTATCACAGTTGATGGCAAGTGGGTCAGGAGTCGCATATGAGGTGTGGAGTTCGCAGTTTTAACTGGGTGCTCTCAAGAGTGGGTAAAGTGGAATGTTGCTGTGTCCTGATTGTGTGAAATGTAGGTGAAATTTGCATTAATTTTGATGTCAAAACTGACGTGTTTTGACATACCTACTTATTGTAGTTAACATGGGAGTGGTCACGTATTATTATCGTGTTAATTATAACTAAACCTACATACATACATAACTAAAAGCATTTCGAAAGCTTTTATTTTGCTTGCACTGTATGTAAGTAACTATGTTTGTTCGGGTGGAATCTTGCAACTCAGTTTTGAACCACTTCCCGATGTCCGATTGATCTGAAATTTGGTACGTGTGTAACTCCGATGACAATGCAATAAAAGCATGTTTTTCAAAATATTCTGTTGTAGTCAACATGGGAGTAGTCACGTGTTATTGAGTCGGAAAGGTTCAGCGACTATACTCTTGTAACAAAACCTACATAACGAAAACATTTTAGGTATTTTGACTTTTTAAAATTAATCTATTGTTGTTTACCAACTCAATATAGCCAATTCCCAAGGCTTTAGAGGTTATAATTTACTTATTTAAGCCTTCATTGCTGCTACCAAACAATATATTATTTATAGAATAAGCTATTTATCCTAGTAAATTGGATATTCTGGTTTACTGGACAGCGTAGCCTGCGTCACATTGATAGATTTAAACAAACTAAAAATAAAGCTGTCTTTGTCATTACGGTCTATTAGACCAGGACAACAACACTTTCAGCCAACTAAACAATAAATAAACATTTCACACTCATAACTCCCCACTAGGATACATCCTGTGCCATGGTACACACAAAGACAAGGACAACTATCACCCAGACCCAGAACAGATATTTAAATTCATCATTCAAACATCTGCCCGGCCGGGAATCGAACCCGGAACCCCTGGCTTATATGGCCGATATGTTATCGCTGAGCCAAACAGGTCGTCTTAAAGCTTTTAGAGTTAGCTGTATTTCGCTCTTGTCTTTAAGGGTGCCAGTTCAAAAAAGAACAAGGTAAACATTAAAAAAAAAATCAGATGAAATCTATGTCAGTTGGCTGGAGATTGCAGAGCGTACGTTTTAAATTAGACGATTTACTTACTATATTGGAAAACTTAACTACATTTCAAAGTCGAACGACAAAGGGCCTTTGTCAACGGCATTCACTGTAATATTCTAGAAATTCACATTTTCCAGAAGCTACTCATAGCACTGTGTGACGGAAACAGATGAGAAATGACCATTGTGCTAGCTATCTGCAGCTACATCGAGGATACCGTATGATATATGGCCCACTGTGACACTTCGCACGAATTTACTGCTATTTTTGAAGCTGCAATATTTTCTGGAGATGTATTTACAAGCAAATGGGTTAGGCAAAGTTAAGCTATGTTGCCAGTCAGGGTTTGGGTTTAATGACTATTATGTAGTGGTTTATCATAAAAAAAAAAAAAAATCAAAATTAATTTATTTCAGGTCAAATGTACCCATAATCAAAAACAAAACTCAAAACCAAATTAACATTATTACACAGTCAAATTATTATAATCATTATCATTATTATCATTATCATTGCTACCAAAATTACATTAAAATTAAATTAAAAATTAAAAACCATCATGTCAAAAATAATAATAATAATAATAAAACAAAAACTGAAATGTCATTACAATGCTAATTCTAGTACTTTCGCTCCGGCATCGGTACCGATAGGTGTCTATGGCAACAATGCCGGATGAAAGCACAGTCAAACCTAGCCGCGATCATACTCAGGACGGTGTTCGAGCTGGCCCGCACTCTGCGCACCAAGGACGCCGCCCGCAACCTCATGGTGGCATGAAAACAGGTAGTGTGGGCGTCCGCGAACATACCCGAAGCGCTACAGAATCGGGGCAGCCCCAACAACGTCCTGAACGCATTGTTGTAGAGAACGCGGAGGTCACTGTATCTCTTTTTAGTGTAGTCAGCCCACAGGCTGCACGTGTAGAGGGATGTACAGAACGCTCTAAAGAGCGTTACTTTGACCTCCGCTGAACAACGTGCAAACCTGCGGGCTATCATGTTTGCTCTAACCGACAGTGACCTCCGCTCCCTCTCAATGTCTTCATCGTCTTTGAGGTCGGCAGTGACCACATGCCCCAGGTACCTAAACCGTTCAACCCTTTCCAGGGGAACACTATTAAGAAGAACCGGAGGCATATGCAAAGGGGATTGTCCACCGGCCTCAAAGACCATCCATTGACTCTTTTTGACGTTATACTGCAATCCATGACCACAAGCATACTCTTCGCACGTCCGCATCAGCTTTCTTAATCCACAGATCGAAGCACTCAGCAGCACCATGTCGTCTGCGTAGCTAAGGTTGTTGACACAGATACCGTCAATGTGACAACCGACATGCTGACTGCTGAGCGCCACGATCAACCCATTCACGTATAAATTAAATAGGGTTGGAGATGTCACCCCGCCCTGCCTGACACCACACTCGAGCCGATACGGATCCGACATTGCCCCCGCCCACCTGACACTGTTGAACTGGTGCGCATACCAGTACTGGAACATGCTGATCAGTTCCTGTGGCAAGCTGATGTTCCTAAGCTTTTGCCACAGCAGGTCATACGACACCAGGTCAAAAGCTTTCGACAAGTCAAGGAAGCAAGCATAGACTGGAGTTCTACGCTTTGTATAGTATTTGACGGTATGCTTAAGACACAGTATTGCACTTTCCGTGGACAGCCGAGGACGAAACCCGAACTGGTTATCATGAAGCGTTACGTATCTGTTTAACTGTGTGTTAAGCAAACCGTCAAACACCTTAGCTATTACCGTAGCAAGAGATATAGGCCTGTAGTTACTCTTATCAGCAAGGTCACCAGTTTTATTTTTCACTACAGGCACTACTATTGTCTCCATAAATTCGGTTGGCAAGTACGAATGGCTCACGCAAAGCGAATAAAACATAGCCAACACCCTAGCCATATGTGGTCCGGCGTGCTGCAGGTGCTCAATACTAAGTCCGTCGTGACCTGGGGACTTGCCTTTTGAAATGAGCTTTATGGCTTTGGTTACGTCTTTTGCCAGAAAGGTAGTCCCTACTACTTGCTGGTTCATATCAGCATTGAGCACCTCCAACGCCGGGCCCAAAGGAGACTTTACAGAGAAATTATTTTTAAAGACATTTGCTATCTCCTTCGGGTCGTTCATACCATCGACGCACACTGGAAGGCCAGGTCGTACATTTTCTTTACTGGTTGCTTTCCAGAAAGAGCGAAAGTCTCCTTCAGAATGTTTGTCAGCAAGAGCGTCCATTCTAATCTGGTCTTGATGATTTTGACACCATTTTAATCTAGACTTGAACGCTCTTCTGCTGACGCACATTTCTTGATACACGCAACCTGACTTGGGCCTACCACAAAGCACCCATTCCTTGAACCTTGACCTGGCCAGCCCGTGAGCCTCGCTGACATGTCGGTTCCATCCTACTATGCGCGAGCCACTACCGCTTTTCCGTGCGTTACCGCTCCCTCGACTTGACACCGCCGCTCCTCGAAGGGTGGTCACAATGTCGGAATAAAGCTTATCTAAGGTACGCCTGTGGTCACCGCTACAGCAAAAACGGTCGGCACAATTTAAACATTCAGTAGGAAAGTCAATTAGTTTAAGTTTATTATGACACTCTTTCGTGTACCTCGCGATTTGTTCCTCACTTCTCATACCCCACACCACATCTTTGTTCACATTTTTGGTGCTAGGTAAAAATCTTGGGGTGAGCACTTTCAGATTACACTCAACAATAAGGGGGAAATGGTCCGACCAGAGAGTGTCATAATTAACATACACGTTAACAATAGCCTGCTTAGCCGAGTGAGTTGTCACACAGTGATCAAGCCAACTAGTCGTCCAGTGAACCTCACTTATAAACGTATAAGTACCTGAGTCAGACCCAAGCATATCGACATCAACACATGACCACTGCTGCTCACGACATAGGCCAGTTAGTTCACTATAAAACAACTCACCCGGATCCGCATTGAAGTCACCAAGTATAAACACTGATTCTATTCCATACTCGTCAATAATAGCATTAACTGCACTGAGGCATTCCGTAAACTCGAGCAGATTATTGGCGGAATTTGTTGGTAAATAAACGCTCATCACAATCACTGTGCTATCGCTTGTTGAAACTTTAATACCACATATACGCGCATTATTACACTGTAACACATCATAACTTGTCATACATATAACATTAATATCATTTAATTCAGACCAAGTCCATTTCGGATAATACAAAAAAAACATACAGTCGAATTGAGAACCTCCTCCTTTTTTGAAGTCGGTTAAAAGTCGGTTAGTAAAAAATACCATGTGTCGGGGATACCATGAAATACATACAAAGACAAGGGACAACCAACACCCAGACCCTAAACAGATATTTAAATTCATCATTCAACCATATGCCCAGCCGGGAATCGAATCCGAGACCTCTGGCTTATAAGGCGGATATACTACCGCTGAGCCAAACAAGTCAATTAAATTAAAACGAATTACCTATTATTATAAATGCGATAGTGAGTTTGTTTATTTCAGCTTGTACGCTTTCAACTGACCAACCGATTATCGTGAAATTCCGAAAACACGTTGTCAGTGATACAGAAAGGGACATAGGCTTTTTTTCGTCATCATTATCGTTTCTTTTATTTCGTTTATTTCGTTTGTCGGCCTGTTTGGCTCAGCGGTAGTGTATCCGCCTTATAAGCCAAAGGTCCCGGGTTCGATTCCCGGCCGGGCAGATGTTTGAATGATGAATTTAAAATATCTGTTCTGGGTCTGGGTGTTAGTTGTCCTTGTCTTTGTGTGTGTTCCGTGGCATCCCCGACACAGGATTTATTCCTAGTGGGGACCTATGAGTGTGAAACGTTTATTTATTTATATTTTATTTTGTTTATCACCGCGCGGCTAAAACCACGGGGCGCAGTTTGTCATTTAATACAAAAATATGCTTTACAGAAATAATAACTAAGTACTAAGTAGGTACTTGTGACTTTGTATTGGTACTTTTACTAAATGCATTTGTCAAGTGGCTTCTTAGCGTGCCTCGACTAACTTATAGTAAATCTTTTCACAAAGTTTCTGCTAAAGAGGTTATAAAATTCAAGCTTCAAGAAACTTCAATAACAACATTTTAAATTGTATTTCTTTGCAACTGTGCAACGTAATAAAAGCCACCGTAGAGCAACATTTAAAGTTTATTATGTACTAAACGTGAAAATGGGGAAGGTTTCAAGCAACCCTTATTTTATTTTTTATTTTAATTCGTGATTTCTTGCCATATTACAAAATAATAGCTAGTATAGTATCTACCTACAAATCAAAATATATTTTCAATAATGGACTAAACTAAAATTTAAATAAAATCAATCAAACAATTTATTTATTAAATCAATTCACAATAAAAGCCCAAAGGCTTCTAAACTAGAAAACTGTATTTCAGTTTTCAATTACTATATTAGTATTCAAGACAGAATTCCACGTTCATCAAATTGTGATTCCAAAATGATTATAATTTAATTTTAGAAACATTTTACAATTTTTCATTAAGATCAATTTTACATTTGCCGCCATTACCATTATGTGACAGATGACGATAAATATTGCCAGTAAAAAAAATCAGTCCCATTTAAGTAATTTTTTACCCAGCCTTACTTCCTCAGCCATACTCAAGTACGGTAAGCGAAGTGTTCCCGTAAAATAGGTTAAATTCAACTTTAACTGCATCGTGTTACAGTGTAATTTATCTAACAGTTAACTATACCGAAGTCAATTACCAACATTAATTTGGGCCACAAAACCCTGGGTTTCCGAATGTATGACGTGGCAATGCACCTGGGGTTACCATAGTTTGGAATTCTACCGAATTAAGGTGTTAGGAAACTATAAATTGGGTGGCTAAATACTGGCAATAAGTTTTGGCAAAATAATGACGTGAACTAGACAATTAATTTTTATACCCACGGGAAGAGGTTAAATAAGGATTTGTAAGACGAAAAACTAAGATGATAAACACTCCTGTAGCTTGGAAAGAAAACTGGCTCTCAAGTGAAGGAATGTGAAGGTTCCTATAGTGGAAGGTGGTTAAATCTAATCTGGAATGGAAACAAGTTCAAGCGAGACCACCGCAACAAATCCATTAGTTGCTTGGCGTAATTTTTTTGAACTCTATTTAGTGCTAGCCAGAACTCCAGTAGCAAGCAAATAGACCAAACTAGCCAAGCAACTACGACAACCAAGAGCCACGCTGTCACGTAGATAGCAAAGTAGATAGTCATCATCGATCAACTCTAATCCGACTTCGGTGATAGTCATGTATTGATTTCACGATGATCATCCTTCACTGGCTGTTTAAGCTTATTGGAAATAACAATACTGCCCCCATGAGCCCAAGAGCGGTATCTCAAACAATTAATAGACTTCTGTTTTTTCACGCATCAGATGCGTAAGTTTTCAAGCTATCAGATGCGCGAAAAAACAGTTTTTTACACGCTTTTTATTAGCTTCACTTGCATGTTTGTAACCGACTCCTTTGGGCGCAATTTTGACCCACTTTAAACGGCCAGATTTCGTTCAAACTTTGTGGATACATCGAGGACCGATGACAATACACTAAACAAAGCGTGTTTTTTGTTTTTTTTTTGAACGATTAGTTTCTTTTGAGATTCCGCTCTTGGGCTTAGGGGGGCAGAATACTGTTCCAAGTTCCTACACATTTCAAAATCCTGGTCACTCTCACCAAACCATCCACTCCTGGCACACCACATGCAGCAGATCTGACCTACTTCGGACCGGTCATGCGAGAGTGAGCCAAACAATACAATCCCATTACACTGGCGGTTTGTCTTTATTAAGGCTGACTATTTGTTGTGCAAATTCGGCCTTTCATAGCGGAGGTAACAGTTAATAGGACGTGTAGCATGTCGACGACGAAGTTTGCGCTGGGAACGGAAATTTGGTTCTGGTTAAACAGAGATGCATAAGTTGGGGGTGTAAGGCGAGAAAGAGATGGAGAGAGAACGCAGTTAGAAAAAAGAAATATTGATATATTAGACATACGTTGTTGTAGTGGTAGGGCTCTTTTGCAGAGCCCGCCTGGGGAAGTACCACACCTTTGCCAGTTATTCCACCGCCAAGCAGTAATGTGCAAACGTTACTGTGTTCCGGTTGGAAAGGCATTGTTTCCAGTGAAATTACAGGGCAAATGGGAGATTAAACAACTTATATCTCAGGGTGACGAACGCAGTGCTGTGCCGCGCAGGGTCTTGAATTCTGCGAGTTCAAAATTCTGGGTGGTGCAGACCTGTTATGGGCAATCGTGACGTTTAACATCAGGCGAGCGATTTGCTCGTCTCGTCACTCAATTATATAAAAAAAAATTACAATCATATCTGTACATAATCTGTGAATTGTATTAAAAGCGCTGAGAAGACCTTTGAAGATCGAAGATTTTTTGTGTTATACATTTTTGCAAGCTTAATTTGCTCTGTTAGTGTGTCAAATCGGAGAAGCTAAATTAAAACCACTTTCTGACTTCCCATTAAAATTTTTGTGTACCTGTGTTACTAAAAAGCTTGTGTTAAAATGTAAATTGGTTTGTACATACTTTGGCTATTTCAATTACTAATTTAGATATATCAGTTAATGCAAATGATAGCTACAATGTGAAGGTAAAGTTTAAGAGCTTAGTTGGGTTAGGTACTAACAAAACAGTTCCTGTTATAACCTAGAACAAAAGCAATTTAGTTTGAAGTTCTACGTTTATCTTTTATGGGAAAACTTAGATTTCACTAGTTATTAAGGTAAACTCGACAATAGGTAACTGATATAAGTTTTAACCTACTTTACCTGTTTGAAATGTCTATGGCAAAGTTCAAGGTTAGGCCTAACTAAGGTAATGACAGTTACGTAACCATTACCAGAAATGTTTATATGTCTGGTCACGCAGTTCTAAGAAAAACGTCAACGGTTAATCAGCGAAGGCAAATCGTCGTTCGTTTGGAACTAATTCACTGTTGCACGCTAGGTTTGTCTGGTCGAGTAATTATGGTTTATTCATATTATCTTTGCCCCAGATAGGTGATAAATATGTAGTAATTTTTTTTACATTTTGTTAAATAAGCGAGTTCGTTACACATAGTTATAGTTTGATTTAGTAACAAAAAGCTACTGGTCATTTTAACATAAATAATAATTAAACGTTATTTAAAAACAAAAAAACGATTCTAAAGTGTAAACATACATACGTATAGATTAAATTTAAAAAATAAAATAAAAATAAATGATAGATTAACTGTACCTACTGACTGATGACAACAATAAAATAATCTAAAAAAGAATTTAATAATAGCCTAATGAATAGATTCTGAACTTCCCACGATAGCTCTTAGCTGCTAAATGCAAAACTACTACGTTCATAGGAACATGCTTTAATACCTACTTCAAGAATTTAAAGTATTAAAAAAACAAACAATTTCAATGACAACTCTCCTCACTTACGTTGTTGTCATCTCATTCTAACACGCCCAATGTTCGACCTTTAAATTGCTGTCACATTATTGCACAACCACACCACTCCTACATGATTGGTTCTCGTCAACGCCACAGAATATGTAGCAGTTACTTATAAATACTGTGACTGTTGTAAGTAGGTACTATGTCGTAATATGTGGTTCAAAATTTGTAATCGCTAAGTTTTTAAATGTATTGAAGTGTGAAAATCATCTCTTGTCATTATGACACAGATTAGACACGCGGTTATTACAAATAGGAAGCTTTTGAAGTCAAATGTGGTGAACCAGCTCACATCGAACAAATTTTAAGTCTCAGAAATTGTTAAAAATTATCTAAAAATATCCATTAACAAAGCGTTAGGAGAAAAATTTAAACCAGACTAAACATCCAATATTTAATGAATTGAAAATTCCATAAAATAACGAATAAAAAATATTAAAACTATTATCTGCTAATCTGCTTTGCTCCCTATACAGGGTACAGAAAGGGTATGCTAAGCCGAAAAGGGATCGTAGTACCTACTCATCATTATGAACAACTTTTACTATGGGACAAACCCGGAATTCGCGAAAAAAAAAATTTGGTGTTCTTTATATTTTGTCGAGTGTCGTTGTCATTTTTCTATGGAACAGCTGATATTTCACGAATTCCGGGTTGGTCCCATAGTAAAAGTTGTTCATAATGATGAGTGGGTACTATGAGTCCTTTTCGGCTTTGCATCGAGCTGAAAATAACCCCGTATAATGATAAGGTACTATAACTCATAACTATTTTAAACTAACTGCGCCCCGCGGTTTCCCTCGCGTTTCCCGGGACAAAAAGAAGCCTATGTGTTAATCCAGACCATGAACAACCTTCATTCCAAATTTCATGTAAATCCGTTCAACCGTTTTGCGTGAAAGAGTAACAAACATACATACATCCATACATTTTTACAAAATTTCGCGTTTATAATAATAGTAGGATTTTAGAAAAAAACCAATGAAAATCTTTATCTAGAGCTGAATCTATAATCCTGCTTCTTATACTATGATAAGGTTCCATATCTTATTAACTATTTGAAACTACGTGTACCAGCAAATAGGTCACGTTTGCACGTACATTGGCCATGGTGTACCATAACAGTGCAGTGTTTACCAAACGATATCCATAATTCGAGTTAGTTGAGATTTATTGCTTTTACGTGTTATGAAAATCAGTGAGAAACTTTACGCTGTGGTTGTACTTAATGGCATCGTACTGTTTCATCTTGAGGAGAAAACTTATAGTTACATGAGGTCCAAATAAAATAATAAAAAGTAAATTTCTCAATTCTTATCCAAAGGTAGTTTGGAAGAGATTGCTCTTAGTAATAGCACCGTTTAAACCTATCTATGATGTTTCACAGTGTTGGTACTTTTATTTTTGGTACCAATAAGTTTGCTATGTAATTGGGCTAGATAAAACTTTTATTTTGCTGATCCTGAATATCAAATTTGTCAATCAATTAGTACTTGGTACTTGCAATTTAGATCGTTTTCGTTTTTAGATCATCTTTTACTACAGACTCACTGAATTTGACCAACTTTCGTAGCAAAAACAGACTAAGAGCATGAAAAGCCACTAAACCAGAAGTAGTTCAACAAAAAACACAACTCTTTACCCTCATAATCACCCACTTCAAGACCCCAACTTCAGGCAATCAGCACAAAAACCTGCCAAAGGCGTCTTAGGATTACGTTCCAAAGGATTCCTTGGAGTTATGTGCTCGAAGGACCAACTTGAAAACTTCCGACAACGCTACTAGGTGGTGTGGCGTCTCACGGACTTTCTTTGTTGCAATTGTAGAAATTTACTGCAGAGAGAGGACGTAGTGAAGGTTTTAATGATGGGGCAAACTGCAAGTCTATGAAAAAACTGATCATGTTACTCAACGAAAGTCACACGTTGGGCGACAATGAAACGCAAGTGATCAATAATATATTTTTTTAATGATAATCCCTGTGTATGTGTTTTATTACATTAGAAAAAATTATCAGCTTAATACTTGCAGGTACCTATCCTATTTTCTCGTCTGGTCGAAGCAACACGTGACCAAAATGCTGGCCTCTATCTCGCCCAAAGGGTGAGCATCGCCATACAACGTGGTAATGGGGCCAGCATTTTGGGAACAATTCCCACAGGCAGCGGCCTTTTAGATTAGTTTAGTTTTATTGGTTAGTTTTTTTAATTTAATTATATTTTAATGTATTTTCATAATTTAAGTCTCTTTTTGCCTAATAAAGATAACTATTATATTCCTAACAAGTAATTTCAATATTTTTTTACTTGGACTTGGACTTGAGGCATATTTTGGCTGTGATCTCACCCAAATCACCCAATGGACAGTTACGCCGGCAAATGTTTCCAAATCGTGCCCCAAAAAGCCTACCTCGCTTCGTCTCTGCAAAGCGCCAGCAGCAAAAACTTCTAGGACGTGTTGATTACACCCGTAACGGTTGAAATATGACGGGTTCCGTACCTGAAAAAGACAATGTCACTGTTAGTTTGCCAGTTTTTTACTGCTGAAGTTTTAGTGAGAAACTTTGGAACGGCGGATTTGGTTTGTGACGGTTTTATTGTAGTTTTAATACGGTAAATAAGTTATCGAAAGAATTTTGCTGTGTTACAAACAAAATTAACTACACAAAGTATAGTTAAATACTAGGTTAGTGTAGTCTACTTCTGTCTGTTTGTCTGTCGCCTAAACAGAAATTATTTCTTGTATATTACGACCTTGACAGAGTATACACAAATACTCATTATTTTGATCAACTTTTACCATGAACCGAAATTGATTTCGGGGAAAAATTATCTTTTGAACTTAATGATAAAAAACATGTGTTGAAAAGTCAAGAAAATACTCTACAACCTATGGAAAAATACTATCCCACGCCCAGAATAATTTAATGACTAATCAAAATTGCACCTTTTCTTTAATTTTATACCAAACCAATATAATGTCGGTTCTATTTTGCGACAAAACCCAATATCATGTTAATCACCATTGACTTCACGCCTCCGCGTCTAATAAATCATCGGTCTCATCAAAATCAATGAAAACGAAAGAGACAGACGACCCAGGACTATCCTAGTTATTAAACGACATTTGAATTATTCATAACGGAGGGTAGATCGAAATAACTCTAACCGACTCTTGACGTAAAAACAGTAAAGTATGGCTGTCTGAAGAGATCATAAGGTTAGCTGTTGTGCTCTCCCTCTTTCTTACTATTTGTCTCTCTCTTATGATGCAGGAACTGTTGACACACGAAAAGACCTACGTGCCATCCTACTCACAGTAGCAGTAAGTTGCAAATGCCACTCGCGGTCACTCACTCAAAAATAGATTGGAACGGACAATATTCTATTAAATAATTTTGACAAACAAGTTTATTCCGTTTTGCTTCTATAGCGTAGCTAATCTTTCGGAAAAGTGTGGAAACAGCTGTTTGGACAAAATTGAAATAGGCTGACGATGACGGTAACTATACCTCACTTTAAAATCTTCGTCTTTACTGTCAAGTCAGTACTGTCACTAACAAAAGGGGCAAGTTTCATTAAAAATCGACTTTTGGCGGGAACGTGGAAGAGACATGTTGCTTCATTTCGTTATTTTACTAAACTTGTGTAATTTTGAGTGTTAATGTTTATTTTAAGTGGGGAAAATAACCATTAAGTGCTTGAGGACGTGCACGAGTGTGGGCAAATCATAAAATGCAGTGAATCGTGTCATTCCGTGTTGCTTCCAAAACTCCTTAGAAAAGCCTCTAGTAAAGTCTCCACTACTTTACTGGGGCACGTACCGTACCTTACCTACTCTATCCACTTGACACTGGCTAAATTGTGGCAACCCCGCAGAAGCCATTTTTAAAAATTGAAGTTGAAGTTCATTAAAAATCGAATCCAAGAGTCCGCCTAGATCTTTAACTATGTTTACTTAACTATCGGGCGCTATCATTCGAATATCTTAACTTTTGACACTTTACTCGTAGCTACAAAGTTACATTTGGGGTTGGGGCTGAATGTATAAGTAAGTAAGTGATTTTAAAGCGGAGCTTAGATTCTTAGTGCTTAGATTGTAGATCATTTTTCTCAAGATGTAAGTGGATTTGTAGTATTTTATTTTTATAGTATTTTACTTTTTTTGCTCATCGCGTCACTTAATTGCATGAAAAATACTTGTACATAAATCTAGAACTCACACTTGCCTATTTTGTATAAAAGCGCCTTATACATCGGACACTATTCTTCTGACAATCTTTCCTTTTTTCTCTTTCGTGATGTGTCACGTGATGTGGAAAACTCTTAAAAACATAAGTTAAAAAGTATGTTACTTAAAAAGCTTTCGCTATGTGTTTCGTCACTTTTGGTCACATAATTTACGTAAGTTTTAGGCTTCAGACACAACGTAAATTATAAGGTACATAATTACAGTCAAACTCTCCTCTATAGGCCAATTCACACCGCGCGTAAATAATATATTATTCCGAAAACTGTCCCCTTGCGGTAACTTCTTAAATATTGCAGATTTATGCTAAACGTTAACGCGGACTCTGGCTTTTTATGGCGCCATAAAAAGTTAATTCAGATTAACTCCCGAGTTCTAGTTTCACCCTTCTTTTGGAATGTTGGTAATAGCGGTTTCTTGGATTCTTGGATGTGATAAAATGCTTATCGTTGGCCTTGGGGGTTTAATCCTGGGTCTTGGTTTTCACTGCGTTCCGTAACAAGATGCGCGGCAGCTGGCATGATAAGAGAGGCTTGGAAGTAAAGTAGAGAAGGTTGAATTTGATGATGATGAAGATAGAATACATGAAACTAATTCTACTCTTTATGGTTAACTGGTTAAAACAAAGTAAATGTTCTTGACAATTAGCTTCCACAATGTATCGACAAGCCAGGAAATTTCTGCATCGTCAAGAATGACGTAAAACTGGCTAGGCACTTGACCACAACTCATCGGATCTTTGGTGATGTGATTGGTATTGTCGAAGCTTTTTAGTTACCTAAAGATTATTTCTAAGGCAAATTGTTTATCTATGAATGACAACGCGAGCAAACATTTTAATGTGTCATACGAATCCCGGTGTTTAAATGCCACTCGTGATCAGACGGTCACCCATCCAAAAACTGGCCGGTCCGAAAGATGCTCTTGCTCTATTTAGGTGATTCATTTGAAATACGCTCTCTACACATAAATATCACAATAATTAAAATAACGATGTGGTCAAAGATGGTAACACACCCAAATTCGAAACTGGATCACTTCTAATTAAGTTACTCACAATTTTTAAAATGCTAATTTATATTTGCTGTTTATCAAATTCGAAATTCAAAATGCGAAACTATAAATTCGCAAAGTTAAACAAAAACAAGTGGCAAAAATGGAAATTAATAACCGACTTAATACTTCACAGATTATAAAACCACAACATAAAACAATATGATTATGGCAACCATAATCCTTTTGCGTTTCATTGAAGTGTTCAAATATTGAAAATACATAATTTAGCAATAAAATATGCAAAGCTGCCATTTTATTGGTGGAATTAAAAATACATTCACCTAAATAGTTCTAATAGGTATACATAATTTGATTTACATAAAAACTGAACCATATATTATCATGTGTAACCTTCTACGGATTATTTTAAAAAGGAATTTTGTGATCAAGTCGTAAGAAATGTTGGGAAAAATTAACTAAAATTTTGTTTTCAAAGTTTTCGAAAATTTTTGTACCTTTGAAAGGACAAAAGGCTTTAAGCGGTACTTCCAATGAGGGGTGAAATTGACGCAATACTAGCAGTATGAGCAATACCAGATCGGCAGATTAGGTCGTTCGCATTAGATCACAGAAATTGGTCTATGCTGATGTTTACCGAAAATTAAGTAGCAAAAAAGAAACTGCAAAGCCGATAATTTTTTACAAGGAAATAAATTATGTTTAAAATCATAGTTTAAAAAACTAAAAAACACGCATTGTCATCGGTCTTTGACAGGTGTGCAAAGTTTGAATTAAATCTGATCGTTCAAAGTAGGGCAAAATCGAGTCCAAAAGGGTCGGTTACAAACATACAGGTGAAACTAGTAAAAGCAAGTTGAAAACAACGACGAATGACCAAAAACTCGCCAACTACAAACGCCGCTCACCATCCAGATGACAGGCACTGGGTGTTCGTGTGTGTGTGTGTGTTGTGCATAGACAAAACGCTTTATGCTTCAAGTTTTCGTCCTTACTGATATTACTGTGATACTCATTTTCTCATAGAAAATATTATAAAATGACAGGGAATCGATTTTCTGCACCTTTTAAGGACAAAGGCGGGTGTTGTTTGCTTAGATCCTCTGTGGACATATTTCGTAATATCATTTTAATACGCGAATAATAATTTTAATTAATTTAATTCAGCACGCTTTTGTGATGCAGGTTTAATTAAAATATCCCAGCTCTATTTATATTTTTATGAAGCTTGTTTATGAAAATGTTGAGCTTTTGATGCGCTATTGAATTGTTTGTGTTTGATTTGCTGAGTTTTGTTTTTCAGAGGAAATGAAATGTTATTGATATAATTTATTGAATCAGGCGTTATTTCGAGAAAGTTTTCGAGTTAATTTTTAAAAACGGGGTTTCGAATGAGTAGTGTTTTGTGTGTGTTTGAAGACACACAACACTCTAAATTAATGAAATATCAAAAACGCATTAAGTAGCCTTTTAAATATTATTGTAGACAATGCAAAAATTCGCGTCCAACGGAATTCGAACCCGCAACGTCGTGAGTCGTGACCACTTATCATCAGGTGATCCGTCGCTTGTTTGCCACTATCAATATCAATAAGAACTATTTCACAAAGAAACAAAAACCTTCCTACATAAAAAACAGACAAATTAAGTTGTCCAATTTGAAATCGATCGCTAGGAAACGTGCTTAATAAACGTAATTCACCTTCACGCCTCGTCAATTTTAGTAAAACCTTGTTGTTAGCGACATACACCTGTAAAATACCAAATACATGTACTCGTAGATAAGTATAAATACATCACCTACTCGAACCCAAAGCACTTTAAAACAAAATTCCACAGTAAATATCGCAGTACCGTAACTCGAAGGGATGCCGCAACTCTATACTAATTAAAAATTTACATTTTGAGAGGACGAGCCAATTCATTATTAAAATTTTGCGGTAGGACTCGCTTTAACGCGAATAATTCACGGCAAATAATGTATTGCACAGTTTTGAGCGTAGTTTTTGGGTAAACAGTACCTATGTGACATCGAATAAGTCGGGGAAGAAGTTCAAATTGCAAAGACGATTGTTTTAGTTATGTTTTTCAAGGAGTGGCAATGACTTAGGAGTTACTACTCCTAAGAGCGTACCGTAAACTCTTAGCGCGAGCCTAAACTGGATCGCTTTTGATTTCGTCTTGCTCTGTCAGTAAGAGAAAAAGCGAGACAAAAGGTTAAGCAATTCTAGTTTAGCGTCGCGCAGTGAGCTAAAAACGCCCTAAAAATTCAATCTAAGTACCTAAAAACTAATACTTAGATACCTAAAAAATGACACTCTCTAAAAACGTATGAGCTAAGCTACTGTCCAAATAAACGTACACGTCCAAGCATTATAGGGGAGGGCGGGCAAAACCGGCACCCATTGTTTTATTATGTAAACCCGCCGAAAAAGGTCTTTTGTCCCTAATTCTTTAGACGGAATCTTTTCCAACTTTCGCCTTGAATTATGGTGTTTAACCGTAATTACTTTCGAACCCTGACACTTGGCTATAAAAGGCGTATTAAAATGTACTGAGTTTTTTTCTTGTTTATAACATATACGAAAGTGTTTTGGGGTCGCTCATTTTCATGTAAAAACGCTGTGTACCTACACAGTTACAAATATGTAATTAAAGTTTTTCTATTCATTAATAAGGGTTTTCTACCTACGTAATAAGTTTTAATCTCACTACCATTTTTAGGGATTTCAGCGTTTTTTCTGAGAACTTTTTGTGAGAAAATTGCTAGAATAATAACAATAAATATTCGGCACAGTTTGCCACTTACTTCAAAATCATTCGACCCAATTACTTGTAAAAAGAAAATACTAACACCTATAAAAAACTGACATTTTTATTAACTTTTAGAATTATAATAATTGGTTGGTTGCGGTTAGCAGTAAACTCCATGCACACCCAATCAAACAAACAACCGGATATTTTCCTTCAAATCATCAATAGTCAGCTTTCCCCCAACATCCTTGCAACACAAAAAACAAGGGTGCACCAATAGATCTAAAAGCCTGATTCAAAAAAAGTTCCAATAAAAAGCATAAAACTTCGCGGAAACTCATCGGCATAGACTAGCAATATTAATATCCGAATGAGGGGACTATTCTCGGTCTAGCCATAGACACAATAGTCGCCACTCGTAAGGATACTCGATAAGTTATCGATAAGTTATCGAGTGCGAAATATCACAAGCGAGATCGGTCGAGCCGAGTTCAAACGACGTATAGTTTATTTAGGACTTTTACTATTTTGGTTAGTGGGCAAGTCAAATAGTTAATGTAAACGTCGTTTATCTGTATTTAAGGGCGGTTTTAACGTTTTGCCCTTTCATTTGGAGAAATAATACTTGTAAGAGTGTAGGGACGTGCTCAATTTTGGACAAGAGGTCAGAAACGGGTCGAGACTAGACTGTTATTGGTATAGAAGTGCTTAGGTTTTTGGATAAGTACTACTTAATTTGGTTCGAATTGTTCGGTAAAGGTTGTTAGGACAAAGAAATACATGTAGCTTTTTAAGATTTTTTTTCTTTATTTTTGATGCTTAAGTCTTCGTAATAAAAATCAATAAAAAAATGGTAATTACCTAAAATACCATATCAGTAATAAAACTTATACGCCTTAATATAATTTTAGACCTTGATAATATCAAACGATCATGAGATAAGGAAATAAGAAATAAAAACTTGAAGAGATACATTAATATCTGCATAAATTTATCTAGAATTAGAAGATTAGCCTTTAGGCTTCTTTTCCATATCTAAAGACAATCCTGTAGAATTGCGAAATGGCTTAAACAATGTTTATCAGTATAAACCACCAAAAAATACACCAAAATAATTTACTTAGCACTCAGTTCACTTATGCCGTTTTCGGTCACCCGTCTGAAAACTGGCTGAAGTGTCCATTGCTTAACATTGCCCACAAGTCTCTATTACTTTCTATCTATCTTTGAAAATAAACTATTTAAAAAACAGATAAAAATAATAACTAAGCTCCAGCTGCAAGAAACAAGAAATCTAAACTTATACCGCCTGGCCACGGGACATTCGCCGATGCGAATATTCGTTTAGACTAGTACATTGCTATGAGTTTATTTCAGTCGCTGGACGCTTCGCCGTTCGCACCGCGCGAATATTCGCATCGGCAAATGTCCCGTGGCCAGGCCCTTAAGATACCATAATAGAAGTTTGATGTAGCGATAGCACGCCCTTAGTGATAACAATCACTTAGTAATGCCTAACCATAGTAGGTTGCCATTCCCAAGCTTGGGAGAACTCTGTTAGTGCTATCGCTATACCTTAGTTCTATTTTGGTTTTTTATGAGGTAAGATTTCTTGCAGCTAGAACTTCCCTACTAATATTATAAACGTGAATGTAAGTTTGTTTGTTACGTTTTCACGCGAAAACTACTTAACCGATCATCATGAAACTTTATACACATATTCTTGGAGGTATTAGAAGTAACATAGGATAGGTACTTATAATTTAAAAAAAAATTCATCATCATCCACAGCCCTCTCTATCCCACTGCTGGGTATAGGCCTCTCTCCCGTTATACCATCTGCCTCGGTCAACTGCTAATCGGGTCCAGGTTCGACCCGCGACTCTGACTATGTCGTCGACCCATCTCGTCGCCGGACGACCAACGCTCCGCTTGCCTTGCCTCGGCCACCACTCCGTCACTGCCTTACTCCACCTAGCGTCTCCCCGCCTAGCAACGTGTCCCGCCCAACTCCACTTTAACTTCATTATAACGGTTCCGACGTCCCGAACTTTAGTTCTTCGTCGAAAAAAATTACGAGCGATTAAAACATTGTTTGTCAAAAAATCAAAATCAAAATCTAGCTACTTCAATGACTTCAATGCGAGCGAAGCCGCGTGTAAAAGCTAGTGGTCTATAATAACCTGGTTTGTGTATAAGTACTCGTAACTTCGTAAGTCATAACGTCCATAATAACCAAATGAATCTGCTGATTTTTCGAATCTCCAAAAATAACGGTCTCAAGATACTCGAATCACAATCTCAAAAGCGCATGATTCTGAAAATAGGGGCTTAAGGCTCACCCCCACTTGTTACGGATTAAGGTATCTTTTGTGCAAAATATTGCAGAGCGCGATTAATCTGCGAGTACCACGGTTCGCCCGTTTTTTTGTAAGGATCTTTTTTATTTGAGAATTTCGAGATAATCTCAGAGCAATTCCGTTCTGATACGGGCTGAAGAAGTGTTGCGATTTACCTGTTTGCCTGATGGTATTCTTATTGGTGTTTGGTTTGGTTGGGCTTTAAGGGAATTTTGAGGTCAACTAAAAAAAAACCTTAGTAGAAGTAACAATGACATGGTGGATTCACATACGCCATTGAATTTCTTCTCCGGACGTATGCAGGTTTTCTCACGATGTTTTCTTTCACTGAAATACGGTGGTGGAATACGGCCTAATTACCTTTCGAGGGTAGACCTGTATCTCAGCAGCGAGAGGATTAAAGGTTGAATAGTAGTAGGTTTATGTAACATACAAAAACACAGGTGACAAAAAGAAAATAAATAGAGATGCTAGCAAAGAACCACATAAAAAGCAAATCATAGACGTAACCACGGGGCGTAAACAGTAAACATCTAAACATACATACATCAGCGTAGTCGAGCCTGCCTATTGTCTAATTCCATGTCATAATGTATCATTTCATGTGATTAACTAACCTCGCAATGAGATATGGGGGTTGATAATCCGCCGGATGAATGGCCGGTATCTACGTATCTATGGGGGTATAATGGGGTTATGGGGGTACGCTGTCAAGTGGAATGATGTGATACGTATTTGTGACAGGTACTTTTGACAGGTGGCATGAGTGACAGTGAAACGCACGCGGAACAATTTTCAATCAACAACCGACAACAACAATAACAACTTTTACAATTAGAAGTCCTGTTTTAGAAGCAACATCGTAATGATTTTCACAAAAGTAATCATTTCCACGTATTTTTGAAAACCTGGGCAAAAGTACAATAAAGTATTCAAATGCAACTCAGAATGAACTAGTGAAAGACCTAATATTTGACTGCGGTAACAAATAAACGTTAGACAATAAACGAAAAAAAAGAGGGAAAACCTCGCCTGAAGCCATTTCAAAACTATAGAACATACAAAATCAGTGTTTTTGGCATTTTCTGGCCAGCACACAAACACAAAGACGCACACAACAAAAATAAACGCACACAGATATGGTCTGCTATAGGTTCTATTGACGCAGCTTCGTCAAGCGTACCTGTCGTCGAGATAAGGCTAAGCTAGGGTTGCCACAACTTTGTAAAGTTGAAAAATAAAGTTAGTCACATAAAGTAACATTTTCATTTGATTCTGAACATCGATTAAATTAAATATTTTTTGTTTCTATTCTCCAAAATAACTTGTATTATTTATTTATTTGAATGATAGTTGAGAATCATTAGCTGATGTATCGATATCTCGCAGTGACATACACAGACAAAAAAACAATAAAAAAACTATTTCTGCAACAAACTTAAAAGCTACTAAAATATTGCAGGTATGTTTGTTCTTACTCAGATCCCTATGCAATAAACGAGTTTGTAATAAACGTGGTATGTAAATTTCTTGTCATACCTATTTTTAATTAATTATATCCCTAAAAAAGTAAGGCTGACTGTAAGGCGGCGCATAAATCAGTAGAACGAATCTACACAAAAATAAACACTGGCGACACTGGCAACCCTAAATAGCAATCTAGCAAAGGATCTCCGAGACGGCCTGTAAGCGCACTACATATCCCCAGTTTCCTCTCTGCAACACCACAGTTCAGTTTAAGCAGTAGAGGAAGTTCAATGATAATAATAAGTTGAGGAATGTCAACCATAAAATAAAACTCGAATTGAGAACCGTCTCGTTTTTGAAGTTGGTAAAAAAGTGACCAAGCTTACCTTTTCTTTACTAACAATTTGGTAAAATAAAAAAGCTTTGTATAACTACGTGCTAGCTCGAAAAAACACCACACTATATTGAGCTGGCTGTACTATTTATTATAGCTACCATGGCACACTCCATACATGGAAATAGTACTGAATTATAATTTCATACTTAAAATTAAGATTTTTCTTTCTGAACCTCACAAAAATGCACAGCTAAGTTTTACAAGGCCGAGTGGCTGGCCATGCTAGCTACGCATAAGCTTGACGATAAATAAAACAAAACAAAAGAAAACCGGGAAACAGGAATTTAAACTAAATTTTCTTCGCGATACAAGCTTTTGCAAAAAAACTTAAACAAAATTTTTTCTTTGTATTAATTTACGAAACAATTGAAAATGCGTGAAGTTTACCAACTAGGTAAACTCTCTACGCTGTGTCAATGACGTCACTACTGCACATCTGCTGACTGGGATCAATCTAGCATCGATCCCGGATATTCCCGACATGTGCTATAGAACACTGAACTCAGACTTAGACCGAACTCGGGGCTCTATTTGATTGTTATGGCTTAAAACTGTTTGGAAAGCCAGATTACTTTAAGCTCTTTGTGAACAAGGCTACAAGGAAAGGTTATGCTAAGCTGAATAGGGCTTAAAGTACTCATTATGAAAAACTTTTCCTATTGACCAACTCTGAAATCGAGAAAAAATTGCTGTTCGATAGAAAAATGTCAAAGACACTCGACAAAATGTAAAGAACAGCCGATTTTTCACAGTGCTCAATTGTTGTTATCTACCTCTAGTACCGTGAAATCGAAACATAAAACCAAGCATATGGCCTAAGCACCCCGAAGGATCACCCTTTTATATCATAGCATAGCAGAGGGGTATCCCAACCAGTCATACCAAAACGAGTCACAGTGTGACTCGTTGGGATTATTTTTTTACCATTCCCAACGAGTAACACCCTACCGTTACATTATACTGTCTGTTTGTTGGTGTAACACTTCTTTCAGTGGAAGGATTAAAGGTTGATAATGGTGATGATAATCCCACTCCATTGCTGTTATTTAATACAACTTATAATCAATTACTCATAACTTGAGTTGTACAAAAGTATGTACCAACATTTTGGAATAAGTCCATCTCTACCTTTCCTAATAGTTATGAACAAACGCCAAAAGAAACTTCCTACATGGAAAACCTATCAGAACCTTTGCCTTTGATACATAATGTAAACCGTATCGTAATATGTTTGCGGTATTTTTGGTGTATTTTTCTGGAAGTTTCCGGAACCCATTTGAGTTTTGGATTCGTTTGAAATAAAGTATAAAAGTTGGTACTTGGCTTGATGGAGTAGCAAACAACTTTTTATAAGGGGATTTGAATTATCGAGTAAGTGGGTATAATGTTTGAGTTTTTGTTTCTGTTTTGTCTGATTGGAAAATGAATGAGTTGACAGATACTCAGACAAGGTTGCTAGACATGTCTAGACAAGAACAATGCCTAGAGCACAATGTTCTGTAGCACATGTCTGGAATTACTAAACGGATTTTGATGAAAATATTTTAATCGTTAATCATCATTAAGAAGGACACGGATTATTTACCCGGAAAATTATGGGAAACTACTTGGATACTTCAGATATTCCTAGATTTATCATTGTTCTCATTTTCACGACCAGCTTTTACTATGGAATCATCTTAATATCACAAAAATTAAGTCAGATTTAACTACTATCTACGTCTGCAGTTTCACGCGAAAGATAATGGAAAAAAAGTGATATAAATAATAAAAAAACTGTTGTTGTTTAATACTACCCCTCTACATATACTGTAAAACTGTATTCAATAAATTAAAAAAAATGATGATGATGATGAAAATTGTCTGTCTTTTTGTACCCCTGATAAAGTGCACTCCAAATTCCATAATGACTGTTTAAGTTTTTAAGAAGTAGGTAGTTAGGGCGTAAAAGCGCAACAAACGCACTGACTTTCGCATTTTTAATATAACTAGGAAACAGCCAACACCGTATTTTACTATTTTACTGCAGTATTCGAACATTTTAACAAGTTCCGGTGGTGATGGCCGACAGCGCTCCAATTTGTGTCGATGGAACAGAACACCGAGCACCGATGTAATATTGCGTTGGATACCAGGGCGATGGATAGGCTGGAACTGGTTGGATACTAAAATCGACTGCTACAAACACTATCGAAACTGCAAAACAACGATTGATTATAATTGGTAAATTATAAAATATTTGAAATATGTACTTTTAGAAAAAAAATTGTACAAAAAATAATAATATTCTTTGACTCGAATAAAATTGATACTTAGTACAAATTTTAACTTGTAAATTTAGGTCAAATTTTGACTTTAAATTGCTCTCTTGTGAAAATTGTCATTTAGAGTTTCGATACTGTTCGTAGGGACAGTCGAAATAAGCATTAAGATTTGCGAATTAATTTTGTTAATGACGAGAAAATTTCTGGAAAGAGGTAAGCGAAGATGAAAATCATGGTTGCGTAACATCAGAGAATGGACGCGTATTACGCGTGCCGCCGAACTCTTGCCCTTACTAAGAAGTTAAGAACAAGTCCAAAATGTAGAGCTGACTGCCAACCTTCACTTGTTAGAGAGGCACCCTAAGAAGAGGTACTGCAAATACAACTTATTGACTTAAGAAAGTTAGTAAGTTAACTTTACTTCAGAAAGTGGTTCAGTATGATCCCGATTCTTCCAACCGCCAGAAATGGAGAAGCATTGCCAGACGCGCACTAGCAATGGAAATGGGAGTCGACGACAGCGGAGCCTCTGTGTAATAGCATTACGACCACAACATTCTGCCAAGAGAGAACGACTAAGAAGAATGTCTAAGGCTGTATAAACATTGAAATAAATGTAGAAGACGCTCTGCAAATTATTAGAAGTGGTACAATAAGCTAACATAAAACATTTTTTATTTTTTTATAATAGGCTTGTGTTTGACCGCCATCTCGCCTGATGCTAAGTAACGGAGTAACAATACAATCAATAACTCACTAGAAAATTGGTTGATTTGAAAGATTTTAGTTTTAAATGACAGCCATAAATTAAGTAGGCGAAAATAATGCTGTTTCTGTCTTACTAACTGCAATTAAAGAGACAGACAGCTATACGAGTATTTTAGCGTGGGAACTCTGTCAAGAAACTTTAAAATTGGCATCAAAAAGCCTGATTCAAACAAACTTAAAGATAGAAAGAAGCTATCGACTATTTTCTTACGTCTGACCAAATGAATGCAGCCTTTTACACAGAGGTTATTGTCCTAGTTTTAATAGCAAATGGTTTGTATTTTCCTCATTGAGCAATGCAAAAAAACTTGAAGTAATCATCGCTAATTCATACCTGAATACAAAGCGTGAATGATCAATTGATTGCTTATTACTGGTGGCTTTTGTTACGCTTTGCACATTAACCATTGACATGAAAAATATGCAGAAAATATAAATATAAGTACGTAGGTCGTAGGTGCATCTATCTATTGATGAAAAGAGTAGCTATAAAAAAGGGACAAAACGGGCAAGTCGTTTGAATAACAAATTTTATAATCTTTCTCATTTAAAAATAAAATTAGGTGTGTACATACTCAATTTTTTTTTAATTGTTTATTTACTGTATTTACGCTTTATTGACGCTTTATTAATAGAATTTCTTTTTCCTATTATTTAAGAAGTGCCAAAAGAACATTTCTTAATAAAATTACAATCTAGCCTCAGGCTAATAAGTAATTTAAATCTAACTTAAATTTCTAGGTAACTAATTACTAAGAATGTGTCCAATAACACTTTTCTTATTGTTTCTATTAAGGCGAAGACACAATGTTCACGTGTTCTTTACACTTTACACTTTCACTAAAATCACTACTTATGACTAAAACTACACTAGCTCGAACAGATTACTAATAGATGATTTACAAATATGAATACCAAAAAGCCCGTTGTTTCGTCCTGGTACCATATAAATAACAGTTATTTTGGATATATTTACTTAAAAAATACAAATAAAAACATTGCCCTTCAGAACAGTTTCGTTTGTAGATTACAACGTTCAAAAAACTGGCAAAGACCAACTCTCAGCTGAAGAATCCTACCTACTACATAAGTACTTCGGATTCACGTCGGAAAACCGTACGTCTGTGACGATTCAAAGGTTAATGAGAGCTGCCTATTCATCGCGTCACCTTTTCTCCTCCAACTGCATCTTTTTCATACTTTTTGACATGATTCTGAATCTGAATTGACTCTAATTTGCAAGACTTTTTTTTTGGAGCTGAAACAAGATTTGAGCTTGCTGTAGATTCGGAAATACAGAGATAATGCAGAAATACGGAAAAGTTTGTTCGTGTCAAAGATATAAATCTCTGATAGATAATAGATATGGTACATGGCATACAATCCTACCTACTTTAATATTATTCATGCGAAAGTTTGTGTATGTGTTCGGTAACTTATCCAAAGACTGACCGTACTGTACGTTGTCTTGATGAGTTGACAATCCATAAGATCAGGTATCCTTACCTAAAACCAAAATTAAGGAAACATAAGTATGCATGTTTTAAACCATTGACAATTAATGAACACGCCGTCTGAAGCCGATAAAATCATATAAAATTAATACACTAACCGTCTAAAGCCATTTTTTAAAACTTTTGCGTCTAAACATAAATTAGGTATGATGAAGATAATTGAAATGTTTCATGAGAGGAAAATGAAGAAAAAAATAAAATAAAAAGAAGACAAATCTAAAGACTGTCATAAAGAGTTCATAAAGAGTTATCTTTATCGAATGTTATCGGAAAAAGCATTATTTACATTACCAAAACAGTAAGGATATTTCCCAAACGGATTTACCGGAAGTTTTATTGTTTGTTTCCCACCGATCATACGCATGTGCTAATAGACAATGGTTTGGAGATTTCCCGGATATAATTATTTAGTGTTATTGGAAATTCTCACGAGGTATGTACTGTAATCAACACGATTACACACACAGCACATACATCATAGTAATACACAGTTCAGACACTAGAAACACGATTGTGGATGTGTAACTTCCAGTGGATAGTGCACTGCACACTTCAATATTCAATAAATGTCTAATAATAATAAATTATCGTAATCAACCTTAATTCAGAATTTTATTAATATTTTTATCAATACTACATTTTAAATGGCAAAGATATGTCCCATTTCCTGATTATTTACACAAAAAAATGAACAAAAGTAAAGAATGCTCAATTTTTTTTTAATTTAACCCTCCTTCCATAAGGCTTTCACGGCTTCACTAACGTACATCTCCTATAAAAAGCACAATAACTAATGTTAATATTTACACGGCGAATCGATATTTACAGATCTTGAGGGGCCCTCGCCTATTAAATCACCCTGTGTAAGAAAGGGGGTAACAAGGGGGCGAAAAGGGGCGTTATTGGCGTAAATGATTTCCGCCTAGATCGAACGGGGATTGAGATGTGATGCAGTATAGAATGGAACCAGTAAGGGATAGTTTTGTTTATTACGTAAGGTGTTACTTCTAACCCCACGAAGTGTCTTCACAACAGATGAGAAAACCAAGTGTCAAATTATCAGATTAAATTATTTACAGATTGTAGATAAACTCACATAAAAAACTACAAATAAAAGTAAAATATGTAACGCCTAAAACTAGTGCACTCATACCAAACATTAAAAATAATTCAGTCATTTTTGCGTAATTCAGTAACAAACATACAAACTTTTACATTTGGAATATTAGTAGTACAATAGAATTTTGTGTATCTTTCATACACAAATTAAAGTCATATTTTCATAATGGCATTTTAAACAACATACATTGTCCTAATAAACATGTATAAAATAATATACATCTTCGTCCTGACAATTCAGGTCTAAGCACACGTCTTTCACGCCTATAAATAAACGTTTCACACGTTTCACTCTTATAGCTCCCCACTAGGAAAGACACAAAGACAAGGACAACTAACACCCAGACCCAGAACAGATATTTAAATTCATCAAAAATCCAAATCAGCCCCACAGTCCATACTGCTTCCACGCCACTGTCGTCAACTGTAGTGATAGAATTTATTTGAGAGCCTGTAGACACTTTATTGGGAAAATGACGCGATTTTCCTCGGGCTTCTTCGAGCGAATATGTTGGGACGTCTTAAACGAAGGGTTGTTTTGTACACAAAACGTGCTTTTTATTTAAGTGCTTACCTGTGTGTTTAAACTGTCGCTGTGTGTTTAAACTCTGTCACTGTGTGTGTTAAAGCCCCCTCTTTTGTCGGTATGCTTTGTTATTGTTTGCAAAAGTGCAACCAGGAGTATTGGGTTGGTTACACCTAACGAGTACAGTGGCGAGACAGTGCCCTCGGCCGAGTACTCGGTTTGTATAAACAGTTTGACAAGGCGAGATTCTTTAAGTGTAATCAACCCATAAGTAAACACCTGAATTCAACTGTGTGAGTCAACTCAAGTGATCACCGGGTTTTTTGTTGCAATGTGTCCTTCTACAAGTTTTATTTTAATATGGGACAGATAAAAAAAACGTGAAAAAGTTCATGGATATTTTACCTACAATTAATAACCCTGTATTAATCGTACGGTCGCTTCGACGTTAGAACCTTTAATACAAGTTAAGATAAGGTGATAATTTCGGCTTTTCGGTCACTGGCTTTTCGGCGAAGGAAACCTGCATAAATATACGTCCGGAGAAGAAATTCAATTGCGTATGTGAATCCACCAACCCGCACTTGGCCAGCGTGGTGGAATGCGGTCTAATTACACTTCGAGGATAGACCTGTATCCCAGTGGTGGGATGATTACAGGTTTAGTTGTTGTGAGTTAATAATAATTTATTTTATAATGAAAAAAACTATCCATGATTAAGTACTAAACTTAAAAATGGTAAATCAAGGTAAAATTAACAACAAATCTTTGTGCCAAAATCACAACCTTTCTATCGATTTTATTTGCACATATTCCAAATCAAAAATTATAATCGAATGAATGAACGAATACTACTTTTAATAATGATCGATTCTCATATCAAAAATCAACCCCCAAAATACTTACAATAAACAATTCACTCAACCCCACACTCCACTCGAAATCGACAGACATCCATTTCGACACGGCCCTAACACACTCTACTGTTTGACGAAAAAAAGTAAAAAGCGCGCGTCAGTCAATCACGGCGGGGTAAAGCGGGGTAAAGTGACGTGGCGTAAATCCGAGCGGCCAATAATTGGCATCGACGTCCACGGTCGATTTCAAACTGCAGCGAGTCTACGCTTGCTTCAGTCGTATATACTCGTACCTACACAGGGTTATAAAGAAAGGGTATGCCAAGCCGAAAAGGGCATTTAGTACTCATTATTAACAACTTTTACTATGAGGCCAACCCGGAATTCGCGAAAATAAAAGAGCTGTTCTATAGAAATCGGCGGGGTAAAGCGGGGTAAAGTGACGTGGCGTAAATCCGAGCGACCAATAATTGGCATCGACGTCCACGGTGGATTTCAAACTGCAGTGAATCTACGCATGCTTCAGTCGAATGTACTCGTAGATATACAGGGTTATAAGGAAAGGGTATGCTTAGCCGAAAAGGCATTTACTACTACTAATAACTACTCAACCTTTGATCCTCTCACTGCTGGGATACAGGTCTACCTTCGGAGGGTGCTTGGGTATTATTCCACAACGCTGGCCAAGTTCAAAGGTATTGAGTACTCACCACTACTCATCGGTACATCGCTATAAACAATTTTCACTATGAGGCTAACCCTGCAATCTAGAGAAAAAATCAGCTGTTCCATAGAAAAATTGCGCATTCAGAGTTGGTCCCATAGTAAAAGTCGTTCATAATTATGAGTACCTACTACGAGCCCTTTTCGGCTAAGAATAACCTTTCCTTTTAACCCTGTATATGCTCTAGGATAGTAAGTATTATCTCTGGTTATTCTCGAGTATTTCTGAGGATACCTATTTTTGTTTCGTAATTGGAAACTGAATTTAAACGCTTATTTATTTATACGCGACTGCGGCGAAGCCAAAAATAGAAGGGAAAGGTTAGACGTTTGACCTGTAAGTGTATTTATGTATGGTATGTTATGTATGTGACACATAGTATGTGTGTATGTCCTTAAGTTTCGTCGGAAGTCGGAACTACTAAACAACTGAACCGATTTTGATGAATGATTTGTTGCTACTTACTACACATATATTATTTGTCTTTATTGTGTGTGCGTCACTATGTACCTTTATTAAAATTTAGGATAGGATTTTTGGCGGCAAAATGAATAGTTTTGTATGTAGTCCAAATAAAGTCCAAACAAAAAATTTTAAAAAATTACTCGTTTTTATATGACTCTTTATCAAAGCCCAATTAAAAATGTTGGTGCTGGATTTACTTTAAAATTATTTACTCAAAGCAAAAATAGCAGTTATGACAAAAAAATCCAAAAATAAAAAACCTCAACTGTAGCAGTGCTTGACACAGTAAACAAAAGCGTAGTAGGACAAAGCGGACGCAATTTCGACGTCAACGCCTGCCGATCGCAGCCAACTGTTGGCGTTAGGCTTTACCCTTTACCCCGAGGTCCCCGGCTCAAAGAGTGAAAGAATACTGAACGCTGATTTTTAAACAGAATTCGTTTGTGCTCAGTTGCCACACTGGATATTTTGAGCTGTGCTTCTAAGTTTCTTTTGAATATTTTTCAGTACTAAATAAAAAATGGTCTTAATTTTATCAAGTTCCGATGTGAGTGCAAAATAATTACAGTATTTTACACACTAAAAAAGCAAAAAAACAAATAATCCAAAAAAAAACATAAATTATTTTTTAATTGAAATTATAATTTCAGAATTAATTGTTGGTCTTAATAATGACATTGAGTATTACAGGTAATTCAGTAGACTCAACTTTGAAGGGTGATTTTTTGTGGTTCAAACCCACCTTTGACAACTTACTAGATAAGCCGACTATCTGATCGTGACGCTGTACGACACTGTACAACAATGCATAACGAACAGCTACGCGACAACACGTGTCGCACACGTGTTGCGTTTATTAGCAGCTTGCATTGTCCGTGTTATGATCCTAGAGTTTTGGTGGGGTTGTTTGTGTTGTGGGTGATGGGGCTAAGGAAAATTTAGTACAAATATTAATATGAAAACGTTGACCGAGCGTGAACTTAAAACTTTCAACCTAACTGATTTGGTTACAAAACTGAGCTGATTTTGCAAAAAACACCTGAACTAGTTTTTTTCATTTGAAAGAGTGGTCTTGGTAGGAACTACATACATCCTTATTTATGTTCACAACAATAATAACATACAATGCAAATAAAATTTTACCTTATAACTCTTGCCCGTTAGAGATCGCTCTTAGCGATAAGGCTATTAGCGACTAGTTGGAATAGTTTTCAAGTACTTTTGTTTGTAATTTCTGGTAAAACAATAAAGAGTTCATCTATCTATCTTCCCTTACTTCGTCAAATATAAGTAAACACTATTCTATACACTTTTCTCATATAGTTTAATGTACGAGTAGGTGCTATAAATATCGATAATAATATTTATTATACCTATCCAGGACTGTGACTTGTGAGGCGAGTGGAGTTCGGAATCGTATTTCCCGATAATTGGGTATATAGGTAGCAAATAACATGGGTTTGGGCAGCTTCGAAATATCTCGGGCAATCCTAATCAGGTCTACATTTCATGAAAATGTTCTGAAAATGTACACTATTTAATATTTATGCTCTTTTAGGTTTACTCTAAGTGCTAAGGCTCACTTGCGTCATACCAAGTTAAAGTGTAAAACTGAACTCGACGATTTTGATGAGTTTTAACCCAGAGCTAATTATTAATACGGAGTTAACTGCGCTAATCTAGTATTTGGGCCGAAGTGAGTATAACTCCAGAAACAATAACTTTTTGGAGAAACTCGTAGTGCTGGGTCGAGTTAGAGACAAGTACAGTCCTGGGCGATTACCATCTCCATGGACCCACCACATAAAAAAGGCCACACAGTCTACCGTGGATCAGTGTGCAATGTGCATGCGGCAGCATCGATGTCAGAAATGAACAAGCACTGCGAGACGCGCTGCAGCAATGGAAAGGGGCGTCGGAAACGAGGAGCCTCCGTGTACCAACATTACAACCACGACTCTTCAACTAAGCGTGAACGACTAAGAAGAAGATTTACTCTATGAATGATGTTTTGACGACCTGTTGGTAGAGGTAGAAGAGAAGAGAAGACCAATGATACCAAAAAGAATAAGGCGTGTAAGCTAACAAACAAAAAAATTCATACTCATAATTTGGCTAAGATAACTAATGACCGAAATCCTTAACTCATTAATTAAATGTAAAAAATAAATAAATAAAACTTAAATTGTTCTTAAATTGTATCCATTTCCATTTTTAATTTCGTACATAATTGCCAGTACTTGTTACCAAACACATTAATTTACAGAAAAAAGTAAGGAAAAAACGTCAGAAACCTCGTAATTAAGTCCAAATTGTTCTTTGAAAGCGATACTCTTTTTAACTTCTTACGACACAATTTTATATAAATAGGTCACCGAAAATAATTTATGAGGAAAGATTGGTGGACTTATTTGATTTTAATTTTATGAATAAAAAATGCTGTGAAGCAAAAATTTCCGTTTCCATAACAGGACAAGCAATCAAGTTGCAAAACGCCATCTTGTAGTCGAAATACTTACCGTTTATTTTTAGTTTTAGTCGAATCTAGGGTCTTATTCGTGGTGGCAATGAGCATCGCATGCCATCTAGCTCGCACCATCTTACTTGCGCTATACGAGCGAGTGAGATAACACACGATTACCATTACCTCTACGGTTACACAGTAAGGCCCCTGGAACCGACTGGCGTAGGAGCGAGGTCTATAGCACAGCAAGAGAGACGTCTATACAAAACAGTAGATAGATGGCTGTAGATGATAATTAATTATTCGAACCAAATAGAAGGCAAAACAACAAAAAACAACTCATAAATCGAATAAAAAATATTTTAATTAAAAATTTAAAAAACCCCCGACACAAAAACCGACCTAAAAAAAGTACGAAATAATAATTTGATTTATTTATCAACCTGTACATAAAAACTAAAATACCGCTAAAAATATTAATAATTACAACAAAATATTAGTTAGTTACAAAGAAAACGTCGCGTGGGGGGGGGGGGGGGGTATAATTATTAATATTTTTAGCGGTGTTTTAGTTTTTATGTACAGGTTGTTAAATAAATCAAATTATTATTTCGTACTTTTTTTAGGTCGGTTTTTGTGTCGGGGGTTTTTTAAATTTTTAATTTAAGTTTTTATTTAATACTTTTTGTATGTTAGTACCAACACTGGTATATTAATTGCTTTTTTTATTTATTTATTATTATTATTATTTTTTTTTTTAATTATTAATAAAAAAAAAATCTAGACAGTCCTACCACTGATAAAATATCTTATCTTTCATTTGACAACCATTTTGGGCACATTTGTAGAATTTTGGTTCTTCCATCCCCACTTTAACCCACCATAACTCTTAAACGGCTCAATCGATTTTTATAAAACATAGCTAAGAACACTCTCGATTAAGTCTCCTTTCATCCAAAAAAAACTAAACTGAAATCGGTTCAGTGGTTCGGGCGCTATGATGCCACAGACAGACAGACAGACAGACAGACAGACAAACAGACACGTCAAACTTATAACACCCCTCTTTTGCGTCGGGGGTTAAAAATAAATCGAAAAGTCTTAAACCGTGAACTTTCACTATTTGATATTACTACAATAAGAGTAAGAAGATTCTAGAGAGAGTACAAAACCTAAAGAATTTTTATCCGTCAATATCAAATTTCGCATACTTCTACCTTTAAAATGAAATTCCATAAACCCGGACAAAAGATATACCGAGAAAATATCAACCGTTTCCATACCTAAAGAAGACTTCCTTTCAATACCCGCCCTATGCGTCTAAGCCTCCCTACGAGCGAGGGTGACCATTACTTAATAGTTTCTTAAGCCTTATAAACGGTGCTTACAGTTAAGTGCCATTAAGTAAGTACTGTGTAACTGAGTCTCCATTTTTGTATTGCTCAGTTAAATGGAGTTTTGTTAATGAACATTTACTCACAAAATCTTAATATTAATCAAAAAATAGTCATGTAAGTTACTTAGATTATAGCCAATTCTGTCAAATGAAAACCAAATAAAAATAAACGATAAACGAGCAATACTTGCCTTTTTGAAGATCTCGAGAACGACTCAATTTCGACGGTTTTAGAGGGCACAAAATCGATTAGATCGCCGACTCTGTCAGCTAAAAAAAAGCGATAGAAAAGCAAACGCGTTGAGTTCAGGCTTGCGGTACTGAACCAGGTAGTATAGTCACAGCAAAGATGACTTAAATCCAATATAAGAAAGACTATTTTTATTCTACAACTCTTGTCCTCCTGGTCACTCTACGCGAAGGTGATTCGGCTTTTGACAAATATTGGTTAGACGTAATATCGGGACGTAATATCGAGTAGGGTGGTTCTTACGATTTTATTGGTACAGCGAATTTGGGTTCCTTTATATGGATAGTTCGGATGTGCAGGGTGTAATCGTACACGGCACGGGTTTCTAGCCGAAATAAATAATCCTAGTGGTTTTATAGTGAAGGGTGAGGAATTTGGTCTACTGCGAAGTCAGAATAAAAAACAAGGGTTGAACGGTATACCATATTATTATGTAACTACTCTTATAATAACGAATGCTTTGTTACGTATTTAATTTTAGGCAAGTAATAAAGATTATAATTCTGTGCTATTCGGTCGTTTGCTTCTCAACTCCTCTCAACAGACTTTACCTTACTTTATTACCCTTTGCCAGCCTTTGAGCTTATTATTTATTTGTTATTGTTATAATTTTTTTAATTTACATGCAAAACCTTACAGTCTAATACCAAAACGTTTAGTTATTTAAGAGAACTAAAATTATATTGGCTGCATCTCTTATTGCTTGAGTTTTTACTATTGTTTATTCTGGTGATACAAGACAAACAAACCCTCTAAATTTCAAGTCTCTATGACCAGCGGTTTAGGCTGTGCGTTGACTGTCAGTTAGTGATTGAACTTGTAAGCTAGGGCTTTGATTCTTTTAGATAGACTAGCTCGCCCAGCGGTTTCGCCTGTTATTTTACAGAAACCGTTAATTTGTTTGGAATAAAAAGTGCTTAAGAACAAATTTAGCGTATATACTACAGCAGGGGGGCTAACAATACCAACTCGAATGTCTAATAACACTTTTCCTATCGTTTCTATTTAGGCTAAGTTATTAGGTTAAGTCTATTAAGGTCATTAAGGTATTGTATCGTTTCCTTAATGTTTTTACAACCTTTATTATACAAGACATCTTTTTTTAAAATATGTAATACATCTAAAATCCCTAAAAACATTCATCGATTGTGTCAAAGGCCAAGCATCTGCTGAAATAAGACTCATCTTATCAGAGGGAGGGGGGGGGGGGGTAAAGGGGGGCACGGTCCATATTATCACGTAACAAATTGGTTTCTGCTACCTTTGTTCGACGTCTCGGGCCCTTTGCCGAGACGAATGAGGTAAGGTTAGCAGAAGAATCGGCTCATTAGAATGAATAAAATATTGGGTTAGGAGAGCGATCTGTTTTGGTTTGAATTAGGAGTGTTTTCTTGTGAAAAGAGAGCTGGTGGGAGATATTTTGTCTGCTCAGATGGTGCTGAATGTTTCAACTCAGTTCAAAAATTTTGTTTACAAGCTTTAGAATTACGGCAACACAAAATTGAAAAAATGATTAACGTCCAAATCTCAATCTGGACGTTATCATTTTTACAATTTAATTTTATTTATTTTTTTCATTTTATCTAACAGAAATTCAAAAAAGTCTAAGAAAAGCTACAAAAAAGTTTAGATCATGAAATCGATTATATTATGTTGTAAATTAATTTTATTTTATAATAATCACAAACTTTTATTCCTTCCCCTAAACTACTCTAAATAAAACTACCATAATAAAACTAGAATTTAATCGAACTAATAAAATAAAACAGGAAAAGTTGCACTTTCTTCTTTTTCTGCAAACCGTACAAATACTAAAAACGCCTCGTCTACTTAAACATGGCGAAGAAAAAGATTCCTTTTGTGCGACGCATTTTAACTGTGGAACCTATTGAGACGTACTCGGGGTGTATTTACCTTTTTGTTCACCGTACTTGTAACCGTGCGTGTGGCTTTTGTTGATTCTGACGCAAATTTTAAACCACGTGAAAGGAGAAATAGGCATGATAATCAAAATTAACACGATTTTGTATGTAGTAGGCAAATGTTTGTATTAATTCTTTAGAATTTCTCTTGGTGAATTTAGAAAACTGAATTTTGTATTAATCTTTACCGCACACAACTTTTATAAGATGATAATATTATAAATATTCGGATGAGACTCTTGGGGCTTTACTTATAAACGCTGCTTAAAGTTAGTCTCTACTTAACACGTTCGGTGCCACCGACTCGCCCGGAGAGTTCACGTAAATCTTATTCCAGTGCCGACGACTCGCATGGCGAGTTCAGTGTTTTTTAACCGTCAACCGTACAATGTAGGCGGCATCCGAGAAAACATCATGAAAATCGTAGTGGTACTGAACGTGTTAAAATGCTCTGACAACTTCTCGCTGACGTGAACAGTCACGTGCTGAAACAAGACGGAACTTTAAGCAAGTTTAAAAGTAAAGCCTTAGATGTTTGTTTTAATTATTTACGATTTCTCATGCTACCCAGGTACAAAAATGGAACTGGAACTTTAGTAGGTACTTAAGTACTACACCGATTACAATGATGGCAACATTAGCTATTGCTTCCCTGATGAGACTCGGTAGACCAAACTTGACTAAGCTTTCGGAAATACTGGCGTAGAGTTAGCTGGTGTAAGTTACAAGTTACGTGTACAATGCATTTTTACATACGTTTTGGACTGGAATGTCATGGTTTATAATTATGTTGTCAAGTTCCTTTGGAAACAATATTAGTCAGACAATTTTATAAATTTGTTAATATTTGGATGAGACTTTTTAATTCTAAGACAAACATGTGACCTACAGATACATCTACCATGTACTAAAATTTGTTTAAAAATAAAGTATTTTAGTTTTTGCCTTTTTTGGTAGCATCGCTGTAGGTACATACTTGTATATATTTTAGAGTAATTTGATCTACGTTAGCAATTAGTGACAAAATGCCACTCGTGGTAATCTATCTGTTATTGTAATCT